>OY776104.1:3031108-5431108 GCA_963675205.1 Catocala nupta
TATCCGAAACAAAACAGCGCCGTCATGAAAAATAGACATGACCGCCCGGTGCCAAAGTTCGGAGCTAACTGAACTATAGGGCGAGTCTGGCTGACTAAACAATTGGTCGTAGGCGCGCTTGGAAGAGCGCCGTACTGATTTAGCATTCGGCCGATAGTTTGCCGACGGTTCAGATTGAAGGCAATCGTGTAGCCCATCAAACTATTTTATCGGCCGATACCGAATCGTTATAATGTGCGCACTCCCATACATCTTCATACTGATTAAGAAACCAACTTAACTATCAGGCGATCGAAAGTCTGCAGTTTGTGGGGACTCTTAGAATTTAATCTGTGACACTAAGAAAACACAGCCATGTCTATGGCAGCTACCGCTTACTATCGGGTAGGCTTCTTTGCTACCAGTAGGAATATAAGTTATTTGTATACCTACTGGCAGCACAGGGCAAATCAACGAAGATAACCTATATCCTTGTGTTCACATAGACCACCATTCTTATTGTTTCGCTAAACAGATTTACATGCAGACTAAAGGACAGTTAAGTCATTCCTGCGCGGTTTTGGTATTTTCTTAGCGGCTTTTGCCATGCTAAGGTACTACAGTAAATTCCATGCGTGCTAATTATTGCTAACCGTTATTCAAGCCACCAAACGCATTAAACAGATCCGACTTTATCCACAAAGGCTAGATAAAACAATAATACAAACGAATCCACAAGTAAAACCGAGTCTATTTTTAAAAGTCGTTTAATTTCAAGTGGTTTAGTTGTTAGCTTTATATTAGAATGCAAGCAGGCCGACCTTTGACTAAGCTAAACGATTACCGCCTGATAACAAACCTTTAACGTACCGTCTGAAGCACGAAACCGTTTAGCTAGCTGCTTATTTTTTTATATTCAAGTCACGGCATATTCTGTTGTTTGATAGTGTCTTGTAAAGGAGAAATATACACATAATAATAATAATAATAATAATATTTATTGCCATTAAAATTACAAATAATACAGAACAGGTTTTAAAATTCAAGAATTGTTTACATTGTTAAAATTTTTCTGAATCAATTAAATTCCCCGCACTAGGCTAAGCCTGTCCTGCGGGAAATTGCTGGATTCATCCAAATGCAATTTTTACATAGAGCGGTTTTGAACCGAGTACAAAATTATAGTGTAGATACAATTAAATGGTAATAGAACAATTATATAAAAATAAAAAAAAACGTATTGTGATAGACATAAAAAAAAAAAAAAAAAAAACAAAGTACAATTATAATTCAACGGTAAGATTAATTAATAACATCATAAAAGACTAATATGGAAAATAAGGTAAATAGGGCAATCATTCTTAACTATATAATACTTTTAAAGAGATCTTCTGTTTGGAGGTAAGTCAACGTTAATAACGTCTTGGTTAGTTTTAACTTGGCCTCACGATGAGACAGTAAATAAATTTTACAAATATTATTAATTTTATTATATAAATAAGGCTTAAGATATGCACTAAACTTTTTTGCAAACGTTGTTTTGATTGGTGGAATTGGGAGGCTAAATACGCGTTTCTTGATCATGTCTTTATAGTTTTCTGCATTTAATACCTCTTTATGGCATAGGAGAATAATTTTGCTTAGAAACAGTCGTCTGACACTAAGGACCTGAGCGTCATTGAAGAGTTCAACGGTTGGGTATCGGAAGGTCTTTCTCAACATCGTTTTAAGCACTGCACGTTGGGCCCTTTCTAGAGTAATTATGTAGGAGGTGGTAATACCACCCCAAGCCAAGATGCAGTACTGTAAAATCGATTGGCCTAGTGTAAAGTAAACAGTCTTCAACAAGCTTGTTGGAGCCACGTCGCGTAATTGTTTCATAACGTAAATGAGCTTTCTAATTCTAGCAGACGTGGCCACAACATGCTCCTTAAAGGAGAGTTTTTCATCTATTATAACCCCTAAGTACTTAACGCTTGTAACTCGCTTTAGTGAATTACAGCAGCATCTTAAAGTATTGCACGTATGAACGACCAGTTTTAGATATGGTGGAGGAGCAGTAGTAGCGGTCTTATGAAAGCATATGAAAGTGGATTTTGTTAAATTTAACGTTAGAAGGTTGGCTTCTAACCATTTCCATATCTGAAAAAGTCCTTGTTGAGCAGTCTGTAACACCTTATCCCAAGACTTGTCGTGGAACAGAATCACAGTGTCGTCGGCATAGTTAATTATTTCTGCATTTTGTTGGCATTTCAGGGATATGTCATTAATATAAGTAAGAAAGAGCGTGGGGCCCAAAATACTACCCTGAGGAACGCCATAAACTACTTCACGTTCTGTACTGATGATAGAAACCACTTTAAGACATTGTCTCCTGCCGGTAAGATAGCTACGAAACCAATCTAGACAGATTCCTCTGATCCCAATACCCTCAAGCTTTCGTAAGAGAATCGGTATTGAGACGGTATCAAAAGCTTTCGCCAAGTCAAGGAAGACACCCAAACACGCTGATCCCTCGTCTAGGTGTTTAGAGATAATATTAGTTAGTAATGAAACAGCGTGTTCGGTGGATTTTCCTTGACGAAAACCGAATTGTTGATTTGATAATAATTTGTTGGATTCTAGGAAATCAACTAGTTGTTTATTAATGATCTTCTCTAACAATTTTGAAAAACTGCTTAGCAAAGAAATGGGCCTGTAGTTATTGGGATCATTGGTAGCTCCACTTTTGTGGATAGGCGTCACCGCAGCGACTTTCCACTTATCCGGAAAGGTTCCGCTAGTCATACTTTGATTAAAAATGTGGGTGAGGGGTAGTTTTATATAACTGTTTGCAAATTTTATGAAGCGATTGGTAATTCCGTCAAGACCAGGGGCACTATTGTCCTTTAGCTGTAAAATTAGTTTCTCTATTTCGTCTGTATTAGTTGGCTTCATGAAGAAAGAGTTTAATGGTGAAGTAGTTACTTGGACATGGGATATTAAAGTTTCCTCCGACAGTTTTGAGCGAGTTAGTATTTTACTAGCAAGTTGCTGTCCCATAGACGCTAGTAGTTTATTGCAGTAATCCAGAGATGATTCTACATTTTCCTGAATGTTACATAGGTCGCTAGAGTTCCTTTTTATTGATACAGAGCTAGTAATACTTTTAATAGTTCTCCATAATTTACTTGGATTACCACGGCTTTTTTCTATTTCCTCCTTACTATACTGATTTTTTAACTTTCTTAAAAGATCTTGGTAATAGTTCCTATAGCGAGTATAAATTAGCTTTTTAAGGTTATTTTCTGGATGTTTACGTGCGTCTATGTGTAGTTTGTCTCTGTGGATCGAACATCTGACAAGCCCTGGTGTCATCCATGGCTTGATTATATTTTTACGTCGGCTAACATGAGTAACTATTGTATGGCGATCTCTTATTGAGGATATTATATCAATAAATGTATTAGCTGCTTCGTTAGGACACGATTTGGCAGTTACAATTGACCAATCAACAGTCTTTAGTTCAGAGTCTATAGCATCCCAGTTAAGATTAATAAGAGTTTTCCTATCCCGCTTGGGTTTTGGTGTCTCGCTGCTGATACCTACCATCACTAGGTCATGGTCAGTAACTGCTGAAGTACAAACTACAGATTCAAAACTATTAGATACCTTTACGAACACATGATCAAGGCACGCTTCTTTACGGGTAGGTTTATTTATAGCCGCCCGAAAGCCCAAGTGAGCCATGAGGCAGATATAGTCAGAGCATGATTCGGCATGATTTGTATTAATATTTATATCTCCCGCAATGACATAACATGGGCTATTAGTCATATTTTTAGTAACTAATTCGAGGGAGCTTAAAAATTGGTTAGTAGTCTGGAATGATGGCGACCGGTATACGCCTAAAACAGTTATTACATTTGGTATGTGGACTTGTAGACAGTTGGCATCTAGCAGGTTAGGTTCGCTTATTACTGGTGTCCAACATTCCCGGACGTAGACCACTACACCACCTGCGCGGTTTATGAATTTTGAGGTCGTCAAGGATATATACTCATCTATTTGGTTAATAACCGACCCACTATTTATCCAGCATTCGGTTAGAACAATTATGTCAAACTTGAAATTAAATCTTTTCAATACTATAATGAAACTGTTGAAGTTATGTTGTAGGCTCCTAATGTTGAAAGTCAGAATTTTTAAATTATATTTACAAATTAACGGAGCACACTGCTCAGCGAGATCGACTTTGTGGCAAATTACATTAAAGGAATTGTCAATTTCATCTAGATACTGCACAGAGGTCATTTTTAATGTAAAGTTTATTCAACTTTAGAGATTTTATTTCAGATATGGATTTTGCCACTTGACAGAAGAAATTATGGGATTTAATATAATTTAAAAACATAGTACTTAATTCTAAATATATCACGATGTTCATTATCATCAACATAACTTCATGCTTCACAAGTACAACAACAAAATTGAAAAGAATATAACATAAATAAAAAAATAATATAAAATCAAGAAAACTAAATATAACAATTAATAGCCAAACAACACTACAATTAGTCTGCCTATAACAATTAATTAGTAATAGATCGAAATAAATCATTTTGGCTGTCAGAATGAGACAAGGAAGTACCTTTAACAGAGCCAATAAGCTGCTCGATGTCATCAGATGAACGTATAAGGGCTGCATGGTGTTTCCGCTCCTTGGTACTTTCTGCTTTCCTGACGTAAATAGCTCCATTTCGTACCCAGCAGAAACGAAAATTGTGCTCCTTTGCCCGTTTCCTTGCTTCCCCGAATAGTTTTCTGTTTGGTTTTGTAAGTCGTTCGTTGAAGTATAGCGTAGATGTTGGACCGCTGACGATATCCTTAGATGTGATGTTACGTCTCACTCTAGCAGCAGATAGTAGTTCATCTCTTTTAGTTTTGCGTAACAGTTTTACCACAATCAATCTCGGTTTGTCGGGGTTCTTAGAAAGCTCGTTACGTTTATTTCCTACTCTTTGGACTTGGTCTATGTCAGATTCGGTTAATTCAACACCCAGCTTTTTTGAAGTGATTAACACCAGATGATTTAAGCTCTCGCTATTTTGTTCCGGAAGACCAGCTATCTCTAACTCATTTCTCAGTTGGTACTGTTCCCGAGTGTTCACATTGGTTTGTAAATCAGAAAGAGACGTTTTCAATGCTAAGATTTCTAGATCTTTGGTTTCAAGGCGCTTTTCGTATTCTTCCGTTTTCTGTTTGAGTGTAGCAGATACCATATCAAGTTGCGTTTTAACTTCCTGCATGTCTTGCCTTAACAGTTTTATCTGAGTTAGAATCTCAGCTTGGCCTGGTTCATCTATTATGTTATAGGAGTCTGACTTACCCCGACTACCGCGAGTTAGGGTAACATTATCAGTCGGTTGTGGGTGAACTGTTGGGGTGCTTGTGTCCCCTGTTTTTGGGTTGATGATAGAGCATTTTTGACACGCCCATTCCTTTTTTTGTTTGTCTGTTGTTTTGTTAAAGCTTTCAACAGACATGTGCAAGCATTTCAAGTCGTAACGTTCTCTGCACTTGGAGCATTCCATATAAAGCAATGTTGATATTTTCTTACGACACGCGTAGCAACAGTTGACCATTTTTGATAATAAAATTATTACGATGTATTTGATATCGTTTCCTGGAATTTGCGCGGAGGAGCGGGCGGGTGGCGGGCGGCAGAGTGCAGTGCAGGTGTGCGCTCGGTGGCACGGGCGATGTTTGACGTCACAGCGAGCGATCCACGGGTTGGGGTAGGTCAGGGACCGGCGAATATTATAAAAACTTTTTATCTTAAAACTGTGATAACTTTTTAGTTTGGTTGAATTATCAAATTTGGTTTTCACTAATAGTTAGATAACACAATAAACTTTAAGTAAATGATAAAACAAATGTTAATATGTTATATTTAACACTTAAAACTGATATATTTTGCGGAGCAAAATAAAACGTGACTACTCGGTTCAAAAGCGTTATATCTGTACGTTATATCTGTTCTTCTTTGATAATATACAGTTTCTCTTTGACCGCCGCGGTCTGACTGCTTTTATGTGTACGATTCAAAGACACCGTATACATCACAGTGAACGCGGAACGCAGAACTCGGAACTCTGACCGCTGACCGCCCGCAGTGTGGCCGGCGCCTAATTAATATTATATAAATGCGAATGTGAGTTGGTTTGTTTGTTACGCTTTCACACGGTAACTACTCGACGGACCATCATTCAATTTTGCATACGTCTTTTCAGAGGAATAGAAAATAATATAATACCCTTAATCCCGGAAAAAGTACTGTTAGTTACATAATCTAACCTAACCCATATTTACGCGAGCGTGGTCGCAGGCAAAATCTAGTAACAGATATTTTAGAAAAAATATGTAAGCTGTATACTACAATACAATAATTTTAAATGTTTTTCTTCATCTGCATGTTCGTAAGCACGTCGCGCAAAAACTACAGCTAAAATGAATGCAGTTTTCACAGTTATATTGCTGCAGGGTAACCAAATAGTGCATGCATGCATGATGAGCATCTTGATACGCCACCAAGAAGTCGAGTATTAAGATAACTCCCAGGGTACAAATTCAAGTCCAGACTCCCAGCATACAAATTCGTGGCCAGGTAGTGTTTAAATTAGGAATAGCATGTCTTTATTTGGTTTTTTTGAGCTTATCCACGACATGTAAATGAAATTGAAGAATAGAGATGGAACATTATGTAAATCACTTTATTTATTGGGGCTAAATATATATTGGGCTGGGCTTAATTTGAAACCCTAGACACACTACTGTCCCAACCTAGAGTGCTGCGTTGGTACTGTGTCAAAATTGTGCGATTATATTTGCGTCCAATCATAAGGGCTCCAGATCGATTAACGGGTTACACAAAGTGACATAGAGGCTATCTGTTGAAAAAAAATTTTAGAAGAGCACATATTCCGGAAGTAGATGTCTAAACACAGTTCCAGACTCCGTGCTTCTACTGAAGATTTCTTCACAGCAAGACCCAAAATCACTGCCGCATAATTCTTCTCCCTAGCCTTTATTATTCCCAAGTCACTTGGAGTCGGCTTTTCTAGTCTAACCGGATTTGACTGGATATCAGTTTTTACACAGAGCAGCTGCCACCTGACTTCCGTAACCCGAACCCTAACGATACCCTAAGGCTAGACCAGTGTCAGGATATTATAGGGCACTGACTTCCCAGTAACGACTGCCATAGATGTTCATGGCAGCCGGGACCGACGGCTTAACGTGCTTTCCGAGGCACGGAGCAGGCGACAATTGTCAATCAATACGCACATAATTTCAAAAAGTCAAATAACTTCTGAAAGTCAGAGGTGCGCGACGTGGGTTCGAACCCTCTGCATTGCAGTCTGTTGGTCTCCCCACTGAGCTACCGCTGCTGTTTTCACTGACGCATAATTGTTGATATTGTATAACATCGCGTCGCATTGCGCACAGCTCTTCAATTTAATTAGTCATCGTGTACTCCTCATTACCTCTCTCTGTAAAATCTGTCAAATTATAAGCTTAAATCGTGCACATTCGGAGGATAATTTACCTACTGCATGTTTTAACCCGAATACATAATTTAAAATTAAGCTACTTATACGGCTTTTATTGCAGTTTATTTATAAATTTATTAACATTAAAATTTGCCTCGACGTTGCGGTTGCTTTTCAGCAGCCATGTTCACGGGAGACTATGATGGTGATGATCGTCTCAAAGTTTTAAAGTGTAATTGTTTAAAATACTCGAACTCATAGGTACTATCTATTACAATTAACACATTTCTTTAATACGTTTAATAAACAACGCGAAAAAATCCGTGTAAAGTAGTTTTATTTCAATCCTTACATTTCTTTTTCTTTATCTAATTGAAGGTGTCATTCAGGATTCCCAATCAATCAACGTTTATGCTCTAATTTAAATCTGTGATATTTTCTAATATCGTTTTCTTGACAGGACTCAATTATTCTATTGACAGATTGATTGATTGGTTGAGATCTTAATTTCTTCTCAAAGGTAAATATGTCCTGAGCCTAAAGCATTTTACCGCATTTTACCGGGTACAGTTGTTAACTTCGTTTTGCTATTGAGAATGCTGTAATATCTAATGAAAATTGGATATTGAAACTAAAATTTCAGCTGGAACAAATTGGCAGTTTTATATAATTACTAGTTTTTCCCCGCGGTTTCACCCACGTAAGTCCCGTTTCCGTGGGCATATCGGGATCTATGTGTGAATCCAGATCTCCAGCTATCTACATACCAAGTTTCATCGCAATCGGTTCAGTAGTTTTTGCGTGAAAGAGTAACAAATATCCATACAAACTTTCGCGTTTATAATAATAGGTTATGTCAATTTTGTATCCCTCGAGAACAGTCCTATTTTCTGGATGAAAGGTACCTTTTGTCCTTTTCTGTATCAAAGTACAATAGAAATATCATCATGAGCGGTCGAGTAATTAAGGCGTGAAATCATAACAAATAAACACACATAAGCATCTATAACATTAGATAGAATTGCTGAAGGCGTAGGTTATTACACCCTACATTTTGCCACCTATATTTATTGGTAGAGAGAATTCTTTAACAAGTTTTAATATGTAACAGTTTGGCCAACCTCACGATCGCACGCAAACATAAGCACAAATATATGCCACGGGAATTTCAAAGCAGACATATGATAAGCTAAATTTGGTGCCAGCATAATTGTTTCATAGTTCCCAGAGGCCTCGTCAATGATGAGCTGTATTCATAGCCTAGCCTACACGCCAGACAGAATACATAAAGACATTTAACATCAAAGTTACACGCCTAAACTGACACAGTTTACCATTTTATTTAAACCATGATAACTGAGTTCGTGACAGCATTGCGTGCTTAACCTAAATGCCCGGAAAATGGCAGTAATTTACCCACCAAACTTGCTTTACGAATTATAGCCTTATTGTTAAAGAAATAAAGGTCTGTTTGATGTAACACATACCAATATTAACTCGGAAGAAATATTTTCGCAAATTAATATAAGAATATTGCGTTATGACTTCATAGATCGTTGGCTCGTAAAGAAAATAAATGTTAGTTAAATACTTCGTCTGTTGTTGTCCTACAAAAAGAGACATCGTTGTAACTTTCTAAAGTATAAAAATATATTGTTATCAACTTTAGGCTATCATCTCTCTTTTATTTGATGCTTATTTCATATATGTACATGCCCATAATCTAGCGTATGCTAATTTATATAAGTAACGACCGGGAAAAGACGAGCTAAGCAAGCGATATGTTGGTTCTTTGCGGACTCTCGAGCATACTGTCAACGAACGACGGCATGCATTAGCTTAAGCTGAATTCTGGTATTACTTTAAATTATATAAGACAGCCAAGATGCCAGAAGTCGTACGATTCAAGAGCCGTAAATTCATCTCAACTGAACTCATTATTTCTCGTTTCAAGTAAAGTCAAAATTTAATCTAGGTACAGGTTGTTTTTATGATGATCAGATACAGATCATATTCATGTCTGAGTTTCAGTTATTATATGAATTCTAACCAATATTGCATGTAATACTGTATATTCTGGACGAAATTAGCATATTACCTTTTTATTTTCTCATTGAAATAAGTTGCTTTCATATGCAAACTTTGAGTGTTTGATCAGCAAGTAGATAGTGGTCCTACACTCGAAGATATATATATATATATAACTTGCTGAAGTACACAGAAAGAACCATATGTTACGTTTAAAAGTTAAAGTAAATGTTCACAATTTAATCAATATGTGATCTTTCTCTCGGCGTAAGTGTAGACTGCGGGTCTTACATTTATGATAAAAAAATGATAGTTATTGTATGAGTTAATGATAGAGACGGAGATGATAAATAAAACGTTCCGCTCTGAGTGCTGTATAATCACTGATTTATTATAAGTAATAATGTATATGTAATATATTAATGTAGGTCGATGTAAACGACCGAACGCACAAATGCTTAGTTGCTTAAACTACATACAAGTAGTAATGTACGGGTTCACCGTACATACTGCCAATTCTAAAAGACAGAAAAGATAAAATGTAAACCTAAATGATAAGCATAATAGTTAAGTTTAATTATATAAAATGATTACTAATTCGAAATGAGAATGTTATTATAAGATGTGAATGATATTATAAGGTGATACCATTATTTTTGCTTAAAAGTAACATTAAAGTCTCTATTATTTTTAATCCCGTTCACACTTATTAAGAAAACTAAGATCCACTGACTGATGGGCAACCATAGGCGAGGTTCCCTTATCGACACTGATAACCGATTTATTAATTTCACGACACGCACTGATCATCCCTAACACACCTTCACTTACACTCTCGGAGGCGTCCGTTAGGACGACTCGCGCCTTCCCCGGCGGCGAATGCTGACTCTGCACATTTGCCACTATCGCGACACTTCGCGATGGCTGTTCCATGCCCTTGTTCCTATTCTTCATGATTATATATAAGCCTATACTTCCGAAAGCGACCATCAAGGCTAGCGTTAAATATACGACAGAATAATGATGAACGTCGTGCACATTTAATTCAGTGGAAGATTGTTCCTTAAGGTTGTTTATTTGCTCCTGCAATTGATTCTAAACTTTAGTGTGGTTTTCTGTTACAACAAAATGATCAGGCAAGGTCGTGTTGATAAGGGAATTGAGAACTGACACCTTCGGGACTTCGATATTTGGTTGCATATATAATTGTCGTAAGAAGTTATTATGAGTGTGAATACTATAGTCGTCTGTCTTCAGTGTGCAACCATGACCTAAGTTAATGATTCCACTGTCTCTAAGTATCGTAGTTGTGGAATCGGAGTTGCAAAACAAGCGAAGGTGACATATATCACAACAAGAATATAGCCACGAGTTGGTATGATGTAACTTGAACCAATTATTATTACACGTGGATATTACTTGTTTACATGTAGTCTCACTACTAATTAATTGTAAATCGCATAGTGACTGTTTTATTTTTAGATTGTATACAGGCTTGTCTAAAGAGCATAGGATCTTTTCGTCACTGGAGACGTGAATGCAAGCTTGTAGATCTATTTCTGATAAGAGCAGAGCTGTGTCCCTTTGCACGTTGTAAGCGACATAAGGCAAAGTAGATACGATTCGGACAAGATTCGATTCCCGTTTCTGAGGAATAGAAATTATTTTATCTAATTCATAAATATCGCTGCTTACGAGTGGAATTCTTATTTCAATAATTAAATAATTGTCGTGCAGTCTCGAAGACGCTTTAATTATTTTATATAAGTCCGATAAATTCGAGCTTTCGACAGGAATATCGAGGTTACCTTGTAATTGACCCGATATAATATTGATTTGAAGGTATAACTGTTCTGGAGAGAGTAAATAAGGGTCGATACGTCCATGGCTAATATCCGTCACTGTGTCGATTAATATGTGCTGAATACGCATTAGATTCGAAAGTATTATACTCGCTGCAAGTGCAGTTGATGTGACATATATGCTATTTCTATTATCCATGGTCACCCTATTCAATTCTGACGAAACGTTACGAAGATGATTATTTATAATGTCGAACTGTTTCTTCATATTTACTTCATTGCGACGCAAAATGTTGTACTCTGATTCCAGGACAAGTGTCTGATTACGAAGTAATTTTTGTACGTGGTTCTCATTTTGTGCTATCCTTTCTATATCCTGTTTGTATTGTTCGGCAAATCTTTTATCTAATACACCAAATAAAGAATTTGCTAAATAGCCAACACCATCAATTAAGCCACGCTTGTGTCGACTTAAAAATGGACTCTGTAGTAATGAGTGATAGTGTTCAATTTCCTTTATTTCATGTTCTAGTTGTAATATAACACTGTCGTATTGGTGACCCATATTATCAGCTGTTTTCTTTAAGTGGGTAATATAATTGCTTATGTCAGTTATTGCACGATAGTATGTAGACATATTATAATACACAATTAGCTTCCAATCGTCTTTGATAATTTGTAGATCTGACATTCTATCGAAATAAAGGCCTTAGTTAGTGGTAATTGGCGTTATGTTGTATGACGTCACCGTTTGTTGTACGGTGGGTGATATAAATGTAAACAGGAAGAGAGCTGTTATCATGAAAGCTTTCCACGTTGCTTTTCTACGTGGACGCGCTGGACGAATTTGATTTTCTACCTGATCCGATGACGACGCAGACTGATCTTGTTGTGAAGGAAATTTTGATGACATTTCCATTTCATTTATGGGCAATGGAACGAGTTTGTTTACGGCCCGTTTTAAAATACTGTTGCTTGTTTTGAGAGTAACAACTCTTACATAACCATCTTTACCACTGTGAACCTGTTGCACTCGAGCCATAGCCCATTTACCAGGAGCTAAGTTTTCTTCCTTGATAAGGACAATGTCATTCACCTCGACGTTAGTCTTAGACTGTCGCCACTTAGTTCTGGTTTGTAGTTGTTGAAGGTATTCCGTTGACCACCTCTTCCAGATATGCTGTATCATTCCTTGTACTAATTGCCATCGGGATGTCAGGGTTATTGAGCCAGGATCGGTGGCAGGTCTCGACATAATCGGTCCTCCTACCAGGAAGTGTCCAGGAGTTAAATAGTTAATTGTGTCTGTATCCTCTGATAATTAACATAAGGGCCGATCACCGAGGACTCTCTTTAAATGATATTTTAGGCTCTTTACCGCCGCTTCCCAGAGACCCCCAGCGTTGGGCCAGGCAGGTGCGTTGAAATGCCACTTTGTATTCATCTCGCCGATGTTTTTGAAGAAGTCTGAGTTAATACAATGAATAATTTCCATATACTCCTTTTTCATGAGTCGGTTTGCACCAACGAAATTCCTGCCATTGTCACTATACATATGGCCAGGTGATCCACGACGAGCACAAAAGCGGCGGAAAGCGGCTAAGAAGGCTGGCGTGCCTAAGTCAGAAACAAGTTCCAAGTGGACTGCCTTTGTAGACATGCATACAAATACTGCCACATATCCTTTAACAGTCTTAATACCACGTCCTTTATTTGCTTTCAATTCTACATGCCCCGTAAAATCAACACCAGTATGTGTGAACGGTCTAGCGGGGGTTACTCTAGCCTCTGGTAAGTCTGCCATAATTTGTTGATTGTCTATGTTATTAAATCGGCGGCACCTTACACACAGCCTCAACTGTCGTTTTACGGTCCTGACACCACTGATAATCCAGTATCTGTCTCTTATGTATGATAGGGTCAGTCGTGGTCCACCATGTAAAGTAGTTATGTGGGCTAGATCGATTAACAAATTGGTAAATCTGCTATGATTTGATAAAATGATGGGATGTTTCGCCGAATTGCTTATTCTAGCGTGTTTCAACCGCCCACCTACCCTTAAAATGCCATCGTTATCTATAAATGGGTTCAAACTGCAAATCCTACTTTTGGGATGGACGCATTTGTTCATCTGAATGTTGTGTAATTCTTGTGTAAAATCTTGCGTTTGCACTTCTCGAATAATAATGTTATATGCATTTGTTATTTCAACTGAGGACAAATAATTATAATATGTTCCAATTTGTTTGTTTTGAATTATTGCAATGAATCGTGCCACCCAAGCTATAATACGTATAGTTCGTGTCAACGAACTATGCTTATGTAGCAAATCCGTAATAAATGAAATGTTGTGGTCTTTTAAGGCTGTGTTCACACTGAGTGTCTTTAATTCTAGAGTGGGTGCATGGCCTACGATCTTCTTAACTTTCTGTGAGTCAAATTGTTTCAGCCATGTGGGACCTGCCCACCACAACGTATGTTTTAAAAGTTGAGCGGTTGTAAGTCCTCTTGTTGCACAGTCGGCTGCATTTTCTTGTGAGGAGACATGGTTCCAATGCCTAGATGGGATGATATCTGTTATTTGTTGTACTCTATTGGCAACGAATGGCTTCCATCTCGCTATGTCTCCATCTAGCCAGCCTAGAACTATCATCGAATCTGTCCACGCGTGTATTGTCATATGGTGACTCGGTAAGGAACTAACGACTTTCTTTACTAACTGAGTTAATAGTAATGCTCCACAGAGTTCAAGTCTCGGTAGCGACATTTTCTTGGCCACCGGTGCTAACTTAGTTTTTGCAGCAACAAGATTCGATGTGTACTCGCCCTTATCGTAAGTAACTAGGTAAATTGTACAAGCGTATGCTTTGTCCGATGCGTCACAGAATGCGTGTAATTGACAAGTTTTATCTAGGTTACCTAAGTGTCGTGGTATGCCAAATTTGTTAATATTTTTAATATCTTCTCTCAATTTTAGCCAATTTTCGCTAATGTCTTTTGATAATTCTTGATCCCATGATATTTTTGCTGACCATGTTTCTTGAAATAATATCTTCGCTCTAATTGTAAGCGGTGCTAGCCAGCCCAAAGGATCAAATATCTTAGAAATATCTGAAAGTAACTGACGTTTCGTAATATTTTTATTACTCTCAGATGTTATTTGACATTCTAGTAGGAAGGTGTCTGATGACGGATTCCACTTCAAGCCGAGAGTTTTTCTGGATTCGAAACATTTAAACTCATAGGGACTATTTAATTGATCAGATGTTAACTCTCGGAGGACTTCACTATGATTGCTAGACCATTTTCTGAGGTTCATGCCTGCCCCTTGTAACATTTTTATGAGTTGTTTTTGTAACTCTTTAGCTTTATTAACGCAGTTATGGCCACTCAGCAAATCGTCCATATAAAATGAATTCTGGACCACGGATGCTGCTAACGGATATCTTTCTGCGTCGTCTATTGCCAGTTGTTTAAGAGTTCTCATAGCTAAGAATGGAGCGGCCTTTGTACCGTATGTTACAGTAGTTAACCGGTATTGTTTTAATTGCTCGTCTAGTGAATCTCTCCAAATGATAGATTGTAAATATTGATCACATTCTCTTATCCGTAGCTGTCGAAACATTTTCTCGATGTCCGCAGTTATAACATACTTATATTGCCTCCAAGTTATAATTAATGACAACAAGTCCTGTTGTAAATTAGGTCCGCAAAACATTAAATCATTTAGACTTTTGCCTGAGGTTGTTTTAGCCGACGCATTAAAAACTACCCTTAATTTAGTTGTAGTCGAGTCGTGTTTGCATACTCCATGGTGCGGTAGAAAGTATCCTTGATCTTCATCGTAGTCAACTTGTGTCATATGATTCAAATCTTTGTACTCGTGTACAAATTGTTTATATTGTGTGGCTAATGATTTATTTTTTAACATCTTATGTTCTAATTGCTTAAACTGTGCTATTGCCTTATACTTAGACGCGCCGAGATGTTGCTTGAACTCTGGCATCATGGGTAACCCAACCTCGTAGCGACCATTCTCTAGACGTCTCGTGGTGTTTTTGTAGAAGTCCTCACAAAACTGATCACCCGTACTTAGCGTTGATGATGATTGGTCGACGTCTTCCAGTTCCCAATATTTTGATATACTGTCGGGTATGTGATTGATAACAACGTGACAGTTATATCTCTTCACGTTACCCGATAATATCCAACCCATCTTCGTTTGTTGGGCTATAGGCGACTGTGTAGGACCCTTTATAAGACCTCCTAATATTATCTCTGAGTACACGCTGGCATCTAGAAGTAAATCAATAGGCTGGGTAACGTTGTATTCAGGATCTGCTAGTTTTAGGTGGTGTAAATGGGCCCACGACTGCTTATAGAACGTAGAGTTAGGCAAGTCATTTATAACTCTAGATACGACTAACGCCTTGGTCGTTAAGATGTAATCTTTATAGATAGACTTGCAATCTAGTGATACAATGCCCTTGCTTTGCTTAGCGACTGGTCCTATGCCTGAAATAGACGCATGATATTGTCGACGTTGTAAGCCTAACAGTTGCGTAGCCTTTTCCGATATCAACGAAATTTGCGACCCTTGATCCAAAAGGGCTCTAAGTGTAATGTAAGTACCATTACTAGCGCGAACATATAATTTTAGCGTAGTGAGCAAGACTTCTTCATTATCTGCGGCTACGTGGTTAACGTTATGCGGGCTCGACGAGTGCGACTGCGTGGAGAACATCCCTGAGGTTAATGTTGGCGTCGCCTGATGATGCTGTGCGAAGGCGTCATGAAGAAGGGTGTTGTGATCGCCATCACACGTTTTACAACGCTTTGAACTCGTACAGTCGCCATCAAAATGATTATAAAGGCAATTTTTACATAATTTACCTTTTGTAATAGTAGCTAAGCGATTTTCGGGTGTCATGGATCTAAACTTTCGGCAGAAAAATATATTGTGTCAGGTATTACACAAAGGACAGTTAAGGCCTTGAGTAGCGGCAGATTTATACTGCTTTTTGTAATAACCCTCTTGAGGTTTGTTCTTTGTTTGATTCGATCCATAACTGAAAACTGGCTTAGATTGCTCTTTTGCTCTCCTAGACATAGACTCAAGGGCTATAAATTTGCCTTCTAGGAATGACATAAACTCTGCAAGACATGGTAATTCTCTAGGTGACTTGCGAGCTTCCTTATAGTCACAGTAAGTATCTTGATCTAGGTTCTTACAAAGAAGATGCACTAATAACGGATCCCAAGTATTTGTGTCTACACCAAGATTGTGTATGGCGTGAATACACTCTGTAGAGGTATCATAGAGCCGTTTTAACTCAAATGCTGTTTGTTTCTGAATTATCGGCTGATTTAAGAAGGTTTCTATTTGGTTTGTAAATAGAACTTGGGTGTTATTATACCTATGCGTAAGAATTTCCCAAGCGGTGTCGTAGTTGTCCGCTGCGATATGTAAATGCTGGATAAGGCGTTCGGGCTCTCCCTTGACCTTGCCCTTTAAATGTTGCATCTTTTGAGCTTTTGTAATGGCGTTATTGTCATGGATAGCTTCTGTGAATAAGTCACAAAATGTTGGCCACTGGCTATATTTACCCGTGAATGTAGGTATCTCCAGTTTTGGCGTTGATTTATGCACATGAACCATGGATGATATTTTCTGATTTAAGGTACGCTTTGTGCTCTTAAAAATAACCTCAAGCGCATTAAATTCCTCTTCGTATGACATGTCTGTCCCCTGAAGTATATGATCTATGCGCAGATGTGAACTGTCAATCGTATCCCATTTACTCTGAATACTCTTAAGCTCATCCTCAAGTTCCCATTTCTCATCAATTGCATCCACTGCTATGCTCTTTACTAACCTATTAAAAGCTCTAAAATTGGTTCTCTGTAACGACACTAATTCGTCCGCCTCACCACAGGCTTGCGTTGATTTTTCCTTCGCTATAAAGGACGATAACAATGTACGGGTAGCTTGATAAAACTCCTTACCTTGTTGATAATAGTTTGAACCAAAATACTTAGGCTCTTTTTTCGGTTGTTCAGAAAGCTTTTTATGGTTTTCCTCGAACTCTCCCCATAGGTTATCCAGTGTCTCAAGTCTCCTTTCGATATATTCCGGAGTTTTCCTAGACAACGGATCCTTTCCAAAATTGACCTTAATTTTGTTGATATGTTCTAAAATCTCAGCCTGACGAGAGCTCGATGCTGCCATTATGATAAAATAAATGGAACAATCTTACTTGGAAACTGCCGCACGCGTTACAACCTGATCTGCGACCTGCTGCTGCTGCTGACCGCTCGACCGATGTTTGTCACACAAATTAACACTGAATTTAGTTATAAATTCAATAAGCCGGCGGAACTGTCGCGAAGCACTTAATAAGAGATCTTTAATCACGAAAAAATTTCGGTGGTTCACCAAATTTTCGAAGGACCAAATAAATGTAGACTGCGGGTCTTACATTTATGATAAAAAAATGATAGTTATTGTATGAGTTAATGATAGAGACGGAGATGATAAATAAAACGTTCCGCTCTGAGTGCTGTATAATCACTGATTTATTATAAGTAATAATGTATATGTAATATATTAATGTAGGTCGATGTAAACGACCGAACGCACAAATGCTTAGTTGCTTAAACTACATACAAGTAGTAATGTACGGGTTCACCGTACAGTAAGTATGTATATACGGTAACGAAACCTTACATACAGCGATCGCAGTTTGTTACTGTAATATTTAAAATATAACTCCGAATTGCGACGCAGTATACTTTATTCTCACACTCATTGGTCTATAAAACCAACGTTTTCAGCAATATCCTAGCTCGCCTTATTTATGATAATCAAAATCTCAAGAAAACCTTATATTTTCCTAGATTTGCTCAGAAATTTTTATATTGCGCTGTTGTTTTGACAGCATGAAAACTAGATTCGCAAAGTTGTCTCAAACACATAAACTCGGTGAAACAATGTTGTAAAGATAAAGACAAAAAGTTTTCGCCTGATATAGAATAATGTTATGACTAGTTCTTGTTATAAGCTTGCAAAAAAAATGATTGCTTCTAATCTTTTAAAAATTACTCAGTATAAAGTCAGTTACGTCAAGAAATGCCTAATGTGGGAGTTGTCTTATTTAGGGCAACGTTCCTGAAGGGTGCTAACGGGTTTCTATTACTAAGTCTTCGCTGTCAATCAGCAGACTGTTTCTCATGAATTGTTAAATAATAAAAATAAATGTTATATAATATTACTACCAAAAATTTATAAAATCCAAGATGGAAAATTTTAAATTACGGATCTCTTCATGTCAAAGTCCGGTTCGCAATAGACCAGTTTTTTTTAAAACAGACATATTATATTAAAATAAGGAAGAGCTCACACTAATTCAATTCAAAACTTTATTTCAGAATTTTCGGTCCATAGAGTGTTAGTAGTACATCGAGATAACTTAAATAAAATCTATTCTTCTTCTATACCTGTTTCATCTTGACTGCTTATATGTAGTCGTAAAGCCACCTCTCCAACCCACCTCCACGTTAGAAGCTCGATACTTTAAATGATAATATGTGCCACACTATAAATAAGGCGCCTGTTCTCGCGTCTCGAGGGGTGCTCGTAATGACGTCACGAGTCAAAGGGCGCATACCGGTGGCATTACGATGTCGTCGCCCTACAAGGAGGTTTTTACACTACTTCTTACTTGCGAAGAAATCTCTAATATACTAGATTTCGTATCTCTCGGAACAGTACCATTTTTCTGGATTTTCATTGAAATTTGAGTCTGCCGCAGCGGTAGTACATACTGCTATGCATGAGGTCTCGGATTCGAGTTCGGATAAATGATGAAATGATGATGAAAGCTATTATAATATGTACTTTTTTGGACCTCTGATAAATATGCAAAATTAAATGTCGTTCGGTTGAATAGTTAAGGTATGACATTTGCATTTATAATATCAATTAGATTTTTAACCTTTATTTTGAAACGCGACTCGAGAAACTACTTAACCGTACTAAATATTTTGATTATCTTAGTAGAAATACAACACAAGGCTATTTCAGTGCGATACTGTACTTTGCTAGGCTAGGAAATCAAAAATAATTCCTGGAACAGCCTGACTGTTTCAAGTTTATTTTCTTTTCTAAACGATAAAATTAGTTATAAATGTGAGATAAGCTTTGAAGTTATAAGTCATTTATTTCAGAATAAATAACATTTGTATAATATTGTTTTACGTTTACGCGAATGTTATACATTGAAATTAAAACTATTTCATACGGATTTTGTCGCGTTGTTTATTTTAGAACACTTTTATTACTAATTTTCAACTATGACACTACTATTATTGAACTCTACTACAATTTAAGCTATTTAAATTAATTAAAACTATTTATATTTAAGTTTATGTTTTTTCCCCGACGTTTCGATTACTTTACAGCAGACATGGTCATTACATTTGTGTTGAAAATAATTTTGCATTTAGTAAAATAAAAACAAAAATCGCGGGCAATTTACAAATATTGTAACAACGGAACGGAACAGCAATTTTACCAGTGAAACTAAGTGATATTCTCGTATATGTATACCTATTTCTGACTAACCCCGTCCGGTAGGAGTGTGATGATAAAAAGATTAGACCTTTTTTAAACATACTTACATTTTCCGCAGCGTCAAATTTTTTATCATCAGGCAAAGTAACAAACGCAAGATATAATTATGTATGTATTAGAGGCGCTCATAGCCAGTTGCACTCACTGATCAGTATACGATTACCGAGGTTAAGCAACATTGGGTGCGGTCAGTATGGGTGACCGCTTAGTGGTATTTCATCTGAGCGTCTCCCTGCTTCGGAGGGCACGTAAAAAGTCGGTCCCGATTGTTGCCAAATTGACAGCAGTCGTTAAGCCATGTCAGAGGCCTACGGCTTGAACAACTCTTGATAACAGATTGGCCACTAACCACACGAACAAGAAAGAAAGAAAGATTCTGTATTAACTGCTAACATTACTAGCTGTGCGCCGCGGTTTCGTCCACGTTTGTAAGTACTCCGAGACGAACTCTGAACGGGAATACGTGATGTGGGTAATATAGCCTATATTATTCTGGATAAAATATTAAAATCAGTTCAGTAGTTTCAGAGTTTATCGATTACAAATAAATAAACTAATCTTTCCTTTTTATAATATTAGTATAGTACTGGTACTTACAGCATTGCTAACGTTGATGTCAACTCCTTGCTCCAATAGACTTATGATCTTTTCGATCTGGCCTGCGCGCGCAGCTCGGAGGAACGCGGTACTCGCGTCCGCCTGTCGACAAGCAAATTACAATCTTAAGTATTGATTTAGAAGGTTCAATATCGTATAGCTAATGCGTTTAGTTACGACCTTATTGATGAAGGGATAAAGTTGTATGTGATGATGAAGTTGTGAAATATGTTCCTAAGAAAGCAAAGTTAGTAGAGTTACAAAGAATATAATGATTCATGGTGGGTTAAAATATGTGTTTGTTAGTCATAAGATTTCTGCATACGCCTCTATTTCACTAGCTATATTGGCAAGCATACTGTCATCTACCAGGCATAATTCCAGATAGTAGAACTTAGCCCGACCTTAGGATCCTTAGGACCTTAGGAATCGAAACCGAGACGTACCTAATGCACTTTCGTATTCACTATCATTGCGCCCCTGTTAAGTGAACTTAAAACTCAAGGAATACCACGATAGCAATAAGCTCACTATTACGTTGACCCTTAAAACAATGGCTGGTGAACAATGAGTGTAATGCTTCTCTTAACTTTAGGCGATATAGGCGTGAAACTACATATACATATATGTACTAAAAATACTCGTATATATAAAGACACGAAATGAATAAAAGGTAAAAGTTTTCGAGTCCGCCATCTGTAACGAGGTCTTTACAAAAACTATCCATGCCTCCAGAACTACCTACGTAGGCTGATCCCTACGGGAAAGTTTTATTACAACGAAGTCTCCTGAAATAGTTTCCAATAAATCAGGGCGAAATGCCACTGTCCAAACTATTTTAGATTAATTTCGTACGAAAGTCCTGAAGAAAAGTGTAGGTATTACTTTCAAGTCTTTATAAAGAAAAAAGAAATGAAAGAAGAAGAAATGATGTCATGATTGTTTAAGAATATCGATAGAAACATAACAATGTTGGTTTGTCTCTACAAACTTTGGTCCACCTTGGTGACGCAGCGGTATACGGCTGTTGTACATGAAAGTCTTGGATTTGTTTCCGGTGCAGACTGTTGTTAGGTTTTCTATCAGGAAATTCTTAGTAGCAGCACGGAGTTTGGAACTATCCTCAGTAGTCGGATACAGTCATGTAAGGGCATGACTGTAATTCTAATTAAGTGAGATAAAAAATAGTTAGTGAAATGTTCGTGTTGATTTTTGTATAATGCATCTATGCGTATCACACCCACATTTTATTCATATTTCAGAGATTTAGGCTTGAGACGATGTATGTGTGGTTTTTAAACTCAGTCTGTACTATGAACCAACATTGTCCCTTTAACCATTGTGCATATTATCAATAGTCTAGTACAGGGGTTCCTAAACTTTTAAGATAACGGACCTCTCACCAAATACCTTTTAGTTAATGGAACCCCATATCAAATGATTACAAATCAAAGACACTGTAAATTAAATAAGAACAAAAATGTTATTATAAATCCTTACTTCCTTACTTAATATTATAAATTCGTAAGTAACTCTGTCTGTCTGTTGCCTTTTCACGGCTAAACCACTCAATCAATTTGGATGAAATTTGGTACAAAGATAGTTTAAAACCTGCGACCGGTGTCTATGATCAGTGCATTTATTATCGAAATTATTCGAATTAATAACATTTTTCGATATCTAATATTCTGATAAATATCGACGAACATGCTTAGGTACTAAGTTACAATACTTACAGCATCATTATTAACTGCTTATAATACAATTTTTTGATAAAGAGCCTCCATTTTCAGTATCTGTAAGATACAGACATAACATTACGTTCACTTTACTTAAATTTAGAACTCGCTTGTTCTTAAATTAAACTTATATGTTCCAACAAAAGCTTTCAACCTGAAAGCTTAAAGCCAGTTCGACCTTGCTTTAGTATCCTCGCAAGGTCACGACTTCAGGGACTACGGCTCACTGCGGGTTCTAAACTCGTTCAATAAGTTCAAGGTAAGATAAAGCTGCTGAGAACTTCACTTCAGAAACTGGATATCAAGATGTATTTTATATACAAGTCAGGCAATATGGTAGTAGGTTTTATGTTATTTTCTACGAACCAGCAAATTGTATTTACAAGAAACCCATTAATGAAGGCAGCATTAAAATTAGTTGTAGAATTAGGGAGCCATTAGTATTTTATTTTTGGGTATGACAACATGTGAGGACGATATAGGGATATCTCCCTCACCCGGCAGCACTTATATAGTGGTTACGTCATTGTGTCTCGTGTACCCTCTTTTATTTATTCGACAATCAGTCCGACCGCCAGATTTCATGACAGTTAAAAAGCTTTTATCTTAACATCTTTTAAAACATTTTTATATTGAATACAGGGTAACTATTTTTTTTTGTTAAAATAATGAAATAAATTAGCTAAACTTCTCTTTTGTAGCATTGGCAAAATATTAAATATTTTTATTACTATTAATGTCTGCAAAAATGGTTTGAAAATATTGTCAATTGCCAATTCAGAATGGTTGATTTGAAAGGTCTAAATATTTCAGTTCTGTTGGTAACATAAAATTGACACATGAATCATATTGTAACTTGAGATAAGGAAAAAAACAAACAATCTCAAAGTTGTATCGTTTGTAAAAGCTAGTTGTAATATTCTTTGTGCAGCTACAAGGCGTACGGGAACATTGTAAGAATAGAATCAGTTTTGATTCTAATCTAACCAATATACCTGAAAGAGAATTGAATAGATATTAAAATCAACGAGACAACAGCGATATCTAAATTTAAAATATTGTCTGTCCAATTTTTTCATATATTGCACTTCTTGCAAAAACAATTAAATACACTGTTTTAAATTGGTTGTTGCCGGCAGGATCTATTCTGAGTCTACATGTTCGGAGCGTAGGCTTTACTGCAGCTAAATCTGTCTCGTATTGATCTGCAGTCTAGACGGTACAAAGCCGTATGTACTCTATTTGCTGTTACGCATTCGTGATAAAGTTATATTAAACAATTTTACTTTATGCGTTGTCGGTCCAGTGGGTTTGGAATGAGATTTTGTTGAGAATTTGTCTGTCCAACATGTGGAATTTTGCGTGGTGAACAGCTCGACTCGCCTGTTCTGTTTAGAACAGCAAATAGAAAGAAATGTATTTAATAATCTGCAAATCACTACCGCTTGTGGAAAATCAATGATTGAGATAATAACATTTACTATTGGAATTTAATAACTAGTTACTGGTGAAGTCGGATCATTCAGCCGCTGAGTATAAGAAGTGCCCAAATAATAATAATATCCCCCTCGACCGATTTCGGCCACGGCGACCACTTCAATTCCGTTCTAATTGTTTTTGGTGTGCTCGTGTATGGCTGACATAGCCGATCTTATTGATAAATATTCGCACACAATGCGGGCAGGTGAGCACACCATTGCAGTAATTATAACTGATAGCATAAGGTGGCCGCGCTTTCAGTTTATCGCGTCGAACATCCAGTACAAAACAGCGATTTCCTTCAGTCTTTAACTCTGGTTTTCACCAAAAACTTCCATTCCGGTCGTCGAGCGGCTGTTTGTCCCCACTCTGAAGGCTCAATATCGCACTTTTTCAATAATCCATAGGCTTATGGTGAATAGCCGGTTTTAAAAAGACGACAATAGCAATCTCTATATTTGTTCATTATACTATCAAGATATTTACACATGCACATAGCTGCCTGTACTTCTACACGTAGAACCTACCAGTCGATATTTATGTAATCATCTAAAGATAACATCCAAATAACCTCGAAGGCATTATCTTTGCAATGAATTTTATGGCTTTAGCTTTTCTAAGGTCGTCTGATATTAATCTGCTAATCGATCCGTCTAGAAGTTTCATTGGGCAATCGTTTTATTGCTGAACAGCCTTCATATGTATCTACAAAGGCTCACGTCTGTTAGAGTTGGCATGCAGATGTTTTTAAACCCAAAACCTTTGATGTAGAATTTCTGACAGCCCATATAATGCGATATTGTTTAATAATAATCAAGGAACGGCTTATTAAATAATATCGTTTGGGCACGATTCATCTAATTGTGTTCAGTTAAACCGTCGATGTAGGCTATTCATGAATAGTAATAGTAAGGGCTAGTTAATATTAGGTAAAGTTGAAAAATTGTTTTTCATTTAATTCATATCCACGAGACTTACTTGACCTCGTGTGGTGATCATGAGCAATTTTTTCCTTAATCTACTAATTATATTTTGGTCATTTTAATACCCTGTGTGTCAAATGTTTCAGGAAACGTCTGTATATGTTTTTGGAAAACACGTTACTTACTTACTATTTGTTTAAACGAGTTAATCTTTTTAACTAAAACTCAGATTTTAAAACTTTTTTTTATTAGGTAGTTCGTTTATTGTAGATCACCACAGAATATATGCAGTAATCATACGTAAGAGAAACCGCAGAGACAGCTAATTCAGATATAAAAATGTAGGTTGTAACGATCCGTGGGTCAAACGAGTTTCAGGCATAAAGGTTGAAGCTAAATTAATTTGTGAATAAAACATGAGAATCTTTTTCATTTTAATTTGTAAGTTATTTTATTAAAGGACTTCGTCAAGTCATTTTAATACCGTTGGATGTTAAAACTAATTATAATTAAACTCTTAATAATATATTAAAATTAATATGTTTTCATATTACCTACCAACAAGAATCGTTTTTTAATTAAGATTAATTAATTAGGGGATACTTTAAAGGAATGTAGAAAACCGAGGTTAATGTATGATCAGAGGCTACACAATTGGTATAACTACACAGGTTACTTTGAGGATCAGAGATAAATGTTTCAGGTCTTTCTTTTTAAATACGACAACTTCCACATTAGGAATAATACCTGTTTTGCGGGAGAAGACTTTACAAACTTTCAAACATCGGACACAGGACTCGGAACAACCATTTGTAGATTACACAAAGTTTTTGTCCCGAGTGGGATCCGAACCCACAACACTTTGTGGGTTCCAATCCCACACGGGCCAAAAAATTGTCATACTGCCCTGCGCCAAGTGCGATGCATTGACAGTGGCGAGACGACCAGATGAACCACGTCGCCACCATGTAGTAAAAAAAGTTTGGCTGGATGTTCAATGTATTTACTGTTTCATTGTTTGTTTAGTCCTCAGAACATAGGATTTGAACTTGTATGTACACGTTAATGAAAAAAAGGAAAACCATAGAATTTTGACATCGTCGGCTTTTTCTACTAATAGAGTTGACAAGCAGGGCTTCATAAAATCGTTTAGCTACTACCAAAGTGTCCTATGCATTACGCTTAAATCACACACGGTTTTATACATAATTTGCTATTAAGTTTTAGATAATATAACTTTTATTTCGTAGCGCCGTTTTTCTTTATCGTAGCTATGGTTGGATAGTTTTTTTATGGTCCACGATCATTGAACGAAAGCATTGCGAGGAAACCTACATGTCTCAGTTCTTTGTAATTGTTGTTGAAGATGACTGAAGGCTTTTAAACCGCATTGGGTCAGTGTAATGGATTATAGCCTTACCCTTCTCTTATTAAGAAGAGTTTCGTTTCCAGCAGTAGGACGGTTCATAAAAGCAGGCTTAATATTATTAATGTATTCTAAATATGGATAGTGGCGTCAAGGATTTGTAAATCCTACTGCACGGGGAGTAAACTTTACAGCGATAGAAATATATTTGATAAAAGATATGTACATATGTAGAGTCATAATCGATTTAGATAATGACATATATGAATGGATTCTATGAAGCGAACGGCATTATCGAGCGTATGTTCTGAGAATACACATTAAGGTTAATGGCCTGGCCTGTGAACCGACATACGTTTAATCTGTTTCTGTTACTAGCCTTTATTGACTTAACTTAGATAGAAATAAAAATAGAGAGAGAATGAAATTTGTGGTCAATATGAGTGACAGGATGCAATAAGTTCCTACATATAGTGGTGCAAAATAATTAAAAAAGATATTGCCTTTTTTTTTAGAATGATGCAGAAAGAAATGACTATAGGAACTTCACCACACAACCTAGCATATTTTCTTATCGTCTGGATGAATTTACTAAAATAAAAGATAAGATAAGATAGCATTGTATGTTAAATGTCATGATTGATTAAACTTTATAATATGGTCCACACTACCGCATTGGGATTATCTTGTAATGATAGTCGTGTATGTGAAATAAATAAAAAAACAGTAAAGCACAGTTTTAGAAAGCGAAATTATCTAATAGGCTGCTTGAACATGTTAAGAGCGCTTATTAGGAATTTCTTAAAAAGAAAACGATTTTCTGTTGGATAAATATCCGTATAGTAAGTCTTCTTCTTCTTCCTAGCCTTTATTATTCCCACGTCATTTGGGGTCGGCTTTTCTAGTCTCACCGGGTTTGACTGGATATCAGTTTTTACTCGGAGCGGCTGCCACCTGACCGCCGCAACCCGAAGGCTAACGATATCCTAAGGCTAGACCAGGGTCAGGATATTATAGGGCACTGACTTCCCAATAACGACTGCCATAGATGTTCATGGCAGCAGGGACCGACGGCTTAACGTGCTCTCCGAGCCACGGAGCAGGCGATAATTGTCAATCAATACGCACATAATTTCGAAAAGTCATATAATTTCCGAAAGTCAGAGGTGCGCGATGTGGGTTCGAACCCGAGACCCTCTGTATTGCAGTCTGTTGGTCTCCCCACTAAGCTATCGCTGCTGATTTCCTCCGTATAATGAGTATTAAATTGTAATAATTAGTTACTACATGAATATTAGTTCTTAGGTGTTTTTTATTAATCTTGATTATTATTAATATCAAACATAATGTAATTTGTTTATGAATAAATAATTATGACTGTGAAAGACCGAATCTCGATCACTGCAGCCGGTCGTAACGGACACTAGTCATCTGCGCAGGTGATTTTAGAGTGCATAAGTATGTGCGTAATCCACTCTTTATTGCCTCACTGCCATAATTCGATGGGTTGGCAATTGCCCAAACCGTGAAAAGATCAAAGCGCAGGTCCAACGGTTTTACGTGCTTTGCGAGGTAAACCTTTTTAACATATAAACGTTTCTTTGATGCTGTCAATGATCCGGTGTCGTTTAGGGGCATAGACTCATCGCAATGTTTCAGTTTCAATTCAATATCAAATATTCAGTGACTTGCTACTATTAAAACGAAAAATTACTGTTGCTATTGCCTACAAGTTCATACAATTAATGAATACATGATTTAAGTTCTTTTATTACATTTTAACACTATTTTTACCATTGGACTATTTGTCTTATTTAAAAACAGGTAGCCAAGGATTGGGATGGCACTTTTTGCCAGTTACCTATATTAAAAGTCTATCTACCGAGCACATATTTAGACAAAACATCCTAACTAACATCCTATTTATAGATTTTGCATAGGTAGAGCTAATACTGCTTTATTAAATAAAAGTATTTTATTTCTTTTTTTTATTGCCTTTTGTGGCAGACGAGTAAGTGGCCCACCTGATGGAAAGTGGTAGCCGCTGCTCATGGACTTCAGCAATGTCAGGACACAGCAAAGCCGCTGCCTACCGTGAAAGAAGAACTCTCTTTAAACCTTGTTTGAAGAAGGACATATCATAGCGCTCGGGAAACACCGAAGCAGGCAGTTCATTCCAGAGCTTGCACGCACGTGGGAGAAATGATCACTGAAAGCGTACCGTCCTGGATTTGAACGCTTTCAGGTGATATGGATGAAGCCTGCTTCGTTGTCGAGTGGTACGGTGATAGTAAGGGGCCGCTGGTATCAAATCAAACAGTTCTTCAAAGCAAGTATATTCTGTTTGGGCCCAGTAATTTACAATAAACTCCCGAAACAATTAAAAACAATAAACTTACGATAATTTAAAAGTAAATGGAAAGACCTGCTTGTGATTATATGCTATTATAGCTTAAATTAATATTAAATGACAAATTGTATTAAGAAAGATAAAAATCAAAAATCTAATTTTGTATAATGATTTAGATTTTATTATACAATTGACCTGACATTCTGTAATTTTATTTTAGTTGTTTATTATTTTTTTCCTAATCTATTCTTATTTTGTTTTTTTTCCAATTTACACAAATTACATTTCCATTTGAATCAACACGATATAATGTTAATTAATTATAATTATTTGCATGCCATTTAAAGGTAGGAATATTTGATACTTGTACCTGTTGGACAAATTAAAACACCATTGTAACAATGTTTTCATGCAAATTAATAAATGATTTGTGATTTTTAACATAAATTACCGGACTAAGAATTGAACTCTAGACTTCACGAAAAGACAAGCCCCCATAGTGACTATGCCTATGCCTTATACTTTTGCTGAAAGTTCAACTAGCCAACTTAACACACATATCTTGATACATTTCGCAGGAAATTCGGTTGAAGTATCTATTTGCCCTTACATTACGAGATCCATTTATATTTATAGCTTTCTACCCATGTCAGACAATTGGCTGTGTAAATGCCTCCTTCCCCCAGGGGGGCGTGACGTCACAAGCCTATAAACAGGTTTATTATGATTATATTACTGTTTCTGCTCTCATAGTCTTAATGGTAATTTTATTACGGTTATTGAATAGATAGCTTTTCTTTTTTAGGTGTAGTTCGGTGAGGTAATGTACCGCAAGAGTTCTGAAGGCTATGCAGGAACTGCCAGTAAATTCTTTCTTCCTTTAAAAGAAAAGACATCTCACACACAAGAAAATTGCCTGTGTCGTGGGGGACTTTACAAAGATTCAAACAACGGACACAAAGAACACGTAGAGTCAGAAGAACCGTTTGTAGATCACACAAATTTTTGTCCCGTGAGGGGATCGAACCCACAACATTCGATGCAGAGGCAGTGGCAGGCAAATACTTCAACCACTACGTCATCCATGCAGTCACATACAGTTGGTTGCTGTGTAAACTGTTACGAAGACTCCCGTCTATATTTTTCCGAAGGGTATTACGCTGTAATGCGCCTACAGCTATATTTCATTGCTAACTCTTATTCTCTGCTTAGCCCGCAGAAAAACAGTGATTAATTAACATTAAGTAATATACATTCATAGTCTCACGCTTATATCACCGAAGGGATTTATAGAGCTCTAACTAAATCTATATTTGACTAGATCGTCAGAAGTTTTGGATAATCAGAAAAAAGCCAATTGCCGCCTGCCAGACACATTGTCACAAAGTGTAAGTGTATGCGCCTTCATGCTATTCTACTGAATATTTTAGATTTATATTATAATTATAACTAATCCCAAATTATTTTATCTCTATAATATTATTAAGTTATTATCTTTAGTTTTTATAGTTAGTAGTATAAGGTATAATGGCTGCAACACCTTGTTGAAATGAGTTGTAAAGTAGTGAAATTATATTGAATTGGCGATTTACAAAATTGGCCGTTCATTTTTTGCAGATTTCTTCTCATAGGCTCAACCCTTTGCCTGAACCTAGCAACTAACCTAAATGTAGCTTCAGTAACTTAGTAAACTCACTAACCTATATATTTTGACGTTCATAAGTGTTACTTTGTGACCCAAATGAATAAATGATTTTTGACTTTGACTTTGAAATTGCCCCACTAGGTTTCATTCTGCTATTGAGAGTTACGCAACAGGAAAACAGCACGTAGTCATGCCTTTAGGCAATTGGCTCACTCTCTATTCTGTTAGATACTAAAGATTGATGTAACTTATCTTAACTTATCTTGTGTCCCCACACAGCCCCACACGCCAGTCAGTACAGACCGGCGACACTTCGACCCAGTGGGATCTTTTGTGTCGACTTCCCCAATAACGACTGCCATAGATGATCATAGCAGCCGGGACCGACGGCTTAACGTGCTCTCCGAGGCACGGAGCAGGCGATAATTGTCAATCAATACGCACATAATTTCGAAAAGTCATAAAATTTCCGAAAGTCTGAGATGCGCGACGTGGGTTCGAACCCGAGACCCTCTGCATTGCAGTCTGTTGGTCTCCCCACTGAGCTATCGCTGCTCAAAGATTGATGTAATATATCTCTGTTTATGTATATGAATGTATATAATTATACATTGAAATTAAACAACTTTATACGGATTTTATCGCATTATTTATTAACCTCTGAGTCTTCTTCGAAGAGGTTAATGAAAGCACTATGTGAGTCTGTGTGTCTGTCTGTTAGTGATAGTTTGTTAGTGACAGGCATAGCTCCGGAACCACTGCACTGGACCGATTGACTTATAACTTGGTGTACAGATACCTTGGTCATTCCTCAGTCGAGTTTAAATATGGGCCCTGTGGGTCAAAAGACCCCCGAGGTATAGGGGTCACAAGGTCATAAGGTCAGGGGATATCCACCAACGGAGTGATTTGGAAGTCCAAGGGAGAGGCTTGTGCCCAGCAGTGGGACATTACAAAATGCTGATAAAAAAAAAATCGATAATAAAAGGTCACATGAAGACGAAGAGGTTGAATCCTGGGATTTTACACTCATCTCGTTTTTTTATAAAACACTATTATTTCATAACTTTGAAACTTTATACTAGGTACTATTGTTAAACACTTTTACTGGTTACTGTTTACTTCTATTTAAGCTATTTAACATTATTATAACTATTTAGACTATAATATAAAATTTTAGAATTTAGAATTAATAACAGCCATATTCACGGGGAGGCTAAGATGGTGATTGATATTATAAATAATTATAACCGAATGATTCATCCCTATTGTCCTTGCCTTTTTTGGAGTAAGCAGAGATTAGCAAGCAAGTAAGTATATATTCTTGCAATTATGACTAGCTTGGTGGTTTAAGTAGTCGTCTAGCCCATGCTACTGCGTCGGGTATTGTGGATTCGATTCCCATACGGAACAATAATTTGTGTGATGTACAAATAGATCTTGCGGATCAGAGTGATCTTTCCGTCCGTTGTTTCAATATTTGTAAAGTTCGCCGCGATACAGGAATGTTTCCTAGTGTGGTAATTGTCTTTTGTTAACAAATAAAAAAAATATATACATATATTCTCACGACCATTCCGTACCTCTCTTGCTGTTTTCACTCTTATTGCATCAATATGAATGCTCGTCACTCCAAGTACTAAATATTTGGCCCTAAGGCAGTAATTATCGATTGCACAGGGGAGTTTTACTCCACTTTTAATAATCACTCTCTTGCCAAGTGCACACCATTAAAATGTTAAGCTTTTGGAGTTTAAACAATCGATCCCCAACTTCAAATGATCGTACTCATTAACTCTGCCTCTGCCTACCCTCTGGTAAAAACTTAAGTGGTCTCTTACATTGTAGGGTGTAAAGGGTAGGACCAGCGCCAATTATGTCTGCTCCTTCGAAAGTCGGTGTGGCGTGAAAATTTTAATTACTTTTTAAATATATAGGCGAAATACATAGAGTTAAAAGAGAGATATATTTTTTAAAGAATTTAGATTTTGTTTAAAAGTCTATATTGTAGTTTACTTAATTATGATAAAAATAATTAACTTATTTACATAAAATACCTATTTTCTATCTTAATCCCCTGAAAACAGTAAAATAAAATGGGCTTCGTTATTACGCAAAAATACTGTAGGAAGAAATGTACGGTTTGTAATAATATGTTTTTGCTGTATTTGTTTTTTAGAGAATTGTATAAGAATAAACTTGATGCAGCGCCCGCAGCGGTTTCAAAAGGAACGTTTAGCAGTATAAATTGTTTTATTATATTACTTATAATTTACACTATATAAGTGTAATATTGTCTTCTGTTTACGCGAATGTTATTCATTGAAATTAAACTACTATATACGGAATTTATCGCGTTGTTTATTTATCACTGTATTACATAATTTTGAAACTATTACACTACTACTACTACTATTAAATTTTACTAATTTAAAAGCTAATAAAATTATTGAAACTATTAAAACTATTTATATTTAGGTTTACACTTTCCCCGACATTTTGGTTGCTTTTCAGAAGCCATGGTCACGTGGAGTTCCGGTGACCATGGCTACTGAAGAGCAACCGTCAAGCAATCAGTCTAGACTGATCACCATGTAATCACTTCATGCAGAAAAAAGTAACTGTTGCCGACGGGTAGCAATTTATAGACAATATCTAGATGAACGCAAGCAAAGTCGCGGGCGAAATGTAGTACACCTTATAAATAACGAGTTGGGTGTAAAACCCAGGATTCAATCTCTTCGTCTATAATATAATCGTATAATCGTCGTAATAGAACTTTTTTTCATCAGCTTTTTGTAATGTTGCTCTGCTGGGCAAAAGCCTCTCCCTTGGACTTGCAAATCACTCTTTTAATGGATATTCCCTGACCTTATGACCTTGTGACCTCTATATCTCGGGGATCTTTTGACCCACAGGGCCCATATTTAAACTCGACCGAGGGATGACCAAGGTGTATGTACACCAAGATACAAGTCAATCGGTCCAGAGGTTCCAGAGCTATGCCTGTCTCTAACAAACTGTAACTAACAGCCATAGTTGTAACTAACAGACACACAGACCCACATGGTGTTTTCATGGTGTTGTTTCACATGGTGTTGTTTGGTGTAGCATTGGCAAAATATTAAATATTTTTATTACTATTAATGTCTGCAAAAATGGTTTGAAAATATTGTCAATTGCCAATTCAGAATGGTTGATTTGAAAGGTCTAAATATTTCAGTTCTGTTGGTAACATAAAATTGACACATGAATCATATTGTAACTTGAGATAAGAAAAGAAACAAATAATCTCAAAGTAGTATCGTTTGTAAAAGCTAGTTGTAATATTCTGGGTGCAGTTACAAGACGTATGGGAACATTGTAAGAATAGAATCAGTTTTGATTCTAATTTAACCAATATACCTGAAAGAGAATTGAATAGATATTAAAATCAACGAGCCAACAGCGATATCTAAATTTAAAATATTGTCTGTCCAATTTTTTCATATATTGCACTTTTTCCAAAAACAATTAAATACATTGTTTTAAATTGGTTGTTGCCGGCAGGATCTATTCTGAGTCTACATGTTCGGAGCGTAGGCTTTACTGCAGCTAAATCTGTCTCGTATTGATCTGCAGTCTAGACGGTACAAAGCCGTATGTACTCTATTTGCTGTTACGCATTCGTGATAAAGTTATATTAAACAATTTTACTTTATGCGTTGTCGGTCCAGTGGGTTTGGAATGAGATTTTGTTGAGAATTTGTCTGTCCAACATGTGGAATTTTGCGTGATGAACAGCTCGACTCGCCTGTTCTGTTTAGAACAGCAAATAGAAAGAAATGTATTTAATAATCTGCAAATCACTACCGCTTGTGGAAAATCAATGATTGAGATAATAGCATTTACTATTGGAATTTAATAACTAGTTACTGGTGAAGTCGGATCATTCAGCCGCTGAGTATAAGAAGTGCCCAAATAATAATAATATCCCCCTCGACCGATTTCGGCCACGGCGACCACTTCAATTCCGTTCTAATTGTCTTTGGTGTGCTCGTGTATGGCTAACATAGCCGATCTTATTGATAAATGTTCGCACACAATGCAGGCAGGTGAGCACACCATTGCAGTAATTATAACTGATAGCATAAGGTGGCCGCGCTTTCAGTTTATCGCGTCGAGCATCCAGTACAAAACAGCGATTCCCTTCAGTCTTTAACTCTGGTTTTCACGAAAGACTTCCATTCCGGTCGTCGAGCGGCTGTTTGTCCCCACTCTGAAGGCTCAATGTCGCACTTCTTCAATAATCCATGGGTTTATAGTGAATCGCAAGTTTTAAAAAGACGACAAAAGCAATCACTATATTTGTTCATTATACTATAGAGATATTTACACATGCACATAGCTGCCAGTACTTTTACTCGTAGAACCTACCAGTCGAAATTTATGTAATCATCTAAAGATAACATCCAAATTGCCTCGAAGGCATTATCTTTGCAATGAATTTTATGGCTTTAGCTTTTCTAAGGTCGTCTGATATTAATCTGCTAATCGATCCGTCTAGAAGTTTCATTGGGCAATCGTTTTATTGCTGAACAGTAGCCTTCATATGTATCTACATAGGCTCACGTCTGTTAGAGTTGGCAGGCACTACGACTTCCACATGTCAATACAGATACATATATTTGCCCGCGGCTTCGATCGCGTAAATTAAGGTTAGGTTGCAGAGCCGGGCGCCGGATGGCGCGCGATGACCTCCAGCCACCCTGAGGTTTGACCTGGGGGTGGCGGGCTTTGTGGGCCTGCCCGCCATCCGTTCAGCACCAGGTCCGAGAGGCAGCGTGCGTGTTCCCACGCGCGCATCTGTGTCGAGTCCGTCTCCACTGTAGGGGGGAGACAGTAGGGAATTTTTCGAGTGAGTCCTTTGGGTAGGTCTCTTGTGTAGTGGCCTGCCGTTTCACACGGCGGGGTCGCGACCGCATGCGAAAGCGATTCGCGCGGCCCCGTCGATAGTGGTTTTGTCGAGGAACACCGTGGTAGGTTTAGTCGGTATTCCGGGAGGTACATTATCTTTTCAACATCTTTCTTTTACCCCGGCGAGTCCGACATAATCCCTACGCCCGCCCCATCGGAAGGAATATGCGTCATTGCATTACCCCACGAAAAAAAAAAAATTAGTTTAGTAATAGTAATTTTTTGAGAATGAAATACCCTATGTCTTTTCCTGTTCCCCTGACAATGTGTATGCGAAATTAAATGATGATGTATAGTTGTTAAGTCGTGAACGCATTAGAAACAAACAAACTCACATTCTTATTTCTAATATTAGTTAGGATAACGATTTACTCTCATCCTTTCAAGAATATTTTAGCACTTATTACATTCTTTATGTTTACCAATTATGAAGTATACTAGAAATTTTAAGTAGGTACTTATGACTTGTGCCTTTTTTGGTAAAAATATGAGCACATTACCAAGGCTTAAGATATGGGTCAGGAATATTTTGGGATGGCTATTGTGTCTAAATAATTTTTATCTATTTCTTTCCCGCATATTGACCCGCCCGGCTTCGCACGACTAGTACAAAATCTTAACAAATTATACACTTAAACCTTCCGCATGGATCTATTGGTGAAAACCGCATGAAAATTCGTTCAGTAGTTTTTGAGTTTATCGCGAACAGACAGACAGACGCGAAGGAAGACTTTGCTTTTTAATATGTAGCGAAACTATTAAAATCTGGTACATTGGAGGTGTTTTTAAAAACTAATTGAGATCGTCGTCGAACCATAAACCTAAAATCTTTGATGTAAAATTCCTGACAGCCCATTTAATGCGATATTATTTAATAATCACGGAACGGCTTATTAAACAATATCGTTTGGGCGCATTTCATCTAATTGTATTCAGTTAAACCTTCGATGTAGGCTATTCATAAATAACGTCATTAATGTAGAAGCCGCGGCTAAGGGCTGGTCAATATTAGGTATAATGTTGAAAATACTGTTTTTATTTAATTCATATCCACGAGACTTACTTGACCTCGTGTGGTGATCATGAGCAATTTTTCCTTAATGTACTAATTATATTTTGGTAATTTTAATACTCTGTGCGTCGAATGTTTCAGGAAACGTCTGTATATAATAATATAATATAATATTCTACCACATACACACGACACTATCTAGCCTAAACTAAGCAGAGCTTGTATTATGGGTACTAGACAATGGATAAACATACATAAAAACTTTTTTTTTTGTAAATACACACATATTATACATAGAAACACCCAGACCAAGACAAACATCCATGTTCATGCACACAAATATTTGTCTTGTGCGGGAATAGAACCCGCGACCTCAGGCGTGGCAGTCGGTTACACTAACCACTACGCCATCGAGGCCGACATGTTATGTTTTTGGAAAACACGTTACTTACTTACTATTTGTTTAAACGAGCTAATCTTTTCAACTAAAAGTCAGATTTCAAAACTCTTTTTTATTAGGTAGTTCGTTTATTGTAGAACACCACAGAATATATGCAGTAATCATAAAAGTAGGAGAAACCGCAGGGACAGCTAATTCAGATATAAAAATGTAGGCTGTATCGATCCGTCCGTGGATCACACGAGTTTCAGGCATAAAGTTTGAAGCTAAATTAATTTGTGAATATAATATGAAAATCTTTTTCATTCTAATTTGTAAGTAATTCTATCAAAGGACTTCGTCAAGTCATTTTAATACCGTTGGATGTTAAAGCTAATTATAATTAAGTTCTTAATAACATATTAAAATTAATATGTTTTCATATTACCTACCAACAAGAATCGTTTTTTAATTAAGATTAATTAATTAGGGGATACTTTAAAGGAATTTAGAAAACCGAGGTTAATGTATGATCAGAGGCTACACAATTGGCATAACTACACAGGTTACTTTGAGGATCAGAGATAGATGTTTCAGGTTTTTCTTTTCTTTTAACATCGGACACAGGACTCGGAACAATCATTTGTAGATTACATAAAGTTTTGTTCCGAGTGGGATCCGAACCCACAACACTTTGTGGGTTCCAATCCCACACGGGCCAAAAGCTTGTCACACTGCCACTACGCCAAGTGCGACCGATGACCGATTCGACAGTAGCGAGACGACCCGATGAACCACTTCGCCACCGTGTAGTAAAAAAAGTATGCCTGGATGTTCAATGTATTCGCTGTTTCAATGTTTGTTTAGTCGTCAGAACATAGGAGCATCCTTGTATGTACACGTTTAATGAAAAAAGGAAAACCATAAAATTTTGACATCGTCGGCTTTTTCTACTAATAGAGTTGAGTGCTTCAAAAATCGTTTAGCTACTACCAAAGTGTCCTATGCATTTCGCTTAAATCACACACGGTTCTATTCATTATTTACTATTAAGGTTTATATAATATAACTTTTATTTCGTAGCGCCGTTTTTCTTTATCGTAGCTATGGTTGGATAGTTTTTTTATGGTCCACGATCATTGAACGAAAGCATTGCGAGGAAACCTACATGTCTCAGTTCTTTGTAATTGTTGTTGAAGATGACTGAAGGCTTTTAAACCGCATTGGGTCAGTGTAATGGATTATAGCCTTACCCTTCTCATATTAAGAAGAGTTTCGTTTCCAGCAGTAGGACGGTTCATAAATGCAGGCTTAATATTATTAATGTATTCTAAATATGGATAGTGGCGTCAAGGATTTGTAAATCCTACTGCACGGGGAGTAAACTTTACAGCGATAGAAATATATTTGATAAAAGATATGTACATATGTAGAGTCATAATCGATTTAGATAATGACATATATGAATGGATTCTATGAAGCGAACGGCATTATCGAGCGTATGTTCTGAGAACACACATTAAGGTTAATGGCCTGGCCTGTGAACCGACATAGGTTTAGTCTGTTTTTGTTACTAGCCTTTATTGACTTAACTTAGATAGAAATAAAAATAGAGAGAGAATAACATTTGTGGTCAATATGAATGACAGGATGCAATAAGTCCCTACACATAGTGGTGCAAAATAATTAAAAAAGATATTGCCTTTTTTTTTAGAATGATGCAGAAAGAAATGACTATAGGAACTTCACCACACAACCTAGCATATTTTCTTATCGTCTGGATGAATTTACTAAAATAAAAGATAAGATAAGATAGCATTGTATGTTAAATGTCATGATTGATTAAACTTTATAATATGGTCCACACTACCGCATTGGGATTATCTTGTAATGATAGTTGTGTATGTGAAATAAATAAAAAAACAGTAAAGCACAGTTTTAGAAAGCGAAATTATCTAATAGGCTGCTTGAACATGTTAAGAGCGCTTATTAGGAATTTCTTAAAAAGAAAACTATTTTCTGTTGGATAAATGACCGTATAGTAAGTCTTCTTCTTCTTCCTAGCCTTTATTATTCCGACGTCATTTGGGGTCGGCTTTTCTAGTCTAACCGGGTTTGACTGGATATCAGTTTTTACTCGGAGCGGCTGCCACCTGACCTCCGCAACCCGAAGGCTAACGATATCCTAAGGCTAGACCAGTGTCAGGATATTATAGGGCACTGACTTCCCAATAACGACTGCCAAAGATGTTCATGGCAGCCGGGACCGACGGCTTAACGTGCTCTCCGAGACACGGAGCAGGCGATAATTGTCAATCACGCACATAATTTCGAAAAGTCATATTATTTCCGAAAGTCAAAGGTGCGCGATGTGGGTTCGAAACCGAGACCCTCTGTATTGCAGTCTGTTGGTCTCCCCACTAAGCTATCGCTGCTGATTTCCTCCGTATAGTAAGGATTAAGTTGTAATAATTAGTTACTACATGAATATTAGTTCTTAGGTGTTTTATATTAATCTTGATTATTATTAATTTCAAACATAATGTAATTTGTTTATGAATAAATAATTATGACTGTGACAGACCGAATCTCGATCACTACAGCCGGTCGTAACTGACACTACTCATCTGCGCAGGTGATTTTATAGTGCACAAGTATGTGCGTAATCCACTCTTTATTGCCTCACTGCCATAATTCGATGGGTTGGCAATTGGCCAAACCGTGAAAAGATCAAAGCGCAGGACCAATGGCTTCACGTGCTTTGCGAGGTAAACCTTTTAACATACAAACGTTTCTTTGATGCTGTCAATGATCCGGTGTCGTTTAGGGGCATAGACTCATGGCAATGTTTCAGTTTAAATTCAATGTCAAATATTAAGTGACTTTGACTACTATTAAAGCGAAAAATTACTATTGCTATTGCCTACAAGTTCATACAATTAATGAATACATGATTTAAGTTCCTTTTATTACATTTTAACTCTATTTTTACCATTGGACTATTTGTCTTATTTAAAAACAGGTAGCCAAGGATTGGGATGGCACTTTTTGCCAGTTACCTATATTAAAAGTCTATCTACCGAGCACATATTTAGACAAAACATCCTAACTAACATCCTATTTATAGAGTTTGCATGCGTAGAGCTAATACTGCTTTATTATATATTCTTTATTATATTTTCATTTCATTTCATTTCATTAAATAAAAGTATTTTATTTCTTTTTTTTATTGCCTTTTGTGGCAGACGAGCAAGTGGCCCACCTGATGGCAAGTAGTAACCGCTGCTCATGGACTTCAGCAATGTCAGGACACAGCAAAGCCGCTGCCTACCGTGAAAGAAGAACTCTCTTTAAACCTTGTTTGAAGAAGGACATATCATAGCGCTCGGGAAACACCGAAGCAGGCAGTTCATTCCAGAGCTTGCATGACGTGGGAGAAATGATCGCTGAAAGCGTACCGTCCTGGATTTGAACGCTTCCAGGTGATATGGATGAACCCTGCTTCATTGTCGAGTGGTACGGTGATAGTAAGGGGCCGCTGGTATCAAATCAAACAGTTCTTCAAAGCAAGTATATTCTGTTTGGGCCCAGTAATTTACAATAAACTCCCGAAACAATTAAAAACAATAAACTTACGATAATTTAAAAGTAAATGGAAAGACCTGCTTGTAGTTATATGCTTTTATAGCTTAAATTAATATTAAATGACAAATTGTATTAAGAAAGATAAAAATCAAAAATCTAATTTTGTATAATGATTTAGATTTTATTATACAATTGACCTGACATTCTGTAATTTTATTTTAGTTATTTATTATTTTTTTCCTAATCTATTCTAATTTTGTTTTTTTCCAATTTACACAAATTACATTTCCATTTGAATCAACATGATATAATGTTAATTAATTATAATTATTTGCATGCCATTTAAAGGTAGGAATATTTGATACTTGTACCTGTTGGACAAATTAAAACACCATTGTAACAATGTTTTCATGCAAATTAATAAATGATTTGTGATTTTTAACATAAATTACCGGACTAAGAATTGAACTCTAGACTTCACGAAAAGACAAGCCCCCATAGTGACTATGCCTATGCCTTATACTTTTGCTGAAAGTCCAACTAGCCAACTTAACACACATATCTTGATACATTTCGCAGGAAATTCGGTTGAAGTATCTATTTGCCCATACATTACGAGATCCATTTATATTTATAGCTTTCTACCCATGTCAGACAATTGGCTGTGTAAATGCCTCCTTCCCCCAGGGGGGCGTGACGTCACAAGCCTATAAACAGGTTTATTATGATTATATTACTATTTCTGCTCTCATAGTCTTAATGGTAATTTTATTACGGTTATTGAATAGATAGCTTTTCTTTTTTAGGTGTAGTTCGGTGAGGTAATGTACCGCAAGAGCTCTGAAGGCTATGCAGGAACTGCCAGTAATTTCTTTCTTCCTTTAAAAGAAAAGACATCTCACACACAAGGAAAATTGCCTGTGTCGCGGGGGACTTTACAAAGATTCAAACAACGGACACAAAGAACACCTGGACTCAGAAGAACCGTTTGTAGATCACACAAATTTTTGTCCCGTGGGGGGATCGAACCCACAACATTCGATGTAGAGGCAGTGGCAGGCAAATACTTCAACCACTACGTCACCCATGCAGTCACATACAGTTGGTTGCTGTGTAAACTGTTACGAAGACTCCCGTCTATATTTTTCCGAAGGGTATCACGCTGTATTACGCCCAAAGCATTTTTTTTTTTTTAATGAATATTCTACCACATACACACAACACCATCTAGCCCAAACTAAGCAGAGGTTGTACTATGGGTACTAGACAATGGATAAACATACATAAATAAATTTTTTTTTTTTGTTTTTTTTTTGTAAATACATACATATTATATATAGAAACACCCAGACCAAGACAAACATCCATGTTCATGTACACAAATGTTTGACTTGTGCGGGAATCGAACCCGCGACCTCAGGCGTAGCAGTCGGTTACACTAACCACTACGCCATCGAGGCCGACTATATTTCATTGCTAACTCTTATTCTCTGCGTAGCCCCCAAAAAAAGAGTGATTAAACATTTTGTAATATACATTCATAGTCTCACGCTTATATCACCGAAGGGATTTATAGAGCTCTAACTAAATCTATATTTGACTAGATCGTCAGGAGTTTTGGATAATCAGAAAAATGTCAATTGCCCCGCCTACCAGGCACATTGTCACAAAGTGTAAGTGTATGTGCCATCATGCCACACTACTGAATATTTTAGATTTATATTCTAATTATAACTAATCCCAAATTATTTCATCTCAATAATATTATTAAGTTATTATTGTTATTATCTTTAATTTTTATAGTTAGTAGTATAAGATGTAATGGCTGCAACACCTTGTTGAATTGAGTTGTAAAATAGTGAAATTATATTGAATTGGCGATTTACAAGAGTGGCCGTGAGTTTCTTGCAGGTTTTCTCATACCCTTTGCCTGAACCTAGCAACTAACCTAAATGTAGCTTCAGTAACTTAGTAAACTCAATAACTTATATATTTTGACGTTCATAAGTGTTACTTTGTGACCCAAATGAATAAATGATATTTGACTTTGAGTTTGAAATTGCCCCACTAGGTTTCATTCGGCTATTGAGTGTTACGCAATAAGAAAACAGCACGTAGTCATGCCTTTAGGCAATTGGCTCACTCTCTATTCTGTTAGATTCTAAAGATTGATGTAACTTATCTTAACATATCTTGTGTGGCGGCCAGTCAGTACAGACCGGCGACTCTTCGACCCAGTGGGATCTTTTGTGTCGACTTCCCCAATAACGACTGCCATAGATGATCATAGCAGCCGGGACCGACGGCTTAACGTGCTCTCCGAGGCACGGAGCAGGCGATAATTGTCAATCAATACGCACATAATTTCGAAAAGTCATAAAACTTCCGAAAGTCTGAGATGCGCGACGTGGGTTCGAACCCGAGACCCTCTGCATTGCAGTCTGTTGGTCTCCCCACTGAGCTATCGCTGCTCAAAGATTGATGTAATATATCTCTGTTTATGTATATGAATGTATATAATTATACATTGAAATTAAACAACCTTATACGGATTTTATCGCATTATTTATTAACCTCCGAGTCTTCTTCGAAGAGGTTAATGAAAACACTATGTGAGTCTTTGTGTCTGTCTGTTAGTGACAGGCATAGCTCTAGAACCACTGGACCGATTGACTTATAACTTGGTGTACAGATACCTTGGTCATTCCTCAGTCGAGTTTGAATATGAGCCCTGTGGGTCAAAAGACCCCCGAGGTATAGGGGTCACAAGGTCATAAGGTCAGGGGATATCCACCAACGCAGTGATTTGGAAGTCCAAGGGAGAGGCTTGTGCCCAGCAGTGGGACATTACAAAATGCTGATAAAAAAAAATCGATAAAAAAAGGTCACATGAAGACGAAGAGGTTGAATCCTGGGATTTTACACTCATCTCGTTTTTTTGTAAAACACTATTATTTCATAACTTTGAAACTTTATACTAGGTACTATTGTTAAACACTTTTACTAGTTACTGTTTACTTCTATTTAAGCTATTTAACATTATTATAACTATTTAGACTATAATATAAAATTTTAGAATTTAGAATTAATAACAGCCATATTCACGGGGAGGCTAAGATGATGATTGATATTATATATAATTATAACCGAATGATTCATCCCTATTGTCCTTGCCTTTTTTGGAGTAAGCAGAGATTAGCAAGCAAGTAAGTATATATTCTTGCAATTATGACTAGCTTAGTGGTTTAAGTAGTCGTCTAGCCCATGCTACTGCGTCGGGTATTGTGGATTCGATTCCCATACGGAACAATAATTTGTGTGATGTACAAATAGATCTTGCGGATCAGGGTGATCTTTCCGTCCGTTGTTTCAATATTTGTAAAGTTCGCCGCGATACAGAAATGTTTCCTAGTGTGTTAATTGTCTTTTGTTAACAAATAAAAATATATATTCTCACCTACCTCGCTTGCTTCTTTTACTCTTATTGCATCTACATGAATGCTCGTCGCTCCAAGTACTTAAATATTTCGTCCTAAGGCAGTATTTATCGAATGCACAGGGGAGTTTTACTCCACTTTTAATAATCACTCTCTTGCCAAGTGCACACCATTAAAATTTTAAGCTTTTGGAGTTTAAACAATCGATCCCCAACTTCAAATGATCGTACTCATTAACTCTGCCTCTGCCTACCGTCTGGTAAAAACTTGAGTGGTCTCTTACATTGTAGGGTGTAAAGGGTAGGACCAGCGCCAATTATGTCTGCTCCTTCGAAAGTCGGTGTGGCATGAAGGTTTTAATTATTTTTTAAATATATAGGCGAAATACATAGAGTTAAAAGAGAGATATATTTTTTAAAGAATTCAGATTTTGTTTAAAAGTCTATATTGTAGTTTACTTAATTATGATAAAAAGTAATTAAAATACATATTTTCTATCTTAATCCCCTGATAACAGTAAAATAAAATGGGCTTCGTTATTACGCAAAAATACTGTAGGAAGAAATGTACGGTTTGTAACAATATGTTTTTGCTGTATTTGTTTTTTAGAGAATTGTATAAGAATAAACTTGATGCGGCGCCCGCAGCGGTTTCAACGGGAACGTTTAGCAGTATAAATTGTTTTATTATATTACTTTCAATTTACACTATATAAGTGTAATATTGTCTTCTGTTTACGCGAATGTTATTCATTGAAATTAAACTACGGAATTTATCGCGTTGTTTATTTATCACTATATTACATAATTTTGAAACTATTACACTACTACTACTACTATTAAATTTTACTAATTTAAAAGCTTATAAAATTATTGAAACTATTTATATTTAGGTTTACACTTTCCCCGACGTTTTGGTTGCTTTTCAGCAGCCATGGTCACGTGGAGTTCCGGTGACCATGGCTGCTGAAGAGCAACCGTCAAGCCATCAGTCTAGACTGATCACCATGTAATCACTTCATGCAGAAAAAAGTAACTGTTGCCGACGGGTAGCAATTTATAGACAATATCTAGATAAACGCGAGCAAACCCGCGGGCGAAATGTAGTACACCTTATAAATAACGAGATGAGTGTAAAACCCAGGATTCAATCTCTTCGTCTATAATAATCGTATAATCGTCGTAATAGGACTTTTTTCATCAGCTTTTTGTAATGTTGCTCTGCTGGTCAAAAGCCTCTCCCTTGGACTTGCAAATCACTCTTTTAGTGGATATTCCCTGACCTTATGACCTTGTGACCTCTATATCTCGGGGGTCTTTTGACCCACAGGGCCCATATTTAAACTCGACCGAGGGATGACCAAGGTGTCTGTACACCAAGTTACAAGTCAATCGGTCCAGAGGTTCCGGAGCTATGCCTGTCACTAACAAACTGTAACTAACAGACAGACACACAGACCCACATAATGTTTTCATTAACCTCTTCGAAGAAGACTCAGAGGATAATAAAATTATATTATTACAATATTATAAATAAATATTCTAACAAGTTATTGTTATTATCTAAGCTTATGAAATTCTATATTAGTATCACCACAAGAGTCCGTACAATGTTAGTGATTTTATCAGTATTCAGGTAGTTTGTGTGCATGTTGGAAACACATTAAAATTTTATAATTTTTTTTTAATAATATCTGGTATTTTGTATTCGCCACTGGACACGGCTATATTTTGTCGATACAGACAGCAACATAGTTAGTTGAACATTGAACAAATTTACAAGTATTTTATTAACAAATAAGCCAATTATTGTGTTTTAGAACTGTGATTAAATTATCATTATTTTAACTATGACTGCGATACAATTCTAAGATATGTAACTAATTTGAAAGATAGAAGAAATTAAATCTCGAATGTTTATAAATGTTGCTGAGTATATCAAAGAAACAATTTAAAGAAAACTTCCTAAACCACATCACGTTGATGGAACAAGCACATCTGCTGCCCAATGGTAAGCAATTATTGTAGCCTGTGTTAAGGGAAAAATAAATAGAAGCAATAGACCAATAAGGGATTGATTCATATAATAATATAATAAACGTTTATATAAAGACTACTACATACGTCTTTTTACATAAGTTGGAATTAAATAAAATCTTTTAGCTACGTTCAGTGTACACTTTTTAATTATCAATAGTTAAGAAATTAAAAATGTCTCCCCCGCTTTTAAAATACCTATAGGTATTTTAATTATTATTATTATTTAATTTAGATAGGGTTAATTACCTCGGTAGCGCGTAACAGTAATGAATGTTGCATGACCTCTTGGGTTCGATTCTCGGGGAAAGTGATATTGGGATTGCCATCAAAAAAGCTTACACAACAGCAATAATAGATTTACTAATTAAAGTTAAGAAGCTTCTACATTTCTCTTCGGAAATGTATATTGATACATTCGTTGTATGCAAGTATTTATTATCTACTCGCTATTGCACGTGGCTTCACTCACGTAGGAGTAGGTTATATCAGCAACAGTGTTTTTTTTAAATATACCCTGTTTTACTCGGTGATAATATAACTTTGAAATGGTGAATTTTTAAATCGGTTGAGAAGTTTTTGAGTTAAATCCTTATTAACAAACAAACCCACATATATAAAAAATTCATCTTCCCTCTTTAAAATATTAATATAGAAATAAATGACAATATTTTTTTTAAGTTATTCTCTTGATAACACTTACTATTAAACCATAAAATTTTATTTGCAATCGTTTGTCACCGAAAATTTGTCATCGATGTTTACCACCCCCAACCCTCCACCATGTTCATTTGAGAGGGTGAACTTGCACAAAGGCTATAATAAGTATTCATGTTGTTTTTTTATGTAAAGCAGCTACGAATTAACATGGCTGCCTAGGGTGTCTAGAAGAGCTAGCCGACTAGTAGTCGCTTTAAAATATACATACACATAAAAAAGAAAGAAAAATACGTTTATTTATTGAAATTAAACACTTTATACGGATTTTGTCGCGTTGTTTATTTTACTTTAAACACTGTTATTACATAATTTTGAAAACTCTAACACTACCATTACTGAACTTTACTACTATTTAAGCTATATATTTTCTAATTAAAACTATTTATATTTAAGTTTACACTTTGCTCCGACGTTTTGGTTGCTTTACAGCAGCCTTGTTCACGGGGAGACTAAGATAGTAGTTGTCCCAACGTTCTGAAGTGTAGCTAGTTATTTCAAAGTACCCGAACATAATTTAATCTTTGGTGTTCCTATTTACGCAGAATGAGCTCAAAGTATCATGAAGTCTACCTGTGTTTTGCTTCTTCTTGGGTTTGACTATTTGAATGATTGGATCCCAAGCTGGTGGTACATTCCAACAATCCTCTCTTATTTGCCACAAATACAGTACAAAGAAAATATTAAAATAAAAATAGACAAGTAAATAAAAAAACAAACTTATACATGCAATCTGTGACAAATTGATACACACTCAGAACATGCTGTATTGTGGTCGACAGGGGCCCACAATATAGCGCTAATTTTCAGTGCGGACATATGATCTTATGATGTCGCACGGATTTATGTCCAAAAGTACCAATAATTGTTTTATTAATATATCCTCCAGACCGAATTTCGGCCACAGCGGCCAGTCTTTACGGAGACTGGCTAACTACGCAGGAGATATTATAGTGCACAAGTGTGTGTGTGCAAACATAAGTGCACTCTCTGTTCTCTAACTCTCATGATCCGATGGGACGGTAATCCGACACGACCGACGAGAGATCAGGCGCAGGACCAACGGCTTTACGTGCTTTCCGAGACAGGAGGGTGCCTTACAACTTCCTAACTCCGGGTTGCTATTGAGATTTTAACTGAAAAACCCAATAACTGTTTGTTGGCCCGACCCGAGATTCGAACCCGAGACCTCATACACAGCAGTCGCATTTACCACCGTTGCGCCACGGAAGCAGTTACTTTATTAGTCTCACGATTTCTTGTTTTAACCTCTACATGTTTATCCAGTCTACTCGAAATGAGTTTAAAAACTGGCCATGTTCAAACTGCCTTTTGCAAATAGTTTAACTAATTAAAGTTAACACAACAAGAAAGCTGAATGCTGCGACCGTTGGTTCCTTAATTAAGTTAAAGTTTTTATGCAGTTTTGTTCTTATTTTCTCGAACTAAGTGCTGACCTCGGCGGCAGTAAGCTTGTGTCTTATAAGGCCATTTTCTAGCAACTTCTAACTATATATTTCCTAATCGTAACGTATATTATAAGTGCGAAAGTGGGTTCATTTGTTACCCTTTCTCGCCTTTACTAGTCGACGGATCATCATGAAATTGCTATCGCATACACGTTGTGAGGGCTACGAATAATGATATAGGATACCTTTGCTCCAGAAATAAGTACTATTCCCGAGGGATACTTTAATGACAATATCTACTACAACGCGAGTGGACATGTGGGCAAACACACACAAATACATAAACAGACAGAGAAGGAGTAGGCAGAGGTATACGCAGCCACATTTTACCACTTCCAGCCATATTTACTACGCTACGCTATCGACGATTCGATGGCGTAGTAATTGGTGTAACCGACTGCCACGCCTGAAATTGCGGGTTCGATGCCCGCATAAGTCAAACATTTGTGTGCATGAACATGGATGTTTGTCTATGGGCTATGGGTATGGATGTTTGGTGTACCGGTATTTTGGTAACAATGGATGAAAAACGGTTCATGCACACAAATGTTTGACTTGTGCGGAAATCGAATCCGCGTCCTCAGGCGTGGCACACGGTTACACTAACATGTAACATTAGTTCTGTTTATAAATTGTCCCACTTCTGGATACGAGGCTCTTCACATTAGGTCTCAGTATGCAGAAGGTACATAGGCCGATGTCCAGCACGCTACTTAGAGCAAATCCTTAATCTTCAATTCAGCCTTTAATAAATTACAAAATTTAATATCTAAAACACTTTAAATAAGCAAATATTTTGTGCTGGAAGTATTAAACAGAAAATCTTCTGAACATTTTACACTAGGCAAGCCATGAGAGTATGTATGTAAGTTATAGTTTCGTCACCAGATTTTCTTTCACCGTTAAAACGAGCAATATATTAATGTACTAGCTTTTGCCCACGGCTTCGCTCGCGTAAACGTAGGCTAGGTTATGTTAGTAACAGAAGGTTTTTTAAATAAAATAAAGACTATGTTACTCGGTGATACTAGCTACCTAATGGTGAAAGATTTTTTTTAAATCTAAACTTATTTAAAGTTTTGAGTTAAATTCTTACAAACAATCAAACAAACGATTAAAATCAAATCTTGCTTCTCTATAATAATACAGTACCTATAATAATAATAATAATAATAATTTATTTCCATACCAGATAAGGCACAATGTACATAGATTCTTAAAAGGTACATACAGACTGGCAAATTAATAACAAAATGTTGAAAGCGCTGCCTCCCAAACTAGGTAATAACCTGTATTGTGGGAGTCAGTATTCCTCCGAAGCATACATTGCACTTAATATTTAGTTACAATACAGAATCTATACTAATTCAGTGTGTGTGTGTATGGTGTGTGTGTGTGTATAGTGTGTGAGTGTATGCGTGTGTGTGTGTATGATTAAATGTTACGGTATGTAGACGCACGTGTGTGTTTGTTTAATTTATGTAGGCCGAGTGATGTTAAAATGGGTCATTGTGTGCAAAACATACTATTTAGAAGTGTTTCAGTGCAGGCATAGTCAAGTGACATCAACCATTTTGTAACCTTAAATTTGACTTCCCTGTAAATCAGTGAGTGAATACCCAAGGTTTTATGAACCTTATTGTATAGGCGTGCATTCAAGACGTAGTATTGGTGGCTCGCGGCAGTCGTTCTGTGCTTTACTACTTTACAAACAGTATGACTTCTGCGTTTATCTTTTAATTGTTCCGGTCTATATGTCAACGTCTTATGCTTTCTTAATACAGAGCGAAGGATGTAAAGTTGCCGGACAGTAAGAACTTGGCATTCTTTGTAGAGGTCAGTAGTAGGGTATCGAAACGGTTTCGATGCCATAACCTTCAACACTGCCCTTTGGACTCTTTCAAGTTCTAGAAATACAGTCTTTGATGCTCCTCCCCATACCACAGTACAGTATGTTAGAAGAGATTGACATAGTGTAAGGTAGACCATCTTCAGCGTATGTTCATTTGCTGATTGACGCAATTTTTTAAAGATGTAGATTATTTTTCTTATTCTAGAAGCGAGTGATTTTATATGTGGTTGCCAAGTTAGACGGTGATCTATCTGCACCCCTAGATATTTAATTTCAGTAGTTCGGGACAATGTAACGCATGAGCAATCATTTTCAAGAGTAACAAAGTGACACGCATGTGCTCTTAGAACGAAATTTTGCGGTGGACTATGCGATGCCGAATTTGAAAAAGTTATAAACTTTGTTTTTTGTAGGTTAACTGTAAGAAGATTTCTGTAAAACCAATCCATTACCACTCTGAGCCCTGCTTCAGCATTACTTTTAGTTTCAGCCCAATCTTTACCAGATATTATTAAAGCGGTATCATCTGCATATGCAATCACCTCGCAGTTTGGCAGTTTTAGTTGACAGAGTTGGTTTAAATATATTTGAAAGAGAGTTGGACCTAAAATGCTGCCCTGTGGCACCCCATACAGGAGCGATTTATCTTCGCTGGTAAAACCACCTATCTTCACACATTGCGTGCGTCCAGTCAGGTAATCTTTAAAAATGTCCAAGGCTATACCTCTCACTCCAACTTTTTCTAGTTTTGATACAAGAATAGGCACAGAGACAGTGTCAAAAGCTTTTGATAGATCTAGGAATATCCCAACACATTTGCGCTTATTATCTATGTTTTTTACTATAGAGTCAGTAAGACTTATTATAGCATTATCCGTAGACACTCCCGCTCGAAAACCGAATTGGTTTGCCGAGATAATCCTATTTTGTTGTAGAAATTTGACTAATCTGTTATTTAGAACTCTTTCTAGAACTTTAGAAAGTGCAGGTAGTACCGATATTGGCCTGTAGTTATTTACACTGTCTCTATTTCCACTCTTGTATACGGGAGTTATAACAGCTTTTTTTAGAGCTGAAGGAAATATACCAGTATCTATGGACAGATTGCAGATGTATGTAATTACAGGTACTAAAGTGGCCAATGAGGATTTTAATACTTTAGAGGAGATGCCATCCCAACCCACTGCACAGTTTTCGCGTAGATTTATTAGAATGCTTTCTATTTCAGCTTCGTCAACGTGTAATATAACTAAAGAATTGACTGGCGATGAGCTGTCCTGTAATACCAAGGATCGACTATGAATATGACCTGATGATAAAATTCTATTAGCCAGGTCACTACCAATCCCAGCAAAATAAGAATTCACGTAATTTACCGATTGATTAGGGTTATTTTCGGTTTTAAGTAGTTCCAATGCTATACGTTTATCCTGCTTCGTATTTGTGATCTTACGGATAGTATCCCAAGTGGCTTTGGGGTTGCCTTCAGCTTTTGAAAATTCACGTTGCTCATACGCTACTTTGAGTCTACGTAGCAACCCATTACAAAAATTACGATACCGAACATAAGTAATTTTTAGAACTATATCGTCTGGCGACTTTCGAAGTTTAATATGCATCTGATCACGGTTACGAATACAACGCAATAGACCAACCGTAATCCACGGTTTTATAATACGACATTTAGATGAAACCTTTAAAACTCGGGTGTTAAGTTTTATTATTGACGAAAGAATGCGAATGAATACATTACATGCGCGATTTGCGTCCGTAGTGGATAGTACCTGCCCAAAGTCTGTTTTTTCAATGGCGTGTCTTATTTCTGCGTAATTCACAAACGTATTATAGGCGCTGGACTTATTGCGGACCTTTCCAAGATTCAGACACAACATCACTGGATAATGGTCTGTCACACTTGCTTCTACTACTATGGTAGTCGCCCTATTGTTAGTCTTAAGTAAGATATGGTCTAAGCAATTATCTAACCTAGTAGGAAACAAATGTGTGGGCATTAGACAATGAGTAGCGGCCAGAGTTAAGTATTCATTGGTTTGTCGTGTATTAATGTTGCCAGCATTAATATCAATGTTCATATCTCCTGCTAGAATTATATCTGCATAGGCTTTTATTGAAACGAGAACGCTATCAAGACTGTTTAAAAAATTGTCTATATTTTTATAGGATGGCGAGCGGTATATTCCCACAAACACTATGCTGTTATTGAGCTTACAAATAAGACAATTTCCGTCAATGAATACAGGTTCACTGACTGAGCACGTGATGTTATTGCTAACGTAAAGAACAAGTCCGTCATTCTGATTGTTTACTAATTTTGTGTAAAAGCTGCTATATCCCTTAAGAACCGGCAGTGGATAGCCCCGTTTTAACCAGCATTCGGATAGAAGCATAATATCGTAGTTTATTTTAATACTGGCTAAAAGTGCTTGAAAGCCGTTAAAATTCTTATTAATGCTGCGTATGTTTAAATGTATTATTTTTAAAGACTGCTTGTTTGTTGCGTCTAATATTTGTGCACATTTATCAGGTTGACAACTATATGAAGATGAGATATTGAACGAGTCAATATCTGAATTTAACTGATTTAGATTAACCATTATTAAAATATGAAATATTTAAAAACCAAAGGTGATATGAATGAACTGTATAATTATGGAATCAACTGCAGTTTTAACATGTGTTGAGGGCGAGTGTATATATTTGTGTATAAGGCATGTATACCTGAATGTACTGTATACTTGTGTATGAATGATATTGACCGTGTTAGTGTTTGATTGTGGGTTTAGAATAATGGAGTTTGTATTAATATATAGTGTGATGATAGTGTATAGTGATTTTTCAAAAATTACGGATACTAGAACATGCAAAATAAAGATAAAAAGTTTATAGAGACTTTCAGAACAATATAAGTATAAATCATGCAGAACAAAATACAGGTACAAATCTATTAGCATAATTACAAAATGTAGTCATTGTTGAAGTTTAAGTTCGGTGAAACATTTCTCAGAATTTATTAAACAATGTGGTTTACCAATTTCCTTACGTAAAAAGATTCTTCCTCCTTTATACCAGCAAAACTTGTATTCCTTTTCTTTGGCAAATGCACGTGCCTGATAAAAAAGCTTTTTGACGCTTGGTGGGAGATATTCAGCTACATAAATAGGAGATCGTTGACCAGCGAAACCAAGGTGTTCTGAGTGTAGTTTCTCCGAAACATTCTTATTTTTATTGAAATTTCGTGCTGCAGAAATGAGTGCGTCTTTGGTGTAAACGTTTGTGAATTCAGCCACAATTGTTTTATTACCGTTAGTTTTCCCACGTAGTCGGTAGATATCTCGCAAATCGGACGATTGAACGTCGGTATCTAAGACTTTTCCAACGCTCATAATTAAGTTTTGTAAATCTTTATGCGATTCGTTTACCTGTTCAGGAATATTTCGTAGCTCGATAGTTGCTGAACGTGGACCGTATTGAATATCATTAACTCGTTGTTCCAAATTATTGAAGCTATCTCTAAGATTGTTTCTTTCTTTTTCAATAACTTCTATTTTGTTTATCAGCTCGTCATATTTTTCACTAACAAATTGGATATTCTTCTCAATTTCTAGGTTGGTCTTCTGCACTTGTAAAAATTGCATTTTCATATCAGCTATATCAGAAACCAACTTTGATAATGTTGCATCTTGTTCACTCTTCCAAGATCGTAGCATTTGAGTAATTTCATCTTTAAACTGGTCGAAGCCACTGCCAGGGGAGAGGCATTCCCGTCTTCGCTTCATACGTTGCGATACGTTTGATCGTTCCGAGTCATCAGATTCGGCAGCCATCACAGACTGAGGTGGAGTACGTGAAACCTTTGGCATTATGTTGTACTTAGTTTCAAATTGCACACTATAAAAGGTCCACGCAGCTCCAGTAAGAATATAACAGCAAAATAGCACACTAAAAAAGGCCCACTGTAGTACTTCACAACTTCATACGGCAACAGCGATACTGCGAGCCCCTTCGAGTTGGCGAGAGAAAGGTCGTAAACGCCGTGCAACATAAGGCGCTTACGCGTTTTATCGCAATGCCTTGTTTAGTTACTACTGGCGGTAGCTTGGATAATTTTATGTTTAGAAAAGTTCCAATTTTGGTGAAATATGCACATTTAGTATTCGATTTCCACTATTGAGTTAATAAGATAGGATGTATTAATATTAATTTCACTTTAAACGACACTTTACTGACTTTAATATAGCAAATTTAAAATATTTTTACGAGTAACCACTATGATATGTTGAGTGTACGGTATACTTCGAAGCAAAAAAAATATAAGTATAAATATAGATAATACACACATCAGTTTAAAAATTAAATGGTGTATACCTCTTTGCGTGGGAGCGGCCTTCCAATAAACTTACCAGGTAAATTGAAAAAGAAAAAAACTACTCTTTCCTCGAAATATAACATTCAAAATATTCAAAAATCGAAAATAACCCCACGATGCATTCATAGATAAACTCGGTGCTTGCCACGCGAGCAATTATATAACACCCCTGCGGGGCAGCCAGGGGTTGTCACCCTCAGTGGGGTGGCTCGGTGGTGATTTGTGAATCAATATATTGTGTTTGTTCAGATTACTGTATGTTTGTCTGTAACTGTGTGGAGCTGTAAAAGGAATTTGTAATGAACACCTCATTAGTAGCCTTTATTTGTAATTACAATGATATTCATTTATTTATTTTACATTAAATAGAACGACTTGCGCCAATTACACTATTTAATCACGCATAATATATCATAAACTTAAAATGTAGCATTTACACGTTCGTATTTATCCGCAAAAATATCATCGTCTGGGTTTAAGTCCAAGAGACCGTTAAGCTTCTTTAGTGCCCGAGGTATTTTACATCAGTTTACATTAAATGTGCCTGATTTTTATTTCTTCTTTTTTATTACTGTAATTGTTATTTTATTTTATCTTCATACACATTGTGCCCTGAAAACTGTATATGCAATAAAGATTTCTTTCTTTCTTACTATCTTACATAATATTATAAATGCGAAATCCGTAAAGATGTTTGAATGTTTGTTACTTAATCATACGAAAACGTTTGAACAGATATAGATGATATTTAGCACATAGATGTTAGCAATTGATGTTGTCAATTATGTGTTTTCTTAGCCGTTTACTAATATATATATATAGTTTTCTTGTGACTGTTTAATTTCATTAGATTTGTTATTAATGTAATGTAATAATGATTAAAATAATAAGATTTGCATGCCGCTGTGCCGGCGAAACATGTCGATCTAAAATATATGTAACACCTTTGTACGATGTTTCTAGCAAATAAATTCTATTCTATTCTATTCTATTCTATATTCTATTCTATATTCTATTCATGTTCTGATTTAACACATACATAGAATACTTTCATACTTTGTAGGATTGACGTGGCGAGACCATGCACAGTTAGCTGGTATCTAAGCTATATAGTAAGATCTAAGAGAGGCCCCACCTACCATAAACATACTTCATAATTAAATGAAAGTGCATAGCTACTTCATTCTTTATTAATAACACACTAGCTGTCCCGACTGACGATGGCAGACTGTCAAACATGCGAGGTTAAAATAGACGTTAAGTTTTCTGAAATCATCAAATTTTCTGCGCAAATTTACTTTTTTTTCCGTAAGAACCTTGAAAAAGATGAATGAAATCGGTAAATTCGTTTTCAAGTTATGACGTGACCAAGGGAAACAGTGATTCATTTTTATATATAGATTATAGATTTCACATAAATTATACGCCTATATGTTTACGTAAGCAAGATACAACTCTGGAATTACCAAGAGAAGGTAGTTGAAAATTTACATACAGGAAAAGTTAAGTAAAACATGCCATACCCGTGTTGGAATAACTCGCTTAGCTGGGTCCAAACTTACGCGTGTTCAAAGTTCTGTAAGGACTTACAAAATCATGAAAGGCAGCTTTGCAAAGCCAAATTTCATTAAAACTCATTCGGAGATTGCTTTGTTAACTAATCTTTACTTTTCACAGGAATCTGCCATGAGATATGAACTAAAAATAGCTTATTTTGTATACTGATACGATGATATGGTTATTGGATGATATGGTAGCAGCGATAGCTCAGTAGGAAGACCAACAGACTGCAATGCAGAGGGTTTCGGGTTCGAACCCACGTCGCCAACACTGACTTTCGGAAGTTATATGACTTTTCGAAATTATGTGCATTGACAATTATCGCCTGCTGCGTGCCTCGGAGAGCACGTTAAGCCGTCGGTCCCGGCTGCCATGAACATCTATGGCAGTCCTTATTGGGAAGTCAGTGTTCTATAATATCCTGACACTGGTCTAGCCTTAAGGTATCGTTAGCCTTCAGGTTGCGGAGGTCAGGTGGCAGCCGCTCCGTGTAAAAACTGATATCCAGTCTAATCCGGTTAGACTAGAAAAGCCGACCCAAGTGACTTGGGAATAATAAAGGCTAGGGAGAAGAAGACGATGATATGGTTATATATTAGGTACGGAAATGAAAGTCATATTATTTTTATAGCTCATAAAACATCGGCATTTCTGCTAAGATTAGCACGTCATCGCATTTCATGGATATAACCATCTTTCTAAGAGCTTTTATTTGCGGTAAAAGTATCGGTATTATTCAAAGAGGAAAGACTTAAAAAAGAGGTCATTTCATTGTTTATCGATCAATATAATTTTCAAAAACTCTAGGTCAATTGAAATGTAACTTACCTGTCAATTTTTGCAATGTCAGACATAATTGAAAACTTATTCCCCCCCGCGGAATTACGCGCGAAAGACGTACTCCCGTAGTGCTCGTACTTAATAAATCGCTAATAGTTCAAAAGTTTATGATATATCAACTACAATATACCAAAGTGTGCCTCTTTGAACAAGCTACACAGTGGATAAATAATCGCAAAGATCCATAAAGAAGCAAAGAAGATAATCACAGTTTTTCTTTACAACGGCTAAACATTGATTCAAATATACACTTGAGTGGAATGAATCATCGACCAACGAGCCAACGAACTCGAGCGCAGCGACGTAGCGAGGTCATCGACCGTTCTGTGTCCGGCAAACTTCGTGCAACAAAGACACATCCCCAAGCAAGCTCGGCTTCACTCGGCGGCGATCGGAAGGATACAAGTGACTACGACGACCGCGAATTAAGCATACACACATCATTCTGGCTCCAGCGCAACGTTAAGTACTATATTCTATACTATCTTAAGTAAACATACAAATTGTGCATGCCTTCTATACAATAGACACATACCTGCTCGTCATAAAAAATTCTCTTCGCCATACAAAAGTAAACAAATAAACAACTAATAACCTTTTAAATACGTTGAAGTATCTAAGTACTCAATATGAAGCGAACGCCGCCTAACACTCCATCAACATCACTCCGTTATACCACCGAACCGAGTTTAGCGCCGGCGCCGTCTACAATCAATGAGACCAATAGTGAAAATACAAACATAACCCTTAGAAAAAGGAAACGCGGTGAGGACGAATGGTATCAAATGGAGATAATGATGCAAGAGATGAAAAGTATGTTTGCCGACCTAGTTAGTAAACAAAGTCAACAAAATTCCAAAATGGACACTCTGCAGTCATCCCTCGAAGAAATAAGATCTCAGAATGTCAAAATTAGTATTCAAAATTCGGAAATTCGTACCCAAAATGAAGAAATACAAAAGACTATTGCTTTTTTATCTGATAAATACGATGACGCTTTACTGGAGATTAAAAAGCTGAAGGATGAGAATAGCAATAATAAACAAATAATAAAAACAATGGAAAGTAAAGTCGACTTCCTTGAGAGAAACATTAAATCGACAACAATTGAAATAAAAAACATGCCGCAATCGAATCCGGAAACTTATGAATCCTTATCAGATGCAGTACTAAAACTAGGCAATATCGTGAGTCACCCGATAAGTAAGACCGAAATAAAAGACATATTTCGCCTGAAAAGTAAGTCGCCATCAGTAGTTGGTACAACTATCGTTGAATTTATGACACCTAAAGCTAAGGAGCAATTCCTAAAGTCAACCAGAGACTACAACAGACAAAATAAAGATAACCGACTTTGCTCATCCCACATATTCAATGGAGTAACAAAGCAACCATTGTATGTTTCCGAAGTGCTCACGGCGAGAACCAAACGCTTGTTTTACCTCGCACGAGAACTAGTAAAAGATAACCACTATCAACAATGTTGGACCGCAAATGGCAAGGTATATTTACGAGAGAAAGAAGGCATGCCTAGTCGGCTGATAAAATGTGAGGAAGATATAGCGAAAATGAGGAAAGAAAAATGACTAAGATCGGAACATACAAATTTCTATATTATTTTTAATTCTATTGATACCAGTTCTTATAAATTTCTTACATATAATATTAATGTCGAATGTATTAAGAGTAAAATAATCATAATTTACATCCAATTTCATCAACCAATAATACTATTTATAATCGAAAAACCCATTATAATTCTAATTATACCTATACTTTTTAAAACTTATCTACGATTTATCTCTGTAACTAATCACATTATCTATTTATCCATTATAATTTACTTGAAGCAACATCATTATTTTATTGTTATGCAATTATGTCTACATTTTAAATTGTTTACACGCATAATACCACACACTCACAACATACAACACATGCACTCACGACTTACCGAAACATACAATATATACCACATTATACTTACAATGCTTACGGTCCTAAGTAGTTTAATTATCTGTACAATAACACTATTCCAACACAATGCTAGATACCTTAGAAATGATACAGCTGTAAATATATTCATAAGCATTCGATAATATACTAAATAATTATAATAATATTGACTCAGTCTCTGTGTCGGAAACTGTAACCTGTGACTTGGACAATTGTACTCCACCAAACTTCAGGCCTAACCAATGGCTAAAAATTCTTAACCAAAATATCAGAAGTATCTCGAAAAATATGCCTGGTTTACTAATTTCACTAACTAGAACTAAAGTTTGCTGGGATATAGTTGCATTGACAGAGTGTTGGCTCCCAGGTACACATAATGTACCTGACTTAACGGGTTATAACTGTTTCCAGACAAGTAATAATCATTCTCAAAATGAGGGTGTGGTTGTATATGTGCGCAAAGAGATAACAGTAACCGCGACAGAACCACCATTTCTGGAAGCAAACTGTCTCCAAATAACAATAGACCCAAGTACCGTGCTCCTAGCGATATATCGACCGCCAGCTCATAAAGACATAACCATATTTTTAAACTCACTTAACACCACACTAACTAATTTAGCACAATATAGTAATATAATAATTACCGGAGACATGAACATAAACATACATCAACAATGCAACAGCTCAACAAAACTGGACTATCTTAATCTATTAGCGTCACACGGCCTGCTACCCGCACATACATTACCTACACGTAACAATTCATGCCTTGATCATTTTATATTAAAAACACAACTACCCGCGTCCACAAAAGTTGCTCATTCTGCGCTAACTGATCATGATACTGTGTTATTATTTCTCTCAAAAAGAATTCCTAAAATAAACATTAGAAAAACAACCACTCATATCAATCACGAACGGTTGGACGCAGATATGAAGCACCTCGATTTTAATATGGTTTACCAAACTCAAGATCCTCATATCGCAGCGGAGACAATGACTAGTCTTATTAAAAATATAATTGATTCTAATTCGAGAACAGTTAAGGTTCCAAACCGCAAAAAGATTATTAAGGCGTGGATTACTCCTGGCTTGTTGCGTTGCATCCGACACAGAGACAACTTGCATAGAAAATTTAAACAGGCGCCTAATAACGAGTTATTGAAAATAACATTCGCTAGGTACAGAAATTATTGTAACTTCTTACTTAAAAAAGTGAAAATTGATTATAATAAAATCGAAATCAGTAAAGGTGGTAACAACCCTAAGCACTTATGGGCAGCAATAAATAGTATATCGGGCAGAACAAAAGTCAAACAAAATTATTCTTCATATTTGTTATCGTCATTAATCACACCAGAACTTTCAGTTAATTCTGTTAATCATTATTTTTCTACTGTAGGTAAATACTTGGCAGAAAAAATAGTTATAAATCGTACCGGAACGCCTACTACCGTAACCCCAAATAATAGCTCGAGGTCGATGGTAATGCTTCAGACAAATGAGGCAGAGGTCTCAAAATTCCTGATGTCTCTTCGTAGTGACTGTGCCGTGGGGTGGGATGGTATCTCCAGCAACCTTCTTAAGCGACATTCAATTGCGATAATCCCACCACTCACATACATATGTAACCTCGCACTCACTACCGGTCAATTCCCCAGAGCATTTAAAAAATCTATAATACATCCGATCTATAAGTGTGGGGATAGAGATCGTGTCAACAATTATAGACCCATAACTGTGCTTTCTGCCCTTTCCAAAGTTCTTGAAAAGATCATGAACAGCAGGCTTATTGACTATTTAGAAAAATATAATCTTTTATATTCCTCACAATTTGGTTTTCGACCAGGCAAATCAACAGCGGATGCTGTTCATGATCTGACAAATTACATAGTCACCAATATGGATAATGGACAGAAAGTATTAGGGATATTCCTAGACCTCGCGAAAGCGTTTGAAACGGTCTCTGTCCCCATTCTAATTCGCAAGATGGAATGCTTGGGAATAAGAGGGATTCAACTGAAACTCTTTGAAAGCTACTTGAGCGAGCGTACCCAGAGAGTTAAGATAGATGACTACATTAGTGACGAATACACTACTACCTACGGCTCGCCGCAAGGCTCCGTACTCGGCCCTACACTTTTTCTCATATATGTTAACGATCTGGGCGCGCTTGCACTCCCGGGAGGTAGAATAGTTTCCTTTGCAGATGACACGGCTCTCTTGTTCAGCGCAAATAACTGGGATGAGGTCTATGAGTGTGCTCAGTTAGGCTTTAACTTAGTGCAAGGATGGCTGGGAAATAATCTGCTTACTCTCAATATTAATAAAACTAAATATATCACGTTTTCCATCAAAGACCATACACCACCCAACTTCATAGATACACAGCACTCAATAATAGCACACTCATGCACTGATCCACACAACAACATGTGTCACTGTGCTCACCTAAGCAAATCGGAGAGTATAAAGTATCTGGGACTGATAATCGACGGCAGCTTACGGTTTCAGGAACATATCGCCACCTTAAATGGAAGATTACGAAAACTAATATACGTTTTTAAAACCATACGTAATGTGGTAGATGACAAACTCTTAAAATCAATCTACTTTGCACTTGCTCAATCAATACTGACATACTGTATTACGTCCTGGGGTGGTGCTCCTAAAACTACTTTAATAGATCTGGAGAGGACACAGAGGGCCATCCTCAAAGTCTCTTACAATCGACCATTCTTATATCCAACAGAACAGCTATACAAGGAATGCAATGTCTTAACAGTCCGTAAATTATTTATATTAAACACGGTTCTGAGACAACATAATTTACTAACCTATGACCCTTCGATATCTCAGGGAAAGAGGCGCTATAATCCAGTGGATAGGTCAAAAGTTTATCTGAAAACAAAATTTTCAAAACGATTTTTCTGTCATTTAGGTGGATTTCTATACAACAAGTGTAATAAAGCATTAAATATATTTAAACTCACAAAATACAAATGTAAGAAGACATTTACTGCTTGGCTCCAACAATTCAATTATGAAGAAACTGAAAAAATTCTTACCAGTCAGACTTAGAATAAACACAAACACACTCACACACACACACACACACACACACACACACACACACACACACACACACACACACACACACGTACGCACACGCTCAAAGATACGCACATGCAGATGTTTTGTATTGCCTTTTATTTTATTTTTGGTTTGTAATAAATATCTTACCGTAAACTAATGTAAGCTGTACATAATAAGATGCTAAGCCTAAGGGGTGGAGACCTGGTAGCCTGAAATACAGGCCTTGAGTCTAGTTTAGGTACCAGTCTCCCCACAATATCTAATTGAAATAATTATGTAACCTACCAAATGTAAATAATGTTTATATTGTGGTGAGAAAATAAATAAATTATTATTATTATTATTATTATTATTATTATGCCCGGCGGCCGGTGTGCCGCTGCGACTTAATAAGTTAATAGCATGATGCCGGCACCTTAATTGTGTATAAGTCCTTTTTTAGTGCATTTTAGTACTTTCAGTTGCTGTAGAAACAGATATGATATTGCAGTATAATTAAGATCGCAACAACAAGACTAACTTAAAGTAGTAAAAGATATAACATATATAATATCTATATCGCCTGAGTAAGAATGAAGTGTATCATACTCATATTTTGCCAACTACCTTTAGATGTTTTAGGAGATGATTGCAGTTTTGCCAGTACAATATCAGATTCCATGCTGTTGCAGAAAATTGCCTTTCAGATAATCCCTACATGGCAGTTAGACCTATAAATACATACATGGGCCGAGGCCAAATTTTAAAGGGATAGACATGGACCACGGATTTCTTCACCCTAAAATGTCCTTGTGCTTAATTCACACCCTTAATGTCGCTTCAGGGCATTTTGAATGGGACCTTTGTCCACACTCAAATATATTTATGTAATAGACCCAACACAAACATTAGTAAGTAAACTTCCAAAAGTTCACAAAGCGTCTCCATAACAATGGACAAATAGAAATCGATAATACAGTGGGGTGGTTAATGTCAGTTCACCCCACGGGGACTTCGCATCAGCTACGTCATTCGTGACGTCACACCCGAGCTGATTGATGACACAACTTGGGTTGTTAATGCCTGCAGAAGAAAAAACTAATTGGGGTTTATTGGAAGCTTTACAGAAGTTTCGACGTTTGGCAACGTTGCCAGACACATACCGACGGGTTTTTTCAGCTTAAAGTTTTGATGTGCCGTATGCGGGAGAAGTTTAGTTTTTCTGTTCTGTTTTAATGCCGAGATGACGATGAATACAATTATAAAAGGTTAATATTACAGTGCTGTAGGTATAGCGATGCAATTTAACTATAATAAGTCCTAAAGATGAAGAATCGTCTAGTGTTATTGGATTTTTCTGTATATATATATATATATTTATATAAGTAGTTTAATTTTGGACTATATATTCTATTAAAAAAAAAATTTATTAATGTCTATATAATTATCTGTTGATCTAACCAACTTCAATTTATTTTATTGTGACTTAGAGTAGGCTGTAGGAATAGACTCGGTGGGGTCGCGACTGCATGTGAAAATGATTCGCGCGGCCCCGCCGATTGCGGTTTTGTCGAGGAACACCGTGGTAGGTTTAGTCGGTATTACCAGGAGATCCATCTTTATCATCATTACCATCTTTCTTTTACCCCGGTGAGTCCGACATAGTCTCTCCGCCCGCCCCCGCGGAGGGGTATGCTTCAATGCATTCCACCAGGTAAAAAAAAAAAGCTGTTGGATTAGAGCAACTCTATTAACTCTGAAATGTCAAGTCTGGATCAAGCGCCTGTCTTTCTTAGACTGTCTATTAAGTTTTGCCAAATGGTACCTACTTCAGCATAACGGTATGCTGAAGTAGGTACCATTTGGCAAAATTTAATTATTTTATATTATCTTTAACCAGCCAATGTAGTATTTGGTCAAATAAATTGATTTTCTTTGTTTATTTCTTACTATATCTTTTAGTAAGACATTTTGGTAACGTTATGAAGGAGCGCTCCCTTTAATGTTATCACCCTAATATAGAATGATAACGCACCACATGTGGACTGCCCAGTGCCCAGCATGACATGCTTATCACTTGAGGGGTTGCTAAGTGCCTACTTAATGTGCACAACGATGAAATCCTGGGTGTGGAATAGTGTTTAGATAGGGGTTAACTTATCTTTGGTCCTTTTTCCATTTATATGTATAAAATGGTTCAAAAAGACACTGCGTATGTGTGTATCTAAGCACACATTAACTGATGTACTATACTATCTATTACAAAAAGCCATGCCCGCTCAGTCTCACTTGAAAAACCAATAACAATGGAAAATCTACTTAAGCAATTCCGGTTAGCACAAGAGGGATACAAGATGCCCCTAAAATATGAAACGTTGACCATTCTTTAATAATTGAATTTATAAATGAGGAAAAGTCAACCATGAAACTGTACTTGAACCAGAGGTTTCGTTAAATATCACCGTCGCCGCGCATCCTTTATTAACTAAGCTATTCATGCCTCTGCCTCACGGATTGAATCTCTAAAAGTATCTTATATTTTATTTGGTATTTAGTAAGTTTATTCAACATTCTTATTAGTGTCAACTGCCACTATTAGTACCTATCAATAGAAACCTTTAGACTATTCAATGTACATTTCTATGAAGGCAAAGTACCGAGAATTAAAACTGCTGCAAATACGATATTCTAAGAACCTGAGGACATTTATAATTTGAAAATGTAGGTTACGTTAGTTACAGTTCATTTTCTGGATGATGTTTTTTACCTGATAACGTGTATGCGAAATTTCACGATGATCGGCGTGAAGGCGTAATAAACAAACAAACTCACATTCGCAGTTATAATATTAGTTAAAATTAACGTTTATATAACATTACAAATAGTGCCAAAGGATTTCATCACAAGTATAAAATACTAAACTAATATCGTACTAAACCTTTTCCAGAAATGTCTACCCGAAACCCAAACGAAATTAACTTATACCCTTTGCGAAAACTTAATGAAAGTACCCTCTGTTCTTCGTCAAAGAGTTCTGCGTTTAATATAATGTTAAGGGCTTGGTCTCAGAAGCAGCGAGTAGCGAGATCATAAATAATATGATAACTGGTGGATTTTGGTTATGTCACCGAACATGATGGGTGATAACATAATTAGACGGCGATAATTATGTAAGTTACTCTTACATGTGCTTGCGTTATAGTCCATATAGACCGTCACGTAGATATAGTGAACTTTTTTAATAGTGGTGATTTCGGTGTGTCTAACTTCTTTAGTTTCTCAATGGTGGAACTTGGAGCTGTGCCTAATGGGTGGCAGCGGACTTACTCTTTGCCGCAAGGAACTTGGAGCCATTATTGCCGGTGTGAGGGTATGATACGTCTCTGCATTAGTAGAACAGTTAAGTCAGCAATCTCTAGTTTTAACCCTTTCACAATTATAAGTGAAATATAACTCTGCTTAAAAACTTTATTTCTAATCTTTTTATAAAGACATCTCCCGTACTAGGATTAAATCCTTTGTTTCGGAGATCTTTACAAAACATTCAAACAACGGACACAAAGACTGCCCAGACTTCGAACAAATTTTTCAGGATCACACAAAATTTTGTCTCACTTGGCCACAAAATTTCGAATCCACAATACTCGGCGTAATGGCGAGGCAACCTCTTAAGTCATTACGCCGCATGGATGGCGTCAAACTAGTAAATCTTAAAATCTCTCCTTAATTTCACATTTACTTTAATATCTCTGCACATTCTTCACATTCATCAAAGACTAGTGGCTTTGGAACATTACTATTAGTTACAAAGCGGTTTGTCTTCGACTTATCGCTCGCTAGCCAACTGTGAGGCGGAGATCAAAGGATGAGCGTCCCTGACATTTATCGCCTATCTCCACACGTTGCTAGTACGAGAACTACGCAATAAAATTATATTAGGCACACAGAAGTTGGAATAGATTAATCAAATGGCGTATTTTATGAGGCAAAAGGCTAGCTCGTATTGTATTGAGAAAGTTCGAGAAAGTGTAGTTTTGTATTGGATGTGTTTAGTTTGTTCGTACTTTATTTTTACCGTTCTCGGCCGATGGTAATAAGGATTTAGTGGATCCAGTAACATTATTGGCGCTAACGTGAAACGATTTTATCATTTTTCTAGCTTTATATTGATTTATATTGTTACGGCTAGTGCCATCTGACGGCACTCGGCAGTCCCTTCTCATAATTTATTACAGCACCATCTATTGTCATCTTACGGAACTACGTATTTGTCGGTGCGAGCACAGTAGAAAGAGCGCTGGCACATTCTCGAATCATCGCGCTGTTGCGTGCCGTGTGTGACGTTTTCTGGAAAACTCCAGAAGCGCTTTACCCGCGTATAAATAGAGCGCACGCGCACCGCCGAGTGAGCTTACAATCGTAAGCGGTCAAGTGTTCATCGAAGCGAATGGAAGCGAAAATATTACGGAGTTTAAAGCAGTTATAGTTAGAAAAGTGTAGTATAACAGTTTGTTGTGTATTAAAGTTAATTGTGTGCTAGAATAAAACGTGTTTTAGTCGGAAATATTGTTTTGTATTCTTATCCGTCGAACCCATCACGTAACAATATAATTGCAAATGCATTCAATAATTTCAACTAATAGACTGGGTTTAGTTGGTACGTTTATAGAGTTCACGGATAAAAGTGCCATTATATTTTTGGAATTCGGCATTTTTACGTCCCTATAAGACCAAATAATTCCTAAGTAGCGATATTCTTGTAGCCGATAGTAAGACTACCACGTAGAGGTCTTGAGTTCAATCCCAAGGTATGCATATCTGGCTTTCCAAAGTTATGTTCATATTAAATAGTAAATTATCGTTCACTTTAATGCTGAAGAAAAATTATAAGGGAATCTACTTATTTGAGAGTTCACAATAATGTGATCGAAGATATATAAAGTTTATCTGTCCGAACTGGGCTAGTAGACTATGACATAGCCCTTCTCATACTGATAAAAAGCCTGTGTCCAGCAGTGGGCCAGTCTAATGAATGGCTTTTAAAACAAATTATTCGTTAACCTTTACATTAAACATTTTTATTAGGCAAGTTAGCATTTTTGTTTCTATTACTATTTTCATTTCATTCATTTTATAAGCTACTTGGGAGTTTAGCGAATAATGCCGACAAAGTCAACGCCACCGTTTAATTACTGATCTTACTATCAATTTAAATGTGTCATAATGACGCAATATTTTCATGTCTTGTGTTAAGATTCACCGCGAGCTAATGATCTTCGTAGGACTATTTGGTAGTTCTAATAAAAGTATTGGAAGCATGTCTTTCTTGTTATGGACACTTGACACCGACTGCTAATTTTAAAAAACCTATTTCATTCTTCCTGGTCTTCTTCTCCCTAGCCTTTACTATTCCCAAGTCACTTGGGGTCAGCTTTTCTAGTCTAACCGGATTTGAATGGATATAAATTTTTACACGGAGCGGCTGCTACCTGACCTCCGCAACCCGAAGGCTAACGATACCCTAAGGCTAGACCAGTGTCAGGATATTATATGGCACTGACTTCCCAATAACGACTGCCATAAATGTTCATGACAGGCGGGACCGATGGCTTAACGTGCTCTCTGAGACACGGAACAGGCGATAATTGTCAATCAATACGCACATAATTTCGAAAAGTAATATAACTTCCGAAAGTCAGCGGTGCGCGACGTGGGTTCGAACCAGAGACCCTCTGCATTGCAGTCTGTTGGTCTCCCCACTGAGCTATCGCTATTCATCCTTCCTGGTCTATGAATGTAATTATTAATAGCATATCTGTATGATCACAAACAAAATAATCATTTACTTGACGATTTTTACTTGCTAGCCTGAACGAACCCTTTCTGCAAAAAAATATATTGGTTCTCTAATAGATATTAAAAAAAACATAAAACAATTTGCCAAGAAAAGTACGAAAATATTCCGGATTTAGTATCATGGTGTAACATACAATTCAACATCTAAGCCTACACCTACACAACAAAAATCTATTTCTTTGTTTTGTGCTTTAACCTGTGTAATATTAACAGCATTTCAGCAAATTGCCCTAGTCTAGGCTCTAGACTTTAGAAAAATACGTTCTGTACGCGACCTCATAAAACAGCAGTTTAGTAAGATATTTTTCAACTAGGTAAAATTTATTCCAGTCCAAAAACTGAGGTTCTCTTTAAAAAATCCGAGACAAAATTCTTTTCCCGAACAAGTAGCCACCATAAATATTCAAAAGGAACCAGACACACATACATACATACATACAGAACAAGCCACACGAAAGACAAATGAGCCGAGAGAAACAAAACTTCAGCGCAGACTGTCTCAAACATTTTGTTCAAACTCTCCCCTTTGCCAACAAAGGACTTAATTTTAATGAATTTTTGTTTTTGCTAACGGAAAATTTATCAATCACGTAGAGAACGGGGTGGAATTTTAAGGATTTCTGCAATTTTCTGAATATTCCTTTAAATGCACTTAATTTCATAAACTGCGTCAGAGGTACAATGCTATCGAGCAGAGAACTTATGCATAACAGTTGCTGAGTTCTTGGGTTCGATTTCCAGGTTCGGTTAACATTTTATTGGGCTTTTATAGCAAGAAATGTTCAGTAACAACACAGAGCTGGTTGAAACACTATACACGAGAATAGTTGACTATACACTCGGCCCATTTACGTAGCACCTAAAACATAAATAAACGTAATGCGGGTGTGCCCATGCGACTATAAAATTAAAAAAGAAATATATTTATAAGTTAGCTGGCTCCAATACTATTATCCACCTCTTACCGTTTTCTTTTGTATAAAGATTTTCGAGAATAATTTAATATATATTTAATTTACGCTTGTGTTTTTTTCTCGACATCCGATCTCTTAGGGCACGTTGAAATTACATCTCACTTTTATTTGTTTTATTAAATAGATTAACCCTTTGAGCGCTTACAGTAAACAGGAACAATAAAGATTTTATTGTACCTATCGCATAGCAGTCAATATAATATTCTCGAGGTGATAGGGCAAAATATGCAAAATACGCAAATTCATAATAAATACAAATAAAATAAGAAATACATATTTGTTTACTGTAAACCTTTGGTAAAGGCAAGTTGTTAAACCACGTGTCTAGTTAGTGTTTTTAAATATCATACATATATAAGAGTATTATGCTATGACTCAAATGCTCACGTCAGTGTACACCCATATAGATAAGAAGAGGTGTATTGCACCTATATTTTGCACGACATATTTATCCGCTAAATGGGCGAGCTTTTACTTAGCTGCTATTGAGAATTACCTCATATAAAATGCTATATGTATTCCCGAGTCGGGTAGACTCGGGAATCGGACTCTGAATCTTAAGATCAACTTATGCCAGTAAATTAGAACCAACAAGTCAGTAAAATAAATATTTAAGAGTAAATCGGCATATTTTATACCGGTCATGATTTCTTTTTCACGATCTTTAACTTCGTAGAAAATTAATCAGGCCACCAAAAATTAAATAATTTTGCAAAAGTTGTATTATCAAATAGGAGAGCTTTTAATAATGGGAAAAATTCATGACCATTATTACTTTTTGGCAACAGAGTGGCAATTTCGCAGGCGAAAGTTACCTATTTTAATATTGAAACGGGAGAGTTGGGTTGTATTGTTAGTGAATCGTGCCGGGAGCGGCATTCGAAGATAGTTTTACCCTCAGAGAGCTACGCAATGACTAAAACAAGGGCGATTTTATTATTGATTAACATAAAAAGCAGTTTCACACCCATATTTTACTTATAAATATGTCCTTAAATTGTCTTTGTGCAAAAATGCATATTAAGTACAATTATTGACATTGGAGGCAAGCATCACTAAGATACAGATAATCGGAAAGCAGTCTGTAAATTAGACTGCTAACACTCATTAATAGTTGCTAAGTGACACTAATCAATACGCCATTTCACCTCACCGCAACCATCATTAAAAGACAACTCTCGCAAGAAATAATCTTACACAATGTAACCTTTGGTGTAGTACCACTGACAAGGCAACAACTTAAACCACTTAAATCTGCATTCGTACAGTCGAATGATCGCATTAACTCCGTAGTTAACGAAACACAAGCAAACATAACATTCATTCTACATCCATAAATGCCTCAAGCAAAACGAAAACTCCTTTATTTAAAACCTAAATATTTTCTGCAAAACATACATACAAGTAAAACGTACATGGCGTGTACGATGCGCAAAACAAATGAGTCGCAGTACAAACATGAGCTTCCGTAGCGACAGCAAACAAACGCTTGACAAATGGGGTACTTGTCTATGGCCGCTATATTGTCTATGGCAACATGGCGGCGCGCGGCGGAGGGAGTGCTTTTTAGCATTTTTTACGAGGGAAATGTTTAGTATTGTTGATTGTTTTCGTTTAAACGGATTTGTTTTTTTTTGTAATTAGTGTTGCTTTTTAAAATTTTATTCAGCTCGGTTAAGATTTTTAGGTGCATAGATGCACGATTTTTAGTAGGTACTGATTGTAATAGACACCTAGGTAAAGGCATTGGGTAAAGGTGGTTATTAGTGCCGTGGCTTACGTTTATTTGTAATTGTGAAGTCTCAGGCTCGATTAAAGATTTAGGCAAAGTGTAATTAAGGATTTCCGTTTAAAAAATGTCACTCTACAACTCGGAGTCTGCAAATACGGCAACAAACAAACAAACAGGCGATAGGTATATAATGTAAGATCTAAAAATTTCATTTAAAACTATAAGAAACAATTTATTAAAAAGGAATTTCTCTAGCACTAGAAATATTTCGTGTGTCAAATTTTACAAGCATTAAAACAATGGACTCGATTAAGAATCACACAATTTTTTCATCCTGTGTGGTTATCAAACCAGTAGCATTCGGTGTTTTAAGACCTCTACACCATCTGTGCAATGAGTGTGTGTGAGTGTGAGTAAATTTTCAATATCTTTAGATATCTTAAACCTAATATATATTACATAAGCATAACCTTAGTACTTGATACACTTCAATATCCTTTTCACAATAACTTCGCCACAAATCCATACACCAACATCCTCTATGTAGATATATCACCGGTGGCACTGCGGCTAGATGACGTCACATCTCCATACGTCTACCCACATTACAAAGTTGTGTCACAAATGGGTCACGTGAGCGGCCGGAGCCGGATGATCACAGGATATCGATTAAGCCGTAGCCTGTTCCGTTCTGAACATAAACGTGCCGTAACTTTAAATTAAGGAAGCTAACAGTGCTGCTGTTCCACTGGCTTTAAATTTGGATTATAGATTTTACTGCGCTGTTCTGTGTTTTGCAATGTGATGTTATAATAATATAGCCCCTAATCCTCCTTGATAAACAAAAATTGGACTGGTCGTTTCTGAGGCGATTGCGGTCAAATACATTCTAACTAATATTATAAATGTGAATATGAATGTTTGACTGATCATTATGAAATTTTGCATACATGTTGTCAGGAAAACAGAAAAGGGTACCTTTCATCCAAAAAAAAGTATAATTCTTTGGGGATAGAAATTTATTGACAAATTTATATTAACGCGAGCGTAGCCGCGGACACAATCTAATTTATAAAATAAACTACAGACACATTTGTATAATTTTTTTTATATGATTATCTACATAAAAACGTTTGCTTTGGTTGTTTATTTTGCTTTGCTTCCTCAGTGACATTAGAAATCAGCCTTGTCTATGACCGGCTGTTACTGCCTTAGTTTGTACATAGACAAAACAAAATAAATGAATGCTAAATATTTATACTATGAATTTTATATGGTGCGTAAAGCTAACATTCTTAGTAGCAAAAACCTAAAAACAACACATTCCCTTTTGATGACAATGTGCGTCTAAAATTCAAGTTTATTTTCAAGTAAGGATAGGATCAACCCATCTAGTCCCACGGGCGACGTTAAAGTCAAATAACGGTTTATGCGAGGGTTAAAATGTACGACGTAGTTTGAAACAGGTAGAACAGGGTTAAGACAAAGTAACCCGCAGTAACCGCAGATAACCTTATGGTTATGTTTGTACACACAGCGACACACCAACCTGGACTGTTTGGACTTTGAACTATTAGAAGTTAAACGCTGCGAATCGTGTGAGAGAGTGCGTTATATTTTTGTTACGCTCTATCGTTACCATTAAATCGACTCCACTATGCACTGTCCCTTTCCGACAATTCTCTATTTTGTATGTAGTGTAGTTATGCGTATATAGGGTGTCTAACTTGATGTGTAGCCGTGTGTACACGTGCTTAACCCTGCAGGTAATTGTGTGGGTAGGTCTACATTCTTGGAATACGAAACTACCCACGTGGGACGCAGGTGAAAATTGCAAGTTCAATGACCGTACGTGACAAATGTTTGACGTATGCCGAGGTCAAACATTTGAACAAATATTTGTGCAATTTTTATAAATGTCTGGAATTGCTTTGCAATGATATTTACCGACATTTACCACAAAGCTGTTTACGCTAGTAAGGTGGCAAATTAATAGTCAGCGGTTATCTTTAACTAGGCTAGGCCTTTTTTTGCTATGACAATATGCTATGCATTGTAATCTGAACTTATACTACAATACAAAAAATTACACTTAACCTTCTAGGCTGCATATTGACTTTGCTGCCTCTCTAACTGGCTCGGCCAGTATTCTTTGAATGCTTCTCACACCTAACCATATACGTAAACTTGTGGATTATATTCTGTCGTTGTATCTCTTTTTTGACAATATCCGTCACCCGTCACTGTATAACTAAGCTCACAACGTGAGGTATGTAAACTTTGCAGACAGATAATGTCCCGAACGGAGTCTATGCATTTTAACAATAAAAGAACGTGATGCTGAATATCTAAACCTAATAAAACCTAAACTGAAACTAAAGGCGCGTGAAACAAATCCTTTAAAAAAGGGGTTTCTGCAATGCCAGCACGAAGACAAAGTGTACTGATTCCTCTCCTTCTTCCCTACCTGATAACACATCGTATTCAACGTGGGAACGTAATAAATCTATAAGGTGATAGTGCTTCCCTATTTGAGTAATTAAATAAATAAAATAAATATTCTACCACATACACACAACACCATCTAGCCCAAAATAAGCAGAGCTTGTACTATGGGTACTAGACAATAGATAAACATACATATATACATATTTTTTTTTGTAAATACGTACATATTATACATATAAACACCCAGATCAAGTCAAACATCCATGTTCATGCACACAAATGTTTGACTTGTGCGGGAATCGAACCCGCGACCTCAGGCGTAGCAGTCGGTTACACTAACCACTACGCCATCAATTCCAATTCCATGCTTATATTAAAAAGCTCCCTTAAAAATGAACCCTTCTATAATAAAAACGAATCACCGTGGCCAATAGTCTCAAAACATTGATTGATTGTAAAAAATGACATGTCAAAAAGTCAAATGTCATGACTTTTATAATTTGAATGCGGCGGCCATGGCAGTGACGTCATTATATATTCACTCCGTCACAGGTTGCCGGCAAGAATTTTAATAAGGAGGGTACCTTTAAATGAAATTATAATTTAAAAAGGAATATTATATATGTTGCCACCGAGTTTTCTGGTACAGTGTAAACCATGCAGGTCGATCAACCGACCAGGTCAAGCGATGTCGAGGCCGTTAATTTTTTAACTGGATGAAACAAAATAAGCCGTACTTCTTATGCCTTGGTGGCGCTTAGTTGAGAATGTGACTGTGGTGTAAGACGGCTTGGTTCGTTTTTTGGGTCGGATTACGTTTTATAGGAGTTTACGGTTAAATTCCGAATTTGGAATTGTGACCGGTAGACCGCATTAGACTTTCACCATATTACGTGGATCCTAATATTAAATCTGGCTTGCTGTGACCCTAATCGATACTAATATTATAAAGCTGAAGAGCTTGTTTGTTTGGTTGAACGCGCTAATCTCAGAAACTACAATTTCGAATTGAAAAATTGTTTTAGTGTTGGATAGTAAGGAAACAGAATGGTACCTTTTTTATCTGTGCAACTCAAAGGGAATGCGATAGTTAGGGTCCATCTTCAAATGTTGTTTTATCTATAGAAAATGCTTATATATTTAACTAGCTGTGCTTGCGGTTACACCCGAGTTTATAGTTACTGCGCCGGCCCCGTGGATCGAAGTGTGATGTTATATCTTTTGTTTTTTTTTATGAGGTAGTAGGCAAACGAGCAGACGGATCGCCTGATGGTAAGCGATTACCGCCGCCCATGGACACCCGCAACACCAGAGGAATTACAAATGCGTTGCCGGCCTTTTAAAAAGGAGTACGCTCTTTTCTTAAAGGTTTGTAGGTCGTATTGGTCTGCAAAACCGCAGGCGACAGTTCATTCCACAGTTTAATTGTGCGAGGCAGAAAATTTCTGGAAAAACGCACAGTTGTGGACTGCCAACCATCTAAATGATGGGGATAGAAATTCTGTCGCGTAGGACGATGGTGAAAAGAGGCGGCGATTAGTCCAAACAATTCCTCGGAGCACTCCCCATAGTAAAAGCTATAGACGATGCATAGCGAGGCCACATCTCTACGCAGCGCCAAGGTGTCTAGCCGATTTGAAACAACCTGGCAGTCGACGATTCGAGTCTCTCTCCGTTGAATGCGGTCCAGAGGGAGAAGCTGGTACTGGGGTGCCCCTGCCCAAAGATGAGAACAGTATTCCATGTGAGGCCAAACTTGCGCCTTGTAAAGTAGAAAGCGGTGGACTGGCGTGAAATACTGTCTCGATCTGTTGAGCACGCCAAGCTCTTTCGAAGCAAATTTAGCCTTACCCTCTAATTAGCTGTGGAACTGGACTTCATTCGATATGTCGACACCAAGTATTCCAATATTGGCTGAGGCAGTTATGGGGATGTGCTCAAAACGGGGAGATACGACCAACGGCAGTTTTTTATCGGTGAACGCGCAGACTTGTTTCTTTGTGGGGTTAAATCGAACCAAATTAAGTCTGCCCCAATCTGAGACTTTCTTTAAAGATGTCTCAATTCCACACACAAATTGGTTTCGGCTCTCAATGACGTTTTTCCGAGAGATGTTAGCGCGGCCGGTATAGAGAGCATCGCTCGTGCTGTCGTCCGCATAACAATGAATGTTGCTTATTTGCAACATGTCATTAATATGGAGGAGGAACAGAGTAGGCGATAGCACACAGCCTTGCGGGACACCTGCTTTTGCAGGTATGGAGTTAGAGCATTCACCGTCGACTGCGACCTTAATGCTTCTGTCTGCTAAAAAGCCAGTGACCCATTCGAATAATCTCTCGGGAAGCCCATAGGAAGGGAGCTTCGAAAGAAGCGCTTTGGGCCAGACACGATCGAAGGCCTTCGCTATGCCTGAACTAACCGCCAAGGCTTCACCCTTTGTCTCGATCGCCTGTGCCCAACGATGTGTTAGGTATACTAGAAGATCATCAGCCGACCGATCTTTACGGAAGCCGTACTGTTGGTCATTAACCAGCTGATGCTATATATATATAGGTTATAGCCTTCCTTGATAAATGTTCTATCCATAGCATATCAGCAGCGATAGCCTAGTGGGAAACCGTTGGACTGCCACGCAGAGATCTTGAGTTCGAACCCAAGGCGCGCATCTCTGACATTTCGAAATGATGTGCGTATTAAATAGTAAATTATCGCTCGCTATAACGGTGAAGGAACATATCGCGAGGAAATCTGCATATCTAAGAGCTTTCCATTATGTTCTCGAAGATATGTGAAGTCTACCAACCCGCACTAGGCCAGCGTGGTGGACTACAGCCTAACCCTTCTCACACTGAGAAGAGGCCCGTGCCCAGCAGTGGGACAGTTTAATACAGGGCTGATATAATATTTATTATATTATTAACACTTAAATTATCTTTTAGTATTTCCTGAGATTAGCGCGTTCAACCAAACAAACAAACTCTTCAGCTTTATAATATTAGTCTAGATTTCCACCGTTCTTGTATAAACGTTGGTGACTGCTCTGCAATGCTACCGCGCCGATTGTTGTGGGTTTGATCCCCACACGGCACAAAAAATTTTGTGGTCTACAAAGAGTTGGTCCGACTATGGATGTTGTTTGTATTCGTTGTTTGAATGTTGGTCAAAATCCCCGGGACACAAGATATATTTATAGAGCAGAAATTGCTTTTAAAAAACATACTAGAAGTCATCATCAATATGGTTGACTAATAAGAGTAGAAGTAAATATTGTTTTCCAAGATTCCCGAAACTGTACTTGCCAAGTGTACAATGCTTAACATCTTTCATTTTCACAAGTGGAAGGGTAAAACAGTTCTGATAATAAAATTTCTCCAAACCCTTTCTAAAAGATCGGCCTTGGTTACTTCATGAAAACAAGAGTGTTCGAAATAGGGCAAATGGACAAGGGACAGACGCACATGCGGAAATGAATGCCGAAGGGTCGGCACCCTTCGAGCACTGCACCCTAAAGAAAGATCGGCAATGTGGTTTATACGACCTTACCCCATCAGCTTGCTTACGCTTACTTTGTTGAAAATGTTTCGGAGCATACTTAATATAATGTTAGACAACGGGTCTTACTCGCGATAAAGTATTTAAAAGGTGCGTAAACCTGCGACCACGATCGATGCAAGTCGGTCAAATTCATCCGAGATTCAGGGCAATCAATAGGTATTTATTACCTTTTAAATACTTTATCGCGAGTAAGACCCGTTGTCTAACATTATATTAAGTATGTGTACAAATCGCGATAGTCTAAAAACTTTTGTTTCGGAGCAGATAATCAGCTGAGATTGTTAATTTGAATCAAATGTCTTTGTTATTTTTTATATATCTTAGATAGTAAATATGTATACGACCCGTCGATTGCTAAGCGGTTGCAATAGTAGTAACTGCTAATTTAAGCAAAAAGGAACATATATTACAACAGACAATGATCGCTGAAATTCTTGCTGAAGACAATTCACTCAGACCTTCAGAAAATCCTTGGTTGTATCTGATCACTCTCAATCACTTATAATATACCTCTGATCTCTCTCTGATTATAAATAGTAAGCACAAGTGCAAAGTGCGCTTAAAAACGATACAGTTAACGAAATTCTACAAACTACAGTAAACAACAGTAGAAAGTTCGGCAGGTAGCACTTGTTTTAATTTGTAATATCTATAGGTATTATTTAAACTGTAAAGGATCTGACTTGTTGAAGTCATGTGCGTATTAAATAGTTAATTATCGCTTGCTTCAACGGTAAAGTAAAATATTTTGAGTAAACCTGTACGTCTGTGAATTTTCCATAATATTTTTAAAGATATGTGAAGTGCAGCGTGGTGATCCATAATATGGCCTTATCCTTCTCACACTGACAAGAGACCCGTACCCACTAGTGGGACAGTTTAATGTAGTGCTGATATTATATAAAAAGCTGCACGAAACCTATTCTGAATCAACTATATTCAGAATTTTTGGATGTTTGTTCCAACATCACACAAAAACGAATGAACAAACGTTGATGCTGTTTTAACAGCAAAATCCACGTGTCTTATAACCCGCGTTTCCTATGCAATTCAGTAGAATCGAAGATGTAATACATAGTGTAATACACGTAACAGACGTCATTACCGAAATATAGTCTAGGCAGGCGAAAACCCGAAATCAAAATCTAGTGTAGGTAAATTATATACCTATCCTAATCATAACTAATATTATAACTGCGAATGTGAGTTTGTATGTTACGCTTTCACGCCTTAATTACTCGACCGATTATCAAGAAATTACACATACACGTTATCAGGGTTACAAAGAAGGAGACTGGGTACCTTTTATCCAGAAAAAACAAAATAGAAATATGGCGTAACCTACATTTACGCGAGCGGAGTCGCAAGCAAAATCTAGTTCGTAATAAAACGGACAATCCAGCCTATATAACATCATTTTCTCGTATGACGTCAACAAAGGTAAGCAGTGAAGTGAAAACTAGAGCACGCGTCATATCGACCATCTATTATGACAACGTTTGAAATCAATATCCGCTCAGTCATGTAAATGGAAGCATGGCGCTTCAAACTGTTTTTAATATTCCACTAGTGTTATGAAATGGAAAAATAATGGATCAGACATATTGTGTACACGGTACAATGCACTTGGGCAATATTAAAAGCTAGCGGTAAAAGAAGGCGAGCAGAACTTAATGAAGAGATCTTTTATAAAAAAAATTACAGATAGGAGGGTAAGGATATCATCAAAATTAAAAGAGCTTTTAATAATAGGGTTTTGGGTATGTGGTCTTACTTCTTATACAATAAGAGCATTTGTCAAACGATACAAGATGAAACTTCTACCGAAAGATCTGGTAAGGATCACTAAAATCTCAATGGATTTTAAGTATGTCATTAAGACTTGCTATGTTTTAATTTACATAGCTAATTGGTTCAGAGATTACCACGTGACAGTAGAGATGTCATAAATTTGATCAAACAGTTACTATAAACATGGCCAAAAGGGTACGGTTCCCCTGGTTGTAAACTCTTAAGAGTTCTCATACGACCATGTAAAATGATTGATAAATTACAGTGCAAGCAGCAAGAAATAATACCACTGATCTCTATAAAAAGGACATCACCGCCATATAAAGTTCTGAAAACGTTGCCAGAGCTGATATGTGTACGATAACATCTATCCAGCATGCTTTCGAAGAACTACAGCTGCGATAGCAGACTATTACATACTTTAAATGAAACCCTATCCAAATGAAATTTGGCCATCTAATTTCGTCAATCACCAATTATAATTCTTTAAGCATCGTCACTAATCTGTTTATAGAAACCCGAACTGAAAACAATCAACAGAAGAGATTAATTACACTTCTCGGTTTTTAATGAACCCCTGATTAAATCTTGGGTTTGATCCGATTACGAAGAATATTTCTCAAATTTCTCATACCCTTGTTTTCACAAATTGCAAGAAGAGTAATGCTCGATTTGTTCTCTAAAAGGCTTTCAATTAGCCTTATTTAATGTTTTACATTCCTTCCCATTCCTTTGCTTTTTCGGTCCGTAACGGCTTCTGCAGACTTTTTACAAGGGATGAGGCAATCTCATTTGTTTGTAAAAATACGGCTGCGATCTGATTTTCTCCATTTCACGAGTAAACGAGTCACATCAAGCTAAGCCCTGCTTGCGAAAGAATTAATAATGAACTAACGAGCTTCCTGCGTGAGTAGGTAAAATACATTTACTGCATGTTGTCGTCACATTTTCATTTCTACAACAACTCGCGGCTTGGCAAGCGTCTCGTATAGTCCATATAAAGATCACATTGACTCATTCTTCATAGTATATTAAGAATGGCTGCAGCAGTACTGATCTGCAGAAAGTATTATAATACACGCATTGGCATATTTTTAATACTATTACAGAAAAGTAAAGGCGAAACGTAACTTTATCTATATATTAATACATGAAGCAAAAACTTTGAACCCGTTTTTACGAAAATTGCGCGGACGGAGGACTATGAAATTTGGCACAGTTAAAGTTTATATGGAGAAGAAAGGGCGAACCTAATATTTAAATAAAATATGCATTAGAAATACATTAAATTAATAAAAAACAATACACGCACACAACAATGCTAAACTGGAACTAAGTCTTAATAAGCTTCTTATTAGAAAATGACTAGACTGCATAAATTTCGTTACATTTATTTATCTCTGTTTAAATATTGCTCATTATTTATATTTAGAACACAGCTTAATAATTATCAAAACTCCTAGTAACAGATTAATAGCTGGCATGGCTAATAGAAGCCAAAATTTAATCCCTATTGTTTATTTATATATTGAATTTATTAATATAAAATGTATTACACTTAGTAACACGCTGCTTATTGCTAAAGTTCATCTTGTAAACCACTGTAAAGCGATTATAGTTTTGAATGAAATTAAGGCTGTAACTAATCACAATAGCATGGCTAATCGAAGCAGTTTAGTTGTTCAAAGTTTAATGCCTATTGTTTACTTATATATTGAGTTTATTAATATAAAAACTATTATGTCTAGTAATACCCTGATTATTGCTACAGTTTGTCTTGTAAACCACTGTAAAGTTGTAATAATTTTGTGTGAAATTAAGTTTGTAACTAATCGCAGTATAACATCACAGTTTTACACCCTACACTTGCACATTACACACTATCACAAGTTCCAAACTAACAAAACAATAAACATAATAATCAAACTTACCGTCTACATAACACTCTTTACTACAATAACACTTCACAGAACTAACGTAAACTGGTCATTGCTATCTAACTTTAAAAATTCGATACGGACAACTTAAATAAATTTATGGATTCTGTTGAATCATTTAGCATCTCACGGTCTTATGTGAGTATGCCACACCAATGTCAGGAGCACCTAAGTACTACGAAACCAACTTTAAATGTACTGCACGTCAATATCCGAAGTTTGAACCGCAATTTTGATGGCCTAAATGTGTTACTACACACGATGGATATTAAATGTCATATAATAATTCTTTCTGAGTGCTGGTTAAGTAAAATTGCGGATGCGCCTATGTTAACTGGTTATATCTCAGCAAGCTCTACATATAACAATCAAAATGATGGCGTGCTAATCTATGTAAGCTCTGAATTAAATTATAAGCTAGTGGAACCGATATTCCAAGACGCAAATTGCCTTATTCTGAAGCTGGGTCTCGATACTGCTATTGTTGCAATATACCGATCACCCTCAATTAGGAATATAGATAACTTTCTGAACTCTCTGAATAATATTCTTGAGTCCCTGGTGTCAGTTACAACTGTTGTAGTGATGGGAGATTTAAATATAAATATTCGACCAGGCAATAAAGACCCAAACTCTGAAGATTATTTGAACACGATGGCTTTCCATGGTCTGCTACCTGCCCACGTTTTTCCCACTCGTAGAGATAATTGCCTAGACCATGTTTTTGTTAAGACTGATAAATCCTCTACATGTATAGTTCTAGAATCATACGTTACTGATCACGCACCTACTTTAATTTGCATTGAGCGGAACTCTATTTATACTAAAAAAGGTAAAAGTATGATTCGACATTTGGATCTTCCGGCTATCATTAATTGCCTCGAAAATACAGATTTTACAAATGTTTTATTATGCACTGATCCTACCTACAGCGCAGAACTGCTTATATCCATAATATCAAACGTTATAAGCCTACATAGCATATTAAGAAAAGTCCCGCATAGAAAACGCGTTATTAAACCATGGGTTACTCCTGGCCTCCTAAAGTGCATACGTAATCGGGATCAACTACATAGAAAGGCAATGCAAGATCCTAATAATGCGGTTTCTAAGCTAATATATAACAGATATCGAAATTATTGTAACAATTTGTTGAAAAATATCAAAAATGAGTATGACCAAAAAGAACTCCTTAAAGCACATGGTAACCCTAAAGCAACTTGGGATATCATAAAGACTATTAGCTATAAGAACACGGCACGCGCTAGTAAATCAGAGGAACTCCTTAATATATACAGTGATCCCAACACCTCTGTCAACGAAGTAAATAATTACTTTGCAAATGTTGGTGCGAGTCTTGCTCAACAAGTTGAGAAAGGACGACGTGTAAGCTACTCAAACTTTGAATATGATAGTTTGACTAATCCTCTGGGAAATTCATTCGTATTACTTGAAACGAGTTCTTCAGAAGTAAAAAACATAATTTCAGAATTAAAATATAACAGTGCAGTAGGTCACGATGGTATACCAGCGTCGGTTATCAAATCTGCCAGTCATGTCCTGATTCCAGCGATCACTCACGTCTGTAATTTATGTCTCTCACAGGGTATCTTTCCCAATACTTTTAAAAAGGCTTTAGTAACCCCTGTATTCAAGGGTGGAGATAGGGACCGTGTCGAAAACTATAGGCCGATATCAGTACTAACAACGTTGTCCAAAATTATAGAAAACATTATCAACAACAGATTGCTTAGCTACCTTGAACATAACAACATACTTGCCCAAAATCAGTACGGTTTTAGGAAAGGAGTTTCAACAGAGGATGCTGTTCTTGAATTGACAAACCAGGTCGTTAAGAATCTTGATACTAAGACAAAAACTATCGGCATATTTCTCAATTTAGCGAAAGCTTTCGACACGGTCTCTACTTCACTCCTCCTACGCGATTTAGAGAACTTGGGAATAAGAGATATAGCTCTAAAACTATTCCAGGACTATCTCACTAACCGTAGCCAACGAGTTAAGATAGATAACTACGTTAGTGACGATTTAAACCTATATTTTGGCGTACCGCAAGGTAGCGTGCTTGGGCCGACTCTCTTTCTGTTATATGTGAACAGGTTGTGCCAGCTATCGATTCCTGACTGCAGGATCTTCGTCTATGCAGATGATACTGCGCTTATCATAAATAGTGACACATGGGACTCTGCATACCGTGCGGCGGAACATGCTCTTGGAGTAGTGACGAATTGGCTTTCTTCAAAATTACTAACATTGAATGTCTCTAAAACTCACTATATCACCTTCTCAGCAAATTCTCTTGCGCACCCTATGATACCAGACATTAAAGTCTATACTTGTCAACCTACATTAAACTCTTGTAGCTGCTCCACTATAAATAAAAGCTCTAGCGTCAAATATCTAGGAGTGTACATTGATAGCAAATTAAGTTGGCAGAGACACGTCGATGTGACAGTATCCCGGGTTCGAAAGATGATGTTTCCTATGAAAAAGCTGAGAAGTGTAGTTGCGTGTCCACTGTTAAAAACCATTTATTTTGCTCTAGTCCAATCACTTCTTTCTTATTGTATATCTGTTTGGGGTGGCACATACAAGATATACTTACTACGACTAGAGAGAGCACAAAGAGCAGTCTTGAAGATTATGCTACATAAGCCATATCGATATCCTACCAATCAATTATATAAAGACATACCTGTGCTTACTGTACGGCAACTCTGTGCACTTAGCATCACATTGCGTACACATTCATCTTTGACCTATGATCCCATGCTGCTGAAGAACAAACGACGGAAATTCAATGTTTGCCCACCCGTTGCTATTAAAACTGCTCTGGCTAGCCGAAACTACCTGAGTCTCAGCAGCCATCTGTACAACAAAATCAACAAAAGCTGCAACATATATTCATTATCTAGACACAAATGTAAGATCATTGTCAAAAGCTTTCTTCAAAATTTAACTTATGATGAGACTGAGCAACTATTTGCAAAAATAATTTATTAACATAAGTGTATAATTCTAAAAAATTACTACATAATGAAGTATTTCTAGTTTAATATTAAATTTTGAGCATAAATTTATACCTACACCTAACACACAAACCTACACTTCACACACACATACATACACACACACACCTATATTATACGTATACTCACAAATCTTAACAACTATACTGACGTTTAGCATGTCATACATTTATTTTGTTACATACCTCCATTTTAAATATTTATTCAGTTACTTAGTATGTTAGAATAAGATAAATGATAACTGAATGTAAAAGCGCAACCTTTGGAAAAACAATAATCGTTATGGAACAACTATGGTCTTATAAACTATTAGAGGAAGGCGCCAGTGTCTGTAACACAGTTTATACTAGCACAGACACTGACGTTCACTCTATCTCTAAAACATGACATTGTTCAAATTGTACTTATATGTAAATGTGATTGAGATGGAACATTGTATTTAGCTTTTTGATCAATAAAATTTATTATTATTATTATTATTATTATTATTATAATGCATTTGACACACGCAGTCGTACTATTCTTCGTAACTATAGTTACATATATATCAATATAATAATTTGAAAATTAAACTATACTGATTTAATTTTCAATGAATAACATTCGCGTAAACAGAAGACAATATAATATACTCGTAATAATTTGTTTGACAATTAATGTCGAATTTCGACCACTATGCGATCCCTAGTAATAATAATCATGTCCTCCAGACCGAATTTCGGTCTCAGTAGCCAGTCTTAACGGGTACTGGCCATCTGCGCAGGAGATATTATTGTGCACAAGTATGAGCGCAAACACAAGTGCACTCTCTGTTCCCTAGCCATGAGAGTTAGGGAACAGAGATGGGACGGTAATCCAATACGACCGGAGAGAGATCAGGCGCAGGACCAACGGCTTTACATGCTTGCCGAGGCACGGGGGTGTCTTACACCGCTAACTTCCTAACTCCGGGCTACTATTGAGACTTCTTAACTGGAAAACCCAATAACTTTTTGTTGTCCTGACCCGGGATTCGGACCCCAGACCTCATGCACAGCCGTCACATTCACTGCCGCTGCGCCACGAAGGCAGTAACTTTATAGTCTAGTCTGAAAACAACGGAGTCTTTTTGTTTTTGGAACACCAAGGTATTATTTGTGTCCATGACAATTTTGTAAAGTCTTTGTCATTATAGGAATCGTAGCTTTAAAAAAAAAAACTGTGCACTTTTAAAATTTTGGTTAGGTCTTTGGCGATAAAAGGTACTCAGTTATCATAAAACAATTTCGTTTTTCACGCACATAGTAAAAGTGTCAAATGAACCCCTTTTATACGTTTATTCGTAATAGGTTAGTTTAATACTTTTGGGAGTTCTACAACGGAATATCAATCACCAAGGATCATGCAGTTACCCATTTCGGTATAAGGTAAAATTAAAGCTAAAACGATTCGAAATAATACTAAACGTAAACGTTAAAACTAAATATTGACCCCAGTAGCAGTGCCAACTGATGCTCACAGCGATAACCTTACCCTCTCCCCTGCTATTACCCAGATTGAGTTTCTAAATTACAGTATGCGCATATAATTCTACATAAAGGGAAAAATTTATTTCAAGCGTGACGGGCGCTGCGGTTTTTTAGAAAGTAATGTTGGAAACGTTTATTTATTAAGTGGCTTTCTTGTGCTGTCAATAGAGGGTAAGCGAAGGAAAATGAGTAATAGGAAAGTCTAAGTGAAAAATATTTATCCTATTAATATAATAAATGTGAAAGTTTGTGAGAATGGATGGATGGATGTTTGTTACTATTGAATCGATTGCGATGAAACTTGTTATGTGCTTAGTTGGAAACCTGGATTATCACAAAGGCTTTAAGAACTTACGTGGGTAAAACCGCGGGGCGCAACTAGTAACATATATAGCATATATACATTTCTATGTTTCCTTTTTAAAGTTACTTTTTAAAATTTTGATTAAGCTGTTATTTTCTGCTCATAGTTCTCTGTACCCATTGCGTGTACGCAATGGGTACAGAGATTGTATTTGTATTTTGCAATGGTCTGTAGACCATTGCAAAATACAAATACAATCTCGTCGAAGTTAATAAAAAGCAAATATAATTTATTTTCTATTAGTTCTGCAAGCAGCTTTGACCGACTGAATCCCACGGGAACGCATACCGGGATAAGAAGTAGCTTTTGGTTTATAACAAGGATTTAATATTTGTACGTACCGATATACAACCAAATTCGTTTTACAAGTTACGCGTGATCGACCAACAAATATCCACACATGCAAACATCCAAATAGTTTAATGACAAACATTATAGACCAAATCTTGCTTCTTTCAAAATATTAATAATTTTCCTTTATTTTTAGAAATTAGTTTTATATGGACAATAGCATATAGCATAATGACTGAAACACCTGGTATATAAATGAGTGGTCAAATATTGAATATATAATTTGATGGCGATTTAAAAGACTGGGCTTGAGTTTCTTGCAGGTTTTCTTATAGGCTCAAATTTTTGCCCGAACAGTTTGCCTAAAAGTAACATAAATTTAAATTCAGTAAAGGTAATAAACCCACCAACACCTTTGGCGTTTATAATTGGTACTTTGTGACCTAAAGGAGAATAAATGATTTTTGACTTTGAATCAAAAACTTCTTAAGCTCTCCTTTGTTAACTACGACTATCTATTAGACCAAATGACGGTTCCAATTTTTATAACAATATTTGTGACCGGCTGGAACCGACAGAATTCGGTAACCAAAAAAAAAACTATCTGTCAATAAAAATATTTGTACGTTTTTCCCCAAGTTCAATCGCGTATCGAAGCTTGTGTTAAAGAGGGTTCAGTAGTTTTGTAAACGGAGTCCCCCATTCATGCTCACCATCACAAGGGAGGCTTTTATGATCCCATCATTTTTGATTCTTCGGTGGGAAAACGACGAGAAAAGAATTACGTCATAAATTCAGAAAGTTTATGTATTTTATGAGGCAGTTATACTTTTTTATGTTTCTACTTGACTTTAAGACGGAGTAGCTTAAATATCGCCATCTCTTTTCGTCCGGTGCATGTAGTATGAGACGACCTCAACATCCACAAAAAGAAAAGTAAATAATCCTAACTCCTGACTAATATTATAAATTCGAATGTGTGTTTGTTTGTTACGCTTTCACGCCTTAATTACTTGACTGATCATCATGAAATTTCGCATACTCGTTATCAGGCGAACAGGAAAAGACATAATATAATCTAACCTACATTTACGCGAGCAAAGCTGTGGGTAAAATCTAATAGTTTATATTTGTAACCGTAATCTACCCAGCTTCAAACACGGCATGGCCTATATTTAAATGCCCACGGACCGTAATAAGCCATTAAAGCAACATTTATTTTACTTGTGGGATAGGTACAACCGAAGGTTAGAGTATTTTGAACCCAACGGCCTATTATACAACTTTATTACTTAATAGAGCAGAACTATAATAATATAATAATAATTTTATTTATGCAAAAAAGTATGATACATAGCACTTATAATTATTACAGCAAAGTTATTAGTCATTATAAGAGGAACCCTGCCTCCCAAACTAGGTTATACCTGTATCTTGAGAGACAGTAATTCGGTTGTGAGAATATACTCATTATAATACAATGCAAGTGGAACATAATGACAATCTATTGTTTCTTCAAATTAGTGTTTGGTAACATCTATTTTTGTGTGTTGTGTGTGTGTACCTATATGTGTGTGTGTATATGTGTGTGTGTGTGTGTGTACGTGTGTCTGTGTGTGTGTTGTATGTGTGTATGTGTGTATGTGTGTGTGTGTGTGTGTGAAATTACACTATTTGATGAATTCGAGTAATAATTCCGTTTTATGATAGTCGAGTTGGAGCAACCAGATTGTACCAACTACAAGGGACTATGACGTAATGCCGACAGCCAACTTCGATCGACGAGGTTTAATAATACGAACAAAGTAAAAATTTCCACCTGTCTACGTTATTTATACCACTGAGGTCTAGCAACCCAAGTGATGGTAAGCAGGCACCGTAGTGTATTGATACTGGAGGGTATAACTCGGGTGTGAATTCTGGTCAGGCTGTTTAATTCTTGGTCGATAGTTTAAGTTTTTTAAATTCTTTGCGAATAAACTTATAATATATTATTCTATTCTACGATATGTGACGGCAACTGGACTTTAAAAAGTTCATCCGAATCCATTCCACTTAGCATTACTAAGATATGGATAGCGATCTAAATCAAAGGAGACATAGAAAATTTTAATAAATGGAAAAATTACGTTGAATACTAAATATATTTTAACGATATGTAATATTTAGAGGTTTACAATTTCCTACGGGGAGTTACTATAATATTTTTATTAATGACCTAAACTCTTACCAAAATGCTTCTCATTTATCTAAGAACCTTAATATTGGTATGATACTAGAGTGGTTACCATTGCCTACAAAAGTTTGCAATACCAGAGAAATTACTGGCACGTTGCCTACCCTTTAAAAACGATAACACAAGCTGCCAGTAAGACATTAGATTCACTATCTCTGATAGCATACAGTCTTGTTCAGAAACTCTAGAATACACTATGTTATTTGGTTCTTGTTGTGTGGAGGCACTTAACCAGTTATTAGAGACAACATAGGATTATTTGCCTTTTGTCTTTTGTAGGTACTTGACCAATAATTACTAAAACTAACAAAGGCAAGCCTGCATTTTCCCTAAACAGGTTAACCAGTACATAACGTAATTATGATCGTGTCTGCCAATCGTTAGTTCCACAACCTTGGCTAAATGGTGACACGCCCCGATGACAACCATGAGATCATATTTCGCATTAATTCAATTAAAAGCTACGTTCGTTAGGCAGTACGGTTGTCACCTCGTATTAAAATTATTCGGGGTAAAGTGAAGGGTTGTGGATTTGAAAGAACGTATAGAATTATTCATATTTATATAACAAAGTTGGCAAGGGTCTGCCTGATGGTAAGCAGTTACCGTGCTCTTTGATCGCTTGCAATACTTGAGTATTACTGGCGCGTTGCCTATCTTTGGCAAAGCAATTAAAAGGGGTTTAAAGGAAAGCTATGGGGAAGGTGGATATATGAGCCTCCATACCCTTTACTGCAAAACGTAGTAAAAGTGTGACTGGCCCGAGTAAACTGGCATATTTGTTCCGTTATCAAAATGACAACGGTATACTTGCATAATTTTCAAGACCCACCACCCAAGGCCTGAGAGTAATTATAGATTGGAAGATTGTGTTGCGGAAGTGTCATCTTTAATAAAAATATATATACTGCAGCAATCCTTGAAACTTGAAACGCAAAGACGAATAAGTCTTCTACTCATTCATAAGACATCTTCACATCATAAGAAAAACAAGAAAATCATTGTTCATTATCAGCTGCTTCTAAAATGTTCTGTGCATTCTGACCTCTGACACAATGTATGTACCTATTATACTTATTGCCCCTATGCCTCTGCCATATACAATGAAAAACTTTAAATTTTCTTTCTATCGCCGCATCTATGCGCAATTTATTAATAGGTGAAGTCTTAGAATACTAGACATAATTAAAAATCTATTGCTTTTGGCCACCGGTGTACCGCTGCGACTTTATAGGTTAACCTATAAAGTCGCAGCGGTACACCGGCATAATGGAAAATGATTTTAAAATAGACAGTACTATTATAAATTCTCTGTTTATAAAACCTTATCGTGGATATTTAAACATAGAAGACAAATGATATTACTACCCTTTGATGAATACATGTAGAAAATGTATTCACATAAAATAGTTTACCATACATCCATTACCGCATCATACCGACTATCTATCAACACAATACAGACTAAGCTAGCAAGCTAATTTATAGACCCAGATATATCGGATAAAATCCCGTCTAGCCGTGCTTAGGAAACCTTAGGAAGCACAACATGCAGTCAAGGCCATAACTAATGGATCGGCAAATCGTTGCCACGCACACAACCCGCCTAATCATATTACAGACTTTTATTATCTAGACTTTTATCGAATATATTTTTATATGAGGTACCTATTTAATATTAGCCCCGTATTTATATTATCCCACGGTTGTGCACTGTAGGAAAGTGGGCTTGGTACTGTAGGAAAATGTTTGGCCACATTCTTCTGTGCGGGTTGACAAAATTCATCATCGAGAACATATTACACATGAGAAACTCCTACACCCAGTTCCTGAAACACTAATAAACAACGCGTCAAAATCAAATTCATGTGCAATTTGATTAACTGTTGATATTTCAGTCAGCCAATCATAGCAATTAATATGCGTTTGGCCGTCAGTTAACAAATTCTTGATCTGCTTTTCAGAAACTGGATAATATACAATCAGGTTCCTTTCACTGTTGAGCAGCTCCAAGTATACTTTTTAAGATTCTAATATCTTGGACGAAAATATCAAAACTTTAAATGAAAACCGACGCATTAGTTTCACTGGTAGATTTCTATCTTTATTATTGGTGCTAATTATTTTTAAGTTATCAGCAGATCAGCGAGCCGTACACTATCTTCATACAGCCTTGCTTCCAGAAGGGGTAAGCAGAGACTAAGGTTTTTCACCTGCTGCGAACCTAGCTTATCTCTCTTGCTTAATCCCCTACATTTAGTTTATTTTCATGACCGCTCATTGGTTTAAGGTACTTTTTCTAGATTGTGTTTAATATAGTCAGATTTCGTTTGCCTATCTTCTTTGGTTCGTTTCCTACTTTATTAAAACTAAAGTCATAGCCCTAATTTATTAAAAATGCAACAGTAATAAAAGCTGTCGCAATGAATCGCATGTTTCATCCTTTCATATCGCGTTGGGACTTAATCCTTTTATAGAGCACTGTATAGCACTGCCTACCTTTGTCCCCCATGAGGGATTACTGTAAGCGTTTATTATGCAGTATATATGTCTGGTTGGTCCTGCTTTATGGGACGGCGATTTAAATCTGTCTGCATGGTGAGGTTTCCTGTGATTTTTCCTTTTATCTTGGCGCAGCGTAAGGAAAAATCACAGACATTGGACATTATTCAAAAGAATACGACTGCTGAGTAAGAGGTCTCTATTAGGTATGATTCCAAAGTCGTTCAAAGTATTGTTGGATTTTCTATGAAGATATTTTGCAGGAGCAGTAAGGAGTTTTTTACTCGTCAAAATGACCACACTCCGCCTGACGGTAAGCAGTCGTGTGGTCTAAGAGCAGTGGCCTTCACATCGTCCTCACAGCAGCCGAGGCGATGTTGAGGTCTCTACTTTGACGGCCTGAGAAGGTGCTTTTTCACGCCCCGCTTAAAGGACCCAGGATTGAAGGAAGAAGGAAACACGTGCCTTGGCAGAGAATTCCATGCCTTGATCGTTCGGCAGAGGTATGAGGACCCAAACTTGTTGGTACGCACACTAGTCGACTCCACCGTGTAAGGATGGTATCTGAGCCCAGCAGGCGTTGTTCTGGATAGGAAAGGGGAGGGCGGGATAAGGTGGAATAACTCTTCAGAGCACTCGCCGTGGTATATTCTGTAGAAACATGCCAAAGAGGCAATATCCCTACGGAGTTGCAGAGGTTCCAGTGAAATCATGACCTCTGGATCTCCGATGATACAGACAGCCCGCCGCTGTAACCTGTCAAGAGCGTCTAGCAAGTACTGCGCGGAGCCATCCCAAAGATGAGAACAGTACTCCACGCAAGAGCGCACTTGTGCCTTATACAATAGGCACAGCTGCCCAGGCGCGAAGAACCGCCTCACCCTATTCAGAACACCGAGTTTTCGCGAAGCTAAAAATTTTAATTGTTTGTAATTGGCCGGTCGATGATAATAGGCCGGACATATTACGTCGGCCTTAAAATCGTAGCTGCTAAAACGTAGGTGTGTGTCTGGTTGTCCTTACCTCTTTGGGGATGTGGGCGTGAACGTATTTTCTTTCTAACACTGCTTGTATGTAAGAAATAATAACTAAAACTTCGCTGGTGTAGGCTTCTTATTGCCGTATTACGCTCGTATTACGGAATATGTTTCTTTAACCCCGCTTTAAATTTATTGCAGCTAATGACTACGACAACCTATCGGCCCTATTAGAATCTGTCCAGTAAAAAAAGGTAATGTAGATTAGGTTCTAGTAGTTCTTGAGTTATAAGTGAATAAACTGGCACACAGGCCAGTCCAGGCACATAGGACCTTAGGTTTTATAATAATATATGTAAAGCTAAGCTCAGGTTACAAAATGTTTCTGAGCTATGGATCTTCTTCCAAATGGCAGAGCAGTCTGATATGCATAATTATATTCCTTCACTTTGACATACCTTTATTGCTTATTAGGATAATTCACAATGAATATGCATTACACTTTAACAATTTTATCCGAGATATTATTTCTACATAAGGACATACATAATGTACTCTGACCATTACCACCAACCACCTAAAAGGAAAATCTTTTTTTAAGAGAGAGAAAATCTTTTTAATTTAAGAAAAGATTTTTATTTTTATTACAGTTAATATAATAACCTTAACGACAATTAAATTTACAAAAAACAACACAAAACCACCCAAAGTAATTTCCGCAGCAGAAAGGTTCCCAAATCGTCTTGTTTCCTACGTTTTGATATTTCGCTGTTTTGATAACACGAAATTACATCAAAGGGAGATTTGAATATTGAGTGAATTTATTCAATGTTCCGGCTCTCGCTCCTTGAATCAATTACCGGGATTGTGGGCCTGTGAGGAAACCTGGAGGAAAAGGAAAGCTTATTGGAAAATAATAGAGATGACCGAAGATAAATAAGTCTGTCCCTTATAACAAGATTGTAAATCGCGCTTACCATAATATTGTAATTGATCAAAAAGAAAAATGGATGACTGTAATTGAAGCACGAATCTAAATTGCTGTCATTTATTTAATAGCTTTCGGTTTTGAGTGGATAATTGAAATATATATTTAAAATAGATGGTACTGTGATGAGTTACCTGAAGTTTTGGATATTTTATTGAGTGAAATGTAGCGTATGTTACAGATACTACAGAGTCTATTTATGGAACATTTGAAATAGTAAACTATTGCAAATGTTCCATAAATAGAATTACCAGTTATTCTTGTAGAGCTAGACAGATGTGTTATATACCTGCATATTGCCATGCATTTTTGAAATTTTAGGTACCACATCATCAAGCAGGCGCGGAATTTCGTCAAAATCAGAATCCTTCAGAATTTCCTATAATAAAAGCATAATTTATGTAGCTGTGAGCACATTATCAAACCTAGGGCCTTACATAAAATTATAAGCACAAAATTGTGTTACAGAGCCGAAGCGTATTAAATAAGGGTACATGTATATTAATTAAATAACATTTAACTTTACTTTTAGATTTAGTGCTACTAACAAAGGTTCTAAAATTTATTTTACCGGTACCCTGTTTGCAAATAATTTTATATTTTTATTGTACTATCAAATAAGCATTTTATTTTATTTTATTTTATTTTATTTGTCGGTAAATATGCTTGATCGTGAGCAATAACTTGCCACATTAGAGATATCATTCTTACTAATGAATGAAGACACTGCGCTGTATATAAAAGGGACATAGAGAACTGCTTCTCTTCTGACAGCACAACGCCTCTTTAAGAAGATCTGGATATCTAAGTAAGCGCTGGAATAGAACATTAATGTTATATTCCTGCATTTACTTATTATCTATGTCCCTTTTATAAACAGCGCAGTGAGTTTATTCAGTAGTAAGAATGATATCTTTGTTATTTAGCTGCAGTCTTCCATGGATACTTGGATTGAGCAATTGTTTTTGCATCTCAGAGTTAAGTAAGGTATGGTAAATGTTAAAAGTCACTTACGGATTAAGACAATATCAGTAATATACCTATTCAGCTAAATATCCGAGCTGCAGTCTGCCGTAGGTGCTGCTTCTTAAGACATGGTAAGTGCTAACTCTCACTCAGAGACTTTGGCATTGTTAATGACACATAGCCAAACCGCTACTTAAAACGAAATTAGAAGTTAAAGCCCCGTTTAATGCGCTACCCAGTAATTGGATCCCAGACCTCGTGTGCCGCTGTTAGATATACTATCGCTGCGCTACCGAAGCAATGTATGATTATGTAATGGCTGAAAATCTCTTCTAAATAGGTATCTTAATATATCTTATAAGAGAATTGAATATATTCTAAAGGTGTGTTCTTCTTTAATTTATTTATTTAGAAGTATTCGTTGCTTAGCGACCCCATCGTCCTATAAGGGCCACAAAAAGAAGCATGTCATAAAATGATTACTTATTTACGCCAAGTTGTTTAAATGAATAAATATTTAGACCTTCTTACTCAAATTAAATCATTGAATAATTATATTTCTATGTTATAAATGTACATGAATATATGACGATATATTATAATGTGCCTTTTAAAATGGAGACGCTTTGCTTCTTAGTTTATTTTTTGTTTCGATTTATTGATAATCAACTCGATGTGTACCTGTCGATTGTTGGCATATCAGACAAAATTAAAACCTATTTTGTCTGGCCGCCGGTGTGCCATTGTCACTGAATAGGTTAATTAAGCTGCTGACATATCAGGTATCTTAGTTAAAATGAAGTTTTCACACCTAATCCAGTAAAATAAAATAGTATATTAATTACAATGTGAGGTTAAATGACTGTTAAAACCACAATTATCAGAAAATATAAAAATCACGAATACTCTTCGCCTACGTTTCAGTATTACAAAAATCAAATTTAAAAATAATAGTATAGACACTCAAAGCACTTTAAGTGCCGAAAACAGATAAGCAATATGACTAACAATCGAAATGTACACGGCTTAGCTTCCGATGATATGTAGGTGTTCAGTAACATACACAATTTTTATACAATATCCTATTAAGAATACACTTTCTTTTTTCATATTTTAGAAATTTTAAATCATCATTGCGTATAAAATGAAGTATAAATCTATGAAAAGCCGATAGTATGAAAATGTAAGAAGAGTTATGTTTAAAAAAATGTTTATCGAGATCATAATCATCATTTAATTGTATCAGACATGCAATCAGCCCAATACGCGTTAATACATAACGATTGACACACAACAATGCAGCAATATCGATTTTTATATCGAAACCTAATTTATTCGATAATTTACCAACATAAAAATATGCGTAATTTTACTAAAGCACAAAGAAAATGTATTCGAAAACAGTTATATAACTCCCAGGTGTATAGTTCTGGAGGCCAATGTCCTTGACACGGGCCACTGAAGGCAGCGCCTAACGCGACATTGCGGCAAAATCACACCAACTTACCTGGTTAGGCGTCGCAGTTTCCGTCGTCATGTCGACTTCCACCGACGCCAATCTACTCCTCTTCTTTCTTTTCTGACATGTACAACAGTCTATGAGCGGGGACAGTGTAAAACCACACTGGAATCAAACCGACATTACCGAAATATCGATTTTCAATGTCCCACCACTCGCGATTAAAGTTAATGCAAAGTCCTCACTAGCATCCTCATATTAAAATAAATAACATTAAAAAAAAGAATTTAATCTACTATCGATTGAGTTCTATATTCGAATTAAAACGCGCGGCTCGCGCTCCGCCATTTTTCTTCCGTATTTGAATTCAGCGATTGGTCGCTCGCACTGTTGTTTCTTTTACGAAAATGGCACCTACAATATAAACACTAAGCGACAATTAAAGCTGAAACTATACACTGCTTTTAATAACTAAATAAATACGTTTTATACGGTTAAAATAATAGATTTTCGTACAAGTTGTTGCGTTTGGTAGTTCACCACAGGGGTGTAGAAGAATTTTGCCGGCTTTGGACGACAAGTGAGTTGGGTGGGGTGGCGAGATCGCACTGCGACTGCGCGGGGGCGCTTCGGTGTGTGCGTGATTTGCGTGTATCATAACCAGGTTGACTTGACACCTACATCCCCCTCTGTTTTTGTGCAAATGAGTAACACAAGGGGTGTCGATTCCTGGTACCGGAGCTCCGTGTAAAGTAGTCGTGTTGTATGTATTAATACAATCGATAATGTAGACTCAGATGTTAGGAAATATCAGACGAAGAGGGGCCTACAAAGAGTTACAGAATCGCATAGGCTGACAACGCTGTTTGCTAGAAAACCAATATTAAGATGTAAGGTTTGAGATACAGTGTCATGTAATATAGATTCACGTTGACAAATATTTAGCTGGGTTTTCAAATAACCAATTTAAATCCTTTGAAATTTCACCAGAAACGAATTTAAATGTTTGATAACAAGTGTCGTATATTTCTAAGTACCTAATCAAGGAAAGTCATTAAATTATGCATCAGCTGCTAATTATTTAACAAAAGTTACGGATACACTTTCAGTATAATAGCTGTATCTCTGATTAAATACAGTGATTAGAGTGCTTGCTTTGTAATTCCTGATTGGGCATTATACTAAAATTTACGTAAATAGCGAGCTCATTCTTGCTTATTAAGGAACAAGAATACCAGTCTAAGTTGATTTGTCAGTGGTATAGACATGCCTAATAACGAAAGGTCAGCACATTTTAGCTTTGTGTGAGTTGATTTTCGTCAATCTTAAAAAATTAAAATTACCTTGTGATATTTATAAAGGTAAGGGAAAGAGATGTGCCAAAATTCAGAAATTTACGTACGTTTTTTATTCTACAAAGAAATATTTTTTTTATTTGCACTAAGCAACATTAAAAAAGGAAAATATTTTATAAAATAAATAAATTTTGCCAAATGGGACCAAGTTCAGCATATGTTAGGCTAAGGCATTCGGCGATGGTTTTCAACTAGATCCAAAGGAGCAAACAAGTATACGTTCCACCTGATGGTAAGGTTTACCGTAGGTGAGCGCTTGTAAAGGCCAAAGGCCAAAGGCATAAATGCCAAAGGTCTAGACTACAGTTTCCATGCTACATATCGCTTCACCGTTACCAGCTGACTGGTGAAAAGAGAGTAAAATATCCTCATATTTAGCTCCGTTCAATAAAATCTGCTTTGTTGGTCACGGGACATAAGTTTTCTTTATATTATGTGTATCTTAAGGAGTTTTAAACCAGGGTTGAGCAGAGTTAATCAGGTACTTTTGATATTAATTTCTTAGTAGTAGAGCGCTGTCTAGATATGTGCCAGACAGACGACAATAGACTCGTCTACATGAGACTTTAAATATAGCTAGCAAAATATAGGTGTACCTAATGCAAATGAAACATCGTGAGGAAACCTGCATGCCTGGGAGTTCTCGATAATGTTCTTAAAGATATGTGAGTCGTCTGCTAACCCGCACTGGGCCAGCGTGGTGGACTATGGACTAATCCGTCTCACATTGAGAAGAGCACCGTGCCCAGCAGTGGAATAGTTTAATTCAGGTCTGGTATTATTATAATACATGTAATGCACTTCTAACTGCCTCGATAGCCTTAGATCCCAGGTGGAAAAATCGAGCGGGCCAAAAAAAAATTATTAGTTTGTTTTACCAAGAGATTTCAATAGCAACCAGGAATTGTAGCACTTGTTACCTGTTAAACACCTGCATGCCTCGGAAAGCACATACTTGTGCACTATAATATCTACTGCGCAGAAGGCCAATCCCTGTTAAGTTTGGCCGCCATGACCAAAATTCGATCTGAAGGACATTATTACATAGATGGTCGATCTCCGTCAAGATTGGCCGCCGTGACCGAAGTTCGGTCTGGAGGACATTATTTTAATACAGTTTCGGCGATATAAGTTCACGGAAATCAATGTTTGACGTCATTGACAGGTGAACAGGAAACAATTTCTTTTAGAAGGTTTCCTCCGCTCTGGGCTCAAATCCTGTGTCGCGAACACCCAGCCTCGGAACAAACATTTGTGCATCGCACAAAGTTTTATCCTGTCTGGGATTCGAACCCACAACACTCGGCGCAGTGCCAGTGGCGAGGCGACCACTTAAACCACTACGCCACTTGTGCAGACATGTAATAATATTTAATTCAATATGAACGTCATATAAATATGAATACTGTATTAGCTTAGTTTTATGCCAGAATACATTATTTGACCTTCTAGAGTTAAATATCACGGCCAATTTAAGGGTCAGTGTTAAGAGCTTGCCAAATATAAGTAAGTATATAATATAATTATGTAAGAGTTAAATCATAGTTCTGATTTCGGACTTAACGCAGGTCAATTGACGAAATGCTCGCACTTAAAGAAGCTTAATAGAGAGTCTCGACCCTAGGTCCTCAGTCTATAAAGCTTATTATATGTTATCTATAAAGCTTAATATATGGTATATAATATGACGTAGGTCTAGAGTCTCTCTCCTTGCTTAAATTTTCATGAAAAAAACCCAATGAGTCGTGGTTCACCCTCGAAATCGAACCCAATATCTCATACACAGCAGCGGTCGAATTTACTACCGCTGCGAGGTAATAGGGTATGTAGAAAAATTATAGTATATACTTTGTAAACCAATGGGGAATAAAAGAATGGCTAGTAGTATCTAGCTTTCCTGTCATGTACCTAACTGTACTCCTTGAACTGACTTTTGTCAACATTCCATTACCTTTATCCTATTTTATTTAGCTCTTTAATTTTCCCGATAACGAAAAACACATAATACTTCTTTTTAAAAAATAGTTAGTGTATCCTAATTTATATATAAATGTATCCTGTACCGTGGGCGACTTAACGGACATTCAAACAACGGACACAAAATGTACCAGACTTGGGAGAACTATTTGTGGATACACACAATTATTTTTCCGTATAGGATCGAACTCACACCACTCGGTGCCAAACCGGCATAGCTCCTACTTAATCTACTAAGCCATCCGTGCAGCCTATACTGTACTAGGCAACATGTATACACAATTATAGGTGAAAATATTTAACCATGTTGTATTATTTGTTACAACATATATACAACTATTTATATATACAAACGATAACATAATTGCAATAACACAAATAATTATAATACTAAATATTTACAAAAATGGTTTAGGCATCGTAGAATTCTTTAGCATCACTGTCAACTGGTAACGTGCTTAGAAGACTGGCAGCATTGCCACGTTGAATGGCAATGCTGATTCTTTGGGCCAAGGAAAGACCAGCCTTCTGATCACGCGAAACGTCAGGCGTTTTGCGATCTCCCTGTACAAAATACGAGCGCTCGGACCTCATGAACCTAGGGTTTCCACCCCAAACGGCGCAAAAATGTAATTTCCGACTAAATTACTATATTTGCGCTGTTTGAGGGTTTCTGCGGTTGCAGCAGCAGCGCTGGCACACCTCGCAGTGCTTGGAAGATGTGATGGCGCGAGGGTGTTAACGCACGTTGCGTCCCACACCAAAGGTCTGCCCATTTTCTCTTATAGAGTTGCTAAGCGGCCCGTCCCACTGCCGCTGGGAGAATAGGTTGGTTGGCAAAACAGAATTCGGACAAGCTATTTTCCTGGCATTCACAGCGTCAGTTTTGCACAGCATTTCTAATTTAACCAGTGTGGGTGCTAAAATTTTCCTGGTTAATCTCTTTCGTGCTGTGAACCGAGGACAGGAACTGGTAAACTAGCATATGAAATTTGTGAACGTCGAGGCCACCAAGACGAACAGGCAGAGAAGCCTGTAGCCAAGCTCGGTCGTTCAATACCACATCTAAAATATTTTTTAGAGTATTTTGAATAATTTTATCAAATTTTTTCTGAAGGTACTAAACTTTTCCAAAACTGTGATGATCTTAGCGCATGCGTAAATTTGGGAACAAAAAGGCAATATCGAATAATTGTAAAAGCTGAATGAATATTAATTTTGAGGAGGCGATCTGAAATTTCACAAAAATGATGTATCTTCTCATCTATGAAGGAATTAAAAGCTTCTTCAAAGACTGGTGACCCAAGTAGGCGAAGATAACTTTTATCCATAATTTTGATGTTTGGAGCCAAACAATTAAATTTTGAAAGGACCAAATGTTTGTTATTGTTTTCAATATTGTTCAAAAAAAGTTCACATTTACAGGTATTTAATTCCAAGCTAATAGATGCAAATTTATCTTTAGAAGGGCCAAGTCCTGTAATATTGTATCTGCATCGCCTCCAAGAGTCCCATCGTCTAAATACCAGCATTAAATTTTGAATTTATCTGCTGAATAATAGGGTATATTGCCAAACTGAAAATGACCGGTCCAAGAGGGTCACCTTGTTGACATCCAACTGCAGATTCTAAAAGATTATCCTTATATAGTAATTTTGTAGGGTACCTGTAACATTGCCAAAGAAATTTAAACATTTTGGGTGTTTCTAATTTTGCCTGTTTCAACAAGGTATCTCTGTTTACTGAATTGAAATCATTTTTCAAGTCAACCTTGAGAACGACCTCTCCATCACCACAACCTGGGTACGTAGCAAGAGCATGTATGGCAGCCTCACAACCCCCTTTGGATCCAAAACCTAATTGAAGGGATTGAAATTTTTTAGATGGCTCCTTATTATAATATTTACAACATATCTTGACTGCCATACGCCGATATGTACATTATTACAATGTTGTATTTAAGTCATAAGTCATTTATTTCTGACCAAATTAAATTTGCGTTGAAAATAAATTTGCATTTAGTAAAATAAAAACAAATACAAGCACATTAATATTATGTATGCATTAAATACAATTGAAATATAATATAATAAGGTCAATAATAATTAAATAATTAAAACACAACTTCATTCATTTCATGTCAAAAAAATTATATCATATAAAGACCAGTCAGAACAATGTTAAGAGTCAAAAATAAACGCTAGATACAATATGATTAGCAATGGCAAAAGAAATATGCCTTAAATGGATTTAGATATCAATATGAATATTCAAAAATATCAACATAAAGTATGTTCTTATATTTACAATTTGACAAGATAAAAAGTAAATTAAATAAATGGAAATTACTACAATAAATTATGTTCTTTATCGTTTAAAAATTCATCTATACTTCTCTATTATAGCATTTTCTTAGTAAATATGTTTTTAATTTATTCTTAAATAGAATTTAATTTTGTATAACTTTTAGTTCTGTTGGTAATTTGTTCATACCTTTCTTGTAAATCTATTTTGGTGAGATCGCTTATTATATTCTCATCTTGAAGGGCTCTTATATCTAAACTGCGGTCGCCAGCAACACTTGAGGCTGGAGGGCATAGAGTAGCCACTTTCGACCCTTTATAACGAGCCGTGTACGACCTTGTGATGAAAGGAATATCGACATAGTAACACAGTTTATTTTCGGCCATATTGTCGGGACAGAACGAGCTATGAAGGCCAATCCTAACTTCCTAACATGTCCGTTAGCAGTAATTTCTATATTTTTATAGGACAACCAAAATAGATGGCACCGAGCCGTCTCCTTCGGGTGAAATTAGAATTAATTATAACGTGTGTTATTAGTTCTTAATTTAACTAAAGCTCTAAAGACTGTCAGATAGATTGGAGTGATGAGACACTCATCTAAAAGTAGACACCTACAGTCGCAATCTGTTATGTTAGTTTTCTGCGGAGAGTTCGTGAGGATTCTAGCTTTTAGTATTTCTTTTAGACAATGAGTGACCATATTAGACTTCAATAATAGTAGTCAGTATAGTGCAATAGGAACGGGTACCATCCACCATGCATCCACAGCGATAAGTATATCATTAAGCAGCTATGTGTCAATTTAATAGACAAATATAGTAAAGAATTCCTTCGCTACTGCTGTCGCGCCAATGAGATTCGATTCCTACATGAGACAAAAAAATTGTGTGTTGCACAAACAGTTGTTTCGGAGCTGGGCGTACTTTGTGCACAGGCACAAAGTCACAAATTACTCCTGTGTACCGGAGACAAACATTCAAACCACAGAGTTTGAATGTTTGTCTCCGGTAAACAGGAGGGATTCATAGTAATGAGGAGGGCTTAAAGAAATTACATACATTGGTCCCTTGCGCTTTTTTAGTATATTTGCTTATTAAATTGACAGATAGCTGCTTAATGATATAGGTACTTATCGTTGTGGATGGATGGTGGATGGTGCCGGTAACTATTGGTCCTTTCTGACTACTATCGTTGAAGTCCAATAATAAAGACCACCATGCCATTTGCAGGTAGTGCCACCAATGGTCCGACGGTCTAAAAGAAAACTAAAATGCAATCCACTGATGATGGTACATGGTTTAGCGACTATGTATTTGTTAGCTGCCACAATTACAATATGTATGCACACTCTTAAGGAAACTCAATCGATTCCGTTATAAATAGTAAAATAGCTAGGTTAACATTGCTTTTATTAAAAGCTATCCTTATCTTATCTTATCTTGTGTGGGTGGCCAGTCAGTACAGACCGGCGACACTTCGACCCAGTGGGATCTTTTGTGTCGACTTCCCCAATAACGACTGCCATAGATGTTCATGGCAGTCGGGACCGACGGCTTAACGTGCTCTCCGAGGCACGGAGCAGGCGATAATTGTCAATCAATACGCACATAATTTCGAAAAGTCATATAACTTCCGAAAGTCAGAGGTGCGCGACGTGGGTTCGAACCCGAGACCCTCTGCATTGCAGTCTGTTGGTCTCCCCACTGAGCTATCGCTGCTCTTATCCTTAACTAAAATTACCGATTGCTGTTAATAGATGATACAAATGAATACAAGTTGCTATCATTTAAATGACAGAATGTTTAATATTTTAGTCGTTTTTTAATAAGACAATTTCCGCACTAAAAATTACTCCCGTGTCGCGGTGGACTTTACAAATATTTAGACAACGGACACAAAGAACACCCGACTCGGAACAACAATTTGTGGATCATACAAATTTTTTTCCATGCGGGTATCGAACCCACAACACTTGGCGCGCCGGCATTAGCAAGGCGGCCATTACGCGCCGTACTTATGGCTAAAATACGTTATATTTACGTAAAAAGCACCGAGTATACCTAACCATTTTGAATAAGGAAGTTTTAAAACTGTAAGGCGGGGTATATTTTGCGATGACAGTTATCAATACTTGAATTAGAATTCGGTTTTCTTATGATTTGACTGCTTCAGTGACGCGGTAGTGTATGCGACTGTCACACATGAGGTCTCAAATTTGATCCCTGGTTGGGTAAATTGTTATTGGATTTCTTTGTCAAGAGATTTAAGTCGCAACACGCAGTCTAAAACTGGATATTGTCTTAGACAGCAATAGGTTCACCACTTATTCCTTGTGAAGTAAAATTATAGTTGACAATACATGAGTGTAATATGCACCTCTGCCTAAACTTTCGGGGATATATAGATCCATAGTCTATGTATGTATTTTATGTACATTCGCCTGTAAAATTCCATGGATACGTTAAGGTCTAAAATTCTGTAAACACTCGAATTAGAATAAATATAAATCAACTAGATGGCGTTGTTTTATACGGCTATATTAGGTACGACTGTACACTTCTAGTCAAATGTAATTCTTACCGTACTCTCTACTTGTTTTTTATTTTTAAATACGTAATGTAATAACATTAAATAGAGATTCAAAAATTGTTAAAGTTAATTGAACAAAATTGAGTTGTTAAGAAATATTTATTTATATTTCATAGTAGTGCACCGCCATCTTTTACGATATAACTAAACTACTTAACAGTTCTTGTATGGATTTCCGTTAGATGGCGTCAAATACTGGCTTATACCATTTTAGTTTTGACATGGGTATACATATATATATAAGTACATGCATCGTTTCGACTGCTCGCAAGTTTTACTTAGCACGATAGTTTATAGGTCGTCTCGTCATCGTCTCGTTGGCAGGCGTGAGGTAGCACTAGTATGTTTGGCTTTGGTACGCAAACAGGTCAAAAATGTAGGTATGTGATCTACTTATAGTCGTTTTGAATCCTTTTCGTGTAAACGAATCTATGTGCTCGTTATTCAATGTTCAAAAATCCCGCGCTACAGAACCTTTGCAAAAGGAGACTCTTAAAGAAAATCACTAAACGGGTTGTGAAGCAAAACCTTAAACTACTAAACAGTATTAAAGTTAGGTGCAGAACCAAGTTTCAGCTAACTTCGTTTAGTAGAACCAGAGCTATAATGCATAGTGTGATAATGACGTTGCCGACAAACTGCGCGGGTAAAGCCGCGCGCCTAATGTAGTATACAGTACTAGCTTTTGCACGCGGCATCGCTCGCGTAAAAAAAGGTTAGTTTATGTTAATAAAAGTACTTTTTTTTAATTAAAATGTAGCTAGTATGTTTTTTTTAATTAATGTACTCGTTAATATTTATTCTCACACTCTATATATTGGTAAAAACCGCATGAAAATCCGTAAAGCAGTTTTTGAGTTTATCGCGCATAGACAGACAGACTCGGCGGGAGACTTTGTTCTATAATTTGTAGTGATTGAGTAACAAACATTAGCATAATGTTCCTATTACGTGTGGCCTATAACCTTAGCTAGCGAAATACCACAGCCAATAATAATGTCAGCCCTGTATTAAACTGTCCCACTGCTGGGCACGGGCCTCTTCTCAACGTGAGAGGGGTTAGGCCATAGTCCACCACGCTGGCCCAGTGCGGGTTGGCAGATCTCACATATCTTCGAGAACATTATGGAGAACTAATAATAATAATAATAATATTCTACCACATACACACAACACTATCTAGCCCAAACTAAGCAGAGCTTGTACTATGGGTACTAGACAATGGATAAACATACATAAATACTTTTTTTTTGTAAATACTTACATATTATACATAGAAACACCCAGACCAAGACAAACATCCATGTTTATGCACACAAATGTTTGACTTGTGCGGGAATCGAACCCGCGACCTCAGGCGTGGCAGTCGTTTATAAATACTAACCACTACGCCATCGAGGTTTCCTCACGATGTTTTTCTTCACCGTTAAAGCAAGCGATAAATAACTATTTAATACGCATACAACTTCGAAAAGTCAAAGATGTGTGCCCTGGGATCGAACTCGAGTCATCTGAGTGGCAGTCCAACGGTTTCCCACTAGGCTATCCCTGCTATTTGCTGATCCCAATACCACTGTCTATTTTTCGAAAGATTAAAACGTAAACCTATTTATATTTCATACGATAATTAACAACTATTATGACTTTTACAGCAAAGGAAAGTGATTAAGTGTCATCTAATTTCTTTAACGTTATTTAAATACAGGTTACAGACCAACGTTACCTCGCTAGATAAATTATTTAGCTACCACGTGTAAGGCTCAAAGCACTCGGCTCCTTTTTGTGGCTCGGGCGCGCTACACCGCAGGCAAAGCCTCCGGGCGTGCGGCCGCGTATTACGGTGCCTTATTAAAATATCTACCTAATGTGCTGTTTAATCTAAATATTGGTGGAAATGTACAAGATAATATGATAATTTTAAAAGTATATATATCTACTGGGTGTGTATATTCGTTGGCAGCTTGAAGAATGTGTTGATTGAAGTTCGCTTTAAGCAGGGATGCTGCGGATGCAGTTTTTTTGACATCCACGGATGCGGATATGGATATTTGAAGACACATCGGCGGATGCGGATACGGATGCGGATGTCCAAATCGATGTGGCAGCTCCGCAATTGCGAATGCGGATGTTGATGTTTAATAAAAAGTATCTAATATCACCGCCTTCGCAGATTCAAGCCTGTTTTACAAAGATTCATAAATTAAACATGTATGTAATACTGAACAACTGATTTCTTTTTATCGTAACCTACGCTGTATTGGATACGCATTAACGTTGCGGATGCAGATGTCCAAATCCATGCGGAAGCTCCGCAATTGCGGATGCGGATGCGAATATTCGCAACATCCCTGGCATTAAGATATAGCCAATCTTGTCAGTGACACCCCTTACATATTGCAGTATGGCAGGCTGGCGCTCGACTATTGCTAAGAAGAAGCAAAACAGCTAGACTTCATTATACTTTGAGCTCATTCTGCGTAAATAGAAACACCAATAATTAAATTAAGTTCAGACACTTTGAAATAGCTGCACTTCAAGACATTGAGATAGTCATCATTTTAGCCTCCCCGTCAACTTGGCTGCTGAAAAGCAACCGAAACGTCGGGAAAAGTGTAAACTTAATTATAAATAATTCTAATCATTTAAATAACTACGAAACATTAATTTATAAATAAATAAATTGTATTTATTTCAGGAAATGACCCACACATTTGTTAGTATCACTTAAAAACTATGTTAGTCAAAATATAAACATATAACAAACTACATTCTTCTTCGTATGAAGGCATTGGGAGTTTTTGACAAATGTCTTCCGCACAGGTGCTCAATAAAATGGCCTTCAGTCTTGCTGGCAACAACCGTGAGGAGACTGTTGACGCTGCCACGCACGCGTTGCAGTAGGGATGCGGATCTCTTGCGTATGACTGCAAAAAAGTCATCAGTATGCGCTCCCGCAAACATAGCTGATGCACTACAAAAACGTGGCAGCTACAACAATATCCTAAACGCGTTGTTGTATTGCACTCGAAGGGCATTGTACGTTTTTTGTGTGTATCTTGTCCACAGGCTGCAGGTATAAAAGGACTGGCAATATGCCTTAAATAACGTTATTTTGACATCACTGTCGCATCTCGCAAACTTGCGGGCCAGCATGTTACACCTCACGGCCAATGCCCTTCGCTACCTCTCAATGTCACAATCATCTGTGCTCTCCTCCGTAACCCAGTGACCAAGGTACTTAAACTTCTTTACTCTACTCAGCGTTATACCACCAAGCGAGACCGATGGTACTACCTCGTAGGTTTTATTTTGTGCCTTAAAGACTAGCATCTCGCTTTTCTTGGCATTATACTTTAGTCCCTGGGCTTCGGCATAGCACTCACAAATTTTTAACAACTTTCTGATAGCACTGATCGATGGACTCAACAGCACCATGTCGTCGTTTATTGCGGGAGACTTTACAAACATTCAAACAACGGACACAAAGAACACCCAGACTCGGCACAACAATTTGTGTATCACACAAATTTTAACGAACCCACAACACTTAGCGCATTGGCAGTGGCGAGGCGATCACATAAACCACTACGCCACATTTGCCAAATAAACAACGCGATAAAACCTCATAAATTTTTTTCAATGAAATCTTCAGCTTTATTCTACTAGTATTAAAACTTGCAACTCGTAGATGCTCTCACCAAATTACACCGACTATATTCAATCTAACACTATCACCGCCGGCGTACCAGCAGTATTAGAACCCATAGGCTTGGTACGTGACGATGGGAAGAGACACGATGGTATGTCTTTGTTATCTTGGAAAATGGGTAGGCCTTTGGTGTGGGACGCCACATGCGTCGACACCCTTGCGCCATCACATCTTCCGAGTACGGTGAGCTGTGCCAGTGCTGCTGCTGTAGCGGCGGAAAACCTCAAACGGCGCAAATACAGTAATTTAATTGGTAATTACGTTGAAATTAAATACTTTATACGGATTTTGTCGCGTTGTTTATTTTACTTTATAACACTGTTATTACATAATTTTGAAAACTCTAACACTACTATGTTTTCAAAATTATGTAATAACAGTGTTATAAAGTAAAATAAACAACGCGACAAAATCCGTATAAAGTGTTTAATTTCAATGTATAACATTCGCGTAAACATAAGACAATATTATGGTAATTACGTTTTTGAGCCGTTTGGGGTGGATACGCTAGGTTCATGGGGTCCGGGCGGTCGTGCGCTTTTTAAAGATATATCTAAGCGGCTAATCGACGCTTCGCGTGACCAGAAGGCTGGACTTTTCTTGCCTCAAAGAATCAGCATTGCCATTCAACGTGGCAATACTGCCAGTCTTCTGGGCACTTGCCGATGCTGAGAAATTTTACGACGCTGCCTAAACCAGCCATTTCTTTTATAAGTGGTTAGGTTTGTTAATATTAGTTAAGTTGTAAATTATGATTGTTGCTTTGTTTATGTAATTAAAGTTTTAATAATAAATAATAATAATGTTTATATCTAACACTGGCATGTTAGTGTTGCACATTCTGCCATAAACATTTTATTAAAGCAAGCCATGCTTTTACGTTATATATAGCTATCTCGAAGAAAGTACAACCCATAAACCACAGGTACGACGGCGTTTTTCCACCTTTCAATAATTTAGGCCTTATTGCGAACATTTTCAGTTGACTAGATTGATTGTTTTCCTCGAGAAGGTTGATGTAAGGGTCATTACAAATTTATTTTTGTTGATTGATGACTGATTAATATCTAGTATAATAAATAGTGAATGCGACTTCTCATTTCAAGTCTAGCAAAGTATCATAGAGTTTGTCATTAACATCTTTTTCATTGGCATTTTAGTACCATCGTGGTATGCGGAATTGGGTACCATAGACGACAACTAACTCGTCCTCTTTTAAGTAGGACTTATAACTATAGTTAGTATAATAACGGTCATATAAGGTCTGTCTAATCGGCCAAATATATATGCGTGAGGTAATTATGATTAAATTTACCTCCGTATATTCCGACTACGGCATTTTTAACTATGCGCGGTCAGACACTTGACTATACCAAGGCGGAAATCAAGCACTAGGTGAACTTAATGGTAAAACGTCATGCACAGCAGTCACATTCACCATTAACTATAGATGTATGAAACAACAGGAGAGTTCTAATACTCGAACGGGAAAAATTTAATTAATTCTCGAATTTTTTATTAATATTTTAGTTAAATAACGTGTCCAAGGAGTGTGTACATTGAACATGAAACTGAACTTGACCGAAAACGTTTTTATGTCCTTTATGCAAGGCGTCCCATAAAGAATGGGTAAACCTGAAACATTTTATTAGGAGCCCAAAATAAAAACAAAATGTATTTTTTTTATTGTTGGCATCTGTATAGGCTATATTTTAAGATCGGAGTAAAATGATTGCTTACTCAAAATATTTGTCTGTTTCGTGAAAATACGACTGAAAACATAACAGACGTAGGATTTCACAAACTGCATCCGAAACTAGTCAATATCTTATATCAATGAGACCGCTCGTACATCTCACTCTACTTTACTGTACGACGGCCTATCATTTTACGGTATTATTGAATACATTAAAAAAACACGAGGAATTTTTACATAAATTGTTTTTATCACAAAAATACGTAATATATTACTAAAATATTTTATTCAATCACACACACTTGTTCTACAGTGAGCGACGTAAGTCGCTGAACGTTTGTAAGATTTTTAAATATACATATGTGTAGACTGCATTAAAAGACAATCAAATTATTAGGGTAATATAATGTACAATTATTGTTATTTTTAGAGCAATCACGGCAGATTTGCTGCCATTTATTAAAGAATACCGTTGTATATCATATCTTCATCAGAACGTCACCAAATTAGAATGGGACCACGTCGAAATACTACGATGCGTTTTCACACCATCCTATACAGTTGTTATTTTGTTCATTTTACATCGACAAGTTATAAAATGAGAACATCATCAATGTAGTTGAAGTCAACCAAATACGCATTATTAAGGGTAAATCTAAAACTAATGGTCAGATCTTGATCAAATGGTATAAAAAAAAAAGAATCATCAAAAACGGTTCACCTACAAAAGTTCTGTAACACATAAAAAAAGAAAATACAGTCGAATTGACTAGCGATAGCTCAGTGGGGAGACCAACAGACTGCAATGCAGAGGGTCTTTAGGATTCGAACCCACGTCGCGCACCTCTGACTTTCGGAAATTACGAGTATATGACTTTTCGAAAGTATGTGCGTATTGATTGACAATTATCGCCTGCTCCGTGCCTCGGAGAGCACGTTAAACCGTCGGTCCCGGCTGAACATCAATGGCAGTCATTACTGGGAAGTCAGTGCCCAATAATATCCTGACACTTTTCTAGACTTAGGGTATCGTTAGCCTTCGGGTTGCGGAGGTCAGGTGGCAGCTGCGTGTAAAAACTGATATCCAGTCAAATCCGGTTAGACTAGAAAAGCCCACCCCAAATGACCTGGGCATAAAAAAGGCTAGGGAGAAGAAGGAGACAGTCGAATTGACTACCTCCTCCTCTTTTTGAAGTCGGTTCAAATTTAATTCAATGTTACTGTCGGTAACTGTACGACAAAACTTTGTTAATGAAATGGTGTCGATAAATTGCCAAGCCAAGGTATTGCTATTACTAAAGCTAGTTTTTCTATTATCAGCTATGCAACTTGGTATATATATATATATATATATATATATATATATATATATATATATAGAGTACAACCCTCATATACATACATACATATACTATTTTTGTAGATAGGGCTAATCCATAGCGTTCTTATGTAAATGCTATACACACTAAACGGCACAGAAAGTAATTTAAATACAAATGTGCCTCAAAGTTACGTCGACATTGTTTCTCTGGATAAAATGTATTTTATTACGTAACGTTAGCATAGACTCAGTTGTGAAGGGCCACTTTATTTTCTGTAGAATTAAAAATAAAACAATATTAGCTTTTGCATAATTTAACACAAAGTCAGGATAACCTTGTGAATTAAACAAGTATTTATATTTTACTACATTTTAGCAGCAGTGGCTGCCACGCAGAGTTCTCGAGTTCGATCCCAAGGCGCGCATCTCTGACTTTTCGAAGTTATGTGCGTATTAAATACTTAATTATCGCTTGCTTTAACGGTGAAGGAAAACATCGTGAGGAAACCTGCATGTCTAAGAGTTCTCAATGATGTTCTCAAAGATATGTGAAGTCTGCCAACCCGCACTGGGCCAGCGTGGTCAACTATGGCCTAACCCTACTCACACTGAGAAGAGGCCCATGCTCAGCAGTGGGACTGTTTAATACAGGGCTGATATTTGTATATTATATATACATTTTGCCCGCGGCTTCGCTCCCGTAAACTTTACTGTATTTTTGGATGAACTTTTGCTTTGTGCTATGCGTCTAAATGTGCTTTTCTGTACCCCTGACAACGTGTATGCGGAATTGCATGATGATCGGTCGAGTAGTTAAAGCGTGAAAGCGTAACAAACAAACTAACATTCGCATTTATAATATTAGTTAGGATATTATAGATAGAATATCCATTCAAAGACATAATAAGTTTTAATTTGGGTATAGTCTCCCGCGGCACAGGATTTAGTCCTAATTCAGGAGTGGATTTAAAAAAAGGTCAATTGTAAACTTACGACAGCTGAGCGAGTTCGAGTTTGGTTCGATTTTCAGGCAAAGATTTTGTGAACTTTTTTGACAAGAAAGTTTAAGTAGCCGCACGTAATCTTAAATTCCCTTCTGGAGGTGACTAAAGTTTCGCACTTTAATTCCTTGTATTTATGTAGTATAAAAAAATGCAAACATTTATTATTATTATTGTATTTTCGTCGGGTTTTAATATATTAATTCGGTTGGTTTCAATGTTGGACAATAAGGAAATCTTCTGATCCAGTTAGGGAGACAATATACTTCTTTGAATATTCAAGATAGGAAAGAGTTTACATAAAGTTTTCAAGCGAAAGCGAGCGATAATTAACTAATCAATAAGCACATATGTAAATGCGACAAATCAGAGGTCAGAGGTCTTGTCATGAGATACAAGACTGCGAAGTCTTATAAGGCTAACACTGCCTTTTTTCTCATCAGTACACATCTATACTAATATTATAAAGCTCAAGAGTTTGTTTGTTTGTTTGATTCAACGCGATAATCTCAGGAACTACTGATTTTAATTGAAAAATTATTTTAGTGTGAGATAGCCTATTTATCGAGGAAGGCTATAGGCCATCACATAACATCACCATACGACTTACGGGGGCGGCGCAGTAACGATAAACGCAGTAACAATAAACGCGGGAACATCTAGTGTCTTATATAATGATGCACGTGATCCAAAAAAAAATATTCTATACATGTAAAAAAAATCTTAGAAAAAGCACTTTAAATAATACAGAAACAAATTTTAATCCAATAGGAATCGAACAATTGTAACACATTGCAAGTGATAACCTTAACTACTGCTCCAGTCGTGCATTCATAAAGACACACAAAGCGATCACCAACATACATTAACATCGTTCAAAAATATAAATCATTAGCATTATTTACGCTGAAATTATGAATCAAAATGATTCATTGAAGATAAACATCGTTCATTCATTCATCATTCGTCATTCAAAACGATGCAATCGGGTTTACTTTTGTTCATCAGAGTTCCGCATTCCAAAGATTAATATTGAAAATCCTAAGCGACGCGCTTCAAGTAAGGATTCCGTATATTACACATGTTTGAATAACACATCATGCTGGTATAGTCTTGAAAGGAAAGGCAGAAGTAAATAAATAAATAAATAAAATTTTATTGTGTCAAATAATTTGTTTTACAGAAAGTTATGTTCGAAATCTTCTTTTAAGCAAATAATGCTTGTAGTAGAAAACTCCGCTCCTCCATATTTTACAAAGCGTGATAATTAACACAATAATTTGAGAAGATGAAATTAATTCTAGGATACATTATAATAAATACAAACATATACTTTAAAATGTGTGTGGTGTGTGAATGTGTATGCGTGAGTGTGAGTGCATGTGTGTGAGTATGTGTGTGTGTGTGTGTGTGTGTGTGTGTGTGTGTGTGTGAGTGTGTGTGTGTGTATATATACATAGATCATTCCGCGTGCTGTAACAATGCTTCTGTGTCCTCATATGTAAGTGGTTTTATCCACTTAACTAATGTTTTTTTGCAGTCATAATATTTTTTTGTGTGTATGTATATCATTTTATTTATTCTATTATATAATTGAGCTGATCGTTTATTATATTGTATACATCCAAATTTAGTTTTTGTTGAAGGTATATTTGCTATATTATACTTTCTTCTTTTTGAGTTTAAAGAAGTGTATACTTATTTATTAAAAACTATAATTAAATACAATTTAAAAGAAATGAGCAAATGGTGTCTACATTGCATTTACTCATGCTGATGCAGAAAAATCCAGATGGATGAAAATAATTACTATACTATGCTTGTGTCCATATAAATTGAAAATGTTAATATTTATGACATTAGGCTAGACGCCAGCCAACCATCGAATTATTAATGAAATAATTTCAATTATAGTAAGTCATATTTTACAATAAATAACACTTCAATAAAATATTTTTTAAACTGAAGCATTTAAAGAAACTACGACTAAATGTTGATATTAAATCATCCTTATTAAACATTTAAGATTTTGGCAAAGAGATAGTGGGCTTAAATTTATCATCAAAACGACATACTGTTACGAATGAAATCACCAAAATATGTACGGAACTCTAAAAACATCTGCACAATATCGATCTCTCTATCCATCGATCGATCGGCAGCGCATCGCACCCGACGCCGGCGACTACCGAACGATGCACCAAACGCGTTAAAATTAGCCAGTCTTACACGCGATGTCAAACATATCGTACGATGAACGCGTCCACAAAAATGCTAGACTAGACTGAATAGAAAAACCGCGCGGGAAACAAAAAATGAAAACAAAAATAAAAGTAACATAAGTGACAGTGATTTGCGCGTGAATTTGCAAATTTGTCATCTGTGGTGACAGATTATTTTTTAAAAGAATATTTATCGCAAAGTGCTGGTGATATTCTAAATCTGTGTTCAATGAGAAAAAGTTGCAATGAAGAAATTTAAATGTTTTTTCATTAATAAATTAAAATCACTTATAAAGACAAATTACTATGCTGAACTCTTCAAGAATGAACGAGAGCTGGCGAGTGATCGGTCTTAACTGGCATGTTGATTAGCTTTACACGGAAAGCGATGTTTTTCATCAACGTTTAGGTACTCCGAGTTATTTTTATGAGTGAAAATCCGACGTATTCTGCTTCTGCACGTTGCTAGTTCGTTCAGTAACACTGCGGTCGCGGTTTCGAAAGTTTATCGGTTACCATTCGGTCTTTAAAACGACGTCCCCGATGTTCAATCCGTATTGTTTTATATCAACAGCTGTTTAGTGTTTATCTGTGGTGGATTTTATTATTGTTTTAAAAGTGTTTTATTGTTGTTTCCTTGGATTTACTTCGGCTGTTCTTTCCAGTCATCCTTTTTAAAATTCAGGTATGATATTTAATGTGTTTTTAGATTTATTATATTACTTTTAGTTAAGATTTATGCTATCGTAAATGTTACGATTGTAGCGTAATTTAAAATGCTAATAGTATACTTCTATTATCGCTATTATCGTAACATTTCTTTTTTAATATTTAATATCAATTACCATTTGCTATTTTAATATATTTTAATGATTCGATCCATATCAATATACTAATTCATGATAATCAATTTATCTATATACACCAATATATGGGCTCTATATTGGTTCTCTGAAATGAAGAAATAGCCGCATAGTTATATAAACCTCTTTATATGAAATAAATCTACTATGTTGACTGCGTTATACCTGCAAAAAATTAAAAATACGTGTCTATAATAATTTCTTACCCGATACATATTTAAACATCAAAGCAAAATATATATGAATGAAAGTTATTGTCTAGAAATAGTATGCTCGCTGGATATCGATTCTGTGAATTAAATATGACCTTAGATGATCCAGAGACAGCAGGCTCTATAAATATTTAGGTTTCATTTCAGAAAGAAAAATGAAAAAGCTTCAAGATTATTTATTAGAGATTGTAAAGCTATGAGTATTCTATGATATACTCGTAACTTGTTCTCTACGAGGTTACTAGTGATAAGATTCTGGTAACATTACAAATCAAACGTTTTATTTTTTTTAATTATGTTTTAATAGTAAGTCTTTGAAAACTTGTTTCTTCAGTAAGCTTTTGAGAAATCGAGTTGAGCTGCTCCATGAGTAACTGTTAGGGGAATTAAGTAAGTTCAAAATTATTGTTTATTACTAGTAATAATTATAGATATCTGCACATCTGATAAAACAATATTATGTCGGTGCCGATACAAATATTAATTTAACACCAACAATATTATCTCGATTTAATTGAGACAGGTAAACTTTCTGTTTTTATTGTGCAATTTATTAGATATTCACATTTCTGTTTTTAAACACTAGTTTTATTAATGAAATTTTTTATTGTAAAATACGATTCTTAATTGAATACATCGTGCAACACGAATCGATAGCCTGTCCTTTGCCAGGGGCTGGTTACAGTCACGTAAGTATAAAATCGTAAAATTACTTTTACCATTATTAACACAGTCAGCGCCAGTATGTAGTGTACTTAAGTATACACCAAGGGTTATCTTGTCACAGGCCAGTGTACCACGCCGAATGTTGTGGATTTGAATCCCACACAAGACAACTATTTATGTCATCCTCAAATAGTCAAAAAAAAAAAAAAAGTTGTCTTAATATTTGTAAATTCCCAGCGACACAGTATTTAGAACGAGCGCAAGAGTAGTGTTGAAAAAAAAAAACTGTGCAGTTGTGTTTATCTGTGGTGTATTCAGTATATTCCAAAGCTAAATACTCTTTTTAAACACATACTCAATGCGAAGAAGTACATAGGAATACTTGTTAATAGAATAGCCGAGTGTGTGTTTGAATTACTTTAGTGTAAACATCGGGCGTGTGGTTCGAATGTTCTAACCAGACAACAGTACGTCAATCAAATAACTGTATCCTTTAGAACCGTATATTAAGATGTATAATATACGCTGTACTGGTGAGTTTTGTTTGAAGGTGACTAGCAAATTATATTTTATCACTTTCCCTGGACTAGCGTTTAAAAGGAACTTACTGACAGTGTTATTCTGCCCGTATCGACTATATGCGGCACGGCTGCTATTATCCCGTATCAGGGCCTGACCGCCTGACTTCAAAAGTTCTTAAAAACATGGCGAATTATAGCAAGCATGTCAGAAATATTTTCTGCCTGTTCGGCAACATACAAAATCTATCACTGCACCGGGCGCAAAACAAGCAAAACAACACTCACACAGTGCAAGTACGCAAAGAATGAGCTAACTTAGGTCTGCTCATAATCATACTCTTTGAGACTAAATGTAGGTGTTACACCACAGAGCAGAACATACGCCAAGTTTCTTTTACAGACGAAAGTAAAAAAGTATTCATGCTAAGTAACTGACGGTGACGAACGCAGCCAACACCATTAGATCGACAACATAAGTGACATTGATTGGCGTTGCTGGTAGAAAGTGCCGTGTTCTATACGTCGTATTATACATAAAACACCTTGATCTAATTTATAAAGACGTACATTTTTATATAAACATACGCCAACTATGTTTATAAGACTTAAATGTTAAGGAGCGAACTTACTGACGTCCATTGGGCACGTACATCCATTCAAATTATCAAAAACCCTATCTGCAGCATAGAGATATTACTTCGCTGTTCCTAGTTTAAATCTCAAGTGTGCCACTATTAGCTTTAAGAAATTTATACCATTGACACTGAGATCTAAAAGGCTAATCGATGACATGTCAAAATGAAACTCATGTCCAATTTTGTGTCTAACGACTAGATTGACTGTTGATACAAATTATTGTGCACAAATGTTGTCAGCTAATCGCAGAAGTTAACATGCGTTTAGCCGTCGCTAACATTTATAATCTATTGTTTTTTTTCATTACTGCACCCCAGGTTTTATTTTTAGTGCAGAAATGAATCATTTGTCGATGGTAACTATACAAGCATTCAATATACGAGCACAAAAATCGTATTCAGACTGGGAACAACCTTTTAATTATTTTAATTGCAAATACAGGTACATGGGTTGTTACTATTTGTAGATCCCACAATATGGGCATCGAACTCACAATACTCAGCACAGGGGCAGTGGCGAAACAATCACTACACCATCCGTGCTGTCAATTGAACCGCCTTTCGAAAACCAGGTTGTAATCGGGATATTTTTAAATGCACATCAAAAATCTTATCACCCATAAATTTATATTCATCAATTAAACAATTTGTACATCAAGTAAATTATTTCATCACAAATAGACCAATTGTTTAACAAAACTAGTACTTGAAATGATTCGAAAATATACATCAAAAGTGTATTAAATTTTTCCTCAAATGCGCGACAAAAAGATGTAATGTACAAAAATATGATTCTCATATAAAATATACTGATTGCTCATCAAATTTACCCAGGCGTACCTACCTAATACTCACATCCGTAACAATATAACTTCTTCTTGCAACATGTTTCCCAATAAGCGTTTTAAATCTTTCTCAACATACTATACCTAAAAGAAAATGGTGGGTTAGGTTAGCCCCAAGATGGCGCGCGCGGTGTTCCCGCGCGCCTTCTAACATTGAAAGTGGAGAGCGGTGAGGCTCTCCCCTGGGGACGAGAGGTGGTCGGGTCCATTTGACCCGGCCCGCACCCACACGGGGGGGCCTGCTATGGACGAATCTTTTGAGAGCTCCCGACTGGCCCCCATTGGGCGAGAGAGGGAACACCCCAGGTTTTTTAGTGTGTATACCAGCACTTGATCCTGGGAGTTCTACACACCCCGCCGGTACCGTCCCCTAGCCAGCGGACAGTGCACAAATGCGATCATACAACGCACAAGCCGAGCGAGCGTGGCGAGCGTGCCGCGGCAGCGGCCGGCGAGTGCTACAAACAATTTATTTATACAAACAAACATACAAAATTACCTCATCCTTCCTCCTGATATTCCCCCGTCATTACAACAATTAAAGCTCCACTTTTAAATAAATAGCAATGCATCACGAACTTAAATAGATGTTAAGGTTATAATATTTTGAGATAACTATTTTGCTGTGCAATCAGTATTTTTGATAAGGATACGGATTGTTTTTTAATGCAAAAGGAAGATTTTTTGATGTGCAGTTAAATACTACTCATTTTAATCTCACCTGCTCCCAACAAGATTGTAAAACAAATAATAATAATCCAACTGCGTGATCTACGTATTACCAGCTCATAACTCTGTGTGTGGTATGGCCTTCAGTGCTCAATCAGCACTATTGTCTGCCCTTAAATGGCCGATAATTAAGGAACACCATATCAATATAATTATATGTAGGCTGAATTGAATATAACGGGCTATTGTGTGGGAGTTATTCAATGGTTTTGTTTTTCGTCTTATGAATATTGAATATATTATTGTTATATTAATATTTGACTGCCTCTTTAGAATATGTGATAGTGGTCGCGTCGCCACTGCCACCGCGCGGAGTTTTGTGGATTCGATACCCAGACGGGACAAAAAATGGTGTGTTACCCAAATTGTTGTTCCAAGGTGTGTTTTTTCGTCCGTTGTATGATGTTTGTAAAGTCGTCCACGATATGGGAATTACTCCGGTAGCTGTCAATTTTAATTTTTTTTTAAACTTATTTTTATACGGATCGTGTGGCATAGGATTCTATTATCAGGCTGGAAAATTATGACCGCTTCTGTTATTCACTTGGTCTGATGCAGTAGCCTTGTTATGTAGAGCCTAAAAATAACTATTAATCTATTAAGTCGCAACGGCACACCGGCGACCAGAAACAATAGGTTATTTATTATATGTCCGGTCTTCCAAGACTTGACAGTTTAAAATGTGGGTGAATTAGACCTACCCCTTGATTTTATACACACGCGAGTCTGTGTATAAAAGCTAATTAGATGAATTATATGATTATCAGTTATGTGAATTACGCAATACTGATATTATTTATATTCAATCGATTAAGTGAATTGTCGAATTAAATATTGAATTGGTTTACGTCTCCGTATTTCGCAAAAGCCTTTTAAGTAGCGTATGACTCATGCCAGTCATGTCAATGCACAAAGGATGGGGAAATACGTGCTTATATTTTTGTCATTTCTTTTTAACTTGAAGGAGTAGCTTACCAAGCAGTAGTCTAAAAATGGCAATAGGTTTTTAGCCGGGCTTGTTATTGAATTTGCCTTATAAAAATTATTAATACAAGTTCTGCTAATTGATACACGAATATAGGTGTGCTATCTAACAGTAGAGTTTAATTATAGCCGATAAAATTTGGTTGTATTATATATCTACTTCATATACATATGTATAAGTATGAAGTCAAAGAGAATAATAGCATATACTTGAGAAAGTCTTTGACAGCTATTTGCCGACAAAAAATCGGTTATATAAATTATACAACTTTGGAGACCTTTGGAGGCAATCTTTGGAGATATAGAACGTTGAGTATGTACACACAGCGACACATCAACCTAGACTGTTTGGCTTTGAACTATTAGAAGTTGAACGCTGCGAATCGTGCGAGAGAGTGCATTATTTTTGTTACGCTCTATCCTTACCATTACATTGACACCACTATGCACTGTCTCTTTCCGACAATTCTCTATTTTGTATTAAGCGTAGTTATGCGTATATAAGGTGTGTAACTTGATGTGTAGCCGTGTGTACGTATGTCACAAATGGAATATTTCAATTATGAAATATATAACTTAGTATATACAATAAAAAAACATCTTTCAAAATTCTTTGAGATTCCTTTATAATAATAATAATAATAGTTTAATCAGTATACGTTGGCACAAGAGGTATTTCATTTTAAAATTAAACAATAAGAACATTTAACTTAGAAATATAGAATTTCTTCTTCTAGACAGCAAAGATAAAAAGGCAAGCCTGCTATTCAAACCAATATTATCATAAAATATCAGTTTAATCTTTTAGTGTAACCTAACTCTTTCTAATTCGAAATTTAAGACCCCAGAAAAGATATTTCTAAATATCAAAGACTAACAATTTTTAATTTTATTAATCCGTCAGTTGTTACAATGCCAGACGAAATTAAAAAGCAAGTGTGTCTGTTAGCCATTGTGCCGCTACGTCTCAATAGGTTAAACGTCGTGGTTAGGTACTGTATAATACCAATCCTGTATTAAACTGTCCCACTGCTGGGCACGAGCCTCTTTTCAGTGTGAAAAAGGTTAGGCCATGGTCCACCACGCTGGCCCAGTGCGGATTGGGAGACTGCACATATCTTTGAAAACATTATGGAGAACTCTTAGACATGCAGGTTTCCTCACGATGTTTTCCTTCACCGTTAAAGCGAGCGATAATTTACTATTTATTTTAATCCTTACTAATATTATAAACGTGAAAGTTTGTATGGATGTATGGATGTTTGTTACTCTTTCACGCAAAAACTACTGGACCGATTGCGATGAAACTTTGTATGTAGATAGTTGAAGACCTGGATTCACACATAGTCTACTTTTATCCCGATATTCCCACGGGAACGGGACTTACGTGGGTGAAACCGCGGAGGAAAACTAGTACGCACATAATTTCGAAATGTCAGAGACGCGTGCCTTAGGATCGAACTCTAGACCTCTGCGTGCGGTCCAACGGTCTCCCACTAGGTGCTTATATATAGGTACTGTACTGAGATATTAATAATGAAATTGGGTCTAGACGACATTTTAATAACACTTTACGAGTCTACATGATCATCCATGGCCTAGCCCTAGCACTTCTAAGTCTCTTGACCTATGCCCATACACGCTTTTATCACGTAGTCAACCAGTTTTATCGTGCATAACTTCACGGAGTTATTACTGATTGAGTGCAACGTAATCACTTTGTTTATGGTTACGACGATAATTATGCTAACTTTTTAATGTTAAAGTACTCTCATACTCGTACAAGCTTGATGGTTGGCTGGAAGGTTATTTAGCATTTTGTTGACTTTCATACTAGCAGCAGAAAAAGACACCTTTTGATCCGCATATTAGTCATCTACTTTGACATAATAAACTAGGCATATACTATATATACTTACTTTGACATACATTGCTTTTGAATACTGTTAAAATAGACATAGCTGTCATTTGCGTCAATTTCTTTTTGGTCGAATTTAAAGTCGAATTGTAGATAGAGATTTGTGCTAACCGAAATTATGTTAAATTTTTTGGTCTAATTTCAAATCGGATAAAGTTGTCATTTTTATAAGCCTACCTGATTTAGTTCCAGACGTTGTGCTTCTATTGAATATTGCTTGATTGACAAACCAAATAACACTGGTCGTGCCCGAAACTCAGCCACTGCGCCACTAAGCTGTTGATGCTTCTATTATTTTTATTATCTTATTAATCAGTGTCTGGTTGAATGCCAGCAAATGCATGACTTCATAACCACACAGTTTATTTACGTTTCTAAATCAGGTTCACGATAACCACGATGAAACTGTTTACGTAAAATTCTACATAAATTAGAAAACTAGATTTCCAACTATAAATGTTTTGGGTAGTTCGCTAACCCAAAAATTGGGTTTATAGCTAAAACATTTATTATGTATTTTATTGATATGAAATACTTTATTTAATCTGAAATTTTTAATAAAGCTTAATGACGCTTATTTCAAATCATATGTTGAAGGATAAATGTTCATTATTATGTAAATGATTATTGTTTTATTAAAGAAGGCTCCCACACTAGGCGTGATTTCTGTATTGTAAGCAATGTATAAGGCCCCCGGACTTCTTTGCAAACATTTAAACTACGGACACAAAGACTCGGAGTTACTATATTTGGATCACAAAAATGTTTGCCTCGTTTATGGATCGAACACTTGACGCAGCAGCAGCGGTGCGACGACCACACAAACCACTAGGCCATTTGTGCAATCGATTCTACAAAGCGTTGGCGCATAGATTTTATGTATCCCATTCCCAAACTATTAACATGCATTTTAAGCACACACTTTTTAATATTTTGGCGTACGCTCGAACGCCAGCGTCTATTTGAAGATTGAAGAATTATGTTAATAAAAGCTATATTTGAACAACTAATTACCACGTCATTGAAGTGCCTGTTTATTAAAAAGATTTTATTTCTACTTATTATACTTTCACACTAAGAAGAAGCCCGTGCCCAGCAGTGGGACAGTTTAATTATATTCTTTCTTTTAATTAGGTATATCTTTACAATACATTTTCATTTTTAATTATACATGTATAAAAAATATAATACAAAATATAATACCTAATATTTAAAAATATATGGTATATAAGTATATAATAAATGTTATATAATAAAAATATAGTTAATAAATGTGAATAATATACAGAATGTCTGGTAATTAATGGATAAGCTTGAAATGTCTTATAGTAGAACTGAAGGCCGTTCTGAAAAAAATTAAAAAAAATCATAGCATACTTTTGACTGTCTATCGATTAACATAATTAGTGTTTAATAATAAAACAACAAAAAACCGATGGGTTTCATTTACTTATGGTCGTAGTATACAAGAAAGTAATACATGGCAATTAAAAAAAAAAAACTTATCTTAGGTAGTAGTTAGGATAGATTTTTTTTTCATGTTTTTTTCTGAACGGCCATCAGTTCCACTATAAGACATTTTCAGGTTATCCATTAATTAGCGGACATCCTGTATAATAATATTCTACCACATACACACAACACCATCTAGCCCTAACTAAGCAGAGCTTGTACTATGGGTACTAGACAATGGATAAACGCACATATATACTTTTTTTTTGTAAATACGTACATATTATACATAGAAACGCCCAGACCAAGACAAACATCCATGTTCATGCACACAAATGTTTGACTTGTGCGGGAATCGAACTCGCGGCCTCAGGCGTGGCAGGTTACTTCCACTCGTAATTATATAATTATTAATAGGACTGATATTATTATTATTATATTTTAAAAATAATGCTTTTCTAAATACCGAAGTAATGCAATGCTATTGGTTCTTATTTCTCAATATATGTGCACTATGCACAAGTGCAGGCAGTCTGGCAGTGAATTAAATTAGGATTGGTTTAGATGGAGATTCCATGTCATGCATATTTATTTATAGATATTATACATACAGGTCAAGTTAATAAAAACGTGTAGAAACATACTAACATACTTTTAAAGTACATCTTTAACATACATATCTTTTGGTTTGTCTGTTTATTTTATAGTCAAATAAAAAAAATATTATAGACTGTCTGTGGATTTTGAAATCTAGATTAATAGCATTCTGAAATAAAAGTATTCATATTTTGAACACTTAAATTTTGTGTGAGATAAACATAATTACACAATTTAAAAAAATATATATTTGTTACTTATGTAATTATCTCATTTTAAGAATTTTAATCTCTCGAATTATTCATATAGTTGTAGCATTATTCTAGTAATATTATTATATTAATGTCATAAAGCCGCGTCGCAGGTTTTATCTGCTAAATACATATATGCCAACGAATATTGTAAATAGACTAACGTATTTCGGAGCTGATTTGATAATTCGAGAAAGTTCAACTACATTCTCTCAGGTGCGATCTCATTCTCGAAAATTTGGTTCACCTTTCTTCTTTGTTTATAAACTGTCAACTAAGACTGTAAACTGAACACACATAACCATACAGGCCCTATGTAGGGTTCAACGCAGGCTTTTTCACAATGTTTTCTCCTAAAAGAATGCCATTATACCTAAATAATCGCGCTTCTGTGGTCTGGTATGCTGATGTACGCTTAAGAGTAGTGGCACTCCAATTTCAAACCGAATATCGGCCACGGCGGCTAAAGTAAACGGAGCCTACGCAGGAGATATTATAGTGCACCGGAGTGTGCACCAACACAAGTGCACGATCCCCGCACTCTCATGATACGACGGTACTGCTATCCGACACGATCAAAGAGATATTATTCGTAAGACCAGCGGCTTTACATGCTTTTCAAAGCACGCGTTTAAAACACAGTCAACATTCCACCTCCGGACTGCAAGAAAGTCTTGACAGTAAAAACCCAATAACTTTTTCCAGTCTCGACTCAAGATTCGAACCTGCACCAACAGACTACCGCATCACCACCGAGAGTAAGAAATAAGTTACCGATCCTAATATAATCTCTTGTTTGCTTTAAAAGCCCACGGCAATTGAAGTGAGCTATCGATATAGCGCCGCTTGGCTACGTTATTTACGTGATTTATTTCAGTTACATACATCAAAGAAATTCAACCATAACTCGCTTTGATTGCTATTAAAGGGCGTCTTCATACTACTTGTAACTGAAAGCTGAAGTCGTATTTACGATCCATTATGTATACATAATTGCCTACTCAATAAATCTATTCGATGTTTAGATCCTCATGGTAATAGTTTTATGAAGGAGATGTAATGTAATGTAACAATTAATATCTATCTACGCTATTATAGACTGTATCGAGCTTGGTTTTGTTTATTGGAGATATTTTAGAAAACTAATTGACAATAGACAACAGCCATAGCCTAGTGGGAAACTGTTGAACTTCCACGCAGAGGTCAGCCACGAAGTTATATGCATATTAAATAATTAATTATCGCTTGCTTTAACGGTGACGGAAAACATCGAGAGGAAACCTGCATGTCTGAGAGTTCTCCATAATGTTCTCGAAGATATGTGAAGTCTGCCAACCCGCACTAGGCCCGCTGGACTATGGCCTAACCCTTCTCACATTGAGAAGAGCCCCGTGCCCAGCAGTGGGACAGTTTAATACAGGACTGATATTATTATTTTATTATAATCGACAATAACGAGGGGTGGAGGGTCAATATCTTGTGATAGTGATTATTGTAAGAATATTTTATTTATATCACTTGTGTACGCGAGTACTGTGAGAAGATTACGAGTTTAATTCTTGGATCGGCGAAAGTGTTACTGTATTTTTCCGTTAATAAATTCCTTGAGGCTGCTGGGACTCCAGAACTATGCAGTACCTCCGTAAACAGGAACATAGGCTTGACTCCTAATACCTGAGTCCTAAAACAACATCTGAAGAAAAACGAATATAATATATCTCCACATTCGGATGTAAAGGTGAGAGACTATGAGTATATATATGTATACATAAAGGCAGATACATTACAAACATTTGTAATATCTTTCGTACCCATATTCGCAGATAGATACTTATTTATCTACCTCGATGGCGTAGTGGTTAATGTAAACGACTGCCACGCCTGAGGTTGCGGGTTCGATTCCCGCACAAGTCAAATATTTGTGTGCATGAACATGGATGCTTGTCTTGGTCTGGGTGTTTCTATGTATAATATGTATGTATTTATAAAAAAAGAAGTATATATGTATGTTTATCCATTGTCTAGTACCCATAGTACAAGCTCTGCTTAGTTTGGGCTAGATGGTGTTGTGTGTATGTGGTAGAATATTATAAAAAAAAGAATATTATAATATATATTATATTATTATTACTTAATTTGAGGGATCTGAACCAAAAACAGAATCGGTTGATTTTTTGTCTGTCTCTGTTCTAATATCACGCAAACTCTTTGAGACGATTTTAATGTTATCGTTTGACAGTTAAGTATTTCATAGCTTAACTTGATGATTAAATGAGACTATATAACACTAGATATAAATATTACGGGACTGTTTACTGACGCATGATTCATCAGAAATTCATACTTGGCAACCGAAACATGAATTATTTGACTTCTATATACTGAAGGCTGTAGCTTCAGTTTCAAAATGCTGCTTCAACTGGAACCAAACTCAAGCTTAGATAGGAACTTCGTTGTTCTTTCCTTACCTTTCTTTTTATATTTTTTGTTTCGATTATTTTACTTTAAAGGTACCTGCTGCACTTGTGCAGTTGTGTGCACAATTGTTCTCGAATTTTATTCGATTGTGGTGACGGCACTATACTAGTACATGCGATGCGTCATTGGTAATGCGAATTAGCTATTGTGTCTACAATTGTATTCGAATATTATTGGAATGTTATTATGCACGTCAATACTATAGAAACCATTTTATTTTTGCTTTTTCTCCTAATTCTTTAGGTATTTAACAGTCTGACAATTTTATTCTAATTAGGCCTTTTACTCCGTACTACAAAAAACATTTACGTCGGGAAAAACAATTCCAAAATAATTTCACTTTCCCTCCCTCCCAGAGGGAGCCATTAGCTTTAATTAGTATGGTCGTGAAGATCGTCCTACTTTCGTATTCCAGTTGAATATCAATGTTAATTGGTATTGCATGGTACGTATACTAATATATTGATATACCAAACATGTTGGAAAGCAGAAGCCACAGGGTAACATTACATTATAAACTTCCACTGATGTATTTGTTCTTTCTTCTTTAGTACACTGCATTAGAGATTATGCCGACATAAAACTAGAAGAAAGACCTAGGATTACCATTTATAAAGTACTAAAATGTTACATTGGTTTTTAAGAAAATAATTTTAAAGTGAACTGACGAAACATTTTAATCTCATTAAGATCTAGAATTTCCAAGTAATCTGAATCGACGGCAATACATATGTAGATCACTCTGTTTACCATAATTATCTAGGGTTGGCGAAATCTAAAAAAGAACTAAAGCTACCAAAATTTTTTGCGTGATGCTATATTAAACAAAGAGAAAAAGAAACATTCTGAAAATTAGCAGCTACAAGATTTTCAAGAATATATATAATATATACAGTTAATCAAAGCCTCAATACATTTAATTTTTCAGCCTATGCTTGGAACTCATGGTCCAGATACAATGCATTTTTATGTCTGAATTTTGGCATAGAAGGTTGAATAAAAATATAGCTTGTTTATTAATTTTGCTATGTACCAAATACTATGTAAAAATATATTTCAGATCTATATTAATAATGAATTAATATAGAACTGAAATATATTTCCCATTTTAACTTTAGTGACCTAATTGTTTAAAACATATTTAAATAAACCTTCAGACATTTACGAATTATGGAAACCACGATGGAAACTTTTGATAGCCATAGTATGATAATACTTTCGAAAGCTAAAACTCTTTTAGTTTTGTTACTGTGAAAGTTTAAACTGTGGCCCACGTTCGCTCCTTTTGGCACTTGAAGTATAAATCAAAGGATTTCAAACAACGTTGTGTAAGGAACGATGATGAAATTGTTTTTAAGTGTATTTGAATTAGAGATTTGATTGTGGAGTGATGGAGAGCAACTGTTTTATCAAAGCTTTCTATTACTCAAGAATTTATAAATAAAGGTTATTTTTAAGCACGGGTTTGGATTAAAATAACAATAATATCAGCCTTATAATAAACGGGCCCACTGCTGGGCTCGAGCGTCTTTTCAATGTGGGAAGGGTTAGGCCAATGTCCACCACGCTGACCCAATGCAGTTTGCAAAGTAGTCGGCCTCGATGGCGTAGTGGTTAGTGTAACCGACTGCCACGCCTGAGGTCGCGGGTTCGATTCCCGCACAAGACAAATATTTGTGCGCATTAACATGGATGTTTGTCTTGGTCTGGGTGTTTCTATGTATAATATGTATGTATTTACAAAAAAAAAAGTATATATGTATGTTTATCCATTGTCTAGTATCCATAGTATAAGCTCTGCTTAGTTTGGGCTAGATAGTGTTGTGTGTATGTGGTAGAATATTATTATTATTATTATTATATCTTCGAGAACATTATGGAGAACTCTCAGATGTGCAGGATTCTTCACGATGTTTACCTTTACTTATTTATGACTAACAACCTTTAATCTGACTACATTATCCGATACAAACATATCCTAAAGTATACTTCAAAGATATACATTTTTAATTCAACCCTTTATTGCTTTTGGCTTCGTCACTCGGTGAAATAATCGTAAAACTAACCCGTAAAACGCATCATTGCGACATCCAGAGTTTAATAATAGGCAGGAAGCACTTACTTGTGCCTTATAGTCGTAATTTTTACTAATGTGATGTACACAGAATATTAAAAAGTGGCGAGGAGACTACATAAATGGATGGCCCAGTGCATTAATTACTTCTTTTTTGTAACCAATTTTGATACTGTCTTCAAAAAAAGATTGTCATTTGTTTTTATGTGTAAAAGCTTTAGTGATATAATAAATGCGGAAGTGAGTTTGTCTGTATACGCTTAACTAGTTAACCGATCATCATGAATAAAATCACGCATATACGTTTTCAGGGGGTACAGAAAACGACATAGATAGAAAAAATCCTATTCCCGAAGTATGGAAATTTACTGACAAAAATTATATTAGCTCGAGCGAACCCGTGGGCAAACTGTAATAATCCTTACTTCGAAAGTAGCTCTGTCTGTCTGTTACCTTTTCACGGCTAAACCACTGAATCGAATTAGATGAAATTTTGTAAAGTTATAGTTTAAAGCCTAAGGAAGTACAAAGGCTACTTTTTATTAATGTACGTACCACGCGGGCAGAGCCGCGTGCAAAAGTTAGTAATGAATAAATATACAATGTTGTAATAAATATCTATATATAGGTAATGTATAAAATCAAACAAGCAATTTCCCTATTATTGTTAAAAGTGAACAGTCCTCACAGATGTAGACCATTACTTCCATCCTCACTTAATATAACGAACATATAAAACTGTTTGTTATTAAAACTCAGCTTGTGTAATGTTTACCATATTTAGGAGTATCTCGTAACAGATATCTTGCCTTCTAAACCCTAAAGAATAACCAAAAGATCTAATGTTTACATACGCTGGTTAAAAGTGTTGAAACGTAAAGTGCAATGCAACGCATTCAACATTAATGAATGAAAACGTAACTAATTTTATCGCAGTTTGTTTAACTTATAAAAAACTATTAAATATTTGTTTTGATGGTTATGTGTACCTTGATACACGCAAATTAATTCAAAAAAAATTATCAAATAAAAATGACAAAAACGTATAAGATATTTTGGGATTGTAATTGACGTCTTCTTCTTCTTCTCGCGTCGATGGTACAATAATTTTAAATATGTAATTGACTAGTGATATACAATAGCAAAGCGAGCTAATAAAACATTTTTGTATAATTGTAAATCCTAACTAATATTTTAAATGCGTATGTGAGATAGTTTGTTACGCCTTCACGCCTAAACTACTCTACCGATCATCATGAAGTTTCGCATGTACGTTATCGGGTTACAGAATAGGACCTTTCAACCAGTAAAAAGTACCAAACCACTTACCGAGGGATAGAAAATCGACAAACCTACATTTACTCGAGTACCCACAAGATTACAGTATAGGGTTCTTCAAAAAGGGTGGTAAAAGGTTTTTACAGGGTAGGCAACGCGCAAGTGACTGGTGTTGCAGGCGTCCATAGTCTACGGTGGCCGCATGCTTGTTTGCCACTATGGTAGTATAACAAAAAAGAAAATTGAAGCCACGGTCAAAATCTAGTACATCGATACATTTGTTTTATAAACATATCCTTGTAATAGTGATTGATACATTCTAAGAACAATTGATTGAGTTTGGCACATTGCAATGGCAATTTTATTAATCTGCCTAATTAATTTCTTAGTTAGACTTTCCCCGCGACAAAGGAATTATCCCATGTCTTTTTAAAAACATAATATAAGATTAATATTATCTTCTGTTTACGAGAATGTTATTCATTGAAATCAAACTACTTCATACTGATTATAACGCGTTGTTTATTTAAAGGTTTTTTACATAATTTAGAAGCTATTATGCTACTAGTCTCCCCGTGACCATGGCTGATGAAAAGCAACTGAAACGTCGGGGAAAGTGTAAAACTTAAATATAAATAGTTTTAATATGTTTAATAATTTAATCAGCTTAAAATTTTGTAAAGTTTAATAGTAGTAGTAGTATAATAGTTTCTGTACCATATAAATATATCAGTTAAATTCCATATAAAGTAGTTCAATTTCAATAATATAAGAGGTGTATTACATAACCATATTTCATCAGTTATGTTTTAGATTTCACTTACCAAGAGACTAGCGTCTCTACAATTTCAGTCTCAGTGCTGTTATTAAGAATTTCCAACGTGGAAAATCCAATAAATAAAAGATTTATCCGGCTTGGAGATCAAAACCGGAACGTCACGAATAACCTCAAACTTATATTTGCTATTATTCGGTAAATCCAAGGTAGAAAGCGTGGGAACTTAGAGATATTCAAAAGTGAAAATCTTTGTCTTTAGATTTTTATTACTCTATAACGCATAAACCGTTAAACAGATTTAGATAAAACTTTACACGAAGCGAGACCATGTCCTTAATCAATATAAATCATCTATATTAAAATCATCATATTCAGCCTAATTCACAGGAGTAAAGCCGCAGGCAGAAGCTATTATGAAATGAATATTTTATTTGCCCGACTCTCATTTAATTCGTTGTGAGTTCCAAAACAATTTACCTTCACGACTGTCAAACTCAGTGTTTTCTATGGTCACCACTGCAGAACTTGACTACACAGTTACTAATGGCACAGTGCGGATGGTATTATTCTCAAAAAATTCCTCAAAGAAAAATCAGTAGTGACAAAAATACATTTTAATAACCTCTAACATCTTTGGCATCTAGAAATTGCTCAGTTCACTATCTTAACAAACAATATCCAATATAACACCTTGTAACAGATACCCGATCTCATTTCATGGATACACTCACCATAAGTATGGCGTAGAGACGACGGTGGGCGATGGCACTAAACGGTTACGCGTTGGTTGGTGTCGCAACCTCATGTCAAGGGTACAGGCTACAAATAGCCTGGGATTACAGCGATGGTGTTAACCTGATGTCACACTAAATGCTGTATAGTATAGGTTAACTATATCTTCACTATGTGTAAAAGAATAAGAGAAATAAAATAAAATTTTCTCAGTTTGTGTTTTATAGTTATGACTAGAGCCTGTAAATGTAAAAATGTGTTGCCGTATGTTTTCATCTATGTATAATAACAAAAATTAAAAATTTAAAAACCCCCGACACATATTGAGGGAGTTGTGAAAAAAAAATGTAATATGCCATTTTATGGTGGCGGCCATCTTGGATTTGCAATTTATCATAGTGTATAGTATTCTACTAGTCAAGCCCTTTCATTTGATACCCATATTGAGGGAGTTGTGAAAAAATATGTAATCCGCCATTTTGTAGCGGCGGCCATCTTGGACCGATTTACATCAAACATAACTAAGAACACTCCCGACTAATTCACCTTTCAAATAAAAAAAACAAAATTAAAATCGGTTCATCCGTTCGGGGGCTACGATGCCACAGCCAGACACACACACACACACACACAGACACGTCAAACTTATAACACCCCGTCGTTTTTGCGTCGGGGGTTAAAAACTCGTGTAATAAGATGAACAGAGTTTCGTGATGTCATGAAATTCTCAATAGCTATAGGCTTTTGGTTTTTCAGATATATTCTGGCATTCTTAGTCCGAAATAGGCTCACCTGTTATATATATTTAGTAGGTGAGCCTATTGTAGCCTAGTGTAATATTTTCAAAATTTTGTAATACAGTGCTAAATAAACAACGCGATAAAATCCGTATATAGTAGTTTAATTTCAATGAATAACATTCGCATAAATAGAAGACAATATTACACTATTACATTTATAGAACATCAGAGTATTCCTAATTCACACGTTGTATAACAACAAATATAATCTTTAGCATAGCGTAGCGTGTAGTAGAGAACAGCTCTACTAGACAATATGTTCACCTGTTATGTCGATAGTGTTGCTGTCTGTCTGTATCGATTCGTTGTGTAACTTACATCGACTAACTTACGCATTAAACATTTTTATATCAATGTTATCAAAACTTAGACTATTCCCTTAGTTTATGACTGTTTTTGTATCGTTATTCGTTAAGGTAATATTCTCAAGCCAAGAAAACAACCAAACGCTTTTTCTTTTTTAGAAAAGACTAGTAAAGGACTAGAAATAATTCCTGTATTGCGGGAAAGTTGACGAAAATTCAAACAACGAACGCAAAGGTCACCCAAATTGTCGCAGCTATTTGTAGACTTGTTTTTATTTCGTGTGAGATTCAAACCCACAACACTAGGCACACTGATAGCGACAAGATGACCACTTAAACCATAATGCCATCTGTATAGTCTACACGATGTTACACATGATGCAAGTAGTTGATGCGAGCTACATACGCAAAATATCCGCGCAGTCTATATGCACGACTTGATCATACGGGTGACCTGCGCGGGTGGCTCGCGACGATCGTTTACTTTATGAATATAACTCTCGCTAGTACCTCAACTAACGTATGTTATCCGTGACACGTATAAGAATCATAAGAGCTCTTACACACCACGTTTTTTTCAAGCGCTGTTTACGCGCGTCGCACGCATCTGTACCGCGCTGATAACCCAATATTATCGCAAACCAGGTAACCTATTCACATGTTCATAAAATTGTAGTATGCAGACGACAACATTTTCGCGCGCTGTTGACGCCCTACTAGCGCGGAGTTACACCGATACGCACAGCTCGATGTCGGCCGGTCACACAGCGCACGCACGTTTCCAGCGCGATACACGCACGTTAGTGGCTCGTTCGCGCGCGTGCTACACACGTTTTACTTTACAAGGAGAGTTGCTCACGCGCGTCTGTAGCGCGTTACTCGTGAGATTGCAGCGAAGCAATCACATGTAGTGTACCTTTTCCAAGTTTAGCAGCGCCGGCGACGCCGACGGCGTCTGAAAAAAACGTGATGTGTAAGAGCTCTAAGAGTGATTACCAAAACATTTTGACAGTACTGACTCCCTAAGTTGACTGCCATTTTGACAGAACACACATTCACATTTTCATGACTACCGATTTCAATAGAACCGTAACTCAGCAAACGATTTCATCGCTTTTCTTACTATAGCATTCATGTTCCTACATAATTTTCCCTATGCCTATATATTATGGAAAAGTTACCATCCCTATTCCAATCATAGTGACGTACATACGCCAAGGTCAACAGCAGTGACCCACGAAAACGACAAACATAACCTTCATCCCTCGGACGGCACAATTGCCTAAGGCCAAGCAAATGGGTACTATGCCTCACTGCTCTGAATTTCATTGAGTGAATTTACCTAAGAAAGTAATTATACTGCTTGACAGTTTTCACAAACAAATGTTAAGAAGAATATTAATCCAGTCTTTGACTACAAGGATGGTGCAGTACTTACTATATCAATTATCTGGTTCTTTCCATTACACTAAGAGTTACCGATTTGAGTTTGCGCGTGACGCAATGATTCATAATATTAAATAACTAAATTTTGAAATTAAAAACTTTATACGGATTTTGTCGCGTCGTTTATTTTACTTTATAACACTGTTATTACATAATTTTGAAAGCTCTAACACTACTATTATTGAACTGATTGATTGAAAATCGATGTCAAATTAATATTGTACTCAAACAGTGACATGTGTTGCCAGGGTCTTATAAAAGTAAGTGCGTTTGGATTTTTCCTGCAGGAATACGAATATTAATAATATCAGCCCTGTATTAAACTATCCCACTGCTGGGAACGGGCCTCTTCTCAGTATGAGAAGGGTCAGAAGCCACCACACCACACGCTGACCCAGTGCATGTAGGCAGACTTTACATATCTTCGAAAACATTATAGAGAACTCTTCTCCATAATTAACTGTTTAATATGCACATCACTTCGGCAAGTCGGAGCTGTACTCCTAAACATCGAACTCGAGACATCTGCTTGGTAGTCTAATGGTCTTCCACCAGGCTATCGCTGCTACATAAACTACAATAACATCTCATCATCAGACCATTCACCTATTAACCAATTATCACCGCGTTCTTATAAAAAATATACGTTTCACATTAAACATCGTCTATTTTCATATACTTGGTCATCCATGACTATTTGATTGAGTAACAAAGTTCCATTGAATGTTTTGTATAGGATTCCACAGCATTGTATTATTTGTATGACACAATGAATTGGCACTCGGCCGGCGCAGCTCCCAGCTCATTGTAGCTCGGTGCGATCCACATACATGATTACAATCGCGTCGATATCTTTATTTAGGTCATATATCATGCACTTATATGTAAAAGTAATGTAGAGCAAATTAAATGATGACTTATTCTGAATAAATGCAATTTCATCGACTTCGTAGAAATATACTAGACTCCCTCATTTGTCAATTGGTATTAGTATAGTTCTTGTGCAGATGCCGAACACAATGTAACGGATATATTCTAATACCCAGGTCTGATAAAGTATAATTAGGTTTTTTCTATTAGGAAGCCTAATAGGCGCAATAGTTTTGAATACGATAATAATAATAATAATATTCTACTACATACACACAACACCATCTAGCCCAAACTAAGCAGAGCTTGTACTATGGGTACTAGACAATGGATAAACATACATATATACTTTGTTTTTGTAAATACATACATATTATACATAGAAACACCCAGACCAAGACAAACATCCATGTTCATGCACACAAATGTTTGACTTGTGCGGGAATCGAACCCGCGACCTCAGGAGAGGCAGTATTACCAATTCCGTCAAAGTGTTATCAGGCTTTTCTCTGTGCAACTCTCAGTAGCCCAGGGTCTGGTACTGTATTCGGTACCCAGCAATAGGCTTGCCCCTACAGCCATGGACCCCAAAAACATAGTTGACGAAAGAGGTCATGAAAGTAGGGGCGATTGCTATTCTGATACATAGTCGTGTCCTTTATCGGCCTCTATGGCGTAGTGGTTAATGTAACCGACTGCCACGCCTGAGATCGAGGGTTTGATTCCCTTACAAATCAAACATTTGTGTGCATGAACATAGATGTTTGTCTTGGTCTGGGTGTTTCTATGTATAATATGTATGTATTTACTAAAAATAAGTATATATGTATGTGTTATCCATTGTCTAGTACCCATAGTATTCTGATTAGTTTGGGCTAGATGGTTTTGTGTGTATGTGATAGAATATTATTATTATGTTTCTCTTATCACAGGTATTTTCTAACATATTATATTAGAAAATACCTGACCCTTTGGGAGGCTTACACGGAGACATGGGTCCAACGTGAAGAGGCCCTTCGAGAGTTTTAATCAAAGGTGGGATGGGACACCGACAATGGCACTAGCCGTAGCAGGCGTAGGACTATTGCTACCTATGGATTGCAAGATATGGGCTATAGGTATGGGTGTTTGGTGGACCGGTATATTGCAAACTATGGATGAAAAACGGCGTCTGCTCTGAATACTCTAATAGCATCAATGCAATGGGCAGACGGTGACTCGCCAACTCACTAGATGGGCCCCCTGAATAGTCACTATAGGCATACAAGCCAGCAGCAGAGAGCAACACCGGTGCGAGTGGCTAGGGATGTCAAGCGGTGCGGCGCCGGGTTCACCATCATGGGTCTCGTAACAACGGAGACCCGGAGCGGGTTTCCCCGTAGTTATGCTCTCAAAAATGACACTTCCACCCCCAAGGATATAGCTCTAGCGGCCCCTTCTGACCGGATGACCAAGGCAAGCCTGAGTTGAGAGTCCTACGGGCGCTCTTAAAGTTCTACTCCAGCCAACCAGTAACGGCAAGCCTCGAACGAGGCCCTAACCGACTCTCTGAGGCATTCAGGCGGTCCTATGTGAGTGGCGACACTGCGGTCAATGTCACCACTCACATTCAACTCCCCACAAGCTGCCCTGCGGTTTGTGCGCTTTTATTTAACCTGGTGATACATTTATTGTTTATATCACAAGGCGAAGGTGATAGTCTAAAAGCTAGTGTACTGTGCCCTCCGATATCGCGTTGGTCTCATGATGAGATAACGACTGTCCCATTATTATTACTTCAGGTGTTTTTTTTCTCAACTCGTTCTGGTAGTTTTAGTGACATTTACGGAAGTATGTCAAGTAAAGGCCATATATTTTAGAGAGAATCAAGTATGTGGGCTATTGTCGTAATCTTGTTCGTCTATTTGTAAAAATTTTCTCACGATCCCACAGGTATTCAATATGGCAGCTTTTTGGAGTTTTGTTGAGTGTTAGGTTTTAGATCAATGAGTTTCAGACTGTGGTGTATGTGTTTAGGGATAACGCCAGTGGTAGATAGCACTGTTGGTACGATGTAAACTTTATCTTGTTTCCAGATCCTTAAGACTTCGTCCTTAATGTCGGTATATTTGTATACTTTTTCAGCTATTGTTTTTTGCATATTGTGTGTATTCGGGAAAGCTATATCGATTAGGTAAGTAGTTTTGTTTAATATCTGGGCGACTGTAATGTATAGTTCTATCGGTCAGTATGGCGCGGTCATAATACATTTTGAATGAGCTATTTTCCAAAACTGGTTTAGAGGTGTATTGATAGTATGGTGTATATATGTATATCCGGTATGAGCTGATGTTTAAGGGCTAGTCTTTGGTGTATATATATTAGTAATTTGGGTGTGTCTTTGTGTGTAGTCTGTTTGTGTAAGATTAGGACATGCTCCAGTTATGTGTTGTATAGTTTCGGGTCGGCTGTGACATTTTCTGCATATATTGTCTGTTAATAGGTTTTAGCAGGTTCTTATAAATGTTTTTTCTATAATTTCTTGTTTTGATAACTGGTCCTGGATTGCTATAGTAAAGCCTTCAGTTTCCAGAAACGGGAATCCTTGAGTGAGCCATTTCTTGATGCTATTTTGTCTACGTATGGTTGTTCAAGATCGTGAGGGTGTCGGCCATGAAGTGCTTTTTTCTTCCATTGTTCTATTTTTAAGTTTTCTGGGCTATTTTCTATGTTGTCTATTTCTGTCTCTTGAGCTAAGTTAAGTGGTGTGTGGTTGAAGTCATTACCAACTATTGATTTATGAATTTGACTACTGTTCGCTTTTTGGTAGAAAATAGATTTTAGTTTCGATATTTGTGTAGTCCGTAGTGTAGATATATTTATAAGGCCTCTTCTTCCATCCTGTCTTTATATTGACATTCTTTCTATAGCGGACTTTGGGTGTAAGCAATTATGTTTAGTCAGGTTAGTTTTTGTTTCTCTTTCTAAGTTATTAATATCTGTTTTAGTCTATTTTATGACACCGAACGAGTAGGTAAGTATTGGTAAAGCGTAGGTATCTATGGATTTTATCAAACGTTTGCCAGCCAACTGACTTTTACTTAAAAGGCGGACTCTACGTTTATACTCATTCTTTAAAGACGTTTTTTAACCCCCGACGCAAAAACGACGGGGTGTTATAAGTTTGACGTGTCTGTGTGTGTGTGTGTGTGTGTGTGTATGTGTGTGTGTCTGTCTGTCTGTGGCATCGTAGCTCCCAAACGGATGAACCGATTTTGATTTTGTTTTTTTTGTTTGAAAGGTGAATTAGTCGAGAGTGTTCTTAGCTACGTTTGATAAAAGTCGGTCCAAGATGGCCGCCACCACAAAATGGCGAATTACATATTTTTTCACAACTCCCTCAATATGGGTATCAAATGAAAGGGCTTGACTAGTAGAATACTATACACTATGATAAATTTCAAATCCAAGATGGCCGCCACCAGAATATTACATATTTCCACAAATTATAATTGTTCAATATGGGTAACAAATGAATATTGTGTCGGGGGTTTTTTAAATTTTAAATTTAGTTTTAATTTAACATGATCTAGTCCTTTTGATTGATAGTAGCCTAGGTATTTGTATAGTTCATTCGGTTCCATAGCCGTTATTGTTTCATCATCATTTACTGCGTAATCACCAGATAGTATTTTTCCTCTTATTATATGAACAGTTTTACATTTTTCCAAATTATTATTATCATTATCAAGTGTGTAAGGATTGACCTCTGGTTTCCGATTAGTTAAGTGTGGCAACATTATCCGGTACCTACCGTTAAAACATACACTTGATCAATAAACTAGATATTTAGAGAGTTAGTTAATTTCTTTCTGAGAATAAATTCTTTAAATCTGTGTTATCATTTCATCAATGGGGATGCAAAATACCTATATCTATGACTATACCTTCAATGATATTGGCGTTACAGTATGTATAAAAATCGATAGCAGTTACGGAGCACAGAACAAAGTGATACAGATGTCTGGCTCAATGCTACTTCGTTGATGAACTCACAAAGCCGTGTGCGTAATGCGACTTCGGATAGAGTCGGCCGAATGCAAATATTTTCTTTTTTTTTTATATATTCCTATTTACACCTCGTCAATGTGTAATGAGTTTACTGACGTTACATTGAAGTTGGAAGCTGGTTCTAAGTAAAGGATTGACTTGAGGCAAAATGTTATCAGATGTACGTGTGTCTATTTTTAGTATCCAACTGTTAACTTAAAACGTCGATGTTAGCAAGTAAAAATAAAATACGACAATTTTCATTTTATAAAATGTTAACGTTTAGAGCGCAAATTGATATCTGCACTTCCCGGTAACATCAAATCCACATTTAATCCGTAAACATGCGGTCAGTTCAAATCAGAACGTTTGTAAATCAAAGGTCATATGTAAACCGAATTAGATGCCGTCTATAATTAATTCAGTACTAGTTTTGGCATATGGTTTTGCCTGCATGGTGCACATATACATGTTATACTTATTCATTGTAAATAAAGTATTTAATGGTGATGTTACAGATTAAAAACAGTTTAGTGATGTACTAATGCATGCTTTAAGGCAGAATGTGCTTGCCTTAAAGCATGCATAAAAATAATCTATATAATTTCGGATTAAACCATTTAGTTGTTACAATATACAGGATGTCCGGTAATTAATGGATAACCTGGAAATGTCTTATAGTGGTACTGATGGCCGTTCAGAAAAACATATGAAAAAATATCTATCCTAATCCTAAATGAGATATGTGTTTTTTTTTAATTACCATATATAATTTCTTGTATACTACGACCATAAATGTATGAAATCCATCGGTTTTTTGTTGTTTTATTATTAAACACTAATTATGCTAATAGATAGATAGTCAAAAGTATGCTATGCTAATATAGCTTGCACATTGTAATATTTTTTTATTACTTTTTTTTAATTTTTTCTGTACGGCCTTCAGTTCTAATATTAGACATTTCAAGGTTATCCATTAATTACCGGACACGCTGTATGTGTACATTTTAATAAAATATTATTATTATTATTATTATTATAGTTTGATTATAATTTTAAAATGTATAACTAATTCATTTTAAATAATAACTGCAATTAACAGCGTCTATAATAATCCTACAGGATAAAGTATCTTTGCAATCCTGTTTGTTTATTGCTTTCCACGTCTAAAACACTGAACTGAAGCCAAGTATTTACATATTAAAACTAGAGGATAGATACGGCTTTAAACTATCTTTATTTTTTAAATGCACCCTATTTGTTTTCATATTTCATGTCACATTGATTGTTAGGTATATTTATTGTTGTCTTTTTGTAATAGGAAATTATTTGTAGCTGCACAAAGTCTGAAAACGTACCCAGTTGTAGGCTCGTTCACTATTACGTTTGAACTAAAATATAACTCTGGTGTAGGTGGGCGAAATATGGTGTTATACAACCGCCTGGAACTGTTTAGATCCGAACTAATATAAATACGAATGTGAGTTTCTTTGTTTGTTACGGTCATGCCTAAATTACTTGACTGATCGTCATGAAATTTCGCATACACGTTATTAGAGGTACAGAAAAGGACATATCGTACGTTTTATCCAGAAAAAAGGATGCTGTCCCCGAGGGACAGCAATTTATTGACGAATTCTAGATTAACGAGAGCGAAGCGAGCGAATTAATTATAAATTAATACTATATAAAAGTTTCTTATTTTATCTTTTAAAGTTTTTATTACCTTTTAAATACTTTATCGCGAGTAAGACCCGTTATCGAAGCATTATATTAAGAATATTATATACTAAAATAATAAGATAAACTATTGCTTTTATTCAAATTAGGGAATTTATATAGCGTTCCTTTAAGTAAACAATTAAATAGAACCTGTCAATGACAGCACTGAAAATAAAGTATTTTCACGTAGTTTATTTTCATAATAAAGTATAGAGTACGTTTACCCGAAATAACGTACAATACTTTATTATAAAATACGGTTATCTATAACTGAGTGTGTATTAATTATAAGTTAAACAAATATCAATTTCCTACAATGATTTTGTTTCTTACTTATGTACTCTATAAACAAATATTCAATTCGACATGTTCTAGATTCAAAGTAATCGATTTCTCTTAACACATAAACATTGAAATCGAATTTTGTGACGACAATTTCATCTGGCAGTAATAAATCAGAAATAGTTAAAGGTTAAGGATAATGCCTTGAAATAAAGTGCAAGGTATGGTTTTTGACTGCCCGGCTGGCGTATTCGCCGGTCGCCTCGCCATTGTCACAAAGCTAACTTGGATACGAATCCGACAAGAAGAAAATAATTTTTTTAATTAATAATATTCTTCCATATGATAATTGTAATGTCCCCTGTGGTACACGACTTATTCATAGTACAAGAGTGGTCTTAAAATAGCAATAAAATTTATAAGACCTTAATCAGAACGGGCACAGGCCACTTATTATATACGCCTCCGTGGCGCAGTGGTAGTCAATGCGGCTGCTGTGCATGAGGTCTCGGGTTCGAATCCCGGTTCGGGCCAACAAATAGTTATTGGATTTTTCTGTTAAGAAATCTCAATACGAGCCCGGAGTTAGGAAGGTGGCGGTGTTAGACACGCCCGTGCCTCGGAAAGCACGTAAATGTCGGATTATTCGTCCCATCAGATCATAAGAGTTAGGGAATAGAGGGTGCACTTGTGTTTGCGCACACACTTGTGCACTATAATATCTCCTGCGCCGATGGCCATTCTCCGTTAAGATTGGCCGCCGTGACCGAAATTCGGTTAGGAGGACATTATATACTACACACACTACTACATAAAATATACACAAAAAAAATATAAACTACACTTCTAACACATATACTTTTCGCAGTACACCAAACATCATAATCTGCCATCGACCCACAAACAAGTCACACACTGGATTTTACTCGAAGAGAGCGTTGAGTGCTGTAAGTACCGAGGAAATTGCTGAATAAAAATATATTGGTTATATCGGAAGTACCTACATCGTATATTGAGTCACCTCTAGCAATATTGCAAGTGATTAAACTGACATCCTGCATTATGAGTCTTTAAGTGATGTAAAGCTGAACAACACGGATCATAGATGTTTGCCATTATATATTTGATATGTCTCACTGCTAGGCAAAAGCCTCTCCCATAGACTTCTAAATCAGTCTGTGAAGATGGAGATATCTTCGAACATCGCCATGGCAGCTCCTTTCGGAAACGTCCAGGTCATTCCGCCATCCCCGTTTAGATTTGCCCCTTTCCGGATCGTAATGTTAACTTAAAAATAGGTTAACATTTATTTAGTATGCATAATGGTCCAATTGTGGGGCTAAGAGCGGATAACACACTTCCAACTAACTAACGTTTTTTTAGGTGTTAGAAGGTTATACAGCACAGCTGTGTACGACTTTCCCATCAGCGTTATGATAAGAGGGGCAAGGCAGTGAGCCACGCTGGCTAAGTGCCGGCTGGCAAACTTCACACATAACCGAGAGTATTATGAACGATGGCACGCATGTTGTGTGACTATTATTTTTGTCGAGAGATGATTTACTTTTGATGAAATGATTTGATTAGTTTTGACACATAATATAACGCTTATATCCAGCGATAGCCTAGTAGGAAACCGTTGGACTGCCACGCAGAGTCCCGAGTTCGATCCCAAGTCGCGCATCTCTGAATTTTCGAAGTTATGTGCGTATTAAATAGTTAATTATCGCTCGCTTTAACGGTGAAGGAAAACATCGTAAGGAAAACTGCATGTCTGAGAATTCTCCATAATGTTCTCGAAGATATGTGAAGTCTGCCGATCCGCACTGGGCCAGCGTGATGGACTATGGCCTAACCCTTCTCACATTGAGAAGAGTGACTTTCCTTTACACAACTAATGTGGCAAACAAGCATACGGTTAATGATAAGTGATCACCGTAGCCTATGGACGCCTGCAACACCAAAGGCATCACTTGCGCATTGCCGACCCTTTAAGGAAGAAGAGAAAAAGGAAGTGGGAAGGAGAGGGAGCGGGGAGGGGTAAAGAGGGTGAATACACACACACTCTTACTCACCGAACGAAACACAATAGTAGGAACACCGCTATTTTACGTTGATATTCTATGAGAGGGTAGTCCTTCCCCGGTCGAGCCGGCCCATTCATGCTGAAATCAGCGAGACTACTACTCTAAAAATCTTAGTAACACTTTGCCCGACCTAGGCATTAAACCCGAGACAGTCAAGACAGCACAGCAGTCTTCACCTAGGCATACGACATACAATATACACACAAAAAAATATTTTGCAGGCGGTCTGATCCTGCACTTACTATTACTTATTATATTGCCTGTAACTCAGACGACTTTATCATTATTGATACAATGTATACCAAAAACAGCCAAACTTAAAACAACTATCCGTGAATCACATAATGTTTAGTCCTGTGCATCAAACCCACATTACTAGACGCGCTACCAGTGGTATGACAATCACTTCGACCACGACACCATCCGTTCAATCGAAAGATATTTCTGACGCGAGAGGAAAATTTGATTAAAAATGAAATGTCCTCTGATTTTGCAGTCCAACAATGTCTGTAACATATTTGGCATTAAGCTCACGTAAAATATGAGAATTAAAATGTCTCTTTAGATTCGTCGTAACTTCTACTGGTATGAAATCGATCTGGTATGTGAAGTACGTATTAATTTAAAGTTTGTAGCAACAATGCGGTGAGGGATAAGCAGATATTTTTACTTACTACAGTCCTGTCATATGTTTTTTGCTTTATTTCGATGATTCAGAGCATTCTGGAAGACCACTGGACTGCCACGCTGTGGTTCGGTTTCGTTTATGTGCGTATTAAATAGTTAATTATCGCTCGCTTTAACGGTGAAGGAAAACATCGTAAGGAAACCTGCATGTCTGAGAGTTCTACATAATGTTCTGGAAGATATGTGAAGCCTGCCAACCCGCACTGGGCCAGCATGGTGGACTATGGCCTAACCCTTTTCACATTGAGAAGAGCCCCGTGCCCAGCAGTGGGACAGTTCAATACAGGTCTGATATTATAGAGCATGCTTAGTCTGTATATTTCTGTAAGGATAATGTCAGTACTAGACCTTAGGGTACTTAGATAATTGATGTTCGCGCATAAGTCACTGTTAATCAACAATATAGTGGTTACGATTTCATTTCCGTGTTTATTGATATTCTGATATTATAAAATTTTAAATTCGCGATGATTATTAACCAATACATGTTTATAAGTAATATTCCAGAGTAAATGCGATATGCATATAATTCAAAAAGTAATTGAGATAGCTATATCACTAGTCCTTTATATGCATTTTCAGACTCCATTCGGCTACTGAGAATTTTATAACCGTAAATCGAATTAAATACTTCGCCATATCTCAAAATAAAACTTATTATCAACACATACATATACAAGTTAAGTAACTAATCAGCTAGTATACTCAAACGATATTTATCATGAATATCTGTGAAAGTTCCAGTAAAAAAACTATATCATCTCTGGAATTATTAATAAATCCAATATCGTAGCTATAAGACGGGAGTCCGTGAAAAATATAACGAGATCATAACAGCTGGGCCGGTGAGATTTTTCCACCGGATTTGATGGCTAACGAGGCTGCATTCCGTTCCAGTGGAAGGTTAAAAATACCACGTGAACAACGTTTAATTACCCAACACGCTATCTATCCAAAATATGAAGTAAAATACCGCTTTTATAACGTTACAATATGTTTGCTGCGCTTGTATTAAAATACCACACATTTTTAACTACTTAGCGTTTTAAAGCTCTCAAATATATGTTTTTTTTGGTTTGCTTTCTCCTTTTTCGTAAGGAAATTCCTTTGAGACCAAGAAGGTTGCTTAAAAAGTTATTTGAATTTATTTTGATATATCGTTAGTTTTAAGTTGGTGCTTACTATGACTTACAACACTGTAAGTGTTGTCAAGGAGCTAAGTGCTAATCCTAATAATAAATGTGATACCATGGGAAGACGTTTGTATACTTGGCTGTTTGTTACTCAATCACGCCTCACCCGTAGAGCGAATTCGCATGAATCTTGGCACACAGATAAATCATATTCGAATACATAGAATAATAAATAAAAATAAAAATAAAAATAATTAATTAACCTATTTTCACATGCTTCTTTTTAAACAGTAGTTGGGGTGCTCCTTTTAAGTAAGTAATCCTGTGTATTATCTGTGTTAGAAGATACCACTCTTCACATTACAGCATAATTACAAAACATAGAACACTTTTTATGTCGGTATGCGTTCCCGCAGGGTGCTCGCGGACATATGTAGCTACGAACAAAGGCTTGTACGTATAATATTATAACAGCAGATTTTGCTAGTAAAAACTACTTACAAACTTCTACAACTTATACATATAAGTGATAATACGAGCTAAATACAAATGTCCCTTAGTGACGTGATAACCATTAAACTAGAAAGTTTTCTCAGTGGAGCAGTTTCTGTTAGCCCTTTGCTATATTTCACGGCCCTCGCTATTTAATAAACAAACTAATGTAATAACAACATAAACTAAGGCCTTTACATATAAGATGAGGTTAGCAGAGGAGTATTGTAGCCACACTTCGCCAGCTACAGATACACCACATAACAGGGAGTAGCCAGCCCATCACTGTCTGCCATTTGAAAATTGTCTATCAAAATTATATATTGTCTGATCTTATACCTACCACATAATTGATCTGCCACGAAAGGGCAAACATTTGGACCAAAAGAGCTTTCAGATCCTAACTTATTATTATAAATACAAATGTGAGTTTGTTTCTTACGCTTTCACGCCTTAACTACTCGACCGATCGTCACGAAATTACGGATACACATTGTCAGGGGAACAAAAAAGGACATACGATACCTGCCATCCAAAAAAAATCACTGTCTCTAATCTAAAGGTCATTGGGCGTTTCTGACCCACTTTATGAAATTTCGCGTACACAGACCAAATTAGTTTTAAATTGAAGAATTTAATCACACTTTTCAAAATATGTATTTTTATTTTAAGTATCCAATGGGAAAATAAAGTTATTTAACATTTAAAAGTTAATAAACTTTTGTTAATAAAACAGAAGTTTTTACTTTTAGCATTATGGAAACGCGTCGTTAAGTCACTATAAATGTTTGTATAACTCTACGAAATATCTCTCTCTCGCTCGCACATTTGGCAGGTAGATAAAAACAGGTAGGTACCGAAGTGTGCATGCGCTAGCGCCGCTTGGATGGACCGCGTCGCAGTCGTACGTCATCCGTCGTTTCAATCTGTGCGTTTACACCTGTGTTTCTGTTATTTATTCATTTTATCGACTACTTGTGCGCGTTTTATGGACTATTGGCTTTGCTTGACGATTGGTTTTTACGTTGAAATGGAAAGACAAAATAGTTGTGTGTCGTGTAATCGATCTGTGTTACGTCGACGAAAACACATTTTGACAACGCTCTTTCTAGAAAGATACCGAGATCATGCAGTATTATTGTTGCAAGAAATGATTCCACACGAGGTAAGTAACCTACACAGTTATTATGCCTACTTACCCGCTCACCAAACCTCGACTATAAGAGCGATAGAAAGATAATTATACTTTTAACCATGCTTTTGTCATTATAGGTACGCTTATTTGGTATCGTAGCCTTTACCGTGATTATAGTCGCAGTTATCGCAAACGTTTTCTTTGTTTGTGAGGAATTACAATCCTTTTTTACTAAAATAAAACTATTTTTTATTGCTAATTGCTTGGTCATAAACGATGGAAACTGAACACTGAAGGGCAACGCCGCACGCGTCATCGTAAAGCCTGCAATACAAATGCCAGTAACTTGCATAAAAGTATGCAAGTAGCTGGCATCCCATTGTATCATTCCCCAATCAGAAGTCATACAGCTTAATGGCATGCAAGTTACTACCTTACTTTTGTAATTATAATTAAAATAATTACTTTTGTAAGTTACTACCTTACTTTTAAAGCGATGTGTGTGAGTGTCATTGGCGGTTGGCGGAGATTTTTGTATGCTGACAGTGGAAGTTCTCCGGTTGATGTGAAGATGATGATGTTAATATTTCTCAGTATATGCAATTTTTTATCAATTGTTTCAGATTCGTTTTGATGGCTCAAGGGCCATATGCCATGCTTGCTGGGTGAGATTTGATCGTCAATTGCACAACCAACCCATAGAAAACCAGCCTGTAATAAATCAACATATACCACATCAACCAGTGGATGACCAACCCGTGCAAGATCAACCAGTAGAAGATCAAGCAGTTCAAGATCATGTACCCCATCAAGTTGAAGGAGAGGCAGACCAGAGAGATGTTGCGGGTCCACAATTGGGTCCCGGTTTTGTTGCGCCTAGTGGATATTTGCGAGCTTCAAATACAGCCAGACATTGTGTTTTTCCAAACTGCAGAAATGTGGTGGCCCACATTGTTCCACCGTATGCTAAGTTTAAACTTTTGCATAATCATAATTTTTACATACCGGAATTAGCTCGGGTTTGCAATCCTCATTTTATAAGAAATGATTGGGAAGACTTAATTAATACCCCTTCACTCGAAAACTTTAATGGTGCTCATGTTGTAGGCATGATGAATCTGTACAAATGGGGTTTCGAATGGAGAAATCAATTTGCTTATGAAAATATCGAACAAATAGATGACAACGAATTCCATTTTTGGACGGGTCTTTCAAAATATCAATTTAATGTGATTTTAAACCAAACGCCTTCTCTGCGTGATAGATCAGAGCGTCCTGCCACGGTTCTTGGAATTTACCTAACTAAAATAAGAACCAGTGAACCAGATGAGCGCTTAGCTACTAAATTCAGTATGTCGAGGAGAACATTAGAAAGGAAATTGGTGATAGCAAGAGAATGCTTAATTAATGATTTTGGGCCACAGCATTTGGGATTAAATCATATTACAAGAGAAGATGTGGTAGCCAGAAACCTTTCAATCCCAAGCCATTTTTTCGGTGGTAACCAAAATGATCCCGCAGCCATTGTCGTATGTGATGGAACATATATTTATCTGCAGAAGAGTGCGAATTTCCTTTTTCAGCGGAAAACTTACAGTCTCCATAAGTTTCGGAACTTAGTCAAACCCTTTTTATTAGTATGTACCGATGGCTACATACTAGATGCTATGGGACCATATACAGCAAATACTTCGGACGCAAGAATTATGCTCGACCTGATGCGACAAGATTCTCCGATTCATGGGTTCTTGAGAACTGATGACATTTTTATATTGGATCGTGGATTTCGAGATTCGATCAATACTATTGAAGAATGCGGATATAATCCTCACATGCCGCCAACGAGAGCAAGAGGAGAACAACTGACGACATTAGATGCTAATAAATCTAGGTTATTAACTATGATCCGTTGGGTAGTAGAAACTATTAACAGCAGATTTAAAAAAGATTTTAAAATGTTCCGCCATGTATATTTTAATGTTGCTATGAGACATATGATGGACGACTTCAGAATAACTGCGGCAATAATTAATACTACTCGAAATCCATATGAAGACCATATGTATGCGAAACAGTTCATATCCATAATAAATGAGCGGATGAATCAACGCAATGAGCTGGCAGATTATGTGATAAGGCATAATTTGAACAGGCAGAGAGTAGCGTTCGTGCGACTCGACGGAAACGATCGGGATTTTGAAGACTTTCCACGCCTTACATATGAAGAATTGAAACATGTTATTTACGTTGGGATCGTACCACTTGAGAATCGCGAGGTCATACTGCCACGAGCACATGCGTTTGAATGGACTATACCACATCGAAATATACCAACACCAAGAAATTATCGAAAACAAGATACTAATAAGAGGCCGAATTCAGTCGCGACACGTCCGTAGTAAACAATATTACACGTATATTTTAGTAGATCCCAATAGAATTGGAAGAAATGGCATTGATCAGTATTACTGCTCGTGTATACACGGCCGCCGCACTGTTGGAAGCTGTGCGCATGTTGTAAGCCTAGTTTACTTTTTATCATGGGCCAGGCATCAAGATGTAATAGATGCACCTGCAGCCTTTTTAGATGAAATAACAATAGATTTTGATCAAGCAGAATAAAAATATTATTCAAGTAGAACTGGATTTTATTTTTACGTCCCTTAAATAGCTTTTGATAAAACTAACACATTCTACTTTCTTATTATATATCTATTCCCATGGGAAATTATCCAATGCCACTTAAGGATGACTAGCTTTCGACTGGTAAAAGTATTTTTGAAATCAGTCCAAAAGTTTTGAGTTAATTCGTTACAAAAATGCTTTAAAAATACCTTAATAATAAAAAACTAAATATTCTTTTTCTCAATTCTCCCAAGGCCTACAAGAATGCGACCCGTACCACTGGGGTGCAGATACATTTATCTAAATACCTTGCCCTATTTCGTTTGTGTACGCCGTGGGTCAAATGTCCGAACAAAATGCCCAATGACCTTTACCTTCATTTACACGAGCGAAGCTGTGGCCAAAATGTCTATACTAATATTATTAAGCTGAAGAGTTTGTTTGTTTGGTTGGTTTAACGCACTAGTCTCAGGAACTAAGAGTACGAATTAAAAAATATTTTCGTGTTAGATAACCCATTTATCAGAGAAGGCTCACATCACGCTGCGACCACGGAGCATCAATAAAAAAGTTGCAAAACGGGGAACATTCTCTTGGCGATTAAAAAGAGTGACCATGAGTTTCTTGCCTTCTTATGACCCACACCCTTGCTTTGCTGAACGTGGCAGTAAATGAAAATTCACAGAATTTTTTGTGTAACTTTGACATTCATAAATGTTACCTTGTAACCTAACTTGAATAAACTTATGTTGGTTTTTTTTTTAATATTGAGCAGACAATGTTGCGGGGTTCAGCTAGTATTTTATATAGTAAATTCCTATTTCTTATAAGTGATCATATTGATGACGGCATTCCATTACCCAGCCTTCGTTACAATATAAACATTTTTATTTCCCCATCGTAGAGTCGTAAAGTTTTCAATCAAATCCAAAAACAATATATCCATATGACGTCAGAGTAATCATTGAATGCGCTTCGCGTGTAATCAGCGCCAGTCGGACGTCTTAGATGATCGCCAGGGGATTTTATAGGCGTTTCATGTCTTTTATAGTATTACTACATTCTAGCACATATATACATACATATTTTACATTTCATTCAAAAGAGACAACTCCCGTGAGCGTATCCTAGAATCTCTTGTAGTTTTTTTTTTATTATTTTACTCGTCAATGTAACCCCTCTCTGCCTGATGGTAAGCAGTCGTCTGGTCTAAGAGCAGTGGCCTTCACACCGTCCTCATAGCAGCCGAGGCGATGTTGAGATCTCTACTTTAACTGCCTGAGAAGGTGCTTTTTGACGCCCTGCTTAAAGCACCCAGGATTGAAGGAAGAAGGAAACACGTGCCTTGGCAAAGAATTCCATGTCTCGATCGTTCGGCTGAGGTATGAGGACCCAAACTTGTTGGTACGCACTCTAGTCGACTCCACCATGTAAGGATGGCATCTGAGCCCAGCACGCGTTGTTCTGGATAGGAAAGGGGAGGGCGGGATAAGGTGGAATAACTCTTCAGAGCACTCCCCGTGGTATATTCTGTAGAAACATGCCAATGATGCAATGTCCCTATGGAATTGCAGAGGTTCCAGTGAACTCGTGACCTCTGGATCTCCGATGATACCGACAGCCCGCCGCTGTAACCTGTCGCGAGCCCCTGTAACCTGAGCGTCTAGCAAGTACTGCGCGGAGCCATCCCAAAGATGAGAACAATATAATTGGTTATTATTGGTTGTTAACTTATAGCATAAGTCCACGCAGCATGTCACATCTTGTCATGTCATATCATTGTGGTATGCTTGGATCTAGTAATTACTACACTCGGTGTGATCAGTATTCACGTTTTACCGCTAAACATGCCCGGAAACTCAGTAATTGGCTTGAGTGTACCTTTTTGTTATAGGTAGTACTAGCAATGAATTCTACGATAATCCAATTGTTTAATTCGTTGCTCAATATTGCTAGTGTTATCTACTCTCTTATTCATGTCTATCGAAAACAAGCTGTTGAATTTCAAATAAATAAATAAATAAAATAAATAAACTGCCGCAATAGTCCTCAAGCTCTATTTTACAGGGGACATTTTCTGTTTTGTCTCTTTAGTTTTTGAAATACTTCCTCAAATGTACGCCAGCCCTATCGTGCCCTATCATACACAAATCGGGGGACATTATAAACATACAATAGCTCAGATAAATCATTTATGAATCGCGTAACTAATTGTCCTATGTGGTATTGAAATACACAACACGCAGCGCAGCGACAAAATAACCACTCACCCGCTAAGCTACCCGAATCTTATAGGCACCACTGAGGTGCCAAAGAAGCATGTAAGTAGCACGATGGTCAGCAGTTATCTAAACGTATGGATGACAAGCATATAGTAATGTTAACTGACTGACATACATATTTCCACATTTCACATCGGCATGGAATGATGGTACCCATCGTGCATATATTATACATATGGCGATTGAGACACTATGCCTGTCATTCGTCAACATAATGCTCTCTCAAATTGCCTTTAAGTCGACATTTGAAACATCTTACACTAATAACGACCATAAATCACATTCTAATGTCAGTCTGGACTTATACAAAGCGTAAAATTATGCAAGACGCGATGACTTTGAACTGTCTTTGATATAATTTCTTTATTTTTCGCACTGATGTTTTGGAATGGCTCGACGATTCGCGTCAGAAATCATTCAATGCACCTGTGACGTCACTTGGCGGCTCGCGTTATGCAATCAATAGTGCTAAAAGGACGTCCGAGGGGAACAGCGGGGTGCGGGGAAAACGAGCTACGCAATTACTCCCAACGCATAGTACATCGTCCGCGATTCAAATGTTTAACTTCCAAATTCAAACAAATCTCTGCCGAGCAAAAAGTTCTATTCAAGATCAGTTTGTATACGTAATTGACACCCACGGCAACATGGCTGCTACGAATGAAGCGTAAAAATGTATAAACAGATGTAAATACAAACAAAAATACTGTTTTTATTAGCGCACGCTGTAACATCGGTTTCTAACATTTTCACGTAATTAATTTTGTTCCTCATTGCTTCCAAGCAGTTTGATACGTCAGCGAATGCCAGCCGGCTTCAACCAGACACGCCCAGGATCTACGTCACTGGGGTAAAGAAGTTGAGTTGGATCCATAGAGTTAGATTGGAAACTATATTTAAGGTTGTTTACTTAACATTATCCAAAATAGCTCAGTATTTAAATGTCTATAATCAGTTTAACCAGCGCAGTGTTTAAAGCGTTGTATCCGAAATTGCGCAGTATTTAAAAATCTATATCCATAATACCGCAGAGTTTCAAGAGCTATAACGAGTGTGTAACGTCAGTGATAACTTGTAGCACTGAGAACTGGTCCTTATCTATAAGCCTATTAAGAAGGTGTAAGGGCTCTCAACTAGCTAGGGAAATAGAGCCCTTATCATTGTGCGTTACAAGACCTGGAGATTAACGTTCAAATATAGATTCCTGATAAGAGATTTACCTCAAGAAAATAACGTCTAAAAATCTAGGTCAAGAAAATTTGTCAAAAGACCAAAGCATTCAATAATTAGCTAGTAAACTGTGTTACAACATCGTCTTTCTTTGTCCAAAAATTGTTTAGTAACAGTACTAGAACTTATTGGACAAATGATCTGGAAGGGTATTCGTTGAATGCTTGCATTCGACCGCTGTGAAAATCTTTACAAGCCTATGTACTGCAGTAGACGTCATATAGCTGATATGATGAGTAAGCATTAATAGGCCAATCAAAAATTAAGTTTATAGTTATAAAGAAAACAAAACGCCGGCCTATAATGAACTGTTATTGATAAACACTTCAATCGTTTTATAAGATAACCACGTTGCGTTCCGCGTTCAAAAGTTTATGCTATAATCGTGGTGTACACAGTCAAACACAAGTAATTGAACCCAGCACATATATTATAAATATCAGGTCGAGCAAAGTGAATTTTTTGGAGGAAAGGAAGGAAGAAAATTAATTATTTGACATATACTACAAACACATAATAACATATTGTATAAAATAAAAATAAATATGTACAAAAACAAACTTAGCGAAGCGAAACCAAAACAAAAAACTTAAATATTATACTGTTGTGTTTCGTTCGGTGAGTGAGAGTGCCGGAGGCACAATCTCCCTCTTTACCCCTTCCCGCTCCTTCTCCTTTCTTTCCTAAAGGGTCGGCAACGCACAAGTGATGCCTCTGGTATTGCAGGCGTCCATAGGCTACGGTAACCACTTACCATTACGTGGGCCGTATGCATGTTTGCCACCATACGCTGTATAAAATATATATATATACAGTGTCCGGTAATTAATGGATAACCTTGAAATGTCTTATAGTAGAACTGAAGGCCGTCCAGAAAAATGAAAAAATAATAATAAAAAATAAAAAAAACAGAATAGGTATATTAAAAAGTGCAAGCTATATAAGCATAGCATACTTTTGACTGTCTATCTATTAGCATAATTAGTGTTTAATAATAAAACAACAAAAAACCGATGGATTTCATTCATTTGTGGTCGTAGTATACAAGAAAGTTATACATGGTAATTAAGAAAAAAACACATATCTCAGGTAGTAGTTACGATAGTTATTTTCATATTTTTTTCTGAACGGCCATCAGTTCCACTATAAGACATTTCCAGGTTATCCATTAATTACCGGACACCCTGTATAATCAAAGAATCCCAGTAGCAGTACGGTATCTAGCAACTGATAGACGACAAAAAGCTAACCCTTTATCACATGATAAATGCAACGTAATGAAATGTGGGTCATCACCACTGCCTGACCTTTTGGTAAAATGAAAACATAATACTATGTATGTTTGAATTCTCCTCGTTTCCGTGAAATAAGCCAGTTTACCATTACTCCTTTCAATTCAACTTAAATTAATGAATACTTCGAATATAAGTTTACATTTGGTACTTTCAAAATTTAATTTTTTGCTCCAAACATCATAATTATGGATAAATGTTCTCTTCGCCTCCTTGGGTCACCAGTCTTTAAAGAAGCTTTTAATTCCTTCATAGATGAGAATATACAAAACTTTTGTAAAATTTCAGATCGCCACCTCAAAATGAATGTTCAGCTTTTACAACTATTCGATATTGCCTTTTTGTTCCCAAATTTACGCATGCGTTAAGATCATCACAGTTTTGGAAAATTTAGTACCTTTAAAATTTATAAATATTTCAAAATACTCAAAATGTATTTTAAATTTGGATTTGTACGACCGAGCTTGGCTACAGGCTTTTCCGTCTCTGCTCGTTTTAGTGGGCTCGGCGTTAACTCCTTTCGACTCTGTAACTTTTTTCTACATCTGCCAATGTTGCTGAGCGTGCTCGATTACTTGCTGTGGAAGAATGGGAATTTGGTCTTTGGCTTCAGGCGCTTCCGTCGTCCAATATAGGTACCACGTTGGACGATACCACGTTCCGCCTCGCCACTTGCCTCCGTTTAGGTGTTTCGTGTGTTTCTCCGTGTTGCTGTCACTGTGGAGAAGCTGTCGATACCCTCGGACACCATGGACTCTCTTTTAGCAGAAGCGCTGATCGAATTTCTCGCCACGCTAATTTTAATGACATAATACGTCGTGCTCTTGTTACTGCTGGCATTCTAGCTGTACTTGAACCCATTGGCTTGGTACGCAACGATGGGAAGAGACCGGACGGAATGTCATTGTTGCCTTGGAAGATGGGCAGGCCTTTGGTGTGGGACGCAACGTGCGTTAACACCCTTGCGCCATCACATCTTCCGAGCACTGCGGGATGTACCGGCGATGCTGCTACAACCACGGAAACCCTCAAACGACACAAATATAGTAATTTAGTCGGAAATTACATTTTTGAGCCGTTTGGAATGGTAACCCTAGGTTCATGGGGTCCGAGCGCTCGTATTTTGTACAGGGAGATCGCAAAACGCCTGATCGACGTTTCGCGTGATCAGAAGGCTAGTCTTTTCTTAGCCCAAAGAATCAGCTTTGCCATTCAACGTGGCAATGCTGCCAGTCATCTGAGCACGTTACCAGTTGACAGCGATGCTGAAGAATTCTACGATCGCGATGCCTAAACCATTTTTGTAAATATTTAGTATGTATAATTATTTATGTTTTTGTAATTATGTTATCTTTTTAATACGTTTGTAAATATATATGAGATTAATTCGTTTTAAAATGAATAATGTAAATATATTATAAATATAATACATACATAAATTCACGCCTGTTTCCCAGAGGGGTAGGCAGAGACTACGGATTTCCATTTGCTACGATCCTGACACACTTCTCTGGCTTCATTCACTTTCATAACATTCCTCATACACGCTGGCCGGTTTGAGGTGCTCTTAACCTGGCCTTTATCCAGAACGTCTCCGATCTGATCAAGAAACGTTCGCCTAGGTCTTCCCTTTGCGACTGTTCCATTCACACTAGCCTTATAAACTTTCTTAGTCAGTCTGTTCTCGTCTATTCTTTCTACATGCCCAAACCAACTTAACATACCCTTTTCTATTCTCGTCACTATATCCACTTTTATGACGCATCTCTCTCTAATCACACTATTTCTTATTCTATCTTTCAGAGTCACACAGCATATATTTCTCAGCGCTCTCATTTCTACAGCATTTATTCTGCTCTCATGCTTCTTTTGCCATACCCAACTTTCACTACCAAGCTTAAGTGTAGGTACTAGAAGTCCTCTATGAACAGCCAAACGTGCCTTTCCGGATACATTTCGACTTTTCATAAAAGCGCGTAGAGCGCCATTCACTTTATTGCCAGCAATCGTTCTTCTTTCAATATCTCCCTCATGTGTACCATCCCTTGTAAACAAAGTACCTAGATATACAAACTCTTTCACTTGCTCCACTTGTTCTCCATCAATCATAATATTGCACATCGTCATGCACTCCTCCCTTTCAAATACCATTACTTTCGTCTTGCTTACATTCATTTTCATTCCTTTACTCTCACAAGCATTATGCATAATAGTTACCATCGCCTGCAACTGTTCTGCCGATGACGCAAGTATTACTTGGTCGTCGGCATAAAGTAGACATTTGACAAGTAACTCATTCATTCTTAATCCCCATTCACAATCTTTTAAATCTTTCAAACAATTGTCCATGTATAGGTTAAACAGCCAGTGTGACGCTACACATCCTTGTCTAACACCTTTTTCGATGTTAAACCATTCTGTGTAAGTCCCATTTATCCTAACACAAGCTCTGGAATCGTCATAAAGAGATTTCAGAGCTCGTGTGAGGTTACTATTCACTCCATATATATAATACTAATATTATAAAGATAGACAAATATATGTATATTGAGTAAATAAATGAATATAAGTACTTATTAAACCCACGATTGCTTATCAATTGATTCTCAGATTATTCAATCAGCGTTTAAGTTTTCGATCATCCTACACTAACTGGCTTTTAGCAATGATCCTAACATTAGCTCTTATACGATAATCTGACAATAATCTTCCTTTTCAAGTGTTCTACATACAGTTTGACATATAGTCCACCAATTACCATTGTTTTATATCATCACTTTCTGACCTTGAGCAGTATGTCTTCTCCTTCCAAATATCCCTATTAAATCACTAAATATAGAAATAAGCCAGCTGTCGGCCGTGGTTTTATCCACATTTATTTTTACTATTCCGTGACTCGTAGCGTAATGTATCCTGGATAAATTAACCCACTAAAGGTAAATGAAAATTTAAAAATTTTATTTAGTCATACAAAAATATTATTCAAATATTTCTTTATAATATATACTAAATATACATAATCCCTACTAATATTATAAATTATTAAGAAGGTTTGTCTGTCTGTCTATCTGTTATCTATTCACAGCTAAACCACTCAACCGATTTAGATGAAATTTGATATAGAGGTAGTTTAAAACCTGGAAAAGGACATAGCCCACTTTTTATTGATGTAGGTACCATGCGTAGTATATAGTAGATACATCATTATAATGACACCTGTTTTCCGAAGAGGCGGTAGTAACTACGGATTTCTCTTGTCTTCTCGTGCAATCTATCTAACAAAATCTCTTTTACTCCAATCACTCTCATGACAAATACGAAGCCGTGACTAAAACGAGTATATAAAAAACAAACGTGTGTTCTGCCTAAAGGTGTTTCAGAGAGTCGTAAACCAGGAAATGGGTTATGGTGGCTGTGACCCACAGGGCAATGGCCGCCGTAACTAAATATATTACAATAGCTCTATGACGGGCTTCCCCAGTACACGGCGAACAATTCACAGCAAACGCTTGTTATTTTAAATCGTGCCGTAAAATTGTAAAGGCTAATATCGTTTTCAAATGGTCACGAGGTGGGTGCTTGCTGGCCCCTGACTTTCTTCATAGATAGCCATGTGTGATAAGGAGTAATACACCCTTATTTCAGCAGCTATATTTTAGGTCTTGCACGCTAGGCTTACTGACTTATATTAGACACATTTCTGGACTGGTATTGCTTGTATAACTTTTCATTTTCCTAATAACTAAAGAACCAGCAATTAAACCTTAGAGTAAGAAGAAGGTACTCACATGAACAAAGTAAGATGTTTTATTTTTGGTAATCAAAGATCTCCTACATCTATACTAATATTATAAAGCTGAAGAGTTTGTTTGTTTGGTTGAACGCGCTAATCTCAGAAACTACTCGTCCGAATTGAAAAATTCTTTAAGTTTTGGAGAGGCCAGTTATCGAGGAAGGTTATAAGCTATATAATATCACGCCACCACTAATAGAAACGGAGCATCAATAAAAAAATGTTGCAAAAACGGGGCAATTTCTTTTACGTGAAGCAGATGAAGTTGCGCGGTTCTGCTAGTTAGGCATAATTCCTGTGTCGCGGTGGACTTTACAAACATTGAAACAACGGACACAAAGAACATCACAGATGTGGAAATTATACAGTACTTCTACAGGCGAAAGCTATCAGAATTTTCGTGCCATGTGATATATTTCGCCAAACGCAGCCAACACCGTCAGTTCCACAATATAGGTGTATATTTGTATTATCTATGTAGTTGTCACTGACTCGTGGACTACGACAAACGGAGCGTCTCTAGAAGCAAGCGTTACGAATATACCTGCGTTCGCTCATCAACAATGAAATGAGATGTCTAAGTGTAGTCGAAACCTCACTGATTCTTCAAGCTACGAGTTTATCGCGTTATTTCAGTCCTTCCCATTTAATCTAAAAATACATACAACGTAATGAAACTTCACGCGAGAGTTTTCTGAAATCCCATTCAAAGCAAGGTTGCAATTGGGAACATATAAATTCCTTACATTTATTCAGAACTTGACCTATTTATACATCGTAACATAAACGTGGAATAATTTATATGTATATAATATCTTGTGATCAAACTATCCGAGGTGCCAAAACCACTATCCAGATATTTATATTATGCGCGTTTATTTGATTTTTCATACGTTTCCTGTATGTACGACTTTTATTTAGTTCATGAATTTTTTATGATAAAGATGCGGTATGGCTTTAAATTCTAGATTTGTGTTGCTTATTAGCAGTTTACAGGTTTATTACTCGCCCTATGTTCATTTGTTTATGATAGCCAAAGGCCGCTTTTAAGTTGTTTGCCAAATTATGATAATAGTATTTAAGAACTAACTCCTTAATAGATGTTATATAAATGGTGTACTCTTAGAGAGAATAAAAAAAGGCAATAGAATTAACACGACTCAGAAGAGCTTAAAAACATAGCTGGCGAAATACGAGTGTTTACACATCTCTGTATTCTCCTTCGAGGACATGCAGGCACTAGTTTTAAGACCACTTTCAATAACGATATTCATCCACAATGCAAGTAGCCGTCGTGAGCTACACGTGAAGGCTACTAACGCGCTTGCGTCACTCTATCAATAGTGCAGGGAGGCAGTGGGATACGGACTCCACCCTTTACATCCTGAAATTGAATTGTAGCGGAGCGCGTTCCATCAGGTGGAGGTGTGCCCAGCCAAGGCAGAAGAGCACCGTGTCCTCGTCACGGCAGTCGGGGTGGAGCGTCTCTCGCTACCGGCTATGGTGGAGTCTATGGTTGCGAACGAAAGCGCATGGGTAGCCGTCGCCTCCTACTGCGAGGTAGTAATGCTCGCTAAGGAGGTGGCGGAAAGGGAACGGGAGAAGAACAATAGTCACCCGGCCCGCAGACGATGCACTGGGCGCCGCAGGGCGCTGAACGCCCTCCGGCCCATATGAGCGCTAGCCTAGGTCTACGCGCCGGATGTCCGCCGCCGGTGGAGAGGGCGCAGGAGACGCGCTTATGTCGCTCTCCTGCCTCCCACCTAGGGGTTCCAGGTAGCAGGGTCCCTTGAGGCCCTGCCCGTAAATTAAGAGCCCCGAGAGGGCGCGCGCGGTGTTCCCGCGCGCGCCCTTCTAACGTCGAAAGGGGTCAGCGGTGAGGCTCTACCCTGGGGACGAGAGGTGGTCGGGTCTGTTTGACACACGGGGGGCCTGCTATGGATGAATCTTTTAAGAGCTTCCAACTGGTCCCCCGCCTCTATTGGGTGAGAGAGGGAACACCCCAGGTTTTTTAGTGGGGCGACAGACCTATGGCAGGCTGTTGCCCATAAATAACCAGGCCTGAGACGGCTGCGCGTCGTGTTCCAAGCGCGCCTCTCCAGAGAAAAGAAAGCTAACTAGACGAAGCCGCCACGATTCAGTGCCAGCCAAGATCTGCCGGCGCTGCAGGATGAATGCGCGAGGGATCCCTGCGCCCCGGCCGTAGACGGTGTGAAGGAACACCGTGGTAGGTTTAGTCGGATCGGACCAGGGACTTTCTATCTTTCCCTGTGTGAGCCCGACATAACCCCTCCACCCGTCCCCGCGGAGGGGTATGTCTCATAGCATTCCCCTATGTAAAAAAAGGCTTCTAATGCGGGACAATTACATGCACTTACTACTTTATTATGCCGGGTTTCTTGGGTGATTGTCTGTAGTGGATGTATCCTGCGCCGTGTAAAAAGCCATTTAACTTATTTCTTTTCATCTCAATGTTCTCTTTCATGTTAAAGGAATATATTAAAAATGCTGCCAATATCCTGAATCTGAAATGCAGGGTTGTAAAAGAGTATTTAAAATATATCCAAGCATTTAAGCACGTGCTTTATAGTAATCATAAAATATATGGGTAGTAAAAATCGCATGGCCGCCTCACCGGTTTTCCAACAACTTTAGTGTTCAATAAAACAATCATAACACTTACGACGCAACAATGTTGCATATATTATTTATATTATCCTACATTATTATTATTATTATTTCAATAATAATGGCCGGCTATTATTATTTTCATAATATTTACAGATTGCGCTAACGATTTGTTGAAATTGAGTAAGTTTAGTTGACGTGTGTTTGTTGAGTGTTCGTTAAAAATTGTTGAGTAATAAATGTTCTTTGTTTAAATTTCTGAACGAGCGCGAGGTTCAATTGCATAGTTCGAATAATCGAATGATTAGCATTCCAAAATCGCTTTTGTGTGATTCTATTGTCGAATAAATTCGTACTTTGATTGTGAATCATTGTAATTTTAATTTATTTAACATATTATGAACTGCCACTCGCATAAAAACCAGTGGTTTAAACGAGTTGTCTAAGCCATGGTATTGTTATTGAATTGAATGAATGAAAAATCTTATGGTTCCACTTAATTAGAAATGATGTTATTACCATTTTAGATACCACATTACAGCTCAATACAGTTACCAAACATTGCCTAGCAACCATTTTACCAAACCTTTTTAAACTTAAACATTCCTAAAGGTAAGCATTAGTAAGTCAAAACGGCAGTGAGTTAGTAATATTTGCCGTAGAACCGAAAATCGTTTAGGTGAGGTTATGATTAGAGACCTCGATTTGGCAGCGTAGCTCAGTATACCCTCCGGCTAACTGGAGTCAAGATATAACATAGAGTAAATAGCAGTTACTGGCAAATACACACAGCTCCGACTCACCAGTCACCACTGTATTTTATAAGAAAACTTGAATAACTGTGGGTAGGTACGGGGTGGTTATAATGATAACACGTTATAATGATATAAAGTTTTATTTAACCTCATATCCAATAACCAATATCTGTGAGAGATAATAAAGTCAAAACGCATCAATAAATTTTTAAAATTTTTTTTGTAGAACACCTTTTATTTTCTTTAAATTTTCTGTCAAAACTTCGACACTCCTATTGATGGTAAGCAGTCCTCACATAAGTTGATGCCGAGGTCTCTACTTTCACAGCCTAAGGATGTGCTTTTCCACGCCCAGCTTGAAGGACCCAGGATCGAAGCAAGAGTTCAAGGCTTGTATTTTCACACTAAAGACCTTTGTAACCGTACTTCTAGCAAAGGTTTTTTATGAACTAATAGTCCATATTCAGTTCTGTGATGACTGCAATTATTGCAATTGTCCGGCTATAGCTCAATGGGGAGACCAACAGACTGCAATGCAGAGGGTCTCAGGTTCGAACTGACGTCGCGCACCTCTGACTTTCGGAAGTTATATGACTTTTAAAATTATGTGCGTATTGATTGACAATTATCACCTGCTCCGTGCCTCGGAGAGCACGTTAAGCCGTCGGTCCCGGCTGCCATGAACATCTATGACAGTTGTTATTGGGAAGTCAGTGCCCTTTAATATCATGACACTGATCTGGCCTTAGGGTATCGTTAGCCTTCGGGTTGCGGAGGTCAGGTGGCAGCCGCTCCGTGTAAAAATTGATATCCAGTCAAATCCAGTTAGACTAGAAAAGCCGACCCCAAGTGACTTGGGAATTATAAAGGCTAGGGAGAAGAAGTCCGGCTAAGTCAGCAATATCCTAATATTCAATAACATTCCGATGGTTTCTCGTATCACAGGTAACTTGCCAACATTTTGTAACAGTTCGAAAATACTTATGCTTTTGGAAAGCTTATAAATTTATAATTACTAGCGGTCGCCTAGTGGTCGAAATCCGACCATAATTGATTTAAATTTTAAGTTCATTAGTTATTAAGGTTTTATTGTCTAGAACCTTATAATTACATTTCATTTAGATTTCGGCCTATACATGTTAATTTACCTATCTTTTTCAAACAAATTATTATTTACTAATTATTATTTATAAACTCTTTAATTGACGATATTCCTAAACTTGCTACTTTGTTTTCTTTTGTTCATATAATTACGTAAATATATTATAATATAAACATTATATATCATTCCAATCCACTCAAAGGTTGCCTGTAAAATATCGCTGATATAATATTATATCATTATATATTGATATATGTAACCATAGTTAGTAGATCCTCGCTGGTTTCAGCATGAATGGGCCGGATCGACCGGGGTAGTACTACCCTCTCACAGAATACCGGCGTGAAGTAACGGTACCCTTACTGTTGCGTTTCGTATCGGTGAGTGAGAGAGCCGGAGGCCCAGTTACCCCGATCCTTTTCCTATCCTTTCCTTTGTCCTTTCCCTCCTTCATTCCTTTTCAAAGGGCTGGCAACGCACTTGTAACTCCTTTGGGGTTGCTCTTTTGCCGCCCTAGGCCATAAAAAAAAAAAAGAAGTATAGTACTATGTCAGCCGAACAATGCCGATATACTACGAACGCGATTCGATTGCGTGTGTCAAATGCATAGTTGTGTACGTGTAGTGTTTTTTCAACAATTGAATGTATTCCTAATACATATTTTATATAAATATTAGGATTCGACCCTCCTTCTCCATATAAACTTTAATTGTGTCAAATTTCATACTCCTTCGTCCGCGCAATTTTCGTAAAAAATTATACAAAGTTTTTGCTTTACGTATTAATATATAGATTTTACGTCGGTTGAACTTAAAACCTTTTAAGTATAATTAATTTAAAAAAATTGTCTATTGAAAGCTAATCTTAGCAATGTCTAAGAACAGGGGCACCATCATTTAAATATTTTCCAACAGACAATTTTGATATCAATAAAGAAAATCCACAACCGTTCCAGAATTATTAATACGACTGATTCTCCTACTTACCTTGATTTTGTGCCAAAAAAAGAATATTTATTATCAACCCATATATCACGAAACCATTTATCGCAACAGCAGAAACGTTTATTTCATGCGTGTTGCCACTTTAAATATATTATTTATGAGCTGATGATGTTATTCTGTCATGAAGCACGATGATATTGTATCAAAACAATAGCGCATTTGAGTTGATGAAAATATAATAGCGATTTTATTCAAGAGTAAAAATATATAGCGATATAATTATCAAGGTTTCGTTGGTAGAGCGGCGTCAGCTTTTGTTTATGTTTACGGCTTATCTGGCTTTGATATTTAGGGGCCTCACTACCTATGGACCATTATCTTTATAAAGTATTAGAAAATCTGATTTTCTGTCCGCTTTGCATTCAGTCTCGCACATATGAATCCCACGGGAACACATTTTGCGATAAAAGTATTATATAAAAAGACATGTGACACTCTATGTGTGCCAAATTTCATCCATTCAACGGTTTTCGTGTGATTGAGTATCAAACATCCAAACCTCCAAAGATGCTATGCAAGATCCAATCATAAGAAACTTTTACATTTATAATACTAGAAAGATGACCATCTGAAATACTTTCAGTTGCATCAAACCAAGCAATACATTTTAGTGCAGGTGCACCAGAATGAAATAAATTTGGTTCAATACTAAACACAATTAAAACTTTCCGTTGATAAAATCACACTTATGTGTGTTATATCAGACAGGGATTAGGGAATGGAGACGTAAGTAATGCACAGAATGCGTGTTATTACGTTTAAAACCACAGATTTTTATCTCATCCACTTATGAGCGAAGAAATTGTTTCCTTTTGCTTTTGAAAAAGGCGTATCCCGGACTAAGAGATCTTCCTGTGTGTTAGAATGTCAAGAAGGACTATACAAACATTTAAACAACGGACAGAAAGAATATCCGGGCTCGGCATAACCATTTGTGGATCACACAATTTTTTGTCTCGTGTGCGTTTCGAATCCGTGACACATAGCGCAGTTGCAATGGCTAGGTGACTATTTATCTCACTATGCCAACCGTGCATGCGTTTCTTACATGCCTGTTTTACACAGCGTACTCATAGCTGATGTAGGTGCTAAATTCACCAGGCTGAGAGGGGACTGGAGAGGCTACAACTACCTTATGCACTCGTGGAGTGAGGCATGATCATTACTTGTTAATTAGGTACCTACTTCAAGAATGGGAACACCTGAACGCAGGTGGCGGGATGGTTTGTACGCCTTTGGAAGATTGGCTTCGTATAGCTAGCAATAGATGGATTTCGAGATCACTTTAATTGGCTATAGAAAGAAAACCTGCGCATCCCTGAATGAAAGGCTTGTGTTAGAGATCAACTTATCTTTCGTGGTGGCTAGACAAAATAGGTTTTAAACTATGTCTAATATTCTAATACCTGAAAGGTTAGTGATCAAAATCTAAAAATGGTTGTAATATGCTTGTTTCTGTTGTCCCAATTTGCTCCTGTTCCCGGCATTACACCAATCATAATTTATTACTTACTTCTCAGAAGATCCCTACTCTGTAAAATTACCTTACTTTTCAGGTCCCCCTTTGATCATAAAAACTGCCAAGTACCTACGCGCACTTAATTAAGTATCACCCCTCTCAAATAACCACCCCAAATTCCCGTCATTATCAACGTCACAGAGAAGAAATACAAAACATTTTCATTTTTTACCCTACACAACAGCTGCCAGCCGTGGCATACCTACATCCTACTAATATACGAATAAATGTAAACATTTTACGCATTTTACCTTAATTTATCCGGCAACCCCAGTTAATATGCCGTGTTCACAATCTCCCTGCATCCGAATCATTCCTGAGCCCATAAATCTGTTGGGGTAATTACTTTGCAGGACTTTTACAGGTCTACGTAGCATTGTACGCTTTTAGTGTTAAATTCGTGTCCAGTTAAAACATTTTGCAGCAAAAAGTTTGCGTGCAAAATGTAAATGTTTATAGAGCTGTGTCCTTATTAACGTAGCGCAATTTACATGTAATTTAAATAACTTGGTGATAATGAAATTCACAAAGTTTTATATAAATTTGTACATCAATTCATGGTCGAAAGTATGACGTTGCCAGCCATGTTGCTTATATCGTGTTATATAAATATGTTATATAGGCGCTCATAGCCAGTTGCACTCACTGATCGGTAAACGATTAGCGAGGTTAAGCAACGTTGGATGCGGTCAGTCTATAGATAGGTGACCGCCTAGTGGTATTTCATCTGAGCATCTCCGTGCTTCGGAGAGCACGTAAAAAGTCGGTCCCGGTTGTTGTCAAATTGACAGCAGTCATTAAGCCATGTCAGAGGCCTACGGGCGGCTTGAACAACTCTTGACAACAGGTTGGCCACTAACCACACGGAAAGAAGAAGAAGATAAAGATGTTTAAAATTATAAGAAATTCATAATTGTTTATTTATAAAGCACAACTTCCACTCTAAGAATAATTACTGCATCGCAAGGGACTCTGCAAACATTCAAACAACGAACATAAATAACAACCAGACTCGATTGAAGTGTTTGCAGATCGAACTCACAAAACTCGGCGCACGGGCAGTGGTGAAGCGATCATTTCAATTACTACACCATCCGTGCAGATGACTTTCCAGGAGATAGATCTGTATCCCGGCATATCTCTCTTGTTTAATTTACTCTCATCACTTTCTCGTCCCTTGTCAGTTTAAGGAAGTTTATTTATTCCAATTGCAAATACAGGTACATAGGATGTTAGGTACCAAATGCTGATGACATTAAGTAGGTAATATTTCTGGTCTTTGCTTCCAAACGTCTCTAGGCTTGATAAGATGATGTCTTCCTCTTCCGTCTATCCCATTCACATGACCAGATTAATCTTTTGTTACAAATGTATGTACAGCGGTGATGCGACTGCTTTTACATGAGGCCTCAGCAACGATTCTCGGATCACGCAAAACGTAATGAAGTATTTTCGTCAAGAAATCTTCAGCAGCAGCACGGAGTCTGGAACTGCGCCCGGTAACCTGCAATAGGCCCACTTCCTAGAACCTTATCTGGTGAAATTGTGTAATAGAGCCTCGCTGATTTCAGCATGAATGGGCCGGCTCGACCAGGGAAGGACTACCCTCTCACAGAATATCGACGTTAAATAGCAGTATTCCTAATGTTGTGTTTCGTTCGGTGAGTGAGAGTGCCTCTTTCCCCCTTACCACCCCTTCTCCTTCCCACATCCTTTTTCTCTTCTTCCTTTCCTAAAGGGTCGGCAACGCGCAAGTGATGCTCTGGTGTTGCAGGCGTCCATAGGCTACGGTGACCACTTACTATCAGGTGGACCGTATGCTTCTTTGCCACCATAGTTGCATAAAAAGAAATGCGGGTGCTATACACCTCTGCCTACACCTACAGGGATAAAAGTTTACGACTATGTATGCATGAATATTAATCATCCAAATCCTCGCAGTTTAATGTCGAAACTGAACAGTGAGAACCGCCCAACACATCTAGTCGAAAGGTTAACAGCACAAAGCAATAAACCTAAAGATACATTAAACTATTAACCTTGTTAAGCATTTATATCAAGACCTCATTTTTCTTTTATTTGGTTAGTAGCTGACTAGACGTGAGACTTCTCAAGCGGCTTGAATATTTCTGACCTGGTCTAGCGACTAGATGTTTAAAATAGTCGCCAAGATATTTGTGAGTGTTAATGACAGCGGAAACGGACTGTTTTAAGATACATGGGTGAAGTGTCATTCTTTGTTTCGAATGCAGTGTTGTAACTGAATAATTGTTGAAGGAAAAGGACTAAACTAAATGTTTACGATTGATTATTGCGTTTGTGTTTCTGACAATTGAAAACTTAAAACTACGAATAAGAAAGCTATGTTGTTGGATGTAATTCCATCAGTAATAAAAATTGTTTAACTAAGACCCTGCTTTAATGGCGTTACAGAAGCTTATGAGACAGTTACGCAGTAGGTTTTGGAGTCGATTTACGGATCAATCAATGGGTAATTAGATTTTCCTGTAAAAATTCTTATTAGTAGCACGGAGTCTTAAACTCCGATATACGGCAATCGGCTTAACCCCTCTTACATGGAACCTACAATCATACCTACTAATACTATAAACTTAAAAATACTTAATTCGCGCGTCCAAGAATTGTTGGCACATTTTTATGGAAATAAAGATTTTGACTTTGACTTAATATTACATCTTTACCTACTCCTCCGGGGATATAAAGCATATAATACTAGATTTTGCACACGGCTTCGCTCGCAAAAATATAGGTTAGGTTACTAACAGTGTTTCTTCTGGATATAAGGTGACATATATCCTTTTCTGCATCCCTGCCAACGTGTACACAAAATTTCATAATGATCGGTTAAATAAATAAGGCGTTAAAGCAAGTAAATAAACAAACAAACTCACATTTATAATATTAGTTAGGATGAATGCTACATAATCCCTTAGTAACATGGGCTATGTCTTAACAACATGCTACGCAAACGAAACCACATACGAAAACCATATCTAAAACACGGCTAATTCTAATGGCAAATGCATATTCTCTAACACATATTCCAATTGTAAGTCGTTCCATGTCACTAGACATTCGGTTATTTCCTACAGCCCTAGAATAGATGCACGCGGGTGACCCCGCCGGGCTCCACTAGCTATATTTACCCTGTCTCTGTTTAACTGTCGCCTCCTGTCTAGGAATGGAGGCGACTGGTTTTATGACATGCCCTTTGTCTTTTAGATACATTATTGAAATGTGTCACCAGATTTAGTAAGCAAGATAATGCATTGAAAATCTAGGGTTCAGAAATAATTGTGTTGACATTGCTAATAAAGTTTTAATTTATCATGATTTTGTTTAATACTAATTTATTTAAACTAGATCCAAAAGCTGATAAAAATTGTATCAAAAACTAAACTTTTTAAAATAGCATTACTAGCTTCTCCTCTCTCCTAATAATGCTGTGCCCGACAGGGTCTATAATTCGTTACTTATTTTTAAGCCTGCCAACTACAAATGTACACACGCAAACATGATTACTATGTATCCCTCTGGACCAACGAGGCTTTCTAGAAGTACGAGACCATGTATAATCTATAGCGGCTAGCTGTATGTAATGCAAAAGGGGCCCAACCACTACCTGGGATTTGACAAACCACAGATACCCGCTAAAGAAACCGATTCCTAAAGAATATCGCGAGGCTACTGAAATCAAAAAATCGTAATCGTAATTCCGATAGAGAAGATGGTTGGCATGTACCACCAGCTTGAGATTCAGTAATTCAAATAGTCAAACCCAAGAAGAAACAATACACAGCTAGACCTAATGATATTTTAAGCTCATTCTGCCTAAACAGAAACACTTATAATTAAATTATGTTTAGGTACTTTAAAATAACTACACTTCAAGACATTTGTACAACCAACATCTTAGTCTCTCCGTGAGCATAGCTGCTGAAAAGCAACCGAAACGTTTGGAAAATGTAAAATTTAATGTAAATAGTTTTTATTTCGCGGTCAGGATAAGCATTGCCATTCAACGTGGCAATGCTGCCAGTCTTCTGGGTACACTACCAGTCGACTGTGATGCGGAGGAATTCTATGACGCCTATTAAAAGGTTTTAGTTTTCTTTTTCTTTTTTATTTCTGTTTTATAATATTTTAGGTATAAGTTAGTTTTAAAGAATTGTGTTTATAATATAAACTATATAATTAATAATTTGTATTGTTATAAGTAAATAGTTTCTGTAATTTAAATAGAAGTAAAAAGCAACTAGTCAAAGTATTTAAGTTTCAAAATTATATTATAATAATGTTTTATAAAAAATAAACAACGCGATAAAAGCCGCATAACGTAATTTAATTTCACTGTGTAATATAGTTTGGGCATAAGGTTCCTTTAGTATGGAATTGTATGAATAATTGACTAACTTTTAACATAGTAAACGAAATATAAATATATCATACGCCTCTATCTGATCTCTCTGAAAAAACATACTATACGACAACCATGCTAAAGCTTAATGTAACATTGACTTCATATGAAATTAAACTACTATATACGGATTTTATCGCGTTGTTTATTTATCACTGTATTACAAAATTTTGAAAATATCACTCTACTACTACTATTGATTTTATTTGACTAATTTATAAGCTAATAAAATTATTTAAACTATTAAATCTATTTATTTTTGTTTTTGGTTTACACTTTCCCCGACGTTTCGGGTGCTTTTCAGCAGCCATGGTCACGGGGAGACTAAGATGGTAGTTGTCTCAATGTTCCAGTGTAGTTATTTCAAAGTACCTGAACATAATTTAATTATTGGTGTTTCTATTTACGCAGAATGAGCTCAAAGTATCATGAAGTCTAGCTGTGGTTTGTTTGCAAACCACAGCTAGACTTCATGATACTTTTGAATAACATTCGCGTAAACAGAAGACAATATTATTGACTTCATATTCAAAATTATTTATTTAAGTCACAATGTAACATTTTTGAACGTGAAAGTTACAGTAACTGAACTATACTATGAATTTACCTCAGACTTCGCTCGTCCTTTAGCTATATACAATCATATCGTAGCTACGGTTGGTATGTCTTACTATACACCTAACAAACCGGTTGCCTCAGTGTGCTTTGGTGAGCTTATCATCGACATGGAGGTGAAATTGAGGAATAAAAAGGAAACGAGATAGATTTCTCTTCAATATATTCTTAAAATACTAATAATAACCTATTACCATTCGTACAATTATAAACAAGTTCTTACAAGTTCATAATCAGACAGTAGGTACATATGAAATGAAGAAACTGTTATTCTTGTCGAAATTAACATTTTAAGCTTGCCTTAGTTTAAAATATAGTAACGTTACTTCGACTACATTATGACAAATAACTGTGCTCGATGCTAAACAGTAAAAATTTCTTCACTGTGTCGTGTTAGAAGTCTTAACTAATATTTTGTGCCTACAAATTTTGTACGGCACGCTTATCATAATCCCGGTGTCCCAGATATGAGCCCTATCTCTGTGTTACACGTTTCACAACGTTCGTCTTAGCTGGAATGTACAAATAGGCCCTACTTTTCTTAGCAAATACTGTTATTACATCATCATATCTCTTAAATTACGTCATAATAAATCAAACAAAAATACATATATATAAAATGTATGTCATAACAAATTATTGAAATATAATTCAATCATTGATAAAAATATAATATTGGTTTATAAATACTACTTTGTGTGATTAGAGAGAGATGCGGCATTTAAGTGGATATAGTGACGAGAATAGAAAAGGGTATGTTAAGCTGGTTTGGGCATGTAGAAAGAATGGACGAGAAAAGACTGGCTTAGAAAGTTTATATGGTTAGTGTGAATGGAATAGTCGCAAGGGGAAGACCTAGGCGAACGATTCTCAATCAGATCGGAGACGTTCTGGATAAAGGCCAGGCTAAGACCACCTTACACCGACGAGCGTGTATGAGCAATATTATGAAAGTGAATGAAGCCAGAGAGGTGTGTCAGGATCGTAGCAAATGGAAATCTGTAGTCTCTGCATACCCCTCTGGGAAACAGACGTGAATATATGTGTGTATATATGTAAATACTACTTTGTAACTTAAGTTATTATCCAATTAAATAGAAAGTTTATTTTCGTTAATACGAACATTTTTAAAATACGAGACAGTACTTTATCGCAAAATTAAATTTGCAATTGCAGGTAAAGTTAGCAAATTTGGGCAAACTGAAAATGCTTTTCCATGAACTTTCGGGCAGGCAATGTTTGTGAAGTCAGGTAGTATATAATTTCAAAGAAATATTGATAACGAGCCGATGCTAAGAAACAATTCTAGTCAGTTCAATTCAATATTCATATTCTTGCTTCCTGGAAAGCAGGAAGAAAAATAATGTATACATTCTGATTCTTCTTAATCAGTCACTGGACTGGAGCCAAATTATATACTAGGCGTATCCAATGCTTTTCTTAATGTATGCAATACATACATACATATATAATTTCAAGCCTATACTTCATAAAGGTGGGTAGAGCTATTTTATATCAACTTCTTGCCAGCTATGTGTTTAGGTGTCATGGAATACCAGTCCAAAAGTATTAAGCGATCTACCTGAATATACTGGGTACAGTTCTCCACACTGCTACTAATTATTTCTTGGAGCAGCGATAGCTGCAATGCAGAGGCTCTCGGGTTCGAACCCACGTCGCGCACCTCTGACTTTCGGAAGATATATGACTTTTCGAAATTATGTGCGTATTGATTGACAATTATCGCCTGCTCCGTGCCTCGGAGAGCACGTTGAGCCGTCGGTCCCGGCTGCCATGAACATCTATGGCAGTCGTTATTGGGGAAGTCGACACAAAAGATCCCACTCGGTCGAAGTGTCGCCGCTCTGTACTGACTGGCCCCCACACAAGAAAAGATAAGATAATTACTATTTCTTGACAGAAAATCCCAGTAAGACATTACTTATTCCCAGAATTGAACACCACTCATTTACAGCAGCCAATGTCACTACCAAAGCGGCCTGCACATGCAACAAGTATTCTGAATCTTAAACCAAGCCCTGAAAACCGATTCATATACATATATACGTCGACAAACTTGCTTCTACAAGACTCCAATCTCTCAACACTCCTTTGAATTACCACAACAAGGAACTACCAGAACCCACTGCAAATTAACCTCTGAGCTTCAATCGTTGACAGCACTATCCCTTGACCCAAAATTACGACCTAACCAAATCCCAGTTCCGTAGATAAACACATAAATACGAACAGACAGCTGACCTTGCGGCACACACGTTAGTCATAACCAGCGATGTTTACCAAACACTATTTCCAAAGTTATGATGGAGCTATGTTAAAAGACTTTGTAATGGTGCGAATGGATTTGTTTCTAGAATTTATTACTTTGATAGCCATTAACTCATTGTTGCCTTCGGGATATTAGAATAAGAATAGATGCAGTGTTCTGAAATTAAACTACTAGTAACGGATTTTACCGCGGTTTTTTAGAGTTCGAAGAAACTCTTATACTACAGCTTTGTCCGTCCATCTGTCTGTTATACAACTTTCAACTCAAGAACCGTAAGTGCTAGAGACTCGCGGTCAACGCCATTCGACTCAACTCTCCTCTCTGACCTCAAGGTCACTTGGTATCACGTGACCTTTGCATATTATTTGAACCATTTTTCGAACTCTAAGATTTATAGCAATTCATTGCTGTTTGTCATTTGTTTTAAGCACTACTACTATTAGATGACATAAGCAGCGATAGCCTAGTGCGAAACCGTTAGACTGCCATGCCTAGGTCTCGTGTTAGATCCCAAGACTTTTTATAGACTTGTGCGTAATAAATAGTTAATTATAGCTCGCTTTAACGGTGAAGGAGAGCATCCAGAAACCTGCATGTCTGAGAGTTCTCCATAATGGTTTCGGAAATATGTGAACTGCTTATTCGCAATGGATCAGCGTAGTGAACTATGGCCTTCGGGCTTACGGGCTTCTTTTCAGTGTAAGAAGGGTTACCTTCCGACACTGAAAAGACTCACGTGCCCATCAGTGGGACAGTTTAATATAAGGCTAATATTATTGTAAATTTCTAAATTCCCCGCGATATAGGGCTTGATCTCAAATGTGGCAGGAAAATATACCTTCTCCTAATTGTTGTTCTTGTGGTGTGATTGATGATGTGCAGTACATCTTGATGGAATGTAGAAGGAACAAGGATCTAAGGATTACTCTTTTTGGTAACAGTAAAACCTCTGATATCGGATTTTGTAATAGCGTATTAGCTAGCCCGGCCTCCAAGCAAGCCTTCTCTTAAGCCTTAGCCTCCTCAGCCAAGCAATTGTATAAATTATTAATTTATTGTTTTGTTGATTATATTACTATGTATTACTTCTAATAAGGCGGTGTGGTCGCTAAGCGACAAAGCCTTTCAAATAAATTGAAAAGAATATATATATTAGATGATATTGTACCACAGGGTTTTATAGAAAACTAGTTTACCCCGCGGTTTCACCCGCCTAAGTCCCGTTTCCGTGGGAATATAGGGATAAAAAGTAGCCTATGTGTAAATCCAGGTCTCCAGCTATCTACATACAAATCGTTTCATCGCAATCGGTCCAGTAGTTTTAGCGTGAAAGAATAACAAACATCCATACATCCTCCAGTAAGGATTACGTGCCATACTAATATAAAGTAATATGAAAATATATAGGATATATTTACTAATACTATAAAAAGCGTGAAAACGTAACTAACTAACAAACAAACTGACATTTGCTATATAATATTAGAATTAGATAGAATAGTTGGGATCTTCTCCGTAGATATTATTTAATTCCAATCAGACAAATAGTAAGGACTAACTCTTGCTGCTGAGTAATGACCCCCACTTGACAACTTTCAGAGCAATCTCACAAAGCGCATGACGTCATGAGTTATGAATGAAATTTATTCTAACGTATAATTTTATTTAGCTAGACGGATCTTTCCGGTGATGTAAGTATTTTTGTATCTGTCATAGTTTAATGAAATAGACGAAAGGACATATTTACGTCACGAAATTATTCCAAGCAGACCGCCATCATTTAACAAAATATTATATTGGTGCTGTATATGTTTAGATCCCAGTACTGGGCCCTTTCTCAGTGTAAGAAGGATTAGACCATAGATCGCTATGCCTAGTGCGGGTTGGCAGACTTTCCATATCTTCAAGAGCATTATGGACAACTCTTAGACATGCGGGTTTCCTCACTGTGTGTTCATTCGCCGATAAATCAATAATTAATTATATAATACGCGCTTTCGAAAAGTCAGAGGCGCGTGTCCTGGGATCGAACTCGAGACCTCTGCTTGGCAGTCCAACGGTCTCCAACTAAGCTATGTCTGCTTCTTCAGCATCAATTTAATTTACGATAAAACAATTAATTTCGTTAAATGCAAGATTATCTCAAAACACACAACATATAAATATAGAAACTTATATTTATATGTTGTGTGTTTTGAGATAATCTTTATATATATAAATCTTCTGTGCGTGTGTTTGTAATTAAACTCCTCCTAAACGGCTGGACCGATATTGATGAATTTTTTTGTGAGTGTTCAAGTGGATTCCAGTGTATATGACAATGTCTGTCAGGTCCGCTAGTATTTTATAAAATACTTTTAAAATGTAAAGCTCTCCTATTGTTATAAGTGTTATATTTGTCTTGCTTCAAACATTAATTCTTAAAATGGCTGAACTTGCATTGACAGGATTTCTAATAAAAACACAAGCTAATAAAATAAGCCGCATTAACTTTTTATGTCATCGCGTATATCAAAGGGCTGTGGAAAATCTCGTGGAAAGTTTATGCGGTCAAAGTCGCGTATTTCAGGACTGAAAAAAATATGGCTGTCGTAAAGTTTTGTTAGAGTAAAAAATAATATTTACACTTCTTCGCCTCGTCGTTGTGTCAACCGGAATAAACCACAAAAACAAATAATAAAATGAAACATTTAAGCGTGCGATGTCAACGTGTTTTAAAATTAAAACAGGGATCTATTTTTATAAAAAATATATTAGTCACGGTCTAAATGCCGGCGGCCATATTCTGGTAAACGATCGAACGCTTCGATGCTCACATCTATACACTAATAAATAAAATTGAATAAAAGTATCTATTTGTAATGTCAAAATAACAGCTTTTTACTAAATGAATACGAAAGTATATACGGTAATTAGATCAAAAAATTAATTTTAACATTTTTGTCTTTCTGTCTGTCTCTTTGTACCGGCTAATCTCTGAAACGGCTGGACCGATTTTGACGGGACTTTCACTGACAGATAGCTGATATTATAAGGAGTACCTTAGATTAATTTTATTTTATAAAAATAAGCATCTGCGAAAGAGCAATTAAAACTTCTCTCTTAAATTCCACGCAGTCGAAGACGCGAAGAACTAGTAACAAAATACATAATTATATATTTAATAATAATGTCCTCCTGACCGAATTTCGGTCACGGCGGCCGATCTTAACAGAGAACGGCCATCTGCGCAGGAGATATTATAGTGCACAAGTGTGTGCGCAAACAAAAATGCACTCTCTGTTCCCTAACTCTCATGATTGGATGGGACGAATAATCCGACACGACCGGAGAGAGATCAGGCGCAGGACCAACGGCTTTACGTGCTTTCCGAGGCACGGGAGTGTCTAACACCGCCAACTTCCTAACTCCGGGCTCGTATTGAGATTTCTTAACAGGAAAACCCAATAACTTTTTGTTGGCCCGACCCGGGATTCGAACCCGAGACCTCATGCACAGCAGTCGCATTCACTACCGCTGCGCCACGGAGGCGCATATTTAAAAGTAAGATGACAGATGTAAATATATGTTAGTGTTGTACTGAGTTATTTTATAAATAACAGTATAAATAATGATCTTAATGTATTCTGAAGGTGAATATTCAACAAACTAATGTATGTTTGCTCATGAACAAGATACAATTTTTTGTTTAACATACAGGTTTTTGATGCAAAAAAGAAATAATCATTACACAAAACTAACAATTATATTCTTGTCGTTGTCGAATTTTGACATATTCATACAAGCAATGTGTATTACAAGTTTATACCAATTGAAATCAATGTAGAATTCATGTAAACACGTACATAAAGTAAATTTCTGAACACAATTTGATTCATACATTATGTCTATATTCCAGTTAAATACGTAAAATGTATATAAACAAACTGAACAAATGATGAAAGTAGATTTCAAAACGTTGGGATTACAATGGCGCCGTATACGTTTAAATTGACATTGATTTATTCGCAAACTATGCAGCGTATGTCAAAAATAACCCAGAAGGATGCTTACGTTACATTTGTTTAAAAGTGCATTTGCAAATTAGACTTTATTTCAACACATTACGTCCCAGATTAATTTTAACCATATGCAGCTAAGTATCAACCGTTCTGCATCAGATATTATATTCTTGCGATATTCTCCGTAGTACCAAACAATCTTAAGCTCTAGCAATAGATAAGTTTACTCAATTTCTTTATTATTTTAATCAAGCAACAATGTAACTTAATATTGAAAAATAAATAAACCCCATTTAAATCTGGTATTTTGGGTTTTATTGAATGACACAAAAAAAAGATGCATGATACACATTATACTGAAACCACACTTCAAGTGTAAGCGTGCGAGGAAGATAACGAATGTGCCCACTACACTTCTAGTTTTCTCATACAGAACTTAGAAATGTTTATTGTCTCCTAATTAAAAAGATCCCAAATTTGAAGCAGTTTTTACAAAAGTTTTCATTTAAACGAAATTTTCTTTTATGGCGTATGGGCAAACGAGAATACGGATCGCCTGATGGTAAGCGATTACTGCCGCCCGTGGATACCCCAAAGGAGAAACAAGTGCGTTGCCAGCCCTTTAAAAAGGAATGAAGGAGGGAAAGGACAAAGGAAAGGATAGGAAAAGGATCGGGGTAACTGGGCCTCCGGCTCTCTCACTCACCGATAAGAAACGCAACAGTACGGGTACAGTTACTTCACGCCGGTATTCTGTGAGAGGGTAGTACTACCCCGGTCGATCCGGCCCATTCATTCTGAAACCAGCGAGGATCTACTAAAACTACTTTTAAAATACACCCACAAAAATTGACATTTTGACGTGGTATTCTAACTAATTAATGGTAGCAATGGCAAAGCATAAACCTGTGCGGAACAAGTAGCATTAATTAAATAGATATAGATGTTCGACTTATTATAACGCACTAAAACAAACATACTCACACATAATCGTGGCAACATAGCAATTTAAGAAAAAGTCGACTGAATATTAGTAATAACTAATGTTATGTTCATTATACTATGGAAAGTAGTCCGTGTAATAAGAGCGGGCTAGTGCGCCCCGCGGCTTCGCCTCCCTCTAACTCTGACATCATATCAGATATCGCGTCTACATCTGAGATCCAAAAATGGATGTCATCCGTCGAGCAGCAATTAAATTATGTTTATTCCATTACCGTGGATAGTAAACTCAATTCGGACCAGAAGATGAGAATTTCAAACCTGTGTCGAAAAATTGGCCATAGCACCTCACGAATGGCAGTCCTGTACCAATCGCTAAAACAGAAAGCGCTTAAAGTTTCTAGCACAGTAGATACCCTACAAGAAAAGTGCGATCTAACAGAACATCTGGCAGACCATCCAGAATACCCGTACTACTGCAAAAGTCTCTTATGCGGAAATCATTAAGAAGGGATCAACTAGTTTCGTCCGGCCAAATAATCTCAGCTGTGTGGCAATATATCCCCGTGACATATTAAAAACCAGTGATGAAACGAAAACTCTTGTACAGAAAATTATTAGTCCGGAGGAAATGAAGTTGCAAGTTCTTGGGGTTCGCAGAACTAGAAATGGAGAAGTTATTATCAGCACAGAAACTAAACAAGACGTAGAAAAAGTGAAGCAGGCAGTCTATCTGTCTTTGTCTGGTCTTACAGTTGACGAACCCGCCAAGCGTAAACCACGGATTGTGGTAGTTGGTGTACCCACTTCTCTGTCCGAAAATGAAGTATTCAGCTATCTCTTCGAGCAAAATATAGCCGATAAGTTTCCATCGATGGATCTGAAATCATTTTTGTCTTCAATTAAATTAAGCCACAAATCGGGCAAGAAAGATGCTCCAACCTGCAACTACATTATTGAGGTACCGGCTAACATAAGAAAAGCCTTAGTCATACAGGCTAGACTTTGTATACATTGGACGTCCTGCCCCGTGAGAGATTTTACACTAGTTACAAAATGTTATAAATGCCATCAGTATGGTCATGCAGCAAAATCTTGCAGAGAGGTTACCCCTACGTGTGGACATTGTGCCGAAGCTGGACATTCGATGACCGAATGTACAAAGAAGGAAGATGCCCCTAAATGTGCTTCATGCTCTCGTTTTAAGAAGCCTAGCAAACACAAGACGGGTGATACTGACTGTCCAGCCAGAAAACAAGCTGAATATAGGTACATAAACTCAGTAGATTATGACGGTACCTAGATCGCCGTTTATTTATATTTTATTACTACTACTTAGATTCTCATTATTAGACATATACTATGTTTATTTTATAAACATTATAGGTATATGTCAATTAATATTTTAATACAAAATTATATAAATAAGTAGTATTATTTTCATTGTAATAGTAACTTATTATAGAACAATCTAAATTTGTTAAACATTGTTATGAATGCTCTTTCTATTACACTATAATATCACATAATTATCGCCTGTGATACAGGTATAACCTAGTACAGGCGTCCAAAGTAATGTATCCTATTTTAAGTATTTTAAGACCTATTGTTATTCATATTTGTGCCAACTTAAATTATTATTATTTATTATGTTAAAATTCGAGTTTTAACGAATTTTAACAACATTTTAGCTTCGTTTTTTATTTTAACATTTCCGCGCATTGTATGAAGTAGTGATACGTGTAATTCCATTTGAATGATTTTCGACTACAATTGTGCACATAGCTAAATATAAAGCCAGGCAAGCAATTCATTTTAAAATAACATATCATTTGACATTAGATGTAATTTTCTTAATAACATTTTTATAAATATTCAATTTATTTTGGGCAATACTTATCTCATCGTCGTAATTATACTAAAACAAATCGATAACGAAAGCGTAACTATTCAGAATCTGGCGTTAACTATTTTTGTCCCAACGATGATAAGTGACTAAAGTGGAACAACATCTAATGTTTCTTTTGTGGCCACTAAATCTGTATCATAATTAACAAAAATAAATACATCATAAATAATGTTATGCTTTTATTATGTAGGTATGTAACATAATTATCTTGTAAAAGTATAGGATATGAATAGAAGATGTAGATCTTTTATCATTATATATCATTGTTTATTTTACTCCTCTGTATTTTGTGAAATTTTGTAGTAAAATCAACTGTATGTACCTGGTGAGAGAAATAAATAAAGTAAAATATAAAAATTGAAATTTATATAGTACCTATTTGAGGTTTTATTTATCTTATCTTATCTTGTGTGGGGGGGCCCAGTCAGTACAGACCGGCGACACTTCGACCCACTGGGATCTTTTGTGTCGACTTCCCCAATAACGAGTGCCATAGATGTTCATGGCAGCCGGGACCGACGGCTTAACGTGTTTTCCGAGGCACGGAGCAAGCGACAATTGTCAATCAATTCACACATAATTTCGTAGTCATGTAACTTCCGAAAGTCAGAGGTGCGCGACGTGGGTTCGAACCCGAGACCCTCTGCATTGCAGTCCGTTGGTCTCCCCACTGAGCTATCACTGCTCTTTTGAGTTTTTATTTAAGTATCTAAGTACATTTAATATCGTTACATTTTTAATGAAATCACTTATACATTTCTGTAAGCAGTATCTTTCTTTTTCTTGGAGTAATTGGTATCAGGTCTCTGAAATAATAAATACTATAGACATTTTTTCAATAATTCCAGAACTAGATATAATCGTTGTGCCCTTCGCCTTGAATATCACGTGTTTTCCCGTTGACACTGATGATAACCATCTACATAATTTCTGTGAATATAAATCTTACATAACCCAATCTCTTACTAAATCTATGAAAGAATTATTTAAAGAAATCATAGAGGAATTTAGAATGTAGAGACGTGCGTAATTTTTTGTCACCTACCTGAACACAAAGATCATCAGGATTCGAAACAAATATTTGCAGATAATAAAGCGGTTTATTAACAAAAATATGTCCTTCGATATTTTTATGTTTACCATCATGTTACTTAAAATACTGCATCCCTTGTTGCTACAGAATTACATAATATTTAAATAGCCATTTATAATTATTTAAGTGGGTGTGATGATATCATAAATTAAATTCATAGTATATGAATTACTTTTTCTTTCAAAACAATAGGATTTCTGTACGGACATTGATATTTCAACGTCGAGTTTAGGGTTCCGGTCAGAAATGATAAAACACAGAGGCACAGTGGTATTGTATGCAGCTGCTAAATATGTGGGTTCGATTCCTAGATCTAACAAAGTGTTATTACGGTTTTCTTTTAAGAAATTATCAGTGACACTACGGAGTTTTTTCCCGTAAGACGTTTTCTTAATAGGCTTAATCTATTACGTATAGATATTGGTAATTACTCCCACGCCTATTTCTCCTACGGTAGGCACAGGAATATTCACACCAGTACCTACTCTTTTGAATATAAGCGTGAGCCTTTGTATAGATGTATACTTAATTGTTTTATTTATTATCGCTAAAGTACTTTTATATTTGAAATTTTGAATTTAACTAAACTTTTTTGTTTTATTTCAGGTACAAATCCCGCGGTGCGCAGAACCCAGACTTCTAAGTGCGTAGCGATCTTAATAAATTGGTACAGATTACTATCAATTCTGCAATTTTGATAACTTATGTTTTACGATAAATAAGAATAAATAGTATCTATAAAATTTAAGGCACATTTAATCTAATTATATTCAGTAATTCTAAAGGCAAGGGGCATAGCATGATATGATTCAAAGTTAAAGTCGAAATCATTTATTAATTTAGGTCAGAAAGTAACACTTATACATATGTGTGTCTCATATTTCCCAGAGGGGTAGGCAGAGACTACGGATTTCCATTTGCCACGATCCTGACATATGAACGCCAAATTATATAGGTTAGTGAATTTACTAAATTATTGAAGCTAAATTTAGGTTAGTTGATAGGTTCAGGAAAAGGGTTGTCTAGGAGAAAATACATGGAAGAAACTATTCAAACGGAGGAAGCCACGGGCATATTTTAATATTGAATATACATAATAGTAGCAATGAATTTCACGCAGCACACAGTCTAGAACTGTGTCCGTGTAACGGCAATAGGCTTGCCTCCTATCACGTGGGGATAAAAACAGTATTTTACGAAAAATGGGCGTGTAAATTCTGCCTACCTCCTTGGAGATATAAGCGTGATACATATATACATACATACATAAATTCACGCCTGTTTCCCAGAGGGGTAGGCAGAGACTACGGATTAATAATGATTAATTATTATTAATTCCGTATTAATTGTATAATTAATACGGAATAAGCGTGATACTATGTATATAATAATAATAATAATATCAGCCTGTATCACTACTGGGCACGGGCCTCTTCTCAGTGTGAGAAGGGTTAGGCCGTAGTCCACCACGCTGGCTCAATGCAGGTTGGCAGACTTCACAAGAATATTATGGAGAACTCTCAGACATGCAGGTTTACATAATTATGTCTTCTGTTTACGCGAATGTTATTCATTGAAATTAAACTACTATATATTATTAATTATACGGATTTTATCGCGTTGTTTATTTGACAATTTAGAAACTGTTACACTACATACTACTACTACTATTAAACTTTACTAATTGTTAAGCTTAATACTCTCTCTCGACTCGGCTCGACTGTGGCTGGCTTTTCTCGGGATCTGTGTCAGCGGCGCGGCTGTTGGAGCTTGTTGTCTTGCAGTACTTGCTTGACATGTTAAAGCTCGGCGTCCACCCACGCCCTTCACCGTTATAGCAAGCCTAATTACCTATTTAATACGCACATAACTTCGAAAAGTCTGAGATGCACGTCTTGGGATCGAATTGTGACAGTCCAACGGTCTCCCGCTAGGTTAGACTATGTATATTTTTTTAAATAAAGATGATAAGAGAAGCTAAGAGATAAATCTGCACGAATGTTACACAAAAACCAGTTCATCACCTATTGTTCAACATCACTAATAGTAAAAAAGAACGCGCTGAAAATCTCGTTCACAATAATTCATCGCAGAATTGAACATGTGCCAAAACGTAGAGATTGAGCTCAATGGCTGTTTGCATGGCCAGTGCGTTTGTGGTGTCGTAAATAATGATAAACGTATGCGCCTCGGGTTCCATGCAGATTTGGTGCACTTTTTTGTACTGTATGAATATATACGATATATGCAACGATAGTAGAGCCTCGCTGATTTCTAACAAGAATGGGCCGGCTCGACCGATTCAGGATAGAGAGGGTAGTCCTTCTCCGAGGAAGGACTACCCTCTCACAGAATACCGACGTCAAATGCAGTATTCCTACTATTGTGTTTCGTTCGGTGAATGAGAGTGCTGGAGGCCCAATCACCCCCATTCCTCCTTTCCGCTCCTTCTCATTCCCACTTCCTTTGTCTCTTCCTCTGTTCCTAAAGGGTCGGCTACGCGCAAGTGATGCCTCTGGTGTCAGACGTCCTTAGGCTACGGTGACCACTTACCATCAGGTATGTTTGTTTACTACCTTAGTTGTATAAATAAATAATATTGTCTTTTGTTTACGCGAATGTTATTCATTGAAATTAAACTACTATATACGGATTTTATCGCGTTGTTTATTTAACACTGTATTACATAATTTTAAAACTGTTACACTACTACTACTATTGAATTTTACTAATTTATAAGCTAAAACAGTTATTTAAACTATTAAAACTATTTATATTTAAGTTTACACTATAAAATAGACAAAGTATGTGTATCTAAATGGCATGGAAGACACAAACTCTTATGAAGTTAATTACAATTCACTGCAACTTATATTAATAATAAACAGCCTCGACCACCACCTGCAGAGGCTCGCGTTAGATGGCTGGATCAAGTCCTTGATCCAAAAGGTAGTACTACTCGACACGGCGCGTATTGTAAGGAGATTCCTCTCTCTGGGGCCCTAACCACCGGCAGCTTGGACCTTGTTCCCGATGTCGTCGGTGGGTCGTTTCAGTTTTTATATTTTTAAATATGTATAGTTTTTATATTTATATTTAAAATGTAATAATTAGAAAAAAAAGTAGAAATAAAGAGAATAATAATAATAAAATATAGAGAGTTGGTTAGGGCCTCGTTTGCCGTTACTTGTTGGCTGGGGTGGAACTTCAAGAGCGCCCGTAGGACTCTCAACTCTGGCTTGGCTTGGTCGGCCGGTCAGAGGGGGGCCGCTAGAGCTATATGCTTGGGGGTGGAAGTGTCATTTTCAAGGGCATAACTACGGGGAAACCCGCTACGGGTCTCCGTTGTCACGAGACCCGTGATGGTGAAACCGGTGCCGCACCGCTCGACACCCCTAGCCACTTGCACCGATGTTGCCCTCTGCTGCTAGCTTGTATGCCTATAGTGGCTTATCAGGGGGCCCATCTAGTGAGTTGGCGAGTCATCGTCTGCCCATTGCATTGATGCTATTAGGGTATTCAGGGCAGACGCCGTTTTTCATCCATAGCTAGCAATATACCGGTCCACCAAACACCCATACCTATAGCCCATATATTAGAACCTATACGTAGCAATAGTCCTACGCCTGCTGCGGCTAGTGCCGCTGTAGGTGTTCCATCACACCTTTTATTAAAACTCTCGAAGGGCTTCTTCACGTTGGACCCATGTCTCCGTGTAAGCCTCCCAAAGGGCCAGGTATTTTCTAATATAATATGTTAGAAAGTACCTGTGATAAGAGAAACATAAAATATCTATAGAAACATAATAATAATAAAAATATTTATTGAGCCCAAAAACATATGAATTTAAACATTGAAATCCCACCAAACTGCTTAACAGTTTGTCGGCAGATTATAAATGCAAATGTGGGTTTGTTTGTTTGTTTCGCTTTCACGCCGAAGCTACTTGACGGATCATCAGATAATTTCGCGTACACATTGTCAGACATACGGAAACGGACGTACTTTTTAATCCCGAGCGAGCGCAGCCAAAGCTAGTGAATCATATATGTACTTAAACAACGCAATAGGCACTTATTATCGTCTCTTTAAAGGTTAAAGCATTGTCATTGCATACATGAGAAAGAGATAGCGGGTTACAGGTTAATAGTTTTGTCTCGTTCGGGTTGACAGAAATTTTTTAGAGGCAGTCCTAAGTCTGCCATTCACTTATACTGGCCACGCTATTAAAGTCATACGTAATACATGGATAAATCTTTTCGTTTATCAGATACAGTTCCAGCCTCAGTGCTACTGAGAATTTTTTGACAGTAAAATACATAAACAGTATGCTTGGTCCGATAATCGAACCCAAGATCTCATGCACAACATCACAACAGTGGCATTTACTACCAAGGGTTAATGCCTTCGTGGCGCAGCGGTAAATCGAAAAATTAGGTCTTCAAACATGAAATTGCCGTTTATGTCCTACATCCAGTTTCGTGGTTTCTGTACAAAATACAATGGTTATTTAAAAAAGTATTTACATTTTGATAATAGGCTATACAGGGTGATTTTGAAATCGTGTAATTCCTTTTAACCACGCATTCTACTGGTGATATAGAATAACCCTGACCATATTTTTTCTTAATTAGAATAATGGTTTCGGCAAAATTAGAGTACAGATTTTTTTCATGAAATGATTTCAAATAGTCATATTTTAACCCCCTGACACAATCTTAAGATTTTGCTAATTTAAAAATAATAACTTAACAATAACTGATGTCGTAAATAATAGGGGGCAATAAAAAGGACCGCCCGTTATTATTTACGACATTAATTATTAATATGTTTTTTTATTTTAATTAGTAAAAAATTAAAATTGCTTCGGTTGGTTAACATATGACTATCTGACACCACTTCACGAAAAAAACGGAACATAAATTTTTCAATAAAAATAATTCTAATTAAATAAAAATATGGTCAGGGTTATTCTATATCACCAGTAGAATGCGTGGTTAAAAGGAATTACACGATTTCAAAATCACCCTGTATATATTATTAATAACATGTATTGTTAATAATAATATATAGCATAGCAGCGATAGCTCAGTGGGGAGTCCAACAGACTGCAATGCAGAGGGTCTCGGGTTCGAACCCACGTCGCGCACCTCTGACTTTCAAAGGTTATATGATTTTTCGAAATGATGTGCGTATTGACTGATAATTATCGCCTGCTCCGTGCCTCACAGAGCACGTTAAGCCGTCGGTCCCGGCTGCCATGAACATCTATGGCATTCGTTATTGGGAAGGCAGTGCCCTATAATATCCTGACACTGGTCTAGCCTTAGGGTATCGTTAGCCTTTGGGTTGCGGAGGTCAGGTGGCAGCCGCTCCGTGTAAAAACTGATATCCAGTCAAATCCGGTTAGACCAGAAAAGCCGACCCTAGTGACTTGGGAATAATAAAGGCTAAGGAGAAGAAGAATAACATGTATTGTTAATAAAAAATATAAATAAACTTATTAAGTTCTATCGCTTAGTGTTTGGCCGTATTAGTTGTTTCAATTAGTGATAATATAATTATATAATAGTTGATGTTTTTGTTAATATAACACAAACCATAGTGGCCTAAATACAAGCAAATATACTTGTAAAATGAGCATAGAATTCAAATTGGCGATTCAAAAAATATTGATCAAAAATTTTTTTTTATGGTTTTACGGTTTAGTAGGCAAACGTGCGGACAGATCGCCTGACGGTAAGCGGTTACAACCGCCCATGGACACCCGTAACACCAGGAGTCACAATCGCGTTGCCAGCTTTTTGAATTTGCTCTTCTCCCTGGAAGGAAGGGAGGGGGCTATTGGGCCTCCGGTACTCTCACTCACGCGACGAAACACAACGCGCGCTATTTCACGCCGGTTTTCTGTGAGGCCGTGGTACCACTCCGGTCGAGCCGGCCCATTCGTGCCGAAGCGTCGCTCTCCTGAAAACTACTACAACGTTACCGATTTTCTTCATAGAAAGCGGCAACTTCATATACAGGGTGTCCGGTAATTAATGGATAACCTGGAAATGTCTTATAGTGGAACTGATGGCCGTTCAGAAAAAAAAATGAAAAAAAATCTATCCTAACTACTACCATACTTATGTGTTTTTTTTTAATTACCATGTTAACTTTCTTGTATACTACGACCATAAATGAATGAAATCCATCGGTTTTTGTTGTTTTATTATTAAACACTAATTATGCTAATAGATAGACAGTCAAAAGTATGCTATGCTATAATAGCTTGCACTTTTTAATTTACATTTTTTTTTTATTATTTTTTTTTTTTTTTTTTCTGAACGCTCTTCAGTTCTACTGAAAGACATTTCAAGGTTATCCATTAATTACCGGACACCCTGTATAAACCATTATTTAATAATACTAGCTACTACTAATTCATCATCCATCAGTCTCATCTCATCCATCATCCCTTAGGAATGGTACTTTTTTCTGGATGAAAGGTACCCCATCCTTTCTGTCTATCTGTACCCCAGACAACAAGTATGCGATATTTTATGATGATTGGTCTCGGGATCTCACATTCGCATTTATAATATAAGTTGACTCGACTGAACGCCTTGCAACAGAACTGCCATTGCATCCAGTGTCTGTAAAGTTCCTCGCACTAGATACATTTTCTCGTGCAGAATTGTCTTTTAGAAGCGTAAAACGTGCTCATGCATATGCTACCATAAAAATTATGCACTCTGTTCCTATTTGACATAATCAATAACGAACTATGTTCTACTACTATCAGAAAGTTATTAAATCTCTGGCACACAAACTACCTACAGGTGTTCCTTATAAATCAAGTCGATTATGACATACTAAACATAGAAATATCCATGACCCCATTCGTGTAAAAATATTTATAACTGAGCGCATAAATATTGCAGTAATAATGGCATGTAGGTATGTATATATTTACTCAATGTGTTCACAGTGAGTAAAACATACATACATCCGTTTCCGATAAAAGACAATAGGTTGATCCCCTATAACGGTGGACCTAAAACCTAAGCCAGTGAAATGTGGGTCTAATACACCCATTTGGGATACAAGCGTATGCCTATGTATATCCTAACTAATGTTATACATGCGAATGTGATTTTGTTAGTTTGTTACGCTTTCACGCCTCAACTACTCGACCGATTATTATGAGAATTTCGCTTACACGTGGTCGGGGGAACAGAAAAGGATGCATTTTATTCAGAAAAAAGTACTGTTTCTAACTTAGGTTTTTTTTCTTTGCATGTTTTGTGGCCAACCTTTTGTCAAGAGTTGTTCAAGCCGCCCGTTGGCCGCTGATATGGCTTAACGACTGCTGTTAATATGGCAACAACTGGGACAGACTTTTTACGTGGCCTCCGAAGCACGGAGACGCTCAGATGGAATAACAACTAAGCGGTCACCCATCTATAGACTGACCGCACCGTTTAGCGATCAGTGAGTGCAACTGGCTATGTTAGTGACAGTACTTAATGTACGTCAGGCTAGCCTGGCCTACATTTACGCGAGCGTAGTAGCGGACAAAATTTAGTATGGCATATGCATATGTAAAATTATTTGGGTGCCTTGTTAATAGAGTAACTTTTTTGTTTTTGACTGGTCAGTAAAGGTATATAGCACTAGAGGTTTGTCAGCGAGCCTTAGAGCGTACCTACTATACTATGAGTAAAACTCCACAATATGCTCCAAAACACAAATCGCCCACGTAACCCAGAAAGCCGCAAATCTCAAATGGGATTGGGCTGGATAGGTTTACCACATGCCTGGGGCTTTGAGCTAAAATCAGCACAGACTGAATCTCAGATGGTGCTAAGAGGCCACGAGGTAGACCTAAGCGTCGATGGCGCGACGAATTTAGTAGCTACAGGAGAGACTGGTCCAAACTAACGCATAACAGGGATATGTGCAAGAGCGAGAGGCCTTTGCCCAACAGTGGGACAATACAAGGCTGTAATATAATGTAAATAGCTATAAGGTCGTCTAACGTCCACGCAATAAAAATTTAGCAAGCCAGTCGGCCAATATACGTTGTACAGCGTGTTGTGTATCATTCCTGAACGTATATCCCGACAAGAAAGTGCATTTCCTTAATACATCACAAGGACGATATAAAAAACAACTTTTTTTACCGAACGGAGCTAACGAATTTTCTAAAAGTAAATTAAAAGTAGCAGTATGGAATTTAAAATTGGCCCTGGCAGAAGCACATCTGTACTAAATCGCAGCTGGTTAAAATTTTAACATGTCTGCTTAACCTTCGTTGGTAAATAGGCTTGAAAGTACGCGAGTCAGTCTAGCAGCTCATTAAAAATAAATCACGCTGAAACACGCTCCTCTCGGCTCCAGACAGGAATGTCTCATTAGAACAAGCAGCGCAAGCGCACTAGAACTAAATCGACGCCTGTTTTAATTAAACATAACTTATATACGACGAATGAATGAGTTCAGTTTGTGCGTGATATGCCTTTCAACATGCATGTTGTAGGTTAGAATGCTCGCACCTTCAGTTCTTTACATCGCGTGCTTGTTAAAAACAAATTAGTATAATTTACTTTAGTTAGTGGTGTAGAAAACACTGCTGAGAAATGTTTGCTCTTAAGAAAAAACGCGGCCGAGGTTTATTTATATTTACAATTTCCAATAATATTTTAGACTTAGTTTATTCTTTAAAATATATTAAAAATTAATTATGTCAATATGCTTTGCATGTTTTATAAGGAAGTACTTTATCTGACTCACGCCTTGTAAAGGGGTAGTCAGAGTTATATTACACCTATATTTAAGTCCCTTTAGCTGAATATTATATATTACTTACCTAAAATGAAAATCAAATAATATTTTGGTCAAGACGTCAAACATAAGCGCAAACTTATTCTACAAATAAGGCCGCCTGTCCATAGACATCTAATAATATTGATAACACATTGCTCCCGAATCCTATTTTATTGACTTCATCATATTATATGTTTTACGTTATTTGAAATTGCTTGACCCTTTCCTTCAGCAGGTATTTTGTAATCATAGTGAGAAGACAACAGTTGATATGTAAATGAGGCGCTGCGTTAGCAGAAAAGCGTTACATGCGAGTGAAACACTTTATATCACAAGCGGCCTTATGTATGTGATATGTCTGTCATCTAGCCAAGTAAAAAGTGTCCTAAGTGTAAGGAACATAGGAACTTTAGATATTATACAAGAAGTTAGATTAAAATATTGTACTCAAAATAATATACTGTTTATACAAATAACTTATTATGTTATGATCTTCATTGATTTGTCTAAGTTTTTGACATTTTAAACCATAAGGCGAAGGCAGTAGTCGCTGAAATACAGTACATACTAGTTCAGGTGTCAGCGAGTTCACACTTTTTGTTTCATAATATGTCAATAAACGATTATTATTATCTATGTTTTACAAAAAGACTCTGGCGTTACTAGCATCCACACGTGTACATACAATCTGATAGATTAATAGACAGCTAACTGCATTCGTAGTTTAAAAAAAATCATAAGTAGCCGTTGCTTACGCATACTCTGAAACAACATACTTAAAATCCTAATTCCTACCATGCAACATAAACCATTTCACACAAAAACTAGCAAAGTGTTTGATGTGGCAACACATTGGGTAAATGCCAACCATGTCGCGAACCGAAGCATTATAACATGAGCAATAACGATCCTACGTTCATCTTCCATCCATCACTCGTAACCAATGACCGGAATTACAGGAAATATTATCATAATGGCAGTTATTTGCCGATTATATTGTAATTTAGATAAAATTATATCTTTACGATTGACCTTCAAGTAATATTTAAGGAAATAATATGTAATATATGATCAATTGATCAATCACAAACATTGTTGTACTGTCTGGAGAATGGCCAGGTTAGGAGGATGCTTAAGTGAAAAGGCTTTATAATAGCTAGCTTTTGACCACGGCTTCTCATGCGTAAATATAGGTAAGGATAAGTTAATAGCAATACTTATTCTGCATGAAAGGTACCCTATGTCCTTTTCTGTTCCCATGACAATGTGTATGCGGAATTGCATGATAATTGGTCGAGTAGTTAAGGCGTGAAATCGAGACAAATAAACAAAATAACTCACATTTATAATATTAGTTAGGAGGACATTACATTATTAGTGTTCTTGTGAACTTCCCCAGCTAAGTTCGAATAATTATATACTTAATAATAATAATATTGCTTTATTTCTTCTGACGTAAACACTACAAATTTTGTTACATAATGTGTTTGTAATACATTGATGAAATTCAACAAATTTCGTTACATTTTGTACAAATTCATTTATGTGAGAAGCTGGTGTCTGATATAGGCATAGATATACCTGTAATACAGATCACCAGGTTTACAGATAACAATAACAACGAGAAACTAATAGTTACTTATATCCTATAAAGACGGCCTCGATGGCGTAGTGGTTAGTGTAACTGACTGCCACGCCTGAGGTCGCGGGTTCGATTCCCGCACAAGTCAAACATTTGTGTGCATGAACATGGATGTTTGTCTTGGTCTGGGTGTTTCTATGTATAATATTTACAAAAAAAAGTATATAAGTATGTATGTTTATCCATTGTCTAGTATCCATAGCACAAGCTCTGCTAAGTTTGGGCTAGATGGTGATGTGTGTATGCGATAGAATATTATTATTATATTATTACTAGCTGACCCGGCAAACGTTGTTTTGCCATAAATAAATGTTTTGACCAAAAGATTTAAAAAAATGTTAGGGGTGGGGTATGAAAAATAGATAATAGCCGATTCTCAGACCTACTAAATATGCACATAAAATTTCATAAAAATCGGTCAAGCCGTTTCGGAGGAGTATGGTAACTAACATTGTGACAGGAGAATTTTATATATAAGATTAAAATTTTCATAACTGTAGAACAATTAAGGGATTATTGATAAATCGAGATCCAATTTAAAGTCGTAAAAAGCTATTATGTTAGGCATTGGTGCATATCGGTAATGCAATATGTGGGATTCGATTCCACGACGTCCCGTCTACAAGTAGAATACCTTAGCCATTGGGCTTCTTTATAGTACTATGGCAAATGCCATAATAAAAAAGGTAAAAACAATCCGTCTGCTCCGGCCATAGAACATCGCCTCTGTGATCATAAGCGCAAACTTATGCGGGTCTAACGAGGCAGTCTGTGAAAAACACTCGGTAAAAATCTCAATTTAGATAAGTACTCATATAAAAACAAAATATAGGTAGTACTTCCTTTTTGCTATCTAAATCACCCATTGAAAACCTGCATTCAAAACTCAACCCTACTACAGTAAAGCTAGAACTCAATTTACAATGACATATAATTTTCGCTCCGCTAGTTATTTATTCGCCTGTTCGTACATTGAGCCCACTTTACTCCCACGAATTGGGCATAAAATGTTGACAAGATAATTGATTAATAAATTATATTTTATACAAGTATTCGATGTGAATTTAATGACCATCTTTATCGACTGAAAGTTTTGGGCTGCGGCACTGGTATATTTTATATTCGTTGGTAGTAGAACACCCAGTAGCCTACCTGATGGTCAGTGTAGTAACTTGGACATAGCTGTGTCCTCTGAACGTTACAATAGATAATCAAGGATACACAAGCAAGGTGCTGCTTGCGAAGAACAACATACAAGTACCCTGCTCTTTACTTGAACTGCAAAATGTTGTGACTTGATCGGTAGTGAAGTGACTTCTTTTAGATGTAATGAAGTGTAGATGTTATGTAGTAGTATAATGTAGTAACGCGAGTAATAAACCTAGTGACCGATTATCATCAGGTAGGCAGTATTGTGTTACGAACTTAGGTCTATGTCAACAAATATTAACATAAATTCAGCTTATAAGCTAAGGATGCTTAAACACGAAGCAAAGAGTTGACGCAGGCCATATACGCAAATTACTGGGCAGGCTTTAGGCGCAAGTAGGATAGTATATATATATATATATATATATAGACTGTGATAAGAAAGGGGTACAAAGGCACACTTAATATACAATGTAGTTAGATATAAGCTTATTATAACATATACATATAATATATACATATTTATATACATATACACATTTAAATACACACTTATATCTTATATATTTAACCTTTATATAGCCCTATAATTATATTGTATACAAGTTTTTACATATACATAGATAATGATCATAGTTATTGTTATTCAGAGAAAAAATGTTAAATAAGTTGATAACTATATGAGCATATTTATATTTGTTATCTATCTAGAAAATAAGATTATTTCGATGATGTCATCCGAGTTGTGTTACATATAATACTGTAAATCGTAACCGGTACCCACAGGACAGGCTTGCCTAGTGTGGGGCCGCTGGATATACCAAATACTGTAACACACTTATGTCAATAAATACTATTTTATTTTATTTTTATTTTATACACAAGCTACTCAGCGGTATACAGCCGCAAGCTTCTTGGCGGGATATATGCGCAAGATACTCCGTGGGATATTTTATTTTATTTTTATTTTTTATTTTAACATTTTAGGAAAACTTACAGTTAAAATACACTATTAACATAATACTAATAAGGTGAAGGTCAATTAAAAGTTTTCACTGATAAAATATATAAGCATTCATATAGGTATACGTAAGTAGACATATTGTGATATCACTCTTTAGATCTAATCAAAGAACTCGGTACACAACTGTTTTTTTTAATTTAGTGACACTAGTAAAGAAAATGTCAATATCAACACTCCGGCATGCCGCATTGTACATGCGACTCGCTCTGATTAAGTATGAGTTTTGTCTGTAATTAGAGTCTACTGCAGGAACATGTAGCAGGTTAAATCGTCGTAGATGTGCTGACGGGACACTTAAAGCCATTTTGCTCACCAGTTCTCACGAATCGACCGCTCCTTTCATGATATTAAATAAAAATGACAAGTCCGCTATTTTTCTTCTCTCAATTAGTGGAAGAATATGAAAAAAAAAAAAAATATGGCGCATATATCCATACTAGCTACTCAATGATTTATTATTCGGTGGTATATCCGTAAGCTACTCGACGGGTTACATAGACGTGCTACCCGGACTACATAATATGTACAAACTACTTAGCGGGCTTTATCCGCAAGCTACTTCTTCTCCCTAGCCTTTATTATTCCCAAGCCACTTGAGGTCGGCTTTTCTAGTCTAACCGGATTTGACTGCATATCAGTTTTTACACGGAGCGGCTGCCACCTGACCTCCGCAAACTGAAGGCTAACGATACCCTAAAGCTAGACCAGTGTCAGGATATTATAGGGCACTGACTTCCCAATAGCGACTGCCATAGATGTTCATGGCAGCCGGGAACGACGGCTTAACGTGCTCTCCGATGTACGGAGCAGGCAATAATTGTCAATCAATACGCACATCATTTCGAAAAGTCATGTAACTGCCGAAAGTCAGATGTGCGCGACGTGAGTTCGAACCCGAGACCCTCGGCATTGCAGTCTGTTGGTCTCCCCACTGAGCTATCGCTACAAACATATATGTACATATATATATATTCATGCTTATTTTACGACTGGGTAGACAGAGACCACGATTTTGGCATCTCTTCTCTTGGTTAATTCGCCCTTATGCAATCTGCTTTCGCAAGCTACTTGATAGGCTATATAAGCAAGGTCTTCGGTGGATTATATGCGCAAGCAACTTGGTGGGCTGCATGGATAAGTTATTCGGCGGAATATATGCGCAAGTTACTCTTCGGGCTTTATGCGCACGCTATTTTGCGGCTATATGCGCAAAGCACTTGCCAGCTATATACGCTAGCTACTTAGCAGGCTTTACGCGTATGCTAGTCGATGGGTAAAGCATCCGAGATACTCGCTCGGGAGGCTCGCATCGGTCGTAACGCAAGTGCCTCAACTTGCGCATTACTCGCGTCGTGTACAAGAGTCATATTGAACATCTGGTCAAATAATCAAATAATAATATAAACTGATCTATAGAACAGGCGGAGTCAAGGTTATGTGACTGCAACAGTCATGTCCAGTCCACGCCGGTCCTATTGAATTGTTGGTCGCATATAATATACGTGTGAGATCCTCTTGCATTCTGTTTAAATATACTAAAGTGCACAGAAACACTCCAAAAACGTGGCAATGTCTGTAAGTACCTATTTGTAAATAACATAATTATTTATTAAACTAGCTGTCCCGACAGTCGTAGTCCTGTCAATTTATACAAAAATACATTTCCCGTAATTAAATTCAATAACAAAAAGTCAACCAAATCTTTTCATATAAAATACTACTTAAATTTTCGATGAACATTTCATTTCCCGCGGCGTTTTCGTAAATTTTCGTTCATACAAAGTTTGTCCTGACAATTACAAACACAACAACAAAAAAAAAACAGACATTTCGATCCAGCCGTTCTTAAGTGATGCTCCGTCATTCATGTGGCAATTGGTTTTTATTTCTATAGACAAAGCGGTAATTAATTAAAATACTCATAGGTTTGTTGAAATCAACATACCTATGAATTTATTATTTGTTATTTGTAGTGTAATTAAGTGGTTGAACCCACGGCTCTCACCTCTGAGACCTTCTCTTTTGGAAGTAATATTCAGATTAAATCCAAACTAATATTGTAAATGCGAATATGAGTTAATTTGTTACGGTTTCACGCCTTAACTACTCGACTGATCATCATGAAATTTAGCATACAGTTTTTCAGGATTACAGAAAAGGAAATAGAGTACCTTTTATCCAGAAAAGTACTGTTACTAGCCTAAACTATCCTACATTTAAGCGAGCGTAGCCGCGGGCAAAATATAGTAGTTAATAATCTCTCGTTTTAACGGTGAAGGAAAAGATTGTGACAATATCTGCATATCTGAGAGTTCTTCATATTCTTCTTAGAAATATGTATAATCAAATTCAGTCAAAAATCTATATTTCCATAAAAATGTGCAAACAATTCTTGAACACGTCAATTCACTACTATATTAATAAAAAAATATAATAAAATAAATAGAAGGAAATAAAAATTTTGCATTGAAAAACGCCTGTTCGAGGAGAGCTTACATGAGAAGAAGCAGGCAAGAAACTCATGGCCACTCTTTTCAATCGCCATATGTTTATAACAATACAATTCAATGTTATATTATTTTCCTTATATTCCTTATAGCTACTGTGTGTAGTTGTTACAGTAGTTTATTTCAATAAGATTTAAAAAGTAAAATTTGTTTAATTTAAGATACATATTAATAATAAATGAAATAATAATCACAGCAACTCATATTTACAGTTAACTTAATAATATGATTAGAAATAACCTGTGAGTGGAAGCAACTCGATCCCAAGCATTTTTATCTTCTATATAGTCTGCCAACCCGCACTGGGCCAGCGTAGTTTCGCCTAACCCTTCTCGTACTGATGATACGCCAGATGAAGCAGGCTTAATCGTAGTCACCAAATATTTGGCAAGTTAACTATATTTTCCTAACCAGATTAAATACTCATTTTAACAATTCGTCTTAGTGAAAGTTTGTCATTTATTTACAAAAGAAAAGCGTTCGCATAAGTTTTCACAGCCAGTATTTGTTTGGGACTGAACAAAGATAAAAGTCAAGAAAGGCAAACTTCTTAAGTGCTCTGACGATCTTTTTAATAACACCCTTTTGTGTTTACAAATTGTTATCAGTTTGAGTAAAATTTAATTTGACTAAATATTATGTGAATATTTTTCTTAAGGTTTTCAAATTTTTTTTTAATTATATTTTAATAATCGGAATAGGTACTTAAATTAATATTATGTGAGCACCTAGACTTATATTATACTAGCTCATATTAATAATAATGTCCCCCTGACCGAATTTCGGTCACGGCGGCCAATCTAAACGGAGACTGACCATCGGCGCAGGAGATATTATAGTGCACAAATGTGTGCGCAAACACAAGTGCACTCTCTGTTCCCTAACTCTCACTATCCGATGGGACGAATAATCTGATACGACCGGAGAGAGATCAGGCGCAGGACCAACGGCTTAACGTGCTTTCGTGTCTCACACCGCCAACTTCCTAACTCCGGGCTGCTATTAAAATTTCTTAACTGAAAAACACAATAACTTTTTGTTGGCCCGGCCCGGGTTTCGAACCCGAGGCCTCATACCCAGCAGTCGCATTCACTACAGCTGCGCTACGGAATTTACAATGGTGTCGGTAGCCTAATTGTTAAGGCATTTAACTAAGTCGTGTATTCGAGTCCCATCCACGTGAATATAATTGGTAATAGGCTCGTCCCCTGTTAGGTAGGACTTTAAACGTAGCTGACAAAACATGAAAAGAATGGCAGAGATTGATATAAGATCCGTCGGCACATCGAAGGGCTTAACATGATTGTCAATCTTATGAACGCAAATTGCTAGAAACCATAAAAAAAAGTAGTTGACAAGATCCCTCTGTGAGCTTTTGTCCTTTATCTATCATCAGCAATGTATACATTATATTTTTTCGAAACATTTACTCTAAAAGTAAACTAAAAAGACGACACGATTTCAAAACAAAGTATTTGACTTGTATATTATCGAGTATATATGTATATGTATGTATATAGTTCATATATAAAACATACGAGTGTTCTAGTTAAAAGGGTTCAACAACTGATGTTTGCATCTAAATTGCTATTCAACGAGAATATTAAATTCTTTTGGAAAGTACATAAGCTTATAGAAGCTTTTGTATAAAGACATGTTCAACCTTATTTATGCACTTCTTTCTTTGCTTTGCATTATTATATACTAGCAACCCGTCCCAGCTTCGCACGGGTAGTTCGCATGAAAATCTGTTCAGTAGTTTATGACTTTATCGCGAACAAACAGATGAAGGCAAGGACTTTGTTTTATATCTGTAATATGTCGTGATTTTTAAGTGCAACATATGGTAAATACAGGCCTGTATTTGCGATCGATGGTGACTTCTATTAATGGATTGGGCATAGAGTTATTTATGTTATTTTCTACTACTAAATTCCTAGTTACATCATAGAGACAAAGAAGAGTGGAGGTGTACTCAAATATAAGAGACAGCTTTACGATCTTCCTGTAATGCGCGGAACCTATAACACAGATGTCGAAATTTAGTTTATGACATCTCTACCTTGTTCTTTGCTGTATCACAACTTAGTTGCTTTTAAAGACTATTTACTACCCTTTAGAGACATAAGTTTGAGTCCATGGATACCATGGCCATTAATTTATCTATGTAGTAACCAAATGGTGAACCTAAAAATAATAACTATGAATGAACTACAAAAGATTGTAAGATTTTAGTAGTAGAAGTAGTAAATAGACAGTGGCTCATTCGTATCACAGAATGTATTTTGTTAATTTCTTTTAGTTTAATGAAAACTGCCACAGGCTAAAAGTACAAACTGATCCTGAGGATATTTTGCAGTAGATAGTCCCGCAACTATTATAAAATATTTAAGACCTAATATATGTACACTTAGTTTGCAAATAAAGAATTTGAATTTGAATTTTCAAATATAAAAATGTTTACAACAATAAACTAAAACAAGACAAAACCGATCTCATACATATTTATCACAAAACTTCAAACATGCTAACAAAATCATCGAACTATCCACAAACCTAGATAAGAAAGTAGAACTGTAGAAAACAAATTACTAACAATATTTCTAGTCAATTCACTCGACTGACATTTCCAAGCTCGAAGCAACTACAACAGTGTACTATTTTCTGAAAAGCTTGCAATTTCATACATTTTGTTTTAGTACGAATATAGTCACAATAAAGGGTGAACGAACTCCCCAGTGTTGCGATTGCAGTGCATTGATCGAGTGATGGACGATTGCAATGCATTGAAATCGCGAATCGATATGTTTTATTTAGACGATGACAAAAGTATACAGAGTGCATTAATATGTACATGCATTAACTGGGGTGTAGGGTGTGAGAATCGATTTCAATCGATGAAATGTTTCAGGTTACGTAAAACTGTACGGTTATATCGCTGAAGGTTTAACAGGTATATATTACATTCACGTTTTATCAGCAAAGTACATATTATCTCAACTCCTACGTAATAAGAGGGAGCCTATAGCTTATCGATTTATATTCCACTAGCTTTTGCGCGCAGCTCCGACCGCATGGTACCTACATAAATAAAAAGTAGCTTATGTCCTTCTCCAGGTTTTAAACTATATATGTACCAAATTTCATTTAAATCGGTTGAGTGGTTTAGCCGTGAAAGGTAACAGACAGACAGACAGAGTTACTTTCGAATTTAAAATATTAAGTAAGGATAAGAATTGAAAATCAACTATAATATTAAACTAGAAAATCGAAGACCGATTAAAGTTAATGAAGCGAGAGAGATGTGGCATATCTATATATCAAGTGGAAATGCGTAGGTTGTTTCTGTCGATCTCTCATTTAAATTGGTTTCGATACAGGACCATATTTTTTATTTTAGGTCCGAGCACAGCTGTCAAGCTGTTAATATCGCACTAAAATTTGTTCAATGGTTCTTGCGTGATAGTCGGACAAAGAAACATATATAACGATTTGGATTTATAGATAAGTACTTAAGTAGTCGATCTGAGTTCATAAAATCTCATAAATTTATGGACTTGTGGAGCAATATTATGATTTATCTCTCACACAACTGAATACTCTGACCAGGCTGATCATCCTGCCTGGGGGCACGGCCCAGCGTTTGACGTAGGAAACTTGTAATAGTCACTGTGTTTAGGCGCTACAGACTTAAAACATAATAAATGTTTCAAAGTCTATAAATTTACGATATATATTATCCTTTTTACAGCTTTATAACAGTAAAGAAATCGAAAAGCATCGATGACCTAGTGGGCGAAACCGATGGACTGCTACGCAGAGGTCTCGAGTTCGATCCCAAGGCTCTCTGACTTTTAGAAGTTATGCGCGTATTAAATAGTTAGTTATCGCTCGCTTTAAAGGTAAAGGAAAATATTGTGAGGAAACCTGCATGTTTGAGAGTTCTCCATAATGTTCTCAAAGATATGTGAAGTCTGCCAGCGTAGTGGACTATGGCCTAACCCTTCTTAAGCTGAGAATAGGCCCGTGCCCAGCAGTGGGACAGTTTAATACAGGCCTGGTATTATTAAAGAAATTGTATAAAGAGCATGCACGGAGATAATCCGTATCCACTGCTTAGCCCTTCGATAAGCGCTATTTTACGTTGGTAAAGTGTTCACGTTGATAAACATTTTTAATACATGTTTACGGAACGTTAAAAACTTATTTTTACGAACTACTAATACTGCCACAATGATAGACGTACAGACATCTCTATTTGTTATTCTTACAAATTGAGTACTTTCAGCTGAGCATATGTGGGATGCTGGGAGTAAGTGCGGAATGAGAGGAATAAATAAGTGGATTATTTCTCGTTACGTCAATCAACCGATGAGAGATTACATCAATGTTTACATTTCCTAGATTTCCGTATTTCTCGATGTGTATTCGGAACCAACAGAGTTGGATTTAGTTTTCGAATTAGAATTCGAATGATTATACAATATGGAGCGCACATATTTATGTATTGTGTTGTTATTACTATATATTATAAGAATTCTAAAGCAATGCATGTATGCATCGCTTTACCACAGCCCATGCGCTGTAGGTAGTGGATTTGAAACCAAGACAAGAAAAACAAAATTTCGTGTTTGGTTATTCGTTGTGTCCTTTATATAAATGTCTATAAAGCCTTAATAATTCTAGTGCAACAATGCTCTTCGTTAAGAGAAAGCATTTAGGAATAGTAGGCTACTAGCCGCGCTATATAACAATTAAATTAAGACTATTTTATATTTTATTTCATACGGATTTACTTCTTTCTGATGTTCTGTAAGCCTGGAGATTCACTTTATGTGTTATTTATAAATACACGCATAATATTGTCTTCTGTTTACGCGAATGTTATTCATTGAAATTAAACCACTATATACGGATTTTATCGAGTTGTTTATTTAACACTTTATTACATAATTTAGAAACTGTTACATTACTATACTACTATTTTAAACTTTACTAATTTAAGCTAATCAACTTATTAAAACTATTAAAACTATTTATATTTAAGTTTACACTTTCCCGGACGTTTCGGTTGCTTTTCAGCAGCCATGGTCACGGGGATACTAAGATGATAGTTGTCTCAACTGGGAACTGTGCTGTTAAATGCAAAGCCGTGCGACTTTGCATTTAACAGCACAGTTCCCACATAAGCAAGCTATCTTGTTACGTTGTGGGGCGATATTTTTTATTTTTTAAAGACATCTCCCGCTCTTGTAGTAATTTCTGTGTCGCGGGGCAATTTACAAACATTCAAACAACGGACACAAAGAACGGCCAGACTCAGAACAATTATTTGTGGACCACACAAATTTTTGTCTCGTGTGGGATTCGAACCCACAACACTCGGCGCACTGGCAGTGGCGAGCCAACCACTTTAATCACTACGTCCTCCGTGCAGTCAAAGTCAATAATGTAAACAAAATGTTCATACTTACTTTGTACCTACACTCATTAAAAAAACGTATTTCAATATATTGTCTGCAGTACTCGCCGATTCTACATTGGTTAAGATATTGTGTTCTTGAAATTAATCTACTTATATCGCAATTTTGTTTACAACAATTTCAATACTTTTTGTTTTCATGGTTACCGAAACTCAGGTGTTAACGGAATGGGATTTAAAGTGATATGTTGTTGATGCTTACTGAGAAAGAGCTTAGAGTATCCCCTGATCGTACTGTGTTATGCATGTCCTTGAAGTACATTATAAGCATTTTTACTGTTCCAAGTAAACTTCCTTTTATTTTGTATCTTTAAACTTTTTCAAGGAAATATTTTATTCAAGAGCTCCCGACGATATAACAAATACCAAGCATCACTTTAACCTATACTTGTGATCGCCCTATTGTCAAAATCCAGCTAAAACCATCTTTGAAAAGAGGAAAACGTAATTAAATAAAACAACATTAAAAAGAACTTACTGTTTCTAATTTTATTCATTACACTAAAGCTCCTCAATAGCTACTAAAGAAAACAAAAAGCAAAGAAAATAGTTGGACAAAGCGTGACGAAACGGGTACTGAACTGTTTCTTTGTTTACTTTTATTTACAAGATAAAACCTTGGTCCAAGCAAAGTAAGAAAATGTTATTTTCAGGGCTGCGTTAATGAAGTACTCAAGATTTTCAGCCTTATTAAACTATTTAGTAAATACATATAAAGTTTACTTATTCAAGAATTCCGCATCGAGCTCGAATGGTCGCAGCCCACGCATGTTTTCCATGGATCATGAATGATTTAAACATTTCCATTACCCAATGCGAAACAACTACAGTTTCTGAGAACATATTGATTAGACCGACTTGTATTTATATCAGCAAAGACATCGAAAATTCCATCGATAAGTCGACTAACATGCTTCTGCACCATCATCACTACATATTATAAAATAAAGCCCATCGCTTCGTCCCTCTGTCTGTTCGCGATAAACACAAAAACGACCGCACGGATTTTCACATGTTTTGATTCATGAGGAAGGTTTAGGTGTATAATTTATTAAGGTTTTGTACTACATACCCTTGCGAGGCCAAGGCAGGTCGCTAGTTACAATCTATATTTCAATTTTCAAATTTATCGAACAAAATGTCTTTGGTAATTTTATTTCATGGACTGAAATATATTCTTAATTCGAGTCGTATAGTTTTTTATCTATGCTGCCTTATATCTCTTGCATTTCTGAAATGATTTAGAAAGAACAAACATACAACGTTGTGAGATAGATTGCTTTAGATACCAGTCTATTCTGGAGAAACGTGGTGCGATATGTCTCCAACTAAAGGAATGATCCTCAAACTAGGCTGTATGATCGTGCTGCAGTTTTCACTTACAAATTATCAACACAATATAACGTTTTTTTTACTGCAATATTCAGTAGACAGAAGAGAGTTCTCCAGCCGGACAGCTCCTGTTTTTACCATAGCTCTACATGAAAAACAAACCCAGCGTTACTTATCAAAATACCGTTTACTTAGCTACCTCTAAACTAAATAGGTCTCAAGTCCTTGGTCAACGGCCGGCCCTTGTTACTTAACTATTCAAGCAATTAATACTCAGCATTGAGTGAAGTTACTAGAAGTTATTATTTTCTGATTAATCGCTTGTCTTATAATTCGGTTATTGTATCTTTGCCACTAAATAAGTAATCCTTCTCTTTATGAACCTGTATATATAAAATATAAATAACTCTACAAAAGAACACATAATATTGATGAACCATAAACAATAAAGAGAGCAATGTCTGAATATATCTCGAAGCGCCATGCAAAATAATTTATGTATGAATCATGAAAATTTAAATGAAAATGTATTTACGTATTTGGATGCAGACAATTTATTTTTGTTGTGTGATGAGAATATATTTATTTATGATTACTGCTGCGCTCCTGTGATGCGTAGCGTGATGTTGAAAAACCTATACTCAAGGATTGGGCTATGAAATGCAAAACGAATTTTTAATTTAACTGGTAGTTTCAGTGATTAACGCGATCAAACAAATTATTAAGCATTCGAACTAATCTAAATGCTTGAGTGATCGATAATAGTGATCACGTCAATAGTGTAATGGACGGGAATCGAAGCCACGACCTCTCAATCAAAAGTAAAATGCCGTACCCGCTGTTTTTAAAATTAAGCCGTCGAGAGTACATCAAAATTCAATGAAAGTTAAAAAATATTAGGTTAGATGTTGCCCGCGGCTTCGCTCGCGTACTTAAATGTTAGATTAGTAACAATTGACCTGGGTCCGGGTGGTGGGCTTCGTGGGCCTGCCCGCCACCCGTTCAGCACCAGGTCCGAGAGGCGGCGTGCGTGTTCCCACGCGCGCCTCTGTGTCGTGTGTCCCTCCCCCACACAAGGAGGGACAGTAGGGCTTAAATCTAGTGGTGACCAAAGCCTAGTCTTGTTGTGTCGTGGCCTGCCGTTTCATACAGCGAGCCGAAACCTCGGCGGGGTCGCCACCGCATGTGAAAGTGATTCGCGCGGCCCCGCCGATTGCGGTTTTGTCGAGGAACACCGTGGTAGGTTTAGTCGGTATTCCGGGAGGTCCATTATTATCATTATTACCATCTTTCTCTTTTACCCCGGTGAAGCCGACATATTCCCACTGCCAGCCCTCGCGGAGAGGTATGCGTCAATGCATTCCCCCACGTAAAAGAAAGTAACAATACTATTTTCTGAATGAACGGTACCCTATGTCCTTTTATATTCTTCAGACAACGTGTACGCGAACTTTCGTGATGATCAATCTAGCAATTAAGGCGTGAAACCGTAACAAACAAACAAACTCACATTCACATATACAGGTTGTCCGGTGATTAATGGATAACCTGGAAATGTCTCATAGTGGATCGGATTGCCGTTCAGAAAAAAATATGAAAAATATCTATCCTAACTACTACCTGAGATATGTGTTTTTTTTTTATTACGATGTATAACTTTCTTGTATACTACGACCATAAATGAATGAAATCCATCGGTTTTTTGTTGTTTTTATTATTAAACACTAATTATGCTAAGAGATAGACCGTCAAAAGTATGCTATGCTAATATAGCTTGCACTTTTTAATATATATATATATTTTTTTTTTCATGTTTTCTGAACGGCCTTCATTCCTACTATAAGGCATTTCAAGGTTATCCATTAATTACCGGACACCCTGTATAATATGTACAGAAAAGGACATAGTGTACTCTGCTTCCAGGAAAAAGGCCTGTTACCGACGAATTGAAATTATAAGGGTACTAGACACTACTAGTACTATGGGTACTAGACAATGGATAAATATACATGTATATTTTTTTTTTTTTTTGTAAATACATACATATTATACATAGAAACACCCAGACCAAGACAAACATCCATGTTCATGCACACAAATGTTTGACTTGTGCGGGAATCGAACCCGCGACCTCAGGCGTAGCAGTCGGTTACACTAACTACATAACTACATGCACGGTAGCGAAGCGCAAAATCTAGTAAACTATAGAGAGCATTTGTTTGTATAGATAACCGCTGCAACTACTGAACCGATTTTAATAATTCTTTCATCATTAGAAAGCTACTTTATGCAGAAGTAATATAGGCTAAATAACATCACGGTACGAGCTATAGGTGCGGAGCAGTAATCATAAAGACCATAAAGATTTATCAACGACTCGTGATATTGACATAAGTGAATCCTTACCTAAATATAAAAGACACTTACAACAATTCATTTAAGTTTTTCATTATGCTTTTTATTTTTTATTTCTCTTCTTAAAAACATTCCCAATGTGTAGCTCATTTTAATTACGTTATTTTTTGTCATGTTTTTAATTTAAGCTTTATTGTTATATAATATGTATAAGCATGCTGTGGTCTCCTATAACTGAGTACACTATACGAAACTATGTTTATATGTTTATATATTCTTTGTCGGAGATCCTTAATAAATAAAGAGTCTTTGGGGACTGCTGATAGTGAAAACCAAGTAACTAGCGTACGGTGGCGATGACGCGAGTTTCACGTTTTTGTTCAACCAAAAAGTACACATATATACACAGAATACATATAGCTCATGGAAAACGTTCGGTGACGATGACGCGAGTTCCATGATTTTTGTTCACCCAAAAGTGCTCAACGCGCCTAAAGAAGTTTTCACTTCAAAAATAAAATAAACGTGGGTTAAACCGCAGTGTGCATGAGGGCTCAGGTTCGATCCCCGATATTTTCAGCCAGTGTGATTTTTCTGCTAAGAAGTACTCAATAGAAGCTCAGATACTGCACGAATGGCGAGTGGTTTAAGTGGTCGGCTCCCCACCGCCACTGCGCCAAGTGCTGTGGGTACGAATCGGGACAAAAAAAATTGTGAGCCACAAATGGTTGTACCGTATCTGGATGTTCTTCGTGTCCGTTGTTTAAATGTTTGTAAAGTCCCCCCGATATACAGGGATTATTCCTAATGCGGTTGTCGTTTTAACCAAAAACAATAAGATACAAGAATCTGGAACTATGCTCGGTAGTATACATGATCGATGGCGTAGTGGTTAGTGTAACCGACTGCTACGCCTGAGGTCGCAGGTTCGATTCCCGCACAAGTCAAACATTTGTGTGCATGAACATGGATGTTTGACTTGATCTGGATGTTTATATGTATAATATGTATGTGTTTACAAAAAAAAATGTATATATGTATGTTTATCCATTGTCTAGTACCCATAGTACAAGCTCTGCTTAGTTTGGGCTAGATGGTGTTGTGTGTATGTGGTAGAATATTTATTTATTTATTTATACGTGAGATCTTTAACAATAGGTGTTGAAATGTGGATATACTTTTTTTCTCTCAGTAACTTAGTAAACTCACCAACCTATATATTTCGACGTATTTAAGTTTTACTTCGTTTTGAGTTTGAATCTGTTTTATGATGAGTCAATACACCTCTAACTACCCCTTCAGTAACTGGTCTATCTACACTAATATTATAAAGAGGACAGAGATAATTTTTTGTTTGTTTGTAACGATTTAACTCAAGTGCTTTTATGAACAGTCGAAATATATCCGAAAAGGCACGTTTGGCTGTTCATAGAGGACTATTAGTGCCTACACTTATGCATGTAAGTGAAAGTTGGGTATGGCAAAAGAAGCATGAGAGCAGAATAAATGCTGTAGAAATGAGAGCGCTGAGAAATATAAGTGGTGTAACTCTGAAAGATAGAACAAGGAATAGTCTGATTAGAGAGAGATGCGGCATAAAAGTGGATATAGTAACGAGAATAGAAAAGGGTATGTTAAGCTGCTTTGGGCATGTAGAAAGAATGGACGAGAAAAGACTGACTAAGAAAGTTTATAAGGCTAGTGTGAATGGAACAGTCGCAAAGGGAAGACCTAGGCGAAAGTTTCTTGATCAGATCGGAGACGTTCTGGATAAAGGCCAGGTTAAGAGCATCTTAAACCGGCGAGCGTGTATGAAGAATGTTATGAAAGTGAATGAAGCCAAAGAAGTGTATCAGGATCGTAGCAAATGGCAATCCGTAGTCTCTGCCTACCCCTCTGGGAAACAGGCGTGAATCTATGTATGTATGTATGTATGGTTTAACTCAAACACTAATCAACAGATTTAAAAGATTCTTTCACCATTAGAAAGCTATCTTATCAGCGAGTAACATAGGCTATATTTCATTTGATAAAAGTACTTTGCCTCACATAACCTAATCTACTTTTACATATCTACCAAATGCTACTAGCTTTTGCACGCGGTGCTACTCATAGAAATGATTGCCATCCCGCTAACAATAACATAAGGTACGGGACTCAAGTCAAAACAGAATAATGATGCAATGAACACGTTTGTATTTAGGTCATTACGAAATTATTTAGCGGATATTTTGTCGTGCTAACGTTCAACAATGGCGAATAACTGGATTCCACGAAGTAATTTCGTACACAACACTTGAAATATCGTTTAATTGTGTTTACTCGTCGGCCGGACGCTGATTATGGCGGCCACACAAGATGAAACAACTCTGCTTATAACCCTACACCGTGACACACGGCCATGTGTTTGAACATCGTGAAGAACAGATTGTCTCTTATCTAAATCAAGATTCATTTTTAAACATTTGCTGTGCCAAAAATATAATATCGGCTCTATATATAAACCGTCCCACTGCTGGGCAGTGCTGGACGAGGGCTTCTTCTCAGTGTGGGAAAGGTAAGGTCCTAGTCCACCACGCTGGCACTTTGCGGGCACTTTACATATCTTCGAGTACATTATGAAGAATGTTTTCCTTCCCCGTTAAAGCGAGCGATAATAAATGATTTAATACGCACCTAACTTTAAAAAGGCAGATGTGCTTGCATTCGGATTGAACCCAGGACCATTGCGTAACAGTCCAACGGTTTCTCACTAAGCAATAAATGCTGGTGCTATGCTAAGGTAGAATATGAATTATAAACGAAGAAAACATGAAAAGGACTTGCGATCTCGATAAGCCATGTAATTAATTACAGATACGCGTTTAAAAACCTCGGTGTAGCAAGTGAAAACTTAGCATCAGCGATCTGGGGCCCTATTACAATCTTTTATTAAACCTGTCAAGTTCCAGGCAGTTCAAATAACTGCCAGGTTTTGTTTCGTATTATGACATGTGAATAGTTGATCGTCTTTATGCTGGCTAGTTTGTCGCTGGCCGATTTGTGACTTGACAGTGCATCGGTCAAAAATATTACATACATGTTTGTCGGTAAATAACGGTTTTAATTTTATCGTATTATCTATGATAATATAATTAAAACTATTCTTTTTTGGCAAAAATAAAACAAATATATCTTTATGCTATCATATCATGAATTTTAGCATTATATTTGCAATATTAAATAAAATATTATAAGTAACTAATATTCGGTTTCAGAACGTCGCGCGTTGCCGATTGAAATGTCATTTCCAGACACACATAAGTTGCTCTACATACATTGACTTATTTATTACTCTACAGTCTACATAATTATTATCTAGTTTTGATATCAATATTATATACCTAGCATGTATAAATAAATTGTTATGTTTTATAAATAATCTTCAATAATTATCATACGTTATTTTTTTTAACAATTGAATGTGTCTACAATACAAAGAAACGTCTACAAAACAGACGATTATCAGAAAGTGATCAGCCATCGATAGGGCTTACAAAAACTGGTGCATGCGATTTTCGGCCTTATTGACATTAGTCAGAATTTATCATTTTATTAACGTATTAATACGTTAATAAAATCAAAAAAGAGTCAGAAAGCAAAAAAATATAAAAAAGTGTCATGAATTGTCTATAAGATCCAAAATCGCATGCACCTGTTTTTTGTAAGCACTATCGCTGGCTCATCACTTTCTGATAGTCATTTGTATTGTAGACGTTCATTTGTTTTGTAGACACGTTCATTAGAATTACAAAAAAAACTAACTTATTTTAGGTACCTATCCCCGTGGTACAACTAGTTGGACATAATTCCACCGTTGTACATAATCATAAATTGACTGAATTTTATTGACTTACCATAGGAAAACATTATTTTATACATAAATAAAGCAATACAAAATGTACATAATACATGTAAGTACATATAAGATTTTTGTATTTTATTTTATAATTTTTATTATTTTAAGTAAGGTAAGTAGAGCATATATCATGGCGTCACATTAAAATTTCAATCTGTGGCACGAAGAGGAAATTAAATTCCTTCTCGTACCTAATGCTTATCATCCCAAATTTACAAGAAAACCTGAAAAGCATAGTTAATTCAAATAATAATAGTTCGTCGTCACAGATTTCATAAACTATCTAAAACTAGGTTACATATTACATAAAAATAAAAGCAATAATTAATGTAGCTATTCAAAAAAAGCTACCAGCATAGCGTAAACTGAATGGTTTGTATTGTTTACAATATGGCGACTTTAATATGAAACGAAATGTCAAATGAAAGCTCGTAATACGGTATTTGCCAGGCAATACTCGATCACCTGTCACGTGACCGCTAACTGGCTGGAGTTAGCGCGTTTATAATACGAAATTGCAAGGCAGTTTACTTTACGCCGTATACTGGCTGGAAATAAGAGTTTGTAATAAGGCCCCTGTAGGCTAATTCACGTAACTTCGTGACGCGCCGATCAAGTTGCGGTGCAGTTGCAATTAAGTTTACGTCTTAATGCAGAATGGTATTCTTGTAATTGTTTAGCTGCGCGTGAGCTGCACGTAAACTGCGCGTGTGCTGCGCGTCAACTGTACGTCAGTCGTATGTAATACTTTTGACATGGCTTTTAGGCTTTTGGGCCATTACATCAGTTAAATTTATCTACGGTGTGGCCACATGAGGGAAATTAATTTACTCACTAAGTAATCGCATGGAATCGCACGTTTAACGTTTCACGTTGATAGGACTAAACTGTCATTTGAGACGTCAAATGAATAGGTGAATACCGATCAAGTTGCGATCTCAATCACGCACATAAAACGCGCAGCAGTAGAATACTCTAAAGCGCTCGCGTGACGCGAACTTGACGCGAGCGTATCTGAAGGCGGTTGTCAAAATTACGAGAATACGAAAAGGGCTATTTTGATCGAAACTTAACTGCAACTGCACTGCAACTGAACTTATTTAATTACGTGAATTAGCCTACTGGTTGCTGTTGTTCACGTTTGATAAAGCTATTGAATGAAACATCTCGCAATCTGGTCGCTTTTGAAAACCCCTATATAGCTAGTTTAGTTTTATACAACGAATATTTTTGGGAAAAAGTATAACCAATGTTATAATCTATCATAACATTGGTTATACTTTTTCCCGAAAATATTCGTTGTATGTTAGAACATATAAACTCTCAACGTAAATCACGGTGTAAAGAATCTGGTACGCATGTAGTGAGTGCATACTCACTATAGGCATAAATAATGTCCTGCAGACCGAATTTCGGTCACGGCGGCCAATCTTAACGGAGACTAGCCATCTGCGCAGTAGATATTATAGTGCACAAGTATGTACGCAAACACAACTACACTCTCTGTTCCGACACTCTCATAATCCGATGGGACGGATAATCCGACACGACCGGAGAGAGATCAGGCGCAGGACCAACGACTTCACGTGCTTTCCGAGGCACAGCGTTGTCTAACACCGCCAACTTCCTAACTTCGGGCTCGTATTGAGATTTCTTAACTGAAGAACCCAATATAAGGGAATTCCGAAGGGATAGACGTAGTGTGAATTGCGAGTATATTATAATCACATTTCGCCAACTGTGTTACGTCTTACGCAATAAGAAGCGCTACGTATAAAAAAAAATTTAACAGCCTTCTGAGAAAATTTGCAAACCGCTACTAAATATTCCTAAAAACAGTCACACTTTGCTTGACCCGGGAATTGACCCTTGCTTAACTAATGCCACGAACCGAACGAGGCAGTCAAGATAGCAACACGGTAAGATATTAATGTTGAATGTCAATCATCGGTCCTAACACCACTACACAGTGATTCAGGTTTCATACAAAGGCGGTCATAAATACACAAATCCGTTATAAAAAGTATTTTATTATTTTACACGTTGGAATATATTTAGGTAAACGTAAATAATTAAAATTATAATATATTATATAAGTTTAAAAAATTCTTAACAACATTTAGGTGTAAAAATGTCTCGCAGTAATTTTATTTTAGACGATCGATGCATCTAAAACATTTTATATTGCGAATTTTAATAGTAAAACTGTAAATAATGGTTATTTGTATTAACAATAACCACAAAAGAATAAAATAAAATAGCAAAAATACATAAAATAAGTTTATTTTCTAAATACAAACAACCTACAAACTATACGAAATATTGGCAAAATTACCTTTAAATACATAACAAGTCTAAAACAGCTTTTGACAGTACACTCTTTTTTTTGACAGGTAACTTTCGTAGACCTGTTATGAAGGGATCTGAATGAAGAAGAAGCCTATTAATTAAATCAGTATTGGTCAAAATGCGACTCATTTTTCGCGTGTGATTTCTCCTAAATGATTTGATGTGTTTGTTAGTTGCTTCAGCTGCTTCTTCAGACAGCTCTCCGATTGACAATAAAGCGTGATCAATAACATTAACACCATGAACTAGGACTTTGTGAACGGAAGCAGGCATGTTATACCACGGATACTCGGCAACTAATTGCCGAGCTGTTTCTAATGCGAACTGTTCGAAGTTCGTCTTATTAATGTTATATCCCGAATTCAAACATTGAAGTATGATCCAGCAACGATCTAGGAGATCTTTCTTGATCCCAGTAATTTCAGCTGAAATTTCTGAGTTCGAGAAAAACCGTCTGGCGGTATTACCATCGTTTGAGGTCCCGCTTTCGCCACTTTTGGGCTTATCCACTATAAGACCTAATCTTTCTCTAAATTGAGTCTGAATATATGTTTCTTTTGCTGCAACAAGAATTTTGTCATTTTCAAATCTAGCTTGCCATTTTTTAACATCTAACTTGTATGCGACATGAACAAAATATTCAAAGAAGCGTATTAACGCGTGAAGAGGTGATATACCAAATTCATATTTACTCTCATCGACTTTCTTGTTTAAACATTTGTCAATTTGGTTCATTTCGCTGGACAAGGCATTACAAATATAACATTTAGACGAGGAAACACTGCTAAGTGCATTACACACTTTGCCATCTACCATAGTAAATTGCAAGCAATGAGTAACGCGGTATTCCTGATCTTCTTTTTTGAAAACAGTTTGCTGTAAGTTACTTATTTTCTCTTTAAAATATGCTTCTTCCTCAACTGATACTGCAGTCGATTCTTTCAAATATCGAAAGCGTACAGGCCTACAGTATCTAGTTGACGAAGGACGAGGATTTTTCCACAAAACTACGGTATTTTCTCCAGTATCTAATTTCAAAACAAGCTGAAGTGGCACATATGAAGTATAAAAACAAGCTACCGTCTTCAATAGTGGCGTCAGAAAAACACTGTTTATATTCAGAATGCCCTGTACTGCCATCGAAACCCCATTTCCCTATCAAAGCTATCTTATCCTGGGATTCTTGAGGTACCCTATCCAAAACAACCTTTTGAGACTTGAGAATCCGATTGGCTGTATGATCTAATAAACTTTGAAGTTCGACTTCGGCAGATGATTCGCTAACAGTAATATCTGGAGGATAACAGTGTTTTTTCGATTCCACAACAATTTGGTAAGATGGCAAAATGCTTTTTGAAAACTTATTGTTTATAAATTTCTTTACTAATAAATATTGATGTCGAGTTAAGTGAGCTTCGACAATGAGCGATAAAACTTCGTTAGCATCGATTTCAGGAAAAGTTATTAAACTATCATCGGAAGCACTAAGCAATGAATGTACAAGAGAAGGATCTTGCTTAGACAAATTAGCTAATCTTCTCCTTTTTGTACGTGTACTGGTCTCGTCAAAGTTCATTTTCGGACGGCCAGACGATGAAGATGTTGATGCTTCAACTTCGTCAAAGTTCAGAGATACACGTACCTTAGTTCGCTCTACATCAATATTTTCAATTTCATGCAGCCAATCTGAACACATTTCTAAGAATTTAGATTTAGTACGATTCGACTTGGCCCAGTAATGAGAAATTCGTTTACATACATTCGTAATTCTAAGGCTTAAAGGTTCTAGGTTAATGTTTTCGATGTAATCAGAAAGGCATGATGTTTCAGTCAAAGTGTTCAGGACATGCTGTGATTTTTCATTTGGTTTACCCACTTTAGAGTACCAAATGTTAAAAATTGACATCCTCGATACAGAACATTTGAAAAATGTACCTGAAACAATATAAAAACTGAACTTAAAAAAATGACTTTATTTTTATTCTATGGGCATACATACTTTGACAGCCCACTAACGTAAGAAGAGGCAGGAAGAGGCAGATGAAACTTATAGCCCTTTATAAGGATGTTCTCCTTATTCTAAAAAGATATGCTTCAAGGGCAGCAAAGTACAGCGAAAAGTTGTAGGTCCAAAAGATAAATATACATCACATTTTTTAAAAAGGAAACTACCCTCAATAATAAAATGATACAAAATAATATGTGCATAAAAAAAAATAAAAAGTGGTTGATAATAAAAGTACATACCTTGCTCTTGATCCATACCTTCACAATACGTAAACACTTGATTTGAAATGGTGACACTCAAAAACAACGTGATTAAGTTTTAATGACTCACACGTAGCGTTAATTAGTATCGCGATGCGCTCACTTCCGCTGCACAAAAGTGAATGATACCTTGACCTAATTACGTTGGTATTTATAGTTTTTGGAAGTATGTGAACTAGCTAATGACTTAATGAGGTGATCTTACTGGAGTAAGACAATGAAATTTTTCAATTTATGGCCTAGGGCGGAATCACAGTGCACTAGTAGAAAAACTGCTTGTGCAAACAGTTACCAGCCTATATTAAATCCAACGCTGGGCTTCACTTACTCGTTAAAGAAAACCATCGGTATCGTAAATACTACACTAGAAATACTTGATATTTGAGGGTTTAGTTTACATAACATTTGTAATAGAATTATCAAAAAGTCAAAACAAAAATGTTAGTTACAGTACCCGAACATAATCTCTAAATTAAAACAAGAACTAATATTTACGACAAATGGCGTAGTGATTACAAATGCAGGAGCTATATTTTTTAATAAATATTATATCCAAATATTCACAACAAGAAAACCTTTTAAATTTTGTAGATTTGTTTTATTTGTGAAGTACACTGCATAAGGAATTGTTTTAGAATTGCGGGCGACTTTACAGAAGTCGAAACAATGAACAAACATAATTAACGCTTAAATCTGAAACAGCTATTTGTGGACTAACTAATATTATAAAAGTGAATCTAAGTTTGTTTGTTTGCTTTCACATCTTAACTACTCGACCGATCATCATGAAATTTCGAATACGCTTTGTCAGGGGATCAAAACAGGACATAAGGTACCTTTTACCCCGACAAAAGTACCTCACCTAACCTACATTTACACGAGCGAAGTTCTATCTAGTATCTAATACATAAACACAGTATTTAGTGTAAATCGAATACATCTAAATGTTTCATGACCTAATATAAGGCAGAAGAGCCTCCTACTTCTTCTACCGTACCTACATATGTTTTTTAAGAGACAGCTCGCCTACTTTAAATAATTCCTGCGTCACGGAGGACTTTACAAACATTCAAACAACGTACACAAAGAACACCCAGACTTGAAACAACTATTTGTAGATCACATAAAATTTTGTCCCCTGTCCCCACAAGGGACTCACTCACTCAAATGTTTGTCCCTTATCCCCACAAGGGACAAAAATTTCAGAGATCGAACCCACAGCTCTCGGCGCGGCGGCAGTGGCGAGGCAACAATTTAAACCACTACGTTATCCGAGCAATTAATATTAATAATATTAACATTAAAAATATTAAGATGCAGTGTATTACACAAAACACGTTTCATCGGCTGTAATCTTATCTCAAACGAAATGGGAACAAGCATATTACCTATACTCCATTTGGTTAGGTACTGCCTCCGTGGCGCAGCGGTAGTGAATGCGACTGCTGTGCATGAGGTTTCGGGTTCAAATCCCGGGTCGGGCCAACAAAAAGTTATTGGGTTTTTCTGTTAAGAAATCTCAATACGAGCCCGGAGTTAGGAAGTTGGCGGTGTTAGACACCCTCGTGCCTCGGAAAGCACGTAAAGCCGTTGGTCCTGCGCCTGATCTCTCTTCGGTTGTGTCAGATTATTCGTCCCATCTGATCATGAGAGTTAGGGAACAGAAAGTGCATTTGTGTTTGCGCACACATTTGTGCACTATAATATCTCCTGCGCCGATGGCCATTCTCCGTTTAGATTGGCCGCCGTGACCAAAATTCGGTCAGGAGGACATATAGGTATTTAACTAAAGGTAAACAATCTTGATGTGACTTTTTACACAAACACTTATTAAACAAATAAACTACTACTGAAACTAACGGTTTAATTGATTTAAATTGTTATTGTTATATTTACATTGATCTTTAGAAGCATTCAATCCTGGGTCCTTTAAGCGGGGCGTGAAAAAGCACCTTCTCAGGCCGTCAAATTAGAGACCTCAACATCGCCTTGGCTGCTATGAAGACGGTGTGGAGGCCACTGCTCCACCACACGACTGCTTACCAACAGGCGAAGTGTGGTCATATTGATAAGCAAAATAAAAATAAATAAATAAAAACATTTTATTTTTAAACTGAGTTTTTAGATTAAAAGATAAAAAAGACACATCACGATTATTCACCTTTAGTTAAATACCTAACCAAATATCACATTGAACATATACTTAATGGATCGAATATTGCCGAAATAAAATAAAAACACAGTTACATATCTGTAAATGTTTATTTATCATAAATATTAGCCTATAATATAAGTTAACATAGTGTTGATAAACATTTTGGAATGGTCAACAGTTACAATTATATAAGTAGATTAAAGACATAGACATACATATATATATGAAGTGCGAAAAAAATTGTCGTAAATAAGAGTTTTAAAACAATTTAAATAACTTATCTGGGTATTCTTTTTTATATACAACTAAGGTGGCAAACAAGCATATGGCCCACCTGATGGTAAGTGGTCACCGTAGCCTATAGACGCCTGCAACACTAGAGGCATCACTTGCCTGTTGCCGACCCTTTAGGAAAGGAAGAAGATAAAAAGGAAGTGGGAAGGAGGAAAGAGGGTAATTGGGCCTCCGGTACTCTCACTCACCGAACGAAATACAACAGTGGGAATACTGCTATTAATTCACGTCGATATTCTGTGAGAGGGCAGTCCTTCCCCGGTCGAGCCGGCCCATTTATGCATGAAATCAGCGAGACAACATGCACTCACGACAGAGGGTGTAATACACCCACATTTCGTTTGCTATAGTTTAAGGTACCGCATAATAACGAGCGGTTCTATTGTCGTCAACAATTTCAGGACAGTAAAATTTATTCATAGAAGAAGACAATAAGACTGACCGAAAAGCGAACCTAAGACTTTATACTCAGTAGTCACATTTACTGTCACTGGGGTACCTAGGTAACACTTTTGGCCGATAAAGAGATCGAACCCCGAACAAATCACTAGTTACAATGCTCTCACTCACATAACTAAAGCAATGAGGAAGACAAAAAATTTAATAAATATAAATAATTAAATTAGAAATACAGGAATGAGATCTTTAGAAATGAAATTGGTTTTACAACGGAAGACTATTGATTCATAAGGAGTATTTTTTTATAATTCGGCTACCTGATACTATTTTGGTATTTTATCATTTTCTGTGTTCATGACTGACAGACACTAGTCTAACCAAATGTCAGTTAGTATGACCATCTGATATCTGACTACACTAATCATGTTTTAAATAAAACCTACAGTAATATCATATTTTAAGGTTTACTTAACCTTTAATAAACTTCAGAGATGTCACCTAATTGGTACGTTGCCAGTCGAAACAGATTACCTATATGGTGTAAACTCTTATAAGCGCCATTGTTTCTTTGAAATCACCTGATACACGACCATTTCGTACTCAAGTATAAGGGTAAAGTTCCTGCTTCGGCAATTGCCTTGAGATATCATTGTATAGTTTATTGGATAAGTTTTGGTCTGCCAACATCTTCAAATATCCAAATACCTATTGCAAATATTTAAAACCTAACAACTTTTCTGATTTCGTATCTATACTAATTAGCGATTATTTATAATGTTTTTATACGGTTATAATTATTGTAACAATATTGGTGTTATTAAATTTATTAAGGCTTGAATGATGACAATATAACTAATGCATTAAAAATATATATTTAACAAGTCAAATACGGAGCCCTCATACTAAATTTACACTCAGTTTCTAAAAAGCTAATCAACGAGTCAATAACAAATTCAAGCCGTGTGATTGGCTATTGCTAATGGAGTCAGCCAATGATAGCTTAGTCTTTCAGAAACTAGATGTCATAGCTTTCGAATATGTTGTTCTCGAGTTATTATACCACCTAGATGGAAAATAATACTATAGATCACCTGATAGTACATGGTGACCGTAGGCTGGCAACACCAGGAGTCTCACTTGTCCGATACTGAATGTTAAAAACAGGAGACACTGATGTTGCCAGCATAAAAGTCAAAGAAATTTGTCTGTACAACCACTGGTAATCTTTCAGGATACCTATGGATGATAATGATGACGATCATCATCTCCACTCGAACAGAATATGACTGTTTGACTGCGATTTTCTGAAGGCTGCCTACGGCTAGACATTCATATATAAATCTAATGTTTCATAGTATGGCAAACCCACATCCTCGAAGGGTTAAACAGAAGTATGTCTATAACACTAACATTTCGCAGGATTGTTGTTTTAGTGCCATATAATAGAGCGCGGTCCTATTTCCATTTCCAGAATACGTGCATTTGCTGTAAATTTCTAAAAAAAATCGTATAATACTGCCCAATTACGAAACGAACCCTAAATGTCATGCACAGCAGTCACATTTACGACCGCTATCATACAAAGGCTTTTATGTATGAGCCAGACTACGTGCATATGATTTGTAAACGTCTAATACGCCTCCAAGCAGCTGCCTAACTTCAAACCATTTAACTTTTATTTATTATATATTTCCTATTTATTTATTTGATAAATTAAAGATATTAATGATTATTTAAATAAAATTCACATTTAAATTTAATATATAATGTAACTTATATTTTAAAAGAAATCAGTCTTGGGTATCAATGTAGATTTTCGTTAGTTTCAATATTGTTCTACTATTGCAATAGTTTCACTTCTAATACAGATATATTGCAGTTTTATTTATTTGATTATTTTGATTGCAAACAAGCTTACAGGCCGACTGATGGCAATTGCTGTAGCCTAGAAAGGTTCCTTATCCATTCCACACCACATCCATTCATAAAATTTTAAGACGTAATATAACATGGCATACTTTTGTTTGTCCCCATTTTATTCACGCTTAACAGTTTACGCATAATTCATAATCATATAGTAGAATTGTATATTATCACAATTGGCCGCTCGAGGTCGTCTAAGGACAACCCCGCGGCAACCCGAACCTATTTTCAGGTTGTCACTGAGATAATTATGTCAACATAAACTGTATGCCAAAGTATTATTATGCCCGAAAAATATTATGCCAAAGTATATTAGTGGGAAAAACATTATGCGAAAAAAAAGGGATCACGCCTAGGGGTGCTTGCAATCAGAGGTAATACTCGCCCATTGCAGACTTACAAAATATTGTGCATGTGTATTGCAACAATGCAGACGACAAAGATCACATTGGACCTCTGATAGATAGCACATGAGTTTCATTTGTCAACAACATTTTATCTACTCATCAGCATCTATGGTCAATAAAATAACGTGCTATCAATGTACAATGACTTTAAGAATGACCGTTGTGTCTCAAATGAGCGGATAAGTATTAAAATGTAATAACCAAGGTAAACCGTGATAAAAATCGTAACAATAAGTACAATCCTAATATTTCTGTAATCGTAACACTATACTTAAATGTATATTGCAGAATCCTTGTATATTTGCACTTATATAAGTCCCACCAGATATCATTATTCTTTATACTAAGTGCATAAAATGAGGTTTGAATATTAATCTAAGGTTTCATTAAGCTTCAAATTTATACGTGAATTTGTCACTATATGAATAAATCGAATATTTTGATCTGCTAGTAAAATATTGCTTTTGCAGTACAAAACTATTTGTTTATATACTATTGGTGATATACAACCATTCAGCTTGCCTGATGCTATAAGCGGATTCCTTAGCTTTAACATTAGCGACATCAAACGCATCATTTTAGTTTTACTGATTCTGCAGAAAAGGCGTACTTGCGCTCTTTCTTTCACTCTGCAGACCCCACAGTACCTTTTTAGTAGGCCCTTAAACTCTTCTCATCGTAGAAAGCTGCCGATCCTACCTCTCCCTGACGTATAATATCATATTCTTGCTTAATATACAAAATATAATCTTATAATAATGTCTCAATATCCTGAACCTTATGCTAGGTTTCATTATATACGGTGTTATAAACGAGTTCCTGAATCTTCATACGCAGCATCAATTTCTTAGCTGGTCCTAATTTCTTGACATGGGGAAGAAGACTGTTGAAAAATCCTATATCTTCATCCTTTGCTACCTCAGGGGTATCTCCAGAAGCACTTTTTTGGGCTTCATCATCGTCATCATAAAAATCAGTCTCCATAATGATGGGTTTTGTATCGAATTCATCGAAGTCATCTTCTTTGACACTAACTTCGTGTGGTTGTTCGATGTAGAAGCTGCTGCTCTGGTCAGCATCATAGTGGTGATCGTCCTGGTCGTGCTCGTGATCATCTTGAGCGAATGTGTCATCTTGGACTTCATTACCTTCGTAGTCGTTGAACTGGTTTGTGAGGAACTGTAGTTTTGGGAGGTACTCCCATTCGGACTCTCCCTGTTTCCTGACTTCTTTTCTCGCTTGGTCTCTTAGATACTTCCACTTCAGTCTTGCTTCGTCACCTAGAATTTATAAAATAAATATTATTATTATAATTTATTACTCTCGTTATATTATATTGCATAAATATCAGTATTTTAAGTATTTTGAAACAACTATAGACTCGTCATTGTATATTAAAATGATGAAATTGATCACTAGAAATTGCTGGTCGGAACAACATGCACACTTTGACTGCACGGATAGCGTACTGTCTTCAAATTGGAACTGGAACAAAAATTTGTGTGATGCACAAACGGTTTTGCCGAGTCTGGATATTTTTAGTGTCCGTTGTGGACACACAGGAATTATTTCTAGTACGTAAGTTGTCTCAGAAAAGAAAAACCCGGTGAATTAGCAGTATCGAGATGCCCTCTTGAACCACGATTTTGTTCGTGTAATCTACCATTCTACACCCAGCATCTTACACTTCACTTGCCTAACCATGATAAAAAAATAATATACGACTTATGTTCAATAATATTAATAACAACGGTCAATTTGAAGTTTAATAGCCATAATAATTATTGTCACTTGAGAGAGGATAAGGAATAGAAGGTGGCTGGACTAGATCGGATGCGGAAGGCATGAAACACTGATATTATTCCTTCTCGTGGTGTTAATTGAAAATAGTTCGATGACTATACGCGATACTAATTATAGGACTTCGTTGTCCTCATACAGTGACACAGTGACAACTAAATGCCCAAAGTCTAAATAAAAACAAACTTATATCAAAGCGTATAAATGTCGCGACGATTGCATAGGTAAAGGGAATTGATTTATTACCATTCATATTTCAATGTCATTTTAGATATTATGAAGTCTGCCAAAGTAAACTAAGACGGAAATATCTTACACTTCTCTGAGCCGGGTTTCAATTTATCTTTACGGCAAATTAAAGATACAGAATGAAAATCATTACTTACGTGTAACATCCAGCTCTTGTGCGATTTCTTTCCAGCTTTCATCCAACTTGTACCAATTATGGTGACCCTTAAGTTGCCTATTCCATATTATCTCCCTGGCTCTCACCAACTCAATCAATTTGTTCATATCAACATCTATCGTTCTTCTTTTATTCATCAACAGCTTCTTCCTAAGAGTGTATCCTAGTTTAGGCCTTTTGATAGAGTCATCAAGAGAGTTGAAGACTTCATCAGTAGTATCCTCATCACCTTCCTCGTCCTCAGCCAGGAACTGGTGATGAATAAATTTCAACTTTTGAAAATGCGGCCATTCTGAATCTGTCGGACTTTTCTTCATTTCCTTTCGACATTGGTCCTTGAGATTCTTCCATTTCTTTCTGCAGTTCAAACCTGAAATTGTTGTACCAGTAAATTAATTTATTTTACCTTTAATCGCGTCGTCATTCAGTATTTTATTTGTGGTAAGTCTTTTGATAAGTTCCAAGTATAGCTGGCCAATAAAACAATCGATGTTTATGCAGTAAACATTCAATTCAGAATAATTGTTATAGATATTGAAATAACCTTGACTTCAATACTTTCACGTTCAATACATTGTTTAAAAATTAATTGTGCGATATGAGTTTTGAGCTGTATGTGTACTCATAACTTTTCCTTTGTTTACTTTCGTTTGAAGATACAATCTTAACTCACAGATAAAAATAACTAAAACATGAAAACTAATTACATGAAGATTAACGAGCGTATTCCAAATTTAAAATTTGACCTAAACGCTGTACAATAATTATTTATCTTCGTTGCGCAAAGTGGTGCGCGTAGAAAAACAAACAGAACATTATCAATATGTAGTTCGCGGCCGGCGCGGTGGCGGACTGCTCACCGCAGAGCCCGCCGACCGCTACCCGCCACGGACGTTAACCTTCACGCGGTGAAACGCAAAACGCTAGTAACGCTACTCAATACTCACTGGTCGTGCCCACTTCCGTAGCCACTTCGTTCCAGTATCGCTCTAACTTGAACCGATTGCGGTGCCCCCTGTAGCTCTTGTCCCACAAACACTCCCTAGCTTGGACAGCCGCTATGAGCTTGTCCATGTTCTTGGTGCGAGCACCTTTGACTTTCATTTTGAGAGAATAGCGGGCGCGCAGGCGGTAGCGTGTACGGGCGCTGCGAGCGAGGCGCGGTGCGGGACTGAGGCCGGCCGCCGCCCGCCCGCGCCCCTGCCGTGCGCCCGCTCGCCGCTGCGCTCCGCCGCGTACCCACCGGCCACCACCCGCTCCGAACTATCGCTGTCCTCTTCGCTCGCCGCCTCGCTCCCCTCTCGATGCGACACGGCTGCTCGACTAATCCGCTGTTATAACCGCACCATTTCCCCCATCGCGATGACTGGTTTGATTCTTTCATTATACATTGCGCGTCAACCCTACAAAAACCCGGCTTACTTACGCATACTTCAGGTAATGTATGCAGAATGTAGGGATAGTGTCGGTTTGTGTAGTAGCAAGTTGTGTGTGGGGTAGTAACAATGGTCGCAGTAGAAGCGATTCAACTTCGTGCTCAGACACGAGGAGGGCTCGTCATTTTCGCTCGATAACATTTCGTGAGTTCAAACTGTAGCGTAAACTCGCTCAATATCGAACCAAATGCTGATATTTTCGGCGATTTCGGTACCGGAGAGGCTGGTAAAGCTTTGACTATAGAAGAGCAGGCGTCTGTGTGAATATAGCTTTACATAGAACAGTAGGTTTTGATCGTTCTATGTATATCTATTTTCAGATTAAAAGGATTTTTATCAAACATAGATAGGTAGTTAAAAGTTACAATGACATTACATAACATTGTAGCAGCCAGGTATATAGTTTTATAATTTCTTTAGAACTTTTCCACGGACTGAATGAAGCAAACAACTTAAGAATACAATTAAATACTTTAAAAGATAGTTATAACTATAACTTATAAAGTTATAACTTATAACTTATGTTTGTGAAATAAAACTTGTACTTTGTAAGTCAATTAAATAGAGCTTCATTAATGACCTATATTTAAAAAAGACAAGACTTCGTTATAGCCGAACTCGTAGAATGAACTTTTTAGAAATACCTTTGGAAATGTCTTACTAACAGATATTTTATAACTTACTGTCTAGTCGCAATAACAAAAGCGTTAAGAAATCTAAATGTTTTACGGAATTATTGGTGCTTTAGTAAAGACTACATAATTACATGTTATAAGTTCAGAAGCTAATCCCAAATTACAACATACAAATATACTCGCATAGATAGGCTGTAATGAAAAACCATGTTCATGGAGAAATGGTTGCAGCACCTTACAGTTATGATTTGTAAACGAAATATTATTGTACACTTGGCGATTAAAAAGAGTGGCTACGAGTTTCTTGCCCGTTCTTCTCATGAGCCCTACACACCCTTGCTTTGCTGAACGTGGCAGTAAATGTAAATTCACAGAAAAAAAATTACGTGTAACTTTGACATTCATAAGTGTTACAGTAAAATGGTCCTACTTTGCTCCCCTATGGGTAATTATGCTCCAATATGTTTTATGGCCCAATAACATATTAGGGAATATAAAATTAGGAAAGCGTAAATTTGCTCCAAATACTTTCACAGTTGAGGTTGGTTGACAATTGTATCTAGAAGCAAAGATACCCATGTCAATGAGTAACTTTGCTCCGTAATCATTGTTTTATATATATAATAAAATACTTCATAATGTTGATTTACCAAGAAAAATGTGGTAGATAAAATGTTCTTCTTTATATAAATACTTCCGAGTTTATTTTATAATTAATAGTTTAAAAGATATTCATAATTTCTTGAATTTGAAGCAAATTTTGGAGCAAAGTATGACCATTTTACGGTACCTTGTTACCTAATTTGAATAAATTTATTTTGATTTTTGAACCAAATAACTTTTTTCTGTAAAAGGAGTTATGTTAATTACATAAGTAATTTCATTTATCCCCGGCTTCGCTTGCATCTTTTTGATCATTCTAAGCATAAGATAATACAATACAATCTTATAATCCATAAGTTGCAAAAGAATAATTTCGTGTGATTCTGCAGACACCAATAAAATTTTAAATAGGTACTTTATAAGCCACGTTGGGTTAAGTATTAATAAATAAAATATCGTAATAGTAGTGACCGGTATGCAATGCAATACGATCCAACACACCTGCTTATCCCGTAATACAATACAACTACACTGAGCAGGTAGGAGATTACCAAACGAGAATACAAAGCAGGAACAATCTTTTTAATCCATCCATTTCTGGAATGCCAGGCATAATTTACTGGCCATCGACGAAACTGTAATTACCAAATACCAATCATATACGTCAAAATTCGGCGTGTGTCGGCATAATGTAAAATACCGGCCGTCTCAAACAATACATCTGTTGAATCTGGATATTTTGGTTATTTTTACTCTGGACAGCAATAAAAATTGCTGAATCACTTGAACAGCTTATTTATTTATTAGGACCACGAGTAGTTATTACAATTAATCACATACAATATTCGTTATTAGGTTTCGCTTGACTGTATAACCTTTTAAAGTGGACACAGTATGCACAAAACTGCCGTCATAAGTAAAAAAAACGTACCTACCAAAAAAACAATGGTTTTTATAAATATACTGGTAGATGCGTCTTTTTTTACTGATTCCATATAGGTAAAAATCTTAATTTCGAAAGAAATTGCGGCAGAATATTAATTATAATTAGCTTATAGTGGGAACAAAAGAGGATATTGTTGCTCTTAAATTAAATAAAAGCTAAGCTAAACTTAAAAAAATCTTGAAAAATCAATTACTCTAATGCTTTTCTTGCTAAAATTGCACTAAAATGTGCTTAGTTAAAAGACAATGAAAAGACTTACCCTGCGTTTGAAGCCGCTGTACCGACTGATTAGGAAACCAGCTCCGATCAAACTAAATTCTATCACCATTTTCACTCACTTAAAACACCAGCACTTATAATTTGTTGGTCGAAATTTGATACGGCACTTTATGTTTTTAATACAATATGGAAAATGATAATCTAGTTCTTGATAATGGTGACTTTATCTTCAAATAGATTCAAGGCTATGTGTGATTAAGCTTTTTTATAAAGGTTCAGTAAGTACAGTTATGTGTAATATATTATGTCTATTCAATAATTGGAATTGTAGTTTATATACGACCTTAAACACATAGGAGATTAAAATTGAAATACGCAGTGTAATAAATTTATCGAATCGTTAGAAAAATTGGTCTTTATCAATTTTATGGACGTCGTTTCAAACGTGATGAATACTAATAATAAAAAATTTTGAATATTTTTTTAATTGAAATTAGCTTATTTTGCCTATTTCGGGCTCATTAGTTTTATGCCTCATTTCTGACCAATAGCTTGACTATCTAAAGTTTATTTAAAATGCTGTAATATTGAATCTAAGAACGTTTGATTATAATTTTTATACCAGCGAAAAATACAAGATCAACATTTGGGTTATCGATAATATATCAGCATCTAGGTTTTTATTCTGTTTTTACTTCAAAGTATCAGACTATCATAGTTATCAATTATACCTACTAATGCTACTAGTCCTAGCAGACACGATGATACTTAATTATAAACTGAATTACAGAATGAAATTAAAATTTTCATGTTGGTCAAACCTTTAGGATAATTTTATCTCTAGGTATAAAGCGTCAGGGATGTTTGCTGAAGCTCGAGTGGACTGTTTTTATAGAACGATGAGAAAACGATGCGCTTCCCTGGTGCGCCGCGTGCGGGCCAGCCCTAACCGTATCCTGTGCTGTGTGGCGAGCAGACTCGATTGTTTATATGTGAATCGCTGCTGCAAGCTGTCCACCTCAGTGATAGACGTGCGGCAGTGATTCACATATGTTCATGGTTTTAGGTTAAGTGTTAAGAATAGGAATAAATATTGTTACTAACACAATGAGTTTTTGTTACTTGAAATATATATTTATTATTATTAAAGCATGTTCAAAATATAATATCATCTACTCTTAACATTATCGGCACACTAAGAAAACTGACAAGATTCTGAAACAAAAAGTGCATAGAAAATTGCATATGAATAAAAAATTAAATTTCGCTAAAATGTTTATCACCGCAATTTTGATTTACATCATTTTAGCTTCTCGACCCTAAGGTCAAACGTCTAAACGTAACTACGTAATAAATCTGAATATTCTCTTTAATAAGGATATTTACAATGCTAATTACTTTATAACAATGACTGACTGACCCTCGCAATTTCTTCTGCGTCACATGAGAATTTTGTCCAGTTTGAAACATTTTTCATTGAAGCTCCGCTCCTATTGGTTAATGTTATATAGTTTAGCCTTCCTCGATAAATGGGCTATCCAGTACTAAACGAATTTTCAGTTTGAACTAGTAGTTCCTGAGAATAGCGCGTTCAACCAAAAAAAAACTATTCAGCTTTATAATATTAGTATAGACGAAGCACATAAAATACCTTCTTATAAGAGCTTTCACATGACCAGGCACTGCATCGAATTAGTAACTAGCACTCATTTGCCAAGTACTTTATTGGTAATCAGCCATAATGGCGAAGAGAACTGTGAAACACATGAGATAAATTTGGGACACGACATTTAGGACCGGAGAATATTATAAAGCACTATTACTACTAAATCTATTATCTATAACATTAGAAACAAATCTATGTAACAAACAATAATGAACAGATTACATTTGAAGCACCCTAAAAAATTTGACTATCTAATAGGACAAGCTGTATCACCATTCACCACTCTGTGAAATATGTGCGAAGATAGATGATATTCAACATGTTATGATGGAATGTGTTAAAAACAACAGTAAAAGAGAAATGAATAAAAATCATTTAAATTTTAATTATACAAAGTATACTGAGTAATCCAACCTCTGAAAAAGCAGTTATGTTTGGCGAATTGGCTAATTGTCCATGTTTGTAATATTAGTACTGATGTATGTAGTACATATACAAAGTGTCCGGTAATTAATGGATAACCTGGAAATGTCTTATAGTGGAACTGATGGACGTTCAGAAAAAAATATGAGAAAATCTATCCTAACTAACCTGAGATATGTGTTTTTTTTAAATTACCTTGTATAACTTTCTTGTATACTGCGACCATAAATGAATGAAATCCATCGGTTTTTTGTTGTTTTATTATTAAACAATAATTATGCTAATAGATAGACAGTCAAAAGTATGCTATGCTAATATAGCTTGCACTTTTTAATAGGTATATATATTCTTTTTTTTTTTCAATTTTTCTGAGCGTCCTTCAGTTCGACTATAAGACATTTCAAGGTTATCCATTAATTACCGGACAACCTGTATATGTTAGATGTAAGTAGTTTAGTGAATATCTTTTATGTTTTGCTGTAAACTGTTCGTGTTATGATGGGACTTATAATTACTTTATATAAGTCCCCAAATCAAGCATCAAATCAATAAAATCTAGCAAAAATCTAAAATCGCGTTTATCTTAATCAAATTTAATTCATACATAGCATACATTTTATTCATTTTATTATATTATATTAGCTCCAGTTTCCATCTTATATGTTTCATTGAGTTTATCAATGCGGTTTTTAGTATTTTAAGTATTAGTATTTTGCTCCAATTACAAACTATAAATATATTTACAAGATTGATGTTAAGTTTTATAGGCAATCCACTTATGTACCATAAACTCGATAGATGTTTTACGAGCAGTTTATTTGTGTAAAAGCATCGTTCTTTGCTTGTAAATGCCACGTGTTTTTATTTATTTTAGTGTTTTTTATCTTTAGATTTATCTTTATTAAGTGATTGAACGCTTCATTTCAAATATCAGTAGCTATTAATGAATTCTTGTTGCTGGTCGCAAAATCAATTTCTTTGTTGAAATTCAAATGAATTCTTGTCAATTCTTCATCATTATTTAGTTCATTGATCTAATCTCTCTTTAATATTATCCGCAACATGTAGATCGAATATTGCGATACAACTTTCTGGTGGCTGTAACTAGGTAAACAGAATATTATAATAAGATACCACGACCCCCGCGCCAGCTGAGCCATAATTCACACGTGCCCAACTAGATGGCGTTAGTAGAAATATTAAAAGTCGGTGTTAAGATTCTCCGCGAGAGAATGACTACCCCGGCCTGACATTGTTAAATCATACTTACCTGGCGTAGGGGACACCGTGATCATAAAGGCGGTTCCCCCAGGGCGAGACCTTCCCATTGCACTGCGGTCGGGTTGACCCCTGCGATTATCCCTAATGTGGATAACTCGGACGCGAAATTTTTGATAGTGGGGACTGCGTACGCGCTGTCCCTCTTTAAACTCTTATAACACTTGTAGTTGAATATGCATGAGTAGTATGTGTACGAAATTAGGGATATAATATAAGGCAAGCCGTCACAACGGCGAAGTCTTTTAAATGAATATATTATTAGCTAGGCTTGGTTAAGATAACGAACGTATTCTTTTCCCCATACTGGGTAACCAGGCCAGGGATAGGGAGGAGGGTAGTTAAAATACTACGCTTGGAACGGTACAACGGCGGAGGAGGCGCTTATCCTGTAGGGAAAGCTCGCGCTTTTTAGGCTATAGTCATTCAAATATCGTGAAAATTAATGTGAGCCAAATTATGTTTTTACTTTCTGTTTGAAGAAAATTATTTAAAACCATATCTAACATTACATACTACGGGTGATCCCAGAGAAGGAGAGGGGAGTAAAAAACTTAAAATTAGGTCTCGTGGTATGTGTACACTTATGCGTTACATAATTATATATGTCACTAGCTAACCCGCGCAACTTCGTCTGCTTAACATAAAAGAATTTTGCCCTGTATTAGCAACATGTTCCATTGATGCTTCGCAACTATTGGTCATAGCGTCAAATTATATAGCCTACTAGCTGTCCCGGCAAACGTTGTTTTGCCATAAAAAATGTTTTGACCAAAAGATTTAAAAAAAATTTTAGGGGTGGACAACCCTTATCACTAAGGGGTATGAAAAATAGATGTTGGCCGATTCTCAGACCTACTCAATATGCTCACAAAATTTCATGAGAATCGGTCAAGCTGTTTCGGAGGAGTACGGGAACGAACATTGTGACACGAGAATTTTATATATAAGATAGTCTTCCTCGATAAATGTGCTATCCAATACTAACATAATTTTTCAATTCGGACTAGTAGTTCCTGAGATTAGCGCGTTCAACCAAACAAACTTTTCATCTTTGTAATATTAGTATATATTATATATTATACATATATTGATGAAAATCCAGATATAATTACTAGACAATTCTGCCCGGTTGTCTATAACTGTAGATTTACCTATTTATTTCTAAATCGGTTTCAGCAAATGAAACATTTAATAGTAATTCAAACTTCTTAATATACATATTACAGAAAGTCTACAAGTATAAAAATCTCTTGATTTCGTAATTAAAAATTGTAACATATGGTAGTCTAGAAAAGTTATTTTAGCAGTACCTTCTCAGGGTAGGTAGTAATTAACTAACATTTACATTTACTAGCGACCTGCACGGGTATTACAAAACCTTAACAAATTATATACCTAAACCTTCCACATGAATCACTCTGTCTACTTATTGGTGAAAACTACATGAAAATCCGTTAGGTAGTTTTTAAGTTTATCGCGAACAGACAGACAGACGTGGCGAAGTACATTGTTTTATAATATGTAGTGATTATAATAATATAAGTTATTTATTCACCCTAAAAATAAGTATAAACAACAAACATAACTAAATTACCCTTAACTTATTTAACCTAACGACCAACAAACCTAAGTCTAAACCCTTCCTCACTATCTATTCCACTTAACTTTAGTTCCACTTGCACCACAAAGTGCCACAATGTCCACAACGTGTCCGTAAAATAAATACACTGTCACTAATGATAAACAATCGTGCTCACTGGGAAACACCTTGAATGTAGGAAGGCTGCTTCATGCGGCTGAGTACGGTGACTACATTCACCATTGCATCATTTTCCCGATGCTAAATTCATTTAAAATGTGTGTGTGTGTCATATAAATTATTGTACTGTGTGGGTATCAAATCCACAACACTCAGAACACTGTCAGCGATAATTAATGTACTCCGCCATGCGTGCAGTCAAAAAAGTTAAATTAAGGATCAAGGCAAAATTGTTTTGATACAAATTAAGAGTATTTCTTGTACCTTTCTATGGTTTCAGTACCTCTTTTTTCATGACTATGTTTTTAGCTTGAAAAGACTTAATGTATTTTGACTGGCATTTTCTCTTTTAGGCGTTATTTTAAATTAGTAAACGATGATATATCACTGTAAGTAAAAATGATTTTGACAGTTATTACTCAGTCAAAGAGTTTTCATAGTTTCGGAGCCAAGACGTTGCACTAGTGATTATGCGTGCGAAACTAGTTGATAAAACCCGAACAATAAATACGAGTTTAACGATTTTGTAATTCATATAGGCTCTTCTTAGGTACACCCTGTCAGGCCTGGGTTTAAAGGGCATGAGAAACGAAAAAGAAATTTGTAATTTGTAGTAATTTTTGAGCTCTTCAATTAGCTCTAGAAAATTTTCTTTGACATCTCCTGTATAGTTCTCTTTTTGTGGAGGTGCGGGACCGAAGCCCATGTCTCACACATGAATAGATACAATAGACACATCACTGAAAAATACCTTACATGAAGCTTAATTAATTATTTTTGAAGTGTTTGTCCTGTGGATATCTTTTAACATGGTCACAGTATCAACCCTTTATTGCATTATAGGTATGTCTTCCTCACCTTACATAAACAGATACATGTTATATCTAGAACACAACTTGTTTGCAAACAACTTACAATTATACAACGTATTCATAAATTAAGTCCATAGCCAGCATCCAGCTAAATGCCTAAGATAAGAGCGGTCCCGTGCAATGGTTGGGATTCGAACCCACAACTGTGAGGTAGTAAATCCGACATTTTATTCATTGACCTAATAATGTTAAATTTACTGAAATTCAAAATCAAAAAATCTTCATTCATTTAGTCACAAAGTAACACCTATGAACGTCAAGGTTACAACTAACTAAACAATAATATGAAGTTACATTTACCTGTTGCCACGTCCAGCAAAGCAAAGGTATAGAACCAATGAGAAGAACAGATGAAACTCACGGCCATTCTTTTAATCGCCTATTTTACAATGCTGCTTGTTTTACAAATTAAATCTGTAAGGAGCGGCCATTATACCACTTGACTACTATTATTTTGCTAAGGATTATTTTACTTTATTTTGATTTTATTTTATGCTGATTTTAATTTTATGACAACTTTTATTTATTTCATCTTTAATCTAATTACTTTGAAACACCAAATCATATTATTCCATAAATTTAGTTATAATTTACTTCCTGGTTTTTTAATTGTTGTAAATAATTTCTTTTGTTTTATTTTATTTGGTTGCATCATCTTGTAAATGTCAAAATTATATTAAAATCTAATCTATATATTTAATTAAAGTTCAAGCTACCCTATTTGTGCATGCAGTGGCTACCTTAAAAAATTATACAACCAAACAAAAAATTTAAACCATGTATATAATATAAGTATTGTTGTGTTATTATTGGTGGTCCAAAAATAAATAAATAAACTTTTACTAAATTAAACATACTTAACCCTAAAATTAAAAAGAAAACAAAATAGTTTTTTTTTATCTTAGCCTTTAACATCAAGCAAGGCAAAATAGGAGCATCTACTCACATGTACATAAGGTAACAAGAACAACGAGCGGCTATACTGTAATCCGGGTAAAACTAGATTTTACTATTTTAATTAGTAATGAATAATAATAAGTCACCATAAGTAGCACCCGTTCACGTGTGCGATTCATGGGCCAGTCATCACCCCCTTTGCAATATTGAAGGGAACGGGACGAACCGGTCCATGACGAGCTACCACCATTCTCATGTTTCTTTTAAGAAGACAAATTGCTCTGCGATGAGTTTTCGTAAACTTATATGAGACCCTAAACTCATAATCATAACTGTACCAATTTTTTCGGACTTACACAGTTTTTTTTCTTTTTTAATTTATATCTCTTTTTTTCGTAATGTTATATATTTTTTATTGTTTTTTTTCTTTTTGTATTTTTTTAGATTGTCATACATGTATGCTCGCTTTCCTAGCGTCTTATAGTTTTAATCGAATAGTAATAACCTGTAGACATTGCCGTGGGCTACATTACTACATGTGGCTGTTTGATGTTCCATATTTAATAAAATAAGGAAAATTTAAATAAAGTACCGAAAGGTACTGTTGTTGTTTGCGAATGTTTCCATTATTTCGTTAACAGGTATATATTTTATTAACCAACTTATCTTATGTTTGGGGGCCAGTCAGCACAGACCGGCGACACTTCGACCCATTGGGATCTTTTGTGTATCTCAATGTGAGTTTCTCAATTCGACAGTATGTTTTTTTTTGTATGTATGTTACGCGATCATTCAGCCAATTATGAATCGATTTTGATGATTCTGACGATTTTTTTGGTAGATCATACTTCAGGGTCGGTACTTATAAGTATAGTTATATAGTCGGTTTTAATACAATATACAAAAAATATATATATATATATAGCATCTAATAGATGTTTGTATGTCCTTTAAAATGTATGTTATAGTGCTGCAGTGGTAGTGAACGCCAACAATAGTGAATGCAACTGCCATTCATTGGGTCAAGGGTTCTATACCCGAGTCCGACAGAGTGTTAATACGATGAATCGATACGCTGCGTAAATAATAGAATAATAATAATATAATAATAATAATATTCTATCACATACACACAACACCATCTAGCCCAAACTAAGCAGAGTTTGTACTATGGGTACTAAACAATGGATAAACATACATATACCTACCTATACTTTTTTTTTTGTAAATACTTACGTATTATACATAGAAACACCCAGACCTAGACAAACATCCATGTTCATGCACACAAATGTTTGGCTTGTTTGGGAATCGAACCCGCGACCTCAGGTGTGGCAGTCGATTACACTAACCACTACGCCATCGAGGCCGACAAGAATAGCTACATTGTCACGTAAATTAGTTTGAAATGCGAGACTTATATAATAGTTTTGCAAGCTATTTATTTATTTACTTAATTAGAATAGCCGCAGGCTACTGATGCTAATTAAGGACGCAATTATCATACTTTCTTTTCACAATATTCCTTACACCAATAATAACTTCCATTCATCCGCAAATATATCACGCTCAGTGTTGTCCGCAAGGAGAGCGTTGTATATCTGCGTATCTTATTACCTGAATCGTGTGTTAATGGTAGGCAGTGATTTAGCTGTATACTCCTTACCCATGTAAGGAGTATACACAGCTAAGCCAAGCAAGTGGTAACCGCAGCTCCTGGACCTCACATCCATGAGGACCAGGAGCTGCGGTTACCACTTGCTACCAGGGTGGTCGTAGTCGCAACAGTCGTAAGAGTCAATAAAAATGATTTTGACACACAATCAGGATCTAGGCTACTCATCAAGTTAGACACCTAACTACGCTACATACAAAAAAGAGAATTGTTGGAAAAGGACAGTGCATAGTGGTGTAGATGTACTGGTAAGGATGGAGCGTAACAAACATATAACGCACTCTTTCGCACGATTCGCAGCGTTCAACTTCTTATAGTTCAAAGTCCAAACAGTCTAGGTTGATGTGTCGCTGTGTGTACGATCCTTATTATACGATACAAAATACTACAAATCCACGAATCGTTTTTTGATAAATAGCTGGTAAGTGATACCTACATATTACTCTTAAACAGAAGTCAAAGTGGCAAAAATCTGATCAGTGTTTCTTTCTGTAAAGCCACATGTTCAAATTGACAACAGTTGTATCGGGAATTCTTTCTGAGTTACCAAACAAACTATTTGTAAATCAGAATTTTTGTATAATACGGGAATCGAACCCTACAGCAATCGGCATACTAGCAATTACAGGGTGACTAATAGGTTATGTTCGCTATCTGATTAGTAAATATATTACTAATAACAGTGACAATAAAATTACATTTAAATTACGCCTTTGATTGCATAATCATTGGACACTTAGACATCTATAAAAAACGACTCGTTACAAAAATATTCTTTTATCTCAATTATATATCTTAATAGTTTTTTAACTAATACATTTATTAGTTCTAATGTCTCGTTAAAACTATCAATTGACTAATGGAGGCCACAGTTGCCAATTTTTTTGTGATTGTACTAATGAATCGGTTCACTCGAAAGTGTCCTTTAAGAGGATGGCTCCTACAGGAGCGGCGTGACTTAGGTAAATCTCTTAGCCTGTCCATAAGCGGCTGTCATCACTTACCATCACGTGTCAAAACCTCGTGTGCCCTAACAACAATAAAAACAGTATTATACTAGATTATTCCCGCAGCTTTACTCGAGTAATTGTAGGTTAGGTTAGGTTTGTAACAGCGCTTTTTCTTGGATAATAGTTACCCTATGTCCTCTTCTGCAACCCTGACAACGTGTATATATAATTTCATGATGATCGGTTGAGTAGTTAAGGCGTGAAACAGACAAAATTACATTCACTTTCTCTATAATAAAATAAGAAATACTAAGACTTGCAATAAAATCGCCATATACAGGGAGTCCGGTAATTAATGGATAACCTTGAAATGTCTTATAGTAGAACTGAAGGCCATTCAGAAAAAATGAAAAAGAAAAGAAAATATTAAAAAAAGAAATTTGTAAAAAAAGTGCAAGCTATATTAGCATAGCATACATTTGACTGTCTATCTATTAGCATAATTAGTGTTTAATAAAACAACAAAAAACAGATGGATTTCATTCATTTATGGTCGTAGTATACAAGAAAGTAATACAAGGTAATTTAAAAAAAAACACTTATCTCAGGTAGTAGTTAGGATAGATTTCTTATTATATTTTTTTCTGAACGGCCATCAGTTCCACTATATGACATTTCCAGGTTATCCATTAATTACCGGACACACTGTATAGAATCTGACTATATTTAAAAAGGTTAAGATGAATAATAACACAAAAATATACATTCGTAATTAATTTATTATAACCAAAAGAATAATACCCATTTTTATATAAATAATATGTTGTTTTACAATACTCTTCTGACATATCTATTTAATACATATGTATTGTAATCTATAGAGACATACAAGTTTAAAAAAATAACTTCAAAATAAATACAATTTTTGATGCAACACATATACATATATAGACAGAAAGGGTATCAGCAATAAGAGATTGCCATTTATATCAAATTACATAATCACATAAGTAATAAATTATATTTAAAGCAATTAAATAGTTGGCTGCCTGCTTACAAGTACAGTCTATATTACATAAATCGTATAAAATAAGTTTCACTAGATATTATATCGACTATATTAATAATAAATAACAACAATTTTAAATACAATACTAATATATGTAACTTACAATATCGTATTTGAGTTTTGTTTACTGTTTTATAATGTATAAAAACATTTAATCTAAGTCAAACTATAGAACCATGTAAAAAATATCAAAAAAGAAGTGAAGTTTTTATTTCGACCAATAGACAAAGTTACTACTAGCTCTTGATGCAGAAGCTAGTAGTGAGGATCATATAACTTTACTTAGTTAAAAAGAGACAAACATATTTCCTCAACTCGACTTAAAAGTAATATCATTTTTTTTTAAATTCCCTTATGGATTTCCTAGCTCGTAGAAGGACAATTTTATCTCAAGTTGTATTTAATTAAACATTAGTTCTTTATTTTTATTTCTGTTAGTAATCTTCTCGCTTGTCCAAACACAGATGCATATTTAATTAGTTTTTTGTCTGTCATAGTATTCGCAATAGTCAGCACGTAACAAACAAAAATAAACAAACGGACATTTATTCTTATACACAGAACATGAGATTCGAGCCATACATAGTTAATCAACATATTTATCAGTCGTTTCTTGAAGTGCATTTGTTCAAAAATCTCATTATATTTTTACTTGTTTAGTAGACATATTATTATGATCGAGTTATTAATTGTCACATTAAGTATATTAATTATAGTCATTTTTATTTTTATTAACGATCAAGTAAGAAAATATTCTACCTTGATACTAAAACCCACACAAGTAGCGATTTAGAATTCTAAATTACAAATCCTATCCCCCCTCTAGGATAAACGCTTTCTGCATTCAGCTCATGACTATTACAATGACTGTTCAGCAACCCAAGGTGCTAATATATTTTTTAAGGAACACCACTTAGCGATGACCAGTTTGGTTTTTTATATATTTTTTTACGTTCATATCATACGCTTATTCATTATGTTATCGCATATTGTTATCACCTCTCTCCTAAATATTCGCATTTCTGCCTCTGTGAAGCATTCAACATCTGGAAGCATGCTCAATAAGAACATCTTTCGAGGACTGGCATCCATATCATCACTGTAGCTGTGTCTGTTTTGGAGTTTCTCATCGTAACCGTTCCTTGAATGCTGTTTAACGTAAACTATTTCTTTAGGCTTTTCTTTCATTATACTACTAGCATCTTTGAACGTGACTCTGCTAATTTCGCGTTCGTCTTCTGCAACTTCAAGTTCAAACTGATCGGAACTCTCACTGTCAGAAATTTCTTGCTTCTGTACGGGGATTTCGTAATCCATTTGTTCCTCCTTCTGGCTTATTGTCTTGATGGGATTGATTTTTAGGAACGGTCTCAAGAACTGTAAGTCTTCTGATAAATAGTACGGTCTCATTGGTGGTTTGTCGCTCTGTTGCTGTTTAAGGGACCTCATAAACGAGATTCTTATTTTTCGCCATTTGTCTCTGCAGTCTGGTACTGTAACAAAGAAAGAAAGGAGGTTAATAAATTAGACATAGGCAATAACATAAAAATTATTTGAATATTACATTTTTTTAGATTTTTCCGCTTAGGTGTTGGGAAAATCTAAAAACGTGTAATAATGTAGTCCGTTTAATTGCAACTGCAGTTATTATTATATAATTAGCTGACTCACTACGAAGCAGACTTTTTATTCTGTCCGCTAGTCCCTATCTTTTGCAATCTGGAGCATTTATGTATAACTTTGCAAACCAAACGCTACTGGGATCCTAGTAAAAAAATGGGAATAGTTGCCATTCTATTAATTCAAATAAAAAAATGACAAATTTGATTTCCATTTTGCTAACAATTAAATTAAACGATAGAATATACTAAAGCGTAACTACCGATAATAATTTCTTTGTACCGGGTTTCATATAACAATCGCTCCGTCGCGTCGGAATGTTAGCATGTATTTACTTATTGCGTAATGATTGCAAGTCTTGCAACATTTACAACACATAGGTACTTCTTAAGACTTATATGTATAAATTGGATAAGCATCCATTTAGTTGCCGGCAAAACTTATATTATATATTAGAAATAATTATGTACTGCAGAATACACTAAATAAAGAAAGCTGCAAGGCTTCTGAAAGATGTGTGCTACGCATCTATTACAAGTATCAATTTATCTCTTCTATTCCATATCTTCTATGTCCATAATATTACGATCGTAAACCTCTTGATGGGCTAGGCAGAAGTATATTATATCCGCATATAACAAGCATGTTTTGCTCTTACTTAGGGAGAACTGGAAATTCCTAGTGAGACTTACTTCAGACAATTTCCTAACAGGGACGCCCTAATATTCCTGGGTCGAAATTCGAACCCGTCATTCAGATCCTGTTGAAATGAATCTCATTGTGTAACCATTTGACTTAAAATTGGAAAATAATTTCTTCTATACAGGGTACTTCGAGAGGTCCTGTGTTCGAATCGTACTCATTACACTACCGGCATATACCTACTGCACTACAAGCATATTACTTTAGCTGGAGGCATAAAAATAATAGTATTTTGTGGCAAAATTACAATCGATCGTGTTTTGCATACAAACCATAATATCATTAATTAATATAAATAAAATAATATATTAAACAATCTCTACATTAGAGATTGAGGCAGTTGGTATCGAAATTGTTAAATGAAAATCACAAATCTTCTCTGCAGGAAAGCTAAGAATTTTGATTATTAATTTATTTTGCAAAATCCTTCTTGTTATTTACTTTTTATTTACAAGATTTTAGAGTTCAAACTTAGTTATATTTCATCGATTTTAGTTAAAATTGTATTTAATTACAGTACTTACTATTAAATTAATAGATAATAAAAATTTTATGGTCAAAATTAAATGGCAATGTGAATTAAACATAAAAAAAATATGACGAGTTAACTTTTTAGTTATTTTTGAACTTTGGCTCTGATACAACATTTTACTTTAAATACCTATAATATTGAGGTTTTAAACTAAAATAGCTTTATTAATTATTAAAAAATAAACTAATTGTACCTACGCGTTAGTACATAGTAACGCGTTCAATAAATGTAGTTACCGCATAGGTCAAGTTATACATAAATCAATTTCGTATTCAATTGATTACTAACTAACGTGACCCAATTTCAAAATACAATATGCACTGCATTGATATGACGATGGGATTGAAAACCATAGACTGCTTCTACATTAGGAAATATAAACAATGTTTACCTGTAGTATTGATCTTCTTAGCGATTGTAGACCACGCTCGCCTATTATGCACCTTATTGGCATATTCCGGCAGTGTTTTATCGTATAAACACGGATACTTCTCAATTTCCTTCACAAAATCCACAATGTCACGTCTGTCGCTCACTTTAGTAAACAAATCGTATTTTCCCTCCATATTGTAGTATTCAACACAAACAAACCACTATTATAGCACAGATGTTAAAACTGACTGATTAATGTTTTGACAACCGTCCGACGCGCTGTATTGTGCGCAACTGCGTCGCAACATCGACGCGAAACATTAAAATGGCGCGCAATATCGCATTCTTACTTTTTCTGCGGCGCTCGACCAATCAGAGGCGAGCGAGCGGACACACACATGCGCAGTTGCCGGCCGATGACATCAACATTGTATCACATAACGAAATATTGCATGAACAGTATTTGTTATTGCGTAATATAAACTGGTGAAACCAACATGTGGGACATGCAATTTGTTTTTTTTATTTCTTTAGAAGAGTCAACTATAGGTATTCAATGAATTGCGTCATTGACGTCACAAACTATACAATGACTCACGCCAATAATTTTGTATAGTAAGCAGAAATGTATAAAAAAATCGTCGTACCTCGCTGTGGGTTTCTTGGACAATGATTTTGCAGTGATACAACTTACGATTATTATTAGTGAATCATTATTGCGACATAGTGATGACGTTTTACGTGTAAATTGTCGTTCGTCATATTTGTAATGGAGACTTTAATTTCCGCGTGAGATGGATGTTTTTGTAGTATACTAATTCCCGCGCCTTATTCGCATAAATGTCGATGTTAGGCCATATTCCACTGCTGGCCTAGTGCGGGACGGCAGACTTTACATGTCTTTGAGAAAATTATAGAGAACTCTCAGACATGCAGGTTTCCTCATGATGTTTTCCTGCACTGTTAAAGCAAGCGTTAATTAACTATTAATACGTATATAACTTCGAAAAGTCAGTGATGCGCGCCTTGGGTTCGAACTCGATACCTCTGCGTGGCAGTCCAACGGTTTCCCACTAGGCTACCCCACGGTGTATATATACGGTGTTGATATTTAAAATGATGATATTCCCAAAAGAAATGGTATAACTGACCAGAAAATACCGCAGCATAAACCTTTTATTTCGAGAATAATGGTATAAATAGGTAGTAATTTAACTCACCACAAATGCTGTAAAAGATATATTTTCATAATTATAATAATAATATAATATAACAACCGTGTCTCCGTTGTCACGAGACCCGTGATGGTGAAACCGGCGCCGCACCGCTCGACACCCCTAGCCGCTTGCACCGGTGTTGCCCACTGCTGCTGGTGCCTATGGTGGCTATTCAGGAGGCCCATCAAGTGAGTTGGCAAGTTACCGTCTGCCCATTGCATTAATGCTATTAGAGTATTCAGGGCAGACGCCGTTTTTCATCCATAGTTAGCAATATACCAGTCCACCAAACACTCATACCTATATATAGCCCATATATTAGAAATCCATACGTAGCAATAGTCCTTCGCCTGCTGCGGCTAGTGCCGCTGTAGGTGTTCCATCCCACCTTTGATTAAAACTTTCGAAGAGCTTTTTTATTTTTGATTAAACCTCTTCGCGTTGGACCTATGTCTCCGTGTAAGCCTCTCAAAAGGCCAGGTATTATCTAATATAATATGTTAGAAATGTCTCTGTGATAAGAGAAACGAAATATAATATAATAATATTCTACCACATACACACAACACCATCTAGCTATGGGTACTAGACAATGGATAAACACCTGTTTTTTTGTAAATTTATGTAAAATGTATGTAACATAATATACATAGAAACACCCAGACCAAGACAAATATCCATGTTCATGCACACAAATGCTTGACTTGTGCGGGATTATCAATTTGCCAGGCGCTTAATAATTTCTAAATTATATTTTCAAGTTCCGCTTTATTTATTCCTTAGATTTAATATTTGTTTATAGTATTGTAAGGTAGTATACGGGTAGATTTATATAGACGTGAATCCATACTTAAACAATAGGCATGTTGACAGGGTTAAAAATAAGTGATTCGAATTAGTCCATCTTTTAGATTAGCAAAAAATATTGCACATATTTTTTTTTTGACTAAACAATAAATATTTACTAAGATATAACGCATTAAAGTTCGGGATTGGGTGCTTGTGACGTCACTGTCCTATAAAATTTTTACCGACAAGTGACGTATCACGAAAACCCGGTGTATCATCGTTGTTATTAGTTTGTGTGACAAAAGAAAAAATACGTGTCCATTATATTTTGCTAATTTTAAAGACTGACAAAAATCTTTTTTCATTCAACATGCCTATTGGTATTTCTTTCAAAAACAGAAATACACCCGCGGACCTCACGTCGGGTTGGCGGCTCAAAGAGGTAGAATTGCTTTCTTTAGGTAGATCTACCTAAAGATTCAAGGATTTTTTAGTAAGTAGTAGATCCTCGCTCGTTTCAGCATGAATGGGCCGGATCGACCGAGGTAGTACTACCCTCTCACAGAATACCGGCGTGAAGTAATGGTACCCGTACTGTTGCGTTTCGTATCGGTGAGTGAGAGAGCCGGAGGCCCAGTTACCCCGATCCTTTTCCTATCCTTTCCTTAGTCCTTTCCCTCCTTCATACCTTTTTAAAGGGCTGGCAACGCACTTGTAACTCCTTTGGGGTTGCGGGTGTCCATGGTGGCGGTAATCGCTTTCCATTAGGCGATCCGTAAGCTCGTTCGGCTACCTACGTCATAAAAAAAAAGAAATGGTAGATTTGATACATTCTTATTTCATACTGATTCGTAACATTACACACGCCATTCTGACGCACACGGCAACTCGGCGTATTGACAGTGGCGACGCGACGCTACCACATAAGCCACTACACCATTCGTGCACTGGCATATTATAGGGAGGTGTGTCGATATTGAAACCATTTTTTCTTCATTCATTTTTTGTCGGCCTCGATGGCGTAGTGGTTAGTGTAACCGACTGCCACGCCTGAGGTCGCAGGTTCAATTCGCGCACAAGTCCAACATTTGTGTGCATGAACATAGAGGTTTGTCTTGGTCTGGGTGTTTCTATGTATGTACGAGTATAATATGTACGTATTTACAAAAAGAAGTATATATGTATGTTTATCTATTGTCTAGTACCCATAGTACAATCTCTGCTTAGTTTGGGCTAGATGGTGTTGTGTGTATGTGATAGAATATTATTATTATTATTTTTAGCGTTTAGTACCTTCAGCACCTGCTTTTATCATTACTGTGTCACCCCTGTGGCTCGTAGCATCGTCCAGTCAAGTAGTTTTATCTCTTATAATCTCAATTGTTCCTCAGGTATTTTCGTCAAGTCAGTGATCCTACTGCGCATGACATTACTGGAGTACTTCTCATCACCTTAAGCTCAGTACTGTCCTCATCTTTTCTCAGTCAGCATTGTGTAATCTTATTAAACGGACAATATAGTCAGTAAGGCGATTTCGCAATTGACTTGCGCTAAGCGAACGATACAGGCGGTGGATTAGCTTAGAACAGAACAAGTGTCTGGTTTCAGTGTTGTGGAAAAGTACAAGAAAATACAAATAACTGTTTCTTCACTTTGTATTCATGTAAGTAAGTAGTGTAGTCTAGTTTATTAATAGTAGGAGGCCATTGGACTGCCAGGCAGAGGACTCGATTTCGATCATAAGCAACTCTGTCTTTTCAAAATTATGTGCGAATTTAGTTATCGCTTGCTTCAGCAACAAGGAAAACATCGAGAGGAAACCTACATGGTCGATTTCTCGATAATGTTCTCGCACATGTATGAAGACCAACGCGCACTGGGCTGGTGTAGTAGACTATGGCTTACATCTTCTCAGATTGAGAAGAGGCCCGTCCCCAGAAGTGGGTAGAACTGGAACAGTATCTATACAGAGCTGATAGTATTATAAGTAATAGTTGAACGGTGAAGGAAATCATCGTGAGGAAACCTGCAAATCTGAGATTTCTCCATAATGTTCTTCAAAGATATGTGAAAACTGCCAACGCGCACTGAGCTGGCGTAGTAAACTATGGCTTAATCCTTGTCACACTGAGAATCGGCCCCTGTGGGACATTTTAGAGTGTATTACTGTAGTATTTGTAACTAGTCTGGTAGATTACTAGTAGTTTTTCGACTGTGTAATCTAGGCGTTTTCCTACTAAAAAATATTGATGAACTACCACAATTATTATTGGTGTGAAGTTAAGTTAAACTTTGTTTGTATCCGTACATTTATATGTATGGAAGCAAGTTAGCAAATGTGGTCGTAGACATCGCGCAACTGGTTCCAAAAACCGATTATGATTGAACCTAGTTTCGTACAAACAAAATTCGCGTTCTTACGTGGATAGCGTCGCGTTCATCCCAAGTTCAATTATTATGGGGAGCCTTAGGCCATCAAAATAGTGACCTCGGCACCTCTTCAGCTGTGAGGACGTGGTGTGTGGTGGCTCTGCTTGTGGACTACACGACTGCATGCCATCAGGCGAAGAGTAGTCATGTATGTTACTTAGTTGGACGTGTTATCCCCACTTACAATTGGGACATTATGCGTAGTTGACCGACGCGAAAACATTTTTGGCAACTCATACCACCTCAGCTCCGTCCAGAAAGATAGTATGGGACCGGCATTGCGCAGTATTTCCTTCATCGTTTTTAGATTGTTCAGAAGCCTCATTCGTTAGTTGCTCACGCTTCTGCAGTGTAGGATCACACAAGCTAGTGTCTCCTCGGTCTCCTTGCAGCCTACAGTGATGCTGGAGTTGAAAAGATGTTTGTTGTGTGAGCAGTGGCCTGTCATTATTCACCAAGTGGCCTAGGTTGTAGAAGTGTAGTCATTTAGACTGGCTACGATAAAAAGAATTAGGCCACCATACGCCCCATGATCACGCGATGATAGCTATCTTATTAGGACATCACTAACGTACGACGACAGAATCGCGTAATCGCGGCAAAGTCGTGTAACTGTGGATTCTAGGACGATATCTACATACTGTGGATTAAAACCTGATAACAAGTAGAGCCAATTGAAACTATTAGGTACATTAACCAAACAGTATAAAATTACATTTATAACTTTGATTCGTTGCCAAAATAATAAGTGAAATATATGTAAGAAGATTTTTTGCCTTTGGCCTATTTTTGCTGCTCGACTGTATGGATTTCGCACTGGTTTAAGAGGTCGTCGCGCTTCCTTCCTCAGGCTGATTGATATAGATTCGATCCACAAATGGGACAAAAACATTGTGTCATACCATCACCGGTGACCGAGTCTGTCATTAATTTAGATGATCGGTGGCGTAGTGGTTAGTGTAACCGACTGCTACGCCTGAGGTCGCGGGTTCGATGCCCGCACTAGTCAAACATTTGTGTGCGTGAACATGGATGTTTGACTTGATCTGGGTGTTTATATGTACCCTACCGGCCAAAAGTTTGAGACCACAAGTTAAAATATTGTTTCACAATAAAATTTGTTAAAAATACATATGATAAACAATTAATTTGAACACCTGCATATACAATGGATATTTAACTATTTTTCGAAGTCATTATTTCTATTTATTTTTATGTAATCATCGTACAAAGGTCTTTTGTCTAGAAACATCAATGGGCGCCGCGTGCGGACCGCGCGCTAAAGTCATTGTAATATTATTGTTACCTGACTATTATTCATTATTTGGGCTTTGTTTTGTGTTAACAGAATTTTAGGAGATTTTAACTTCCTAAAACACTGTGAACACCTGAGTTTCCATGGAGTAAATATTTCTTAATCTTGGTTAGTCCAAGCTCGTCGTTCTTACAGTGAAGACATCTCATTATGGGAAAAGTACGCCAAATTAGCGGTGAAACTCGTGCTGTCATCATTGCTTTACACAACGAAAGCAAATCTGAACGTGCGATTGCTACTCAGCTCAAGTTGTCGAAGACTTGTGTTCATAACACAATAACCCGATACAAGGAGACTGGCAATAATCAAGATCGTTCGCGGTCGGGAAGGCCGAGAGCTACCACTTCTAGCGAGGATAAGTTCATCGTGGTAACAAGCAAGCGGAATAGACGCCTGACAGCACCAGAAAGCCGCGCTGAAGTGAACAAATCCCGGTCTACACCTGTGTCATTGACCACAGTGAAAAGAAGACTAAGAGACGCTAAGTTATTTGGTCGCGTAGCAGTGCGAAAACCTCTCTTAAGGCCACAAAACAAAAAGAAGAGAATGCAGTGGGCCCTTACCCATCGAGACTGGAGTGAAGAAGACTTCAAAAGAGTTCTTTGGACAGATGAGTCCAAATTTGAAGTGTTTGGGAGCAAAAGACGTGTTTTTGTTCGGCGGAGTGCCGAGGAAAAGATGATGCCAGACTGTGTCCTGCCCACAGTGAAGCATGGCGGTGGTTCCGTTATGGTTTGGGGTTGTTTCTCGAGCCGTGGAACTGGAGATTTGAAGGAATTATGAAAAAGGAGCAGTACAAAGCAATATTGGAGTGTAATGCTGTACCATCGGGACTTCGGCTAGTTGGAGATGGCTTTATTTTCCAACAAGACAACGACCCTAAACACAGCTCCAAATTATGCCGGGGTTATTTAGATACAAAAGAAGCAGAAGGGGTGTTAAAAAACATGGTGTGGCCCGCTCAGAGCCCCGACCTTAACCCTATAGAACTTTTGTGGGAAGAGCTGGACAGAAACGTGCGCAGTTGTTGTCCCAGCTCACAAGAAGATTTGTGGAGAGCATTGCAAGAAAGCTGGAACAATATTTCACAAGAAACAATCGACAAATTGATTGCCCGCATGCCAAGACTTGTCAACAAAGTGATTCAATGCAAGGGAGGGTTTTTTGATGAAAAAGCTGTTTAGCTTGTCAACATATATTTTAAGTTAAATTGTCGAAATATTTAATATTTTTTATTTATATTTAATTGCATTTGCCATACTTAATAAATATCACAATAAATCCTTTCATGTTTAGCTTTTTATTTTGAGTTTTACATCCATTTGCATCTTTGATGTAGGTGGTCTCAAACTTTTGACCGGCAGTGTATAATATGTATGTATTTACAAAAAAAAATTATATATGTATGTTTGTCCATTGTCTAGTAGCCATAGTACAAGCTCTGCTTAGTTTAGGCTAGATGGTGTTGTGTGTATGTGATACAATATTTAATTAGAGTTATCCTATCCTACATCATAAATCTATAGATAAATCGAATTAATGCCAGACTCAATTTATTTTAATACACCGTACAGAATATTATCGACGTATAAAGTGGTGCGGGTGTCATCTAGAAGTACAACACTGGACTTACATGTATAACTTTATCATAAATCAGATACTAAATTCTACTGATAGTGGTTCCATTGGCTAAAATAGCAGCAGTTTTATTTCAATAAGATAAAACCATCATGTAGAAAATAATTAGTTATTAAAAATAGTCCTTGCATCCGTACCAGTACGCTAAGTGTGATGGTCTAAATTAAATCGGCCAATCGGAATAAAAAATTTAAAAGTAATTCTCAAGCAGTCTGGATGTTCTTAGTTTCTGTTGTTTGTATGTTTGTTGAGGCCTCTGCGACACAGAATTTATTCTTAGTCCAGGAATTATCTTCTTGAATTTAACTAGTTTTGTGACCTACTTGTTTTAGGAGGGTTCATCAATCAGACTACCTCAAATCAATGACGACATACCTGATCTTACGTCCTCCTTTCATCATGCTGCCATCCTAATTCTAACTAATATTATCATGTATCGGAATTTCTTTGTTACGCTTTCATGCCTTAACTACTAGACCGATCATCATGAAATTTCACACACACATCATCAGGGGAACAGAAAAGGAGATATGGTAATTCATCCAGAAAAAGTTTTGTTACTAATCTAAAACAACCTTACCTACATTTACGCGAGTGAAACCGCGGGCAAGATCTAGTAGATTATAATGTTTAATATCAATCGACTGATATCTAACCTTCACAATCCAGGCAAGTGCCCATCACTTTATTTTAATGCTGCACAAGCCTACTACAGAAAGAAAAGGATAAGGTAGACCGTCTATTACTTTGACAAGACTACAGAGAGCAGTGATGCTTGTATATCTTTCTTAAACGACATTTTTCTCTACCCTTAGTATTAGATGAGGGCTGTACTGATAACTTTTTAAACAAAAGAGACATTATCATGAGGTTCCAGATTTGAATCTTAGATCGAGCAATGGTATCTTCTATTCTTTTTATAAGAATAAAGTATAACTTGTAGGAACACAGAGTTAAACGAAAAGCTGCCTTGCAGCCCGTAATAGGCTCGCATTTAACTACGTAGACCTTAAAGCATAACCAACGAAATCAGAATGTGGATGAGAATCAGAATGAACTACTAGTACCTAATGCACAGAGACACACCTCTGTTTATCCTTTCGCGATTATAAAGAAACTAGCTTTTGCTTGCGGCTTCGTTCGCGTAAAAAGTTAGTTCAGATCGACAGTAGCACTTCTTTTCAAAATAAAAAGATATGGGTGTAAAAACCCAAGAATCAACCTCTTCGTCTTTATGTGACTTTTTTTCATCAACTTTTTATATTGTCCCACTGCTGGGCAAAAGCCTCTCCCTTTCCAAACCACTCTGTTGGTGGATATCCCCTGAACTTGTGACCCTTATATTACGGGGGTCTTTTGACCCACAGGGCCCATATTCAAACTCGACCGAGGAATGACCCAAAGTGTCTGCACACCAAGTTACAAGTCAATCGGTCCAGTGGTTCCGGAGCTATGCCTGTTACTAACAAACTGTCACTAACAGACAGACACACAGACCCACATAGTACTTTCATTAACCTCTTCGAAGAAGACTCAGAGGTTAATAAAGCCTATGTTACTGTTACTCGGTGATACTGATAACATAGCTTTCTAATAGTAAAAGATTTTTTTAATCGGTTGAGTCGTTTTTAAGTTTAACTCTTACAAACAAACAAACAAAAAATCTATTCTTTCCTCTATATAATATTAGTATAGATATAGATAAGTACAATCGCAGGTCACAATGACTTTACAAGTATTGAAACAGGCATAAAGAACACCTAGACTTGGTACAACTAGCTTTGGCTAACATAATATATTTTATATCTCCTCCTGTGATACAATCACTTTTCTTTGAGGCAATAGAAGACTATTCTAATTAGACATCCACTTTCTTTATTCTATTGCATAAATAAAGATAGTATATGCGTTACACCTATTATAATCCTTTTAAATTATATCCTCACTGTGCGAAACTACTTCGATATTGCGTTATAAACCTTTGAAATTAAGTCGTTACCTCATAATAACAATAATAATGTTCTTCAGACCGACTTTCGGTCACGGCGGCCCGTCTTAACGGAGACTGGCCATCTTCGCAGGAGATATTATAGTGCAAAAGCGTGTGCGCAAACACAAGTGCATTCTTTGTTCCCTAACTCTCATGATCCGATGGGATGGTAATCCGACACACCCGGAGAGAGATCAGGCGCAGGAACAACAGCTTTACGTGCTTTCCGAGGCACGGGGGTGTCTAACTCTGCCAACTTGCTAACTGCCGACTGCTATTGAGATTACTTAACAGAAAAACCCAATAACTTTTTTTTTTGGCCCGGCTCGGGATTCGAATGTGTGACCTCATGCACAGCAGTCGCGTCACTACCGCTGCGCCACGAAGGCAGTCTCTATACTGCCTCGATGACGTAACGGTAGTGCATGTTATTGCTATGCACGAGAACTCGGGTTGGACTCCGACAGCATAATTAGGTATTTCTACCAAGAAATTCTCAATAACATTGTGTCTGGAATCATACCCGGTAAACAACAATATAAGACTCACACACTATTTTATGGGAACACTAACCTGACGAACTGTGGGTCTAAAACCTCCCTGGTTCTCCTTTTGAGGATACAGACGTTCGATTTTTTATACTCACTTATAATTCACGAAAACCAAGATTGAATCTTAAATCCTGTCGTCTCTGCTTTTCTGATCAGTATGAATAGTATTATATCAGCTCAATATTGTTAGTAAGAAGCGAGCGCCTATTTTTATTGATGAAGCAATCAGTCGTAGTAGAAGATTGCAAAAATTCTATCAGCAGGCATTCTAAAAGTAGAAACCGAATATAAAAAAATCTTACCTAAGAATATTTATATGCTATGACTAAGGACTGCCTCCATAACGCTCACGCTAGGCCGTTTTATTTTTGTTTTTATGGTTTGATTTTTGTTGTTTTATTAATCCTTTTTTGTTCTTCTATAAAAAAGATATTAAGTAAAATGTATCATTAGTTGATTGTCTACATTGTTAACTTTCAAATGACACATCTTTCGTCTTCCTAGGACGTCTACATCGATAGCAATGGTTAAAACAGTACAGGCGCCCGAGCTTCGAGGTAAAAAACCAAAATGACTGCAATTTTGTCCTGGAAGGGGCAAGAGAAAATTGAGATAGTGATTTGTCGATAAAAAATACCATATTTCACCCCTCTTAAGTGTCCGACACTGGTAAACAGACATATCGTATATAAATATAAATTGTGTGTGGTAAGTCGTGACAAATCATAGATATTGTAACTTCCTTTGAGACAGAAGAAGGTTCGAGCCATCGTCAATCAACCTGCAAACTGAACATATACATATAAACTGTGCTGTGTAAACTTCACTAATGCGACTCAGGATTGTATGGCGGGTGTGATTATAAGCGTCTATTGGGTACAGGGACATTTGTTGTCTATAGTCGGAACTTCTTCGTCAGTGCGGAGTCACCACATAGAGGGTAATGTAATATAACTGCAATATGGTCTTGCAACTTGCGTGCTTGTTGCTGTTCTTAGGGAAAAGGAACTAAAGACGGGATATAAGGAAAGGAATGAGAAATATAATTATGTATATGAGCGACTGGATATGGATCAGGCGAAACGTAGTAACAGTGTTTCTACTCTAACGCCGGTTTAGATGGTAATTCCTCGAGCGAACTGGCTCATTCGTACCGCCAAAGCATTAAAAACGATTAGCTGTCTCACCTTACAATGGCAAGAATTAGGTGGCAACCTTATTTTCAAGTCTCTTCCAAGTAAAATTGTTGTTGTGTCGGTTGACATAATTGTAAAATTCCCCACTATACAGAAAATTTTCGTAAAGCTGGAGAGGTACTTAAAAACAAACATGTGCACTGTTTAGTACATAACTACATAAACACTAGTAATAAATAGTGACGTCACTTATCAGTGCACAAGGTTGCTCTCAATGGCTTCGTATAACGTAACAAAATGGCTTCCCTGCTAACCGTCCGATACATTTCAACGTGTTGCGTAACTTATAAACTACCTATTTTTTTTAATTTTAATAACTATATTTATTAAGTATTCATAATAATACTAGCTAAAACCGGCCACGCTTCGCTGTGGGTTAGTTTAATATTTATATATACTTATATTATAAAACTGAAGAGTTTGTTTCTTTGTTTGGTTGAGCGCGCTAATTTTGGAAACTACTAGTCCGAATTGAAAAAATCTTTCAGTGTTGGATAGCTATATAAAACCACGCTATGACCAAAAGCAGCGGCGCATTAATGAAAAGTGTTGCAAAAACGGGGCAATTTCTCTTATGTGAAGCAGACGATGTTGTGCAGGTCAGATAGTTCATTATAGAAGTAAACAAAAGTATACTAGGTTTTTTTATAGAACTACTCTCGCTTTAGGTATAATTCCTGTGTCGCGGGAGACTTTACAAACATTCAAACAACGGACACAAAGAACATCCAGGTTCGGGACAACCATTTGTGGATCACACATTTTTCTTCCGTCTGGGTATTGAACCCACAACACTCAGTGTGCCGGCAGCTACGAGGCGACCACTGAAGCCAAATTATAAATAATAATAAAATTATAAGTCACTCACTTATTACTCATTTCCTTCGAACTTCGGTATATTAAAACACTCTTACTAATATTAAAATACAATACTTTGCCAAAAACTCAAGACAATATTTTCAGTGTCGGTCACGGCGGCCAATCTTAACGGAGACTGGCCATCAACGCAGGAGATATTATAGTGCACAAGTGTCTGCGCAAACGCAAGTGCAGTAACTCTCATGATCCGATGGGACGGTAATCCGATACGACCGGAGAGAGATCAGGCGCAGGACCAACGGCTTTACGTGCTTTCTGAGGCACGGGGTGTCTAACAACGCTAACTTTCTATAATGAGATTTCTTAAGAGGAAACACCACGGGCGAGAGAATTGAAAAATAGGTATTTGTAAAATCTATTGCTGTCGCGCAATGCCCGCAGAGCATGAGAGACAACTGCAGCTTGGACCGAAAATACCTATTAAAATACACAAAATCAACGTTTCGTAGTCCCCTAATTTCTTCTCCAACACTTGACCGACTTAATTACTTTTTTCATTAAAAATTGAAAAAAGGCTTTGGCCGTGTTTCTATCTTTTCCTTTTTTTATATAATCTACTCAAATTTGTTTGCTGGATGTTTGAACACAGCGGAAAATCTGGCCAATTTTTGAGGTTTTTGAATGCTCATGTCTTTTTTAATAATTAATAAATGAAAAAAAAGAAAACATAGGGACATGGCAATAGAGGCCATACATTTTTTGGGAAAATATTATTGCTCTACTGGCATTATCCAGGGAGGAAACAGGAGACTACTATTGTATGGGAAAACGGCCCTTGTGTTTCCTCTTAACAGAAAAACCCAATAACATTTTGTTGGCCCGATCCGGGATTCGAACCCGAGACCTCATGCACAGCAGTCGCATTCACTCAGAGGCAGTTAACTTACACATACCAACATACGAAGGCTGAATATTCATTGTAAAGATGAGATAATTGTCTTGGTAATTCTTGATTGTAATTTTAATGTGTCATCCTTACAATCCTGCAGTAATACTGTTATATATACAAAACTAAATAAACTGATCTAAAACTATTTCATGCATAAAACCGATGTTCGAAAAAATTAAATTACATATGCCCGGATAGTGCATCTAGGCATTGTACTTACGCCAGGTTTATATATTCGATTGCCGCACGGGGCAAACTTCTAAAATCATCATCAGTTTAGCTATATAACATCCATGGCTGAACATGTGGCATTGACTGCACGCCGAGTGTTGTGGGGTCGAAGGGACAAAAATTTGTGTGATTGACAAATAGTTGTTCCGAGTCTGGGTGCTCTTTGTGTCCGTTGTTTGAATGTTTGTAAAGTCCCCCGAGACACAGAATTTATACTTAGCGCAGGAGTTGTCTTTTAAAAAAAATAAAAATATCCATCCATTGATAACTTTACTAAAACTATTTTTTTTGTTACAGGTGTTAACCAGCCTATGGCTATCGAGCAGCAACATGTCGGGCATGACGGGAGCAAGCATGCTGCGCACGCGCCGGAAGGATGTCAACGTCAAACCGAACCGGAAGTAAGTCACCACCTATGCATCATCATCATCCTCATCGTAGGGACCCAGAGGAAGTCATTACTGACCTCTGAAATCTATTCTTTACGTTAGTTTATTTGTAAAGCCAATGACTTCCTCAAATGTCTTCACATGATCATCACAGCCACCTCGCATTTCATATATGATTGTATACCATCAAACCATGGCTTCTATGCCCCGTTTATAGTGCACATTATGGGAAAGAAATTTAAATATAGTGCCTAAAGTCTCATGCTCTCTATGCGGCTCGCATATCCAAATAATATCTAAGACTTGGCTGTCTGAAATATTGGACAACACTCTAACCTTGCAAGTTGCTATGCCAATTTAGTAAAGGCCATAATACTGTCTTATTAGAGGTCTCTAGTACCCTAATAAGCTCTAAAAGCATTTCGGATTATTGTTAATTTGACCCACGATCAGACTTTATGAAAAATCATTGTGTCTGGGCCCCGGGGTAAACCTTAACCTCGTAGTATGTCTCCGTAATGATTTCAATCATGACTGAACCTTTTACTCGCCTTAAGAATATTATGCTCTATGGTCTAAAGATACCAGAAAACTCAAAAATAGGCTAAGAAAGACTTCGATAAGAAAGAAGCGTTTTAATAGTTGATTGAAAAACAGTAGCTCTAATGAATTATAGCATCTATTGGGTGTTATCTGGTAGCTACACAGAAGCTATATAGCAGCTGGTTCCAATGTTTTATGAGCTTTCATATAACTGATCAGCTTCCCTATATGCTAAAGCGGTGACCAAATACATCGCTATTATTATATATTCGAATCTAGTTATGCTACTTAAAAATACATAACTACTTATGCAGCAATACCTAATTTATTTAAAAAGAATAAACGTATGCAGTATGGTTCTAATAAAATACCAAAAATATTCTGCGCTATGTAATTTTAAAACATTGTTACCATCGCTCTAACGCTTGTCATGTCGTGTCACCCACACTTATTGTAGCCAAGGCAGGATTGAATTTTACGCGTAATAGTGGACAATTTAATTGAAGTCTACTGCGCAGGTATTGGTAGTAAACCTTACAAACGTGGTGTTGCTACAAAATAGAATCAAACAGTTACATTTTCAATACCAGTGGTTGAAATGCAGAATAATGTTAGACCATAAGGCATTAGTTAATTGCGAAGCCGCGTAAGTGCATATAGAGCGTCTATCTAACATTAATGTACTTAGACAAAAGGTGTGTGCTGCGTACTCGACTCATATGGATTTCCGGAGGGTAGCCGGTTCGTTCTGGTTGAGGATCGCCGAGGACCGCGTTTGGTGGCGACTCAAGAGATCTCTGGCCAGAACTAAAGAGTTACAGGATGATGATGATGGGTAAAGAACTAAAAATGAAATGTCCGTGTATGTGCACTGTAAATGGCGTATACGCACCGTATAGCACTCTTGAGGCTGAACGCACTACTCTTTCTACCGAACGACATTAATATGACGCATCGGCTATCTTCGTGAATGTTCGGCGAAGTGACCGTTAGTTTTGTGTGCGGCTGACTGTCCATTGATGTTAAACATGCAGTTCAGTTGCATGCAAGAATGGCATGTATTATGCTATAATTCAATTAAGTCTTGTTCAATCTATCATTGGTTTAGGTCTAAAGCGTACTTTTTAATTAACGTTTCATAACTGTCACCATACATTATCTATTGCGGAATTATAAGTATCGCAATTACATGCAAATACATTAATCGTACGAATGTAATCATATTGACAAATGTTTATTAATAAATATTACATAAATATCCATTGCAATAACTAGCAATTTCTAAATTTTATTGCAAACGCCGGCAACTTACAAATTGCAAAACAATACCATTTCTTACAAAACCTTATTTAAACCATAAAGTAGAAACAACGTTTCATACAAATTATATTGGTTTTACATTGTAACATTGCCAAAATTATTTCACCTACTATAAAATACTAACGGTTTTATACATAAATTTACAAGAAGGTTAAAATGTGGTGTCAGAAGCTCAATTAAAACGGTGACAATTACTGAATTCTTTTAAGACATGCATGAACTCTTATGAAATGTGAATTAATTAAATTAGACGTAATAACAGTCCAATCATACCATTTGGTGGCATAATAGATTAGAAGCTATCCCTCGGGAACAGTATTTAATTACTGATGCAAGGATGCAAGTACCCTATGGCCTTTGCCGTACCCCTGCCAACGTATATGCTAAGTTTCATGATGATCGGTCAAGTAGTTAAAGCGTGAGAGCGTTACAAATAAACATTCTCATTTATAATACATATTAGGATGATTATAGCGGTCAAGTTACGATATTCATTTGTAACACAACTCTTTTGCTTCTGTATTGTTCATCAGCTTTCATTATGTGTATGTCTCTAATTGGGTATGAGAAGTCTAACCTTTGTCCATAAATTTTCCAGCATCTCTTGATATTTTCTTGTGTATTACTACTGTATTCTATTCTACCACATACACACAACACCATCTAGCCCAAACTAAGCAGATCTTGTACTATGGGTACTAGACGATGGATAAACATACATACATACTTCTTTTTTGTAAATACTGACATATTATTCATAGAAACACCCAGATCTAGACAACAATACATATCCATGCACACAAATGTTTGTCTTGTGTGAGAATCGAACCCGCGACCTCAGTAGTGGCAGTCGGTTATACTAACCACTTCGCCATCGATGCACGCACGTACGGATGGCGTAGTGATTTAAGTGGTCGCCTCGCCACTGCTACTGAGCCGATTGTTGTGGGTTCGAATCCCAAACATGACAAAACTTTGAGTGATTTACAAATGATTGTTCTGGGTGTTCCTTGTGTCCGTTGTTTGTTGTATATGTTTGTAAAGTTCACCACGACACAGGATTCTAAGTGTGGAAGTTGTCTTTATAAAAAGAAGAGATATTAAATATAAGTTAAATTTAATAATTGTTGGTTCCATGGATACTATTGAACGGATAAAATATAGTGGTTTAAACGGCATAAGGCCTCTATCTGTGCATCAAGTTGTTCGAGTTCGATCCTCGGATGAAACACATAGAATACATACCAAGTCTATGCATCCTCTAAATTCCTTGGTGTCTCCAAGAAATCTCCTTTGCCTTGCTGCTAGTTTGTCTCATATACTTATTTTAATATATCTTATATGACTGGAAAATATTAATGTCCCTCAAACCGAATTTCGGTCACGGCGGCGGCCAATTTTAACGGTGACTGGTCTTCTGCGCAGGGGATATTATAGAGCACACGAATTTGCGCAAACACAAACGCACTGTTTCCTAACTCTTATGATCCGAAGAGATGGCAATCCGACACGACTGTAGAGAGATCAGTCGCAGGACGAACGGCTCTACGTGCTGTCCAAGGCACAGGGTGACTAGCACCGCCAATTTCCTAACTCTGGGCTAACGGGAAAACTCGATAACTTTTTTGTTGGCTCGACCCGGGATTCGAACCCGAGACCTCATGCACAGCAGTCGAATTCACTACCGCTGCGCCACAGAGGCAGATTTTATTATATTAATGTCGCCATTAATTGGCATCTCTTAAAATGATTACAAATAATAATTTATTGATTAGATTGGAGGTATAGACTGAGTGTTGGGTACGGTGTTTTGTCGCCAGGTTGGACCGGAAGTCTTCCCGGGGCATGCTCTACGAGAACGAGGAGCTGCGCCTGCGCACCATCAACATCAACGCCGAAGTTGAAAGAGGTAAGGCATCCCACAAATGGACATAGTACACATAAATATTATCTATTAGATTTTGCCCTAGATGTAGGTTATGTCAATTGTCTATACCTCGGTAACAGTGCTTTTGGATGATTCTCTGAAGAGTTATTCACCTTATTCCGCCCTCCCCATTCCTATCCAGAACAACGCGTGCTGGGCTCAGATGCCATCCTTACACGGTGGAGTCGACTAGAGTGCGTACCAACAAGTTTGGGTCTTCATACCTCTGCAGAACGATCAAGGCATGGAATTCTCTGCCAAGGCACGTGTTTCCTTCTTCCTTCAATCCTGGGTCCTTTAAGCGGGGCGTGAAAAAGCACCTTCTCAGGCCGTCAAAGTAGAGACCTCAACATCGCCTCGGCTGGTATGAGGACGATGTGGAGGCCACTGCTCTTAGACCACACGACTCCTTACCATCAGGAGGAGACCGGTCATTTTGACTAAAACATCTCACATTCGCATTTATAATATTAGTTAGGATAACATCAACTAAACAGCGTGAAAATGTCCTTTTATCGGCAAATAAACTAAACGCAATAACTAAACAGTAAATTGTTTAAATTGAGTATAATTATATACTTAATTAGTGAATTATGACATAAGATGGTAATATTAATCAATTATTTAATTATTTAAGATTAAGTTATTATGTGCTTGTCTATAAATGTTTCTGTTTTAGGTTAGACCTATGTATGCGTAGTCAAAAGTTCTAACCTATTTTATAGACTTACATAAAGTTTCTGTTTATTTTGAACTGCTTTGTAAGTAAGTCATGAAGGTTTTCTGTTAGGAAATTCGTTTTAGCATGAGTCTGGAAATGTACCCGGTACAGAGCAATAAGCTCGCCTACTATAACGAGAATTCTAATAACATAATTCAGTACAGTAATACCTAAACTTACGCTACCCCGACTTACGCGAACACGGAGTTACGCGATATTCAAATCATATCGATTCGTCTTTTAATTTAGTGCCACACAACTACATCCCCACACTATTGTTCAGAAAACGTGTAAAAAATAATCTTTGTGTTGCCTTGTTAGATTATATTAACCCTTTTATTTTATATGTGTATATTCTAAGATCTTATATTTTAAACTTTGACATTCTGTAGCTGCCGGCCCCAATTAAAAAGAAATGTATTCATATACAACATTATACCTCGACTTACGCGAATTCGACTTGCGCGGCTATCGCTTTGTCCCATCTATAGCGTAAGTTCGGAGTATTACTGTATATGTATAGAAATATACCCACTACATTTTACATTTATAGATATATAGATATTTATCTCTGCTAACTTTTCGGCAATTTACAAACCTGGGAAAATGTATGTATTCAAGTATTCTGCTATCTAGAGACAAACGATTGGCAATGACTCGCATTGAATAGCATGACTTATTATCGGCAAACTACTAAGAAATCTGTGATACAGATACGTGCCTAAGTAATAGGGGAACTCCAATTCGAACGAGTCGTATCAAAGGGAGTCCCCGGATATAGAGGGACGCTCAGTAGAACATATTTATTTTTATATTAATATCAAATAAAAGACTTCCCTATTCCTATGCTTTATTGTGAAAGTTGACACGGAGATAAGTGGCATATTACCGAAACTACCATGGATTTAGATCTATAGTATCTTGCAGAGAAGTCTCTTTAAGAAGCTTTGGAATCACTATCCGGCTGCTAAAACACAACACAAGTGGTATTATGTGGTTGCAGCTATTTAAATAGTAAAGGTAAGTACTTGCCTAGTCAAGCTTTGGGAACCCTTTTTTTACGTAGGGAAATGCTCCTGATGCATAACCCCTCGACACAAGGGGAGGCACGAGGGTTATGTCGGGCCCTTCCAAGACTTCGTGCCTACCGACTAAAACCACCACGGTGTTCCAGCTCGCAGCATTGTATGGTGCTGGTGGTGGTCGCTGGAACTGAAACTACATCAGCGACCCACCCAGCAGTGCTCAATGCAGAGATGTATTGTCTGCGGTTGATGACTTCTGGACGACGCTCCGGTACAACAGAAGGCGTTGCTCCGATTCAACGGCTGTCGGGAGTGAGATCCCCGTTCCTCGCTGCCCGGCCAACACGCAAACTATAGATGTCCTCTAGTCGTCGTCAGTGTCAAGCCGGTCTGACCAGATGCTTCTTCACACTACGTTCGAAGGACCCAATGTCATAGAAAGGAGGGAACACATGAGCTGGAAGACGGTTCCAAAGTTGTATGGTATGGCATAAAAAGGAATTGCTGAACCTTTTGGTTCAAGATGGAATTGTGCTAACCGTCCATCGGTGGTTACGAAGACCGGCACGTGTGGTTCTCAAAAGGAAGGGGGAAGGTGGGATGAGGTCAAATAACTCTTCGGAGCATTTGCCATGATAAAGGCGATAGAATACGCTAAGGGTCGCAATGTTTCTACGAACTTATAGCGGTTCGATGTCCTTTGTAACCTCCTGGCTGTCGATTATACGTACGGCATGACGCTGCAGTTTATCTAAGGCATCGTTTAGGTACTTAGCGGAACCATTCCAAAGGTGCTAACAGTACTCCATGCTGCTACAGACTTGGGCCTTGTACAGCAATTACCGCTGTTCAGGAGTAAAGAAACACCGCACCTTGTTTAGAATCCCGAGTTTGCGTGCAGTTGTGCTTATTACACTCTCGATGTAATCCCTAGAGTTAAGGTCGTGGCGGATGTCTATACCTAGGATGTTAAGACTATCCTGCAGTGGCAGCGTGGTGCCCCGAAGAGTGGGAAGTGGAAAGGATAGAGCTTTTTTTTTAGCTGAACGCGCACACCTTAGTTTTCTTAGCACTGAACTCAACCAGGATGATGATGAACCCCAAGCGGATATGTCGTCCAACACCCTGTTGAGGTCAGTGGCAAGCTTTAGCTTTGCCGCCTCCTCTCAGTATCCTGCCGGTTGCTAGGTGGTTGTGGATAGTAACAACCGTGAACCGTGCTATCGTCTGCATAGCAATGAATACCACCAGAAGAAATAGTGTGGGAGAGAGCACGGAACCTTGTGGGACTGCATTTACACTTACGAAACGTGAAGAGCATCCGTCCACTAGGACACGCATTTTTCGCTCGTGTAAAAAAGTGGAGACCCATTGAACTAGCCGGCTGCGAAGACCATATGCCGGCAGCTTGGAGAGAAGACCACTGTAATGTAGAAAAATCCCGACATCGACTCCCGAGAACAACAAAAGTGTTATTAAGATTTTCTATCGCATAATTGTTATCAGCTACAACTCATAAACTTATATTGTGACCATAAACAGAAGTAGGTGTATAACATAGTGTCTAAGCATAGGTTCGGGCCACCTTATGATATTAATTGACTATAATAATAGCGCTTAGCAATATCGCTCCTGATCGCTCGTTGTTGCGGCATTGGATAGTGTATATTAAGTTTATATAGAGTCATAACGTAAGCTAAGTATGTAATCTGTATGCAACAGCAGTTTTTATATTAGTTTTTGTAAAACCAGTACTGCGGTGCTCTTGGTAGTAAATACACGTGTCAACCTACATCTGTTTCACTTACCACTCCTGTACCTACACGAACCTTAGCAAAAAGGAATTTAAACTGGGATGTAAGAAAAGACAGGGGAGAGTTTATTATCTGGGTCTTCAGAATTCTTAATCACGGGCGACAAGCAGTACCTGTGTTACTATTAATAAGACGATTGGTTGTAAGAGGATGGTAGTTAGCCGAGCGAGTCGGCTTATTTCCACTGTCACTATTTACAACCGAGCGAGTCTTCAATTCTTAAAAATATTATTCTTTACCATTGGTTACTGCCTTGTTGTAAGGCAAATTTATATATAAATAAGTAATAGAGGCAGTAAATGCTTTACGAATGGATTTTCCAAAACAAAATGACATTAGGAAAGAGTTTCTATATAGATTTAATTTAGAAAAGAAATTGGGTATAAGAATTAATTTCGTAGATATGTGTCTAACTAATATTACAAATGCGAATGAGAGTTTGTTTGTTTGTTACGGTTTCACGCCTTAACTACTCGACCGATCACCGTGAAATTTCGCATACATGTTGTCAGGGCAACAGAAAAGAACATAGGGTATCTTTTATCCAGAAAAAAGTACCGTTGCTGACCTAATTTAACCGAACCTACATTGACGCGAGCGGAGCCGCGGGCAAGATCTAGTTTTTAATAAATGTATGAATCACTTAAACAGCGAAAGAAAACATCGTGAGAAAACCTGCGTGTCTAAGAGTTCTCCAATATGTTCTCAAAGATATGTAGTCTGCCAACCCTATGGCCTAAACTTTTTCACTCTGAGAAGAGGCCTGTGCCCAGCAGTGGGACAGTGTAATACAAGGCTGATATTATTTTATGAGTGATGTATTGTATCTGTATACAGGTCAATCGGACATAAAGAAGCTGAAGAGGGAGAACGAGCAGCTGAAGCGCGAGATCTCTGCGCTGCGCTACGAGTATGATAGACTGGACAGCATGCTGCGCGAGCGCCGCTCCTCACCCGAACACTCGGACGTACGTTCTAACGCACTCTACATCCTTATACCGTGTGATAGAAATGTCTCACGCACTCAATACTCAATATATTTGTTGCATTCCATAATGCATAATAGTGTCTTACGTTTACGCGGATGTTATACATACATACATTTAAATTAAATTACTTTATACGGATTTTGTCGCGTGGTTTATTTTATCGCCTGCTCCGTGCCTCGGAAAGCACGTTAAGCCGTTTTGGTACCGGCTGCCATGAAAATCTATGGCAGTCGTTATTGGGAAGTCAGTGCCCTATAATATCCTGACACTGGTCTAGCCTTAGGGTATCGTTAGCCTTTCGGGTTGAGGAGGTCAGGTGGCAGCCGCTCCATGTAAAAACTGATATCCAGTAGACTAGAAAAGCCGACCCCAAGTGACTTGGGAATAATAAAGGCTAGGGAGAAGAAGATTGATATAGATAGTAAAGTGTCCTACTGCTGGCTTTTATTTTAAAACTCTTTTATTACATAAGTTTGAAGCTTACATTGTGGAATGCAACAAATATATTGACTATGTATAACTGTATATATGTATAAGTATAGGTGGTAGGTACAAAGGTAAGTTTTGAACATCGTCGACCCTGGCGAGCACAACCATTTATGAGAGAGGAAGAAAGATTTCTTTAAACATTTTATATTGTCATTTTAGTTTGTCACTAAGATATTCGTTAACACGATGATATGATTTACGTATTAATAGGTATATATTTTTAATTTATTTGTAAGTAAGTGAGGTTTTCACAGTTCACATAGGCACATAATATTACATACATAGATTCACGCCTGTTTCCCAGAGGGGTAGCCAGAGACTACGGATTTCCATTTGCTACGGTCCTGACACACTTTTCTGGTTTTACTCACTTTTATAACATTCCTCATACACGCTCGCCGGTTTAAGTTGCTCTTAACCTGGTCTTTATCCAGAACGCCTCCGATCTGATCAAGAAACGTTCGCCTAGGTCTTAACTCTACTATTCAAAAATGGAAGTTACTGTTAATGTCGCAAGATAGCTAATTTTGTTTACTCAGACTTTTTACTATCCAGACTATCTGACCCTATCTCGTTTATTTACTTGCTATCAATGTCAAGAACTCAAACCCATTATAAGTATTTATTTGTCGGCCTCGATGGCGTAGTGGTTAGTGTAACCGACTGCTACGCCTGAGGTCGCGGGTTCGATTCCCGCACAAGTCAAACATTTGTGTGCATGAACATGGATGTTTGTCTTGGTCTGGGTGTTTCTATGTATAATATGTATGTATTTACAAAAAGAAAAAGTATATATGTATGTTTATCCATTGTCTAGTACCCATAGCACAAGCTCTGCTTAGTTTGGGCTAGATGGTGTTGTGTGTATGTGGTAGAATATTATTATTATTTGTACGTTACTAAAGTGGCACAACTTAGTTTTATTAGGTCCCGACTACTTTTTGTAGAATCAGTGGTATTATTTTTTGTGGAGAGAATACTACCGTGTTTTACCAAACTTCGGTATATACTGCACTGCTGCATTCAGGCCCCACAATGACAGTAAAGCCACTATGCAAAGGGTTATATAACCTACATTTCTTTCCAGGAAAATAAAGATCTTTTTGACGAAAGACAAACCTCTTTTACGAGTCAATTTTTAATCAACTAAATATTTCTATTAACTACAAAGCTAACTTTATGAACTGATGTAAAATTAACCAATAAAATTCACATCTTTGAAATTAGTACAGTTTTATTATTTTTTTAAAAGAATTCGGGGACATTAAGAATATAATTATAAAACAGTCAAAAATCATTCAAAAATGTGCAAAGGGCTCGGATTAAACACATCTGCGAATGGATTCCAGCCCCAGTCAGACTGACACACTTCGATACTGAGGTAGTCGCGTTCTAAAGTCTGCGCCGTCACCCTCATCGGTGCCATCATCATGGTCAGGCCCTCGGCTGACATATCCGCCGCTATGAACAAACTATACATATTCACACAGTTCTCTATAAACACCAAAACGCTTCTTTGATCTAAGTCTTCGTCATTCATTTCTCTATCATATTCACAGATATGAACATTCTCCAAACTGGGACAATGACTCAATATCCTAAAAATAGCCTCGTAATTGATGTCTTTTGATGTAAGCATAAAATTTTTTAAGCTTGCTATATGAATGGCCTGGGAGAGAGACCGAGTGTAGGTTTCTAGCATTTCTAAGTCCTGTGTGTAAACATCTAACGTCGTCAATTTCGGACACTGCTCGAAAAGCAACGTAAAAAACATACTCCTGGTTGGTATATTACTGATCCTCAAGAAAGTTAAATGCTGCAACGTTGTCGAAGATTTGGATAAACCAATAGGAAGCCTACATCTGATCACAACGCCGTCGCGTCTACAGAAATCTGTCAAAGTAACTTTATCTGGTAAATTTTGTATTTTCGCAAAGTTTTCACAGTTGTCTATACAGAACCAGCTACTGGGGGCATCAGTAATCTTCATACTGAAGTCGTTATGCATACAGAAGTATGTCGGAAAGTAATCTTTTAGTACGACTAGCAAATGTTTGTAGAAATTTTCGTCGAAACAAGTCGTCTGCTTGTTCCAAGCTTTGAAAACAATATTTCCGTCTAACATAAAATTTAATGGTAAATATGAGCTCACTTCTACTTTCAATTTGCTGCAGCTGACTGAAAATAATTTAGCTAGCAAAGGCGTCACGTATATTTCTATTTTCTCCATATATATTATGAATATATACTCCAGTTGTTTAAAATTTAATCTAGTAACTCCATCCAGTTGTTTAGAAAATTTATGAGTTACACCACAATCTCGGGCTATGAGGGTCAACTTATTAAAGTTGATTTCAATTTGATTTCCAGCTCTCATGTCACTATCTATATATTCATTGTCGATACTCAAGAATTCTTTATAATTGTCACATATTGTTAGCTTCAAATCTTTAACTGTATTCATATCCTTCAGAAACTTTAATGGTGATGCAGATAAACTTAATTCTGTTATAACAAAATGGATAACTTCAAATTTTCTCTCTTTGAAAACTTCTTTGGATTGTTCATACTTGGTGTAGGAGCAGCATTGGAAGAAGTTAATACCAATGCTTTTCAAGCTTTGTGGACATATTTCTGAGATGTGTGCTAAGTAAATATGAGTAAAAGTTACATCTAAAGATTTCAGGTTAACGAATCTTTTAATATGGGGCTTTAGGACGTCAACCGTTAAGTCTGGCACACCGCTTAAATCTAATTCCAGGATTTGCTCGCCGAAGTCCGAAAGTAACCTTTCGTCCAAAGTTTTGACAGTGGCTATAGTACTTCTTGACAATACCACTCGTTTCGGATGCCACCACGAGGCTAAATACTCTCTCAACTCAGTGCAACTGTTGTAAATATTGATTTGAGTTTTTGTGTCCAAATAATCCAAAATTTTGGCCCCAATTTCAACTGGAAGACTCATAAAATCCATTGGATGTATTTGATACCAAAATATAAATTTTAAAAGGTTAACGTCGAAAAATTCATTTTGACACTGTCAAACGGATTGATTAAAATCAAAGCCAAGAAAAGTATATTCTTGGTTATGGTATAAAATTAAAACTATTATAAGTTGCATTAAAATACTGCAAAGGATCTATAACAATAATACAGTAGTCATCCGCTTACACTGCACCGGATCATCCTTTGCAGTCCACAAGGGCGTGAAACAGGGAGAGCCACTGTCTCCCAATCTTTTTACATCGACGCTAGAAAAAGTTTTTAAAAAGCTAGGTATGAGTTGGAGGCTTATGGGCATCGTCGTCGATGACAAAAGATTAGCCAATCTCCGTTTTACCGACAACTTTGTCCTTTTCTCCTCGTCGGCAGCAGAATTGGCCCAAATGCTCGAACAACTGAGACAGGCAAGTCTCGAAGTTGGACTTCGTATGAATATGGCAAAAACAAAGTTAATGTCCAACAACGTAAAACGTCGGATGACGGTGGGGAATACTAGGATGGAATGAGTATATCTATCTTGGCCAACTAGTTTGCTTCCAAGACAAGGAAAAGAGATCGCTCGACGCACAGAAAACGCCTGGAGAAACTGGTTAATGAAATGCCTAATGAAGGGCACTCTACCATTATCTCTAAAAAGGACGCTCGTGGACATGTATGTCCTACCTACTCTCACCTACAGAGTGCAGACATGGTCATGAGCGCAGTATATTCGGTGCTAAGCTGATAGATAAGATCAGAAATACGGTACTGCGCTCCCAAATAAAGATTAAGGATGTAGGCCAAGCTGCAGCCAAACTCAAATGGAACTGGGCTGGCCATATCTGTCGCTTGTCTTAAGAGAATTGGGCAAAAATTACCACAGACTGGACTTCAAATAACAAACGGCAGAGCGGCCCGAGGCAGGCCCACAATGAGATGGCGAGATGGATTGGATGCGTTCAACTGGGATTGGAGACAATTGGCGCTGGACATAAAGAAGTAGAAAGATCGAAGGGAGGCCTTTGCTCTGCAGTGAGACGGTACAAGATAAAAATAAATAAATAAATTGGATAAGACTAGTTTTATCCAAATCCGCTCAAAGGTTTTCACGTGATTCAGTAGCGAACTTCATTAAAAAGTTTTTGATTAGTAACGTACTAATCAAAATTTTAGTAGGTTGATGATATTGTACTTCGATTTACTTAATCTAACGGAGCTTTGCCTTTTTGAGATCCTAAGCCCAGGTTTGATTATTTGGTCAGGCAAAGAGTAAATTTCTCTGTTAAGCAATTCACAGTATTATCACGCCATCTTATAGACGGCATCAGAAGGTCATGAACCATTAAGTGTAGAGCCACAGCAATTTTTAAGCGGTCATATATAGAAAAGTAAAATATATTATGTTAAATGTGGAGTAAATAAAGCACATTATCGGTTGGCAGGACAGCGTGTCCGTGTGCAGTGCCTGCCCCGACTGCGTGAGCGTGGATGGGTCAGCGAGGGTCGCCTTCCACGACCTGAGCGTGGTGCCTGAAGAAGGAGAACAAGAAAAGGTAAAGTATATTCCATATTATAAAGAATGTTGCCCTTTTGTACTGAAGGATCAGTATGAATATGAACGCATGTACGTTATAACAGTATATCCCTGGATAGATGACAATTGGTGGATGAGTCGACTTACGAAATGTGCATTTGATATAATTTAGTTTTACTCTCCGAACGTATTTGGATGTTTAAGTTATTATAAGCAATTACTGGCATCTGGCTTAGCACTTGCTATGGATTAAATAATGTTGTACTTTATACAACCGTGACTTTGAATCCTGGACAAATGTAAATTTATTTTAACGGCTTTTATCTTAAATACATTTTTTGAATGTAAAATTGCATATCCCTTTCAGGTAGGGTAGGCAGGGCTAGGAATTCGCTAGTGATTATGTCATTCTACCTTGCGGTATAGTAATAAAAACTAAAACACATTACCCTAATGTGTTATTTTTATCTATACTAGCTTATTATTAGCCAATATTTAATACAAGATATCAACGTACGTCTTGGGTTGTTGGAAAAAGATTTAAAGTGAAAGATTTTGAAATCATCCATTGATCTCTGACTTTTTGAAGAAGTCAGTAGTTGGCGTGCCAGGCACGAATGTTACTAGAGTAAATAAACACAAGAACAAGATTTCAACTTGCTTCATTCCTTTCTTTGTTATCAGGTCTGACTTTTTCTGGTGGTGGTCATTCAACCTCAATTGATAATAATATATTCTATTATAATCTTAGTCTATGCTTTCAATTTGCTTTGTGTACTTTGGATTGGTTCCTTATCTAATATTTTATCACTGCACAACTGTATACAAAATTTTTGGTATAACCCTACATTTACCAAGACTATTAAATAAAATATGGAGCGCGAAGGTATGCGTCACAGAAACTTCAGGAAAGCCATCGAGATGTTTGACGTATTAATCAGTTTCCGCGAGCAATAACCGGTGAGACGAAAATAGCCGAGTTGGGACGATCGACGAACCAAACTGTACACGTCAGCTGGAAGCCATGATGTGTAATCACCATATTAATTACAACAAATATATACTCACTTTGAACGTTTTGCAAGAACTACTGACATTCATAAGTGTTACTTTGTGACCTAAATAAGTACATTATTTTTGACTTTGACTTCGACTTTAGATTATTTGATTTTCATTACATGATATCTTGAGTGTCTCCTCTAAGGCCAGTGACGTAGTGGCTTCTACTCAGGTCCATCGATTTGCCAGTTTTATAAACATCAGTATAAACTTAAGTACTTCTTAATACTATAGCACTGATTGTCAATTAATAACTGTTGATGTGGAATCAGTATCCGCAAATCAATGGTCGAAATCCTATCAGTGGCTCCATGGAAAACATTATCTATTTAGCCGAAAGTGGCATAGTGGCTCATAAAGCCCATATTCCAGAATCTCCTAACTGTGTGATATGTGGTATGTTAGATGACGTGCATCACTTGTTGACGGAATGTGTCCGGTATCAAACGGCCAGGGAGTCATTGATGAGGACTCTTAACCTGAACAGACTAAATATTGCCATGGTTCATAGTTTGCTATCATCACCTCTCTCCGAAGCGTCGATAAACATGTTCATGTTTTTTAGCCCGCATCAATGAAGTTAGGTTATTAGTTTCAAAATCATTTATTTCTGTATACTGCATGTATTAGGTTACGATGAAATTGGCATACACATCCATGTATAAAAATTCCTTAAATAAACAGAAAAAAAAGTCCATATTCACTTGAAAATAATAAGGCTAGGATCTTCATCCTATATGCTGGCATTTATCTTCATAAATGACAGCATTCTAACTGTATGTCCCCAAAAAAGGTAGAATAAATATAATTAGGGGAAAACAATAATTATTGTGTCGCAGGATCTATGGAAGCATTAAATTTACGGACGCAAGGACAGCCAGACTCAGAACAACTATAGTTATGTAAACCATGCAAATTTTTATCATCATCTCAGGCGAAAGACGTCTACTGCTGAACGTAGGCCTCCCTCAAGGTTTTCTCTACAGACCGGTCTTGGGCCACCCGCACCCAATCGCTTCCTCACATTTCAGTGTGTTAGAATTAAAATCAGAACACTCAAAGCAATCTAAAAGCAAAGAGGTCACTCAGCCATAACGGTATTCAAGCAATGTAGAAAATAATTATAACATCAAGACGCTTAAAGCATTCCATTCTTGCTTTAAGAGGAATGTTCTTAAACTTTGAGCATGTGCATTTTTATGCCGTAGTCCTGACAACAATAACTTTTAAACTTTCGCGTGAAACTTGAAACTTATATATATAAATAATACGTAACGAGTATTAACGCGATCATACACTCTCAGCTTGTGACCACGACCGCTGTGACCTAGTCCAAACATCAAGAATCAAAAGGTGAATGCATGATCGCCTTAATATAATAATATCTGTGCCACTGCTCGGCATGGGCCTCTACTCAGTGTGAGAAGGCCAGGGTCCACCACGGGCCAGTGTGGGTTGGCAGACTTCACATATCTACGAGAACATTATAAAGAACTCGCGGGCAAGCAGGTTTCCTCATGATATTTTTCCTTCACCGTTAAAGCGTTATTTGACTATTTAATACGCACTTAACTTAGAAAAGTTAGACATGCGTGCTTTGGAATCAAACTTGAGACCTCTGGGTGGCAGTCCAACGGTCTCCCAGTAGGCTATCGCTGCTGTTATCGCGTTAATACCCGTTACAAATTATATATTAAACTGCCGACGACTAGAAACTACCAGATCTTCGAAGTGTAGGGAAATGAAATATTGCGTGGTTTGTGGTAAGCGGTTACTGGAGCCCTTAATTTGACCACATCTTCCTGTTACACGTTTTATCATAATGACAAAAACAATTTGTGTATTAGTATTTCCGTGTCTCAAATATGACTCAAAAGGGAGAAGATAGTGGTTGCCATAGGCTAATGATGCTTGTATCACCAGAGATCTCATACCCATACAGTGAAACAGACGAAAATATTGGCGTAAACTTAAGCGCTTATCAACGCAAACATTGGCACACACATAAACGCTTGTAAACGCAAACATTAGTTACCTAGCTAATAGCTCAGGGTCTCATTAAAGACCTCTCTAAACTTATAATAATATCAGCCCTATATTAAACTGTCCCACTGCTGGGCAAGGGCCTCTTCTCAGTGTAAGAAGGGTTAGGTCGACCACGCTGGCTTAGTACGGGTTGGTAGACTTCACATATCTTTGAGAACTATTAGACAGGCTGCAGGTTTCCTCACGATTTTTCCTTTACCGTTAAAGCAAGCAATAAATAACTATATAATACGCACATAACTTCGAATGCGCGACTTGGGATCGAACTCGAGACCTCTGCGTGGCAGTCCAACGATCAGTAGGCTATCTAAACTTACTTACGTCTGAAACAACACACAAGTAATTTTGACTGCAAGGACGGAGCAGTGGTATAAGAGGTTGCTTCACTACTTGCTACGCGCCGAGTATTGTGTGTTCGAATCTCGCAGTATGTATGAAAATTTATGTGATCCTTAGGTAGTTGTTCCAAGTCTGGATGCTCTATGTCTCGTTTCCTTGAATGTTTGTAAAGTTCTCCTGACACAGTCAAGTCAAAATTCATTTATCCATTTAGGTCACAAAGTAACACTTATGAACGTCAAAATATATGTATATATTTATATTAGTGAGTTTACTAAGTTACTAAAGCTACATTTAGGTTAGTTGCTAATTTCAGGCAAGGGTTGAGCCTATGAGAAGAAACCTGCAAGAAATACGATTTAATACTAGCGCAAGAGATGCCTTTCCAAGACAAAAATATCGAAACTGCTTATGCAATATTCCCCAATCGGCCTGTTTGCTTTGATCGGTCATCGCGCCGCGCCCCATCTAATTATAATAAAAATAATTTCAAAAGCGTGACTTTGCCCTTTAAATAATAAAAATAACAGACATTTCCCTAAAACATTTGTTTTATTTAGATTAAGAAATGAGTCAAGGACGGCCAAGAAATTCATGTGTAAGAAAATATTGTAGAGCGTAATGTTGACTATAAATAAACGCAGTCGCGTTCTGAGCGTCGCGTGCGCAGCCGTGTCAGTGTTTTGTGTGTGACAAAGTGATGAAGGTACCTACCATACTGCTTACCTACCCTTTATGAATATAGATTGAGCTTTACAAGTTTCTATTTTATATACTTACGAAGATTTTTTAATGTTGTGTATTTCAAGATGTGTTTATTTTTAATCACTAAAGGGTGTATTTGGCTGTAGTTTTTGTTAGTTTTAGGACCGTTACAGGTATTGTAATGCAATTAAAGTAAGATTTGCAAATTATAATATAAGCGTCTATTTACATGAGATCATAAGCCCGTGAATATATTTTAACGACATTCCTAAAAAAAATATTTCTTTAGTCATGTTTTTGTCGCGTGGGTTTGGGTCTCGTGACAATAGCTCGGTTGCTCAGAATAAAAGGCAATAATTAACAGACTAAAAAAGACAATTAATTATTTTAGTATTTTCTTTTAATCATAAAATATTGTTTTAAAATAATCCCTACATATCTACCAACCATTTTGTAACACCTACCTGTAGAAGTTGGATTCGAACCGACGCCACTCGACGCATTGGAATTAATTTAACCACTATGCTATCCGCGATGTATCCGCGCATATCTTTCAATATTATATTGAAGATATCCCGCGTTCTAACGTTGCGGCGATATCAGTTTATTACAAGGTCAAGAGTTTACTGTAACCTTTTAACTATACAAGCAAACACACAGACAACAGCTTGGCTTTAATTTTATATATTAAGCAAAGACGAATGGCATATCCAAACCCTGAAGACATCAGGCTTCTCCCTATGAAGTGTACGCTGCGGCTGATGCAGTACATTCATAGGGAGATAGCTAAGGGATAAATCTTGGAGGCGACACAAAAGATCCCACTGGGTCGAAGTGTCGCCGGTCTGTACTGATTGGCCCCAAGATAAGATAAGCAAAGACGAAAATAAAGCCGTTATTACAGTTGTACTAATGGGTAATAACAGCAGCGATAGCCTATTGGGAAACCGTTGGACTGCCACGCAGAGGTCTCGAGTTCGATTCCAAGGCGCGCAATTCTGACTTTTCGAATTTATATGAAGTTATATATGTGATATTAAATAGTTATTTATCGCTTGCTTTAGCGGTGAAGGAAAACGTCGTGAAGAGCATGTCTAAGAGTTTTCATTAATGTTCTCGAAGATATATGAAATCTGCCAACCCGCACTGGACCAGTGTGGTGGACTATGGCCTAACCCTACTCACACTGAGAACAGGCCCGTGCCCAGCAGTAGGACAGTTTAATACAGGACTGATATTATATACTGATGGGTTAATTTTTATGTATAAGGCGAAGATATTATTTCGAATAACAGGAAATCCGTAGGACTGCCAGGTCTTCTCAAATTGAATCCTAAGGCTCTACTATTTTTCGAAGTAATGTGCGTATTAAGAAGTAAATTATCGCTGGCTTGAACGGTGAAAGATCGTGAGGACATCTATATGTCTGAAAGTTATTATTATTCTTGAAGGTATGTGTATGTGCAGTCTGCTAACCCGCCTTGACCCAACGTGCTTGACTACGGCCTAAACTTTCTCATACTACGACGAGGCCTGTATTTAGCAGTGTATATAGGTACAGGGATATTATAATAAGAAAGAAAGAAAGAAAGAAAACAGTTTATTTTGGCCTCTACACTGGCATAAAACAAAAAACAAAAAAAAACAAAGAAATATTAGAAATACAAAAATAAAAGCAAAGAAAACATAAGAATACGCAATTAAGTATCACCATACCGCCCGCGCCAGTGCGAGACCAAAAATGGCACTTATCTCAGCATAATGCTGCAGCACCGTGGTAGGTAGTGCAGCGCTGATTTTCAGATAATTTTATAACTATAACTATATATATTCAATAGTTTTATAAAAGTAACAAGTAAAGATACTAGATACTACTACTTTATTTTACCAGCTGCCTGGTTTAAACTTCGCAGCAACTAATATGCGATATATGAACTAATATATTGTGTACTGAACTCCCTGCCGACGTTCACCCACAAGACTACAGTATGGGGCTCTTCAATAAGGGCATTAATAGGTTTTTACAAGATCGGCAACGCGTAAGTGATGCCTCTGGTGTTACAGGCGTCTATAGGCTACGGTAACCACTTACCACCCGGTGGACCACGTGTACGCTTGTTTGCCATTTTAGTTGTATAAAAAAAAAAATATATATATCGGGATAAAAGTATTTGTTAATCCATAATATTTTGGATACACCATATATTATAGTGTATCTGAATGCTAAATTACATCCAGATCCATTTAAAAGTTGCTGTAATTAAGAAACAAACATCCAAACATATAGAAACGAGATTTTACCCGCGGCTTCGCTCGCTTAAAAGGTTATGTTAGTTGCAGAACTTTAAAAAATAAAATATACCTGGTGTGTATATATAATATGTCACTTGGTGATAATATACCTTTCTAATGGAGAAACAATTTTGAAATCGGTTGATTCGTTTTCAGTTAAATCTTTACAAACTAACAAACAAAAAAAATATTTTCTTCTGTATAGGTAATATCTATATCTACCAATATTATAAAGAGGAAAGATTTGATTTTTTGTTTGTTAGTATTTAAGGTTTTATGACTATAGAGTATAGATGTCGGCCTCGGTGGCGTAGTGGTTAGTGTAACCGACTGCCACGCCTAAGGTCGCGGGTTCGATTCCCGCACAAGTCAAACATTTTGTGTGCATGAACATGGATGTTTGTCTTGGTCTGGGTGTTTCTATGTATAATATGTATGTATTTACAAAAAAAAAGTATATATGTATGTTTATCCATTGTCTAGTACCCATAGTACAAGCTCTGCTTAGTTTGGGCTAGATGGTGTTGTGTGTATGTGATAGAATATTATTATTATTATTATAGATATAGAAATACAAACCTCTCTACAAACCTTAAAATTTTATATTCGTATAGTTTATCTGTAACACATAACAGACTTATAGCTTTTATGTACCATCACCAATGGCGAATAGGTTCAATGACCATCACGGTACTATAAATTTGGATGCTGTTTTGAACTCAATACCACAACAAAGGAAATTTGTATGATTTAAAGATACTCCAAGTACATGTGATTAATCATCTACATGTGGTTTCGATATTTGTACAGACTCAGCGATAAAGAGATTATTTACTAGTCAAATAATTAAAAATAAAATGAATTAATACATACATCAATAGCTTAGTGGGAAACCGTTAGACTGCCACGCAGAGGTCTCGGGTTCGAACCCAAGGCGCGCATCGCAGACTTTTCGAAGATATTTGCTTATTAAATAATTAATTATCGCTTGCTTTAACGGTAAAGGAAAATATTGTAAGGAAACCTGCTTGTCTGAGAGTTCTGCATAATGTTCTCGAAGATATGTATGTGAAGTCTGCCAACCCGCACTAAGTCAGCGTGGTGGACTATGGCCTAACCCTTCTCACACTGAGAAGAAGCCCGTGCCCAACAGTGGGACAGTTTAATACAAGGCTGATATTAATAATTTTTATTTAATACTTTTTACTTTTTACGAAATGTATCCGAAAACGCATGTTTGGCTGTTCATAGAGGACTTTTAGTGCCTATACTTATGCATGGAAGTGAAATTTGGGTATGGCAAAAGAAGCATGAGAGCAGAATAAATGCTGTAGAAATGAGAGCGCTGAGAAATATATGTGGTGTGACTCTGAAATATAGAATAAGAAACATATAGTGACAAGAATAGAAAAGAGTATGTTAAGCTAGTATGGTCATGTAGAAAGAATGGACGAGAAAAGACTGACCAAGAAAGTTTATAAGGTTAGTGTCAATAGAACAGTCGCAAGGGGAAGGCCTAGGCGAACGTTTCTTGATCAGTTCGGAGATGTTGTAGACAAAGGCCAGGCATCTCAAACTGGCCAGCGTGTATGAGGAATGTGATGAAAGTGAATGAAGCCAGAGAAGTGTGTCAGGATCGTAGCAAATGGAAATCCGTAGTGTCTGCCTACCCCTCTGGGAAACAGGCGTGAATCTATGTATGTATGTATTAATACATATGTACATTTAATCTGGTGATAATGGAAACCTTTAAAATATGAAACTTGACGAACTATATATAGGCTTTTTAATACCACGTAACAAGCGATCTGATCAACCTTGGAGAAGGCCTATGTCCAGCAGTGGTCGTCTTTTCATTCCGGTGTTGGGCCACCCGCATCCACCCGGTTCCTACGACCCTTACCAGGTTGTCGGTCCACCTTGTGAGAGGCCTACCCCTACTGCGTCTTCCAGTGCGTAGCCGCCACTCCAAAACCTTTCTGCCCCAACAGCCATAGGTACTGCGAGCTATGTGCCCTAAATTAAGGATTTCTTTGAAATTAAACTACTATATACGGATTTTATCGCGTTGTTTATTTAACACTCTATTACATAATTTAGAAACTGTTACACTACTATACTATACTATTAAACTTTACTAATTTTAAACTAATTAAATTATTAAAACTATCAAATCTATTTGTTTTTAAGTTTACACTTTCCCCGACGTTTCGGTTGGTTTTCAGCAGCCATGGTCACGGGGAGACTAAGATAGTAGTTGTCTCAATGTTCCAGTGTAGTTATTTCAAAGTACCCGAACATAATTTAGTTATTGGTGTTTCTATTTACGCAGAATGAGCTCAAAGTATCATGAAGTCTAGCTGTGGTTTGTTTCTTCTTGGGTTTGACTATTTGAAGTACTGGATCTCAAGCTGGTGGTACATTCCAACCATCTTCTCTATTGAAATTTGGATGTTTTTTGATTTCTATAGCCTCGCGAAGCATCCTTGGTAGGAATCGGTGTTCTTTAGCGAGAATCTGTGGTTTGTCAAATCTGAGGTAGTGGTTGGTCCCCTGTTGTACATGTTCACACACAGCATTATGTAATAGAGTGTTTAAATATATAGTTATAAACAACGCGATAAAATCCGTATATAGTAGTTTAATTTCAATGAATAACATTCGCGTAAACAGAAGACAATATTAAGGATTTCTGTTAGTATTGCCCTATATTTAACAGAAATCCTTATAGATTAGAGTAGACAACATCTGTCAAAACATAAACCATATTCTAGCTGCTTATGACGCAAGTTAGTAAACAAACCGACAAATGTACAATAATGCATATCTTTACAACAGAGTCCCTAGTGCGAGTTATTTTACGTTAATGCGATTGAAATGTTTACCGCGTTTGGCTTTTTGATTGGTTAAGAGCTTGGAGCGGGCCAATCAGAGCGCCGAACGTCATAAACGTATCGATCGTGTCAACTTAAAAACAACTTCTATTAGGCACTCTGAACCTATAGCAACCGATCAATTCTGTTAAATATAATATTACTAAATTAGCAGCAGCTACGCTCGCGTGAATATTCACGCGAACATATACAGATATAGATCAGTAACAATACTTTTTCTGTATATCTCCTTTTCTGTACCTCTGATAACGTGTATACGAAATTTCATGATGATCAGTCTAGAAGTTAAGGCGTAAAAGCTTACCAAACATACTCACATTCACATTTATAATATTGGTTAAGATTTGAAACTGAATTTGTTACATTCATAGTAAGTGATTTTGTTGAATCGATTTTGCTTTCTGACCAATAGAAAAAAATCACACATGGAACGTTTTTGTAATTCATAATTTATTTATTAATTTGCCAATATGAGTATACATTTACAGATTTTATTAATTAATACAATTATTGTTCTTTCACATATTCAACCATAAGGCACGCTAAATAAAAATAAAAGGGAGAGAGAGACAGACGTTGTGATTTACATTTCAAATAATATTACATAATATTTAAAACAGCAATAAATTAATACATAGATCATGCTGCCAAAATGTTCTTTTTTAATTTTAAAATAATGTCAAAATAATGATAAAATGTCATACAGTTATAATTAAAAGATAAAGGTAGAGCCTCGCTGATTTGAGCAGAATGGGCCGGCTCGACCCGGGAAGGACTACCCTCTCACAGAATATCGACATGAAATAGCAGAATTCCTATTGTTGTGTTTCGTTCGGTGAGTCATAATGCCGGAGGCCCAATCACCCTCTTTCCCCTTCCCGCTCCGTCTACTTATCCTTCCCACTTCCTTTTTCTCTTCTTCCTTTCCTAAAGGGCGTGCATGTGATGCCCCTGGTGTTGCATGCGTCCATAAGCTACGGTGACCACTTACCACCAGGTGGGCCGTAAGCTTGTTTGCCTCATTAGTGGAATAAAAAGTAAATAAATATCATACCATAATAATAATGTGACTTCACTTTTCGTGAGTTAGTAACTTACATGCTTCTTTTCTGTATTATAATTATATCATCAGTTCATCACATACGAGTCGGCTGACATAGTTTGAGTTTTTCTAGAGCAATTATGTATTTTTTTTGTAAGTCATGTCCCGCCCTGCTAATAAATCCTGTACCGCGGGTGACTTTACAAACATTTAAACAACGGACACAAAGAACACCCAGACTCAGAACAACTATTTGTGGATTACACAAAGTTTAGTCCCGCGTGGGATTCGAACCCAGAACACTCGGCGCAATGACAGTGGCGAGGCGACCACTTAAACTTACGAGGTGACAACTAAGTTCGATATAAGGTATTTTTCAAAATGTTGGTCATTTTGTTGTCTTACGTTTACCCGAATGTTATGTCATGTGTGTTTGTTATGCATTTAAATTAAATTTAATACATAGGAATTCTAACTTTTATTTTAAAAATACTACTTTAAAATATTTTAAACCATTTTAAATTTACGCTTTGCCCGATGTTTCGACTGCTTTCAGCAGCCATAGTCACACACAGATTTTATTTTCTTACATTTCCATATGAGCAATTCCGCTCCTATATTTTGCTCAGATGGTAAGACGCGAAGGTAGATCATAACTCGAGTGTCTACATCTACAAACGTTACATACTTTAAAACTTTGGTTAAGCTGATGGCAAACCATAGGTATCTAAAAGCATTGTTATCGCATGCGCGAGGACGAGACAAAAAAACGAGTGAGACTCTCTCTCATCTCTAAAAGCATTGTTATTCGCTGTCTCAGTCTGGCAATGCTTACGAGATCACGGTAAGAGCCCCATTTAGGTATACAAATTCGCTCATCTTTCTAATGTTAAATTCGCTGTAATTTGTCTGTATTTCTTTATTATCAGTAGCTTCTAGAATGGTAAGGTAACAGTGCTATCTACATAAATACGATAGTATATAATATACCGTCCACCATTAGAAGGACCACTTGTCTGTCATTACAGGCAATAAAAAATATATCACTAAATCACCGAATTCATTACCAGACTTAGTAATATTATTGGATATTTTATATTCTTCCTTACAGCATGGAATCTTGAATGAATAGACGTACATTAAATACGCAATAGGCTCGTTCCGACAACACAGCATAGGTATAATATATTTCTGCCTAACCCCTCAGATGTGATATTTAGAGCTGCAGACTATACAGAACTTGCCTACCACCGATATTGCTACGTATATCAAAATAGCATTCATGGAGTGACTTATGAGCACACGCTTCTAGCCGACCATCATTTACAATCGCATTTATACATCCATATCATCAATACATTATTCAAATAAAGCTTGATATAATCAATCATATTCAAGAACTGTACGTGTACGTCTAAGGTAGGTAAACATCCGCTCGTCGTAACAATAGTTGTAAAATGTAGTCGTAGGTTTCAATCCCATCCACTGCTCGACCGATGTAAGCCCGCTTGTAACACCAATATTCTGGAGTTAGCAAGAATATTAGTAATTTTAACCCAACGTGTTACTAATGTTTCTATAGAAAATACTTAAACATAGGCATACATCCCGCTTGATTGCAATGCAAGCGGTTACAACGCCTTACACTTTTGGACGTTTGTAACTTGGCTATCAATCACGCGTCACTTATTCTAAAATAAGGATTTATATTTCCTTCACAAAACGATAGCTCCCGCATTATAATCAAGACCTGACCACTATGAATATTACAGACATATTAGAGTAGTTTTATAACACAATAAATCAGAGTTGGTGAACATCACGTTCAGTCAATTTATTCTTGAGATAATTTGTTTTATTTTATAAGATAAATTAATAACATTTACAATTATTATTTATGTTAATAATAAAAATTACTAACATAAATAAGGCCAGTAATAAGTTTACACAAACAGCTAAAAAGAAATGAAACTACTTAAATTAAATATACTTAAACAACACAAATTAAATTAAACCAAACACCAAATATTATCTACGATTGTCAACAAAAAACTGAACACACAATGTTTTTTTTAATGTGGTTTTAAAAAGTCGCTTTCGATTTTGGGTGTATTCATAATTATGTTCTGTAGCGTATCCCATTTTCAGCATCATGGAGGTGACTTTAATAACATAAAAACAAAGGACACAAATAACCATACAAAAAATATACTTATAACGACTATCTGACTGTGGATCACACAATTTGTTTGTTTGTTTTTACAAGACGCGGTTAATCAGACGCGTATACGTGCACTAGCTCTGGGCCGCTTAGGCCTGGTGCCTTAATTCAAGAACTAAGTCGTATTAGCTACAGATTGTTAAATTCTATTATATTTTTCATAGAATATAATATGTCAAAAATAAACTGTCCATACGTAAAACAATTCGTTTCTTAAATACAAGATACGGGCCTTAAACTCCAACTACAAACGTACAGATAGTACAGTATAATTAAAAACCTAATTAGCTGTCAATGCTCTTTTGATATAATACCAGCCCTGTATTAAACTGTCCCTCTGCTGGGCACCGGCCTCTTCTCAGTGTGAAAAGGGTTAGGCCGTAGTCCACTATGCTGGCCCAGTGTGGGTTGGCAGACTTCACATATCTTTGAGAACATTATGGAGAATTCTCAGACGTGCAGGTTTTCTCACGATGTTTTCCTTTACCGTTAAAGCGAGCGATAAAACATTTGCCTTCGTTCTATCAAACAGAAGTAAACATTTGAAAAAACTATGTAAGTCACAATATAAAGTAAATAGATATATGTAAAAACTTAAACTAAAGAAAAATAAATATAGAAATATTTTTATTGTTGGTTTTTCAGAAAGCGCGGAACCTAATTTGATATAATTTATATGGGACCACTTCTGAAAAATGACCTACTAAACCAAAAAGAATCATCAAAATCATTTTATAACTGCTGAAGTAATTGCGTTACAAACATACAAGAAAACAGACGGCCGAATTGGGAACCTGGTCCTTTTTTTAATTCTATTAAAAACGACGGATGTGGTAGTAGTTAGTGTGCCATATTTATGAGCAGATGGCCATAATTCACGACACTAACGTATTTGGACTGCAGTCTGAGTTAGATCCGCATTCTGAACTAAAAATGAGTAATCCACAAATATTTGTCCTCAGTCTGATACGCCTGGCTGTTGTTTATGTCCGTTGTTTGAATTTTTGTAAAGCACCTAAAGTACAGGAATCAATGGTAAGGTGCAATAATCATATACAAGCCCATATTAGATTTTACTAAATTGGAATATAGTTTTCTGCAGTCTAAAAATGTGCTTGAATAGTCAGCAATAGGCTAGCCCTATATAACTTGCGTCCTATATTCATATTTGGCCAAATGGAGGTGTAAATCACATCTGCCATGTTTTATTTTTTTCATTCGGGTTACATACAGGTGTTACAACAAATATTTGATTCTACCATTTCTGGTAGTAGGTAACAAGAAAATTACAGGAATTTATTATTAAAATGTACATGCATACAATAACAATTAAATTAGATTATTATATAATTATTATCATTATATTCGGTCAGTGTATTTTTATTCATTAAACTTGATGTATAATACTCGAACAGAAAATATTTATGCCATTTCCATAGTAATCTCTCTCATTATTCTGTCTATCGAACAATAGCGAACTTTGCCAAAACCACGGGTAAATTCTGGAGTGATACCTGCCAGACAAACACATTATTTTATGTTAGCATTCTAAAAGAGTGCGTGAATTAATTTACGATCGAGAGACGATTGAATGACGTTGTTTTATGAAAGAATATTTTCGCCTCAGCAGATGGGCTGGACCGCAAACCTTGGTGACGGCCACCGCTTTACATTATAAATATAACTATAGATTATTTACATGCTGTTTTACAAGATTACTATGTGTATTTACTACTGCTTTAATCTTTATAATGCTTTTGGTGGTGCAAAAATATCTTTTAACAGGAAAAATAAAGAGTAATTTATATTTTTAATAGGTAAACACCCGTCTTACATGTTTGAATTGTAGATCTTAATCATTCGTTCTATTCAACATGTCATAACCATATGTAGATTTAGGCCACTTTATCCCCGGAAGGGTGGGCAAATGATAATAACTTACCACATCTTGCCCGCTTTTTAAAGGTCGAGTTTATTTCCTTCTGCAGGGCACATTACCAGATACCGTGATACGACTGGGCACATTTCATAAAACAACTTGTAACACTGCCCAGCAAAATAACTCACAAAAAGGGGTGCGTCTTATAACGTATAAACTCATTTATAACTCATTTTTCATTTATAACTCATTATAATCAACGTGAGATATACCAACCGTTGATATAATTTCTATACATATAACATTTATTGATTCTAAAACCTAATTAGTATAACGTTGTTTGATATAACGTTTATGTAATCGAAAATCATTTGGTCTAACGTTTAATATGTATATTGTTTATTTAATCGAAAATCATTAGGTTTAACGTTTAATATATATAAAAAACGTAATTATGGTTAACACCACCTCGACTCGGATAGGTTAGGTTAGAAGGCTAACCGCTGCGGCTCCCGCTATAGCCTTCGTAGTTATTTTTTTTTAAACCATCCCGAAATAGGAGCCCCGCTAAGCGGGGCTCCGTCGACCTATATTAGCGCAGGTGGTAATCAGTTACTAGTTATGTTTAATATTCATATTAGACCAAATAAGTTTTATATCTTTTGAGTGGTATGTCAAACGATTTTATATTTAATGTATGTTATGTCAAACGATGTTATATTTAATGTATGTTATGCTTATAAAAAATAGTTATTTTAAAATTATATCAATCGTTTATTATATTAACTAATCGCTATATTAAATAAAATTATAGGTTCCGTTATTATGTTGTTATTATTAGAGATTTTTTTGTTATATCATCTATTACTTACCCCACAAGAAGACGCGAACGTGAGCCACAGAATCGTCACGGTCAGTAGACAATAATGTATTGACAACAACTGATAACATTATATCACGCTGTCACGTGTCCCAAGAGTGAGATACTTCACGGCTACGTTTCATCGGCTTTGTTTTATTTTACTTTATTTTGAATCTCCAACAAGAAATACACGTTAATTACAAAGCAGATTTACAAAATAAGACGTGTGTTTCCTCAATAATGGGAGACCACAGCATGCAAAAAAAGTACAGATATAACGACAACACAACAATGTCAAATAGAATAATTACAAGTAAGTACATATCAATTAATAAAAGAAGCATATACAACTTACAATAAATTTAAATAAAAGTACATTAAAATTCGAAACAATAAATCAAAATATTTATATAATAAATAGTAAATTATATTAAATGTACAATTAAAAAGACAAGAATTATGTGTTTCACATATAACATTAGGTATGCAGTCAGGTACAGAATACCTCAATAACAGTTTGCTTGACCTAGGGCGTCATGAATTCGTAGTGACTCATACGATCGCACTTAAGCCACTGAGCCAAAGGCAATTTACTCAAGATTAATAGTTGGTCAATAATCCACATTGAGGAAAATGTGATATTACTTCACTGTAAACATTCGAAAATAAGAAATTGTACATTTTATTATTTGTAAGTATACAAGTAAATGTACACTAGTAAGTTCAGAAAAAAATCGTTAAATGTGCCTAGTCCTGTAGATGTCGATCCCCAGACAAGACAAAAAATAATTGTGTCTAGTAGTAAGTTGTCTTGGATCTGGTTTTCCACTGTGTCCGTTGTTTGAATGTTCGCAGTCTTCGCAACACAGTAATTTTTATAGCGCGAGTTATCTTTAAAAAAAACAAATCATTATGTTTTAGGTTCTCAATTTCTCTTTTTTTTAATATTCTACACACATCACCATCTAGCCCAAACTAAGCAGAGCTTGTACTATGGGTACTAGACAATATAGGATAAACATACACATATACAATTTTTTAATGTAAATACCTACATACATAATATACATAGAAAAAACTACTAATCATATGTGAACTTATACATATACCTCTTCTCCCTAGCCTTAATTATTCCCAAGTCACTCGGCTTTTCTAATCTAACCGGATTTGACTGGATATCAGTTTTTACACAGAGCGGCTGCCACCTGACCTCCGCAACCCGAAGGCTAACGATACCCTAAGGCTAGACCAGTGTCAGGATATTATAGGGCACTGACTTCCCAATAACGACTGCCATAGATGTTCATGGCATCCGGGACCGACGGCTTAACGTGCTATCCGAGGCACGGAGCAGGCGATAATTGTCAATCAATACGCACATACCTAATTTCGAAAAGTCATATAACTTCCGAAAGTCAGAGGAGTTTATCCTCATCACCATCATCCATATATATCATGACATGGCATAAGATATACCTACTACTAAAAATATAATAATATTAGCCGTATTTTAAACTGTCCCACTGCTGGAGACCGGCCTCTTCTCATTGGAAGAAGGGTTAGGCTACAGTCCAGAACGCCTTAGGATGCAGTGCCAATCTTTGAGAACATTATGGAGAACTCTCAGAGATGTCGGTTTCTTCACAACGTTTTCCTTCACTGACTATATTTACTATTAAATATGCATATAACTTCGAAAAGGCCATCGCTAAGCCATCGTTGGTTTTAGTTACTATTTATTAAATAAACAAAGCTAGAATCCGTCTTTATTTCTTGTTTTTCTATCAACGTTCATATCTGCCAAAATAAATATCGACAGGTGAGGTGGGTTGGGGAATCAACGACAGTTCCCGATGCCCGCTCACACAATACTCATAAAATTTTATTGCTAGCAAATGGATTTTCAGAACAGTCGAAGTTGCTTAAAAATAAACGTCCCTCAGATTATTTGAAATACTTCAAAATAAAAGCGATGGTGGCGTAGCGATTAACGTTCAAATGTTATTTTACTATTATAGTTGTTCTTTGATTCCGTTGTTAAAACGTTTGTAAAGTCCGTCGCGACACAGGAATCCGATGTTCCTAGTGTAGGAGTGGTTTTGCTAAAAATAAAAATAAATCTATATCTAAGTGCCTATAAAACAAATATATATCATATAAAATATTATCTACACAGACAGTATAGTAGTTTTAAATGTCGCCTCGCCCTTACATTAGTCCTGTTAGTTGTGGGTTCGAATCCCACAGATGTTAAAATTTCCGTGTTCCACAAGTGGCTGTTTCGGGACTAGTTGTTCCGTGTGTCCGTTGTTTGACTGTTTGTATGGTCGTCCACGATAAAAGAATTAAACTTAGTAACAATTTATTTTAAAATTTAGATTTCATCGGCGTTTCGGTTTCGATAAACGTGACGTTCTCATAATCCAGACTTGATAACATAAAGTTTACGACATCCGTATCCTGAATGTGTGTCGCCTACACACTCATTTCGGTAGAAAGATAATCAAGTACCGGAAGTTCATGCAGTGTTCTGACGAGTGTACTGTTAATGTTCACGTTATACGTATAGTATACATTTACTATCAGTCTTTGAACTCTAGATGCATCATGGAATTAAAAGTAGATACTTACATCTTTTTATATTATATAAAATTATTATATTTTATATAATATTGTAAAGAAAAATATTAGTTTGTTTGTAATTGATAATCTCTTAAACTACTAAACCAATTTAAATACTACTGTACTACTACTGTAACCAGAATTAACAAAGGCTTTATATCTGTACTAGCTTTTGCACAGGGCTTCGCTCGCGCAAAAGTAGGTTAGATTAGGTTAGGTTTAAATTTTTTTGAATCGATTATTTAATTTTTAGTTAGATCCTTACAAACGAACAAACAAGGTATCAAATATTTTATAGTATAAGTATAGAGGTATAGACTATAGACTTTGTTACTTCTATTAAGTAAGTAAATAATATAATAATATATCACACTACGAGCAGTAATTATCAACGTAACTGTGGCACATATTTAGTATGACACAAAATTGTCGTACGTTGTCAGTTTAAAAATATTTTCTCTCATGTATTAAACATATCTTATATTATTTTATATATTTCAATTACATAAATAATATCCAGAATCGGTTTAATACATAAAGCACAGAAGACACTAGCTTCCGCGTTCTGTATACAGAGCTCTACGGTTTCGTAGTTACTAAAAATAAACAAATCTTAAGTATTTATATTATAATATTAGTATGGAATAAGTTGACAATAGCAACAAAAATAAGCCCGTCCAACAACTCAAATTGACTCCCAAAAATAAGCATACGAGAACTATAAATACATGTTTAACGTTACAGAGCGGCGCCGAATCACCATGCACGTGCGATGAATGCCAACAAGACGCGACAAGAAAGATCCCAAACAGTCAGAAACCGGCACTAATGACGCATAGCACGAACAATGCGCAGCCAAATATAGCGGACAATGGCCACGAGCGGGTGGTTGACGTATTGGTGCACGACGCGCCGCCCGAGGTACCAAGGTTCTTCCAATCCGTTACCTCTCCCCCCTACCACATCGCAGGACCCCCGCCGCCAGGCTTCGTCGTCGCCCCCTACCAGCCCCCACGCTTCCACACCGGAGGAAACGTCGAGGATCTCCTAGGAGAAGTCCAGTCCGCGCCGACGATTCAAACCACATATATACAACAAAACTCAGTATTCATGTGCAACACACGACGCATCACTCAGAAACAATGCTGTTGTCAGAAAAAGGAACCGATAGTTTGCATGCCGAGTGTTGAGGAACAGGAGCCCCCGAAATCGTACGTCACTGAGAAGAACATCGAACTGACATACGATTATCCAAGATCCACGCCTATTCCTAGCAGTCCGAGTCCTAAATCCGGTGACGACGTACAAACAACGACGACCGAAGTCGCCAGTACAGTAGTATTCGTTGAAAGAAGAATACCTGTTAAACCAAAGAAGTTCGACTTTTTCTCGAGGTCTCGCTCGGCTCCCGTCGGGGAAAACGAGGAGCCGATTTACGCTACAGTCAACAAACTACCAAAGCGGTTACGTAGAATGGAACTAGCCAATTTGGAAAAAGAAGTGGCTTACAAATCAGGAGAGCCAGATTCTTCTACACGAACAGAACTAACATTGAAAACCGACTCGGAGTCGCAAGTACCACCACCTGATGATGACACTAGTCGATCTGACAGAGAAAAGTCCACCGCTCCTCAGAGGCCAGAATCCCCAAAGGCCAAAAAGCGAAAAAGATTCTCTCTGACTTTCAAGAAGAGAGAAAGAAAAAGACGTGATAAAAAGAAAGACTTGAAAAATGGAGCAGCAAAGAATGGAGGGACTGTTCAGGTGGAGAGTGACAACGAGAGGCTGATAGAGGCCGAGGTGCAGGAGCTTGGGAAACACAAGCACTGCACCCGCCACAGGCCAAGGAATACCATGTCGTCCTCGAGCTCAGGCCCGCGGTACAAGCGAGACAGCTATCAGGTAAAGAACAACTAATTTAAGAAATGCAATTATCGAAGAAGACTCATTATACAAATTGGTTTTAATTTCAAGGGTACACATTCATTGTTTTATTCATAACTTTTAAAAGAATAATAACAAGACAATCATATGTATAAAACCTTTAGTGTAGCTTCCGATTTTTGTGACCTCGTATCACAGCGCCTAGCTATTGTTAATCTATACAGGCTATTAATGACAATTATAGATCGACGACAGATAGTACCAGCCGATGAAGCAGTGAGCTGGTAATTCGGCCACTAGTTTTACTACGCAAACTAAATGAAATCGTTAATAGCCTGTATGAATTGTCTTTAGCTAGACTGCGACTGATAAACTAGTACCATATATATAGTACTTATTGTAAACTGTTTTCAAATTGCCATGCACCTTCTAGGTACTCATATTTGACATCACGATTTTAGATCTGCCTTAATATCAGACAAGTTCCGACTATCTAAAGACCTCGAATTAGTTTAAAGGACCGTTGCGTCTAATACTAATTAGACGCAACAGACCCCCGAAATCCAATTTAGGATAGTGAATAGCCCAGGTATTGCGGCTTTTATTCTACATAGCTTCAAGCAAGCTTCGAATTAGGATAGCGGTCATAATGCTAACGACCTATAGGCCAACAAACGCGCATATGACTTAACCTACATTCATCCTTTAGCGAGTAGTTACCTGGTGTCTGCCAGGCAGATCTCGATACACGTGATAGTCAGCGTCTTTCCATATATTTTGTTCTGTTCACCGACATTTTTGCTTGCGACGTTTCTAATAAATACATCAAGAGACATTGACAACCAACTCAGCTGAATGGCATCAAGCACTTTATACGAAATTGGCAGACCGATTGCTTAAATATCTCCATATTTCAAACATTCTCATGGCGCAGCATTAATAAATATTTCCATCCACCTCTTACCAATGATCTTACTAACTGAACTGTTTTTGCAGGAGATGACGACTTCTCACTCTGAGCACGAGAGGACCAACAGCATGTGTTCTTCGGTAAACTCCCTTGGGTCTGCATGCACTCACAAGTCGAGAAAGCTGTCTGCCCCCTCCAACGACGGGTCTATACCCTGGTGCGGATGCTGGGGAGCTGGTTGCGTCTGATTTCGTCAAGAAAACGAGATTTATGCTATATAGAGGAATACAGTATAGGTGCAGTGGTAATGCTAATCGGAATATGGTCGTTGAGATCTCCTACATCGAAGTTCTGGAGGTGAACACGCCAATATTTGAAATAGATTGCAATAACCATTATGATGAGATTATTTTTATTAGATTAATACCATAATTCTCAAATTGTAGGCAATAGAAATGACGATCAATATTTCATAAGTCTTTGCTGCTATTCGTGTAAGACAGGCTCTGCCTGCTTCGAATACTAGCAGTGAGTGCGAGAAAACTTTATAACTATACTCCATCACGCCAGTAAACCCGTTATCACAAAATAAAGGTTTATAATAATCCTAATTATTTTCAAATATCATACTAGCAAGGATAAATAAAATTTATATGAAAACCCTCCAGAAATATCACTGCCCACGAGGCCTTTCTGCTAATAATTTTTGAGTCTAATATGAAGCCGAGTCTAGAGTCTAACTAGCAGACGCTTCTGCTTTCTAGGTATAGACCTGCCAAATCCCAACATTATGACGTATATTGAATATTAAAATTGTATAGTAGGGTTTAAGGCAAGTTACATTAAATAATATAGTGATGTTAATTCGGCACATGTATGTAAATATGAGTAATCTGTGCAAACTGTACCAAATATGTCTGTTGAATGGTAAATAAACATTTAAATAAAATATTAATATATAATTTTGTTTTATTTCATCACACCTCTATTCATCATTCGCTTATTCTGTCAAGTCTATATTAGATATATATTCATTCTTACCCGAGCAAAGATAGACCGTTTGTTGTTGTTCTGTGCATTTATAATCAGTATTGTGGTAAAAAGTGCAGTTCCCTACGAACAATTTACATATATATACGCAGAAGAAAAACTCTTACGGATTATAAAAACATTTATCCTATTTGCCCACGCGTGTGCGATAAATCAGTGAAAACATTCTTAAAAATGTCGTTTACTCTCAGTGAACTAGACAGTGCAAAACAAAAGACTCGCTACACACCAGTCTCTATATATACTTATAACAATTAATCACATGAAGAGTTGGTATATTAGGAAGCCTAAATTAAAAGAGAAGTTTTTTTAAATTTAATGGACATGGGCGCTCGAACCTGCTGATAAGTATTTCGTAAGATGTTCTTTTTGTGTGTTTAAGAACAATAGCTATAATTATAAGGAAAAGATAATACATTTTCACTCAATTGTATTACGAAAATATTTAAAATAAAATGTTTCAATCTGATTGCAATCATATTGCGAATCATCAAGCGCCTGCCATAACATTAATAGCAACCAGTCATAATACATTAAGTTTCTCAATACTTGGCGCCTGTCATAATATTAAGAGCAATCAGGCACAACACGTACTGTATCAAGAAGCTACGATGTTGCCGGAATGTTGCAATAAGGAGTTGGCAAGAGAAGGGCATTTATGCTGTTCGGTATGTTCAAAGAAGTTCCACTACAAATGTCTTGGTATTCGTCCCGACAGCACGAAATCTGGAGAATGAAAGTGTCAATTATGTCAGGCACCAAGAGGCAGAAGTGACACAACGCCAGTTCGAGTCACTCCTACAACTTCCGACGTAAACATCACCCAACGCTCCAAGAAGCGCCCAGCGCCATCCTTATCTCCAGATAAGTGTCAACAACAGCCATTGACCAAAGAGAATGTACGTGATGTTATCAGAGAAATTCTCCGAGAGGAATTAGCCGAACACATGAAACAAATACGGACTTCGTTAAATCTGACACTGGCAGATAACTTAAAAACAATTCAGAGTGACTTGGAACAAGTTAAAGACTCTATGAATTTTATAAATGCGAAATATGACGATATTGTGAAGAACATTAATGCGAACTCAGAGCGAATACTATTCTTAGAGGATCAAAACAAAACCCTGCACGCTTCCCTGAATGAGCTGAAGAATCAAATTAACATGCTTGAACAGCACTCTATAGCATGTAATTTAGAGATACAAGGAGTGACTGAGAGTAAATCTGAGAATGTTCTCGGGGTAGTTAAGAAGCTTGGCGACGTCATTGGTCGTACCGTGGGTCAAGATACAATTATAAATTGTACCCGAATAGCTAAAATGAATCGAGCTTCAACAAGACCTCGAGGAATTATTGCGCAATTTAACTCTCAGATCTTGAGAGATAAGTTTCTAGCATCGGTAAACCAGTTCTATCGATCTAGACCGAATGAAAAATTAAATAACAGCCACATTGGGACAGCAAGCAGCAAGGATCCAATTTTCGTAATGGAGCACCTGTCACCCATACATAATGGCACTATACGCGGCGACGAGACAGAAGGCCAAGGAACTGGCTTATAAATTCGTCTGAGTACACAACGGTCGCATCTATGTACGTAAAGAAGTAGGTGACGAACAGGTATTTATAAGGAATGCTGATACCTAATCGAAATTGCGTTAAGTGATACCTTTATAAACTCATAAACATGTTATTGGTACTTCTTATTTCAAAATTCACAACAATAACTATTTATTACCAAAATGTAAGGGGCCTTAGAACTAAAACTCAGAGCTTTTACCGCAATCTTTGTTGCTGCGACTATGACGTCATCATTCTGACAGAAACATGGTTAAATGCCACAATTCTAGATTCAGAACTTTTTAATGCCAGATACGTAGTCCTTAGGAGAGATAAGACTTTTACAACTTTCTGCAGCAAGAAAGATGGAGGAGGGGTTTTGGTAGCCGTTCTGAAGGAACACTACCCGCAGCGACGAAAACAGTGGGAGACCAATTGCGAAGATTTGTGGGTAACTATTGAAAAAACCATTGATAAAAGGTTAACTACGTTGGCATTTTGTTCAGTTTATCTGCCGCCTCCTGTTAATAAGGCGCTTCTGGATACATTTGTTAATAATTGTAACGCTATTTTTGAACGGGGCAATTTATTGCCCTGTATTGTGGGAGACTTTAATCTACCAAACATTTGTTGGAGCAGTGGCGGTGGTTCTTCCTTATCAACGAAATCTCAACTAACACAATCTATGTTAGATTTCATCAGTGTGAATAATCTTCGGCAATGTAATGGAGTGTTAAACAATAAAAGTAAAATATTAGATCTCTTTATTTTGGACGCATCGCTGCCATGCTCACCCCAGATATCACTTGACGAATTGAGTACTGTAGACCCGCTGCATCCACCAATAGAGTTTCACATTTCTTTATCACCAAATCCCAAGTTAAAACCAAGTGAAAATATCTTACGGCACAATTTCAGAAAGGCTAATTATGACAATATTAATAGGTATATTATAGAATTAGAAACTATCTTGACGATTTTTTATGACATATTAAAAGTAGCTATAGATCAATATGTACCAAAATCAAAATGCAACAAGAATAAATATCCACCTTGGTATAATCGTAAGCTAGCAAACTTAACGCGTGAGAAAAATAAAATGATTAGGACGTATAAAAAGTAAAATAACCCTAGGGATAGATTAGTTTTACAGGACCTTAGCAAGCAATGAGGGCAACTATCGACTCATTGTTATAACTCGTATATTGCTTCAGCAGAGCAGAAAATAAAATAAAACTCTAAGTACTTTTGGTCTTATGTTAAAAGCAGACGGGGCAACGTGAGTAATTATCCATCTCAATTGTCAGACGGTTGCAAGACCTCCTCTGATGGTTCAGAAATATGTAATATATTGGCTGAATTTTTCGCATCGTTCATGAGATATGTTCGGGTGCAGGACTGCCCACTGAGTACTTGAATAAGGTCCCAGAATCTAGCCGGATAGTCTCATCAGTAGTTTTGGATCCTAAAACAATATATAGGCAACTCGTACAACTGAATGCTAATAAAGGAGCGGGGCCAGATGGTATACCACCGATATTTATAAAAAACTGTGCAAAAGCGCTGACCATACCCTTGCATATTATATATAATAAATCATTACGAACTGGCAAATTTCCCTGGGTATGGAAGCTTTCAAAAGTGGTTCCAATACACAAGGGGCAGGAAGACGGGTTAGTTCAGAACTACCGACCTATCTCTCTTTTGTCAACAATGGCCAAAACCTTCGAAGCTCTTATATGTCCAATAGTCAAGAACCATTTTAAATGTTTCCTAACAGACGCTCAACACGGGTTTGTTAATTTGCGATCCACATGTACAAATCTGGCTTGCTTTGTGGATGATGTGACGGGTGTCCTGGATCGTCAGGGGCAAGTGGATGTTATTTACACCGATTTTAGTAAGGCCTTCGATAAAGTACCCCATACAACACTTTTAAAAAAGATATCCCGATACGGTTTCACTGGTCCTGTGTTCTCATGGTTAGAATCGTATTTAGATGATCGAAGATTCTACGTTGTTGTTAATGGTTACAGATCCGGAACGTATATAATAACGTCTAGTGTGCCCCAGGGATTGCATCCATTTACAATCCTTTTTTTTCTCTTTATTTATGGGCTTTATCGCTTAGCGATAACGTCGCCCTACAAATATCTTAATCAATTTTTAATTTAATTTAATTTATTTCTTTGTTCTGACTTTTTATTTTTTATTAATTGTTACTTAATTGTAATGTACTTTTGACTTAATTTGCTATATCTGTATTTTTTTTCGTTTCTGTTATCTATTATTTGTTAGAATTTATATATTGTTAACGATTCATATTCTACCATTATTCATTAAGACATATTTATTGGCTACCTATTTTATTGTTATGTGGACTAGGAAACATTGAGAATTTCGCCTGTCTTTTAAATCCTAAATAATTATTATTACTATGATCTTTCTGCATTAGTATTACCATTAAGTATTTTGTTACTTTTCACTGTACGATTTGTTCGTCTATATAATCTTTTAAAGATAGCGACCTGCCTTTTGTTACTATCATGTTCATAAATCATAAATACTAAACACTAATATTTATATTGCTCACTTATTTGTGCATGCAGTGGCTACCTTAAAAGGTTATGCAAGGAATTTATTGTTTTTTATTATTGTGAATGCATTTTTGTAATAACCACTAGTGGTCCTAAAATAAATAAATATATATATTCTATATATAACATAACTAGCTGATCTGCGCAACTTTGTCTGCTTCACATAAGATAAATTTCTCCGTATTTGCAACATTTTTCATTTATGGCTCCGCTTCTGTTGGTCGTAGCGTGATGTTATATATAGCCTTCCTCGATAAATAGGCTATCCAACACTGAAATAAATTTTCAATTTGAACTAGTAGTTCCTGAGATTAGCGCGTTCAACCAAACAAACAAACAAATAAACAAACTCTTCATCTTTATAATACTATTACGTGCTGGGCTCGACGAATAAGAATATAAAACAATATTACCGACTAAAACGTTTTATTCTATCACACAATTAAATTTAAAACACAGCAAACTCTATACTACACTTTTCCACTGTAACTGCTTCAAACGCCGTAGTATTTTTCGCTTCCGTTCGCTTCAATGAATACTTGACCGCTTACGATTGTAAACTGACTCGGCGGTACGCGTGCGCTCTATTTATACGCGGGTGAAGCGTTTCTGAGGTTTTCTAGAAAAGCCATACCCGGTATGTAATAGTACGATGATTCGAGAATGTGCCAGCGTTCTCTCTACTTTACTCGTACCGACAACTACGTAGTTCCGTAAGATGTCAATAGATAGTGCTGTAATAAATTATTAGAAGGGACTGCCGAGTGTTCCCCACAGTGCCATCTGGCGGCAACCATCCATCCTGACGTCAGAATGGCTGGTCAAAAAAATATTCATATTTCTCTGAATGTATTGTATGTAGCAATTATTGTAGAAACGTAGCAAATATAAGCAATTGGATAGCAATTCTTGAATATACTTTCAAAGCCGCTTACCATAGGCGACCAGCCATTCTGACGCTAACTACCGCGGCACGCTCGCATCGCTCGCTCGGCTCGTGCGTTGTATGGTCGCAGTTCAATCTAACCTAAACTAAACTTTCTCAACATACTACCCAAAAGAAAATAGTGGGTACTATTTTCTTTTGGGTAGTATGTTGAGAAAGTTTCAAAATGCTTATTGGAAAACATTTATTTATTTAAAGGCACATCTACAGATTACAAATTATGTATGAGAATAGAATATGAGTTCGAGGTATACATGTTAATTTGCAACCCGATTATCGGCGTGCACAACATTTAACAAATAATAGTAGTAAAATAGGGCAGCATTACAAATAACATTACATAAAACAAAACGTTGAATAAAAAAAGAATGTCAAAGTGAAATATAAAATAAAAAATCAGTAGTAAAGTTAAGAAATAAACATAGGTAAATCAATTTTATACACAATCAGAGTACTTATCCTAAATTTATAAATTACTTAAAACTAAAGCCTAACTAAACAATTAAATTATAATTTATATTTTCAAATACTAAATAAAATGGAATTAAAAATTAAAAATAATAATAATAATAAAAATTAATACAATAAAAATAAAAACAGGTATGTAATTTATGAGGTATTGTCGCAGTGGATTATTTGTTTACATTTTACAAGATATTGGTCGTATGTCTGATGAAATATGTCAAGTTCCTTAGCGTGATCATTGAAGTCCTTGCACATTCTGTTTATTGGATCATGGTACGTTACGTTGTTGTTACAGGAAGGCAAAGAAAACAGCCTCTGAACACGTTTACTACCGCGAGTTTTTAGCGAAACATGACTCAAAAACTCGCCTGCATCCCAGTAAGAATTAACGATTTATAAAGCGCAGAAAATTGATAAATTTTGCGCCTGTGCTCAAGCGTCTCCAACTTAAAATATTTAAGTCTGGACTCATAAGATGGTAGTTTTCGCCTCAGTCCAAATTTGGAGCTTAAGTAACGAAGAAAGCGTCTTTGGACAGCCTCAAGTCTGTCAATATGCGAATGGTAAAAAGGGGACCAAGTTAAAGAGGCATACTCTAGTATACTTTTGACTAATGTGATGTACAATGTAATTATGCTTTCAGGTTGTCTGAACGGTTTAATCGTGCGAAATATGAATCCCATAGTTTTATTGGCTTTCATCATAAGGTGTCCGTAATGTTGTGTGAACGTTAGTTTAGAATCAATCCAAACTTCCAGATCTTTGATCGCAATCTGACGCGACAGAACTTCTGAATTAATATTGTACGGGTGGTGAATGGGTGATTTGTAAATATTATTACGTTACATTTTGATATGTTTAGGGACATATTGTTGTTAATGCACCATTGATACAATTGATTTATATCATTCTGCAGTATAACACAATCTTCGGGTGACTTTATTTCGCGATATATTTTAAGTCATCAGCGTATGCAAGGCAACTACTTATAATATTATCGAGTAGATCATTTATAAATAATATAAATAGTAGAGGGCCTAAATTTGAGCCTTGAGGAATACCAGACTTGGCTACGAATGAGCTGAATTCGAATCCATACACTTTAACTGTTTGCGAGCGATAAGATAGGTATGAGATTAACCATCGCAATAATGAGCCATGGATACCGAGGTGTTGTGCTTTTTGGCATAGGATATAATGATCTACTCGATCAAATGCTTTGGCAAAATCGGTATATAATGAATCGACCTGGATCCGCCTGTCAAATGAGCAAGATATATTGTGTATATAAGTTAATAAATTAGAGGAAGTAGAGCGGCCGGCGACAAAACCATGCTGTTTGGGGCTTATAATGGATTTCAGATAGAAATTTACATGCTTATATACTAAACTTTCTAATATTTTTGCGAAACAACATAGAATACTTATTGGTCTATAGTTTTTTTACATCTTTTCTGTCGCCTGACTTATATATGGGTATAATATGAGCATCTTTCCAAACTTGAGGAAAATATCCTGTACTAAGGCATTTGTTATAAATTAAAGATAAGGGCCCAAGCAGAGACCTATTACATTTTTTAATAAAGATCGGTGGTATAGCATCGGGGCCTGCACCATTTTTTATGTCGATATTTTTAAGAGTTGTTTCTAATTGTTCGGATGAAATTGTGATAGATGAAATATTGTTGCATGATTCTGGAAAACTGGGGTTGTATAGTACGGTGGATGGATCACTGTAAACAGAAGAAAAATGCTTAGCAAATAAGTTAGCGATGTCGATACCCGTGTTGGCCCGAGTTATAGCACATATAATTTGGTATATTGTTGTTTGATTTTTTTTATTTAATGTGTTTCCAAAAGGCTTTCGTATTACGTTTAAGATTGCTTTCAGTTTTTGATATATAGGAGTTAAAGCAGAAATTAAATATACGCTTTGCTCTTAATCTTAACATGGAAAACATGAGAACCACGAAGGCCAATTTCTTTTTGGTTTGTATTTAGGTGAATTCTGTCTATAATATCCCAAAGATGCGTGTAAAATATATTCAAAAATTCATCACAATCAGAATGGATATATTGATACCACGGGATTTGTGTTAACTCATAGTTACATAGGGGATAATCAGCTTTAAAGAAATTATATTGTGTAATTACATTTTCTTTCAGAAAAATGACTTACAGCAGCGAACAGATATATCCAGAGAGGGATGATGAGGGTCACACCGAATTAACGTTTGAGCGTTCGTTACAGTCAGAGAGGTGTGTCAGTAGAATGTAAGATGACATCTAATATTTTACCATGATCATTATATAATGATCATGTATACTAAGTTTGACTGGGTCAGGTTGGTTCTAGCCATGAATTCATATATTGCGCTTACCTTGCGACATCGCAACGTTGGAAGTGAAACAGGGCTAGCCCAATCGATGTCTGGTTGATTAAAGTCACCGGTAATAAGGGTTACTTGGTTAGGTGATGATAGTATTATTCTTTCGCAATTATCAAAGGAATCTTCATGATCGGCATAGTTAAGGTAGGAAGGCATATAAACAGTACATAAAATTAAGTTGAGGTTTTTTAGTCTTATGCTTACCCAGATATCTTCGATTGACGAATGCCACCCAGTTTTTAAAGTACATGCCAAACACTGTTTAACGGCAATGAGCACGCCACCACCATGCGACTTGTTATATTTGTTCATAAATTCGGGAGATCGGTCATTACAGTAGACTGTGTATCTTGAATCAAATATTTCGCAGGAAGCAACGGAATCATCGAGCCGTTTTTTTTTTTTTTTTTTTTATTTTTGAATTCTATGACGCATATCCCTCCGCGGGGGCGGGCGGAGGGATTATGTCGGACTCGCCGGGGTAAAAGAAAGATGAAAATAATAGTAAAGTACCTCCCGGAATACCGACTAAACCTACCACGGTGTTCCTCGACAAAACCACTATCGACGGGGCCGCGCGAATCGCTTTCGCATGCGGTCGCGACCCATCATCGAGCCATGTCTCGCATAGGCAGATAATATCATAATTACAAACTAATACTAAGTTAATGAAGTATAGTCTTTGTTTTCAGATCTCTTATTTTTTTTTATTTTTTTTTATGAATATATATTTTCAATTTAAATTAAATTCAAAGGTCCATTAAAATTTAACGAAATTGCATGTGAAATTGTTACTAGATAAACATGGAAAACTAAAATAATAATGCAAAGTTAGGAATACAAAACTAAATTAACGTAGATTGTTTACCGACTGCTCATTTCTGATGTGAATATATTGAGAGGTTTCATTTTTGCGTACAAATATACGACCGTTGCGGACCCATACAAACTTATAGCACAACTCTTTGGATTTAGTTCTTGCAGCAGCATGTAGCGCCTTGTTTACTGGCGAAAGATGTTCGGATACATAAATTGGTGTGCTATCTCCGTTGATACCCAAGTGGGCCGAGCTCAGCTTTTTATTGGGGTTAGCCTTGTTGAAGCGAGACACTGCCGAATAGAATTCATCACGACAACGGGAACTTCTTAGTTTCGCAATCAGAGCTTTTGGTCTCTTATTGTCCTTATTCATGCTAGCAACGCGAATGCATGTCAAGATATCAGCATCATTTAACTTTAAGGATACCACCTCTGCAATATTCTTAACTATCTCGACAACATTCTCATTCTTGTGTTGCGGGACTTCTTGTATCTTAATATTGCTATCTCTTAAATGTTGTTCAAGTGTATGCAAACGTTTGGTGAGATTAGCGACCGTTGAGCGCAATATGTCGCATTCAGACTGCATATTCTTGTAGTCGCATATCATTTGATTGGTGGTTTTAATTAAGTCGTCATACTGATTACTAATACTTATATTGCACACTGTTTTGAACATCAGATAATTTTTCGTGGATTGGTGCTAATTCAGTACGAATAGCAGATTTAATTTCACTTCGGATCAGCGATATAATGTCATTTTTAGATAAAGGACTCATGCTCCCTGACTTGGCTTTGGTGCGACGAGTTACGTTGTCAACATATTCTTCATCCTGAGGTGGATCATAGCGTACCGGTGTTTGAGAATTGTCACGCTTAGGAAGCTTGTTGAGGCATCCCGGACATGTCCACAATTTACGCTCTTTACTTGTGGTACTATAAAGGCTCATAAAGCGCTTTTCTGATATGTTTGCACACGCTAGATCGTGTCATTACAAGAATTACATTTCATACTTATAATCTCTATTTTTAATCGTGTTTAGACATCCAGCACAAGAAGTAATTCTAGATGTAATTGTTGTGATTTATTTCTTTAGTTTTGTTTAGGACACGTAGTGACCTCTATTAATTCGTGTAGAAACTAAAGCCGTCCAGTAAAAATGTCTTTTGAGTGCCCTCTATCTCTTCAATGAAGAACTACTTAGTAGCTAACTGTCATACGCATGCATCAAGCAGCGTGCGGTTAGGCGGGAGCTCGAACTCCTGGACATTCATAAGTCGAGTGGGTCTGACGGCATCCCTGCAGTGGTACTTAAGACGTGCGCCCCTGAGTTGACCCCTATTTTAACGCGCCTATACAGTCTTTTCTACAATTCCAACAGGGTTCCATCTTCGTGGAAGGTCGCTCATGTTCACCCGATTCCTAAAAGGGGTGACCGGTCGGATCCTTCAAATTATAGGCCGATAGCGATTACTTCCTTGCTCACCAAAGTTATGGAGCGGTTAATAAACCGCCTTCTGCTGCGGTACTTTGAGGATCATCAGCTGATTAGTGACCGCCAGTATGGCTTCCGCCATGGTCGTTCGGCTGGTAATCTTCTAGCGTACCTCACACATCGTTGGGCGGAGGGCTTTGGAGGGAGGGGGAGCGGCTCTAGCCCTTTAGCCTCGATATCGCTAAGGCATTTGACAGGGTCTGGCATAGAGCCCTTCTATCGAAGCTACCATCTTATGGAATCGAGGGACTCTGCAAATGGATTGCCAGCTTTCTGGATGGTCGAAGCATTACAGTCGTCGTTGATGGCTATAGCTCCGAAACCAAAACCATTAAAGCTGGTGTTCCTCAAGGCTCGGTGCTCTCCCCAACGCTGTTCATTCTGCATATCAATGACTTGTTGTCAATCGACAACATACATTGCTATGCAGATGACAGCACGGGTGATGCGCGTTATACCAGCTATCAGTATGTCCCTCGGAGCATGATTCAGGAAAGACGAACACAACTTGTGTCTGACGACAAGGACTCTCTTGGGCGAGCCTCTAAATGGGGTGAATGAAACTTAGTTCGATTCAACCCCTCGAAGACACAAGTGTGCGCGTTTACTGCCAAGAAGGACCCTTTTATCATGGCGCCACAGTTCCAAGGGGTTACTCTCCGTATCTGTGAAAGTATTGGGATCCTCGGCGTGAAAATTTCGAATAAAGTCCAGTTTGGGAGTCACTTGGAGGACAAAGCTAAATTAGCGAGCAAAAAGATGGGTGAACAGGGCGAGGCGGTACTTGACACCAGGTCAACGTCTTGTGCTTTACAAAGCACAGGTCCGACCACACGTGGAGTACTGCTCACATCTCTGGGCAGGGGCCCCTAAATACCAGCTCGACCCACTTGACTCCCTACAAAGACGGGCAGTTCGAATCGTCGATGATCCCAATCTCACGGATAGATTGGAGTCATTGGAGCAACGGAGAGACTTTGGGTCTCCCTGCGTGTTTTACCGACTCTTTCACGGGGAGTGCTCTGAAGAAATGTTTGATTTGGTACCAGCGGCCCCTTTCTACCACCGTACCACTCGACAACGAAGCAGGTTTCATCCATATCACCTGGAAGCGTTCAAATCAAATTCAAGTCTGTGCAAATATTCGCCGTTGGCAAGACGAGAACACCCAGAGACAATATGCCTGATAGATTCACCGGGCTGGTGACACGCCCGACATATGTCGACCGTCCCATCTTTCAGGATATGCCACCGGTAGTTATTCATCATAACAAATTCGTCCATTATTGCAAAAACAAAACCTTCTGTTTAGGCAAAAATATCGCCGAAACGTAGCCAGGCCACAGATGATATTAAATCAACATCGGGCCCATGTAAGGCCCGATAGAAGTGTCAATACAGCTCTTTATCCATACATCCCTGCGGTCATCAGCAAGCCACGACCTCCGCACTTCCGCAGGATGTACAGCCTCATAGAGCATTGTATGTATCCGTTTGCTTTCCCAAAATAAATAAATAAAAGACGAGCGCGGGTGATGCATCCGGTATGTGGTCAACAGTGTGCGGACCTTTCTATCCAGGGCCTACAGTTCAATCTGAGTCCATCTGAGTATGCCGAAGGAGTACATTAGAACCGGCATGGCCCAGCCATTATAAGCACGCACCTTATGTCTGACCGACAAATAAGTTTTGAGTATCTTTGTCAGGTAGCCAAAGAAGCGGTCCCGCAATGCCTGTTTCATGCCAGTCTCTGAAATGCCCAACGCCTGCGACATACCCAGATACTTGTATGTTTCGTTTGCAGAGAGAGTTCTAAGTCTTGAGGAATCTGATAGTTCCATCCCATCAGATTTCACAATCCCACCTCGCTTTACATACATTACCGCACACTTATCCACACCAAACTCCATTCTGATAGAATTACTAAAGTTTTCAGTTACCTTTAATAGCTCTGTTAGCTGAAGATGGGTGAGGGCAAATAATTTAAGGTCATTCATGTAAAAAACTTTGCAACCGGTAGCCTAGCTCCAAACTCTCTAGTAAAGTACTAAAAGGGTTCAGAGCCAGGCAAAACCACAGTAGACTCAGACTGTCACCCTGGAATATACCCCGCTTGATCATTATAGGCACACCATCACTCTGGATCCGCCGATATCCCGGATAGTCCTCCATTTCCTCATACACGTCTTCAAAAAAGTGCCTAAAGTTGTATCTATTTTGTACAACTCCAGCACCCACAAGAGCCATGTATGAGGCACAGAGTTATAGATCTTCTTATAATCTATCCAACATGTCGCCAGATCCCTTCGGTGACGACATACCTGTTGGCTAATGATCATGTCAATAAGGAGTAGCTCTTTGGTACCATGAGCCCCATTTCTACATTCATTTTAAAATACGGACATTATATGGTTAGTATTTATGAGATGCCATAATTTTGTTCTCAAAATGGATGTAAAAAGTTTGCAAACAGTCGGTAGACAAGTAATAGATCTGTAGTTTTTGGGATCCGTGGTACACCCTGACTTAAAGAGCAGGTTATACCAGTGACATGGGGTACCAATTAGAACAAAAAGTAAACAGTTCCAAAAATATCATAGATGGCACTATGAGTTCTAATGTTAATATTAAGATTAATCAAAATGCTTTATTGGAAGAAAATTGACCATAAAATGTTATTATAAATAAACACGGTACATATTTAATTAACGAGCATCAAGGTAAACGCATTTATTTTATGATTTAAAGATATCGATATATCAGTATTTTTTACATCACACATAGGTAATCTACCTATCAATTTACTTTATCTATAGGGCTAGATGAGACGCTAGATGGCTCTTTTATATGTTTATACAAGTCTACAAAAACATTGTGTTTTTATTTCATACCCTTCTTATGGTTTACTTCAATATTTTTTGATTACCTACTGATACTAATTAATAAAAAATTACTTATAATATGAAAAATATGTATGCTTAACAAATGTCAATGTATTAAACAAAACGTTTTGTTGTACTTATATTTGTTGTATTACATGGCATTATATTCAAACACCTGGTCGGTTCTCGTAACTTCTATTGTCAAATTTCATTTGCTTGTGCGGCAGTAGATATAGCGCAGTCGTTGGACTCGTCGGCGTTATAATAATCATTATCTCTGTGCTACCTACTTATTCTGAATTGAATTACAAACTTACGATAGACATGCCGATAGAAATGGAGTTTTAGTAAATCATAGCAACATTTTACTAAAAATAGTTAGGTAAATATTAAGTAACCTATCATAATAATTATTCTATAAAATTAAAGACTGTTATTTGTTTATACCGCTTTGTTAGTTTGGTTTTTACGCAATTTCTAGTATAATTTGATCACTAGGCGTAACTTGACTAAATCTGTTTCAATTTCAAAGGGCCTGAAAGCTATTTAGGCACAGTTGTGATTAGGGTTGCCACCTTTATTTTGAACAAATAGAGTATGTTTACTATCTTAGGTAAAATAAGTACATCATCTGAAAATAAAGTATTACTTATTTAACCTGCCTTTTAGTTAGCATATTTTTGTTGATGCTAGTTAAATCTAACAAATATTTATTATTAAAGAAAGTCGTAATCGGATTTTACAAAATATGTCTATATTAAGACAGATAAACAATTGATTTTATTCAATTGAGGGAATCTTTATAGCGTTGCTTTAGGTTAACAATTAAATAAAACCTGAAAAAGCGGACATAGGTAAAATAGAGTATCTTCACGTCCTTTATTTCCTACTAAAGTATAAATTACGTTTACCCGAAATCACATACAATACTTTACTATAAAGTACCTACGGTTGGCAACCCCAGTTGTGCTTGTTGTGAATTTCATATCCCTTGATGAAATACGCGACGATCAAGTAAATCATGCTAACTATCGTTTAAAGGAAGGTAGTTCGTAATAAACGTTTTTTTTTATCAACCTGTGTGACCACGATCTATGCATATCGGTCAAAACGTCGCGTCGGGCAATCAATATAGGTATATATTACCTTTTAAATACTTTATCGCGAGTAAGACCCGTTAACTAGCATTATATTAAGTACCTAGTTCATAATAGCCTGATAATGTCTTAGTTTATGTCTCCTACAACAACAAACGAACTCTTTTGGAACAGGATACACTCATCGCACGCGCTGGTTTGGGTTAGGCAGGGTAAGACCCGCCCACCCCCGCGCTACAAGGCCAAGTATGAAACGATGTTTACTATTTGTTTTGCTTCGAAAAATATTTTAAAAATTGGTTGTGGTTTGCTTCTTCCTGTTGTCGACGTCACGTGACGATATTATAACATCACATTTCGTTTCGAATATTATCATTTACTATTTTACTCACATCACTCACTCATCACATCACACTCATCATTTTTTAACTAGTTACTATTAATATGTTCATATCTGGTTTGGTTGACATTGTATTAAATATTCGGATGTAATAGTAATATTACATGAGATAAATATTTCTTGGACGTCGTCGTCACCATATATCCTTATAATTATTATTTAGACACGAATATGTAAATAAATCATACCAAAGCATGAATAGTGTTTTAGGATTAGTAACATCGCATTTATCATGGTATATTAATGTGATCTTTACTTACATAACTACCACAATATTCATTAAATAGGTAGGTTATCTATTGTTTTGTTACTTGACTTTAAACTATTATTACATATTAATTATTGATTTCCCTACAAAATCAATAATTAATATGGATATAAAAGTAAAAGAATACAATGTCAATAATTATTATGACATAGTTAAAAGATTACGAGCCATGACTAATAAGCGTAAAGCATACCTACTAACTCAGTTGTTTTTAATCTATTAATAGGTACATTGTATTTTATAGGAGGTATATCAATAATTATATTATTAGCTTTAACTTCTGTTAAAGTATTAAGAAGATCCAGATAATTAATATTTCATAACACAACTTCAGTTGACAATCTCAAGCTTCGACTCTCTATTGAGAATCGACGCGGCATCAGCAGGCAGGCGCGCTACTCGACGCCGCGGCTACCGGCAGCGCTCATACACGATATTATACACGAAAATTCACGAAGCTGATCGGAATAAACCGAACGCCGCCGCCGGGCGATACTCGCGCGTGCGTGTGATTTGATTTCAAGTATGGCGTATTGGTTTAATCGCTTAAACCGAGTACTTATCGACGTACGGAGTGTTAAAGGTTCGATTCTCACACAGAAAATAAATTATGTTCAGCAGATTTTTTGTGTTGAGTCTGTTATAAGGCAAAAGAGTAACCGTCTGTCTTTAAAAAAAAAGTGCTGGTTATTATATTTATTTTTCGATAATTAAATTCAAAATAATCTATGTGATGTATTTTATAAATAGTCATAACTCAGCAAATTTCAACAGAGACTAAATACTAGTCATTGCACAGTTGTTTTCAAAAATCTGAGCGCAATATTTTATGTTATTTTATATTTACAATTATAGTGAAATATAGATAACTAATTGCCAAAGTAGGATTCTATACGCCAATGAGTTATTTTTAAAGTACCCGAACATCAATCACAACCACATACATAATAAAATATATTGTTTCATTAATACTTTTTAAAACGCATTCATTAAAATTATATGAAAAAAATATATACAAGGCAAATTTTGACCGATCCGAATCCGAATCCGACCGAGTAAATGAGAATCACCATAGTGTGATCGTACGCATTTCGGCACACAACACTATAGGTAGATAACTTTTATTTTAAAGGTTGCATCGGCTCGTTTAAATATGTTCTATCCGTGGTAAACAGTCAAGTACCTATTTTACTGTCACAACGCCATCTCTTATGAGCTGTTATCAAATAGGATTTGGAACTTGTGTACTTGTTATGAGTAGATGGCAGCAGTGGCGCTAGTTTTGTGCTGCCACCTAGTGTAAAAAGATAGGTACCAAAATAGTAAGTAGAATAGCCAGAGTTAGGCGTGTCCAAGATTTTTGTATGGGATTGAGTATCTGTACTAGTATAGTATTATATTATCTGTGCCAGTGATTAAAGTCTGGTAACAATCCCGATTCCAGAGCCAACTGGAATTGGGACGCCAATCGGTCACGAACACTGCGTAACCACTTCAGCCAGAAGTTGTGCAATCCGTCCGGTCCCGGTGATTTCCAATTCGGGAGCAAACGGACCGCACAAGATACATCTTCTGGCCTAATGGTGACAGGTTCCATTTGAGATATTGCCTCCATACGATCGCTTGACATCCCTAAACCAATCGCCCTCCGTGTGGCTGGTGGGCGCCGACCAAATATTACGCCAAAAATTATTTGTAATTTCAACATCTGGTCGACGGCAATCATCCACACTTGAATCGGATCGCTCCCACAGTCTGTACACCTACCTCTCGTTTTTTTGGAATGCTCGGTTCTGGGTATATCGGATTATCGGTCCACTCTTTTTTTGTACCGCCTAATTCGGTTTGACCACGTATAAACCCTCTGCTTCAGGAAGTCAATACGTTCTGTGACCCGTGGAGCATATTTGTGAAGCTCAATGCCCGTTCCCACAAATGCCCGGGTCACAAAACGCATCACTCTCGGGCGTGTATTGCCCGACCTGAAGCAGATTAGCTTGCCAATGAGTGCCCTAGACTCGGCGATACGACGCTCAATCCTACACTGCCGGGCCGGTACTGTATAAGTTCGAGTAGCAGCTTCACTATTCTTATTATTATTATTGTAATGTAGTAAAAAGTACACAGGATAAATTAAAACACATATTCATTACATAGATGATTATTTATTATAAAATATGACACATTCCTTTGAGTCGTGTTTTACAGTAATTGAGACGCATAGCAAAATTCATCTGCCGCGGGGTCCGGCGGCGCCTGCGCATACACACGCCTTCACCATCGATAATATCACAACATTGATCACACTACTATAATACAAAGTAAGGTGTCTTGGACACCCATCATTTACCAAGACGGAGAAAAGGTGTCTCTAAGAAACCGATAGAATTTCATATACTATAAAATTACTGGGATTTTAGTCTTTCTTTGAGTCGAATGTTTCTTCTCCGTTTTGGTGAATGCTGGTAGTCATAAGTGGGAGGTATGGTAGAGTTTCGTTGCATTTCCATTTTAGCTAAGTGGTCTGCCATTTCCTTTTTTATGTACTGGTAGATCTTTGATTGTATTTTGTAATAGTAATAATATGAATTATTATATTATTAATTGAATTTGACCTACTCTTTCTGCAAATCGAACTTTCTGTATAAAATTTACAGATTAACAGACCGTTAATTATAATAACGTTACAATTTAAGTCTTTCATAAATTACGATTCTTTCATCGAATATTAGAAAGGTCCTACAAATCAATCGTAAAGGAAAGCAGTAACCATTTAGACAGAAGATATTATAGTGCACAAATTAGCACAAGTGCATTATGTATTCCCTAACGCTCATAATCCGATGGTACGAAAATCCAACAGGCTCGAATACTAATAGAATGCTTGTTTGGAACTGGAGGTCAAGCATTACAAAAAAAACTTTCACAGCACCGCCATTTTGGAAAGATTCGATGATATTCGATAGACACGACAAAGCCGGCGATCAATACAAGTATCGGATAGACTTATAGACTTGTGGCCAGTTTCACAACTATCAAGTAAGAGTTATCCGACAGATAAATCGCATGCTGTCTCACTCTTGTTAGGTTAAAGAAGAGATGGCGAGACTTGTATCTTATAGATAAATGCTATTTGGAGGTAGTGAGACAAGTCTTTAGACATTATAGCATACACGTAGGATACACGTAAATACCGGTAGTGAAGTGTGTTTGTTTATGTTGCAACTTAACCACAACATTGTGAATTCTAGACGCAAGTATCGTAATATATTAAAGCTATTACAGTTGCCAATCTCTTAATATATCCTCAATTATGCCACAAACTACAGAGACGTAGATGGCCAATACAATACAACGCCTTGTTATATATCAAGACGACCAGCAATTTAAAAGTATTTGACCGCTTTCATCCTTAATTACTGGTACTTCATATTTCTGTATTATAATATATACCTAGCTCGCCTTCTGTGCTTGTATGTTTTATGGCTATACGCTCCCCGCTACCAAGACAACCTTACGAATAATAACCTCCCCTCTAACACCTACAATGGCAAGAGCCAAAATATCCTTCGCTCAACTATAATCTCACTCCTCAGATAATATAACCTACGCAAGCGACTCCTTCAACACTCAATATACAGTCATATAAGACCGAGTGGCAGGCGACGCCAGGCCCCGCAACCAAGCGTACATTGATTTCTACTGTAGAACATTCGAGAACCTACAGGAAAGAATTTCAAACGTAAAAGCGTTTCTACCAAAAATGACATTACAATTTTTTTTAGGAATCACCGAAATCACCGCACTTCTAAAACATAATGGCACGTCAACGAAATTCATAGAAAACCATGTGCTCCAAAATAATACAAAAATTAAAAAATGTTACAACTTAAAAAAAACACTCATAATATTGCATGGAGTAACAAATATAATGGCTTTAAAACTCTTTGATAAAAAAATCTCAATAAATAAATTAAGCAAAAAAATAATGAATGTACAATATTTACATCGAATATTTATATAGAAATTGCATTTTTCTCGAAAAAGCATTAGGGGAAATTTCACGATAAAAAATAAAAACTTAAATATTGTTACACCGTCAGTGAGATCTATAAGAAAAGCGAAAAATTCTAGAAAAATAATATTTAAAACACAGGTAGGCTCTATGTCTTTTTCGATTCATAGTAAAATATAAAAAATTCCCTCACATCATTCCCCTAATGGACATGATATTGTCTCGCTCGCACACACGCTAGCGGACATATGCGTCGCGTGTGTGCGACGGAGACGATGATATAATGACATTATATCGTTAAAAACTTACATACATCTTAACTATGCTTAATGAAGACACCTAATATATTAAATATACTTATTAAATAGTTACATATACTTTACTCGCGATGCTTAATACAAATCCGAAATTGCTTTTGCAAAATAATGTAATGGAGTAATCCTACCTTACGAAACGTAACAGAGCTCGTACTATGTATGTAATTGAAGACATATCGTTACATTGAACTTTGTAAAGTAACATACAAGACTCCGCCGAAGTACGCAGACAAGCGCCATTTAAATATTTAACGTAAACATACTAAATCGTAGTAATATCAATAAATATATTGCAAATCGTAGTGTCGTTTTATAATTTAAAATTAAATATTTAAATGACGAATTCTGCACAAACAATAACTAATGACATTCACAATATTTATAAAAAAATACATTTACGAATACAACAATGTACTTAAAAGCGATTTAGTTTTAAAATACAAAATATATTTGAGAATAGCGTACTGGAAATTAAGTTACGAAATTGTAATTCTAGAATGATGCACATCCATTCTTATATCTAATGGCATTTAGAAGAAGTTTTAACAACTTATATCGATTTAATATAACTCGATCAGTATTCGATTCTTCAACAATAAACAAAAATTAATAAATTTAAAGGTTTAAGACTAACGTGGAAAAAGTCCCAACAAATAAAATTAAAATCGAAAAGCACCAGGCTTTTGTCATCAATTATCATGTATGGGACTTGGAAGAACAAATCAAATGAGCCGAAACTCAAAGATACCCTTTGAGTTTCGGCTCATTTCAGTTCACTAGGAGCAATCGTAGTATTCCAGTCTTTATATCCTGGCTACATCAGTCCATATTGTAGATCTGTAGTAAATAACTATTAAATAATATTAAAATTATGGCTATGATTAATTTAATATTAAGAGTACCACTCCCAATACTAAATTAGCCAAGTATAGCTTTAATTATATTTTTAAATAAGCCGACATGTTTAAAGTTGCGGATTTTCAATTACATTATTTAAGGTTGTGGATTTTCAATTACATTATATCAGAAGGTAAGAAAATTCTTACCTCTAAACAATTAAAATTTTTATTAAATTGTTGAAGTATCAAATTCTTGTAGTCGACTTATAAAATTAAAAGATTTACATTAAAAAGACGAGTTTTACTCGTAAGATTCCGTATATAAGAATATCAGCAGAACTATAAAAATCGGACACGACATCAAACATTTTAATTAAATTTCGATATACGGAATCCTTAAAATTGTGAATAAATCACAAAAAGACATAAATAGTATGAAAAATAAGTTCGTATGGAAGATATAAAGAAGTAATGAATATAGAGAAGTATATAAATTAAATGAGATACGCATATGTACTACGTCAGTCTATCTAACACTTATACAAAATAGGCCATCCGCTATACATTATGGTAGACGGGTTATTTCTTGTACTCACACTTAAATTGCGAAATATTTATCGGTAGATTGAAATTAAACAAACTATATACGGATATTATCGCGTTGTTTAAATTTTATAAAACATTATTATTACATAATTTTGAAACTTCAAACTACTATTGTTAAACACTTTGACTCGTTACTGTTTACTTTAATTAACTAGTAAAGTAAAGTGTTTAACAATAGTAGTTTAAAGTTTCAAAATTATGTAATAATCGGGTTTTATAAAAAAAAAAACGCGATAAAATCTGTATAAAGTTTGTTTAATTTTAATGTATAACATTCGCATAAACATAAGACAATATTATTTATCGGTAGCTGCTGAAAACCGCTATAAAATAGAGAGTATTTGATCTTATATTCTATTCCATCACAGGCACAGGTTCATCACAGGCAGGCATCAAACAGCTTGGCTTTTTGTTTTGCATCCTTTATGAGGAATATAAGTGCGAACCTATATTCACCAAAAAGGATTAGCCAAGCTTTAACAGACCCACTTTTTGAAAATGTCTCCGCGAATCTATTGCCTAAATGCGCTGTTTCAGATTCCATTTCGCTGCTCAGAAATTTCTGAACCAAATATCTCAATAAGCTAGTTATTTAAAAAATCTTGTAAAAGAGTAAAAGCTTACTTTTTGTTCAAATTTGACAATCAATAAATTATGTAAAACCATTTTTGAAACGAAGATGTCGTTTCAAAATTGTTGGTCAAATACTCTGGACTTTGACTTGGCCAAGTTGCTTCTCTGTTTATTGATATAGTATAAGAAATAACCCACCTACGTACCGCTAAACAAATTAAACATTAAGTAATATATTTACTTTTAAAATTACGTGCGCGTTTTGGATTCAGTGACAAAGGAACTAGAAGGTATCAGTCTCCGAAATTAAAAAAAAGCTGCCTGTGAATAGACACATGTTTTTAAAGTCAAAACTTTGTGATGTTATTATTTGGTTTACCTCTTTTATTTTTTGATAAGTGATGACTGATGACATAAGAATTATTTCTAAAATATGGCAAGAAAATTTAAAACAAATTATTAAATTTGTTTGGCAAATAAAGCTTGGATCTCACAGGGCCGAACGCATCAGAATTTATAGGTACTGCATCACGTATTGCTTATTTTTACAAAATCCTAAATATGCAAATGAGTGCTCTTAATTTATTATCATTCAATCATACTAAACGCATTCCACTTGCGAGTGATAATTGTTTTGTCGACAATATAAACACTTATTTCTGGCGAAACAATAGTCACTTTTCTCGATTCTTCGCTTTTATCTTCTCCAGTCACGACACAATCCTCACTTTTTATCATTTAAGTATATAAAATACTGCCAGGTCAAGCATTCCCTTTCATATGCCACCAAGTCACAAGTCAAGGCACTTTCTAGATAAGCGTGCTTCACCGTCGACCACGTCGATTAACACCCATTGAGAGTGTGGTCAAAAAACATTGTTTGTTCAAGATTAACTATATAAAAACAATCTTACTTCAGTATTAATTAAGTTGTCTAAGCATATTTAGTTCTATACAACTCCTCTTTCGTATTATATCTATTGCCCCATGAACGAAAACGAGATTGCAAATATGCAGTTATTCTGATACGTTCAGCTAAGTGGTTCACAACCTTAAGTGTCCTAGAAGCACATTTCTAATTTACTTTAAAATGATTTTAAATATACGCCCGGGTTATAATACTTTCAAACATAATGTCAGTTATTTAAACAGTAATCTCTTGTAGATATATATTTAAATAACTGCTTTCTTATAATAAAACCCACACTAGGAGTCAACATAGATATTTTCTAGCTTCATATCGACATGTCAAAAGCAAAGTAACTCAAGCGGCCATATTTTAATACTTTTATTTTTTTTAATAAAAATAATAATACTTTATATAAATGCGATTTTTTTTTATGAAATCTGTCTGTAGATGACTGTAGGATTAACTGCTATTAAGGGATAACATCGCCGTTCATTAACTTCAGCGATTGCTAAGCATATACACCCAACGTTATTTGGAGGGTTAGCCGCCGCTTGAATTATTTTGCCTTTAAACTGTAGATATTTACTAACTGTCCTATCTGCTTACCTTAACCATATTACAATGACTGGACAAAAACCGATGTTACTTTGGACACAAACATGACTTGATGTTTTTATAACGATTCGAAACATCACGTCTTTAAATAAAAAAATAAAATTCATTTTCGCCACTACGTAATTACGATTGCCATATATAAAAAAAATAAAACAAGCGCTTTCAAGCATTATATCGACACATACACTCGATCGATTAATCCAATATTACGTTTAATCACTATTTTTAATAATAATAATATATCCAATAATTATTAACAGTAATTCATTTTTGTTTCTGAACGGAATGTGCTCATTACATGGTGTTGCCATTAATTGATTACAAATATAAACGTTTAAATATCGTACCGGTATTACTTAGTTTAAAAAACGTTTGTTAAATACTTTTTGTGCATTCACCTTACATCTACGTACGCGATATAATTTTGGAATAACATCTAGTTAAAATACTGATTCACTAGTCCGTTGTTTTAAAAATTATAATATCGAATGAGGAAATTATAAATTAAATGCAAGCAACACTTCGCGATCACTAAGCCATATTGATATGAAAAACCGCATGAAAAAATAAAGTATATAGTTTTTAAACGGAAGTACCGAAAGACCATTTTAGACCTACATTAGAACAACAATAGCTCGCGTGTGTCGGTGACGTAGTTGCTTACGTCACTGCCGTCGCGGCACAGTACACATTGTAGCCAAACTTACGCGCTATATATCGTATGTGTCAATGACGCGGTCGTGACGTCACCGGCCGCGGCTGACGTCACACGTCGTCCATCACGAATGCAACCTGCATTGTGGGTTCCTGTAAATAAACGTGAGATTCTATAGACAACAACAGTATACAGTAATTATTATAAATATTAGACCAAACTATTTTAGTTTGCCCAGTATCTGGACTCGAGTAGGTCTAAAAACAGCGTGGCATGCTTTCTAAACTATCAGAAGAGCTAGTTTAAGTGGCAAACATGGCTAACAATTCTGTTAGCCATGTTTGCCATTGCCATGTTTATTCTACAATCGACTTAATAAAAGTCTAAAATATCCTTACTTTATATTATACATAGGAAAGTGAGTTTGTTTATTTGTTTGTTACGCTTGCACATCATAACTACTCGACCAATTATCATGCAGTTTTGCATATAACTTTTGTCAGAGGTACTGAAAAGAACACATGGTACCCTACATCCAGAAAAACATAAAACATCGGTTAACGATTAGCGAGATTAAGCATCGTTGGGTGCGGTCAGTCTATAGATGGGTGACCGCTTAGTGGTATTTCATCTGAGCGTCTCCGTGCTTCGGAGGGCACGTAAAAAGTCGGTCCCGGTTGTTGTCAAATTGACGGCAGTCGTTAAGCCATGTCAGAGGCCTACGGGTGGCTTGAACAACTCTTGACAACAGGCTGGCCACTAATCACACGAAAAAAAATTAAAATGAAGAAAGGGATATACAGGTCTCCCAAAGTGATAATGCGCATAGAAATCTTCGTCACTATTCGGCAACAGTCGTATTCCCCGAGCGTCGGAAGACGATATGTATATAGAGTGGTTAAGTGCATTTTCTTCATGCATAATTTAGTAGTCATATGTTTTGTGCTAAAAGAGATAAATATTGATTTATCAGTAACGAAATTTGATTCGATAATTCCATGTAAGTAAATAGCGAGGAAAACCACACGATTGCGAATATGCTACAATCTTTGTTGGATTGATTTACTTCGAAAATTGTATAGTTGTAGAAGCTGGTGTAATGATGGCTTTCCACGTTTAAATTTATCCATTCTGGAAGAATTTGTCTGAAAGAAAATGGTATGGGCAGAGTTAGGCATATTTTAATTTATTTGTTGTATTATTGCATTATGTACTAATATACTTTATAATATTATTTATTCCTATATCTATTTGTTTATTTATGCATGTGTATCTTTCTATTAAATTTATATAAGCCTAAATATGATTCTTAAAATGTTTTTTCTTGTACTTAATATGTATTGAACGTAGGTATTTTCAATTTTTAATATTGAAAAACCGTAAAAAATGTTAGTATATTTACCTATTTTACAAAATAAACTATTTAAATTTGAATAAGATAATTAAAGTTGACATTAAATTCACCTTTGAAAACAAAACCAAGAAGGGTGTGTAGTAGCAGCTCTATATAATTCCACACAGAGAACACGTGCAGTCACCACCAATAAATAAATACGACTGACGGACCTTTGACTGCCCGACAACCGCCGCCGATCGCCCGAATTGTTTTCGATTGTGTACACATGATATTGACTCCTATTCCTTTCGAACAAGGTACAAAATGCAAGTGCATTGTTTAGGGCTCTTACGATTCAATGATTCGGGTGTTTCCGGGAATACGACAATTAGCGAAGATCTACATGCGCATTATTAATTTGGGAATACTGTAATAGTATTGACAAAACCTACATTAACGTCAGCAAAGCCAGGAGTAAAATCTAGTAGAATATAATTTGTCAATAAAACTTACACACTGTCCTCACACCATAACAAAGGCTTCCTGACCCCGGAACAGAAAGGGGTGCTGGTCGATCATGGTCTGGACGATGTCCTCGAGATACGGCCGGGTCATCTCGAAGCGTCCCATGTCCGAAAACTGCACCGGGAGCAGGGTTGGCCACCAGCAGATGGCTAGGTTCTTGCTGTCCATTGAATTTAGTTTTGAGTTATCGGCCACCCTGGAAAATTTAAACTTTTTTACAACTGGAAAGATATGAAGTCAGGTTTTTAGACTACAAGATCATGTGCCTATGGTAAGAAACGGTTCTTATGGTGGATAAGATCTTCTGTACACAGTCAGCTAACTGGACTCAAGCTGATGGCAGCTTGACTCCAGTACAGTAGATCTTGTCTAAATCTGGATAAATTTGGACAAGATCTTCTGTATCCATTTATGATGATTGGTATTCATACTATAAAAAATTAAATTAGCTCTCACTGACCGACTCACTTAGAGAAATAGAAGTCTTACAAGTCGTAGGGAAAAAGTAAATATAGCGTCGTATAGAGATTCGTTCAGAAGGCCCGGGAAAAATGCCTGACCTTCGGCAGGTCAGCTCTTAGTGATGGTACCCCATCGGATCTCAGAAACGGTGATATCTACAGGAGTCGTTCTCGAACAAAAACTTCATAAAATCCTGGCTACTTTTAAGGTGGGGCAAAAAAAATGGCTTCCATACAAAAAAACATGGCCGCCATACAAACTTTGACCTCTAATATCTCCAAAACGGTTAGAGATAGGCGGGGGGTGTGTTAGAACAAATGTCATAGAGGTAGACGAGATCTTTCCATAAAAGGTCATTTTCAAGGTCACCGGGGTCATCAGTCATTTTTGGCTTAGGGGGTTTTCAAGGTCCCGGAATCCGAATCTAAAATTAGTTTTTTGATTACTTCCCCCCCCTCGCTGTACGCAACCACGCGAAATACTAGTCCACCAATATAATATTGGTAGATATTAATCACCATAAATGGAGATCGGTCAGATATGTTTCATTACGAGGATATATCTGTATGATTTTTGCTTGTCTAATTTACCATCGACTGTAGTACTGTATGACCTAAAGAAGGCAGCTGGGATGCGGAGGGCGGAAGACTGACTATTGTGACGTAAGATTGGAGAAGCCTTGTTCCCCCAGAGAGGACTACAGGCTCGTTGATTGAATGATTGATTGTAGTACGTTATACCTATATAACCTTGAGAAACGCCAACTGATCAATTAATCAGTTGATCAATCGATCAGTTGGCGATCGAAATATATTATGCTACCAGAGATTTCTGATAGCATAATATTATTCGTCATGTTCTTTAAGCTGGTGATTGTCTAGTGTACCTGACAGACACTGGTCTGTCAAGTACACTAGACTATCATCAGCAGGCAGAGGCCTAGGATGATAAGTAAGAATCTAAGCTCTCTTGTTGAGACACCGTTAGCTTGGACATAGTATGAACGTTGGGCAAAATCTGGTATAGGGCCTTTACCAAAGATTCACGGTTATGCAAGTGCATCACCACAAGTAGCATATGTTCACAAGCATAAGTTTTTTATCACACTGTGCACCGGTTTACGACAATGCAGCATGACAATGTAACTTTACATTAAGCACCTAACCGCAAGATTGAACTTGTATTACCACGAATATGACATGTCCAAAATATGGATGCTAGCTTTGTGAAAATCAAAATCGTCGTCGGCATTGATTTCGAAACCAATCCACTATTTTTGCCATTTTGGTCCCTGATTTGCATATCCACGTTCTGCCATTGCTAATATTGACCCACCACATTTTAAGGCTCCCAAACGATGACAAGTGCGCATTCACTGCGTATATATGTACATCAATTTGAACAAGATATTAAATACTGCCAATAGTTTTGCTATCATAGTGGTCGTAATCTGAAGAAAACCAGTATAAAGTATCAAATCAAATTGACGTGCACCAATATGTTTTATTAAGCATAGAGCAGACTCCTCAAATATCAGCTCTATCCTTTTAACAGCATACGAAGGTGAGTTATTAAATCGTTACAAATCCTTATTCCATGGACAGATCAGGGTCGTTGAAGCAGTGATAGAGTATGGAGTGATGTGCCTGCATCACAGTAGTAGGATCCTCCGACTTGCATGACAGGTTTAGCCTGACTCAAAATCAACAGAGCGACTCAAAGATGTATGACAGTACCATAGTCACTTCTACGGTTCCAGAAAAATGCTTCCTTGTTTTTGTCAGCAGACAAGGAAACGGTCTACCAGATGGTAAGTAGCAACTACCGCTAGTCAATACGATTGCAAGTAACGAAGTCAACCGCTATGTATGGAGGTCCAGGAATAAATTTGCCATATGGGCATAGGCCCTTCTAACGGAGCATTAATGTCGTTGGCTACGTTAGTGTCAGCACTAATTGAAGGTTTCTGCAGTAAATGGGATGCTCATTTTGAAACAGTTAGTTAGAAGGAGGTGATCGGATAGCCCAAGATTATGATCAATACTTACACGATGTTGAGCATTTGAGGAGTTAAGTAGCGAGCGCAGCGCCAGCAGGCGCCAGCTGCGGTCCTTCAGCTCCACGCTGTCAGTATATGTACGTGGAGTAGTTACCTGGCGAAGTGCTCGAGCAGGTAGTCGAGCGTGGCGCTGGCGAGCGGCGTGAGCGCGGTGTTGAGCAGCGAGCGCAGCGCCAGCAGGCGCCAGCTGCGGTCCTTCAGCTCCACGCTGTCAGTATATGTACGTGGAGTAGTTACCTGGCGAAGTGCTCGAGCAGGTAGTCGAGCGTGGCGCTGGCGAGCGGCGTGAGCGCGGTGTTGAGCAGCGAGCGCAGCGCCAGCAGGCGCCAGCTGCGGTCCTTCAGCTCCACGCTGTCAGTATATGTACGTGGAGTAGTTACCTGGCGAAGTGCTCGAGCAGGTAGTCGAGCGTGGCGCTGGCGAGCGGCGTGAGCGCGGTGTTGAGCAGCGAGCGCAGCGCCAGCAGGCGCCAGCTGCGGTCCTTCAGCTCCACGCTGTCAGTATATGTACGTGGAGTAGTTACCTGGCGAAGTGCTCGAGCAGGTAGTCGAGCGTGGCGCTGGCGAGCGGCGTGAGCGCGGTGTTGAGCAGCGAGCGCAGCGCCAGCAGGCGCCAGCTGCGGTCCTTCAGCTCCACGCTGTCAGTATATGTACGTGGAGTAGTTACCTGGCGAAGTGCTCGAGCAGGTAGTCGAGCGTGGCGCTGGCGAGCGGCGTGAGCGCGGTGTTGAGCAGCGAGCGCAGCGCCAGCAGGCGCCAGCTGCGGTCCTTCAGCTCCACGCTGTCAGTATATGTACGTGGAGTAGTTACCTGGCGAAGTGCTCGAGCAGGTAGTCGAGCGTGGCGCTGGCGAGCGGCGTGAGCGCGGTGTTGAGCAGCGAGCGCAGCGCCAGCAGGCGCCAGCTGCGGTCCTTCAGCTCCACGCTGTCAGTATATGTACGTGGAGTAGTTACCTGGCGAAGTGCTCGAGCAGGTAGTCGAGCGTGGCGCTGGCGAGCGGCGTGAGCGCGGTGTTGAGCAGCGAGCGCAGCGCCAGCAGGCGCCAGCTGCGGTCCTTCAGCTCCACGCTGTCAGTATATGTACGTGGAGTAGTTACCTGGCGAAGTGCTCGAGCAGGTAGTCGAGCGTGGCGCTGGCGAGCGGCGTGAGCGCGGTGTTGAGCAGCGAGCGCAGCGCCAGCAGGCGCCAGCTGCGGTCCTTCAGCTCCACGCTGTCAGTATATGTACGTGGAGTAGTTACCTGGCGAAGTGCTCGAGCAGGTAGTCGAGCGTGGCGCTGGCGAGCGGCGTGAGCGCGGTGTTGAGCAGCGAGCGCAGCGCCAGCAGGCGCCAGCTGCGGTCCTTCAGCTCCACGCTGTCAGTATATGTACGTGGAGTAGTTACCTGGCGAAGTGCTCGAGCAGGTAGTCGAGCGTGGCGCTGGCGAGCGGCGTGAGCGCGGTGTTGAGCAGCGAGCGCAGCGCCAGCAGGCGCCAGCTGCGGTCCTTCAGCTCCACGCTGTCAGTATATGTACGTGGAGTAGTTACCTGGCGAAGTGCTCGAGCAGGTAGTCGAGCGTGGCGCTGGCGAGCGGCGTGAGCGCGGTGTTGAGCAGCGAGCGCAGCGCCAGCAGGCGCCAGCTGCGGTCCTTCAGCTCCACGCTGTCAGTATATGTACGTGGAGTAGTTACCTGGCGAAGTGCTCGAGCAGGTAGTCGAGCGTGGCGCTGGCGAGCGGCGTGAGCGCGGTGTTGAGCAGCGAGCGCAGCGCCAGCAGGCGCCAGCTGCGGTCCTTCAGCTCCACGCTGTCAGTATATGTACGTGGAGTAGTTACCTGGCGAAGTGCTCGAGCAGGTAGTCGAGCGTGGCGCTGGCGAGCGGCGTGAGCGCGGTGTTGAGCAGCGAGCGCAGCGCCAGCAGGCGCCAGCTGCGGTCCTTCAGCTCCACGCTGTCAGTATATGTACGTGGAGTAGTTACCTGGCGAAGTGCTCGAGCAGGTAGTCGAGCGTGGCGCTGGCGAGCGGCGTGAGCGCGGTGTTGAGCAGCGAGCGCAGCGCCAGCAGGCGCCAGCTGCGGTCCTTCAGCTCCACGCTGTCAGTATATGTACGTGGAGTAGTTACCTGGCGAAGTGCTCGAGCAGGTAGTCGAGCGTGGCGCTGGCGAGCGGCGTGAGCGCGGTGTTGAGCAGCGAGCGCAGCGCCAGCAGGCGCCAGCTGCGGTCCTTCAGCTCCACGCTGTCAGTATATGTACGTGGAGTAGTTACCTGGCGAAGTGCTCGAGCAGGTAGTCGAGCGTGGCGCTGGCGAGCGGCGTGAGCGCGGTGTTGAGCAGCGAGCGCAGCGCCAGCAGGCGCCAGCTGCGGTCCTTCAGCTCCACGCTGTCAGTATATGTACGTGGAGTAGTTACCTGGCGAAGTGCTCGAGCAGGTAGTCGAGCGTGGCGCTGGCGAGCGGCGTGAGCGCGGTGTTGAGCAGCGAGCGCAGCGCCAGCAGGCGCCAGCTGCGGTCCTTCAGCTCCACGCTGTCAGTATATGTACGTGGAGTAGTTACCTGGCGAAGTGCTCGAGCAGGTAGTCGAGCGTGGCGCTGGCGAGCGGCGTGAGCGCGGTGTTGAGCAGCGAGCGCAGCGCCAGCAGGCGCCAGCTGCGGTCCTTCAGCTCCACGCTGTCAGTATATGTACGTGGAGTAGTTACCTGGCGAAGTGCTCGAGCAGGTAGTCGAGCGTGGCGCTGGCGAGCGGCGTGAGCGCGGTGTTGAGCAGCGAGCGCAGCGCCAGCAGGCGCCAGCTGCGGTCCTTCAGCTCCACGCTGTCAGTATATGTACGTGGAGTAGTTACCTGGCGAAGTGCTCGAGCAGGTAGTCGAGCGTGGCGCTGGCGAGCGGCGTGAGCGCGGTGTTGAGCAGCGAGCGCAGCGCCAGCAGGCGCCAGCTGCGGTCCTTCAGCTCCACGCTGTCAGTATATGTACGTGGAGTAGTTACCTGGCGAAGTGCTCGAGCAGGTAGTCGAGCGTGGCGCTGGCGAGCGGCGTGAGCGCGGTGTTGAGCAGCGAGCGCAGCGCCAGCAGGCGCCAGCTGCGGTCCTTCAGCTCCACGCTGTCAGTATATGTACGTGGAGTAGTTACCTGGCGAAGTGCTCGAGCAGGTAGTCGAGCGTGGCGCTGGCGAGCGGCGTGAGCGCGGTGTTGAGCAGCGAGCGCAGCGCCAGCAGGCGCCAGCTGCGGTCCTTCAGCTCCACGCTGTCAGTATATGTACGTGGAGTAGTTACCTGGCGAAGTGCTCGAGCAGGTAGTCGAGCGTGGCGCTGGCGAGCGGCGTGAGCGCGGTGTTGAGCAGCGAGCGCAGCGCCAGCAGGCGCCAGCTGCGGTCCTTCAGCTCCACGCTGTCAGTATATGTACGTGGAGTAGTTACCTGGCGAAGTGCTCGAGCAGGTAGTCGAGCGTGGCGCTGGCGAGCGGCGTGAGCGCGGTGTTGAGCAGCGAGCGCAGCGCCAGCAGGCGCCAGCTGCGGTCCTTCAGCTCCACGCTGTCAGTATATGTACGTGGAGTAGTTACCTGGCGAAGTGCTCGAGCAGGTAGTCGAGCGTGGCGCTGGCGAGCGGCGTGAGCGCGGTGTTGAGCAGCGAGCGCAGCGCCAGCAGGCGCCAGCTGCGGTCCTTCAGCTCTACACCACCCGCCATGCAACCACGCATCGCTGCACCACATAAACATAATTAAAACTCACTTTATTTACTGCCATTCAACATAACAATAAAAAATTTTGCAAAAGCTTTCGACTCGGTTGATCATTGCTCAACCTCCTGATAATATAAGTAATGACTCTAATTAACTATTGGCTTATGCAAGGACATGTATTTACTTACTAAAATGTCATAAACCTCAGATCAAGAAATGGTGCAGTCTAGCGTTCCTCAGGCATCATATTTAGTCCCGAGTATTTTCGTACTCGGGACTAAATATAATCCCTGAGGTACGCTGGGGTTTTCCCTTTGGTACGCATTTTCTTTACATATAAAGCCTTTTTTGTTTTCAGGCTATATAAACGATCTTAGCTTTGATGTAAAAGTCATTTACTAAATTATAGCACATTCGTTGTCAGAAAATTCATTATCGCAATAATTTTTCCACTTTCATTTGCATCTAACATAAACAACTTTCACTACAATTCAATAGAGTGTGCACTAACACTTATTATAGGGTTTCATTTTTTGTCAGTGTGTAAGCAATAAAGACACTAAGTTGTTCACTAATAAGTTCACTTACTTGCAATATCCTCTAGCTGCGCCATGCTGGCCTCGTCTAGTAGTGGCGGCAGTTTCTTTGAGAAAAAGTCTTTAAGCGCGGTTGCCACTGCGTTCACTGGGATGTCTAGCGAGTCTAGGTCCACCTTAGGGTCTGTATGGAGAATGTATACTGTAGTCACTAATAATTGACATGCAGTCTTAATATTTACGTGGTAGAAAGAAATTTACAATAGCAGCTTGGAGCTTGGACTTGGCAGTGTTGTATAGTCCCGTGACTCGGCAAGTATGATAAGCCGTTAGTTCTTCACCAGGTCTTTCTACAGTTGTGTTGAGTTGCCGTCCTATCGGATTAGCAGATTGAGGGCATTGAGAGTACAGTTGAACTCGAACTTGCCTAGAGGACATTATTATATTATACCTTCATAGAACTTAGTGAAGAGCATATCGACGTGCGCTCGGTTGCCGGGAACGCGGTACAGTCCCTCAGACGCGAGACCCTCACGCTCGATGAACTCCACGCACTTCTCCACGAACAGCGGCACGCCGTGAGACCCCTGCTCACAAACAAAAACACAACATATCAAATATGAGTTTATGAGCTAAATCACTGCAGGCCATAGTCTGCCACCCTGGCCCAGAAAGGTTAGCATTGAACTTCAGAATGTTCAGGAGAGCTCTATAATACGCAGGTTTTAATTAATAATTTGAGCTAGTACTAATAAATAAAAATGCGTGTCTTTGTAAATATGTTTCCACAATTCGTTACAGAACTTCATACTGCTAGTAGGTTCAATTCTGGTATTTTCTGTGATATTTACTTTTTTAGGATCGTTACAGCGTGTTAGTAATACACCTATTTACAGTCGTTCAATATCTTCGTTACAAATATAGGTAGACCCTTCTATAAATATCAGTTTAATATTTTTTACAAGGTTCGGAAGCAAATCAAGTAATCCAGAATGACAAGTCTACACTAATATTATATGTGCAAATAATAGTTTTAAAGATATTACGTACCTGTGGACCCCAGTTTTGTATTGATTGTGTGTTGTTTATCTGCGATGCATTCTTCTTAGAATCTTTGCTCTTTGAAAATTCCTAGAAGAAAATATATTTAATACGTAATAAGCTAGCTTTGGTGTTTCTGCTCTACTCTTCCAAAAGGTACAGCAAAATTATATTAGACTTAAGTTTCATTATAATAGTTTGAATTAGTTGTAATAGGGAACAATAATACTGCCCAGCAAAATATACCAACGGAACTTAAACTGACGCGGGTATTAATATTGACTAGTAATATGTCCCACACATATTTAGGATAACTAACTAATTTAGTGATTGATAGCCTTGAGAATTAGGAATGATCCAGTTAGTAAAGTAATAACATTTGAAAAGAACACGGCTGTCTTGTTGGCTGATATGAATTTGCAGCCAAGTAATCTTACGTAGTGTTCTTGTTGGGTTTCAATGCTCCTTAAACAATGGATGTGCTGTAAGCAAAGCGACTAGAGTAATCTTTGTCCCAAGAATACATGAAATACTCGAAAGGGTTACAAGAGTTCTGAAACTTGGAAACCGAGATCGCAATATGAATAGGGTAGTTGCCTATGTTTGATTATGTACATTATTTTACACACAAAAGCAAGTAGCATCAAAAGAAATCTTTTCGAGCAAACAGTTTAAAAATTAGTAACAAAATAAAGGAGAAATTAATAGTTTAAATTTGGGAATAAGAAAAATAAGTTTGTAGTGGGATATCTCGCTACCAGAGTTAAAACGCTTTTATCATATTTATTTTTAATAGGTATTAAACATTCTTAGTATTTTCTAGTTTGGTTGATGTTACTATAAAAACATAAATAATAAAAAAAAATTAAGTCATCTATCCCACTTTAGAGTTGTTACACTTTAACACCTCAGAAGAACAGTCGTGAATTGAGATATCGATATGAATTTCAGAGCTCTTACACTCAGGGACTGAAGTATCGATATGCTAGTGGTAAGGTGTGGCACATACCTTATGCCTGCGGTCGTGCTTGCTGAAGGGATGGTGGCGGCGGCGCGTGTCGGCGGCGCTGGACGACGAGTTGTCCTGCGCCGACGACGGGTACTCGCCCGACAGCATCGACGTCATGTTCTGCAGAAAACTCTAGCGTTGGAGCAGAAACGGGTCGATTGCTAATCTGTACTATCTACTATCTACATACAAACTCATGCTTTTTGAGGATAAACAAAAAATATAGAACAAATCTATCATCTAGCAGGACAGACCAATGGAACTGCACCTGCATTTATTAATTTTGAATATCTATCATCTAAAAAACTGAGCATGTATCATGAGATGACCTTGTCTTATGAATAGAGATGTATTATAACTGATTTTGCCATGACAAAGTCTTAGAAAAAGGTGAAGATGATTGCAACCTTCTTGAAATAATAAGGTCAATAATATCTGATTTGGATTCTGATATTACACTACCAATTTGTTCAGGAAAACCCCAAACGTGAAAGAAAATGCAGCGCTTTGGTTTTTAAATTAAGTGACTTTTATTGATACGAATTAATTAGTTTAAAAGCAATAGCTTATTTTAACGAGGAAGGCAACCAAATAAGATATATATTCTGCCAGACCACACTTTATCACCGTGTTGGATTAATACTTCTATGTCTAAAAAAGGCCCTTCCTAAAACGCGGATTTTACATATAATTATAATAAACATTTCAGTCATTCCAAACAGACATGTCACATCGAAAACAAAAACAGCTATTTAGTCAAATCAATCAACATATCCAAAAAATATATTACCTTATGCGTAGGTTCGTGGTGCGGCGGTGGTGGCAAAGGCCTGGGCCTTCTCGTTTCACCATCGGAACTGCCTTCACTCGACTCACTCGCAGCTAAACACATCCAAATATGAAAACTATTAGAAAATTTATATTTTAAATAGAAAATATGAGGATGTAACAAATGTCACCAGTGCCACCGTTTTATCAACGAAGCTTTAGTAATGCGTAGGATGTTTAAAAAGTAAAATTTTGGAATAATATCAAAAACTGAATATCTATTTAGCCTTAAGAACTTAACAAATAGATATAATGACTTTCGTATTTATAATAAATAAACATCAAAGGCATAGGTATCACATAACCAAGGTATATTTAAAAAACAGTGATATAATACCTTTGTCCTCTTGCGTCCTGCCTCTATAGCCAGTGGGTAGTTCTGGCGGTCCCACGAACATGCCCAGCTTTGGTACTCGTGGACTTTGGACGGCTACCAGGTTACCTAACGACCTGTATAAAAAAATATATTGGAGTTTAATATTGATTAAAAAGGCATATCGCCATTTCTTTCATTCGGAATTTCATCTACATAGGATTTTACCCACATTGCAGCCCTGGCTATTACATAGAAGCAACTATTTTAAAAGATCGGGCAAACAGTCTGCTTTGCGACATAAATCAATTCAAGATTTGCTCAAATAAAAGACACCATAAAATTTCAACATATCAAATGTATTATTCGCGGATAAAAAACAATATCACATAAATCCTGTACTAAGAACGGTGAATTATTTATTAATTTAAGAAACAGAATGGGTCCTAATGTTGAACCCTTTGGCACGCCTATTGCGATAGGTTATTCCGACAATCTATTTCTGTTCATTTTACCATGTAGTCAATCGCTTAGGTAAACATCAACTAATTCAAGAGCAGCTTCTCGGATTACGTAATGCTAGAGTTTCACTGTTGGGTAAGATGGGTAACAGAGTCAAAGGCTTCGGCGAAATCACAAAATACGCCAATGGTATTTTAGTATGCACTAAAGATGCCGAAAATTGTAATATCCGAATTAATTGTGGGTTATTCTGTTTGAAATACTATTGTTTTGAATACGTGGGTGATATGATCACTTGATCCGAGGGACGTATGCGCGCATTATCGGTTCTAGGTAAATGGATTTAAGATGGGATAAAAAAATGGAATGGGGATGGCAAACATGTTAAACATTAAGTTACTACTCTTATGGAGGATTCCTCTAGAAGAAACCGCCGGTTCCGTTAACTTAGGCACTGCTCACGGCGCCGCCCGACGCCTCGCTCGAGCCCGAGCTGTCGGTCTCCGAGATGTACAGATACATACCGTTTCTTGTAGTGTCGGGGCGCGTGGTGCGCGTTGTGGCGGCGCCGCGCGTGCAGGCGCGCGCCCGCGGCGCTGCTCACGGCGCCGCCCGACGCCTCGCTCGAGCCCGAGCTGTCGGTCTCCGAGATGTACAGATACATACCGTTTCTTGTAGTGTCGGGGCGCGTGGTGCGCGTTGTGGCGGCGCCGCGCGTGCAGGCGCGCGCCCGCGGCGCTGCTCACGGCGCCGCCCGACGCCTCGCTCGAGCCCGAGCTGTCGGTCTCCGAGAATGCTGCCAACGACAAGTTAATCCATTAAAAAACATGTAAAGACAGGCTTACAGCTTAAGCGTTACTTGAATCTAAGATCAAATCTAGAAGATCAGGGCTGGAGAAGTATGTACAGAAGACCACAACCAGATAATCTTATGAAGTGTGCCAGCAATCAGTAGGGCTGCTACGAGTCTTGGCGAAAACACTGAACTATCAACAGCAATCTTTCTCCCTTGCCCTAGTCGCACGGCAACATGCTGTGTAACCACTCGCAGCACTTCAATAACACAAGGACTCCATAGCGGTACTTACAAGGCTGGTGTAGCGGCGTCTTCTCGTGTCTTCGATGTCTTCTCAGTCTCATCATAGATGGCGCCTCCATGTACTCATTCGTTTCTTTGATCTATATTAACAAATACACTACTATGAAACATCATACATACATATATGATCTTATACCTGCAAGTATAAACATAGCTAACAGAGGCGAAAATTTAACTATAGATCCATTTCAACATTTAAATTTATTTCAAATCAATCTATACTTGACACCAGCACATGTTTTTACCAATCAGGTCAACCACATCGAAGCTTTTAAGTTACGTCACAAATATTTACGATGCACTAGAGGACAATATTTAGATGTAAAGTATACAGATTTCTAAAAGGCCTTTGACGTAGTTGATCACTGTCTTCTTATGCAAAAGCTGCTTAATCAGAGATTCGTATGTCTTAGCTCTGACGATGTGAATCCTACCTCATGAATAGATCACAGTTCGTAAAAATCAGAGACCATAAATCTACTCTCAGATAAGTAATGCCCTAGGTGTGCACCAGGGCATACACCTTAGACCCCTCAAAGTTAAAGTCAAAAATCATTTATTAATTTAGGTCACAAAGTAACACTTATGAACGTCAAAATATATGAGTAAGTTTACTAAGTTACTGAAGCTACATTTAGGTTAGTTAGCTAGGTTCAGGCAAAGGGCCTTTGAGAAAAATGAAACCTGTAAGAAACTGACGGCCACTCTTTTAAATCGGCAATTAAATATAATTTCAGTATTTTACAACTCATATCAACAAGGTGTTGTTGTGTGACCTCTTCTTCCTAATCTACATGAAATACTAATGTTCTGCCAAAACATTCCGTTATTAATTGTGTGCAGACATTATTAAGCTATACCATAGTAACGCTAATCGCAATGTCAGGTTGACATTAAATTTATAATAATAATACATTTTTATTCAATAACTAAGTCTTTACAAAACACATTACAGAGGCTACTTATTTTATTAAATTCACATTAAAACTACACTTGGGTGCAATGAAATCAAATATGTGAATATTTAATATTGTCTTATGTTTACGCGAATGTTATACATTGAAATTAAACACTTTATACGGATATTGTCGCGTTGTTGATTTTACTTTAAACACTGTTATTACATAATTTCGAAAATTCTAATATTACTATTATTGAACTTGACTACTATTTAAGCTATATATTTTCTAATTAAAACTATTTAAACATGGCTGAACAAGCATGGGTGAACATGGCTGCTGTAAAGCAACCGAAACGTCGGGGCAAAGTGTAAACTTAAATATAAATAGTTTTAATTAGAAAATATATAGCTTAAATAGTAGTAAAGTTCAATAATAGTAGGTAGTAAAGTTATAGTTTTATAATATATTTAGAGTTTTCAAAATTATGTAATAACAGTGTTTAAAGTAAAATAAACAACGCGACAAAATCCGTATAAAGTATTTAATTTCAATATGTGAATATTTTTTGTAAAATATTGTTTATTTCTTTTTATTAAAGAAATACATGTATTTTTTAATATGGGATTAAAGGTTATTTCAATACCAATTCAGTGATACCAGATAAGCTATAATAAGTTTAACTTACTGTGGAAAAGAAAAGACAACAACAAACCCCAAAATTGCTCACTTGGCTCACTGCAGTTTGCGAGACTAATTGCAGGTACAAAAAGGCATGTTTTGAGTAAAACGTCATCATTTGCATTTCAACGCTCAACCTGATAGGACGTCTCCTGACTACAATTTCATTCATCTGAAGAAAATGGATACTACTCCGGAAAAAGCCGCTTAAGTCGTTGCTCTAATTGAAGCGGGCCAGAACCAGAGTGCTGTTGTTCGACAGCTGAATATCAGCCAAAGCACAACACAGCGCGACAATCGATTTCTCATAACGACGGCATTGCGAAATCGTCGTCGGACTACCGTTGACCTTGCACATCATCTTCAAGAGGTGCGTGAAGTGGACGTCAGCCGGTGGACAGTCAGAAGAAGACTTGCTGAAGGAAGTCTGACTGCGCATAGGCCAGCAATTGACCCAAAACTGACGCCAGCTCATAGCCGGGCCCGTCTTCGATTTGCACAAGAACATGTACACAGGACAGTCGACCAATGGAGAGAAGTCCTGTTCTCAGATGAGTGCAGAATCTGTCTTCATGCCAATGATGGACGAGGAAGGATCTATGGAAGGCGTATAGAGAGATTTCCGCAGTGTTGCATTATGGAACGTGTGGCTTACGGCGGTGGTTCGTATATGTTCCGGGGAGGTATCTCACTTGAAGCTAAAACTGAGCTTATCTTCATCGCTGGGGCCAATATTGGGCGACAAGCAAGAGGAGTATCATATCAGCGGTACATAGGGGAAATTCTCCAAGAACATGTCGTACCATTTGGCAGTTTTATTGGAGAGAACTTTCTCTTTATGCATGACAATGCAAGACACGCATACCGCTGCTATAGTACGACAATACTTGCAAGAGGTGGGTATCCCGGGATGGAGTGGTCAGCTTGGAGCCCGGACCTTAATCCGATCTAGCACTTGTGGGACGAGTTAAAAAGAAGAATAAGAGGCCGAAATATTGCTCCAGCCAATTATCAGGACCTACAAAACGGGCTCAAGGAGGAATGGGATGCTAGAGCACAAGACTTTATCAAACACTTGATAGAATCTATGGAAAACCGATACCAAGCTGTTATTCGGGCAAGAGGGGGCAACACTTCTTATTAATATTTTTTATTCCAATTATTTTGTGTTTTCTTTAATTAATCCCCAATTTTCGAACTTTGTTAGTTAAGCAAAACTCTTTCAATAAAGATGAATTTATTTTATGTATTTTTTTTTCGACATTAAGGTAAACTTATTAAGGCTTATGTGGTATCACTAAATAGGTATTGAAATAACCTTTAATCTCATATTAAAGTATATACGTAATTCCTTAAATAAAAATAAATAAAGAATATTTTCAAAAAATGTTCACATGTGCGATTTTATTGCACCCAAGTGTATATTTAATCTAAAAGAAAACATTTACAATTTAAATATTGGACACAAGAGACTTGTTGATAAAGTCTGTTTTTACATCGTATTACCTGAACTAGGTCAGAGACCTGTTGTGTGACCTGTTGAGTGTAGAGCTATCACCTAAGTATATAATCAATGTAAACTTTATAATATACACATAATACACTTGAGAGCAATAAAATCGCACACGTTGACTTTTTGTTGTTAAAGCAGTTTTTTTCATAAATGTGAATACATATTAAAATAAAACTTACACTATTTGAATGTTTACTTCAGTACCTTTCTAATGATATCAAATACAGTGTAAAAAAAGTACCCATAGGGAGTTTTAGGGCACAAAACCCAACATACGGATAAAATTACCCAATTTAGCTTAACAAAGAATAAAAATAAAACTCAAAATGCTTGATCAAATTGTTTTTTAATAAGGTGTATTCCCTCCCCTAGCCTTGATTACAGCTCTTAATCGGTTTTTCATGGACCGTATTAATTTCACCATGAAATCTTGTGGTATGGCGTTCCACTCCTCTTCAATGGCAAGTTGAAGCTCTTGGAGGCGCGTAGGAGCAGGGCTTCTTGCTCGAACTCTTCTTTTTAGCTCATCCCAGACATGCTCAATCGGATTGAGATCAGGACTACGAGCTGGCCACTCCATCGCGGTGATTCCAACATCTTCCATGTAGTCGCAAACTGTTCTAGCGACATGCGGTCTGGCGTTGTCGTGCATTAAGAGAAAATCTTCTCCCATAAGCCACGCAAGCGGCCTCACATGTTCTTCGAGCACTTCTTCGACGTATCGTGCAGCCGTCAAACTTCTCGATCTCGGGCCGGTATTCGCCGTAGTGATGAATACAATGTCAGTTTTAGTGTCCAACATTATGCCACCCCAAAACATACACGATCCACCTCCAAAAGCCACACGTTCGCTTATGCAGCATTGTGAAAATCGCTCTGATGACCTTCTGTAGACCCTAGAGCGTCCATCATGACCATGTAAAGTCATTCTGCACTCATCAGAGAACATAACAGCCCGCCATTGGTCATACGTCCAATTTAAATGTTCCCTAGCAAATTGTAGCCGGGCTTGTCGGTGAGCTGTGGTCAATTTGGGACCATTTGCTGGGCGATGTGAAGTCATTCCTGCTTCACCTAGTCTTCTTCGAACTGTCCACCGACTTATACTGACATTGCGAACTTCTCGAAGCTGTTGTCCCAGTTGAACCGCGTTCAGTTGCCGATTTCTCAAAGACCTTGTCACAAGAAAGCGGTCATCACGCTCTGATGTTGTGCGTCGCCGGCCAGATCCTGGTCGCCGAATGTAGCCACCGGTCTCTTGGAACCTCTGGTATACACGACGAACAGAGTAGCGGCTCAAATTTAGCCGTCGAGCAACTTCACTTTGGTTATGGCCTGCTTCGAGCAAGGCAATAACTTGAGCGGCTTCTGCGGGCGTGGTATCCATATTTTTCCAGTAAATCCGTATGCTTCCAGTAGAGATGTTATCACGTTGACCTTCGGTATGCAACTGAATAAAAATTCCAATAAACTGACCTTTTTATACCTGCGGCTAAGGGTGCAAGTAGTGACAACGCAAACGCGTGAATTTGGGGAATTCGGTGTACGGTCGGTTTTTGTAAGTTACGTGAAGGTCAATGATTTTAATTTTATGTTTTTGTAAAGCTAAGCTTGTATGCTTTAATTTTGTCTAATGATTTTTACTCAATATCTTTCGATTTTAGAAAACAATCAGTAATAAACCAAATTACAAGGGGTGTGCGATTTTATTGCTCTCAAGTGTATATCTAATCGTCGCACTAACAACATCTTTTATTTCACCATCCTTTACATGGCGACCCTACCTGTAACTGGAGTCGAGCTGACGTGAGTGCATTCCAACATGTGACAATATCGCGAAGTGTGATTAGACGAAAATGCATAAATAATATTCCAGAAAAAGCCCTAATTAGATTCACATAATGCATTTCGTAAATCATTTTTTGTTTTGCGAACGGTTACCGGTAGTTGAAGAACTGGATCTAACAATTAAACCTTACACAGAAATAGGATATAAGTCCTAAATCTGATAGAACTTACATAATAGTAATAAAAGGGATAGTTGTAAACATGTGAAGATATACAAAGTCAATAAAAAACAATACCAGTGCTAGCTCTACACTACACTGTGTTTCAGGCTGTTTCTAATATTACATTTTTATTCTACTGTTAATAAAGTAAGAGTCTACAAAAAATCCTTGATACTCAGTAAATAGAGTGAGCTCGACGATGAATACTTCCAAATACGGCAATAGCAATGAATACCTGTATAATACCTATACACATATACACATAAAAACTTGCATCTAAGTATTTATTTCGAAAGAAAACTAATCTCTACTTCAAAGATATACAAGCACAAGTGGACTCTAAAATATTATCACGGCAGCTTCTTGATACATCACACAAAATAGAATCATGCAAGTAAAAATTACCTGAGCATATTGCGCGTCCAATTCCGTTTCGGAGCTGACTCCTGACGGATGGTGGTGACCACCGGGCTGGCCGCTTGAATGTGTCCAACCAGTTCGTTGAGACTAAACGAAGACCTAACGTTATTCTCTTTGTTTTTGTGTAGTTAATGGTTAACCTTAATAAAATATGGTCGCTCGTTGTTTTTGTTACCGTACGTGCATGTAAGTGGATGCTCCTATTTTGCCATGCGTGATTTTAGAGGCTAAGATTAGTAACATTTAACGCAATTTGAGTTCTGAAGCTGGTTCTGAGTTAGGTTATTCCGAGAAATATTGACCAAATCAACCTACTAGACATTGTTACCCAAAAGCAGCATGTGTCGTTGATAATCTTGAAAACTGGCACTTTCCGAACAATAAAGAAACAAACAACTCGTCGAATTCTCGTCCACTCACGCTCCCGGATCATTCCGTTTTCTCTGAATACGGTTAAAAAAATCTCGGTGACATTTTTAGTGATTTCAATGCGAAGTAAAAAGAGATTAATGACACTGCGATCAGTAATTAGTCGTTTTAGTATGTTGTAAAGATGTTAAATAGATTTTCGTCGTCCATCCTGACATGTAAAAACATATATGGTTATATAGGGAGTGTTAAATTTACCTCGTGGCATAGGTACATACCTTTCTATCTCTGGAGTGTGGCGGTGGTCCGATAGTTATGTGCTGTAACGCGTCGCTGACCATCGTGTAGTTGTTCATGTCCAGTTTCCCCGGTTGCTGCAGACAATTAAATGGAGACATTTTGGATACTTGTTAATGCGATGTGCGGTTGCTTTCAGAAAATGCTTTCTCTTTTGCACAAAGGGTTCAGTAAAATTTAATATTCAAAAATTATAATCTCTAATATATTTTCATAAAACAACGGCTTTTGTTACAAACCTAGGCTTTTTCTACGCGTGGAATAATATCGTAACGACTTACAGCAATGTCGAAGGACTTGGCTAATATAACATTGTTTTTATTTTTTATATTACAGTTCTACGACTTTTTAATTGAGCTTTACATATACCAATAGACGCAAATGTAAGTAAAAGTTTTAGACCAGTGTCTTGACTTAAACTTATATTATTATAGTTAAAGAAATTTTTGTAAGTCGTTTTTGTACCCTGATTTAGAACTATGAGGGTTGATCATACCCTACCTTAGTGTACAAGAGGCAAGGAGCAAAGAAGAACTTACCTTAAGTGTCTGTGAATGTCTGACTCTCTGTGGAGGCGGATGCGGGCGCGTGCGACCCGTTGTGAACGCGCGGTGCCCGTAGCTGGCCGGCTGCCATAGGCCGCCGCCGTCTATACGAGCATATGTCAATTTTATATAAATAACCGATGTCAATTAAAATAAATTATATAATAATGATTCTGATTGATCTCTTTTTATTTTGTCAACTCCAACAATAGCCATAGAAGATGTTGGGAATTTTAAGATACTAGAGATAATGCTTTTCCCCTATTATAAGGAGTGTCATGGTCTTCCAATCATGAAAACTAACAAAATGTCAGTAGCACGTGACAAGTCATTATTTGGGTTATTTACGAGAGACCCACACAACGACTTGGCAGCTAATTCGTCATAACTCAAACACTTGGAGAAACGTTTGCAAATCTCCAAGTGTTTCGCAAATAAATGGTACAATTGGTGGAATTGACAAGACACATGTTAAGTGTTCATCTCCTTATTCTTAATAAGTAATATTTACAAATTCTACAATCATAAATAATTATAATAACATTCTTTCTTTGGTGTCTTATAATATTCTTATTTAACTGATATGAATATTATAAGACGCAAAAGAGAACATACGACGAGAACATATATTTTGTTTCATAAGTACTTTATATAAAGTAGTTTGATCACAGTAATTTTGCAATTGCACAACTCGGTTGCAAAAACCACTACCATTTGCATAAACCTTAATTAATACAATATTATTAATGGACCACTAGGATCATTGTAACAACCTGCTGCAAAAGACAAAGGCCACTAAGCCTTTTAACCTTTTGACCACCACAGTCATGTATACATGACCAAGCAAAATGTGTCCAGCATGCCACGGTCATGAGTACATGACAAATTAAAGGCTGAAATCGTAGCTTGGCAACAAAACCACGCTTTTGCTTTTTGACGTGGCGGTTAAAGGGTTAATGAAGGCGTAGTAGTGCTTCTCGGTAATAAGAACATTGGATTACATACAGGGTGATTTTGAAATCGTGTAATTCCTTTTAACCACGCATTCTACTGGTGATATAGAATAACCCTGACCATATTTTTATTTAATCAGAATTTTTTTTTTTTTTAATTTATGTTCCGTTTTTTTCGTGAAATGGTGTCAGATAGTCATATGTTAACCAACCGAGGCAATTTTAATTTTTTACTAATTAAAATAAAAAAACATATTAATAATTAATGTCGTAAATAATAACGGGCGGTCCTTTTTATTGCCCCCTATTATTTACGACATCAGTTATTGTTATGTTATTATTTTTAAATTAGCAAAATCTTAATATTGTGTCAGGTGGTTAAAATATGACTATTTGAAATCATTTCATGAAAAAAATCTGTACTCTAATTTTGCCGAAACCATTATTCTAATTAAGAAAAAATATGGTCAGGGTTATTCTATATCACCAGTAGAATGCGTGGTTAAAAGGAATTACACGATTTCAAAATCACCCTGTATTATTAAAACGTGTCTCAATACCAAAGTTGTTCAACTGTAAACTTACACTTCCCTTGTTTAATTATTTCAACAAATACCAATCACCGAAAAAGAAATTCATTTTATACATGCATAAAAGAGTTTACTTATTGACAACGTATTATTACAGAGTAATTTTGCTTCTGTGTACATTTACATATACAACAGAATATATAATCTATTATATCTGCTTGCCCACAGCCGATAGTATACTTATATAATATATTTATACTACAAAATGAAAACTCATAACATTACTTACAGTATAAAAAAAACAATATGAGAATAAAGTTAAAATCTATAATATGCAAGTAATTAATACTGGAAATGTAATATTGTCTTACAGTCAGCAATTTAAGTAGCTGATCATTTAACTAATTTGTAACAGAATTTTATGAGTTAAAATTTACTTATAACTGTTCTGTGATGTAATGAATTCTGATTAAAATAAGTATCAATTAACTGTTACTACAGGAAAAGATAAGTAAGGGTGCCAAATTGTGCCCGCAATTTAGGTACATAATCCATTAAGGTACTTCCATATTAATGAGTCTGGTCGGAGGAGCTTCCTTTAAAAGTAAAGAAGATTCCTCTAATTAATTGTGTGATCATGTCTAACAGACTGTGACCTGGCGGTCATATATTTATTTATTTATTTATCAAATGTTTACAATCAAATAGACCACAAAGAAAGTATGATGGCTGAAACATTTGTCATTTCATCTATATCACTGTGCCGCTAGTTGTCTTTCGCTGTGTAAGCGCCATATTACAACTCTAATATTAATTACTGAGCCGAAACTACATTAGAATATTCATGCATAAATAAACACGTAGGCATTCCTCGAACAAAATAAACGTAAAATATAAACCAAAACGGTGATAAACGAATCTATTGTCTATCTACACACAAAACTGTATCGTAAGTTAATGTGCTAAAGTTTATAATCGTTTGTCATGCAATCACCTGACTCGTGCGTGCTGAGAGAATCCTCCGAACAGTTGAGATCCGCTGCGTTACAATATTTTAACGTTTATTTCTTTCATAATAAGAAATATATTACCATTTTGTACATAATCCTAAGAAATATATTAAATAATTTCTTTATAAAAATATATAGCCCCTGACCTTGTACGGATCGGACTTATGTGTAAGTAGATATGATACGTTCAACGTCGGACAGTTGTTTATTGACTATTATAGTTATAATCGACAAACGAAACAAGCAGGACTTGAATCCGCAACCGCAACAATCAGTGTTATGGTTTTTCATTCAATCTATTCATAGTCCTGCGTCGTGAATTGAAATTTTCCCTTTATATTAAACATCTTAGACAATGGTAAAGTTTAACTTGGTAACGTACAAACAATGGTAAGGGTAAAGTTGGTCGAGCGGGTTTAAGTTTTATTTTACCTTGTTAATAACTAACATCTTCACTTAGCATAAGAAATGCTTAGAAGAATGCTTCGATTGCAAATTTTTAACTATTATAGCATGTTTGTAACTCATGTGCCTTTTGAGAAATTATTAATTCTAAATTTATACTTCAGCCACAACCTCTTTCAAAACAGCTAAAGTTTGTGACAAACTGAGCCCCCGGAATTGAGCCTTTAATATCAAAATCAATTTTCGTGCTTATAAGTTGGGGCAGGGGCGTTGCCACCATATCTTAAAGCAATTTTATTTCATAGGTAAGAACGAGTTTAAGCGATAATATATGTTTTTGTAACATGTTATTCCGTCCTCGTGTATGCAATAACGATGCTTTAAATGCTAGTGGTATGGCCTCAGGACCGATCACATTGTACAAATATTACGTTTATTATTATATAATATACGTTATTGTTATATAGTTGTTATATAGCAATATCAAATGGAACTTACGTGATAGATCGGCGTGCATCCTGTGATCCGGCGGTGCCGGTTCTGGCGGAGTACTGGGCGGCGGGTATACGCTGAAACCTACAACAAAATATTAAGTTAGAAAACTCAAGTCTGATAGGTCTGTGATGTAGTGGCGACTACGCTGTGAGATCCTTTGACGTGGTAATGCAATGTCGCCAATGTCATGCCTCGTAGATGGGTACTCATTTATAAAAAGTTACATGCCTTCCATGGCGATCAGAGATCCTAGACCTGATGGAATAGACTCACCCTAAATAATAAAATGATGAAGAAATAAATAAATTACGATTATACGTGAACATATGATAACTCTCTGTCAAACAACTAGAAGAGAATATCAATATCGTCCTTTAACTTGTCCGGACGAAATAATGCACTATAATAAATCTATCTTAGTAATCTGCAACCACCCAAGCTGGGTTGATATATAGTTAAATGGATGTAGTCTATGAGAACCCGACGCTGACCTATCATTAAGCGAATGAAATAATTATATCCGAACTAATATTATAAATGCTAATCTGAGTTTGTTTGTCTGTTTATTACGCTTTCACGCCTGAACTAGGTACTGATCAGTATGAAATTTCGTAAACACGTCAGAAAAAGTTATGTAGCTGAGCGATACCGCGGGCAAAAGACAGTATTGTATAAATACACGAGCAGAAAAGTAAAGCGGTCTAGTTACTAGATTAGATAATAATATTACGTTGCAAGTATAAATAAAATAGCCTTTTTCTTGTAGTTAGTTACCTTTCAAAAATCCTCTATTCTTGGAGTTGTTCAATGTGTCGCTGTATTCTGAGTCGATGTCAGCTCTTGAGTCAGGCCCGATCAGGAGGTCCAGTGAATTCGTCAACTTGTGCTCTCGCCTGCAGAAATAAGTCGATATTAATTTTTTAGTCTTAAGTATTAGTTTATTTATTGTATTCTAGAATATTTTCCGGCTCTTTGGAAGATTTGTACGAGGACATGAGTCGAAAGTATACCCCATTTTAGACTATACTTCGGTAGGCATACCAGGTACTTGCCGCGGCAATTTTAGATTGCTTCATATAGAGTCTTAAAATCCAAGCTGAGTGAGAGTACAATTAAATTTAAAACACAACAAACACTATACTACACTTTTCCACTGTAACTGCTTCAAACTCTGTAGTATTTTCGCTTCCATTCACTTTGGTATATACTTGACCGCTTACGATTGTAAATTGACTCGGCGAGCGCTGGCCTTTCCCTTGTATATGCGGTTAAAGCGTTTCCGGGGTTTATAGAAACGTCATACCCAGTATGTAAACAGTACGAAGATTCGAGAATATGCCAGCTTTCTCTCTACCCTTCTCGTACCGGCGAACTACGTAGTTCCGTAAGACTTCAATAGATGGCGCTGTAATAAATTATTAGACGAACTGCCGAGTCTTCCCCACAATGCCAAGAGATGGCACTGGGTGTAACAATATATATAGACACCAAAGTTAAGACCTGTAGTTGCCTAAAGAGTGACCTACACGTTTCAAGCAGCACCTACACATCAAATTGTTCGTATACATTTTTTTTGCATTATGAACGCTCTTTCTATTTCAGTTGAATTACCCCACAACAATAGGTCATACCTTAGGATAGATCCGACACGCCCGTGATAGGCAGTGAGCGTAATTTTTTCATTGCTCTTAATTCGTAACTGTTGCAAAGCATATACAAATTTGTTAATCTTTTTACATCCTTTATATATGTGTCGTTTTCAATTACAATGTTCGTCTAAGGTAAGACCTAAAAATCTAATATGAGAGTCTTTGTTTATATTAACGCCATCAACACATGTCAAAATTTAACGACTACCGTTTATAATTTTTAAATTCAACGTAATGTGTTTCAGTCAAATTTACTTTAAGGTAGTTCACACTGAGTTAATCAAGTATACTTGTTTGATGATGTGTATTGTTGCTTGCGCCATGTCTTTTTGATCTTGTTTCGGTTTGCTAGGTATAATAACCGACACGTCATCAGCGAATTTTTGTGACACTCGGCAAGTCATTTATGTAGAGCAGAAATAACAGAGGCCCTAATATGCTGCCTTGTGGAACTCCTGACCTGTTTATCCGAAATTGAGATCTGTAAGGTGTTAATAGTAATTTGTCATTTATGCGAGATATTTCTACACATTGAGTTCTATCGTTTAGGTAACTTCGAAGCCAGTCCAAAGCCGGGCCTCGGATGCCGTAGCGCTCACATTACTCAAGATTTTCAAAATTGACCAGATCAAAAGCTTTACTCATATGTATAATTTTTATTATTTGTACAGACCATTTCGGTCATTTTATTGCTGTTTCAATGTTGTATACATTTGAGCAAAATAACGATGGACATAAAGATCACGTAGGCTTGAAACATGTATTTTTGAATCACGTCAATATTTGCTCTGCTTGGGGATCTAATTCACAAAACTTGGGCTCTGACCGCAGTGGCGGACAAGATGGTGGTCGGTCACCACTAAGGTACCGTACCTGGTGGTCCATATAGGGCGCGTTCCACTAGGTGTTCACAACGATCATACTCGTAACCCGTTTTATCGATCCACTAGTTTGTGAGTGGTTCATTTAAATTATATTTTATATTTAACATAGGTATTTATTTCCACTAAAATATAATTATGCCGGAAGACGCAGTATGAGTCCGCCACAAGGTGGACCGACGACCTGGTATGGGTCGCGGGAAGCGGGTGTATGTGGGTGGCTCAAGACCGGAATGTGTGGAAATCCTTGGGGAAGGTCTATGGCCAGCAGTGGACTTTCGGCCGAGATGATTATTATAATGCAAAACTTACGTATTCTGTCACCATCTACGTTGTACGTTGAAAAATTTGGCGCAATTTATTAAGTTTACTTATGTAAATTGCGCCATATTTGTCAAAGTCCACTTCAAGTCACCACTTTATATGAATCATTGCGAGATGGGCGTGCCCGAGAGCAGTGACGTCACTCATAACGTAGTCGGCGCTCGCTCACGACCGTGGTCGTTATGTGCAGCGGCTAGAGGCATCACGGAGTGCAGCCGTCGAGGACAGCAGCTATATCTACAGTGTAATACGTACGCTGTCACCGATGGCAGCAGTACTCTCTGTAAGCGTCGTCGGGAGTATTGGTGCACACCTCCTTGAAGAACGGCGTGTAGAGCGCGGCTACACAAAGTAGTGGTGGGTGGTGCACATACATGTGGTTGAGATGGTAGGAGTGGTTGCGCGGCGGCGGCGCGGGGCGCGCGGCGGCGACGTCGGGCAGGTTGTGCGGCTGCTCGAGGCGGAAGGCGCGCTCGATCTCGCCCTTGCGCTCCCACACCTCCTTGAAGAACGGCGTGTAGAGCGCGGCTACACAAAGTAGTGGTGGGTGGTGCACATACATGTGGTTGAGATGGTAGGAGTGGTTGCGCGGCGGCGGCGCGGGGCGCGCGGCGGCGACGTCGGGCAGGTTGTGCGGCTGCTCGAGGCGGAAGGCGCGCTCGATCTCGCCCTTGCGCTCCCACACCTCCTTGAAGAACGGCGTGTAGAGCGCGGCTACACAAAGTAGTGGTGGGTGGTGCACATACATGTGGTTGAGATGGTAGGAGTGGTTGCGCGGCGGCGGCGCGGGGCGCGCGGCGGCGACGTCGGGCAGGTTGTGCGGCTGCTCGAGGCGGAAGGCGCGCTCGATCTCGCCCTTGCGCTCCCACACCTCCTTGAAGAACGGCGTGTAGAGCGCGGCTACACAAAGTAGTGGTGGGTGGTGCACATACATGTGGTTGAGATGGTAGGAGTGGTTGCGCGGCGGCGGCGCGGGGCGCGCGGCGGCGACGTCGGGCAGGTTGTGCGGCTGCTCGAGGCGGAAGGCGCGCTCGATCTCGCCCTTGCGCTCCCACACCTCCTTGAAGAACGGCGTGTAGAGCGCGGCTACACAAAGTAGTGGTGGGTGGTGCACATACATGTGGTTGAGATGGTAGGAGTGGTTGCGCGGCGGCGGCGCGGGGCGCGCGGCGGCGACGTCGGGCAGGTTGTGCGGCTGCTCGAGGCGGAAGGCGCGCTCGATCTCGCCCTTGCGCTGCCACACCTCCTTGAAGAACGGCGTGTAGAGCGCGGCTACACAAAGTAGTGGTGGGTGGTGCACATACATGTGGTTGAGATGGTAGGAGTGGTTGCGCGGCGGCGGCGCGGGGCGCGCGGCGGCGACGTCGGGCAGGTTGTGCGGCTGCTCGAGGCGGAAGGCGCGCTCGATCTCGCCCTTGCGCTCCCACACCTCCTTGAAGAACGGCGTGTAGAGCGCGGCTACACAAAGTAGTGGTGGGTGGTGCACATACATGTGGTTGAGATGGTAGGAGTGGTTGCGCGGCGGCGGCGCGGGGCGCGCGGCGGCGACGTCGGGCAGGTTGTGCGGCTGCTCGAGGCGGAAGGCGCGCTCGATCTCGCCCTTGCGCTCCCACACCTCCTTGAAGAACGGCGTGTAGAGCGCGGCTACACAAAGTAGTGGTGGGTGGTGCACATACATGTGGTTGAGATGGTAGGAGTGGTTGCGCGGCGGCGGCGCGGGGCGCGCGGCGGCGACGTCGGGCAGGTTGTGCGGCTGCTCGAGGCGGAAGGCGCGCTCGATCTCGCCCTTGCGCTCCCACACCTCCTTGAAGAACGGCGTGTAGAGCGCGGCTACACAAAGTAGTGGTGGGTGGTGCACATACATGTGGTTGAGATGGTAGGAGTGGTTGCGCGGCGGCGGCGCGGGGCGCGCGGCGGCGACGTCGGGCAGGTTGTGCGGCTGCTCGAGGCGGAAGGCGCGCTCGATCTCGCCCTTGCGCTCCCACACCTCCTTGAAGAACGGCGTGTAGAGCGCGGCTACACAAAGTAGTGGTGGGTGGTGCACATACATGTGGTTGAGATGGTAGGAGTGGTTGCGCGGCGGCGGCGCGGGGCGCGCGGCGGCGACGTCGGGCAGGTTGTGCGGCTGCTCGAGGCGGAAGGCGCGCTCGATCTCGCCCTTGCGCTGCCACACCTCCTTGAAGAACGGCGTGTAGAGCGCGGCTACACAAAGTAGTGGTGGGTGGTGCACATACATGTGGTTGAGATGGTAGGAGTGGTTGCGCGGCGGCGGCGCGGGGCGCGCGGCGGCGACGTCGGGCAGGTTGTGCGGCTGCTCGAGGCGGAAGGCGCGCTCGATCTCGCCCTTGCGCTCCCACACCTCCTTGAAGAACGGCGTGTAGAGCGCGGCTACACAAAGTAGTGGTGGGTGGTGCACATACATGTGGTTGAGATGGTAGGAGTGGTTGCGCGGCGGCGGCGCGGGGCGCGCGGCGGCGACGTCGGGCAGGTTGTGCGGCTGCTCGAGGCGGAAGGCGCGCTCGATCTCGCCCTTGCGCTCCCACACCTCCTTGAAGAACGGCGTGTAGAGCGCGGCTACACAAAGTAGTGGTGGGTGGTGCACATACATGTGGTTGAGATGGTAGGAGTGGTTGCGCGGCGGCGGCGCGGGGCGCGCGGCGGCGACGTCGGGCAGGTTGTGCGGCTGCTCGAGGCGGAAGGCGCGCTCGATCTCGCCCTTGCGCTCCCACACCTCCTTGAAGAACGGCGTGTAGAGCGCGGCTACACAAAGTAGTGGTGGGTGGTGCACATACATGTGGTTGAGATGGTAGGAGTGGTTGCGCGGCGGCGGCGCGGGGCGCGCGGCGGCGACGTCGGGCAGGTTGTGCGGCTGCTCGAGGCGGAAGGCGCGCTCGATCTCGCCCTTGCGCTCCCACACCTCCTTGAAGAACGGCGTGTAGAGCGCGGCTACACAAAGTAGTGGTGGGTGGTGCACATACATGTGGTTGAGATGGTAGGAGTGGTTGCGCGGCGGCGGCGCGGGGCGCGCGGCGGCGACGTCGGGCAGGTTGTGCGGCTGCTCGAGGCGGAAGGCGCGCTCGATCTCGCCCTTGCGCTCCCACACCTCCTTGAAGAACGGCGTGTAGAGCGCGGCTACACAAAGTAGTGGTGGGTGGTGCACATACATGTGGTTGAGATGGTAGGAGTGGTTGCGCGGCGGCGGCGCGGGGCGCGCGGCGGCGACGTCGGGCAGGTTGTGCGGCTGCTCGAGGCGGAAGGCGCGCTCGATCTCGCCCTTGCGCTGCCACACCTCCTTGAAGAACGGCGTGTAGAGCGCGGCTACACAAAGTAGTGGTGGGTGGTGCACATACATGTGGTTGAGATGGTAGGAGTGGTTGCGCGGCGGCGGCGCGGGGCGCGCGGCGGCGACGTCGGGCAGGTTGTGCGGCTGCTCGAGGCGGAAGGCGCGCTCGATCTCGCCCTTGCGCTGCCACACCTCCTTGAAGAACGGCGTGTAGAGCGCGGCTACACAAAGTAGTGGTGGGTGGTGCACATACATGTGGTTGAGATGGTAGGAGTGGTTGCGCGGCGGCGGCGCGGGGCGCGCGGCGGCGACGTCGGGCAGGTTGTGCGGCTGCTCGAGGCGGAAGGCGCGCTCGATCTCGCCCTTGCGCTCCCACACCTCCTTGAAGAACGGCGTGTAGAGCGCGGCTACACAAAGTAGTGGTGGGTGGTGCACATACATGTGGTTGAGATGGTAGGAGTGGTTGCGCGGCGGCGGCGCGGGGCGCGCGGCGGCGACGTCGGGCAGGTTGTGCGGCTGCTCGAGGCGGAAGGCGCGCTCGATCTCGCCCTTGCGCTCCCACACCTCCTTGAAGAACGGCGTGTAGAGCGCGGCTACACAAAGTAGTGGTGGGTGGTGCACATACATGTGGTTGAGATGGTAGGAGTGGTTGCGCGGCGGCGGCGCGGGGCGCGCGGCGGCGACGTCGGGCAGGTTGTGCGGCTGCTCGAGGCGGAAGGCGCGCTCGATCTCGCCCTTGCGCTCCCACACCTCCTTGAAGAACGGCGTGTAGAGCGCGGCTACACAAAGTAGTGGTGGGTGGTGCACATACATGTGGTTGAGATGGTAGGAGTGGTTGCGCGGCGGCGGCGCGGGGCGCGCGGCGGCGACGTCGGGCAGGTTGTGCGGCTGCTCGAGGCGGAAGGCGCGCTCGATCTCGCCCTTGCGCTCCCACACCTCCTTGAAGAACGGCGTGTAGAGCGCGGCTACACAAAGTAGTGGTGGGTGGTGCACATACATGTGGTTGAGATGGTAGGAGTGGTTGCGCGGCGGCGGCGCGGGGCGCGCGGCGGCGACGTCGGGCAGGTTGTGCGGCTGCTCGAGGCGGAAGGCGCGCTCGATCTCGCCCTTGCGCTCCCACACCTCCTTGAAGAACGGCGTGTAGAGCGCGACTACACAAAGTAGTGGTGGGTGGTGCACATACATGTGGTTGAGATGGTAGGAGTGGTTGCGCGGCGGCGGCGCGGGGCGCGCGGCGGCGACGTCGGGCAGGTTGTGCGGCTGCTCGAGGCGGAAGGCGCGCTCGATCTCGCCCTTGCGCTCCCACACCTCCTTGAAGAACGGCGTGTAGAGCGCGGCTACACAAAGTAGTGGTGGGTGGTGCACATACATGTGGTTGAGATGGTAGGAGTGGTTGCGCGGCGGCGGCGCGGGGCGCGCGGCGGCGACGTCGGGCAGGTTGTGCGGCTGCTCGAGGCGGAAGGCGCGCTCGATCTCGCCCTTGCGCTCCCACACCTCCTTGAAGAACGGCGTGTAGAGCGCGGCTACACAAAGTAGTGGTGGGTGGTGCACATACATGTGGTTGAGATGGTAGGAGTGGTTGCGCGGCGGCGGCGCGGGGCGCGCGGCGGCGACGTCGGGCAGGTTGTGCGGCTGCTCGAGGCGGAAGGCGCGCTCGATCTCGCCCTTGCGCTCCCACACCTCCTTGAAGAACGGCGTGTAGAGCGCGGCTACACAAAGTAGTGGTGGGTGGTGCACATACATGTGGTTGAGATGGTAGGAGTGGTTGCGCGGCGGCGGCGCGGGGCGCGCGGCGGCGACGTCGGGCAGGTTGTGCGGCTGCTCGAGGCGGAAGGCGCGCTCGATCTCGCCCTTGCGCTCCCACACCTCCTTGAAGAACGGCGTGTAGAGCGCGGCTACACAAAGTAGTGGTGGGTGGTGCACATACATGTGGTTGAGATGGTAGGAGTGGTTGCGCGGCGGCGGCGCGGGGCGCGCGGCGGCGACGTCGGGCAGATTGTGCGGCTGCTCGAGGCGGAAGGCGCGCTCGATCTCGCCCTTGCGCTCCCACACCTCCTTGAAGAACGGCGTGTAGAGCGCGGCTACACAAAGTAGTGGTGGGTGGTGCACATACATGTGGTTGAGATGGTAGGAGTGGTTGCGCGGCGGCGGCGCGGGGCGCGCGGCGGCGACGTCGGGCAGGTTGTGCGGCTGCTCGAGGCGGAAGGCGCGCTCGATCTCGCCCTTGCGCTCCCACACCTCCTTGAAGAACGGTGTGTAGAGCGCGGCTACACAAAGTAGTGGTGGGTGGTGCACATACATGTGGTTGAGATGGTAGGAGTGGTTGCGCGGCGGCGGCGCGGGGCGCGCGGCGGCGACGTCGGGCAGGTTGTGCGGCTGCTCGAGGCGGAAGGCGCGCTCGATCTCGCCCTTGCGCTCCCACACCTCCTTGAAGAACGGCGTGTAGAGCGCGGCTACACAAAGTAGTGGTGGGTGGTGCACATACATGTGGTTGAGATGGTAGGAGTGGTTGCGCGGCGGCGGCGCGGGGCGCGCGGCGGCGACGTCGGGCAGGTTGTGCGGCTGCTCGAGGCGGAAGGCGCGCTCGATCTCGCCCTTGCGCTGCCACACCTCCTTGAAGAACGGCGTGTAGAGCGCGGCTACACAAAGTAGTGGTGGGTGGTGCACATACATGTGGTTGAGATGGTAGGAGTGGTTGCGCGGCGGCGGCGCGGGGCGCGCGGCGGCGACGTCGGGCAGGTTGTGCGGCTGCTCGAGGCGGAAGGCGCGCTCGATCTCGCCCTTGCGCTCCCACACCTCCTTGAAGAACGGCGTGTAGAGCGCGGCTACACAAAGTAGTGGTGGGTGGTGCACATACATGTGGTTGAGATGGTAGGAGTGGTTGCGCGGCGGCGGCGCGGGGCGCGCGGCGGCGACGTCGGGCAGGTTGTGCGGCTGCTCGAGGCGGAAGGCGCGCTCGATCTCGCCCTTGCGCTCCCACACCTCCTTGAAGAACGGCGTGTAGAGCGCGGCTACACAAAGTAGTGGTGGGTGGTGCACATACATGTGGTTGAGATGGTAGGAGTGGTTGCGCGGCGGCGGCGCGGGGCGCGCGGCGGCGACGTCGGGCAGGTTGTGCGGCTGCTCGAGGCGGAAGGCGCGCTCGATCTCGCCCTTGCGCTCCCACACCTCCTTGAAGAACGGCGTGTAGAGCGCGGCTACACAAAGTAGTGGTGGGTGGTGCACATACATGTGGTTGAGATGGTAGGAGTGGTTGCGCGGCGGCGGCGCGGGGCGCGCGGCGGCGACGTCGGGCAGGTTGTGCGGCTGCTCGAGGCGGAAGGCGCGCTCGATCTCGCCCTTGCGCTCCCATACCTCCTTGAAGAACGGCGTGTAGAGCGCGGCTACACAAAGTAGTGGTGGGTGGTGCACATACATGTGGTTGAGATGGTAGGAGTGGTTGCGCGGCGGCGGCGCGGGGCGCGCGGCGGCGACGTCGGGCAGGTTGTGCGGCTGCTCGAGGCGGAAGGCGCGCTCGATCTCGCCCTTGCGCTCCCACACCTCCTTGAAGAACGGCGTGTAGAGCGCGGCTACACAAAGTAGTGGTGGGTGGTGCACATACATGTGGTTGAGATGGTAGGAGTGGTTGCGCGGCGGCGGCGCGGGGCGCGCGGCGGCGACGTCGGGCAGGTTGTGCGGCTGCTCGAGGCGGAAGGCGCGCTCGATCTCGCCCTTGCGCTCCCACACCTCCTTGAAGAACGGCGTGTAGAGCGCGGCTACACAAAGTAGTGGTGGGTGGTGCACATACATGTGGTTGAGATGGTAGGAGTGGTTGCGCGGCGGCGGCGCGGGGCGCGCGGCGGCGACGTCGGGCAGGTTGTGCGGCTGCTCGAGGCGGAAGGCGCGCTCGATCTCGCCCTTGCGCTCCCACACCTCCTTGAAGAACGGCGTGTAGAGCGCGGCTACACAAAGTAGTGGTGGGTGGTGCACATACATGTGGTTGAGATGGTAGGAGTGGTTGCGCGGCGGCGGCGCGGGGCGCGCGGCGGCGACGTCGGGCAGGTTGTGCGGCTGCTCGAGGCGGAAGGCGCGCTCGATCTCGCCCTTGCGCTCCCACACCTCCTTGAAGAACGGCGTGTAGAGCGCGGCTACACAAAGTAGTGGTGGGTGGTGCACATACATGTGGTTGAGATGGTAGGAGTGGTTGCGCGGCGGCGGCGCGGGGCGCGCGGCGGCGACGTCGGGCAGGTTGTGCGGCTGCTCGAGGCGGAAGGCGCGCTCGATCTCGCCCTTGCGCTGCCACACCTCCTTGAAGAACGGCGTGTAGAGCGCGGCTACACAAAGTAGTGGTGGGTGGTGCACATACATGTGGTTGAGATGGTAGGAGTGGTTGCGCGGCGGCGGCGCGGGGCGCGCGGCGGCGACGTCGGGCAGGTTGTGCGGCTGCTCGAGGCGGAAGGCGCGCTCGATCTCGCCCTTGCGCTCCCACACCTCCTTGAAGAACGGCGTGTAGAGCGCGGCTACACAAAGTAGTGGTGGGTGGTGCACATACATGTGGTTGAGATGGTAGGAGTGGTTGCGCGGCGGCGGCGCGGGGCGCGCGGCGGCGACGTCGGGCAGGTTGTGCGGCTGCTCGAGGCGGAAGGCGCGCTCGATCTCGCCCTTGCGCTCCCACACCTCCTTGAAGAACGGCGTGTAGAGCGCGGCTACACAAAGTAGTGGTGGGTGGTGCACATACATGTGGTTGAGATGGTAGGAGTGGTTGCGCGGCGGCGGCGCGGGGCGCGCGGCGGCGACGTCGGGCAGGTTGTGCGGCTGCTCGAGGCGGAAGGCGCGCTCGATCTCGCCCTTGCGCTGCCACACCTCCTTGAAGAACGGCGTGTAGAGCGCGGCTACACAAAGTAGTGGTGGGTGGTGCACATACATGTGGTTGAGATGGTAGGAGTGGTTGCGCGGCGGCGGCGCGGGGCGCGCGGCGGCGACGTCGGGCAGGTTGTGCGGCTGCTCGAGGCGGAAGGCGCGCTCGATCTCGCCCTTGCGCTCCCACACCTCCTTGAAGAACGGCGTGTAGAGCGCGGCTACACAAAGTAGTGGTGGGTGGTGCACATACATGTGGTTGAGATGGTAGGAGTGGTTGCGCGGCGGCGGCGCGGGGCGCGCGGCGGCGACGTCGGGCAGGTTGTGCGGCTGCTCGAGGCGGAAGGCGCGCTCGATCTCGCCCTTGCGCTCCCACACCTCCTTGAAGAACGGCGTGTAGAGCGCGGCTACACAAAGTAGTGGTGGGTGGTGCACATACATGTGGTTGAGATGGTAGGAGTGGTTGCGCGGCGGCGGCGCGGGGCGCGCGGCGGCGACGTCGGGCAGGTTGTGCGGCTGCTCGAGGCGGAAGGCGCGCTCGATCTCGCCCTTGCGCTCCCACACCTCCTTGAAGAACGGCGTGTAGAGCGCGGCTACACAAAGTAGTGGTGGGTGGTGCACATACATGTGGTTGAGATGGTAGGAGTGGTTGCGCGGCGGCGGCGCGGGGCGCGCGGCGGCGACGTCGGGCAGGTTGTGCGGCTGCTCGAGGCGGAAGGCGCGCTCGATCTCGCCCTTGCGCTCCCACACCTCCTTGAAGAACGGCGTGTAGAGCGCGGCTACACAAAGTAGTGGTGGGTGGTGCACATACATGTGGTTGAGATGGTAGGAGTGGTTGCGCGGCGGCGGCGCGGGGCGCGCGGCGGCGACGTCGGGCAGGTTGTGCGGCTGCTCGAGGCGGAAGGCGCGCTCGATCTCGCCCTTGCGCTCCCACACCTCCTTGAAGAACGGCGTGTAGAGCGCGGCTACACAAAGTAGTGGTGGGTGGTGCACATACATGTGGTTGAGATGGTAGGAGTGGTTGCGCGGCGGCGGCGCGGGGCGCGCGGCGGCGACGTCGGGCAGGTTGTGCGGCTGCTCGAGGCGGAAGGCGCGCTCGATCTCGCCCTTGCGCTCCCACACCTCCTTGAAGAACGGCGTGTAGAGCGCGGCTACACAAAGTAGTGGTGGGTGGTGCACATACATGTGGTTGAGATGGTAGGAGTGGTTGCGCGGCGGCGGCGCGGGGCGCGCGGCGGCGACGTCGGGCAGGTTGTGCGGCTGCTCGAGGCGGAAGGCGCGCTCGATCTCGCCCTTGCGCTCCCACACCTCCTTGAAGAACGGCGTGTAGAGCGCGGCTACACAAAGTAGTGGTGGGTGGTGCACATACATGTGGTTGAGATGGTAGGAGTGGTTGCGCGGCGGCGGCGCGGGGCGCGCGGCGGCGACGTCGGGCAGGTTGTGCGGCTGCTCGAGGCGGAAGGCGCGCTCGATCTCGCCCTTGCGCTGCCACACCTCCTTGAAGAACGGCGTGTAGAGCGCGGCTACACAAAGTAGTGGTGGGTGGTGCACATACATGTGGTTGAGATGGTAGGAGTGGTTGCGCGGCGGCGGCGCGGGGCGCGCGGCGGCGACGTCGGGCAGGTTGTGCGGCTGCTCGAGGCGGAAGGCGCGCTCGATCTCGCCCTTGCGCTCCCACACCTCCTTGAAGAACGGCGTGTAGAACGCGGCTACGGAAACAACACTTCATAATTAGATACATTACATACCAACGAAGACCACGACAAGAATATTTCAAACCGACGTGCATGTAAAAATAAAAAAAGGAAATGAAACAAGGGCTAAATATAATGTATAATGGCTAGTGTCCGACCGAACTTTCGGTTTCGGCCTAATTTCGGCAAAATAACGAGTTTCGGCTTAGTTTCGGGTTCGGCCGCTCCAGCCGAAACTATGGCCGAAACCGAAACTGAGACCGGAAAATTTCGCACTGCAGTCGGAAATGTTCGGTGCACTGAGCTGCGAGCGACGTAGTGTCATTTTGCCGCGTAATAGTCGTATCATAACTTTTTTGTGTTTGCGCCGCGGACTTAGCGGTAGTTTGTACTACGAGCGATTATACGATTATTTCGAAACTAAGCGAAGTATTAGTTCGCTATTGATGTGATTTAGTTCAAGATAGTTATTACGTACTAATAATGAATATTAGGCTTCTATTTAAATGTTTTCGGTCAGTATAACTTTATTGTTAATGCTAACTGATGCCTATATACTTTACCTATTACTTATCGGAGGCAATGTAACAAAGAATCACAGATATTTATTCTTACTGGAATTCTAGCTCATTTCTGTCTTTGAGAAAGGTTGCACTGAATTTCTTGTCGGCTCCACCGACGATTGTTTTCAGTGAACAAATATTTAGTGCTGCCGGTCAAATTTATTATGACAGAAGAAGCAATTTGCGAGACGAAAATGTTGATAAATTATTGTTACAAGGAATACTGATATTTTTTGGGCCATTGAAATTAGTAATGATTGTAGCACGATTAAACATTTCATTTTCACAGGTTTTCTGTCGAGAGAAAGCTCTTTTTTTTTTCATACCTTGAATATTATTTACATTAAACATTTTTAATGTATTTACGTTTTCATTTTATTGTAGTTTTATAAACAGGAGTGAGTTCATATACAAAATGACCAAAGTTGAGAAGATATTATTTTGTTCTTAAGATTAGAGAGTATTGTTTGTTTTTGTATCAAAACATATTAGGTAGAAAGTATATATTCATTCGAAAATAATATTAAAACCAAGGAGGAGGCAAGCAATAAGGAGTTTTTAGGGTAGGTGAAAAGCACAAATAATTTAGTTGAAATATGGAATGATAATATGTTATGTAATCAATCATTAGATCAGTTGAGATATCAGAAACTGAATAAGTAACATGTAATTTAAAAATAAAACTAATTATGACTGACTATTTGTTTTCCCTCGACAACATGACCTTATATGAAAGTTTCGGTTTCGGTTTCAGCCGAAACTGAGAACAAAGCCGAAATTTGGTTTTGGTTTCGGCCATAAAAACTAGTATCGGTCGGATACTAGTAATCGCTGCAGCACCTTTTTGATATAAGTAGTAAAACATGAATAATGAATTTTAATAACGATTTGAGAAATAAAACGTCAATTTTTGTTGTTCTAACAAGGTATCTAGGCTGAATCAAGCAATTAAACAAAATTTAATTTCAGTAAACTCACTAACTAATAAATTTCACATTCATAAATATTACTTGATGTAGTGTCCGAACGAAACTAGTTTTACGGCCGAAACCAAAACCAAATTTCGGCTTCGGTCTCAATTTCTACCCAAACCGAAACTTTCATATAAGGTTATTTTACCGTAGGAAAAAAGTTCAGATAATAATAAGTAATAATAAAACCCTCCAGACCGATTTCGGCCACGGCGACCAGTCTTAAAGGAGACTGGCCAACTACGCAGGAGATATTATCGTGCACAAGTGTGTGCGCAAACACAAGTGCACTCTCTGGTCCCTAACTCTCATGATCCGATGAGACAGTAATTCGACACGACCGGAGAATGATTAGGCGCAGGACCAACGGCTTAACGTGCTTTCCGAGGCACGGGGCGTCTCACACCGCCAACTTTCTAACTCCGGACTGCTATTAAGATTTCTTAACTGAAAAACGAATTACTTTTTGTTGGCCTGACCGGGGATTCGAACCCGAGACCTCATGCACAGCAGTTGCATTCACTACCGCTGCGCCACGGAGGAGGTAAGACCTGAATAAATAAATGATTTTTGTCTTTGACTTTGACATGTAGCGGTACTCACACTTATTCTCGGCGCTGGAGGTGTAAGTAGTGAAGTGCGCGCCGAGCCTGTCGGCGGTGGCGTTCCCCTCGGTGATGAGCGCGTGTCCGAGGTCGGTGCCGAAGAACGTGCTCGCGGCCGAGCCGCCGCCGTCCGTCACCGCCACCATTTGGATCGGCAGGTTCGGGATGTTCATCGAGAAAGCGCTACACACACATTATTATATCAGCATAATAAAATATTAGGAAGACCAGGGATATATTTTGTATTGAAATTTAACTACTCTATATGGATTTTGTTTATTTTAAAACACTTTTATTACATAATTTTGCAGTCTAAAATTTAAATAATAATAAATAATTTATTGCCAATAAGTAAATAACAGTAAAGTTCAATAATAGTAGTGTTAGAGTTTAAAATTAAGTAATAGAAGTGTACGAGCTTTTCTGTACATTGACCCGACACGCCGCACTGTAGAATCGTCACATTTAGGCGCATCAGCAGTATTAGGAATGTTTATGTAGCAATAACATAACATTGAATACGTACATTTAATTATTAATTTAGTAGTACAAAAACGTTCTACAGAACAACGTCGTCTACTCATTTCTAACAAACATTCAAATCGTAAACATTTTAACATATTATCTTTTAACATTTACAACAAACAAATCCTGTTTACAGTACGTGTGGGATTCAAACCCACAACACTGGCTCGGCGACTACTTCAACCTATTCGCCATCCGTGCAGTCGAGATATGAAGGCATGCAATGCTGCTGCATGACGTCACGGACAGGGCGAAGTAGAATAAGAAAATAAATAATGCTGATGGTGATGGCACCATGTGGGATAAATAGCTGGGAAGGGAGAGAGATAGATAATATAAGAAATATTCGAGCTCTATATAATAATAATAATAATAATAATAAATTTTATTTCAGAATTACTTCCATAATTAGTTAGTTACAGTGTTCTTAACCTAGTGTTAGTGGAAATAATTATAAACTTAAAAATAACATTCACAAAGGTAACGTGTCAGGCGCTTGCTTTCGCATGTAGGCCTATCCAATGTCTGATCAGCAATGAGTCCCACCTGCCGGCACACGCGGTCAGAATGGCGCTGGGGCCGCCGCGCACCCGTGCCATTAAAGACGCACTTCGTTTGCGTATGACGGCGTAAAAGCCGTCCACGCTCGCCGCCGCGAACATACCACTCGCGCTACAGTACCGCGGCAGCCCCATCATCATCACCCTGAACGCGTTATTATATTGCACACGCAGGGCATCGTATGTCCTCCGCGTGTACTTGACCCACAGACTGCAGGTGTAAAAGGTCTGGCAGAAAGCTCTAAATAGCGTGATCTTCACTTGTTCAGTACACCGTGCGAATCTGCGTGCCAACATGTTACAGCGAACAGACAACGCCCTGCGTTCCCTCTCCATATCCATATCGTCTTTAAGGTCCTCGGTGACCCAGTGGGCCAGATACTTGAAATGAGTGACTTGGTTTAAAGGTGTACCATAGAGTAAAACGGGAGGTACCGTTTTGACCTCTTTATTAGGTGATTTAAATACCATAACCTCACTCTTTCTCACATTGTATCGGAGCCCATGGGCCGCCGCATAATCTTCACATTAGTAACGTTAAGCTTCGTCACAATAGTAAAAAAAATGGTCTATAAATAATAAATAAAAAATATTTCAGGATCAGCGGGAACTTCGGTTAAATCTGAAATTTATTAGGTAGGAGGGTATGTTTGTTCTTTACGCCAGCAGTACAACTAGCAGTAAAAGTTTTTTGGGCTAACCAAAGCGCGCGTATTTACCCAAGTATTGCATGCTTCCATAAGCTTACAAATAACTGATGGCAACACATGTTAATTGTATAAAAAATTTCGTTCACTGGATAACATGACTCGGACGTTTCTAATGTTCTGCTGTTAATCCATCAGAATACCATTATAGTAGTCTTATACCAATAACACAGTAATTTAAGTACGCAGATATACTAAAACCTAGTTTTAGGTTAACATACTTACTTGAGAGTAGCTAAGCTTGCTTTCCTTTTCGCTGAATAAATAAGTATGAAGCCGTGTATCAACTCTTCTCGGAATTGACTCGCACCATGGAAACTTGATATTATTACCTGTACAAGACAATAATAATGTCAAAAAATATAGAAATACACACGCATGCTTATACAACATTATGTAGAACTCTCAAAATTGAAGGTAGCTTTACGATGTTTTCTTCACCGTTAACGTAGTACCTATTAAGTGCAGTAGGATCGAAATTAAGTTTTCGGAGATCATTAGATTCTCTTTTTTAATTTGTGTTATATGAATCAAAAGCGAAATCATTTATAATTTAATCAATTACTTTACTTCTGATAAATCTACATTTTTGTTATGATATACTTAAGTTAGGAATGTAAAAAGTAGTATTCAAATTATATTGAAATATATTGACACTATTACATAAGTACATAAAGGACGCAGCTGCGTCATTATACAGAGTATCCATCGTGTTTTTACCAACTATATACGAATATCACTCGAGTCATTCGAATACAGACTAAATATACGCATCACTAAATTACATATCAGTACATATGAAACTTATTACAAGTGTTAAGCTATCTCACCTCGACTTTCCTCTTGGAGTCTCCGAGGAAGGTCTCAATGACGATGGATCGATCGCCGGTGAGGAAGCACGCGCGGTGCAGCAGTAGCGGACTGAGCACGCGTTCCGGCGAGTACGGATCGTCGCAGAACATGCACACCATTATTCTGAAACAAATAATTATGATATAACATATATGCACTTTACACGAATCGAGAACTGCACGTACACGATCGTTGTTGTGCAAATACACTTCCAAGGACCAGAATACATAGTATTTCGCTAATTTCACGGCTCCAACATTTCTTTTACGTTTTAAATTAATTCTTGAATCTTCAATGTTTTATAATACTTATACCCCGCGTAATCAACTTAACGATTATTATGTTAGATTTTGAACGCGGTGGACTCGTGTAAATTCATATTGACGTAATACATAATTAAATAATATATCAACAATGAATGTATTCGAATGACCATGTGTCAAAAATTCAAATTACGAGAATATTTAAAATTTCGAAATTTTTATTCCGTAATCGTGCATCGTAATCAGCGGTTGGATGTGGGTGGTCCAAGACCCGTCTATGTGGAAAACTTTGGGGGAGACCTATGTCCAGCAGTGGACGTTCGGCTGCGATTATGAATCGTACATCGCTTATAAAAGTCGAACGCAGATATATTTATTGTATCTAAGATACGATTAGCGTATCAACAGTACCTGATGTCGGAGTCGAAAAGCAAACGACGACGTCCCGGTAAAGGTGCGTGTAGTTTGCACAGCAGCGCAGTATGTACCAGCAGTGCAGTATGTACCAGCAGTGCAGTATGTACCAGCAGTGCAATATGTACCAGCAGTGCAGTATGTACCGGCAGTGCAATATGTACCAGCAGTGCAGTATGTACCAGCAGTGCAGTATGTACGAGCAGTGCAGTATGTACCAGCAGTGCAATATGTACCAGCAGTGCAGTATGTACCGGCAGTGCAATATGTACCAGCAGTGCAGTATGTACCAGCAGTGCAGTATGTACCAGCAGTGCAATATGTACCAGCAGTGCAGTATGTACCGGCAGTGCAATATGTACCAGCAGTGCAGTATGTACCAGCAGTGCAGTATGTACGAGCAGTGCAGTATGTACCAGCAGTGCAATATGTACCAGCAGTGCAGTATGTACCGGCAGCGCAATATGTACCAGCAGTGCAGTATGGACTGTACCTGATGTCGGAGTCGAAGCAGACGATGACGTCCCGGTAAAGATGCGCGTAGCTGGCCTTCTCGCGGTTGGCGCGCACGAGCTCCTGCACGGCGTCCGCCGTCAGCGCCTCCGTGCCCAGCTCCGATACCGCCGCTTCCATGTACGAGCAGTGCAGGCTGCAACATACGTATACATATATAGTCTCACACCTATAACCCCGAAGTGGTAGGCAAAGGTATACAACGCCCATATTATACCAGCTACATATGTGTTTACGTTTCACGTAATAGTTGCGTGGCCCACAAATACATATCGCATTGCGCACAAGAGGGTAGATGAAACATTTTCAAAGTATCTAAGACTCGATATTTGAGCTCAAATATTAAAAATAGTAATGATAAGATTAAAATCACAAAATCAAATGTAATATTATTAACAGCGAAACCGGAATAACAAATATTAAAAGTCAGAATTTTGCTTAGCCACTGATTTTTAAAACATATTCACAGATATTTCGATCATTACTGCTAAATCTTTGAACTCATCACCTATTGTTACAGAATCTCTTCTATTAGAAAACGTTAAAAAATGCGATAATGGTTTTAACTTTCAATATGTCCACCAGGTATTATTAAGGTTTTTGGGCGGCACACAGGGGGCATTATTTTAAAAAATGCGTAGATTGTGGTGTATTTCCTGATCTAATGAAAGACGTTAAAATAATACTTCATTCAAAATCGGGCAACACATCAGACCAGTCTAACTATAGACCTATATCTGTGTTGTCCACGTCTAGCAAAATATTCGAATAGTTAATTTTGCATAAGCTACAGAACGTTTTTCATTAAAAATAACTTACTACACAAGAAACAATTTGGTTTTAAAAGGGGTCGACCCACAACTGATCTCAGTGTTGAGCTTGTTAAATATCTTTGACGCCATTTAAAGGATGCATTTGGCGTTTTTGTGATTTGTCCAAGGCGTTTGACTGTGTAGTTCATGAGCCATTAATCAGAAAATTACATCACTACGGAGTCAGAAATACAGCACTGAATCCTGTTACTTCATATTTGAGTAATAGAATCCAGAAAGTTGATGTTAACGAAAAGCTATCTCCGGTGTCAGGAGTCAAAATGGGTGTTCCTCAGGGTTCAATACTCGGCCTTATTTGTTTTTAATTCATATAAATGATTTACCCTACCTTTTTAGTGAGATATCTCGTCTACACCCCCACTTCATCTTATATCCAAATTCAAATATTAATTACTCCTTTATATTGCAACCAATTTTGATACGGCTTGCACAAAGTGATTTCTTTTGATTATTATTTGCTCTTGTGCTTATGACAATATACAAAATCAAACATAGGCAACTTACCTATCAAATTCTCATTTCATTCAAATAAGAATATACCTACATATGTTTAATTTGATTACCTCATATTTATAATGTATTGAATTATGCTTTATGGTTCAGTATTATATCAGCAGACAGCTTGGTATGACGATGTCAGAAAAAAATAAATGTTTGCCATCGACTCACGCCTTTTATTGACAACATTTACAAAAATTACACAAAAAATAATATGGTACTAACTTGTCGGCGAGATTCTGTCCTTCCTCCTGAAGCCTCGTCAGCTCTTTCTTGTCCATGCCTTCATCTTGTACGAACATCACCACTAGCGGTAATCCCTGTAAACAAAGCACTATATCACTATCACAAATATTATATTATAATACTAACGTAACGTAGTAGTCATGCGCAAGTATAAAACTATTTTGATTCGCAGAGATTGCCCGCGGCTTCGCTTGCGTAAATGTTATGTAAAATTTCATTCCCTCGGAAACAATATTCGTTTCAACGTCCTTTTCTGTACCCCTGACAACGATTATGCGAATTCACATGATGATTTGTCAAGTAGATAAGAGGTGATAGCGTTACAAGCAAACAAACTCACATTCGTATTTATAACATTAGTTACTAGATTTTGTCCCGTGGCGTTGCTCGCGTAAATGTAGGTTGGGTTAAAGTAGTAACAGTGCGATTTTCTGGATAAAGGGTATCCTATGTCCATTTATGTTCCCTTGACAACGAGAATGCGAAATTTTATGATAATTGGTCGAGTAGTAGAATAGGCGTGAAAGCGTAACAAACTCGCAAACTCGCACTCGCGTTTATAATATTAGATAGGCTGACTGTTTTTTTTTTCATATGCTTCTCTCACGCTACGGTATGATTTTTTTGTTGCAACTTTATAAACATAAAAACAACGAATACGCCGATTCCAAACATCTTTTTTTAAACACACATATTATTGTCTCGTTCAGGGTATCGAACACACAACATTCGTGCGTCGCATTGGAACTGAGGAAGAGATCACTTAAATCATTGAGTTATTTGTGTGGTTTCTACATTATACATAGGGGTTTAACTTTGCAAACCCGTCAATTTCTGAAATGCCAGACATTATTAAAATCTTAATTTACCTGGCCCCCACTGTGCCGCTGTCACATAACAGATTAATGAAAACTAAGAAAGGTGTGTCATATATCTAGTACGTGTGTTATTTTTATCCATGATGACTATAATGTTAGATACCTGAAATGGTAATTTGTCTTCCTGCTCAAGGCTGGAGAGTAAAGTCTTTTCAGCACACCCTCTGATGTATTCAAAGGATTCTTGGTCTTGGTATACACAGAAGTATCCTGAAATAAAAGATTGATATAGAAATACATTATCATTAAAAATATTGTTATGGCAGCGTCATAGACAATAAGTAGTCTCTACCTAATCTTTTAGGAAACAAGTTTAAGCATATGTATGTGCAATAGTAGTTTTCACTATATGGTGTTTTCAGGGAACAATGTGAACAGTTTATACTTCAGTATATCCCTTTCTATCTTTATTTGTTTAAATACACCGATGCGGTTGAGCCAAGGATATTAATTGTTCAGTGAAATCGATTGTGAAAATTTAACAGTTTAATAAAATATTACAACTGGAAAAACCGCTTCTAACACGTCTCCGGATTGTGTGTTAAATGTTTTATACTAATTTGAGTAATGCAAATGAACTACCTCTGTTCCGATAGCGTCTCCACTAATACACGTGACTTTCACAAACACAACAGTAGTGCACGTTTCTAGAGATATGAAGTCAACGCTCGCAGTGATTACGAACGTTTAGTGTCGTATCATCACGGAGTCAATCAAACCTTTGCGGCACTGTATTAGATTAATTAAAAAGCAATTATTTGTAAACTATGAGAAATTTACTCTGTAATAAACGTAATGTGTCGAACCAAGTATGTTTTCACTGCACGATACCCAACAATTAGCTCACAGAGACCAAGTTCTATCGAAATAATTCGTGTTAACTTTAGCATACACATCTGGGTGGTGCTATGAGGCCATTACCCAGCTACACCCGCTTGTATTTATTTGTCATTGTCTGCAACAGTCTCTCCTATGTTCTTAGGAGAATTTAGACTCGACTAGTGTTTTTTTTAAGATTGCTGTCTATTTGGGTTTCAAATTACTAATATTCTTGTTAACCCCTCCAGCTAATAGTACAGTCAATTGGTCCGAAATAAAGGGTATATACCTGGCAAATTTGCCGGGAGTTTTAAAAATAGGTAGTTTTATAGATTTCGATGTGCTCTTTCCGAATTTCACTTCCGATTTTGCCACCTCATGCCTTTGCCACTCGCACCGTCATATTGAAAAAATGGCGCCTGATGGCAGTTTTTTGACAATATCTCCTTTCCAACTTATTTTACGTTAAAAACATCGTATACAAAATGAAACTAAAGAAAATTTTAGCAGTTAAGATTATAAAACTTTTTTATTTTGGAAATTTTTTCGGTTTTGCTTATGAGCGCTGTTAACTTTTTTTCATCTACAGGTGTTTTTCGTATATTTACGTATAATAAATATACTTTGACCAGTGTTGCAATGTGGGGGCGTTGGGTGTTCAAAATAAAAGATGTTACTTCACGAGTGAACTATTGTATAATGCATACACTTACAAACTATCCTTATATTATATAGTAGGGAAGGCACGTCACACGCTACAGTGTTGCCAGATTGTAAGTACAAGTTTTCTTCTTTCAGCATTACGCATCGTGCTATTTCGCCTTCGGAAGAGAAATTTTCTAACCATGATGTGGCGGTACTGACTATGTATCTATTAGGTATGCAAGTATATAGGAATGTGTAGCCTTTGTATCGAGCCACTCTCCCTTCTACGAAATATCTGACCATCTGACGTACGGATGGCGTAGTGGTTTAAGTGGTCGCCACTGCTACTGCGCCGAGTGTCGTGGGTTCGATCCCCACACGGGACAAAAAATTGTGTGATCTACAAATAGTTGTTCCGAATCTGGGTGTATTTTGTGTCTGTTGTAAGTTTGTAAAGTTCCCCGCGACACAGAAATATATTTCTAGGGCAGATGTTTTTATAAAAGAAAAATACGAAAAAATAGAAATGAGACGTAAACCCTCCTATGCCTATACATACATCTCCGCAGGCCAACTTTACTGCTATACGTGTAGTAAGACCAAGTTCGGTCTAGCAAGCCATATGGACTCATAAAACAAAGTTTCTGAGGTCACCGTCATCGAAATCAGCGTGTTTCTTGAAAATTTTTAGTATTAAGCATTGCTCTCGCACATTCTATAATTGCCGAGGCAAGGCCGAAATCTTTCGTAGCTTCATTACACGTCGAAGTAGCCGTGTTTTTGTTTCTAAAGTACGGATTTTGCTTAGCACCGAAGCAATGCTGTTTGAAGTTTCTGTTATAATGCACTCACCATTGCATATCGAAATCATAATTTGTACTAACAATCTGGCAGCAAAGTAAATATACAAAAAACACCTGTTGGTGTAAATGAATAAAAGTTTACGGCGCTCGTAACCTAAACCCAAAGATTTTACAAAAATAAATCTTATTACATAAATTGTAGGCATTTTTCTCTAGATTAATTTTGTATAAGATGTTTTTATCGTAAAATGAGCTGGAAAGGAGATATTGTCAAAAAACAATGGCGGCGCGAGCGGCAAAGGTACGAGGTGAAAAAATTTAAATTCGGAAAGAGCACATCGAAATCTATAAAACTACCAATTTTCAAAACTCCCGGCAAACTTTCCATGTAAAACTACCAAATGACTGTACTATAAGCTAGAATGCTTGTGTTAGGAGTGGCTTCACGTCAGTAGTGCAATGGATAGGATTCGGATCCACGACCTCTCAATCGCAAGTACAATGCCTTATCCATTGGGCTACCGCCGCTTTAATATATGTAAATGTATATGAGAGCACAGCACTGACCGTTAGGCGCGAAGTCATCGATAGAAGTAGTCTCGGCGCTGAAGTCGTCCGTCCGCACGCGCTGTTCGACGCGCCACGAGTGTCCGCCGGCGCACACGCGCCGCTCGGCGTCGCAGCCCGCTAGCAGGCGCTTACTGAACTCGCCTGCGATGCCTTCCACCTGCAGATTACAACGGAATTAGTAGCACCTAATAATTATTTGTGTCAGAGCTCTTAATATTGAAGCGCCTCCTGTTGGTGCCTGACACCCGGCCACTCGGTCAGGCGACAACGGAGGATAGCGCGCGCCTGCACCCGACCGCCACTCGGCTCTTAGACGCGCTAAACTACGGGCATTTCTTCTATATGTTTATACGGTTGAGATATATCAAATTTATACACTACACGCTATTTCATTTAAGGTCCTTTAAGGCCTAAACACTTCTATTTCACACTGTCTGATGTTAGAGGTATAGATTAAAATATGGCTTTTTTTTTTGTATCTTTTTTTATTTTTTTATTTTGCTCGTAAATATGACCACACTCCACTTCATGGTAAGCAGTCGTGTGGTCTAAGAGCAGTAGCCTCGACATCGTCCTCATAGCAGCCGAGGCGAAGTTGTCGCGTAAGTCTCTACTTTGACGGCCTGAGAAGGTGCTTTTTCACGCCCCGCTTAAAGGACCCAGGATTGAAGGAAGAAGGAAACACGTGCCTTGGCAGAGAATTCCATACCTTGATCGTTCGGCAGAGGTTTGAGGACCCAAACTTGTTGGTACGCACTCTAGTCGACTCCTACCGTGTATGGCATCTGAGCCCAGCACGCGTTGTTCTGGATAGGAAAGGGAAGAGCGGGATAAGGTGGAATAACTCTTCAGAGCACTCCCCGTGGTATATTCTGTAGAAACATGCTAATGAGGCAATATCCCTACGGAGTTGCAGGGATTCCAGGGAACTCGTGACCTCTGGATCTCCGATGATACGGACAGCCCGCCGCTGTAACCTGTCAAGAGCGTCTAGCAAGTACTGCGCGGAGCCATCACAAAGATGAGAACAGTACTCCACGCAAGGGCGCACTTGTGCCTTATACAATAGGCACAGCTGCCCAGGCGCGAAGAACCGCCTCATACTGTTCAGAACTCCGAGTTTCGCGAAGCTTGCTGAATGACGCTCTCGATGTAGGTTTTGGGATTAAGGGAGCGACAAAGATCCATACCTAAGATGGAAAGGCTGTCGCGTATCACCAGTGGAGTATTCTTCAGAGAAATGAGGGGATGGAACGGAGACTTTTTTGTTGAGAACACGCATGCTTCTGGGTCTTCTTGGCGTTGAACTGGACCCAGTCCTTGGCACCCCGTTCAGAGATGCGGTCCAAGGTCTGGTCAAGTTCAACGACAAGATCCTGCCTTTTCCCCTCAACCTCAGCCTGTTTGGCCCCAGGTCGTCCGAGATATCGCCCATGCACGGTACTGTCGTCCGCATAACAATGTATGTTGCTGAGATTCAACATATCATTGATATGCAGAAGATAGAGCGTAGGGGATAAGACGGACCCTTGAGGCACTCCTGCATTGACCTGCATAAATTTGGAAGCGCGACCGTCGCAAAGGACCCGAATACGACGCTTCTGCAGGAAACTTGCAATCCAGGTACACAGTTGAGGGGGCAAGCCATAGGCCGGAAGCTTGGTAAGAAGAGACCGGTGCCAGACTCTATCGAAAGCTTTGGCTATGTCTAGGCTGACAACCAAAGACTCGCCGTGCTTGTCCATAGCCTCACCCCAGAGGTGAGTGACGAACGCTAGAAGATCACCCGTTGATCGTTTAGCCCGAAAACCGTTTTGGCGATCATTGATTAACGAGTGATCCTCCAGGTAGCCGACAATTTGGGTGTTTATCATCCGCTCTAACACCTTGGAGAGCACCGAGGTGATAGCTTATGGGTCGATAGTTGCCTGGCTCGGAACGGTCCCCCTTTTTAGCAATCGGTTTAACGTTCGCCTCCTTCCAAGCCTCAGGCACAGTTCCTGCGGCGTAAGACGTCCGGTGAAGTATAGGCATTAAACTTAAAATAATGTTCTTATTGTTTTATAATCTTTGCAACTATTGTGCAACACTAATATGTTCCAATTTTATATAATATTACCTATGACGTCAATCGAATATGCTAAGACAGCACATACCTAACTTACCTGTATTGTTTTATGTGATTTTATGGTTTATTCAATAAACGAGGACTCAACAACGAGCATGTGTTTTTAATTATATCGCAACATATTTCACCGATATAGGCGCGAAGTGTGGGAGACAACTCCGCTGCACATTTTTGAGGACCACAGCTGGGATGCCGTCAGGTCCAGTGGCTTTTCGAACATCGAGAGACTGCAGTATCGCACGAACGTCACGTTGCCTGATACGTATATCAGGCATGGTGTAGCCGCAGTTGGCAATGTTAGGCGGCTGCGAAATTTGCAAGCAGATCTGCTTTCTCCTGCGGCCGATGAGCCAGTGATCCATTCGGATATCTCAGAGGGGGCACCGAGGTCTGGCAGAAGTTGGACTGCACGGCTTTGGCCAGGCGCCAATAGCTACGACTGCCCGTAGAATGCGCCATGAGTTCCTGGCCGAACCGTGCGACGCGCTGGGCATCCGCTCTTAAGTATGCCCTTTTGCAGACCTTTGTGGCTTGGTTGAACGCTGCCTTCAGGTGATCCACGTTAGAGTCGTGGAGAGCGCGAGCCCTGGTCCAAGCGCGGTACGCTGTCTGTTTGCGTTCAATAGCATCAGCGCATTCGCGACCAAACCAGGGCCTTTTCTGCCGCCGCTCGTGACATCACTATATGGAATACAATATTCCATACCCAGGATGATTTCGCCAGCAACAGCAGTAGCGCTCTCTGATGGATCCCTGTTCTCAAAGCAGCGTTGAGCCCAAGGGATAGATGCGACGTACTCCATTCCATCCCAGTCTGCTGACGAGTAGTGCCACAGTCGTCGTCTTGCCTCATCGGGTCGTGGGGGCGTAACAACAGCTGTAGCACAAACCAGACAGTGGTCTGAGGTGCCCAGATGAGCACGAATCGACACACTGTACCGGTTCGGGTTACTTGTCAGCAGCAGATCGAGCAGAGAGGGCGCCTGACCTGCAATGTCCGGTATCCGGATGGGCTGGAGTACCAGTTGAGACAGGTCATGCGTTAGAGCGAACGCATGAGTAATTCATCCCGCGTGGTCTGTTTTGGGAGAACCCAACCAGGTCTCATGGTGGGCATTGAAATCTCCCAAGAACACCAACTCAGCGTTCGGAAACTGCTCCTGCGCGTCGTCTGCCGCCTGACTCAGGTAATCAAAGAGTCGAGTTGTCCCAGCGTCTCCTAAATGGGATCTGTAGAGGCACATGTAGATTTGACTGAAAGAGCCATGATCTACGTGTACCCAAAGGACAGAGAAGGAAGGGTCCTCTAGACAGTGTAGACGGCGACAGCAAATATCCGCCCTAACAAACAAGCATACCCCGGCTTTCGCGAGGAAACACTCCTCTAGCACGTAGCTGGGATATTGCAGGTAGGTCGTGTCTGCAGTACGGCGTATTTGTGTTTCCGTTATAAAAAGCATTGCCGGCCGAGCCGTCTCCAGGTGGTGATGGACGGCATTAAGGTTAGCGTGGAGACCTCTGATGTTAATAAACTCCACGACACAGGAAGAGGAAGCAACGGTGGGGTTACGGCGATTGGCTGCTACTGAACGACAATGCTTTGTTCGTACTGCCATAGAGTGAAAGGAATGGGCGTGAAAAAAAAGAGGCGGTTATTCTCGCAGCAAAGTGGGGCAAGGCGCAGAGCAAGTTTCGTCATATTACTGTGTGGTATGGTGATAGCCGATCCGACGGACGGAAGGACCCCTGTACCCTCCCGAAAATGGTCGCCGGGATCCACGCTCCGGTCACCATCCGGCACGACGAGCCACCTCGAGATTATGCGCGGCATGATGAGGCAGCCGACCAAGTTGGTTAGACTCGGTTGGGCCTCTAGGCCTGGGCGTAGGGTCGACTCGCGCCACCCACACAATGACTCTACGGATACTCTGCAGGTCCCTCGTAAGCTGCGAGAATCGTCACCTCATACTTAGGCCTCCGGCACTCTCATTCACCGAACGAAACACAGCAATGAAACACTGCTATTTCACGTCGATTTTATGTGAGAGGGTAGTACTTCCCCGGTCGAACCGGCCCATTCTTACCCATTTTTTCTTTTAATGTTTATGCAAATGTGTTCAATTCTGCAGTAGGCAACTGGTGGCAGTTACTTACAAATATGATTTTTAAAATAAGCAGCTTTGTAAAATTGGCGATTAAAAGTGGTCGTGAATTTCTTGTCTGTTCTTCTAATTAGTTCTACGACCTTGCTTTGCTGGACGTGGCAACAGGTAAATGTAAATTCATATTATAGTTTAATTAGTGTAACCTTGAAGTTCATAATTATTACTATATGACCTAAATAAAATTATTGATTTTGATCTTATATTTATTTTATTTATTTATTTATTTATTTAGGTTCACCAACGTTTGTATACACAAAAAACAATATTAGAATATACATTTACAACAATTATGACATTAGTGCTACAAACACTTAAAGGTAAACACCGCATGCAAACAATATATCTAAGAATTTTACAGAAAAAGAAACATAATATGTACAAATCAATTAATTAACAAAGTAAATTTACATATATTTATTTATTCATTTATTCAACAGCAGACATATAGCAATATTTAAAAAAGAAAAAGAATGGAAACGGAAGCATAAAAATGTTAATAAAATCTGTAGTAAAATGAAAATCATAAATTAGGAAGGCTATTCATGATGGTCGCCTTTTGTTTCGCTACAGAGTCGGCATGCAGATCGATTATACCACTGCAGCTATTAATAATTTTGCATAATCTAGCATACGGCGAATTAGCTCCTAATACTGTTCTTCGGAGTGGCGCATGTAATGGGGTAATAGGCACCCGTGGTAATCTTACCGGAACACGAAAGTTAAACATTGCCAGCAAAAGTGATGAGTCAATTTTATTTTTCAATATTTTGACAGCGAACATAGCATCAAGAATTTGTCTACGTTGGTCTAGAGATTTCATGTTAAAATGTAATAATCTTTTTTTGTACGATGGTATATCCCTACACAACCCAGTAGAATACGTCAGATGCCAGAGAAAGCGCTTTTGCACACGTTCCAGTCGTAACGAATGTACTGCATAATGCGGCCGCCAAATTACACTGCCATACTCTAAGTGACTTCTGACAAGGCTGTTGTAAAGGATTATTTTCGCTTTAGTGTTCCTAAGTATTTTACAGTTTCTTAACACGAAACCTAATAATTTTGAAGATTTTTTAATTATACTGTCAATGTGTGGCGTAAATGTTAATTTAGAGTCGAATATTATACCGAGATCTCGAATTGTATCGACCACTTCTAGTTTATGTCTATTTATATAGTAATTAGAGTTAAGTGTATTATGCTTCCTAGAAAATTTTATGTGAAAACATTTACTTGGATTCAAATGCATTTCATTTAACTCACACCACTTGATAAGCCCATTTAAATCACTCTGCAAATAATGTGCATCTTCTTCATCCTCAATTATTTTAACAAATTTGAGGTCATCCGCATACATAAAAATCTCCGAATACAAAAGAAATTGAGGAAGGTCATTAATAAAATAATTAAACAAAATTGGCCCCAGGATTGAGCCCTGTGGGACACCGGAAGTGATACTGTATGACATTGAGTGATAGCCATTTACAACCAAAAAAAAGTGTCTATTTTCTAGGTACGACCACAACCAGTCCAAAAGAGAGCCCGTGATACCGTATGCACGCAATTTCTTAATTAATCTACTATGGGAAATTGTATCGAACGCCTTGCTGAAATCGGTATAAATAACATCAGCTTGTTGCCCACAGTCAATGACCTTCGATAACAACTCCGTGTAAAGCAGCAAGTTAGAACATGTAGATCTTGATCGTACAAAACCATGCTGATGATCGGTCAAATATAGTTGTAAATGATTCTGTATCTGTGGACATACTAGCGATTCAAAGACCTTGGCAAAGACAGATAAAATTGAGATGGGCCTATAGTTGGACACACTAGTATTATCTGTTGACTTAAAGATCGGTACTACTTTAGTGATTTTCCATTTAGATGGAAATACTCCTAAGTGCAATGATTTATTATATATTAATAAAAGGGGTTTAGTTAGCTCGTCTGCGCATGCAACTACAAAACTAGGAGGTATTTCGTCCGCGCCTGCCCCTTTTTTACAATCCAAGCTCTTAAGTTTCTGTGACAATGTATTATATTCTATGAATGGTCTAGTAAGGCTTAAACTATTGTTATATAAATTTCGTAAGAAATCGCAATACAAAGGTTCATTTATTTCGCTATTATTTTGACTAGGTCTATAAACAGATGAAAAATAAGTTGCAAATAAATCACATATTTTTACTGGGTCCGAAGTCGTCGTGGATCCATCAGTCATATGCGTTGGGTACAGACTGGAGCCCCCTCGCTTAGCCTTAATATAGGTCCAAAAGGTCTTTGGATTTGTCACAATTTCTTCACTCACTTTACTCATGTAATTATTGTAACAATACGTTGCAAGTTTATCGCACTGTTTATTGAGTGTTTTTAATTCGATTGCATCCAACGGATTATTGTATTTTAAGAAGCGTGTACGAACTTTGTTTTTTGCATTTAGAAGTTTGATTAAGTTGCGATTAAACCAGGGCGGGTATCTATTTTTATTTATTTTGCAATGGGGTACATAATTTTTAATAGCCGTAACTAGAATATCATAAAATATGTCAACCATCTTGTCTACATCATCCTGTGCCAACAGCAGATCCCAGTTTTGTTCCCGTAAATATGAACGAATATTTTGGTAGTCCGCTTTATAGAAGTTTGGCCGGCAGCTGTTGGGATTGTTTGGAAGTGAGGTTGCCTCATCTAAGGATATTATTATGTCTAGTGGTGGATGGTGCTGATCAACTTTACTAATTTCAATTAAACTTCTTTTAACTTCGCAGACCTTATGCGTAGATGGTACGAGATCAAGTGTGCGACCTGCAGTGTTAGTTACAAAATTAAACTGTTCTAAATGATTTGTACACGTAAAGTCTAAGAAGATTTCACCTGTGGTTCCTATTGATTTATGACAAATTGGGCCAGATTGCGCTCTCACCGCCCAGTCTATGTTACCCAAGTTAAAATCGCCCACTATGCAGACCTTATCCGTGTCTTTAATTTGTTCAAATACAGAATTACAATGATCTAGATAGTGTTCTAGATGAGTACGACGCACGGGTGGAGGTAGATAAACTGCACATAAAACCAATCGAGATGCTTTCGCAGGACCTCGGATATCAATGGTTACCCAAAGGTCCTCACAGTGACTTTCCCAAATCTTAACGCGTGTAGATCTAAAGTTTTTCTTAACAGCAATCAGTACTCCTCCTCCTTCCCTGCCACACTGCTGACTAGAGCTTTCCCTATCCCTTCGGTATACCATATATCTGCTGTCAAATACCTCGCTATCCATCACAAAGTTGTTAAGCCAAGTTTCGGACAATATAACAATATCATAGTTTTGACTAGCTATCTTATTATAAACGCTATTAGTTTTCGTTCTTAAACCTCTACAATTTTGATAATATATATCTAGTTTGTTGAATTTTAATATCTAGTATGAATAAATACATGCAAAAGAAGAGAAAAAAAAAAAAAAATTTAAATTAAATAATTTTGTTCAGTGTGTCCATGTTTCTTATAAGTATGTACTCAGAGTGCTCATTCTTCTTTACAAAAATTTTACCGCCTCTTACCCACACATATTTGTAGCCCGTTTGTTTAGCTTTAACCCTAGTGGCTGCATGAAGCGCTTTCAGAGCTGGCGATAAGTGTTCGACTACAAAAACCGGTGTTCTTTTACCAGCAAGTCCGAAATCTTCACTATTAAGTTTATTGTCTGGGTTTTTTTTATTGTGGTTAATGACTGCAGCCAATAGTTCATCGCGAATCCGAGGGGCTGTGAGCTCAATCACAACTGATCGTGGACGGGTACTACTGGCGTGCAATTTTGCTACGCGTGTACATCGCACTATGTCTTTGTCCGCCAACACACATCCAACGACCGATCCAAGCTGTTTGACAATAGTAACTAGGTTCTCATTTTTATTTTCGGACAGGCACTGAATTTCTAGATTATTCGAGCGAGCCTGCTGTTCGAGGTAACCCAGTCGTCGAGTAACGTCTATCATAGAAGTCTTTAATTCTTTGTTCTCCCTTTCCAATGTTACTATATTTTCTTTCAACTGTTCATTATCTTGCTGAAGTCTATCAAATTCGACCGTATGAAAGTTGAGCGATTCGGCTAAGTCCTTCACGTCCTTCTTGATAGGTTCCAGTTCTCGATTAATGACAGTGACAATAGTATTGTTTAATTGTTCAATCATAACGGCTAATTCCCTTTTGATGACATCCTGCACTATATCTCGAACCTCCTCTCTAGTAATCGCTTTTGTCTCGGGAGGCGAGTGTAATGCCATTCTCTTACTGCCTCTTGAGGTTGTTACATTCCGGACGGGTGTAGAATCTTTGTTTGAGGTCTTTGATATCGATTTGAGACACTCAGGGCATTTCCAATCCTTATAGGTCTCTGAAGCAGTGGATATTTCTGGCATAGATAAACACAGAAAATGGTAGCATTTGTTACAATGCTTACAGTTAATGTAGCTTTCGTTATTATCTATGCTTACATTACCGCATTACCCATGTACGTCGAGTCGAAGACATGTCTGTACTCTTGTAAGTGTCAAGCCTTATATTTAAGAATGTCGAGAATATCGAGCTTAATTAAATTGTTAGTCAATGTCCAGCCTTATATATAATTTACCATGAATGGCCTTCCTTATAATTTGACACTTCACTACGTTACTATATTCGTTATGCTAAACATCGACTACTTATACAGGTCTGGAACGCGACCGGTTTAATGTTGGTAGCTCTGTAACTTGCACGAAATCCACAATTTTGAGATGAACCAACGAATTCTTGAAGGGAAATCCATAAAATCCACGTAGAATGTTCGTATATTAGCACTCTTTAGAGGAAATAATTGTTATTTAATCACTTAGGCACTAATTATTATATGTTTACACAATTATTGTCCTACGATTTATTGTTACTGTCAAAAATACTGGGCATAACGTGTATACAGTTTTATTATTATTAAAGTCAGTTTTAATGCTGGAGTATGATATCGATGAAAGTTACACACTTTAGCAATACACTGAATTTACTTTTGATACAATTCACACAATTTTACTTTCTTAATTAATTTTTAATTACGGAGCCAATGTTTACATTAGCAAGTGACAGCTGACATTATACAATCTTTTAATTTCATGCAATCTTGAAAACGGACCTAAAAATAATAATATCCTCAAGACCGAATTTCGGCTACAGCAGCCAGTCTTAACGGAGACTAGCCATCTGCGCAGGAGATATAATAGTGCACAAGTGTGTGCGCAAACTCAAATGCACTCTCTGTTTCCTAACTCTCGAGATCCGATGGAACGGTAATTCGACACGACCGGAGAGAAATCGGGCGCAGGACCAACGGCTTAACGTGCTTACCGAGGCACGGGGATGGTCTCACACCGCCAACTTCCTAACTCCGGACTGCTATTGAGATTTCTTAACTGAAAAACGCAATAACTTTTTGTTGGCCCGATCCTGGATATGAACCCGAGACCTCATGCACAGCAGTCGCATTCACTACCGCTGCGCCACTACTATCAACTTAGACCAATCAAAATGTTCCATTGATTGAGTCAGTTTCACTTCGGAGATTTGTCAACGACAGACGTGTTATTGACTTGTGCTCAATTTTAATTCATAAACTGTGTTTTAAGTGCAATCTGTGTGACGTGACTGATACTCACAGAAAGACAATTAAATACTTTACCTATTGTGATAAATGTGTATTAAATACTGCTGTGCTGGAAGTGATATTTGTCTTTAAAGTTTTAAAAATTTGATTAACTTTTGGAAAAGTCGGTACTTTACGAACATAAAACAAAAGAGTGGACTTTGACCGATCATTAACAAATCTATATATAAAACCAACGATTCTTATTTGTAAAAATCTTTAACCATCAGATCAATCAATTCGTTGTAGTACGTACGGTTCCGATAGCCCGTTACGAAGAGTGTATGACTGGCCGTCCAAAGTGCGGGTTCGAACCACACTCGAGCACCAGACTTTTTGTGCTATGTATATTTGTCACCGTTAGATCTATCGATTGATCGTATCTGTAATAGACACTCTTTTTGTGATTTCGAAGTATTTTATGTTTTTTCCTATAATTTTTATATACCTCACCATGGCGAATGTTCAAAGAACCCCACCAAAAGCGACCCAATCGCAACTAACTCAATCAGAACCCGACATCAATTCTGCAATAAAGATGAGTGGTTATGTAAACACCAGCCGCAATAAACGAGCGCGCCAAGCAAATTCACCACAGAGTAGTTCTGAATTGACTTCCAAAACGGAGGATGGAAGTATTTCAAAAAAATTGGAGGAACAAACTGAATTGATATCCAAGCTAATGTCAGAGGTTAGAGACATCAAGGTTCAAAATGCTCAAATTCAGGACACTAATATGGAAATTCGCAAATCGAATGAGGAAATTGTGAAATCTATTAGCTTTATAAATAATCAGTTTGAGGACTTGAAAAAGAGGTTGATGAATTAAGAAAAGAGCGTCATGATCAACGTTTGTATATAGAAAACCTAGAGAGGAAGGTTCTGGATCTGCAACATAAATCTCGTTCGTCTAGCATTGAACTAAAAAACATTCCGCAATCACAAGTGGAAAACAATACGAGTCTAACAAACTTAGTAACTAAAATTAGCGAATCAGTTGGATTACCTATTGCTGCTTTGGAGCTTCGAGATATATACCGACTGCCTGGCAAATCAGCTAATGTTACTGCCCCACGTCCAATAGTAGCCGAGTTCTCAACAGTGCATACTAAGCAAACTCTTTTATCTGCTGTTCGTATGTTCAACAAAGGAAAGAGCAAAGAACATAAATTAAATACGTCTCTCATAGGTATGCCAGGTACAAGCCTGCCTATTTATATTGCCGAAAAATTACCGGCTAGCTCCAAAAGGTTGCTGTTTTTAGCTCGAGAGTTTGCCAAAAAGAATGGTTATTAATACTGCTGGACAACTAACGGCAACATTTTTCTGCGAAAGCAAGAGGGTGATAAACAGATATTAGTTCCCACAGAAAAATATCTTCAAGATCTGACAACAAATACCAAGTGACTATATAAATGTTCATGTTTATTACTGTGTCTTCTATTACTATCTTATTTATTTTATATTTATTTATTGTCTCAATTTGTCAATAACTTATGTAAACATCACATCATTCAACTCAACATAAAAATAACAGATTTACTAATGCCTACCAATTTATGAATAGCAATATTAGACATTCACTCAATTTCTCATTGCCATCACATTTTATAACACAAATTATACAGAAAATTCAATTCATGCTGCAGACATCCCACCCAATGCTAATAATAACATATAGTATTTTCAAATGTTTTATCAACCGCAAAATAACCACATTACGACTTAGAAATTGTTCAATAACTTGGATTAGTATCAACTTTAATGTTAAACACTCCTCAGTCACTCATAGAATTCTAGCTTACAAATTATTAATTACAAATGGCTAATTCAAAGGATATCTTTAACGAACTGGATGAAATTTGTGTTGGCACCTCATTTGATTGTTTTCCGGAGGACTGTATAAATTATGTTATTCAGTCAAACAGCAACATAAGCTAATCCATTTAAATATACGTAGCATAAATAAAAATTTTGACCATCTTCAAATATTGTTACAGCAAACACAAATTAGTTTCGATATTATAATTTTAACAGAATGTTGGCTCTACAAGATTAATAATCTGCCTATACTGGATGGGTTTAATTCACATTGCACCAAAATCAATCGCAACCAAAATGACGGAGTTGTTATATACACTAAAGCAGAATTGAAAATAACAATTCACGAGCCGGACTTCCAGGGCGGCAACTGTTTAGTTTGTTTTATTGATAGTTGCTTGGCAGTAGTGGCGATCTATCGCTCACCATCGTTCAATACTAATGATCATCTCGAACGATTCTTAATCAGCCTTAACAATATATATGTCGAGTTATCTTGCTACCAAAGTATAGTTCTCGTAGGTGATCTTAACATTGACATCAAATAAACTAATAGAAACGACCGCTGTTTTGATTACCTTACATTAAATGCAACTCATGGGCTATTACCTTCACATCTACTGCCAACCCGAATGGACAGTTGCCTGGATCACATTTTTATTAAAACTCCCTTTTCTACTACCACCTTAGTTTTGGAATCCTATATGACGGATCATAAGCCCATCGTATTATTTATATCTAACACCAACCCTGTGCGTAAAAATTTTTACTATGCTACTCAACTAAACTATAAAGCTATTAAGACAGACATAGAAACCACGGACTTTGCAGACTTTTATAAGTTTAGTGACGCAAATAACGCGGTGGATTATTTTATATTTTTACTAAGATCCATCATTGCTAAACACACCAAGCACATTTTAATTCCAAGAAAACAACGTCCTATCAAGCCTTGGATGACGCCTGGCCTATTAAAGTGTATTAGAAACCGTGATAAAATGCACATGAAATCTAAACATTAAACAACCCGATAATTTAATTCTCAAAACTACCTACACTCGATATAGGAATTTTTGTAATGCCCTTCTACGCAGATTAAAAACTTTCTATGAACAGTGTGAACTTGAAAAAGCAAAATATAATCCCAAAGCCCTATGGAGAACAATCAAAGACATAACCAATACACGAAAGTTGTGTAACAGTCCTGTTGAATTATTGGAAATTGGTGATAACCCTAAAACATCAATGAATGAGTTGTGTACATTCTTTTCTAATGTGGGAAAAAATATGGCCGCAAATATACCCAAAACTGTTTCATTCACAGCCAAAGAATGTTTGTCCCAGAATAAAAGTAATCTACCCTGTCCTACTAATCCTCTTGTTATTTTAGAAGTGGACAAAGCAGAAGTTGAGTCACAAATCCTTCTGGCCCGCACTGACTGTGCTGTTGGATGGGACGGCATTCCTATCAAAATACTTAAAACTTGCCGTCATGTACTAGTCGCACCAATGACCTACTTGTTCAACCTTTGTATACGCACAGGCATATTTCCTAATGCTTTCAAGAAGGCAATTGTTCACCCAATTCACAAAGGCGGGAGCAAACTGTGTCAACAATTACAGACCGATATAAATCCTGCCTGCGATGTCTAAAATCTTGGAAAGGATTCTAAACAAGTGTCTTAGAGGTTTTTTAGATAAATATGATCTAATAGCTAGCAATCAATACGGTTTTCGCACTGGGGTCTCGACAGAAGATGCCATACTTGACTTAACCCAAAGTATAGCTAGCAAACTTGAAGCTAACATAAAATGCCTGGCAATATTTTTGGACCTTTCCAAAGCATTTGACACAGTTTCTGTACCTATACTAATAACAAAATTGGAAAAACTTGGCATTCTCGGAACTGAACTCAAACTTTTCCAAGATTATTTGATTAAACGTACACAGCAAATTAAAATTGAAACTCATATAAGTGACGAACAGTTTATAACTTATGGTGTGCCTCAAGGCAGCATATTGGGTCCCACATTGTTTAAAATCTACATAAATGATCTCTGTAAAATAAAGTTACCTAATACTGATATATATGTATACGCCGATGACACAGCAATACTTGTGCATGGACCGAACTGGGACAAGATAAAAACCACAGCTGAACTTGCCCTAAATAAAGTAATGAAATGGCTCAACTCAAATTCACTAACAATCAACTTTAATAAAACGGTATACATCCCTTTTTCAATTAGAAGCAACACATCACCATCCCTCGATTACTCATTAGCTTTACACTCATGCCCTGACCCATCGACAGCCTGCAATTGTCCTTTGCTTAGAAGAGCAGATAGTGTTAAGTATTTGGGTGTTCTAATAGATAATAAACTAAGATGGGATGAACATTTAGACACCCTAAGCATTAGGTGCATACGACTCATTCATGTCTTTAAGTCTCTTAGAGACTCCGCTAGTCTTGAAACATTGAGGATGATCTATTACGCACTGTGCCAATCGGTTTTGGGATATTGTATCTCTGTATGGGGAGGAGCAACAAAAACAGGCATGCTTAAGTTAGAGCGAGCACAGCGAGCCATACTCAAAGTTATAAACAACAAACCCTACAGGTATCCTACGGCACATTTATACTCCGATTGTAAGGTTTTAACTGTCCGTCAATTGTTTATACTACGATGTGTCCTTAGAACTCATACGACCACACAGCCATCCAACCCATTAAAACGAAGGCATAATCTTCTTAGCAGCAAACACAAGACCACATTTGCTCATCACCAATTCTACATACTATGCACATATATTTACGAAAAAATACATAAACAACTTAATATATTAGATTTAAACACTCACTCGCTAAAAAGTAAATTAACCGATTGGTTACTAGCACGGATTACACCGCCACAGAAAACCTACTCTGCTATATCGCTTAATGAAAGTGTATGACACTCTCACATACATATACACACACGCATCCTCACACACACACTCACACACATTTACACACGTAAAAGAGCGCACGCATGCACGCATACACTTTATTTTAATCCTTTTCTATGTTGATTTCCTTTAATTATATCATACTAAATCGTTGTACAAATCTATTATTGTAAAACTTATACCGATCACTGTCTCTTAAGACACAGGCTAAGCCTAGTTTAAGGGGCAGAGTTAATATTTCTATTAAACAGATCTTTACAATTTTACAAATATAGTTATTACATCCACAGAGGCAAAGGGCAGAGTTATTATTTGGTAGTCCAAATAATACCTCTGCCTTTTAACTTGGAGTAAATAGGCGTGAGACAATGTATGTATGATATTGGAACCATCAAACTTATTAAATTCAAAATCCCAAATTGATACTTAATTATATTCAAGATGTTTTCAGAATTCGATGTTACCAAAAACAGCTATGTACTAATTATAAGGATCCTTTTGTTATTCATCTAATTTTACAATAAAATTTATTATATCATTGATCGATTTCTGGAAAAATTGCCGTATCCCATTTAAACAGATATTGTTATACATATCAAAAGGTTATTAGTTTAAAGCCGATATATTACACCATCAACAAATCAAGTCCACTCATAAAAATCGTAAGTCAGTAAGTTACTCATAGTAATATTAAAGAAACATTTCTGAACACATAATGATTATTTGTTAATAAACTGACCCCCAGCACGATGACGTTGACGAGGTTGGAGTCGGTGGTGAGCGCCCAGGGCGCCGCCGGTGGGCCCGCGCGCCCCTGCGCCTCGCCCGCCGCCGTTAACGACCTGCCGCACAACGCTACTGCTTATACATCACATTCAAGAACACAGCTGCTTACTACCAAAATGGCTGTGTAATTAAAACAAAAAAAAGTCAAAGTTTTGGGCCAACTATTTGTATTGGTGCGTAACCTCTCGATTGTACTAAATCCTGTCATGAACGAATCCGAACAACTGTGTTATACAATTTTGAAATGAAAAATTCACCAGAAATTACTTATATTGTAAGTTTTGTCGTTTGAGTCCACGTTTCAGATAGACATTTTCATGGCACGTCTACTGATCTAATTCTTTTACGCTGACAAATCGCCAAAACTGATTTTGGAAAAAAGTTCGTCAGATTTTTAAAAAGAGAAAAGTCTTTTCTATTTCTCTAAATTAAATGCCTAATTTTCGATTGCAAAAGTTATACTCATAAAATACATTCTTAATCTTTACATATGTAGGGATTAAGAAGGTAGGCTTCTTCGTATTTATAACACGCTACAACCATTCACACAAATTATTACCCCGTATAGGAAACGAATCCACACCATCACAATAGACATTGGCGAGATAATTGCTTACACCACTACGCCTATCGAGCAATAATTACAGTCAATATAAGTCAGAGTACAACTCACCCGACTCTAGTATTCAGTATAACAGGGAGGGTGGCATCGAGACAGTTTGCGCCGGCCGGACAGTGCTCGCGCATGGGACAGTGCACGAAGCCCAAGTGCTGGAACAGCATCAGCTTTCTGTCTTGCTCCATGCGGTCCAGCATTTTGTATCTGCATACGTAAGTAAAAAGACGAAGTAATAACACGTTTTTTTTACAACATACTTAATTATAATCTCTCGTTTCCCCATACAAAAACGTAGCATTTTCTCTTCATTTCCATAAAACGAGTACATAAAAAGTAACGTTTTTTTATGTTAGTGAAATTTATTTAGTGGTCGCCTTGCCACTGCTTCCACGACGCGATGGTTTCGAATCCCAGATATGACAGAAATTTATGTGATCCACAAATGGTTGTACCAGTACTCTCACCACTCTTATGGTGCTTGGTAGTCAATTCACTCCTAGAACAACTCAACAAAGGTCCGTACTTAACGGTCGGATATGCGGATGACTTTGTGATACTCGACAATGGAAAGTTCCCGAGTACGGTATCTAGTCTCATGCAGAAGGCCCTGATTACGGTGGAAAAATGGTGCAGTAGCAATCATTTATCGATCAACCCAGAGAAAACGACTGTCGTGCCATTTACTAGGATGAGGGATCTGACAGGGTTGGGAACTCTCTCCATGTATGGTACGCAGTTACAATGGTCCATGGAGGTGAAGTATCTAGGCATGACCTTAGATAGCAAACTAACGTGGAAACCTCATGTAGACAAAGTCATAGAGAAGGCCCAGCGGATCTTCGGCATGATTCGTTCTACTTATGGGAAGACCTGGGGGCTAAAGCCCAAGGTCATCAAGTGGCTATACATGATGATGAGAAGACCTATACTCACGTATGGAAGCATTGTCTGGTGGCCAAGAACTAAACTAGCTACATGCAGGATCGCGCTGTCAAAGGTGCAGCGATTGGCCTGCATGGCTATAACAGGGGCGTTCCCGACTACGCCAACGGCAGCGTTAGAGGTCTTGCTGCATCTAACGCCGCTACACATTGTTGTGGAGTCAGAGGCAATAAAGGCGCTACACAGATTATCTGTGCATGGGCTGTGGAGCGTCAACATGCCGGTAACACGACACACAAAGTTGGAGATTTCAAAGGATCTCAAAAGGATTATGAGCATGGGATGCGACAAAATGCAACCATTGCACATATTCAAAAAGAATTTTAAAATAAAGGTCCCCACGAGGGACGAATGGAGACAAGGTCTACAATCCCCTGACAAGGGTTGTCTCATCTGATACACTGATGGTTCCAAAATGGAAACAGGATCGAGCGCTGGTATCTATACCAACGACTGCAAGGTGAGCCAAAGCATGGGCAAATATGCAACGGTCTTCCAAGCGGAAACCTATGCTATAATTGCCTGTGCTCAGGAGAATATCAACAGAAATGTCACTGACAGGACTGTGTATATTCTCAGTGACAATCAAGCTGCTCTCAAGGCTCTGGACTCGTGTAGGGTAGACTCCAGACTGGTCCTGAACTGTGTTAAGGCCCTAAACAAACTTGGCAGGAAGAACACAGCCAGACTGGTGTGGGTTCCGGGGTATGCAGGGGTGCAGGGCAATGAGGAGGCTGATGAATTAACCAGAAAGGGCTCGGAGCAACTGTTTGTGGGACTCTCTGAGAGCACCGTCAAGGCAGCTTTGAATGCACATGGCAATGACAAACACAGGCTAGAGTGGAAGGCCCTGAGGGGTCTGGAACACTCCAAGAAATTCATTGCAAACAGAGCCACAGGCTTCACCCGGAAGTTCTGCGGGTATAACAAGAGCCAAATACGCCTGCTCACAGGAGCGTTCACTGGCCATTTTGGCACCAACGACTTCCTGTGCAGACTGAGATTGGCTCACAATTCGATCTGCAGAGCCTGTGGTGAACAGGACGAGTCCATATCGCACCTAGTATGTGAATGCGACGCGTTGGCTGGATTGAGAATGGGTCTGATGGGATTGGCATATCCAAACCCTGAGGACTTCAGGCTTCTCCCTCTGAAATGTACGCTACGACTGATGCAGTACATTCATAGAGAGATAGCTAAGGGATAAATCTTGGGGCCGACACAAAAGATCCCAATGGATCGAAGTGTCGCCGGTCTGTGCTGACTGGCCCCCATACATAAGATAATGGTTGTACCGAGTGTGAGTGCACTTTATTTCGTTGCGACACAGTAATTATTTCTAGGGCGTGCGTTTACTTGTTAAAAATATAAACATAAGAATATCTCTTTATATAGCTTAACTAATATTATAAATAAATGCGAATGTGGATTTGTTTATCATGAAATTTCGCACACACGTTGTCAGGGGTACAGAAAAGAAGAAGAAAGTGTATCTTGCACCCAGAAAAAAGTAATGTTTACAAGGAATAGCAATTTCACGCGAGCATATTTTAGTTGACTAAAAATTGACAGGCATCGGTACTAGAGTTCAACTCGCACATCACCGCCTATTCTTTTTAAGGTTATTATTTTGACTCAAATCTAACGTCAGTACTCATCTAAGCAGTTAACAGACTACTCACCTGAAATCGTCTTGTAGAACGTCAGTGATCTCTTTAATGTCTTCCTGTGTGATGGTCCCCGTCGGCGATATACTCTTGAAGTGGTAGAACAGATCCGCGTGTTCCAGTAATAGTTCCTGCACAAAAATTATTTTATAAAACCATTGCTAATTGAAAATCCGACATATTAAAAATACCGTTAGGTATACTTCTCAATATTTTTGTAATATCTTTCACTGTATTATCAATATTTTTGTAATATCTTTCACTGTATTAAAAAGTCTGTATTTTAAGAAACAGAGAGACAGAGTGGATTTCTAATCTAACTACTGAAATCTAATAGAGGTCACTGTGTGTCGGTGGTTAGTGATATTTAACGTCTCGGTCTCGAAGTCAGCGATTGCGGGGTGGCGGCGCCAGAGCGGTAACGTGTTGAGTTATGAGAAATTAGTGTCTTTGTTCGCGAACAAAATGTCTTAAAAGCATCGACAACATCTTTTTGATACAAACATCGGTCGTTGAAAAGCAAAAAATAAAATGCACAATACTATATCAATGCAGACGCGTGATTTGACTCCGTGTAGGATGGTGGTACATTCCCTGCATATTATTACTATAGATATTTACTATAAGCCATACGTTTTAACGGATGGCGGCGCTTAAACATATAATTTCTGTCCGTACGCTCGTTAGCCATGTTAGTAGTATATGAAGAGAGAGTATGGCGAGTTACTTGGAAGTTGTCCTTGGCGCGGCGCTGTATCTGGCGCTGGTGCGTGTCGTAGACGCGCTGCTGCTGGGCGTCGGCCAGCGCCTCGTAGCACTCGCGGCCCATGAGCAGCACGCGCACCTCGCTGAGCTGCTTGTATATGAAGAGAGAGTATGGCGAGTTACTTGGAAGTTGTCCTTGGCGCGGCGCTGTATCTGGCGCTGGTGCGTGTCGTAGACGCGCTGCTGCTGGGCGTCGGCCAGCGCCTCGTAGCACTCGCGGCCCATGAGCAGCACGCGCACCTCGCTGAGCTGCTTGCCCGGCGTCACGTAGCCCGTCTCCTCCAGCAGCCGCTTGAACTGCTGGCACCACCTGTCCACGTACGCGCCTCTTTAGATCTACTACTGATTGCCCGGTGCTCGAAATTACAACATAATAATATTTGAAAATTTGAACATAATAATATTTATAGCGTGTGCACTTCACTAGTGTAAGTAATTCACACGCTCCGCCGGATCACGTCGTGTGGCGTGTGTGTGCGTAAGCGCGCGAGGGTCAGTGGCCGTGGCAATAGCAACCATCTGAGCTAGCCACCATAACACACCTCACAAACGAGGTGTGTTAAAAAATTAAGATGATATTATATTTTTATGAAAAACTTTTTATTTATTCATTAATATTTATGTTGTCCCCTTCAAAGTACTCCCCCTCAGACATAATATGCACACTTTTGCCAACGCTTATTCCAATCCTTAAAGTACTTCTAATAAGCACTTTTTGCAACAGCCTTGAGCTCTTCTAATGACGCAGTTTATGTCTCCTCAATCATAGCATATCTCCATCCTTTCTTTCAATTTGGGGAACATAGAAGGTTCACAGGGAGCAATCCTGACCCATTTGAGCAAATCGTGGTTTGCTCAAATAGATTATTCATATTAGGTCTTTACCTATGAAATTACCGTTTTTCATTAAATAAATTAAGCGTATTATTTTTCTATATTTTTTACTTTTATTAATCAAAATAATCACCCATGCAATCAATGCATTTTTGCCAACGCATTGGTAGCTTATTGATTATATATTCTTCAAAAATCTGCTGGACGGGAGTTAGTGGTCGGAATATTTAACAAAAAAATATTTATTTAATTAAAATTATTAAGAATGGTTCTACAAGACTAAATAATTAATAAAACAATGTAATATCTAACTTATTGCTAACTATGCATAAATGTTGACACGCGCAGGGCTCATCCGGTGCGTGGTCAGCAATCGATGGTTTGACTCACTTCGTCCGATTGTTTAACTCCTCCCTCCCTTAGTTGGAAGCGCGATACGCAGCTTCCTGTAGCGTCTGGCAGCCGTCTTGATTTCTTCCATTCATAAACTTTCCAAGCAGCTATGCCCAAAATAATGACGTATAGACCGATTGTCGTCCAACTTCAAGTGGCCATTAGAACTTGCCAGTCGACACTGCTGTCATCTTGGATGTCTTGGGCGCGGTCCACATGGATGCTGTCTAGGGCGATGTCTTCAAGCTGTAGATTTTAGTAGATGTTGTCCTCTGGGATGAATCTTGTGCTAGGTAACGGGATCATTTCATCTATTGTTGTGGTATTTGTGATGGTCTTCAATGTTCTATTCAAGATATCCAACTGACAGTCGCTGGTGATACTAATGAGGTGGATTCCAGTTATTTTCTTGTATTCTGATTTCAATCCGCAGCGAGATCTTATGACTTGCTCTTGATTTCGTATTACCAGCCATTTGTTGTCTTCTATCTTCTGAATCTTCCCTTGTTTGAAGTTCATTCGCGCCCGGGTGCAGTTTGATGTTTGATGCTTGATGAGTGCCATAATGCAATCATTGGATGTTTCGATTAGTTGAGTGTTGAGGGATTCGCAGAGATTCACATCTTGTGCAACAGTCTTACAGGTTCCCTCAAGGTAGGAGTACTTCTCGCCACTCAGTGCTAGGTATTTGGATTTTGGTATAATGGTTAGGTTTTGTTTGTCTGGAATGGAGTATATATGGAGAAGGTCATATTGTTCTAGATCTATGGAAGGAATCTCTAGGATAAACGTCAATGCATGTTCTGTACTGTAAGCTTTTACATTAATTGATTTTTCTATAGTATGAATATTTATAATATTAACTTTATCTACTGGCAGAAATTGTGAGTGAAATTTGTGAATGCTTTGTAATTCATCTAATAAACTATGCGGAGCTATTATACTAGGATGCATTACGCCTAATTGAGCAATGGTTATGGCGTCTTCTAATACTACAAGTTTATCTAAGAGAATCTGGAAACTAAAATCTATTTGAATGCATAAATCTAAAAAATGCATACGATTTATCGTTATTTCTAATAGCGGTATTTTTCAATAGGTTAGTTAATTTCTTTTGATTTTCACTAAGAATTGAAACCTGTTTACTCAATTCGTCTATGGTGTTTTTAGCTAAAAATAGAGATTGTTTTTCTTAATTATTAATTTTACCAACTGAATTGCGTATGGTCGATAATTCCTTTTCTATTTTGACAACATCGTCATAGTTTAAATTACCCGTAATAGCTTTAATAACAGATCCTAATCCATTTATTATACCGCGTCTAACTCCAATATGTAGTGCAATAAACATAATTTTCTTACCTATCAAGTTAACACTAAACTCTATTTGATCTTTATAAGTCCTATACATATTTTCCGAACCTAAGGCACTAATCTCTGCTGCCTTTGTAGTAGAATATAATGCTAATAATTTTAAAGTGACTTCGTGCAAATATGAGACATTATAGACACAAGCCAAGCTAAAAGTATCGACCTGTCTAAGGACTTGTCCTTGTTTCAGCAAAAGTATTCCGTTTTCATTATTGACCGGACTTAGGGTCAAGTTGGCGGTTGTGTAGAGCACGCAGGCGCCTGTGATGAGGATCCTGGAACAAGATGCGGTCATCGTAGTAGTTTATAATGAACCGTAATTGATTTAGCATTTGGGTGACTGCCTATAATTTCAGCTATATTGTTGGGATGAAGATATATAATTTTATACGGACCTTTGAAAACCGGCTTCGTCTTGTCTTTGCGCGCAGTTTTCGCCACCTGTTTGTAAACCATCTCACCTACCTTAAATGAAATATCTTCTGCTGCTTGATTGCGTTTTTCTATTATTTGAGCTTTATTTTTCGACATATGTGCTGCCAATGACTCCTGTACAGTTTCAGCGTTATTACGATGTTTAATTACGTAATCCTGATAGAATTCTTTAGAGTAAAATATTTCTAACGGATTTCTAGAAGCTGTATGGCCAAACAAAAGCTCTCGAGGTGTATAACCTGTTACAGAATGTATAGAGTTATTATAGGCAATAATTGCGTATTTCATTATCAACTGAATGGGATCTTCTTTATTCGTCATTCTTTGAATACAAATTATCTCACCTATTGTGGAATGGAAACGTTCTACGGGAGAGTTAGAATTTGGATTATATGGTGTAGTGAAGTGTATGTGAATATCATGAGAAGCGCAAATTTCTTTTATGACATCGTTATCAAATTTACTATCGGAATCAGTTGTAATTTTTAAAGGTAGTCCTATGACTGAGAAAACTTGCAATAATGCTTCAGCTATGTGTATACTACTAGATGCATTTAAAGGAACTGCTTGTGCAAATTTAGAAAAGTTATCTACTATAGTTAAAAACTTTGCTCTACCAGTAGAATAAAGATCCATAAATAAGTGTTCAAGAGGCTTTGTAGGAGTTGGTGTTAGGGCTAAAGAAGTCTTAAGGCGGTTTCTCTCATATTTAGCTTTCAGACATATATTATGTCACATTGATTTATGTATCTTTGAACGGAAAGTAGCATATTAGGCCAATGATAGTTTCTATGAAGTTGTTTATGAGTTTCTTGGATACCTCGATGCATCGTTTTACCTTCGTGGTATTTCTTTATTAATTCTTCCTGTTCTGTTTTATTTTCTACTAAAGTGACTCGAAACTACATCTAATTAATTTTGGACCTCTATCGTTGAATATTGTTGTATAGACTCTAGAAAACGCTAAGTATAAATGTTCGTCATAAAAATAGCAATGAAATATGCGACCCGCGATAGTATGTTCTTTTAAGAACTTAATAATCTCAGCTTCAGTGTTATTAACCGGAATAAAAACATCTTTAATAATCATCCTAGAACTAGTGGATCTATCATCTAGTCTATAAGTTAAACCTGGTCTTGATCTAATATGAAATTGTTTCAATTGTCTGTCGATAGCGTCTGTTAAGATGGGGATACCATTATTGTCATTATCGGGTTGAGTATGGTTTGTCGAGACGAGTTGGTCGGGATTCGTAGTCGCTTCGCTAACTTGATCAGTGTCAGTCCTGTCAGGGCGTGATTGTGTGTCACTATCTATATCCATGTTTCATCTAACGTTTTCGCTATTATTTGTATTGTCATCATTAGGTGCCCTTTTTTCTGTTTCTGTTTGTCTACGAGCATTGTCAAAAATCCTGTTAATAATTTCGTCGTCGTCGTTGTCGTCTAAGTTGACCGCTAGTGAATCTATACAGTTATGAATTTTTTTTACCCTAGATAGTGCATCTGCGTTAGTATTTTGCCTACCCTTTTTGTATACTACTTTATAATCATATTCAGCCAATTTTAACCGCCATCTGGTTAATTTTGAGTTAGGGTCTTTTAAGGTCATTAGCCATGTTAGCCATGAATTTTCGGCCGTACAAATAGGGACGGAAATATTTTATGGCCCATACAATCGCTAACAATTCTTTCTGAATAGTAGAGTAAAGCGTCTCTGTATCTGATAATGTTCGAGATGCATATGCGACCGGTTTATCTGAGCCTACATTACCCTGTGATACCACAGCGCCTACGGCAAAATCTGATGCGTCTGTTGTCAATATGAATGTTTGTTCAAAATCTGGGTTTTGAAGAATAGGAGCGTTAGTTAATATTGTTTTACATTTATTTACAGCCTCTACAAAATCTTCTGTGTGTACTACTTTAGCGTTTTTCTTAAGAGAATATGATAATGGTTTGGTTAATTTAGCGAAATCTTTAATGAACTTGCGGTAGTAGCCTACTAAACCAAAAAACGACTTTACGTCTTTTTGAGTTTTCGGTATGGGAAAATCTAAAACGGCTTTAATTTTATCTCTATTGGGTTTGAGTCCTTGGTCAGTCAGCTCATGCCCAAGAAAGTTAACTTGCTTTTGTAGGAACTCAGATTTATCTAGTTGTATTTTCAGATTATGAATTTTGAACCTATCAAATACTTGTTTAAGTCTTTCAATATGTTCTTGTAATGATGTAGACACTATGATGACGTCATCGAGATACGTGAATACATTGTCTAATCCTCTTAGGATATTATCCATTAGACGCTGAAATGTACTGGGTGCATTTTTTAGCTCGAATGGCATTCTTAAAAATTCGTAATGGCCTCTTTCTGTAGTGAATGCTGTATTTTCTATATCATTGGGATGCATTTCCAGTTGGTGGTAACCACTAGCAAGATCAAGGGTGGTAAAATACTGTGCTCATCCTAGTCTGTCAAGAATATCATGTATGTTAGGAAGCGGGTATTTGTCTTCAATTATTCGGTCATTAAGTCGTCTATAGTCGATCACTAATCTCCATTTAACTTTCCCTGAAGCGTCTGGTTTCTTAGGAACTATATGGACGGGACATGACCATGGTGAAATACTTTCTCTGATGATACCTTGTTTTAAGAGGTTATCTACTTGATTTTGTATTTCTTGGGGCTGTTGAAGTGCTTGCCTATAGCTCCTAACAAAGATTGGAGTGTCGTCTGTTAATCTAAGTTCATGCTTTACTGTACGTGTGAAAGATAGTAGTATATTATCAGAATGAAAGATTTGTCTATAGTTATAACATAACTTAGTTATATCCCGCTTTTCTTCTTCGTTCATATGGCCGGTTCTAATTTTATCAAGATTCCTACGAAATTCGTTGTCAATTTCAGTGTCATCTTTTACGTCTACTTGATTGAGTTTACAGGTCTTATAGTCTTGTCGTAAATTTGTCAATATTGGTTCAAGTGCTAAAGGTCGATTGTTAACTATTATTTTCTTTTCGTCTGTAGAATTTATAACTGAAGATCTAAATGAACCATTTTTAACTGTGACTATAGCAGCTGGTGATTTTAGTCCCTTAGACCAACAGAAATCATCACAAATATATGGTCCGTCTGCATAATTAGTCTCAACTACAATAAGTTTCTCGCATTTTGGTTCTATTCTAATTTTCTTAACCGGATAATCTAAATAAATTGGTATCTGACAATTTGATGATTTTAATATTCTATTTTTAAATCTATGCTACACCCTAACTCTCGTAACAAATCCATGCCTATAATTCCTATATATTTTTCATCAAAATCGAAAACTAGAAACTTATGAAATTTATCTGTATTGAACTGTGGAGGTAATGGTAAAGATGCCACCTGCTCATGCTTCGTAATCCCGTGTGCTGTTTTAACTAAAAACGGTTCATACTCTATGCAATGTTCAAAAATAGTGTTTTTTATAACGCTAGGCGATATCATACAGTTAGTAGCACCCGTATCTAATAGAAACTTACCCTTAAATTCTGGTATTTCTATATAAGACAGATGGTCTTTGCCCTGACTATTTAACTCTACTGTGTTAATTAACTGTGGTCCTCCTGTTCCCTGTGCCGGGAAAAATCCTGATGGTAAGGCTCAGTAGCAGGCGTCTCCTGGTACATCTCAGTTGGTTCGCTATATTCAATGTTATAACACTCACCTTGTTCATAGTAGGGATCATACTGGTCTGGGTATCGTTCTTGTTCGTTAGTAGCGTAGAAAAGCTCCTCGCACTCGAATTGGGGCTTTTGAGGTTTATCCACAGACCTCATTGTCGCATCTGATACCTTTTGTGGTGGGTTCACCTGTTGGTGCGGCACATTCGGTTGTTGTCTAAAATTAGACGAGTTTCTACAATAACCGGACCCACTAGGTCTAACATTACCTGTTGACTTATTTTTCCATGGCAACATGGACTGCACCCACTACTGTCTCTGATCTGGGGTCCAGTTGTTACGCTGGGGTACAAAACTTTGGTTTACAAACCTTTGTTGGGGTTGTGCAGTATTAAATCTAAAAGGTTGACTAAGTTGTGGCTGGGGTGTATGTAAACTAAGCTTACGCGTTTCTTTTGGTTTGGCTTGCATATGCGGTGTATTAAAATTATTGCTAAACGTATTATGAGCTAAACGTGCCTCTTCCTGTCTAGCAGTGACTATAGCTATCTCCAGAGTTTCTGGATTAAAAATACGCACGCCTACCGATACGTGGAACTCCAAATTATTAATATATTGATCTATTACCATTTTTTCATAATACGACTTGTCGCTGTGCTTACCCACTGACTGTAACGTGTCTAAGATATCTCTAAGGCGTTTACCCAACGCTTCCGAATCTTCACCTTTGTTACGGCGTATACGAGTAAGCTCCTGCATTACCTGTATTTCATTACGCGGTTCGCCTAGCCTACATAATAACGCGGTCTTTATAGCCAGCCAGGTATCTAGTGATTCCTCATAAGCGATAGCATCAATTGCGGTGCCACTTAGTCTACTTTTTATTAGACAAATAAGCGCCGGATTCGTTCTAGGTGATGTATCTAATAATAACATAATATTTTCCACCTCCCTAATAAAGAAGTTAAGTGTCTTAGGGTTACCATCATATTTAGGTATAAGGTCCCTAATAAACTTCAAATTAGCCATATCTGTACTATCCATTGCCATTGTAATAATAATAAAATACCTGCTTTCTATAATAAGCTACAACACTGTCTACCCTTAAGGATAGCGTTATACTTATAAACGTTACTTAAAACACGATAATTAAATATTTACCTATTCCTGAAGTATAACGTTATAATATGAATAAAACAATTTGAATCTTATATCACTGTCTAATACCTCTGAAAGAATAGCGTCATGATATTAATAAACGCTAATTACCAGATGGTAATCGTATTACTTCGATAAGTACCTATAATGTTATAATAATTAAAATCACTACTTACATATATCGCTGCCTACCTCTTAAAGAATAGCGTTATGATATTAATACACTAATTTCAAGACGGTAATCGCACTACTGCTTATACTGTATAAATAACTTTATGATACGCGATTATATGCACTTTGTATTTACTGCCTACGCCGTAATGTTATAGCGAGCGCAATGATAAATTATATGAGCGATAACTAAATACCTAATTCAATTGTTCACTCGGTCAATTGCTTACTGCGTTAATTCTATTGTTATTAAGTTTTACCTAAATTAAATGATATACAAACTATGTCTATCGCGATTATAGCATACAGACAAAACACATAACATGAATATAAAGGATATACGACGGGAAATATAGCACAGGATACTGAGTAAACGATTCGTACTTACCCCAGGAACCTCTGCATCTCCAGTCGGGCCTTGTAGAACAGCAGGACTCCCAATTCTCCGGAACTCCGCGGGCTGCCACCGACGTAGGTTCTTCTATATCGGATCGCGAAGATCGAACCGTTCACTCTATACGAAGAGTTTATTCGATATTCGAGTGTCGGGATCCTACCGACTGCGCCAGTTAAATATCGGTGGTCGGAATATTTAATAAAAAAATATTTATTTAATTAAATTTACAGGTTTATTCTAAGAATGGTTCTACAAGACTAAATAATTAATAAAACAATGTAATATCTAACTTATTGCTAACTATGCATAAATGTTGACACGCGCAGGGCTCATACGGTGCGTGGTCAGCAATCGATGGTTTGACGCACTTCGTTCGATTGCTTAACTCGGGACGAAACAAATTCTTCAAAGGCATTTTGTACTGCCTCTCGGGTATTGATTTTTTTTCCCGCCAAGAAGTTATCCAAATTCTGGAAAAAGTAGAAGTCTGTAGGCGCAAGGTCTGGTGAGTACGGCGGATGACGAAGAACTTCCAATCCCAGCTCTTGTAGCTTGGAGACCGTCTTCTGTACAGTATGAGGTCGCGCGTTGTCGTGCAGGAGCAGTGGAGCCGAACGATTGACCAAAGCTGGTTGGAGACGTGCGAGCTTCTCCATCATTGTGTTCAGTTCTTCACAGTACACATCTGCAGTAATGCTCGTCCGTTTGTTAAGAAGCTGTGATGAATTACACCGGCGTTAGACCACCAAACAGTGACCATCACTTTTCTAGGGGTAAGTTTTCGTTTAGGGCATTGTTTGGGTGCTGAACCAGGGTCCAACCAACTGCTAAGCGCTTACGATTGTCGAACAGGATCCATTTCTCGTCACAAGTAACAATACGGTTTAAAATTCTTTAATTTGTATGCCTGTTGAGCAGGTGCAAGGCACGTCTCGATGCGTACTTCGCGCTGGCGATCATTGAGTTCGTGGGGTACCCATTTGTCAAGCTTTTTACCTTGCCAATTTGACGCAAGTGGACCAATATTGTTTTGATGCTAACGTCAAAAGCTGCTGCTAATTCAGCCGTAGATTGAGTATCATTAGCTTCCACAATCGCCTTTTATTCGTCATCGTCGACCAAAGTATTCGGACGACCACGGGGTTCATTTTTCAGATCAAAATTTCTAGAACGGAAGCGGGCAAACCAATAACGGGTGTTGCGTTCTTTTGTAGTGTTCGCTCCGTAAACGTCGGTGATGTTGCGTGCCGCTTGTGCCGCTTTGCTGCCACGCCGGTACTCATACTCCATAATTACTCCAATTTTTAACGTATCCATAATGACGAAAAATGTTCGAATGCGATGAAAACAAAACACTAACTATTAAACAAATGACGATTTTAGAAAAAAGAGTTTCATGTTTTAAAATAAAATCAATTTGAAATTAGAAACATCAGCCAAAAAAAATATTTTGGTTTGAAATGGCCAGTACGGCAGAACGGCAATTTCATAGGTAAATACCTATTATAATTATATCATTCAACAGTTCAAGATCGATGTTTATGCGACGCTTCTTCTAGTCAAAATTGAGCACCTTCGTGACAAAATTCGTTAATACTCGTCTCATAATCAAAAAAAGCCGACAAAATTGGATGGCACGGGCCAACTGCCCACGTCATCAGCAATTTCTCTAATGGTGATTCAACGATTCTTCAACACCATCATATTCACATCTTTAACGTTTTCATGAGTTATTGACGTGCTCGGACGTCCAGAACGAAGTTCCTCATTGGGTTCTTGTCGACCTGCTTGGAACAGCCTGTACCATTTTATTTTACCTACAGTAGATTCATCCTATGCCACTGTCAACAATTTGAGCGTTTCATAGCATTTAGTTTCATTTTTATAAAAGTTTTTTTTTGCCACTGTGCTGCCTAGCTTTCAGTCTGGTTTTTACGTTATTTATTATTATGAGAGAGCTTTCATTGGTTATCGTAGCTCTGGTCTCTCTGGAATCTAATGCTGAGACTGGGGATGTCACATATTTTCAGCCACGACACAAAATTTTATGCAAATCCTTTTGACCCATTTTGTGAGACAACAGACAACCACCAATCTCGCCAAACACTTCTAACCTGTATGCCTCTCACAAACAAACAAATAATGCTATATAGTTGAATCTTTGAACATATGATCGTTACAAGTGTACTAACACGACAAAATAAATAAATCGAAAATCTCCCCATAGCCAGCGAAATTTGAAGTTCACCTTACTTTTTAAACACCTCGTATATATTAAATAAAAACCAAATTCCAATTATTTTTATTGATAACACTAAAGCTCGTCAATAGCTACAAAACGAAAAGAACATTGGTTGACAAACAAGAGGAGAAAAATATTGTTATTTTTATTTTTATTTTATTGTGTTCGGAATACCAACAGCTTGAAATACAAAGGATAAAAACTTAAACAAATAACATCATAACTATTGACAGGTATTCGCAAATAGAATTTAAGTGTGTAAACCATACAAATAAAAATATACAGGATAAGTATTTGTCCTATGAGCTTGTCGCACATTTTGGATTGGGGCCGAAAAAATCGAGAAAGAACATTTTCATTTTCACTATTATCTGTGAGGATTTAACTAGAAACTCGCTATTTCTTGTTATGTTGCCAATTTATACATAACTTTTGAACGCTATGAGTATCAGCTGTCGACACGTCACGCAGTGGTGGATAGCAACGCGACGACGGAAAAATGTAGGATCACGAAACAAGACATATTTCAAAAGGACTAATAGAATAAAGCTGGATATAAAAAACCTATGAAGTATAAAGGAGAATTCAGCCAAAATGGGACAGTAAGGGTCAGAGAAAAGATAAATAATCACAAATTGTTAATATGCCATGAGGTAAGATAGTGAAGCTAAGACCAAGGAACATAATATATTTAAGTATTTAAATCTCGTATCATCGTTAATGAACATTTAAATAAAGGACATAAAAAGACATCACACAAATATTTGTCCAATAGGGAAATCGAATCGATAACACTAAACATACTGGTAGTGATGGATGAAAGTGTGGCCGTCCTGAACACGTCTGCTCCTGGAATGGGCAACATTTTATTTGCAGACCTTAACCTTTAGACCTTTCAAATAAGACCTGTTCATAAAATATACAATTATAATATTAATAACTTATTTATTAATTACAGTGGTAAATTATGAATACAGTCCATAAAGTAATTAACATAGGTAATATAATATGTATGGATTTGTTTGTTACTCTTGCCCACAAAAACTACTGGACCGATTGCGATGAAACTTAGTATGTAGATAGCTGGAGACCTGGATTCACACATAGACTATATTTTTACCCCGATATTTCCACGGGAACGGGACTTACGCGGATGAAACCGCGGGGAAAAAGTAGTGATATATAAAATTTTGAAGTAAGTCACTCACTCGAAATTTCTATGTTCTTCTTGAGCTTCATGCAGGAATGTTTTAAATACAGCTGCCGCCTCATTCGACTCCAGTATTTCGTACGGGATCTTCTGAGACTGGCCCAACGTCTGAAATATATAATAAAGTTAAAATAAAGGTCATAATGTAGATACGGTTTCTAGCGAGGACATAGTGATGGTAGACAGCCGTGTTGTGTACAAGAAACCATGTCGGAACCATGTATCATGGTAATTTACAACTATTTATTTTGGGAGAGAGTGTAGCATTTTTGATGATGCTTTCATACTGCAGTTTTTGGGATAAGCTAGTGCTTATTAAATTTTTTTCTCAATATGGCTACTAATGTTAACAATGGTAGATAGTACTTATACAAGAGTTTAATTTAAAGAAGCCACTGATTGACCTGCTGATTTTAGATTTTTATATCAATAAATTATTAATATTTCATTAAATTCGATAATTACTATCTTAATATTGTTTTTACTATATTAGTAATTCTATCTAATTGCCTAGAGGTATTTTTGTAATTAGACCTCCAGACCGACCAGAATGTTCTCCAGACCGATTTCAGTCACAGTGGTCAATTTAAACGTAAACTAGCCATCTGCGCAGAAAATATAATGCGCGAACTCAAGTGCACTCTCTGTTCTTTAAGTCTCATGATGCTATGGGACGGCAATCCGACACGATCGGACAGAGATAACGGATTTACTTTAAGTGCTTTACGAGGTATGCGGTTGTCTAACACCGCAAACTACCTAACTCCGTGCTGATATTGAGATTTCGTATCAGAAAAACTCAATAACTACTTTTTGACTCGACTCAGAATTCGAACCCGAGACCTCATGCACAGCAGTCGCATTTTCTACCACTGCGCCACGTAGGCAGGATATTTGTAAGGCAGAGATCTGATGTCTATGTTTGACCTTTTAGCAAATTTGTATTCTGTATGTACCTGGTATCTGGCTCGCTCGCCGACCCTGAGCGTGGTGTCGATGGCGAGCGGGCTGTCGAGGTCGGAGCCCGACTCGGAGCCCGAGTCCTGCGCGCGGCCCTCGCTGAAGTACACCGAGAAGTCGCGGTGCGAGCGCAGCTGACGGACAACCATTGTCCAGTCGCTAAGCAACAGAACAAACGTTCAATCAATATATAAAGAGAATAAGAAAAGTCGTGGGTTCGAATCCATATCATTGTATTAACAAAGTGAACCCACTTTTTATAACTATTCAAGCTTAGCCAAAGGGGTTAACACATTGGTAATAATATAACAAAATAGTAATGTTCTTAAAAGAAATAGAGACAGAATGTATGATTGACGCAATGGTTTAAAGCTCGGTTCTTATATCAAGAAACGAATCGTCTTACCTAAAGTCAGGAAAAATATGTCAAAGTTAACGACAAATCGTTTTAGACAGTTATGTCCGTAGCTAAAAGGATCCGTTTCTTGGTATAGGAATCGGGCCTAAACGGTTGCCTCGTAACTGGCAATGCATCGAGTGTCGTAAGTTTTATTTACAAAAAATTTCGCCGCACGGATATTATTGTTACGTGCTGGGTTCGAGGGATAAAAATGTAACCAATATTACCGACTAAGTACGTTTAATTCTAGCACACAATTAAATTTAAAACACAACAAACACTACACACTACAATTTTGCACTGTAACTACTTCAAACTCTGTAGTATTTTCGCTTCCATTCGCTTCGATGAATACTTGACCGCTTAAATTTGTAAACGGACTCGGCGAGCGCTGGCCTTGCCCTTTTATACGCGGTTAAAGCGTATCCGGAGATTTTTAGAAACGTCATACCCGGTATCAGTACAAAGATACGAGAATGTGCCAGCGTTCTCTCTACTCTTCTCGTATTTACGAATAACGTATTTCCGTAAGACGTCAATAGATGGCGCTGTAATAAATTATTAGACGGAACTGCCGAGTCTTCCCCACAATGCCGAGAGATAGCACTGGGTGTAACACTGCTCCCCTCTTAGATATGATCGTACCGAACATTGTTGGATCTGTAGTAGCGGGCCAATTGGTTCACATGAACGATCTTTGGTGTACCCTGTGGTCCTTTCTGGATCTGGTAGGTGACGTCATTCATCTTAGTGACTATGCAATAGGGTCCATCCCATTTTGCCTGCAACTTAGAAGATTTTCCTTTGCTGCGTACCGGATTATGTAACCACAACAGCGATCCTTCCTCGAAGCCTTTATAGTTCCCCTGCCGGTCGTAACGGGTCTTCATCCTCTCAGACATCTGCTGACCGGTCTGTCTGATGTGCTTGTATACATCATTCATCCTGTTGCGCAAATTATCCGCATAATCTGTTATGCTGCGTGGAGATTCAGGTGGGATGCCGGTGATCAAGTCTGCAGGTAATCGTAGTTCTCTTCCGAAGTTAGCGAAAGCAGGTGTTACTGATGTGCTTTCGTGAACGGCACTACGGTATGACAGGAGAAACGGTTGAATGTGTTTATCCCAATCCCTTTGTTGGCTTTCTACAACTTTCACCAGATATCTTTCCAGATACTGGTTCAATCGTTCAACCATGCCATCTGATTGCGGATGATAAGCAGTCGTCTTCGTTTTGTGGGTACCCATCACACAACATGTCTCCTTAAATACTTCAGACTCAAAGTTCCGACCTTGGTCACTGTGGATCTCTAAGGGCACCCCGAAACGACAAAATACTTGGACTAATTTGTCGGCCACCATAGATGCCTCTTGATTGATAATTGCAATCACTTCCGGCCACTTTGTGAAGTAATCAGTTCCGTGTGCACGGTAGTCTAATAAGCACGTACTTCTCGTAGTTTCCCACAAATTCATATATCCTCAACCTTTTTAATACATTGCAAAATGCATAAGTGTATATTGTGCAATTCGAATTTCACGGACGGCGTCCAATGCTCCGCGTGCAACAACCATCTAGATTTTGCTTGTGCGGGAATATCGGAGTCAGGATGGAGGAAGCTCGGCACCGATCGCAGGGCAGCGTGGAGATGTTCATCGTGCAGGGCGGCTTCGCCGGCACCACCCATTACCAAGGAGCAGGTGACTATGGAAAGTCTCATGAAAGAAATCAGAGACATCAAAAATAAACTTACTCAACTACCCTTGCTGTTGGATGACGTCAGAAGCATAAAAGATGAAATTCGCGATCTTAAAACTTCCTGTGAATTTTCAAGCGCTAAGCTGGAAGAATGTACCAATAGGGTGCTAACTTTGGAAAGTGCGGTTTCTGAAATTCAGCAGAAACAGGTCGCGGTAGAATCTACTTTCAGTGAGATCCAGGCTCAGGTTCAAAACACCGAGCAGCGTTCGCGCCTTAACAACGTCGAGATAAAGGGTGTACCGCAGCGCAAAGACGAAAATTTGTTCCAGATCATTGAGAAGATCGGTACTAAGATCGGGTACGTCGTTCCCAGAGCCCAACTTAACTATATATCTAGAGTTCCGACTTATAATTCGAAAGAAAAGTCCATTATAGTAAGCTTCATAAACAGATACATCAAGGAGGATTTTATAGCATCTGCAAGGACCACTAAAATAATAACACCTGGGGACTTAGGCTTCCAGGACAACCAAGGAAGAATTTTCGTTAATGATCACTTAACAACGGATTCCAAGTTACTACTAAACAAAACTAAGCAGTTAGCTAAGGAAAATAATTATAACTTTGTCTGGGTTAAGTTCTGTAAAATCCACGTCCGAAAGAATGAAACCAGTCGGTCATTTATCATTGATAAAATGGCTGATTTAAACAAGATTGCATAGTCAATATTACAAACAAAATAGTTTTGTATAATTATAAGTTAAATTTTATATACATAACAACATATTGTAACTTTACGCCAGCATCTGTGATCGTTATAACTTTAAACACAAATACTTATAAAAAGTTTAGCGCCTCTGACTCACTTGTTCGTCAACGTATCTTTTGTTCTCGGACACCTGTTTTATACTTTGGTCACAGCGTTGTTTACCTATTAGTTAAACGTGCCGATCATATATTTGTCTCGCTCGCCCTGCCGCATACTCCTATGCCTGTCTCGCCTATAATCGTAGATAGGTGCCATATCGCTAAGTACTACTTTTGCTTAACTATTTCTCTAGTCATGTGTTCAATTTACCCACATTATAAAATTGCAATACTTGTCATATCGATTTTTATTAAGTATTTTTACGTTAAAGATTTTAATATTTCATGTATTGTGTTAATAAGCATTATATTTTACCAATGGATGTGAATTACCTAAAAGTGTATTACCAGAATGTACGCGGTCTGCGATCTAAAACGGTAACGTTCTATCGTAATTTGAGATTGAGCTCGTATGATATTGTGATCCTAACGGAAACTTGGTTGTTGCCTGGTGTGAGTGATACGGAGCTTTTTGATGAGCGTTACATAGTTTGGCGGCGCGATAGGGATTACGCCCTGACAGGACAAACGCGAGGAGGTGGGGTACTCATTGCGGTTCGTAAAGATATTTGTGCAGTTTCCCAGCCAAGTTTTGTTAGTACCGCCGAGGATCTATGGCTAACGTTGTCTATAAGAAAAGGTAAAACTGGCTCATCGCAGAGTTATGATTTGAATATATGCACTGTTTATTTATGTAAACAAAATCTAGGGCTGTCTTTCTCGAACCAATTAATTAATTTTCTATTTAAATTGGATGAAGTTATGTTGAGAAGACCAAATGATAAATATTTGATCACGGGAGATTTTAACATGAGTGGTTTGTTGTGGATGCAGAATCCTGGTGAGTCATCCTTTTACCCAGGTAATATTGTTAGCGCGGACGAACAATCTTTTGTCGACTTGTTATGCACTCATGATCTAAATCAATTTAATGGTGTAACTAACTGCTATGGGAGGATATTGGATCTCGTCCTGTCGAACGGTGTAGTCAACGTCCGGGAAAGTGAAGAACCTTTAGTTACTATAGATCCACACCATAAGGCGCTTATAATAGATTTAAAATTTTGTCAATTACCCCCATTAAAATCAGCTTCGCGTACCGTGTTTTTATACTCTAGGGCTAATTATGACGCGATTAACCAAGATATCTCCGAAGTTAACTGGGATAGTGAGTTTGATGAAAAATCGGTTATTAACGCCACTGACTGCTTTTATTCATTTTTAAATAAAATAATTATTAAGCATGTCCCGTCTAAAGTGAGTAGTACAGAACGATATCCGGATTGGTATACCCCAGCATTAAAGAAAATGATCAAGGAAAAATACAAATATTTCAATAAATTCAAAAGATATAAAAATCTATCAGACCAAGTTAGCTATCGCCTGTTGAGAGAGAGAGTAAAAAGGCTTGAGAGTGAGTGTTACAATAGGTATATTACGTCTGTTGAGAGTAATATTAAAAATGACCCCAAACATTTTTGGAGGTATATTAAATCGAAATCCAACTCAAATATTATTCCTTCTACCGTTAATTATGGTTCTAAAATGGCTAGTGGAGGAGATGCCATTTGTAATATTTTTTCCGACTATTTTTATTCGACGTTTTTGCAATGTTCGACACCAACAATGAACTTTAACTCAATGGAATATCGCGATACTGTATCTGAGATTCATAGTGTAAATATTGAACTGCAGGAGATAGTTAAATTGTTAAAGTCAATGGATAAGAGTAAGTCAGCTGGACCTGATAATATACCTGCTCTCTTTCTAATTAATTGTGCTGATACTATTTCTTTACCCATAAGTTTACTGTTTAAAAAGTCCCTTTCTGAGTGCGTCATGCCTCCGCTATGGAAATCAGCGTTCATTACCCCTATACATAAGAAGGGCTCTAAAACTGACGTTGAAAATTATCGCCCCATCTCAAAGTTGTGCTTAGTTGCAAAAATTTTTGAGAAAATAATTCACACTCAATTATATGCCGCATTAAAAATTTCTTTTAATGAATTTCAGCACGGCTTCATAAAAGGACGGTCAACAGTTTCCAACCTTGTCTTATTTCATGACTTCGTCACAGACAGCATGAGCCAGGGTAAGCAAGTCGATGTCGTTTACACTGATTACAGCAAATGTTTTGATAGAATAGATCATTCGACCCTAATCCATAAGCTAGCGGCAGCAGGCATACGGGGTGATCTGCTAAGATGGTTTACATCTTATATAACTAACAGATCTCAGGCTGTAGCGATGAATAACTACCTATCTAGTTGGGTTACGGTGCCCAGCGGTGTTCCCCAGGGCTCATTGTTGGGTCCCTTATTGTTTGTAATCTTTGTAAACGACATCGGCCAATGCTTCCATTCTTCTAAACTACTCTGTTTTGCTGACGATATGAAAATATTCGCTTCTATTTCCTCTCAAACAGACGCTCAGGCACTCCAGCTAGACCTATCACGCCTTGACGATTATTGCACTAGAAATAAACTAGATCTCAATCCAACCAAGTGCTCCGTTGTCACCTTTACGAGAAAGAAGTGCATTGTATCCTCTAAATATACCCTGAAAGGACACACCCTGACAATATGTCATACTATTCGAGATCTCGGTATTTTGTATGATTCAAAGTTACTATTCGATGTACACATAGATTATATTGTAAAGAAGGCATCACAGGCATTAGGCTTTATAATGCGAGCGTCTTCCTGTTTCCGAGAAGCGAAAACATACAAAATACTATACTGCACGTACGTTAGAAGTATACTGGAGTATGGGTCGCAGATCTGGAATCCTAGGTATGACAAGTATATCAATAGAATAGAAAACGTACAGAGAAAGTTCTTAAAATATCTTTGCTATCGTATTAAATTTTATAATTATAAGTCAGATCAATACTTGAACGTATGCGCCAAATTCCATCTTCTACCTTTATATAAACGAAGGTATATTGCTGATATAACATACTTACAAAAAATTTTGTGTAATTCAATTAATAGCTCAGAACTGTTGTCTATGGTAGGTTTGAATGTACCAGCAAAATCGTCACGTCATCATACTCCACTACACCTACCACTCGTACATACAAACTACCGGCAGGACAGCTTTATGTGGCGCGCAGGCAAGGCACTTAACGCAGCGAGTAAATTGCATGACTTCGACATCTTTGACGCGAGTCCGGCGACGATAAGACAGATGCTGAGTAGAGATTTTTTTATGAACTACGTAGATGTTTAGTTAGTTAATTTATTTTTATTTTATTGTAACTTTCAATACACATGGTTTATGTATAGCGAATTGTTTCTAACCGTGAGGACCTTTAATTGGCCAGATGCTACATATACCAATGTTATTATATTTAATAAGGCCGTTGGTCTTCTTATAAATTAAATAATTAAATAAATAAATAAATAAATAATCCATAACCACCAAGAAGTACTTCTCGTGCATTTGCGGCACCATTCCTCAACGTTTTCTCGACAATGGATCCAATAAAATCGTTCTCGGATCTTAATCAGAGTTCTCTTAACTCCCATGTGACCCTTGTCACCTCGTGAACCTTGTGAACTCCCATTATGATAGAGTTGTACAACTTCCGGTACCTTGAGCTTTGGCACGACCATTTGCAGGTGACACTTGTCACCTCGAGCATTCTCCCATTTACGACACAGAACTCCATCCTGGATAACCAAGCTTGCCCACTGTGGCCAATAACTCTTGGTGATAGAGCTCATTGCCGCAATTTCACTTCAGTGAGGTCTCGAAGCACCTGTTTTCTTCCATTTGAGGATGGGTCTCATGTCTACGTCCTATTGTTGCGTTCTCTGCAGAGTTTCCTTCCAGTCTTCGCTAAGATCCGTCTTCAACATCCTCACTAGTCCTTCCTGCTTGGCCTCTTGCCTAGCGCAATGCTTACATTGGTCGGGACACGGTCTACGCGACAGGGCATCTGAATTACCACGTGACTTGCCACTGCGATGCTGTATTACGAAGTCGAATTCCTGTAGTTGTTCAATCCATCTTGCTACCTGTCCTTATGCGTCTTTAAACTAAAGTAGCCATTTCAATGCAGCGTGGTCAGTTCGTAGGTGAAATTTTCACCCTAACAAATATTTGCTGAAGTGCTGCAATGTCTTTACGACAGCTAGAAGTTCCCTTCGCGTGACACAGTAGTTCCTTTTAGGTTTCAGAATAGGGCCTTGCTGAAGTACGCTATTACAACCTCATGTTTTTCTTTACGTTGAGATAATACGCCACCAATGCCGGTGTTACTGGCATCTGTATCTACTACAAATTCATGTTCGTTGTCGGGATAGCCTAGAATCGGTGTATTACACAGATGTTCCTTCAGCTTCTGAAATGCGACGTCACAGCTCTAATTCCAGCAGAACTTTATGTTATCCTCAGTGAACTTATGCAGAGGCTGGGCGATGTCAGCAAAGTTCATCACAAACCATCGATAAGTATAAGCAAAAACCAAGAAATGCTCTGACTTGTGTCTTATTCACGGTACTGGCCAGTCCTTGACGGCAATGATCTTATCCGGGCCCGTTTGTATGCCTTCTTCGGAGACCACATGTCCTAAGAAGTTCACTTGCCACCTGAACAACGCGCATTTCTTTGGACTTAATTTCAGATTGGATCCTCGAATATTCGAGAGCATGCGTTCCAGGTTGCGAAGGTGATCCTCAAAGGTACGTCCTACTATGATAATATCGTCCTAGTAGACCAGGCAGGTGTCTCCAATCAATCAAGTAAGTACCTGTTCCATCAATATCTCAAAAGTGGCAGGGGCATTACACAATCCAAAGGGCACGACGTTGAATTGCCACAATCCTTTGACTGTGGAGAATGCTGTCTTCTCCTTATCTCGAGGATGTATCTCGAGGATGTATCTCGACCTGCCAGTAGCTACTTTTCAGGTCCAGAGTAGAAAACCATTTCATCCACGTTAGCGTATCCAGAGTGTCGTCAGTCCTTGACAACAGGTAACTGTCTTTCTTTATGATGTCGTTTAGCCGACGATAGTCCACACAGAAACGCATGCTGCCATCCTTGTTCTTCACCAAAACCACTGGTGAACACGATGGACTGGACGAAGGCTCAATCATACTTTCTTTCACCATATCTTCGATTATGGTGTCAACTTCATATTCCCGCGCCACTAGTACACGTCTTGGTCGCTGGCGGATCGGTACCTCATTGTCTGTGTTTATTTTGTATCGAACTAGGGCAGTCTTGTCTATGTCAGCATTACTTGTCGAGAAGATGTCGGCAAACCGGTTTAACATCGTCTCAGCCTTGTTCTTTTCTTCTCTCGACAGGTTATTCTAGCAGTCCTTTAAGAGAGAAGACATGTTGTACCTTGCCCCTTGAACTTTGGCATTGGTAGGCTGTTCACGGCATCTACGCATCCAAACTGCTCCTTCACAGGTGCCCAATATCATGCCCTTCTTGAGTACCAGCTCCTTGTCACTTGGGTCCAGTGCGTGTACCGATGTAACCTTGGTATTCTTCCGGTCTTCTTCAGGTCCTTCAGGTTTTTGTCCGAATATTACTGCGGCCCTAACCTCCAGGTCTCGGATCCCGTCCGTGAAAGCTTGAACTTGATTCCCGTCGATGAGCGCAGGTGAGGACTGGTACGCCTTTCGAACCAGCTTCTCCACCTCCAGGGGCCACTGCTACAAGGTTTCACGAATACGTCTTTCAACTGGGCGCGAAACACGTATTCCAGGTGTGCGTCACCATATCTCGCTTCCAATGCCTCCAACAGCTTCTCGTACGTGACGTCTTGACCAAGCGCCTCTAACAATGTTTACATACTGCTAAATTAATTTGCTTCGCGGATGACATGAAGATTTTCCTATCGATCTCATCGCAGGATGATGTTCAATTCCTTCAATCCGATTTATCGCGTATAGAGGATTATTGCGTAAAAAATAAGTTAGATCTGAACCCATCAAAATGCTCTATTGCTACTTTCTCTAGGAAAAATAATGTTATTACGTCAGAATACACGTTAAAAGGACATAGATTACTCAGATGCCATAAGGTTCGTGATCTTGGTGTAGTGTATGATTCGAAGTTATTATTCGAGGAGCATGTGGACAGTATTGTAAAGAAAGCATCTCAAGCTCTTGGGTTTGTCATGCGAACATCGACTTGTTTTAAAGAGGCTAAAACTTTTAAGATACTATACTGCTCATTTGTTCGCAGTTTACTGGAATACGGCTCACAGATCTGGAACCCCAGATACGACAAGTATATAATGAGATTAGAAAACATTCAAAAAAAGTTTATACGATACTTATGTTATCGGATCAAACACAATTATAAAAGTGAAGATTACTCTAAATTATGTGCTAAATTTCACCTTCTTCCCCTCGTTAAGAGGCGAGAAATAGCTGATGTCATTTTTATGCTAAAAATTATTTCTAATTCTATTGATTGCTCTGAACTTCTTGGTAAAATTAGATTTAATACCCCTGTTAAAGCTATGCGACATTATACACCCATTAATTTACCACTTGCGTCATCAAATTACCGACAGAATACCTTTCTTTGGCGAGCTAGCAAGACTTTAAATAATATTTGCAAATCTCATGATATTGACATTTTTAACGTTAATTTAACATCGGTGAGGCGGTTGCTAAGCCGAGATTTCTTTTTAGAGTACCAGGTTTGATTCTTTTAAAGAATGAAATAATGTTGGTAGTTATTGTACTAACTGTAGGTATATTATTCTTTATATTCTGCTGTCCTCACGTTTTAGAGATTTTAATAGCGCTTAAGAGTGAAGACCTGTAATTGGCTAATTGTTGTCTATTTTTGTTACAAATTACATTGTAAATGCTGTTGGTTTTCCATTTGTTAAATAAATAAATAAATAAATAAATAAATAAACACGCTCAAGGGCTGGACGCGAAGCCCCAAGGTGAGAGTAGTCAGAGCCTGTTCTCGCGTCCACCCATTCGATTTCATGACGGCCTCGAACTGGATCTTATAGGCTGACCATGATGATGAGCCGTCTAATGGTGAGACTTTAAAGCCTCGTAGTGAGGGCGCCACAACCACAGATAACACGATCCCATCTCCAGCCTTAAGCCCACGCGCATCGTTTTCTCCGTCTCGGCGATGCGACTTTCGTGGCGTTGGACTTGCTCTTTCACCTCCTTCACCTCTTTGCCAACCGTTGCGCTGAGGTCTTTTAATATCATCAGCTGCTCCTCCTGGCGGCGGATACCCTCTTCCTTATCGCGTCGCAGCTGTTCCTCGAAGCGGCGTGCGTGTTCCTCCTGGCGGCGTGCCTGCTCCTCCTGGCGGCGCATGCCCTCTTCCTTATCGCGTCGCAGCTGTTCCTCGAAGCGGCGTGCGTGTTCCTCCTGGCGGCGTGCCTGCTCCTCCTGGCGGCGCATGCCCTCTTCCTTATCGCGTCGCAGCTGTTCCTCGAAGCGGCGTGCGTGTTCCTCCTGGCGGCGTGCCTGCTCCTCCTGGCGGCGCATGCCCTCTTCCTTATCGCGTCGCAGCTGTTCCTCGAAGCGGCGTGCGTGTTCCTCCTGGCGGCGTGCCTGCTCCTCCTGGCGGCGCATGCCCTCTTCCTTATCGCGTCGCAGCTGTTCCTCGAAGCGGCGTGCGTGTTCCTCCTGGCGGCGTGCCTGCTCCTCCTGGCGGCGCATGCCCTCTTCCTTATCGCGTCGCAGCTGTTCCTCGAAGCGGCGTGCGTGTTCCTCCTGGCGGCGTGCCTGCTCCTCCTGGCGGCGCATGCCCTCTTCCTTATCGCGTCGCAGCTGTTCCTCGAAGCGGCGTGCGTGTTCCTCCTGGCGGCGTGCCTGCTCCTCCTGGCGGCGCATGCCCTCTTCCTTATCGCGTCGCAGCTGTTCCTCGAAGCGGCGTGCGTGTTCCTCCTGGCGGCGTGCCTGCTCCTCCTGGCGGCGCATGCCCTCTTCCTTATCGCGTCGCAGCTGTTCCTCGAAGCGGCGTGCGTGTTCCTCCTGGCGGCGTGCCTGCTCCTCCTGGCGGCGCATGCCCTCTTCCTTATCGCGTCGCAGCTGTTCCTCGAAGCGGCGTGCGTGTTCCTCCTGGCGGCGTGCCTGCTCCTCCTGGCGGCGCATGCCCTCTTCCTTATCGCGTCGCAGCTGTTCCTCGAAGCGGCGTGCGTGTTCCTCCTGGCGGCGTGCCTGCTCCTCCTGGCGGCGCATGCCCTCTTCCTTATCGCGTCGCAGCTGTTCCTCGAAGCGGCGTGCGTGTTCCTCCTGGCGGCGTGCCTGCTCCTCCTGGCGGCGCATGCCCTCTTCCTTATCGCGTCGCAGCTGTTCCTCGAAGCGGCGTGCGTGTTCCTCCTGGCGGCGTGCCTGCTCCTCCTGGCGGCGCATGCCCTCTTCCTTATCGCGTCGCAGCTGTTCCTCGAAGCGGCGTGCGTGTTCCTCCTGGCGGCGTGCCTGCTCCTCCTGGCGGCGCATGCCCTCTTCCTTATCGCGTCGCAGCTGTTCCTCGAGGTAGAGTGCCTGCTCCTGCATAAACGCCATCAGGGTCGCGAGGTCGGGATTCACCGGCGAGTGAGCTGTGCTAGATGGTTCCACTGCAGCCGCGAAGTCACGTGGTCCACCTGACGATGGCGAGGAGGCGTCTCCAAAGCGCCTCTGGTCCACATCTTACTGGCGCTGGTTCCTGGTACGCACCCTTTTCACTTCCTCCTTCGTAGTACTGGCATATTCTTATCTCACTTCTCACACTAATTTGTTACGTGCTGGGTTCAAGGAATAAGAATGTAAACAATATTACCGACTTAACTCGTTTTATTCTAGCACAAGTAGTATTTTCGCTTTCGTTCACTTCGATGAATACTTGACCGCTTACGATTGTAAACCGACTCGGCGAGCGCTGGCCTTGTCCTTTTATACGCGGTTAAAGAGTTGCCGGAGATTTCTAGAAACGTCATACCCGGTATGTAAACAGTACGAAGATTCGAGAATCTGCCAGCGTTCTCTCTACTCTTCTCGTCCTTATGAACTACGGAGTACCGTGAAACGTCAATAGATGGCGCTGTAATAAATTATTTGACGGAATTGCCATGTTTTCTCCACAATGCCGAGAGATAGTACTGGGTGTAACATTATGCTTAGAGCGACAATCGTAATAAAAATAATCAAATAATTAAAATCAATGATTTATGTAAGAATTGTAACTAGAGTATAATTTCGTAATCTCTGCCTCCCACCTAAAGAGATCTTTTTTCGAGAAGGAGGGTTAATTTTTGATTACACATTATTACTAATTAATTCTATAAGATAAAGATAAGATATTCTATAAGATACTAGTACCTCTCCTGCAAGTCCTCGGTAGGTAGCTGCATCCGGGACAGTACCTGCGGCAGCTTGGCCAGCTGCTTGCGGAGTTTCTTAGCTGACCGCTCCTCCTTCAGTCGTCGAATGTGGCGTCGGAACACGACCTAGTAACAACAATATCGTTTATAATATATATAATTAATCTGTAGTACAACTATTAATTACATTACAAAGAAATTAACGCACAGAAATTTGTGCTTTAAGACCTAAATACCGTCTTCACAATCTATCTTTTCATTCATTTCTCAGCAATTATTTTAACCTTACCTTGCCATATAATGAGATCTCTTCTGCACCTCTGTCTCGATCATTCGTAAAGTAAGAATACAACAATACTGCTATAATATAGACAGTGATGCGACCTGTGATTTTGTAGCTAAGGTGTCTAATAGAAGAACAAAATGTATGTATAGTGATTACAATCTTTACCAGGGGATTATGATTTCCAGCTGTTTGGGGTCGAAAGGCTAGAGTCATGGACTCCCAGTGCTTGTGCTCTTTATAGAGACATAGCGAAAAGGTTAATCGACGCTTCCCGTGACCAGAGGGCTGGCTATTATTTCGCGGAAAGAATAAGCATTGCCATTCAACGTGGCAATGTTGCCAGTCTTCTGGGCACACTACCAGTCGAATGTGATGCGGAGGAAGTCTATGACGCCTATTAGAGGGTTTTAGTTTTCTTTTTTATTTCTGTTTGGTAATATTTTAGGTATAAGTTAGTTTTAAAGAATTGTGTTTATATTATGTATATAGTTAATAATTTAAATAAATCTTTACCTGTGTGCCGTCATTTCCAAACTGCTGGACAAACTTGATCCATTCTGGATAATTACATAACCTCTTGCTAGCTGCCGACCACATTTCTCTACAAACAAATAAAAAACTAATTTAGCTATGTTAATTTTTATGCATAAAAATTCATCTTCTGTTATGTTTCTCGGATAAGTAATGAAATGTGTCTGTAGAAGTAGTCAATGGATTGACTTGAAATGTTTACACAACTTTGTATGGAAATATAAAAAGAGAAGATTTGGATCACACAATTGTAAGTCATGCGAGTATGAACTCCCCAAAATTCAATTTTGGGGAGATGAAGAGGGTCACCCATTATTAAGTATTTAAGTGCATTTATGCAGATACGTGTGCATTGGTGCACTTGAGATGTGTTTCTAACTTATGTTTAATATATTCAATGAGACAAAGCTGTATACAGGATTAAATGAAAATACTAAACCGGCGAGCGTTTATGAGGAATGTTATGAAAGCGAATGAAGCCAGAGAAGTGTGTCAGGATCGTAGCATATGAAAATCCGTAAACTCTGCCTACCCCTCTGGGAAACAGGCGTGAATTTATGTATGTATGTATGTATGTACTAGTAAAGCAACCAATTTCAATATTTGTATTATTGTATGTTAAGTAACATATAAGTCACAGGAAATGGTTATTAGAAGTACTGTTCAATAAACAGTGTATTATTCAATACTCCAACTCACTTGTGGTCCTGGACGTGCATTCTGATAAGCTGCGTGAAAGCCTCCGTGACGAAGTCTAACGTCTCTCTCCTTATCCGCAACGCCTCCGCGTAATTAGCCACCTACAAAGTAAAGTTATATATTAATTATTATTTATTCCTTGTGACGCGGAGCGCTCGTGCTCAGCGGCCGCGTTGGTGCGGGCGTGGTGGCGCCACTCTCGATTCCTCCTCCCGCGCGGTGGCCGGCCGACATATGAGCCGACCGCTCTTCCGCTGAGCTGTCGTGACGAAGTTAAGTGTTCCATATTGCTCTCCAGCTGGACCACGTAGCGAGCCCTTTATAAGAACCACGCTCTGTTCTTTTATTTAACATATATTTGTTATTCCTACCAAAATCTATAAATGTTAATTAAAAAACCTAATAATTGCGAAGTATATTATTTATATTATCTCCACTATTTTACTACCCTGGTCAATCTAGTCCCTAAAACTAGACTGACCAACTATAACGTTACATCCTAAACCGACTTTCGGACCCCGGCGCCTAGATATAATGCTGTTAGGTCTAAATAAGGACTTAATAAGATTGTTTTCGTTTTTAATAGTCCTCGATATAAATTTTACCCTTCTGAATCAATCAAATTGAACTTCAAAATACTGATAGAATGCAGCCATTTGGCTAAGAACTTATCAGAAGATCAGCCAAATAAATGTGTGTCACGTTTTGCGGTAAGGGAAGAGGAGGGTTGTCAGGTGTACAGAAAAGAAAATAAGGTATCTTTCATCCAAAAAAATAAGTACTGTTCCCGAGGGATAGGAATATATCGTCAAAATCTACATAAAGTTAGTATTAATATAAATAAAGATGTTGACGACTTGATACCGAAGTCAAATCACCATGAAAGTCAACGTCTGGTTTGGTACAGTGTACATATTATTGTGGACACAGATTCTAATGAATTCTCCGAAGATCCTATATTATGATCATTCTGGTATAGGGCTGTTTGTTTATCATTAGTTCTAAACAATACACTTCCGAGTTTCAAGTGAGTGTCGATAGAAATATGAAATCATCTATGATTACGAATAGATACCATTTGTGTCCGTAAGCTCTTGAAGCTCATTGGCATATTTATATCAATTATTGACATCTGTCCTCACTAAGACTTAAGAAATCATATATGAAATGCACACAATTAATTTTATAATAAACTAGCTATTGCGCGCGGCTCTGCCCGCATGGTACCAAAAAATAATCAAAACTAGACTATGTCCTTTCCCAGGTGTTAAATTATCTTTGTACCAAATTTCATCTAAATCGATTGAGTGCTCTAGCCGTTTTTTTTTATGGTATGGTTTGGCAAACGAGCAGACGGATCGTCTGATGGTAAGCGATTACCGCCGCCCGTGGACACCCACAACCCCAAAGGAGTTACAAGTGCGTTGCCAGTCCATAGAATTTTTTTTACGATTTCTGCAATGTTCCACAACAAAAGTTGTTCATAATAACAAGTATAATCACCCCCTGAGAGGTTTTCAATATACTAAAACACGCCCAGTATATGGTTTAAGACATTTATTTTATATCACCATCTCACTATGATATCACCCACCTTAATCCTAGCCTTCGACTTGTCACACATCTGCGCAAGCAAGAAGAACGCCTGATCCACATTGACGTTGTCGTGGCTAGAGGTCTCCACTATTGGGATGCTGCCCTTGAACTCCTTGCGTTGGACCAGGCGCTCGGCTTCTCTCACCCCCTGCTCGCATGACTCGTCGTTCTTGGATGTCACCAGAACCACCGGCTTCTTCAATTTGAGGATGTTTTGTAGAATTGCTGCTAGGACTTCGTTCTGTAATAGAAGGACAACTAATTAGAATATGTTCAAGTATTTTTCGTTTTTTGAGGTGGATTACTGCACCAAGAAAGTGACGCTTTGTCTAATAATAAGGGGTGCAGTCCCCTATTGTTAAAAGCGTCACAAATTCCTTGGATGTTGGTTTGTGGTTCAAATGGAGTAGTAGTTTAAGTGGCCGCCTCGTGACTGCCACTCGTACCACGTCGCGTGTTGTCGGCTCGAAACCCATAGAGGATATAACTTGTTTATTTTCTTTTAAGAAAAAGAATAAAAACACAAAAGTAAAAAATATTTTGAGATCCACAAATGGTTGTGCCAAATCTGGGTGTGCTTTGTGTCCGTTGTTTGAATGTTTGTAAAATCCCCCGCGACACAGGATTTATTCATGCGGAAGTTGTATTTTTCAAAACTAAACAATAGGGGAACATAGTGTTGTAAAATTTTCCTACACTTTTTGATAGACAATACGATAATCTATCTATTTATCTTCAAAGAGGTAGCAGAAATGTACTACAGTTACATTTAACCGGCTATGTCAAAGCCAAAGTCAAAATCATTTATTCATTTAGGTCACAAAGTAACACTTATGAACGTCAAAAAATATAGGTATGATTTTAGGTCTTTCGTATTAGGGGTGAGTCTATTGACGTCTGCAGGCAAAAATATCTGAGCAGTGTGTCATCTTTTGTGAAGTAGTTATGCTAATATCTTTCTCAAACAGAGTAATATTATTCTCTTACAAAATGTCATGATAAAGTAGCATACGTAAAGATCCGATTCGTTAACTGCATGAGCCAAGTCACATCCTCAACGCCAGACTCCGTGCTAACAAATAAAAAATTCATGACATTTATGTTTTAACCCTTGTAACGCATTAGCTGACGCGGGCATCGAACCCAATATCTCATTCGCCGCTGAAATGCGACCGCTGTATTTACTACCACTGCGCAACTTACGCATTAAGGCTTTTGTAGTTAATAGCAAAAGAAAGTCCATGAAGATTACCATATATAAAATAGCTGCTGAATTTCTAGCTGACCAATAATGATACTTTTTTAATTATCTTGTTGATATATAATTTCCCTTTTTTTGCATAATACACATCCGTTATCTTTTCCACTCCACTTGTAATTTCGTGGACAATGTGTGGGTTTTTAGTATATAATGCTAAATTATTTGTAAAAACTGCAATGTATAATTGTTTTTGTCCCAAATAAATAAAATATAAATAATAAAATAAAATATAAAGAGATCACCCACCTGTTTCTCCCAAGTCCTGCCCGGCACGAGACTCACATCGTAGATACACAGAAAGCCGTCCACCGTGAGCTTTCCATCAGGCATCAGCCTCTGCTCATACTCCTTCTCAATGCCCAGCTGGTTCTTACACACATACATGAGCTTCTCTGCCGACTGCAACTTCGTGGCCACGCATCTTTTCACGTACGCTTCGGTTTTGCCCACTAGAAGTAAAAAAAAGTAATATATCATCACATCTGTATATCTTCTAGAGATTAAACATAGGTGTAAAGCGCCCATATTTTATTTTCAACTTAATATTTAAAACACAGATGTGCCATCACCGTACTTAGCTCGCACGAAAAGGTGTCAACACTAAGAGTGAGCTCATTATAACTGAAATGTCATTGTGTGTGTTAGATGACAAGTTAAGTTCCAGAAAGGTGACCATATTTAAACGTAGTAGTGAGCATCTATTATTCAATTATTTGGATGGAGCCTACCAGCCAGGAGAGACAATACCAGTAGTATGTACTCTAATATATGCTTACATAGGTAACTATGTTTATTTATTCAGTTTTTTTGCACTAGGCTTTTAAGTAGTTATAAAATATTGTACCGGGATCACTTAAATCTTCTACAAACACACATTTTCTTGTATGTATGTATATTCTTATGCATAAGCACAAACGCTCGACTAGCCGTACTAAAATAACACAGTTTTAGTACCCGCTTAACTGATAGCTGAAATGAATAGTTGATGGGTCATAGAAAAAAGTGCCAAACATTTGTAGTATCCATCACGTCAAGTTTTGGAGGTACAAACCGATCCATTTCTTAATATTATCATTCTATGCACATGAGAAATAGTTAACATATTCAAAGTTACTAGTATATAATGATGTTTTCTTTGTATGAGAGATGGCAAATTCATCGATCACTACTATCCACTAACATTTGGCCTGAAAGAACAGAGTTTGTTTGCGGAAAATCGAATGCTATATATATTTAACGCTTATAAACCCTTCAAATATCACTTTTCACCACTTCCTATTAAACTGTACGTCATCAGACATTTTTAAAGGCATATATTATAAATATAATACTTGAGTAACAAGCTTTTTATATTTGAAGTCAGTATTTAAAAAGTTACTATATTTAATTATTTAAATTTTTGTAATGGGAAGAAAGAAAAGAGCTGTGATAGAAAGAAAAGAAGTATGCATTATTACAGTATGTCAGAAATTAATAAGAAAAATAAACATTTCAAAGGGGGTATTTAAGTTTTTTCTTAATTTGTCACCCAGTGTAACTTAACTTTACTTATTCCTAAAACCAGGCACGCCACTAGAAGATATACCTACACTGTCTCGAGTAACAGCTATTTGTCACATCATATCTAATAAAATTGTAACTGGTCCATGTATGATGTACAGTGAGCTGCAAAAATGCATACCTCTTTCAAAACTAAAATGGTATAAGCCGGTAATTGACGCCATCTAACCGAAATCGATACACGAACTGTTAAGTAGTTTAGTTATAACTTAATAGATGACGGTACACTACTATAAAATGGCGTGGCTGTGCATGAGGTATCGGGTTCGAATCCCGGGTCGGACCAACAAAAAGTTATTAGGTTTTTCTGTTAAGAAATCTCAATAGCAGCCCGGAGTTAGGAAGTTGACGGTGTTAGACACCCCCGTGCCTCGTAAAGCACGTAAAGCAGTTGCTCCTGCGCCTAATCTATCTCCGGTCTTGTCGCATTACCGTCCCATCGGATCATGAGAGTTAGGGAACAGAGAGTGCACTTGTGTTTGCGCTCATACTTGTGCACTATAATATTTCCTGCGCAGATGGCCAGTCTCCGTTAAGACCGGCCGCCGTGACCGAAATACGGTCTGGAGAACATTATTATTATAAAATAAAATAAAAGATTTCTTGTAAACTCAATTTCCAAAGTTTATTTAAAAAAAGAACACATTTCTTACATTAATAAAAACCTGAGAGTAAATCTAATATAGCCCTAATTTATAAAACAACGCCATCTATTTTCATTTCAAAGCCATTTAGATTCATTCGAATTTGAGTGTTCACAGGATTTTAGACCCTAAGGTATCCATGGAATGTCACAGGCGACTGTACACAGGAGATATTCAAGAAAATGATGTAAGCAGTCTTTATAAAAGTTATACATTTTTTGTGTCGCGTGTCTGTCTGTATGTTTGTACAGACAAAATTGAATTCTGTTTTCAGTCATACTGCTGGAGCTCTAAGATAAAATCTGGTGCATATTTTATCTTAATACGCCGCCCGGAACTCGAATATTAAGAAAGATAAATATAGATAGATTGTGCTTAAAAATAAATCATCAACGTATTATCGTAAAGTTTCAAACAGAAAAAAACATTTGCTTTGAAAAAGTTTGGCTGCAATAGACTATTATTATGTGTTTCTTTTTGTCAATAAAAAAATAATATTACAAACAGAAATCTAAGTGCCCAATCCCACCCATTTATAAACCAGTTAATTCAATATATCACATATTCGCGTAAACGTCGCGCGTCACTCGTTTATCGCCAGTTATCGGTGCAGCGGCGACATTTAGCGCACAGCTGCTAACTCCTACCACTCAACTAGCGATCAATTAATCGCACGACTGTTACGTCCAGTTAATCGGACCATCTGATATCCATTTGTGTAACAAACTAACCAGCCGGCGCATTACATCGCTTTAAAAAAGAAGAAGGTTTTATAAAAGTTTCTATTTATTTATTTTATTTCAAAAAAATTAAATAATAAAAGCTAATTAAGTAGAGTTAGTTAATTTTGTTTACACATATCTCATACCTATATTCCGGAATAGTAGACAGAGATGAATAACAGCCATATTTCGCCTTTATGGACCCGTTTTTGCTGTTTACTGTGCACAAATCAGCACAATGCCTTATTAATTCTCAATAAGACTTTGCAGGAACCTGGCATCGAATCCGAGGCAAGCACTCCATTAGACCAGAAAAACAAGCCTAAGATGATGAAGTCAAACACTGGAGAGCAATCAGTATTAACATACTTCAGATATAAAAGCAGACCAGGTTAAGTGTAATAGACATTATATGAAGAATAAATCACATTTATAGCCTGGATTAAGGCTCAAATATGATATATTACTTAGGATCGTAATGTAAAACATGTTAATAGAAAATTCGCGAAGATTACCTACGACGGCAATCTTGTAGAATGGTAGACGCAATATGGTACCTACTAACGGATAAAATACTTTTTCTTTCTTTATCTTTTAAAAGACATCTTTCGCACTAGGGACTTTACAAACATTCAAACAAAGAACGCCCAGTCACAGAACAACTTTTTGTGGATCATAAAAATGTTTGTCTCGTGTAAGGATCTAACCCACAACACTCGACGCAGCGGCAGTTGCAAGGTTACCACTTAAATTACTAGGCCACATTCTACCAGGAAAACCTCCACCACTTAGAGGGCATAATAGCAGGCCATTGCTTACTGAACAAACACCTTCAACGTTGGTATCAACGACAGCCCTTATGTAGAAGCTGTAAAGAGGCTTAGAAGACACTGGCTCATGTGTTTTTACACTGCAGAAGTGTGAGCAACGGGTAAAACTCTTAAAGATTCGGAAACGATAAATAAGGTATTGTGAACATTGTCCACTTATTATATTTCTGGAGAGAGCCGATGTGGCATGAGTAATCAGCCACTTGCGCACAATGGCTCAATGAGAACACTCGCGCCTCTAGACCTCATACGATTCAGTCACTTCAACAGTAACCTTAGAAACCGATAATTTTTACTTCTAAACACTGATTTTGACAGCAGCTGTAATAGGCTTGACAGGACCTTACTCGCTAGTGGCGCCACCTGGTGAGCACAAAAACGGAAACCCCTATTGCGAGGCTAAGTGGGACAAAAACACGACCAGCTAACAATGGTAAAATTACGTCGTGCCTTTCAAAGGAAGCTGGCCTTCCTCAAACACTGACGTCTCAGCGTGAGAAGGGTAGGTCATATTCCACCACGCTGACCCAGTGCGGGTGAGCAATATTCACATATCTTTGAGAACATTATGGAGAACTCGCAGACATGCAGGTTTTCTCACGATGTTTTCTTCCATCGTTAAAGCAAGCCGTAATTAACTATTAAATACGTACACAATTTCGGCAAGTCAGAGATGCGTGCCTTGGGATCGATGATGATAAAGCAAACTGAATTTTACACATTCGAATCTTATTGTACACATCAGTGCCAAAACAGTGTTCGTGCATTGCCACAATTAACAGTAAATACAAGAGTAAATTCTAGTGTAAGTTGTTACCTTTAAACGGTTGGAAGCAGGCATCGTCGACGAACTCTGTCTGCTCGACGATCTCGAACCTGTACTCCTGCTCATCATTCTCCTTCTGCACGCTGCCCCAGTACAGGAAGTGGTCGTTGTTCACCACGCGCCCGCTGAAGTCTGACTGGAAACAAAATGTTCTTGTTAGCCATTACAACATTAATAATAATATAGCCCTGTATTTAACTGTCCTACGAGTAGATAGGGTTTCGGGGGGAGAACTACGGGTCTCGCCCTTAGGACCAGGGTACTGCGAGGTCAGGAAGCTTCTTTTTTATTATAACGTTCACATACATATTTGAAGCTGTATAAATTTTGAATGCTGTGCACAGTAGTAATTGGAGTGCAGATTTAGAAATGTTTTCATGTAAAATTAATCCTAATCACTACTTGGTCTGTATTCTGTAACTGTACCTTTTATAAATAAATAAATAAAGGTGTATTCTATCGACCGCTGATTAGAGTGCGCGGTGCCTGACATTGGTGTTGGACTCGCAAGGGCTATGTGGTTAGCAGCTGAGGACGAGATGTTCGAGCGAACCAGTCTGTCGCGCGAGGCACGGAGTTGTCTTTAGCGAAGTGACGGCGTGCAACCTGCCACAACACATCTTGAGCGCTTGCCTGCTCAACAAGTAAGAGTGACTCGGGCCACATCCAGCTTGTAGGCCTATTTGGCTAGGCATATGGATGTACGTCGGGAAGTGAGCGTGCTTTATATAGCTCCGGTACCATACTGGAGATATGAGAGGCGGCTTCTCCGTCGGCTTCAGCGAGGTTTTGGATAGCAACTCCCAGATTTGCGAGTGGTGAGCGGCTTTATTGCTTCGGTACCTATCTGGAGAATAGGTAGTGTCACTTGGGCACGAGGTAGCTCGCTTACGAGAACCGGATCTCTGAGGCTAGGGTGGAGAAATCGAGATTTGGGGACAAGACCTATCTATAACTGGTCCCGGAAGGTGCTCTCGGGCACTGGATGATATAGCGGCTCCACTGAATATAACCTTGATGGTTGGTGTAGGGGAACGCCATATTATAAACTGGACTATTCGTAGAGAGAGGGGATGCTGGGCACGGGCGTCTTCCGAGCGTGAGAAGGTTTAGGTCATAGTCCACCACGCTGGTCCATTGCGAATTGGCAGACTTCACATATGTTCGAGAATATTATGGAGAACTCTCAGACATGTGTTTCCTCATGAAGTTTTCCTTCGCAGTTAAAGCGAATGATGATAAACCGTTTTATAGCCACATAACTTCGAAAAGTAGATGCGCGCTTGGGATCAAATTCAATACCTCTGCGTGGTAATCTAACGGTTTCCAACAGGCTATCGCTGGTTATTATATATACATCCTACTAATATTATACATATGTAATTTTCATCGCGCCTTCTTTCTTTATTAAAAGACAACTCTTTAACTAGGAATGAATCCTGTGTTGCGGGAGAGTTACAAGTATTCAAACAACGGACACAAAGACACAGACTCGGAACAACTATTTGTGAATATATCGAACCCACGATACTTATCACAGTGGCAATAGCGAAGCGCCTACGTAAACTTTTACGCCATCCGTGCAATCGGTTTTATAATTGTTTTTTGGATAGTTGTTACCAATAAGGCATTAACCAATTTAATAATACCACTAGGTATTATTAAATCGGTTCAGGCAAAGTAAAATTTTATTCTTATTGTACTTTGTCAAAAGTCTTAAAATAAGTTATTATTTCACTTTGTATTGTCCCGCTGCAGTAAGTTCAAATAAGTAAGATACTTATTTGATTTATAATAAAACTTGTTATGATACACAGATAGACCATGTGCTTGGTAACACATAGAATACTTTTATCTCGATATACGTTCTAATCGGAGTCACGCGGGTAAATCGCGAGCGGGACACATTTTGGCAGATTTCCTTTATCATCTCAGAGCATTAGTATTGTTTTGACATCTCGAGTGACACACGGTGCCATAGACACATGAGATCAAACTATAGTCTAAAATTTACGTATGTTCAAAAAAGCAAGTTGCAAAGGAATTTCGTCCTACAATGTGTTAGGTAATGAAATTATCGCCCAGCCATGGCCTTTTTTAAGAGATAATGGTGTTCATTGAGAGGGCTTATAAATGGCTTTGCGTGACTGAGTGAATCCTCAGGTTTTTTTAATGGTATTACAAACGTGCTTAGGCTATAGGCAGAAGAGTACTGGAGAGACGACCATCACCAGAAGACTCATTAGAGTTAGACCCCTTACAAGGTGGACCGTCGACCTGTAGGTCTAACAAGAAAATGTCTATCCGAAACTTCAGGCCGAACGAAAAATATCTTACAATGAGATTTCTGAATATTCTTATTTTCAAAATAATATGACTCCGTTGTTCGAACTACTTTTTGAAAGTGTTTAGGACAATCATTAGGTTACGTACCAAAATTCAGGACTACTTTCTGAATATATGTATTTCACTGTACGATCAGTCAGTTAAGGTGGGAATTCTCAGGGAATGCCTTTGTCCAGCAGTGGACATCCTTTGACTGAAATAATTATAAGCTGAACTACTTAATATTAAAAACAAATATTTGGCAATTGTCCAGTCCTTATATTACCCATAGGAATTCGTGAATAAATCTTACAATAAAGATTCTGTTTATATCTACTAAACGCTACCACGTATTATTTTGATGACATTGTTCGGCAATGTGAGTAAGCACTTGAGAATAATTAACGACGCCCTTCAATTAGTCTAAAGACGCTAAAGCAAATAAAGACACACTTGAACGATGACAAATAGATGGGTACTTAACCCTTTGTACTTTGACTAGGGCAATAGTCAAATAAAGGCATGCTCCATGTTTCTACGACTGGATATGGAGTGTCAGGGCAAGGAAGCGTGAAAGAATGTTTGGAAGCAGAATGACTTGGCATCTTGCCGATTCGTACACGTGTCGAAGTTATTTGTTTTCGAAGTGGATTACTGCGAATTGGGTACATGCGAGATCTATGACCCTTTTGTCAAATAACAGAAGAATTTGAGTTAAGAATAATCTGTGTGATAGACTCCTACACACATCAAAAGAGTCTAGGGATCAAAAACGTTTTAGAGGCTCACCGCAATTGAGGATTATTATTTAAACTTTTTTTGATTGTAATTGGTTATTTTTCGTGATTTCTATCTCTCTCTCTCTCTATCGATCTATTAGAGAAAGAATTTTCTTTAAATTTCGATAAAATTAGAAAATTAATTGTCAATCAGAATTTCTATAAAAGTGTGTAATAGCGTTTTTATAAAACCATTACAATTTCTGCATCGGAACTAGAAAAACTGCATCAATATGAAACGAAGACATCATTTAAAACGAGAAGAGATGATGAGCCGTCGGAATGTTGCATACTGGTTCCAGGCAACGTACTGTGGCTGTCGCTCTTAGCACACCACAGAGCGTTATAAGTTATTTCTGGACACGCTATCGTATCACGGGCAGCTTGGCCGAGCGACATGGAGGACGATCTCGCGTCACCACTCGCAGACAGGACCGGTACAACCAAAATACTGCTGGACGGAATCGTAACATGACCGCCATGATGTTAGCTAAGAGGCTCCACAGCTCTTCCGGTTTGCTGATAAGTGGGTCCGCGTTCCCGAAGGCCACTAAGGGTTCCACCTATAGCACCCTGCAATCGTAGGTCCCGTTTGCAATGGGCTCGCGACCACAGAAATTGGGAGGAAGAAGACTGGCGTTGTGTTTGCTTTTCCGATGAATCTCGTTTCGGTGTGAGACCAGATACAAGACGTACTCGGATTTGGAGGACTTCTGGGCGTCATAAACATTTGATATTTTGTCAGGAAGTTCATTCATATGGAGGTGGAACAATAATGGTTTGGGCCGGTATTTGGATCGGTAGAAGAACCGATCTCACTTGGATCAGGGCAACCTCAATGCTCAGATCTATGCAGAGAGGATTGTTTCAGGCGTGATCATCCCTTTGCGAAACTCGTTGGATGATTCATTTAGACTAATGCATGACAATGCACGTCCACACACGGCTAGAGTCGTAACACGTACTCTAGCCGATGCTCGTATCAACGTCCTGCCGTGGCCTGCTCAATCTTCAGACCTCAACCCAATTGAACACGCTTGGGATATACTCCAAAGAAGAGCTCTGCCGAGTATGGATGCCGTACATACCCCACAACAACTTTTTGATTTGTTAGAAAGAACGTGGGCGGCCATTCCTCAAAGTGATTATGATGAACTTATTTTAAGCATGCCAAATCGCTGTGATTGTGTTATTCGTGTCAATGGTGGATACACAGACTATTAATTTATTTTTCTTTAAAATACAAATTATAAATGATCCTCATTTTTGCATATATTCCCATTTACTTGAAGACATTAACTTGGGTAAAATTTCACAACTTTATTTTCTAAATTTTCTTTATTTTTATAAATTAAAGGGATAATTTAATAACTTAAACATAATAATTAAAGTAAAAGCTAGTCTGGAAGACTGGTATGGCAAATATTAATTTGATAGTTTTTATACTTAAAAATGTACTTGATCCCTAGACACTTTTGATGTGTGTATTCGCAAAGGATTTTTACCAGCAACGCTTGGCGATAGGAAGATCGTTGGTCTGCAAAGTTAGATACATCGAGATCGACTATTAAACTAGCCTTAGCTTAGCCGTGAAGAGATCTGTATGTGTAAGGTTTGCCATAATTTTAAGATGCCACTAAACTTCAACCACGTGCCAGGTAGCAAACATAGTACACTCAGTAACATAAGTAGCTGAATATTAAACAAATTAATAACGAGATTGATGACTTAAAAATTCTTATTATTACTCTGATTTTTTAAAATTTTGATTATATCATGTACTTTCTAACTATTACTATTATAAAAAACTGTCAAACAAAATGTCAGTGTGTATCGAATTACGTTGCTGACTGTAAATAAAACTAAGTAAAAATTAAAAACACACTGTACGTATTTTAATGTATAGCGTGTCGTTAATAAACCGCCGTTTTCTAAGCGACGTGTAGGTACCTAAACAATAACAATGAAGCATTACAAAAACTATTATTCCGAAAAAAATACACAGCAATAGATTAAAAATATATATTTTGAGTTTATTATATTACGCCTTTTGCTATATGCCACAAAATACGTCACTACAGATGGCAGCAAGTAATTGTCTATTCTTACCTGACTCAGCACACATATGTGGTCGACATTGTAGTCGTCGGCATGTGTGCGCACGAATCTGTTGCACAAGCACGACTTGCCCACGCCCAGCTGCCCCTTGTCTTTCTCCGTGCCTGGTGGACAAAGAAAGTCATATAAATATTATTGTAACATAAAGGTCACTTAACAGGTTTCGACATCTCATGGGGAAAAGTGGTTAAGAAATACTGTGATTACATCTCTTAAAATTAGTAAATTTGGATGTCGGTGGTAAGTATTTTGCTGAGTCCCTGTCTAAAGCAGCTATTTTCTATACTAAAATTATAAAGAGGAAAGATATGATTCTTTGTTTGTTTGTAAAGGTTTACCTCAAAAACTACTGAACCGATTTTAACATTATTTTACCATTAGAAAGCCATCTTATCACCGAGTAACATAGGTTATATTTTATACTAAAAAAGTGCTATTACACCTTACCTAACCTACTTGTACGCGAGCCAAGCCGCGAGCAAAAGCTAGTAGTAGTTTATAAGATAATAGATAAGGTTAACTTAAGGAAGAATATGATTTCGGGCACGCCACGATCGTGGCGGTAAATCCCGTGTTTGAGGAGTGGCTGGAGAGGCGGCATGGCGCCCTCACCTTCCGGCTGACACAGGTACTGACTGGCCACGATTGTTTTGGCCGGTTCCTGTGTCGTAAACGCCGGCAAGAGACGCCCGGTTGTCACCACTGCGGCGACTGCCGCGACGTTGTAGAGGACACGGCGCTGCACACTTTGGCGGTTTGCCCCGCCTGGGCATCGCAGCGCCGTGATTTGATCGCGGCAGTCGGATCGGTTGCCCTCTCGCTCCCGGCCGTTGTTCAGTCTATGGTCCGGAGTGAGAGGTCGTGGAACGCCGTCGCCTCCTTCTGCGAGGAAGTGATTTCCATCAAGGAGGCGGCGGAGCGGGAGAGGGAGCGTTTAAACCCTCTCCCCAACCGCAGAGCCGGGCGCCGGAGGGCGCGATGACCTCCAGCCACCCTGAGGTTTGACCTGGGGGTGAGGGGCTTTGCGGGCCTGCCCGCCATCCGTTCAGCACCAGGTCCGAGAGGCGAAGTGCGTGTTTCCACGCGCTCCTCTGTTTCGAGTCCGTCTACCCTTTAGAGGAGAGACAGTAGGGTATTTATAGAAGTGAGTCCTTTGGGTAGGTCTCTTCGCGTAGTGGACTGCCGTTTCATACGGCGGGCCGTAACCTCGGCGGGGTCGCGACCGCATGCGAAAGCGATTCGCACGGCCCCGTCGATAGTGGTTTTGTCGAGGAACACCGTGGTAGGTTTAGTCGGTATTCCGGGAGGTACTTTATTATTATTCCATCTTTCTTTTACCCCGGCGAGTCCGACATAATCCCTCCGCCTGCCCCCGCGGAGGGATACGCGTCATAGCGAACCGCCACGTAAAAAAAAAGGCGGAATATGAATTAATAAGTTTAGGACAAAAAGCTCCCAAAAAAACTAAAAAGAAACAGTCTTGCTATCTCCACCTTAGTCCACCTTGGGCTACGCAGTGACTAATCAAGTAATCATACACACAACAAGTCGTAAACATGACATTTGAATAATATTTAACTTTGATAGTTATACATTATACATGATCGTCAGCGATGATACTGTCGGGATAGTATCCTCACGAAGAATCTCTTCAATACTATATAGGACGGCCCTGAATCTTACTACACTAACAAAATCTTTATATAAATACTTGTTGCATGAAATGTTTATAAAAATAAATATTTATCAATTAATTAAGTTAATATATAGGACAGTGATTGGTGATAAGCAATTAAGTAAGTACCTACAAATCTTTATATAACTTTAGTCCTAAGACTGTATCGCCGAATAGGATAGATATAATGAAAATAGGTATACATAGGTATTTTACCCGCCTTGGTTTTTTAGATACTTAATAGAGGGAACCGAAAGTATATATTTTTCGGTCTTGTTATTTATTTAAACATTACATATTTGGATTACAAATTACTAGTACTCTAACCTAACTTAAACTTATCCAGCTCAGGTAATATAAGTACCTACTTCTAATATGAATGATCAGATCGATAGTGCGATAGATGGGCTTCGAACTCACGACTTCTCGATCGTAATTACAATATCTTATCCATTCAGCTACTATCGCTTCATTATTTCAATAGATATTTTAAAAACCACAATTTGAATACAATTTTTTTACATATTTCTTATCACTAATCACCAGACAATACATAGGTGATGAAAACATCGTATCTATGCGTAAACGCCCGACGTTATCCAAGAGATTAATTACTTTTAGTAAATCCATTAAACACAATATTTTTGTATAAAGGTCACTAACCGACACACAGAGACAACTTTCCTTCTCAACTTTATGAATGAATGAATACGTAATTGCCGTGGTACGCCTACGGTAATATGCAACTTATTTCACCAAAGCCGCCATTAACCCCATTTATTGACAGTTATTGTGCAACATATTAACATATCCAAGGACTTTAAATCACTTCAGTGACTCAATTAACCTACAAAAACATTAATTCAATAATGTCCCTATACATATGTACACAGTATGTATTCTATAAGATATTGGTGCGATCCCAATGAGCTAGCCGTGCATCACTGAATTGGAAAATAGGAAGTAACACCGTTCTTAGTTTCTTTATAATTGTATTGAAACTGTTTACTCGAGTTCCTTCGAGCACCTTCTCAGGCCGTCAAAGTAGAGACCTCAACATCGCCTCGGCTGCTATGAGGACGATGTGGAGGCCACTGCTCTTAGACCACACGAAATACTAGTAATTCCTAATCCAATTTTTCTAATCTTTTAAGCGCAATGTGACCCGATACCGATATAATTATTGATGGGAAACATCTATTGTATCAGTAACGATCTCTGCAATATCTGTATTATAAATACAGAATATTTATGATTACATAAACTATAATACATAAATGTGTTGACAGTATTGACTCGACATGTTTGTGTTAATATAATGACATCCAGAGCAATTGAAAAACGTACGTCGTCGGTAGAAAACGAAACGTTCGTAAAAATATAGCGCGAGCATTCGCGGGGTATCGACAGAAACCCATTCGACCTGTGACATGTCTTCAAAAATGTAGGTCCTAATGAGTGATCTTCTTAGTGTGAACACCCTTTCGTGTGTTCTAAGTACGATGCATGCATTGTATAAATCATAGATGTATTAGTATGCACTGCTGAAGTACCTATATGAGCAGTAATCGGCCCATTTGACAGTAAGACCAACCTAAAAAAAACCTTTATCTAATCTTCTTCAGTCGTCGGCGTGGACATCATAATCGATCGTCAAATCTATTTCGCGCCTAATAATAACGTGACCATTCAAGTGATTGCTTTAATTGATTTGTAGGATCTGTTACAATCCTATGTTTTAAATTAATGACTTCATAATAGGCGTGAGTAGATCGTGAGATGTGACTTTTCTTTTATACTACGAAGATGGCAGATAAGTAACGGTACTACTCCTACACTGAATGCGTGCAAGAGGTTGGTATATCGGCTGGCTGGAAACCGGGAGGATATTCAGGCAACTGAGTGGTTAGCCAGGTTAGCCGGCTCATTCGTACTATCACCAAATAATTGGTAAAGTCGAACGCACACACTCACAAAGAAAACATTGCTATCACCTATTACATTATGTAGCCTTATGTAAATAAACCACAATATGTGGCTGCAATGTTTTCGTCTGTAACTCGGGCAGCACAAAAACAGGAGATTACATTCGACCATTCCATATAGCCTTATGTAAAATAATCAACTAATGTGACGTTTTAATATAGCTGTTATTGCCGGCCAGTATACTGCAGCACACATTGCAGAAAATAAAGCCTGTTTAGAATTGGACTTTGTAATAGGAGGCGAGTTTATTGTCGTCTACTAGGCACTTGTCCACACTTCGTGTGACTGCTACTAGTTTAAGTTAATCGTATTATGAAATGGTTGAATGTGTCATAAAATATCAATACCATGTCTCACAATTTTGTACCAGAAAGGATTAACAGCGGTTTCTTACACCTTCATATCGCAAACTATGTTTTAGGTACCACGTAATATCGTCGTCTAACCAGGCGTTGCTCTACTAAAGTCACTAGTATTATATTTCCTCACCCTACTGAACAATGAATAAAAGTATTTATGGCGCAGCTACTGCTGAATGATTGACGGCCCTCAAACCTACTTGAGTTACATCTTGACATAGTTTGAATCATCACTATGTTATTGAGTAAACTAGATCATTAATCCTACTAATATAACACATTCAACGCCATGCCGGTCACAAATGACTGCGAACAATAAATTTTCTAGTGTCTGCTATATGACATTCAATGTGTTAAGAAAGGTAGGCCTGCGGTAGTGAAAGCGACTGTTGAGCAGAAGTTTTCAAATTCGATGCCCGAGCAGTGTTATTGGGTTTTTCTCAAAAGAAACTGTCAATAGCCCCACGAAGCCTGAGAGTTTAATAGGTTAGACGGCAAGAGGCTCGCTCCTTATTAAACTTGAATCATAGTTGGCGAAGTATGTGTGCTCTGCCTACCTCTTTGATAGAATTTGGACAGAGTCATGAGACTATATATGTATTGTTTGTGAGAGTTTCGAACGAAGTCGCGTGACAGACTAGGTATTAACCTAGTCTGTACTAATATTGTAAAGTCGTAAAAATAGTTTGTGTGTAAATGTAAAAATCTTCTGAATAATAATAATAATAATAATATATTCTATCACATACACACAACACCATCTAGCCCAAACTAAGCAGAGCTTGTACACACGGCTACACATAAAGTTAGACACCCTATATACGCATAACTACGCTACATACAAAATAGAGAATTGTTGGAAAGGGACAGTGCAAAGTGGTGTCGACGTAATGGTAAGGATAGAGCGTAACAAAAATATAACGCACTCTCGCACGATTCGCAGCGTTCAACTTCTAATAGTTCAAAGTCCAAACAGTCTAGGTTGATGTGTCGCTGTGTGTACTATGGGTACTAGACAATGGATAAACATACATATATACTATTTTTTTTTGTAAATACATACATATTATACATAGAAACACCCAGACCAAGTCAAACATCCATGTTCATGCACACAAATGTTTGACTTGTGCGGGAATCGAACCCGCGACCTCAGTCGTAACAGTCAGTAACACTAACCACTACGCCATCGAGGTCCTGATGGATTACTTCAGGAATATGGAGGTGTGAATTATAATAATAATAATCAGCCTTGTATATAAAATATCCTACTGCTGCTGATGGACTTCTTCCAAGTTTGTGAAGGTTTAGGCCAGTCTCCACTACGCTGGCCTAGAAAATGTGTGACATCACTTCGATGATTTGTTATCTTATCTTGTGTATGGGGGCCAGTCAGACAGACCGGCGACACTTCGACCCATTGAGATCTTTTGTGTCCGCCCCAAGATTTATCTCCCAATGAATGTACTGCATCAGCCGCAGCGTACACTTCAGAGGGAGAAGCCTGAAGTCCTCAGAGTTTGGATATGCATCCCATCAGACCCATCCTCAATCCAGCCAAATTCGATGATTTAATACGCACGTAAACGAAACGTCAGAGATTCGTGCCTTGGGATCGAACTCGAGACCTCTACATGACAGTATTGAACTGTCATGTAGAGGTCTCGAGTCCACCAACCAAGCTATCGCAGATTTTTAGCATTTAAAATATTTTTTTACTATGTATAAACAGAGGCTGAGCACTTAAATAGGAGACCATTGATAAACTTCACCAGCCAGCCCATAAGGTAACTATGTAGCTACATTCATAAATTTCGAAACATTCATCCTATTCCCAGAGATCGTAAGCAAGAACACATGTTCAATATTGATAATGCACACAAACTTACAATTGAATGAATATCTTCGAAGGGGTAGGCACAGGTCTTTTAAACAACGATGTTTCACTAGCTATGTTATAGTTGCTATAATTATGCTGCAAAAAGCGAGTCTATTGTTGGCTCCTGGGATTGCTGGCATTACTGGTCGCTGTGATCCATTTCGGTCAAACCTTTCAGGAAGCATGTTCAGTTCAGCCCAGCTGTTCTAGGTCTAAAGCGTCCAGCTCCAGTCGCAAGCGACTTTACAAACATTGAAATTAGATATGCCCTACTAAGTTCTATTACAGAGTCATCTTTCTGGACGTTGTGTTGTCATCTGACACACAATGACAACTGAATAATGAATATAGTACCTATTATCACGCTCACTTATATTGAAAATTGTACACTACCGTTACCTGTCTAATATGTGAGCTCACTCTTGTATTGTGCACAATTTTTCGTGCGATCTAAGTACTATCTATCATTTAAATCAGAGGTTCCCAGACTTTTTTTCTAATAGACCAACTTCAAAATTTAGCTGGTTCCGGTGGTCCCCTGCAGCTAGTAAAATCGATATATTCGGACCAAAAAGTTACAATAGGTTAAAATTAAAAAATTTGATCAACTCTCTATGGGCTGACTTTTTTTAAATAGAAATTCTCCGGTGTTCAGCGAGTGGTATTCCTCAAAATATCCGTCATTATCTGCCTACATTGATAGGTGAAGTCAAGTCAACATTTTAGTTCTTCACTATCGAAAGCAAATACATTTTCGTGGACCCCTGCTTACGAATTGTTATCCCTCATTTTTTTGTCACGCCAACGTAGACCCTTGTCGAGTCTTCTATGGACCCCTGGGGGTCCACCTGAACCACTTTGGGCACTAAGGATCTTTGGGTGTACAAGTAATACTTCACGCGATAAAATCCGTATATAGTAGTTTAATTTCAATGAATAACATTCGCGTAAACAGAAGACAATATTAACACTGCCGACCTAAAATTGGATATATATATAATATTTATGGATCACATCTTAATTCCGTGGCATAAGTTTGCGACCGATCCGGGGTTCAAACCTCGGATCACAGTGTTATTTTTTTATTCTTTTAAAATTCGTATTAGCAGCACAGTCTGATAATAAGTCCGGCTGATGACAATAGGTTCGTTCGTTTAAACCAAATGTTTAGCGAAATGTGGGCTTATAACACTTCTGACTACCCTACCGTAAATATAGGTATAAGACAATATAATTATGTATGTAGTGATATTACATGACACACAATCATATTATAAAGCCATCAACTGAAAACCAGAAACAGTCTCAAAGACTCAGTTAGGTCCTATGTCATCTAACCTGTACCTGTGAAAGAGGCTGGATATGTGCTCAGTAGGCTATTTATTTATTTATGCAAGGGGTAGTTGAATTAATTGGTCCCTTTAACATTGCCAATGCGCTGAGTGCTAATAGTTTGACCCCCCATAGGACAAAAATTTATGTTATCCATAAATAGTTGTTCCAAGTCTTTCCTGTGTCAAGTGTTTTAATGTTTGTGAAGTTCTCTGCAACACAGAATCTATTCCTAGTGCAGGAGTTGTCTTTTATACAGGTGTCCGGTAGTTAATAGGCGCTCATAGCCAGTTGCACTCACTGATCGGTAAACGATTAGCGAGGTTACGCAACGTTGGGTGCGGTCAGTCTATAGATGGGTGACTGCTTAGTGGTATTTCATCTGAGCGTCTCCGTGGTTCGGAGGGCACGTAAAAAGTCGGTCCCGGTTGATGCCAAATTAACAGCAGTCGTTAAGCCATGTCAGAGGCCTACGGGCGGCTTGAACAGCTCTTGACAACAGGTTGGCCACTAATCACTCGAAAAGAAAAGAAGAAGGTAGTTAATGGATGACCTTGAAATGTCATAGTAGAACTGATGGATGTTCAGAAAAAAATATGAAAATAAGTATATCTATCCTGACTACTACCTGTTATATGATTTTTTTTTAAATTGCCTTATTAATTGAAATTAATCACTTTATACGGATTTTGTCGCGTTGTTTATTTTACTTTAAACACTGTTATTACATAATTTTGAAAACTATAACACTACTATTATTGAACTTTACTACTATTTAAGCTATATATTTTCTAATTAAAAATATTTATGTTTAAGTTTACACTTTGCCCCGACGTTTCGGTTGCTTTACAGCAGCTATGTTCACGGGGAGACTAAGATGGTAGTTGTCCCATTGCTTAACAACTGGCTATCTGTTGTGGGACAATAAATTCTACATACAAGTGGATGGTGTGGTAATGGGCTCCCCAGTATCGCCTGTTGTTGCCGACATACATTTATATGGAGGACTTCGAGGCTCGAGCTTTGCAGACTACCACAATCACACCCAGGATTTATAAGAGGTATGTAGACGATACTTTCACAATATTACCAACAGATAGTGTAAATGCATTCCTAAAACATCTTAATCCCATTAATAATAACATCCAATTTACTATGGAATTAGAGGCAAATAATTCATTAGCTTTCTTAGATGTACTTGTCATCAGGAATCCTGATCATACTTTGAGCCACACTGTGTATAGGAAAAAGACCCATACAAACAGGTACTTAAACGATGAATCTCACCACCATCCTAAACAGTTAGCTACCGTGGGAATGTCTTTGTTTCAGAGAGCCCACGGGATCTGTGACAAGAAACACCTGGACGCCGAGCTTCAACATGTCAAGCAAGTACTGCAAGACAACAAGCTCCAACAGCCGCGCCGCCGTCACAGATCCCGAGAAAAGCCAGCCACAGTCGAGCGCCAGCCTGCCATACTACCATATGTAAGGGGTGTCACTGATAAGATTGGCTACATCTTGAAGCGAGCTTCAATCAACACATACTTTAAGCCGCCAACAAAGAAGTTAAAGTCTGCTGTGTGTGAACATGTGCAACAGGGGACCAACCACTACCTACGATTTGACAAACCACATATACTCTCAAAAGAACACCGATTCCTACCAAGGATGCTTCGTAAGGCTATTGAAATTAAAAAACATCCTAATTTCAATAGAGAGGATGGTTGGAATGTACCACCAGCTTGGGATCCAGTCATTCAAATAGTCAAACCCGAGAAAAAGCAAAACACAGCTAGACTTCATGATACTTTGAGCTCATTCTGCGTAAATAGGAACACCAAAGATCAAATTATGTTCGGGTACTTTGAAATAACTAGATACACTTCAGAACGTTGGGACAACTACCATCTTAGTCTCCCCGTGTACATGGCTACTGTAAAGCAACCGAAACGTCGGGGCAAAGTGGAAACTTAAACATAAATAGTTTTAATTAGAATATATATATATAGCTTAAATAGTAGTAAAGTTCAATAATAGTAGTGTTAGAGTTTTCAAAATTATGTAATAACAGTGTTTAAAGTAAAATAAACAACGCGACAAAATCCGTATAAAGTGTTTAATTTCAATGTATAACATTCGCGTAAACATAAGACAATACCTTATTAAACTTTCTTGTACACTACAACCATAAATGAATGAATTCCATCAGTTTTTTGTTGTTTTATTATTAAACACTAATGATGCTAATAGATAGACAGTCAAAAGCATGACTAGCTATTGCACTTTTTAATATATTTATATTTTTATTTTCGTTTTCTTATTTTTCTGAACGGCCATCAGTTCTATTTTAAGACATTTCAAGGTTATCCATTAATTACCGGACACCCTGTATAAAGCAAAACAATATGAGCCACTTAGCATACATTTAATAAAAGTGACCACTCAAATCACTGCACCAGGTAACAAAGTAGCTGCCTCACAAGTCTTGAGGCGAAAGTATGTAACCATGTTTCATGGACTCAATTACTGGACTGAGCAAATCAATGTTTAGTTGTTCTGTTATGCAATTCTCAATAGAAGCATGGAGCCTAATAATAATTCTGGTAGATAACAATAGGATTGTCATTAATTATGTGTGACCTGTAACACAACTAGCAAAATGTAGATGCAATATATTTATGCACATCTCTTTAGACATGAGTCTATGACTTACATGACCCGTGGTGTTCTATAATATTACTAGTGTTTGCCCACGGCTCCGCCTGCCTAAATATAGGTTAGGTTATTAACAGTACTGTTTTCTGGATGAAAGGTACCTAATGTCCTTTTCTGTTACCCTGACAACATGTACTCGTATGCGAAATTTAATTATGATCAGTGGAGCAGTTAAGACGAGAAAATGTAACAGACAAACAAACTCATATTTGCATTTATAATATTAATTAGGATTTGTACTAAACATTAATCAGCATACACTTAGTAGCAAGGAGAATACTCAAATTGCCGCACCATATAAGTAGTAAGATAATGATAATAATGATATCACCATATCTACATATTGATATCACATAATGCATAACAATTTGAGTTATCTCACATCTGAGAACTAAGATAAAAGAGTAAACAATGTTAAGATTTATTTCCTGATAGATAACATACCGGCCAGAACCAGTTGCTTTGGTAAATTTTTAAAGACGTCACAAAGAACATTGTTATAAACTGCAAAAACTGAGCTACACAAAATAGCGCTAAAGTACTCAACTTAAGCTCTATATCTTACAACCATTACAAGTATATTTGTAAAACTAGTAGTTTTAAAAGATGTTTGCGTATTTGTTATTTAATCACGTGTAAACCATACTACAAATATACAGGATACTAATATCTTTTATAATCCTGTGGGATTCATGTTAACTAAGCTGCAAGCAGAAGCTATTACTAAACAATGTAAACATCCCAAGAGAATAACATATCTAGTAAAGGTTCAGAATAATGTAAAAGATATTTTGTTTTATGGGAACATAATATTTTCTAAACATATTTACTTCAACATTGTATATGTTTTATATCAAATAATACGGCAAGCAAAAACAACTTGGTACAACTGGATGAAAATCCTCTGGCTGGACATCAATAAGGGACAGCTTAAGAGTACCCCAGTAAGTATGAATAAAGAAATAAGTCTGAATGTAGTGAGAGAAATAAAAACATTATAATCACTGTGTACCCTTCTGATAACTTATAACAATATATAATATAATAATATAATATTCTATCACATACACACAACACCATCTAGCCCAAACTAAGCTGAGCTTGTACTATGGTACTAGACCATGGCAGTCCGTTACACTAACCACTATGCCATAGAGGCTGACAAAATAAAAATGGTTGCAACAATCACATTTTTGCAAGGTTACTTGAGAAGCAGAGGGTCTGTTTGAGCATCAATCAATCCTTTAAAATTGAGTTTGCTGTACTACCAAACCAGGATAAAGACGCCTGGCATAGCAACTTTTAGGGACCATAGAAACACATACTATTAAAGCTCCTTGAACTTATTTATTATCTGAACCGCATCTTAACCTCTTGTCCAATGCTCAGACTGGCGTCTGAGCATTATTGAAGATTGAGATATATTTGTACACTGTGTAAACAGTCTAGTTATGATTTACTCACAGTCTGCTAATGTCTGCACTAAAGTATTAATGCAGAGAGTTATAGGGAAACAAGTGGAAATTACTACAGATCACTCTGTCATCTCTTTTTGAGGTAGGCAACCGTTGCAAGGAGAACATTAATCTCTTCTTGTAATAAACTATTGTAACAACCACACACAGAAACAAAAAGTAAATAAATTGATAGGTATTTATTAATATTGCTAAGAAACATACTGTAACCATTTGGCAATTGAAAAGAGTGGCTATGAGTTTCTTCTCATGAGAGCTCTAGACCCCAAACATGCTTTTTGGAATACTTTATTATTATTTGCTTTTATATTCTTATAATATATAACATAATTTATGTGTGCACGAAGAATTTACACTTCTCCTATGACTGGTGTGTGCTGTGTTTAGCATAAAACACAGTAAATCTAATTAATATTCTACCACTATAAGAGTATAGATACCTGTCTCATAATAGTCATATTACTTTATTCTATTGGTATCCCATCAGTAGTTAATTATGTGTAGACTACAGATTTTAACTGGCATTGATAGCAACAGACTTGCTTCATTATTTTTGTCATAGTTTAGGCATGTTTAATCAGATTTCCATAGAAAGTAATATTAAACAGTAGATTATGTAGATAGAAAGATATCTACTTTTATCACACAATAAACATAATCAAAGAGATTTTTAGATTGTTTTTAAATCAAGTGTTACAGTGGATACAAATAAAAAGTTATAAATACCTACATGCTTGAAAGAAAACATGTGTTTATTTGTATATAACTGTTGCAAGAGATGGCATTTACAAACATTTTATAAAAATATGAATAATATAGCTATTTATCACATAGAAACTTGGTCATAAAAAAACCATGACAAGTATTGGTTGCCAAAAGCATATCACCTTCCACATATGTATGTTACAAAGCCAAAAAACAGTGGTCTGAAAGATTGAATGAAAGGGAATGGGTAAGATAGACATATGAGCCTTCCCAAGTTACTAATTTTCCAATTTTAGGTTACAAAGAGTTGTTCAAGTTTATTTTAAGTTTGTCTTGTCTGAAGAAACAGAAAGATATATAAACAGACACCAAGAAAAATGGTGGGCAAATTATAACAATCACATAGGTAAAGAATGTATGACATAACTTTATGATACATGTTCAGGCAATTGTGTAAGGTAACACATGGCCTAGCCCTTCTTATACTAGGCCATTAGTGAAACAGTTTAAAAACACAAATATAAATTAATATTACAATGCTTAATACTACACATATATTCATTTTCACCATCTAGCCAATGTCAAGTACATATTCATTCAGAAATCATATCAGAATCATCTACATCTTTCTTGATATAATCCTTGTTATTACATTTTGATGACTATGCAATAAGAAATGTTTTATCACTATCTTAGATGTTATTCTAAGACATTGATATACAGATATACATAAGAGCCTTGTGAAAGATATCTAGGCATAGATTTTAATCTACTGTTAAACTAGATAATTCAATTTATTAACAATAGAATAAATTAGAGAGATAACAAGTCTTATATTAAAAAATAGACATTGCATAAATTTAAATGTTAAAATAATGATAATGACTATTTTACTTACCAGACAGGCCGACGACGGACACTGTGACCAGCTTGCCGCCGGCATTATCCGATTTTTTTGCCATTTTACTGAATTATCACTCTATTGGTACACAATATGGGAGAATATTAAAATTACTTGATACAAACATCACAACACTAAGCAAACGGTTCGCTTATCAACACACACCTACTAAATATATACATCTAATGTTTTAAAATCACTGAAATTAGAAAAGATAAAGTTCTCGTCATTATCGCGATATTGAATCCAAGAAGAACAGGTTTGACTGAAAATAATCTCTTTATAATTTAGTTTACAGGGCACTATAGTGAGTGTTACAGGATTTATAACGCTATACAACAGTAAATAGTTTGCCAATTAGTGAGAAAGGAAGGGAAGTGATACTAGAGACTCGCCAGATGTGCCTTGTTGGATCACACACCCTATTTGTCTGTAGCTATCGAAACAATAAAATTATACTTTATTAAGGCTTACAGAAGCAAAATAATGCGTTTATAATGAAATACGCTGTCAAATAAAGATTAAAATATGATAATTTATCGTCCCTTCTATTGCCCAGTACTTTGACACATCAAATCTTATTATCGAGCACGTAGAAAATAATAACGATATTTAAACCAATTGTACATTAACTCATTTCGTACATATTTAACTTGACGCTAAGAATACATTTTACATTTTTCTAGTATATTTTGAGATTATTTTTCGTAAAAAACGCAGTAATTCTTGACACAACTCGCTTTGCTTTGTACTGCAGTACTGCCAACACGAAAATCTTATTACCATAAAGTGCCATAGAGCTATCGAACAATAAATGAGGGCAATACTTGGGGAAAAATTACTTACTAAACAAAAATACTTCAATCACCCATAATAACATCTTATAAGTTCATCTTATAAGTTCTTACAAGTAATCAAGACAAAAAGATGAAACTGCACATAGATGGCATAGTGTTCAAGTGGCTAAAATAAGTCAACAGAATATTTCTCTTGAGCTTCACAATAATAATAATGTCCTCCAGACCAAATTTCGGTCACAGTGGCCAATCTTAACGGATATTGGCCATTTGCGCAGGAAATATTATATTGCGCAAGTATGTGCGCAAACACAAGTGCATTCTCTGTTCCCTAACTCTCATCCGATGGGACGGCAATTAGACACAGGATTTTCTCCGCCCGAAATTCAAACCCTAGACTTCATGCACAGCAGTCGCATTCACTACCACTGCGCTAATACGAGACCGTTCCACTTTTTGTCCCGTGTGGGGTTCGAACTCGCAACATAATTATCGCATTATGTTAGAAACGTCTAAATAAAGTAAATCGTCATTCGCATTGGTCATATAATTATGGGAAATTTATTAACCGGTTTATTACGATTTATTACGTTATTATTTATTATTATTTATTACGTTTATGATTTATTACGTTTAAAACTGGTTGAACCGAGGCACTAGTTTTCATAGACCTATACTATTTTGTTCTGGCTTAGCAACATGTAAGAGACGCAAGCTTTAATTTGTGGAAAAGCTCGCTTGTATGTCCGAAGGATTACCTCTCTCATTCCATTCATTTTAAACCTAGAGTCGACAAGACATGGGTAATACCTCTGATATAGGAAGCAAACATATACCACAATAATATATTACCAAGCGCCCTGAATATTTGTTTACCAACTTGGTAAAATATCATGAAAAAATTTATAGGCTAAAATCCATTTATCTTGAATAGATTTTAGAATTTAGAATATAATTTGTGGCGTATGTATATACCCACAGGCAACATATAACTTTACGAGAAACCTGGAATCGAACGGAGCATCGTACAACTAGCCGCGCCGAAACCAAGCGACGCGCGAAGGCGATCGAACGGAGCATCATACGTCTAGCCGCGACGATATCAAGTTTCTAACTGGTGACGCGCGAAGCTTTCCTCTGTTTATTATACGTGGCACTACTTTTATACTCGCGAACAGATTTCTAAGAAATCATTCGTAAATGTTAGATTTTTGTTTACTTGTCGCTGATTGGTGAAAATGTTTATTGTACACATTAGTGTTAGTGTTACTTGCATGACTAATAAATGGGATATAAGATAGGTGAAAAATTGTAAATATATTCTCAGTTGAATCAGTCTGCGTGTTTCATTATAACCCTAACGGTTACCAGCTACGGACCTGGCTTCTGCCCGCCGGCTGGTAACGCGTTAAATTGGTGACCCCTGACCTCTCATCGTTCTAGTGCTGTTGTAATATCGGTTCACTGAACCGATACCCAACATCTGTTGGTTTTCGGCCAAATCTAGACGTACGAACACGCTACCTTATCGTCATGGCACAAGAAAAAGCTGAAGAATTCACCGACAAGCAAGTAACGACCCCTCTCCACGGTGATGTCGCTACAATCTCACTGCCTGCACGTCTACCACCATTCTGGCATCAAAACCCACGACTGTGGTTCGCACAGTTTGAAGCCGCCGTCGCCGCCAGCAAGATGGGAGAAGAACAGAAATTTAACCTCGTCGTACCGTTGCTAGGCTGTAGTGACCTCGAACAAATCGGCGACATCATATTAAACCCGCCATCGACCAACAAGTACATTACGCTAAAGAACAGACTGATATCGACGTACCAAGAATCAGACCATCGTCAGCTACAGAAATTACTCAGCGGCCTAGAACTCGGCGACATGAAACCTAGCCAGTTATTACGTAAGATGCGCAATTTGAGCGGTAAATTACTAACCAACGAAGCTCTAAAAGTTATGTGGCTCAACCAATTACCCACACAAGTCCGCGCCGTACTCTCCGTGAACACCGAATCGTCGCTAGAATGTTTAGCTGTGATGGCCGACAAAATGGTTGAACATTTTGAACCCGCAACAGTCGCCGCAGTCCACACTACAACCTCTACGCCGGCGCACACATCAAGCCCGTCGTGTTTACATTGCCCAACTACAGAAAATCTACAGTTCGACCTCGCTTAAAACAACAACTAGGGTTGACTACGAGGCTCTCGACATCCTTATGCAGAACTTAGACTTTTCCTTTCTCTTCTCTATTCCAGACCCCAATAATGCAGTAGATGCCTTAATACGTGTAGCTAAATCCGCCATAGCCAAATGTACATCATTTATCAGAGTACCTGCTAAGAAGAAGACACTTAAACCGTGGATAACCCCAGGTTTACTACGATGTATACGAAATCGAGACACACTTCATAAAAAACATAAGCAATCCCCAGATAACATTATACTGCTCATCACCTACAAACGATACAGAAATTTTTGCACAACTATCTTAAAGAAAGCTAAAAGGCGATTCGATTCTCCGCAACTGAATAAAGCAAGTCAAAACCCTAAAAAGCTTTGGGATACAATAAAAACAATAACCAATACACTAAAACCAAAACACTCTTCAACTCAATTATTATCCCTCTGTCCATCCCCATACCAGTCTTGCAATGAGATAAACCAGTTTTTCATAAATGTCGGTAAAACCCTCGCTGATAACTTAGGTCTCAACCACACTTCAACACACATCCGCACTTCCAAACACTTAAATTCTTTTGTTCTAGAATTGACAGATTCTGATGAAGTTATAATAACCATTAACACGTTAAGGATAAGTGCAGCCACAGGATGGGACGACATCCCTCTAACGTACATTAAACGCTATGCCCAGGTTCTTGCGCCTATACTGAGTCACATTTTTAATATCTGTTTTCAAACGGGTATCTTTCCCACGTCGTTTAAGAAAGCAATTATCCCGGCAATAGCAACCTACCAAACAACTACCGTCCAATAGCAGTATTGAGTGCTTTTTCAAAAATACTGGAACGACTTATCAATAAAAGTTTGACTAAGTATTTGGAACACTTTAAATTACTATCCCCACAACAATATGGCTTTCGAAAACAAACATCGACGAGTGACGTAATTCACGACTTATTAACTCACATTGTGAAAAATTTAAACTCGCATAAGAAGGTGCTAACTATATTCTTGGATCTCGCAAAGGCCTTCGACACCGTCCCGATTCCAACTCTTTTACACAAATTAGAAGACATTGGAGTCAGAGGCCTTCCACTCGAGCTATTCAGAAACTACCTCACTGGCCGGACACAAATCGTTACTATTGACAACCACAAAAGCGATGAGCATCCCATATACTACGGCGTCCCACAAGGGAGTATTTTAGGCCCTACATTATTTCTTGTGTTCATTAACGACCTCTGTGATCTCAATATCCATAATGGGAAAATTGTTTCCTTCGCAGACGATACTGCCCTCACATTTGTCTCAGACTCATGGTCGGAACTACAAACTATTGCACAAAATGGCTTCAATTCTGCCTTAAAGTGGCTCTACTCACATACACTGACGCTAAACGCATCTAAAACTAATTTTATCTCCTTTTCTCTTAATAAATTATCGCAACCAAGAACGCCTATAACTATAGTTGCTCATCGTTCTCCCACCGAACTAGAATCTCCATGCAAATGCCCAGCCATAACTTCGGTTAGTGAGATCAAGTATCTTGGAATAGTCCTAGACAAACACTTACATTTTAGGCACTACATCAATATCCTTTCAGGCCGTATCAGAAAGCTAATCTACATATACATATACACTTTTTATTTTTGTAAATAAATACATAATATACATAGAAACACCAGAGCACTAGTTCACCAGACCAAGACAAACATCCATGTTCATGCACACAAATGTTTGACTTGTGCGGGAATCGAACTCGCGATCTCAGACGTGGCAGTCGGTTACACTAACCACTACTGTTATTCTCTTACAGAATCTTAAAATAATACCTTCTGCGACCTATCACCGTCTCAGGCCATTATCAAATAGCCATATTTAAGAAAACTTTTACTCTTCAAGTTTAGACCAAATTAATTTAACTACAAATTGCAGAGTCATTGGGTAATCGAAAAAATATACCTATATCTATAATATCATGTGCTCACTGATATAGGTATATTATTTTACAAAATAATATTCTCGTGTCTTTTCTCGTTTACTATGTAATAATAATTATTGTATTGTTCTTAGAACAAAATAAAAACCAAAGACAACTTATCTGGTATGAAAAGTCAAAACAAATAAAGTGATGCCATGCTCCGATTATAATTTATAATTCTAAGATTTATTTTGGTATTGCAACACTGACTTTGACAGTACCATTACGAAAACACAAGCGCATAAATGTCTCGCCGCGATATTTTCTTGAGAAATGACTTCTACAAATGATGGAAAAGACGTGAAAAGTAATCAAACAAGTGGCCCAAAAGGCAAAACATATTACATTGAACTTTACAAGGTAAGCTTTATTCTTATAATCATCAAGATCAACGTGCATAATGCGACGCCGTTGTGCTCGTAAAGTTCACTATGGCCGCCATATTTGTCTTCAATAAACCCTTGTTTTCGTATATTTTCGAGTTCTTTACGTTATTTAACGCAAAATTTACCATTTGTTCCGAGAACATAACGTTATATACATTAAAAGTACAATGACTTGCTTACAAAACATCCCATTTCCATAAAAGCTGCAAGTGTATGCACCTGAAAAATCATGGTAGATAAAATTATGTGCTTCATAATATTGGAAAATAATGTGTGTTTGTGTGGTTTAATGGCTTTTTATTTATTGCGGGACGTCGTTGGTATATAATTACCGCCTTAGCAGTAGTTTACGTTAGTCATCATATACATTGTAATCATCAATATGTAATGATGATAGACAGCCATATCATAACATCGGAGAGTCACGTAGCGCTGAAGTATTTATTTTTGCCAAAAATTGTGAGAGTTCTATTTATAAATACATTTACGTCGTGGGAGGCAAATCGCATTCTGCCTAATCAGCTGATTATCCATACTAATACTGAACAATCACTCTACTTGTAATTACCCAGTGGGATGAATGTTAATAATAGTTTAGTACCTACAGGCTATACAATATCAAAGATTCAGATTTCATTCTTAGTATTGTTTGAATGAAATGTTAACTCGCTTAGTATTTCGGTACTGTTACAGTACAGAAATAAAATCATTTGATTTAATTGTGCAAGTATATAATATAAGTCTTCATTTCTTTATTTCCTTAACATTAATAACCAAGTTTGAAACAAGTAGTAGTACTCAATTACTTACTATTTATAAGATAGCTATCATAGACGATAACACTTCTGCAAGATATCATCATGTGTTTGTTATTGTAATAAATACATAATACTTAGTTGATGAGTCAGTCTGCTTATCACTTGTGTGATAACCAGTTTTGCTACCTAATGTTGCTATAATCTATTATATGTGCGGCAGTATTTTTTTGCAAATGTATGTTTACATTTAGGATATACCTTGCGTCTTTAACTTTAAGTTAGCTCTAATGTTGCTATACTTTTTTTGTTATTGCGACACAATTTAGGCCAACTTTAAAGGGATCTATAAGATCGGTGCAACTTGCAAGGTATAACAAATGACAAATACAATAATATTTCCTCTGTTTATAAACTATTCCAGTGCTGGGACAGGCTTCGTTTGATTGTTATTAAAAGCCTTGCTATAGTCTATAGCAGTATTCATGTACAAATTTAATGACCTCACATTCCTTAGAGATAATTTTTTAATTTTTGAGAACTGTTTAATATGTAGGTAGTCCACATTGGCAGCTTTTATACTGTTTCGATTATAATGTGAACTTGTCAACATTTAGTTTTTTTAACTATACCTACTATAATACATAATTTGTAATTATATTTTGTATTATTTTGTAGGTATATACCTAGAGTGTGTATGTGGATGTGTATTACATTTATATTTCCGCAAGCATGAGCTATTGCTTCTCTTCCAGGCTACTGGCTACATTTTCAGACAACTTGCTACTACTGAGTATTTCAACAGACTGAAATATATTTTGCTCACCCTGAAAATTGAACCCGAGTTCATGCATAGGAGTTACATTTACTACTGCTGTGATACTGAATCAGTATTTCTCTTGCTATTTTATATTTATTACCTATAATAGGACATTGGGTAATAGTAATTGCCACAAAGAAATTCATTTGTTGGAGATTTATTATCATTGGTTGATAGGTATAGTTATTGGGTATATAGATAGAGCTTGTATTTCTAATAATACTGACTAATACATACATAGCCTAAAACCTTTATCCCTGAGAAACTGACAGAAGTATGTTACACACTGCAAGTATTTCTGTTCAATTTAGTGAGTTTGTGTCTCTTGCCATGTTTTACATTACATTACATAAATCCATACTGGCACTGAGAATGTTCTAGCAGAAAAATTGAAATGTATCACTAGGATATTGTAAATTGGGTTTTCTCCATCATGAATCCAATTTCATATGTTCATCAAAGTAAACATACTATTTGTAATGTCAGTGATTGAGTTCTAACTTCGCTACTAACTGCTGAACATCAGATTCAAATGAAACCGTTTTGTCTAACACAACACAACATAACCAAAATGTTATTACTACTTATTAGCTACAGTCATACATAAATTCATAAAAATTTTCACCATGCAGCATAAGTATATAATACAGTCTGTGTCTAAAGTTTCTGCTTGCTTTTGTATTTATATTTTTAGTATAGATGAGAACTTAATATACCTGTAGACATATAGTACATAGGCAGGCAGTATTACAGTACAGTACTATTGTTAAGTCATATAGTAAATCATTGTAGTTCTCAAAACAATACTGAACTGTGTTGAAACATTACTATAATTACATAAGTATGAAGACTGCCTTATTAGGATTCTTATATCAAACTACCTATGTATTATATACCGGGTACTTACCTGTGATCTAACACTGCAATAAGAGTCCCATAGAAAATGGATGACATCATTTTACTGTTGATATTTTATCATATTACTTCGGTTAGCCTATGAATCAGTTATTGTAGGAATAGGGGTGTTTGGGACACTAATGTTTTATTTGACAGCACCAATCATAATCATTATCATTTATTCATAAAATATAAACTTACAGTATTTGCAACCAAATCGCTTATAAATAAATGATAATTCAATATTACGTTTATTATACATATTACATTATTACATACACATTTATAGTGAGAATAGAGTTTATTTATATACAATGGTGCCATAGTTGTTAATGGTCACTTCACTACTGCCAGTGCATGATGTAGGTACAATCAATTCCCACAAATCATTAACATTGTACTTCTGTATTGTGTAATAAACCTGTAAAAGGAGCTGTAAGTGTGTGATAAATAAATAAATTAAACATGCACACTAGGGTTTTAGAATGAGACAAGTCCTATATATTTTTGTTTAACAGTATATAATGCAATTAAATTCTTCTTGTTTTGATTTATTTGCACTTGTATGTTGTGATTGTGATGACAAAGCACATTCTAGATATGCTAGTAATAATAATAATAATAATATCAGTCCTGTATGAAACTGTCCCACTACTGGGCACGGGCCTCTTCTCAGTGTGAGAAGGGTTAGGCTGTAGTCCACCACGCTGGCCTAGAGCGGGTTGGCAGACTTCATATATCTTCGAGAACATTATGGAGAACTCTCAGACATGCAGGTTTCCTCACGATGTTTTCCTTCACCGTTAAAGCAAGCGATATTTAACTATTTAATACGCATATAACTTCGAAAAGTCAGAGATGTGCACCTTGGGTTCGAACTCGAGACCTCTGCGTGGCAGTCCAACGGTTTCCCACTAGGCTATCTCTGCTGTTATATATGCTAGTGCTAGATGGATATAATAAAGTATTATTCATATGCATGCATAGTCATTGAAATGTTCAACATAACATAATGACAACATATACACCTCCATTCTAGGAACTAGAGTAACTAGGCAGCTCAATTTGTAGGGCCTTATACTAAACTAGATGTGCCCGCGGTTTCACTCGCGTTTATGATTACTGCACCGATCCTGTGGGTTATAGCGTGATGTTATATAGCCTATAACCTTCCTAGATAAATAGCCTAGCCAACACTAAAAGAATTTTTCAATTTGGACCAGTAGTCCTGAGATTAGCGCGTTCAAGCAAACAAACAAATTCTTCAGCTTTATAATATTAGTATAGATAATGCCTTTAGTGAGTGATTGCATATTAAAATATTTACGTCAAAGTTAACCTTTTTGTGGCTGTTATATATGATTGATGTTTAATTATGTATTTAACTTGTGTAAGTGCCATTTCTGTTCAAATGTGCATGAGATGCCACTGCACTGACATGTCTATCTCTATCTCTCTCTCTCTCCCGCTCTTCCAAAAATTTTTATTACTCTGTTATGAGATCTCTTATTTAGTGCGTTTTCGCCATTACACTCTGTATTTGACATCATCTTTTGAAACATTGCATACTATCATACTTAGTGCAACACATCTCATGATTTGTATTATATTTTTGTCCTTTTTTATAAACAATACTTAACTGATGTTACATACTTTCATAATATGTTCACAGTTTCTATTTTTGAATGGCTGGCACCTAAAAGTAAAAGGAATTTTAAGTGAAACATTTAGTTTGATCTAAATATTGGTGTGTAGTTTCCAGTTGTTACAATATTGAATGTGCACTGATGATTTAATAAACAACACACTAATTAGGATTAATACCTGTACCATAGAGAGCTAAACAAACATACAAATTTCAAATTCAACATATTATAATTATTATATGTGGAACATGGGCAGGCGGTACGTACACATTATAAATATTGCAAAATTATTGTAAAAGTTAAGCACCACTGTTTCGCCTTTAATTACATATTAGAATGGTATTCAAACGTATATTGTATTCATCATTATCAGCTTTTGCCCGCGACTTCGCTCGAAATAGTACTTGTTGCTAGATGAAAGGTACCCTATGTCTTTTTGCGTTCCACTGACAATGTATATGTGAAAGTTCATGATGATCAGTTGAATAGTTAAGGCGTGAATGTGTAACAAACGTGCGTGAATGGTGATTCATATAAATAAGTAAGTGTAAACCTTAAAGTGTAAGTCATTTAAATAATTATTCAATCAAAACAATAGATATCATACCATTTTTTACAATCGCCCAGACTTGGAACATCTATTTGGGGATCAAACTTTCTTGCCCTGCATCTTTTAATGCACAATACTGTGCATTAGCGGTAGCGAATTGACTTATTAAACACCTGCACCATTAATGCAGGCTTTTATCATTAATTTGAAGATATAAGTTAGAGCTCATAACAAACTAAATGTTATGTTAGTATTAGTAATTGGTTTAAGTAATCATCGTGTCGTGTGTGGGCCATGAACTGTTGACTCATAGAATAAAGATTGTCATGGCGGACGCGAGTAAACCGGCCACATTAGATAAACAATTGTCAATCGTCACACATCGACGTAACACGCTTCACGATATTATTGTTAGGGAAAACATTATTTTAACCCCCGACGCAAAAAGAGAGGTGTTATAAGTTTGACATGTCTGTGTCTGTCTGTGTCATCGTAGCTCCTAAAGGAATGGACCGATTGTGTAATCGTATTTTTATTTCAGTACTAGATTTTCTCCGCGGCTTATAAGTCAAAGTCAAAAACATTTATTCATTTAGGTCACAAAGTAACACTTATGAACGTTAGTGAGTTTACTAAATTTACATTAATGCTAGTTGCTAGTTTCAGGCAAAAGTTTGAGCCTATGAGAAGATACCTGCAAGAAACTTCGCTCGCGTCAATCCAGATTTTCCATCAGCTTTTATATCTCGACAATAATATTTACTGACAACGTGTATGCGAAATTTCATGATGATCGGTCGAGTAGTTGAAGCGGGAAGACCTAACAAACAAACTTACATAATTCGCATTTATAACTTTAAGTTAGGATACTGTGTGTGTACTATCATCACTGCTGTAGGTACCTGGCTAAAGTGGTGGGAGTGTGGATGGGACTTTACTGTAGTATCACTGTCCAACTAATGCTGATCTATGCAATGTCAACGATCGTTGACAAGTGTCTAGTCAAGCGGTTAATAGGTACCAGTGATGTGCATAATTGCATATTATACATCTTCTGCAGGCTTGTGCATATACAGTAGATATAGAGTTGTGTACAATTGTATTCGAATACAATTAAATGCATCACTAGAAACGGGTAGTGATCCGCATAACATGGCAATATATTCACAATCCCTTTGCCCGCGGCTTCACTGGGCAACAGACCCTTCCTCTCTACAGACTACTTAGTTTATGATATAGCGTTCCCAGTTGCCCACCTTTACGGTATACACTGGGAGCCGCTGTACCTTCCAGTGCCCGAAAGCAACAGTATATCCTTTTTTCTGGATGAATGGTACTCGATGTTCTTTTCTATACCCCTGATAACGAATATGCAAAATTGCATGATGATCGGCTTAGAAGTTAAGCCATGCAAGCATAGCAAAGAAACAAACTCACATTCACATTTATAATATTAGTTACGATACTGATCCATGCAGACTGATAGTGATCGTTGACAGATGTCTAGTTTAGTCACGAGTTTAGTAGCGTTTAATAGGAACGAGTAATGTTAATAGTAGCATTCGAAAGTATTGACAGCGTTACACATACTTAATTACTTGCCCTATGTGCTTAACTATGCAAAGTAGGTATAGCGTTGTGCAGACCTGCATTCGAATGCAATTACGCGTATTACTAGTCTTGCGAGTACACCCAGATTCGGCTCAAGAATTTATGTATCGCAAATTTTTGTCCCGTATGAGGATCGAAACCACAACACTTGACGCGTGACAAGTGGCAAGGTGATAGTTTAAATCACTACGCCATCCGTCCAGCTACTTATCTTAACTTATCTTGTGTGGGGGCCAGTCAGTACAGACCGGCGACACTTCGAACGAGTGGGATCTTTTGTGTCGACTTCCCCAATAACGACCGTCATAGATGTTCATGGCAGCCGGGACCGACGGCTTAACGTGCTCTCCGACGCACGGAGCAGGCGATAATTGTCAATCAATACGCACATAATTTCGAAAAGTCATATAACTTCCGAAAGTCAGAGGTGCGCGACGTGGGTTCGAACCCGAGACCCTCTGCATTGCAGTTTGTTGAGATCCCCACTGAGCTACCGCTGCTCTAGCCTATCCGTCCAGTTAAAAATTTCGATAAACTTTTCCAGACTAGACCATCGATTTTCTGTTGTCTATCGTAGGCGCAGACACAGGGTGAAGGTCAGTTAAATTTAAATACAATAATAATACATAATACATTATTTAGTAATGGGTTGACAGCGTCCCTGGCACATCGGTAGTGTATGCGATTGCTGTGCATGAGGTTAAGTGATGCGAGGCGTCCGGATAAAGCCGGACACAGGTATTTTTGTTGCGTGTGCGGCCAAATTACACGGTGTACAACCTGTCCGTCTTTTTAACAAAATGTTTTTTAAATGTGTTTTTTTTTTTACTTTTGTTATGTTGGTTGGTCTCCGCTCCGCCCGCCTAATCTTATATGGCTAGCGCAAGAGAGCAGACAAGCAGTCTTCTCTTAAAAATTGTAGCGTTATACTAAGTCTAAAAAGTTTGTCAAATGTCCGGCTAAACTGGTTGGTCTGTCCGGCTTTTCGGTCTTAAGACAGGCTACTAGACTTGTCCCTATTGGCCGTGGTCCCTAAGTGACAGTGAGTGTCTAGCAGGTATCTTCGAATAGGCTCAAACCCTTTGCCTAAACCTAGCAACTAACTTCAATGTGTCTTCAGTAACTTAGTAAACTCACTAATAGATTTTGACGTTAATAAGTGTTACTTTGTGACCTGAATGAATAGATGTTTTTTTTCTTCAACTATTATGTGGGACCTAAAAGCGTAGCTGGTGTAATGTTGGTGTAAAACACTTCTGCCTGCCTGTATGTATGTTTGACCCTTGTTTGTCTTATGCCTTCTAGCTCCATATACCCATTTATATAGTTATAATATATGGCTGGAATATTTTAATTCGGTGTCCTATATGTTTGACGTCGTGTGTTTGTAAATGATATCCGAATTTAAAACTGGTTGCCTCGTTGGTGTAGTGACGTAAACGTAATGGCTACAACTGATTACGAGAGCTCAGATTAGATTTTTGGGTCTGCCTGACCCAGTTAGATATTTACCAGTTTTTTTGTTGGTAGTGACAAAAGTCGGTAGACGACTTTGTGCCGTCTGTTGTAGGTCGTAAACATAGCTATCTAAATAAATCTGACTATTTCTTTAGAAGTTATAAGTGTGAAGTTATGCAGTTTTTATTTAAACACACAGTATAAAAAATAAAGATGAGTCAGGCTTCGGTTTTCCTTATTACGAACTATGTTAGGTATTCTAGTCATCGCTAGACGTTTGACATGTAGGTAGTTTAATTCAAAACAATTCTACAGGAAAAGTTACATGTAAACAATTTGAATGTTATAAAGGCAATTCTTTCACAAGGAATCACGCCTGCATCTAGCCAATCCTGCATGTGGTGATGCTAAAGTTTTATATTCTTTTTTATTAGGTAAATAACTTAGTTGATATAGTATTTAGGAATAAGATATTTTGTTCATGAACGATAGGATTGGCGTAGTCACATCCATGTACTGAAAGACAGTAAAAAAAAGAAAAAAAAGAACGCGTGCATTGGGAATTTAACAGCATTTCAGCCGTGCTTTACCTAAGTGCTCAATAATATTAAGCATTTAATTACTTTTGATAGAATGCAGATGAAATTGCACGGATTACTTAGTGGTTTAAGTGGTGGCTCGTGGGTTTGATCACCATGTGTTGTTCTGGGTGTTCTTTGTGTCAGTTGTTTGAATGTTTGTAAAATTCCCACGACACAGGATTTATTAACCTCTGAGTCTTCTTACAAGAGGTTAATGAAAACACTATGTGGGTCTGTGTGTCTGTCTGTTAGTGACAGGCATAGCGCCGGAACCACTGGACCGATTGACTTGTAACTTGGTGTACAGACACCTTGGGGTCATCTCGGTCGAGTTTATAATATGGGCCCTGTGGGTCAAAAGACCTCCCAAGATATAGGGGTTACACGGTCATTAGGTCAGGGGATATCCACCATAAGAGTCATTTGGAAGTCCAAGGGAGAGTATTTTGCCCAGCAGTGGAACATTACAAAAGATGATGAAAAAAAAGGTCACATGAAGACGAAGAGGTTGAAACTTGGGTTTTTACACCCATCATGTTTGAAATGGAAGAGAATAGGAATTAATGTACAACAACTACTGGATGTCGAAGATAATATAAAATATAAATCTGCCAAAAATTCTTAGTAATCGCACTGAGTCCGCCACTGTGGCCGGTATACGGTTATAATATTGCCTCCTATTACGCGGCATTTGAAACCTTAACTGGCGAAATGTTACACCTGCAACTTTAGGAATATAGGCTTAAGACTGTGTATAGAAATACACCTGTTTCTTGGAAGGATTGACGGAGTCCACAGTATTATACAAGTTACTACTAGTTATATATGTACATCCACCTGACTGTGTGAAGAGCAAAGTAAACTAAGTAGTCACTTTGCCTTTGCATCTGAGTGCGCCGCGAACCTTAGCGGCATATAAAATATTATAATTGTACATGAACCAGATTTACCTTGGTTTTAAGTACATTTGATGATATCTATCTCCCGATTTAACTGACTTACTACCCAGAGAGAACAAACTAGCTGCCCGACTTCAGAAGTACTTGCATTAAAGAAGATCACACCTACTTCTATTTCTCTAATATTCTCATAGTTGCAAGCGCTCATTAACCTACGATAACCGCTTGCCATTAGTCCGACCATCACATAATTTCTTGGTTGTATTAAAAATGTTGCATCTTTCAGTATTAACATATACTATACTGCGTATTTTAGACACCATCATAGACATAAGATAATGCTTCAGGATATCAGAGCCCTAGTTATAATATATGGATATTATACTTAGTCAAATTTATTGTAAGTATTCTGGGAACTACGTGCAAAATTAATTAAAAATGAAGGTATTAAACGCGGATTATTCCACGCTTAATAATTTTTACAAATTTGTATCGTGCCAATATTACAAAATAAAAAGGAAATTTACGCGATGATGCAAGCTATTTAAATTATCGAGTTTTACAAAGGTTAATATTAACTTTATTATTTTATATCGGGTCGTTTGCTATGAAATTGCCGTTTTGTATAGAGACAATCGGTATCGTTGTGTTATTTTAAACAATCTATTTGACATATTTTATATCATCACATACAATCGATGATAGGTACTCGTACTTTACATGTACAGTTTCTTTACTAAGTAGGGCTTGTCCTAAATTACGAAAATCAGCAATCAACATATAATTATGGCAAACTGAAGCAACAAAATCGGGATGATTATAAATGAAAATTATCAACAGAGTCTATCAAATACCAGTAACCATTATGTAATTATGGCGGATTCAGGTAACGAATCTAGGTAGACACTAGGTACCTAAACGATATTGAAATATGTTTTAAAATACAATTAATTATACTCTAGAATTTACACGCGGCTTCGCTTGCGTAAATGAAGATTAGTTTAAATTAGTAACAGTACTTTTTCTGGATGTAAGCTACTCTATGTCCTTTTCTGTTGTTACCCTGACAACGTGCGAAATTTCATAATGATCAGTCGAGTAGTTAACGCGTGAAAGCGTAACAAACAAACTAACACCCATTCGCATTTATAATATTACTTAGGATATACAGTCTTATCTCAAAATAAATAACTATTCTTTTTAATAGCCATTATACATTATAAAACAGAATTCAAAGTTACATGTACAAGAAGTAACTGCAATTTCATTGGCCACATACAACCGGTTATGAAGTACACTCATGGACCTTTATTTGACCTAGTTCTCATTTACGAAGATTCTACATTACATTTGGCTCAAGCATATGACAGTCTACTGAAGTATGCAGATATAAACAGCGTTAATTAATTATTTTAATTAATTATATCCATACATGACGTCACATTTGCTTACACTCTATTTACAAGTGGTCTCTACGTATTCTATTGGTTTCGAGCACTTTCAACAAGTTCGTTCGTTTGTTAAGTGTTTTCTAGAACTTCATAACCATGTTTTTGTTTAATATGAATGGCCAGTCCCACAACTAACAAGTCAAAATTATCTGAAATATAAATCGCATGCTGTCTCACTCTTGTTAGGTTAAAGAAGAGAGATGGCGAGACATTTACCTTATAGATAAATGCTATTTGGACAAGCCCTTAGTATAAAAAAATGTTAGTATGTAGTACCAGCCCTGTGTATAAACTTTTCCACTGCTGGAGGGTTAGGAACATAGTTCAGGACGGTGGAGAAAGTATTTTTGTGTAGTGGCCTGCCGTTTCACACGGCGGGGTAGCGATTGCATGTGAAAGCGATTCGCGCGACCTAGCCGTCTATGGTTATGTCGAGGAACACCGTGGTAGGTTTAGTCGGTATTACCGGGGTGTTTTTCCCCGGTGAGCCCGACACAACCTCTCCGTCGCGCCCCGCGGAGAGGTATGCGTCAACGCATTCCAACACATAAAAAAAACGTGCGGTTTGGGAGAATCCACTATCTTTAAGAACAACATGGAGAACTCGCAGACACGCAGTTTTCCTTTATCGTTAAAGCAAGAAATGATTAACTATTTATTACGAATATAACATCGAAAAGACGAACTGTGCTTTGAGATCGAACTTGAAACCTCTGTGTGGCAGTCCAATGGTCTTGCACTAGGTTATATTACTTTGCTATAGGTATTTATTATTTTACATAACAGTTGTGATTAAATAGATTTATTTCAGAACCTATCTATTATATAAGTGACATTAGTAAATATTAAAATTATTTCTAATGTATATAGGTTTATATAATAATAATATAGTAATATTCTATCACATACACAACACCATCTAGCCCAAACTAAGCAGAGCTTGTATTATGGTACTAGATAATGGATAGACATACATATATTAGGCAGGCTGTAAAAGCCGGTAATTGGATCAGCAATTCTCAGAAAACATCTTTTGGAATACCGCAGGGTAGCATATTAGGACCTACGCTTTTTCTAGTGTATATGAATGACCTGTCATTGAGCAAACACTTCAATAATGCTAAAATTATTAATTATGCAGATGACACGGTCATATTATATAATGCAAAATCTTGGGAAAAGACGTTTGAAGTTGCACAGGCTGGTTTCAATGGAGTTTTAAATTGGTTAAACAATAACCTACTATCGCTTAACGCTACCAAAACGAATGTAGTATGTTTCCACAAAACAGCTGCCTCGTCACCACCTGAGCGGTTGAATATTAGAGCACATTCTTGCACTATTGGAGGTGTTGATACTCATCTAGGCTGTCAGTGTCCCTGTATAAGCCGTAAAAACTCAGTTAGATATTTAGGCATTGCAATAGATGAGAAATTGACTTTTGGTGAGCACATCGTGGCCACGGCTGCAAGAGTCAGAAAAATCATACACATTATGAAACTACTACGAGACGTGGCTCCGATGAGCTTACTAAATACGGTGTACATTGCTCTATGTGAACCGCTATTAACGTATTGCATTACAGCCTGGGGTGGTTCTGCCACATCACACCTAATCGGCCTAGAAAGAGCCCAACGTGCAGTGCTGAAAACTATGATCAAACAGCCATTCCGATATCCGACGAATCTGTTGTATAACGAAACTCAACTGCTTAGTGTTAGAAAACTGTACATCCACAAAATCCTACTGGTAACTCATAAGATAGTTCTCAACAGTTCTGATTATGAAGATATGGTCAAGAGACGAGTTTTCAAACTGCCACTGCCAAAAATTAATTCTACTTTTGCCAGACGTTTCTGTGCTTTCATGAAACCTTATGTTTACAATAAAATAAACAAAATTTGCCATATTGCCAAAGCATCACTTCGCGAAACGAAAGTAATCACAAAAAAAGAACTACTTAAGTGGACTTACGATGACACTGAGCGCTTCATAAAACCTCTAATTTAATGTCTCTGATTTTATTGTTTTTGATTTGAACTGGTTGTACTTGCTTGCTTCTGTATGTGTTTTCATTTTTGATAAAATACCTTTATGTTTTGATTGCTATTGCTTCAATTACACTACGTTTTTAAACACATTATTATATTATAAAACTGTTGTTAGATAATTTAACTGTAGTTGTTATTAAAAATAATTAATTGTATTGCATGCGTAGATATTTATTGTACATTTCTATCATATACTGGCATTAATTCAAAATTTTAGTACAACTTTTGTAGTTTCCCTACGTGACAGGCCATGCCTAGTGTAGAGAGACTTGGTCAATGCTGCCTTTATCATGTTCTTAAAATTATATATTATGTTATTATATTCTTCATCAGAAAAATGCATTATATATAAGAACTTGTGTAATCTTTTGGTAAATAAAGTTATTATTATTATTATTATATATATTTTTTGTAAATACTTTCATATTATACATGGTACACCCAGACCAAGGCAAATATCCATGTTAATGCACACAAATGTTTAACTTGTGCGGGAATCGAACCCGCGACCTCAGGCGTGGCAGTCGGTTACACTAACCACTACGGCATCGAGGCCGACATGTATATGTTTTGTTTTTATGTAACGAGTTAGTTGTTTTCCGCTAATAACCTTGAAAGCTAAACGATTAATGTACAGTTGACATATCCATTAAAATGCTTGTATAGTTTCAGTGAATGTGTCTGTGCATGGATCTTAGGTACTTCACCTGTTACTCGGGTCATTGAACTCTCCAGGGTAGCAACCCTCTGTCTTATTTTATATTACTCACTCTACCTAACTTGAATATCACTACGTTATTAAATAGCTGAGTTGGTTGAATGCACAGAATTTATTAAATATTCGTTTTTCTTGATATTTAAACATAGGTGTTTTGTTTTAAGACAGTACAGTTTAGTAGTGTAATAGTTTCAAAATTTTATAATACAGTGATAAATAAACAACGCGACAAAATCCGTATATAGTAGTTTAATTTCTATGTGTATGTTGATAAAATTTTGCTATATCTATACGGCTTAACTTACGAACTACTAGAGGAAGATAATTGAAATTTTACATACGCTCTGACGTTCACAACTAGTTCTTAGCTTATTGCTTATGTGTGTTGAGTGACAGACATGCACACAATGCACCTGATGGTAAACTGTTAGTAGGTAGATATTAAATATTTTTATATCGTCATGTTTAGTTAGTATTACTGTCCTGTCACTGACCGGTAAACGATTAGCGTGGTTAAGCAAAGTTAGGTGCGGTCAGTCTATAGGTGGGTGACCGCTTAGTGGTATTTCATCTGAGCGTCTCCGTGCTTCGGAGGGCACGTAAAAAGTCGGTCCCGGTTGTTGCCAAATTGACAGCAGTCGTTAAGCCATGTCAGAGGCCTACGGGCGGCTTGAATAACTCTTGACAACAGGTTGGTCTACTAACCATACGAAAAAGAAAAGAATCAAATAAAAAATTAATAAACGCTCACAACACCAGAGCTATCGCTCAGGCTTTACTGTCTTTTTACAATTGACGGCACTGTTCTGTTATCGCAAGGGTTAAGATTACTGATACCCTGCTGACAACACAACGTTAGGAGCCTGGAAACCAAACTCGCTGCAGGAACATAACACAAGCTTGTATGCTATCTTATACCCTACAGAATAGACTAAGAGAAGGTATCACTCCAACCAGTTTTTAGTGATCTCAGGTTAGGCAAGAATCCTGCTGTGCTCCACCTCTAAAATGTTGCCATAAGTTCTATGAGCCGCAGGCACAACATGCCTTACGCTGCTAGTTATTATACAGTTTTGTTCCATGTTCCCTAAATAGGAAATCGATATCTTAGATTACTTTACTAATCACTCAGAAAAATTCCATACGTAGGTATTGGAGTTCAGAGGTACCATATATTTTACTAGATGTGGCGGTGGTTTCACCTGCGTTTACCGTTACTGCCCCGTGGAGTAGCGTGCTGTTATATGTATGTATAGCCTATAGCCTTCCTCGATAAATAGGCTATCTAACACTAAAATAATTTTTCAATTCGAACCAGTAAATCCTGAGATTAGCGCGTTCAACCAAACAAACAAACTCTTCAGCCTTATAATATTAGTATAGATAATTTTATAATCAGTTTTATACATTCGCGTTGCATGAATTATGGATTACGTAAATTTACGCAATCATGGTATTAACATGCCTTTTTGAAATGCCTAGGTTACAATGACCGCGGTCATAAGCAAATACTTACTTATTTTTAACATACTAGATTTTGCCCGCGGTTTCGCTCGCGTTATTCTAGATTTCGTCAATAAAGGAGAATGCCCATTTTTGTATGGGGATTCGTACCAAGTTGCGTCAAACTAAATTTACTCTCAAGACTCTAGCTTTTATTTAACTTTTTACTACCAACAAGATTTTGTCAATATATAACCACATTTTCGAGATATTGAAAAAATATAAAAAGCCTTATATTTCTTTAATACCTCGAAAAAAAATCTATTTATATTATTCTTTAGTCATTTTTAATCGCCGTGATTACTATAATGTATTTATTATTTATATATAAGGAAGCGTTTTAGGCCACAATGTGGCGAAGTGCATTGCATATTATAGATATACTTGCTCAATAAGTTGGGACCCGATCTCGTTCGCTTGATCCTCCGCACGCGTGCCGTTTTCGCCAATATTGTGACGTTTTGCGCTCAGGTTTCAACTTATCACGCACGGGTAATTCAGAAGCGTGTTTCGAGTTTCTAAATACACAATGGGATAACATAACTTATTGGGATATAATAATATGTTTAATTAGCTAAATAACATATATTATATACTTATCCTTACTTGCTTTATAATATTATTTGATTTTAATAGAATATCTGTTTAGTAATTTAATTATTTACTACTATATAATGTTTACCTAGAAAACAGCTCAAGCTGAAGCAGGTGAACAAGATTTTTATGTGCATTGTCATTACGATAATGACTAACACTGTATCTATTCGGAACAAACACTTATTCCTAAATGAACTTTAGTTTTACGGATATGTCATTTTTCCGGAAATGGGTAATTGTTATTATTTATCTATCTTTTTAATGTGGTTAAAAAACACGGTCAAAATTCAGTATATTACACACATAAATAAAACATTATTTTCATTGTTAATGTAGGTACTTATGATGCAACATGGTACGGGGTATTGTACTTTCTACTCCCGGGAACAGTTTTTTTTCTGGATGAAAGGTACCCTATGTATTTTTGTGTATCCGTGAAAATATGTAGGTACCTATGGGAAATATCATGATCCTCGGTCGAGTAGTTAAGGCTTGAAAGCGACAAATAAACTTACATTCGCATTTATAATATTAGTTAGGATTCCTAAGAAATTATCAACAGCTTAATTAATTATTGGATACACTATATTGTGCAAATCATAAAATATAATTCCAGTTTCTGATTTTATTATATTATAAATGTAATTTAAATCGTCCATATCATGATGAGGTAATAAACGCTGTTTGTTTATCTTTTAAATAAAAACAAACAAACGGTAATAAAAAGTGACCTTTCGAACTAATGCTCGTACATAATTGGATGACCCTAAGTCAATAGTGCAATGAGACAATATACTATGTCATCCGGCGTTGTTTTCTGACGTCATATCCTGGATCTCTTACGTTGTATTCTCAAGCACTTGTGTTCACTCTAATAGAATAGGACAATCGCTAAACATGAAAACAGAAACTAGAAAATATTTTTGTTTTTGTAATAACGTAAGATTAAGAAAAATAAGCAATATAAGGTTTTCTATTACATTAAACACTTCGGTTGGCCACAGTATTAATTTTTATACAGTTGAAACGTACCTTATGACCTCTTCTGTACTCCTGACAACTTTTCAAGATGACACATTTCATGATGATCGATGGAGCTGTTAAGTTGTGAAAGCTTAACAAAGTCACATTCTCATAATTTATAATATTATAGTTAAGAGAGTTTGGATAGATATTATGTCCTGTAATTTAATTTTACATACTTACATATAACATCTTACAGTTATTAATATTATTTAGACATTATAAATGTTAATGTATGTACTCCGCAAATTTTATTGCCTATAAAATTAATATAAATACCTACCATATATTTTAAAAATACTGCCAGTGTCCACCGTTGCAAATTATTTGGTGATGGTCCAAAAGATTCAACTCTTTTTCAAGAAACCGGCGTTATAGTAATTACTCTATTACCACGTCTGATAAGTAGGTCTTCCGAAGGATTCTATTCCATTCCACTCCTTGCATGTCATCTTTAATTACTTTTGCCTATGGTCGCCAACGCGCGAGTGATATCCTTGGTATGGTAAACGATCACAGGCCTCGATAATCGTTTATCATAAGACCGGCTGCACAACTAAAAGTATTGTACACTATCGTTCTACACCTAATGTGTGAGTTCACTCTTTTTAGAGTGGACACTTTTTTGAGCAATTTAAGCTCGGTGAAGGCACATTTAGGCTTATGGTAAAGATTCAAGTCATTGTTATTACAAATTAGTAATTTGATCATCGTCAGTGTTACCAGCTAACGAATAATCGTATTCTTAGTTAAGACATAAGACTGCGTGGATGGCATACTGGTTTAAGTGGTCGCCACGCCCCTGCCACTGCGCCGTGTGTTGTGGGTTCGAATCCCACACGATGCGCAGTTTTGTGTGATCCAGAAATGGTTGTGCCTAGTCTGGGTGTCCTTTGTGTCCTTTGTTTGAATGTATGTAAAGTCCCTGGCAAATAAATAATAGAGCGGCAGTTCATTAAAAAAAAACATTACACTAGTAATATTGTTTCTCTCGTCTTTCAGTTGGCTGTTTTGACTTTGGACAGTCTACAGTCAGCTTAATCTAAAACATTAGCTATTTCAATCGATGTTCAGCCCATAATAGAGTCAGTAGTGGCTTCAAGATGTAGCACTATGGCAGAAAAACCCTCTACCATGATGGTAAACGTTTGTCTTACTTGATGTATGTTGTCTATTCATGTTTCTTCACACATAAGGCAGGCTTATAGTCTTGTTAATGTTTAAGCTGATCAGATCTTGAAAATCTATTACATGCATGTAGAAAATAGCTGACTCTCCCGTCATCAAGCTTATAAAATTGTACTGGCACATCTTTCTATACATTTAAGAAACTATTGCATCCAGATATTATTTTGTTGTACCTTTACCTTTTAATGTAAACTGTCTTTTAATTTTCATGAATTTTTAAGAAGTGTATGCTTGAATTATCTAGTAGTTTTATGTTTACCGGTTCAGCATAAACAATATTGATATAACTTGAAAATCAAACTCTTTTGGCCAATTTCACAACTCTCAAATAGATCCTAAAGATAAATCACATGCTGTCTCACTGTTGTTAGGTTAAAGAAGAGAGATGGTGAGACTTTTATCTTATGGATAAAAGCTATTTGGAGGTTGTGTAACAGACCCTTTGTAAATTAATGAATGTGTGTTGCTAATATTTGTGTGTGCATTAGTTTGAGACTGGTTGATTGAGTGGTTACTTTTGTTTCTTGTAGTCTTTGGAGGCGGGTCTGAGCAAGGACTGCGATCTCAGCGAGCGTACATCAAAGCTGTGCGACGCGTGGCGACGCGTCCACAGCCTGTGCGCGCACTCCGCCTCCTCCACACATCCACACCTGCTCAGCTGGCTGCAGAGACACACCGCCAGGACTGTGCTGCAGGTAGAATATTACTTATTAGCTGTCGTCGCGGTTTTACCCACGTTAATGATTACTCCTCCGCTCCCTTGGCGCGTAGCGTGGTGTTATAGCCTAAGTTAGTTCTGGTTAAAGTAGCTTTAGAATTTGAAGAAAAAGGAGGAGGCATTTTAAAATCGGTCCAGTAGTTTATTTGTTACAGAACTTTTCTCTTTTATATTTTATCTACACTAATATTATAAAGATGCTAAAGTCAGAAATGGTTAAACTAAAACGATGTCCGGTTAACGACATTAAAGACAAGACACATTAGAAACCGCACAGAAAGTGCCAAAAGGCCTGAGACTGCAGTCAAACATCCTTGTGTATTCAAGATCTATGTGAAGCAGGAGAGCTGCTATGTTGTCAGCAGATGATCTATGTGATCTTTGCTTCTAATTCTTACTCTGACAGCATAGTGACCCATTACTGAGCAGTTGCTCTATTGCTGTCTAATGCACATGTGCTATGGTAATCCTTGCTATCAGATGGCTAGCTTGGTAAACTTTGTAGCATAATAATATAGTCTTCCTACTGTTAGAGATTATTGTACACAATGTAATGTGGCTGGGACATTGACTTACTCACGCTTGGCTAGATAGATATCTGTTGGAAGTCTCGGTTTTGTATATTTTTATACTTCATTCTAATATAATAACATCTTTCATATTGCCAACAGACAGAATGGCAGGACCCAACTAGGAAAGATGAACACAAACGCCTTGAAGAGGCCATCGACACATTCATTCGGGAGAGCCAGTCTAACGATGGAGACCCGCCATGGCAGACCCAGCTGGTTGCGCGTGGGGAGTGGTTCAAGCGGATACTGGACAACCCCTGGGGACATCCGGTGCTCAGGGTACTGTTGGATCCCGAGAGGGGGGAGACGCCCAAGGAGGAAGAAGGTGATAGATTTTTACGGTTTAAGATTTTTATTTCCTCATAAGAATTCACAAAGATTCACGTACTGACTTATTATTATGTTTAATAAAACGATAACTGGTAATTAATACTAGTAATTACCAGTTATCGTTTTTCATCTAAGCTAAAATTTTTGTATTAGACGTGGGTTCACGTTGTTCATCATTACACTACGTAATGGATGGGATTCGTAACCGTGACTGTTTGATCGCAAGTCTGATTTCTTATCCACTGAGCCACCAATAGCAGAATTAAATCTAGTGGGGCAATGTCAAAGTCAAAAATCATTTATTCAAATTAATATATGGGTTAGTGAGTTTACTAAGTTACTGAAGCTACATTTAGGTTAGTTGCTAGGTTCAGGCAAAGGATTGAGCCTATTAGAAACATGCAAGAAACACACGGCCACACTTTAAAAATTCGGAGAGAGGTGCGCGAACATCGATTGTTCTACACGAAAAAATTTAGAACTAATGCCGGGGAGCTTGCACCTCTTCGCCGATTATTAATAACGTACAACTCACATTTTATGAATTTAGTCATTTTCGGTCCCACACAAACTAAATTTAAAAAAATAGCTTCCGAATTTCTAGCTGATAAAAATTATACTCTTTAGTTACATATCTTGTTACAATATAATTTTCCTTTCTTTTTTGCGTAATACACGTCCGTTATTTTTACTACTCCACTTGTAATTTCGTGGACAGTGGGTTATACGTTTTTGATATTTAAATGCTAAATTATTTGTAAAGACTGCAATGTAAAACTGTTTTTTTTGTCCCAAATAAATAATAAAATAATGCGATACATTTAAATAGGCATACCTATTAATAATTCACAATAAAAATTAATAGCGAAAAAATACACAACAATAATAAGTCAATATAAAGAAAATATGTTTAGAAAGTTATAAAAAAAAAAGAAATAATGTATGCCAAAAGAATTATCATTTAAAAATTCATGGTCGGAATAATAACATTTATGACCAGGAGTTTCGTTAAATCTCTTTTTGAAAATATATATTGTGCTATCTTTTATATAGTCTGGTATCTTATTGTAGATAACCGGTGCCATACGAATTATATTCTTTCTCAATAATGCCGTGTTAAAACTGCCTGTGTATAATGGGTTTTTGTATTGAGACCTAATTAGTGCCGGTCTTGTTGAACAGATTTTTGTTCGATTTAACGAACATTGCTAATATATATCTAAAATGCTGGAAAATAATAGTTTGAGGGATTTAAACATTGGAACACAACTTTCTACTGATTTCAAGCCAGTCATTGATCTGACACAATATTTCTGAGCTCTGAATATTCTTTCTTTTTCGCTACAATTGACCCAAAATATTAGCCCGTATTTTAGGACCGAGACAACCAGACCATGATATTTTGTTTATGGCTTCATGAAAGAGATAAGATTAACTTTTAAACCAAAGGTTGCATGTCAAACCTATCCATATTATCATTTTTTATTATATCACCAAACATAGACCTTGCCTAGATAGTCTCGTGCCATAAGATGGATATCATAGGATCCCAGTGTCATCGCTTTGCCAACTAAGTTATTCATATCCCCATTTTTCTGGGATTAAAATTTGATTCTGTGTTTTTCATCTATGTCTGGTACTGCCAAAATGTAAAAAAACCACGACTAATCTAGTAAATAAAATACTGAGTCCTTCATGTATGTATCTTTATTTTTGTTTATCTTCTCTCATAGTGTCTCTGTTGAAAATCTAATTCCTTGTGTTTGTTTCCAGTTCTAGAATGGCTGAAGGAAGAGCGCGGCGTTATGTTTGTGACGAGGTTACGGCAGCTAGCGTCATCGAAGAACTGTCACGACCTAGCGCTGCGGCTCGCTTCGGCTGTCCTGGACCGGGTGCGCGCTTGTATGGACTCGCCCAAGGATGACCAGGCCGAAGAACTCAAAGGTAGGGCTTTGTTTATTGAAATTACAGCGGTAGTGTATACGTGAGGTTTGATTCCCGAGGCGTGCAAAGTGGTATTAGGTTTTCCTGTCGATACATCCTTCAAGAAAGCTTCTTATGAGGCTCATAGTACTCCATGGGCAGCAAAGTTCTGGAGTCATGGCCAAACACTGGAAAACGCTGCAGAGTTAGGATCCCTTAAAGGTGGACTGACGACCTGATAAGTGTTGCGGAAAACGGTAGGATGCTGGCGGCCCAAAGTCGGTCTGTGTTGAAAATCTTGGGGCATACCCATGGTCGGCAGGCAGTCTTTCTGTTCAGAAGAGCCAAGCTTTCAATAGAGAGATTCATAATAACGAAGGACGTAAATCATAGTTGGCGAAATGTGGGTGAATATACCTCTGCTTATCCCCTCTACGATATAGGCGTAAGATTATGTATGCATGACGTACTAGTAAGTAGGACTACTTCGTTTAGGCATTAATAGCAGATATAAACACCAACACACACATCAGTTGCTCAGTGTCTCATTCAAATAATTACTCCATACTGTCGTAAATCTAATCAAAAGGGATGAAATTTAATAGAGATTTTTTTTTCTAATGAAATTTGACATTCATAAGTATTAGAATAATAATAAACTCGCGAAGGGCCTCTTCACGTTGGATCCATGTCTCCGTGCAAGCCTCTCAAAGTGCCGGGTATTTTTCTAACGTATTAGGGAAATACTAGTGAAAGAGAAAAATAATATCCATTGTGTTAGTATTACATAAAAACTTACAAGCTAGGGTTAGTAATTATTAATAAGACACAATTTACATTATATAATAAAAATATAAATAAAATTACACAACAGACTTATGAAGCCGCAACCAAATAACAAACGTGGGACTATCCCACCTGTCCACTACCGTGCTGAGGATATTATTAGTGCCGCGCATCCTATTCATGATGGAGGCGCTTTTTCGCATAATTGCATAGAAATTGTCTACTTCCGCCTGGGTAAACATGCCTGACGCACTACAATAGCGCGGCAGCCCCATCAACATCCGAAACGCGTTGTTGTACTGTACGCGCGGGACGCTGTATGTCTTCTGCGTGTAGTTAACCCATATTGCAACGGACAGCCAGCGCCATACGCTCACGCTCGATGTCTAAGTCTTCTCTAAGGTCATCAGAGACCCAGTGCCCCAGATATTTAAAACTAGTGACTCGTTTTAGTGGATTAACATAAAACTTAAGTTCCGGTATACCAGTGTAAAGTTTATTCCTAGCTTTAAATACAAGTAATTCACTTTATGCAACATTTTATCTGAGGCCATAAGCCTCCGCATGCCTTTCACATAATTAGGTCGAGTAGTCTCATCATAGCGCTAATTGATGAGCTTAGCAACACCATATCATGAATTGTTTCATCATAATATTCTATTTACATACATAGCCTTACTCCTATAGAGATATCCTTAAGCGATAGGTGGGGGACCTCGATCTTTTTCTTCGGGGATGTCTTTAAGCGAAATGTAGATGTGTAATACATTACACACCTACATTTCGTTAGCTATGGTTTTAAGACCCGATTAATAGAGAGGCCTACTCTTTATTAATCCACCCTCTATCACCATTTTCCGGGCACAGTTCCAGTCTTCGCACTGTTACTAAGAATATCTTATAACATTTTGACCCACCCGCGAATCCTTTTCAAGACTACATGCACAGCAGCCAATGTTCGGGCAGGACAACGTAACGTCTGTTGGATCCCGTAGTTTAAATATAAATTGTTGTTACAGAGAAGCCGAAGACTGACAATGAGCCGACGTTCCTGGACATCCTGAAGGCGGAGGCGGGCTTCACGGTGGATGTGATGGAATTCCTCACCGACATCGAGTTCGTGTTGCTCCACAAACGAGACAAACTTGCGCGCTGTATTGAGTTGGTGAGTTCAGATTTTGGACAGGTCCTTCGTTAATCCGGTTTTAATCGCTCAATTGTGAAGCTAAGTGCTAAAAACACACGTCCGTCACACACAATCTGTGGAACCGTCTAAGGTTTGAATTGAATTTCGGTCTTGGCTGTCAATCTTAACTGAGACTGGTTATCTGCAATGGAGATATTATAGCTCGCAAGTTGTGCGCAAACATAAGTGCACTCTCTGTTCCCTTACTCTCATAATTTGATGGGACGCCAGTCTGATACGACCGGAGAGAGATCATGCCCAAGACTTACGCTTACGCTTAGGCCTTAGGTGCTTTCCAAAGCACAGGATGTATATAAACGCCAATTTCCTAACACCGGTCTACTATTAAAACTTGGTAGAAAGTTTGGTCTGAAATGTTGGCCTACTTTCTTAAAGTGGGAGCTTCTCTCTCAAGTTAGATTTCTTTAACCGTGGCAATAGGTGAACTAAACATAAAGAAAGAGTATAATCAAAGTTATTCTCTTGTAGGCAAAGCAGACACCCCTCCGCAACGGGTATCAACTAGTGGAGAGGCTGCAGAGCCGGCTCGAGACGTCGCCCCGCGAGAAGAAACTGTGGAAGAACGCCAAGGAAGTCGCTACACTCATAGCACAGGTCAGTCAGTCGTTATTGTTAAGCAGAACTCTTGTTTAATTTTGTACTTTGTTTTATACACAAGAGCAAAGAGCGATCGAAAGAAACATTTATGTGAAAACTGTGTAAAAATTGGTTGTCCATTTAGGAAGTAATTGACATTTTAAATGAGATCACCGATCTTCCATACATTTTTGGGCAAATTTCGAAAGTATCAACAAAAAAATCTTATTATTTTATTACACCGAAGTGTAAGTCACGATTCTTAGATATTATTTAACTTTAAAATATCTATAAAACTTAAATTGCTACGATTTAGATTCTTAGAATAATGTGCGAGCGGGACGGAATGTAAAAAGTCTCATAGCAGGCAATATTTATTTTTTATCGTGGGGAAATGCTCCTTACGCATATTAAGAAGAAACGAGAGGGTTATGTCGGGCTCTCCCGAGACTTCGGGCCTACCGGCTAAAACCCCCACGGCTGCCAACCGCAGCTTTGTATGATGGATGGATCGTTGGAACTGAAATTGCATCAGTGACTCACCCAGCAGTGTCTCATACAGACGGGAAGGTCTGCGGGCGACGAATCCTAGGTGACGCCCCGACACGACAGAGGGCGTCGCTCCGATTCTATGCCTGACAGGCGGGAGATCCCCGTTCTCGCACCCGCGCCTTCACAACGGGGGCATATGGCGAGCGCGCCTGCGCCGTTTCGCCGGTGGCGGCACGGATCCACCAGGATACTTTCCTCACGGATTCGCTCCGCTGCCTACTTTCTGCGAGATGACGTCCTCGCAGAAGGATGCGATCGCTACCTACTTCCTCTCGCTGTCGACCATGGCTTTGATTTAAGGCCGGCAGCGAGATGTCTTCACCCACAACGTCCTGGAGTTCACGGCGCTGCAGGACATTGCTCGAGCGTGTGCTGCGCCGTGTCCCCCTCACACTCACATTGGTGGCAGATGGGACTCGGTTCCGTCCTAGCGACATTGTGCATGTATTTGCCGAAGCAGTCGCGCCCAGAAAACATCTGCACCAGCCGGAAGGACAGGATCCCATGTCCTGCCCACCGTTATTTATATCGGCGTAGATAGGACTCAGGTCGAGAAGCTATTGTGCATTATTATTGCACGTGCCATATTGGCAGAAGAACAATCGGTTGCTGCGCCCACGTAATGTGTATTGTATGGTACATAGGGTATACAAGGCATCTGCCTGTCATACATGTTCCTGCGGAAGGTTTAGAGGATGTTTTTATGAGATTCGGTGAATAATAACAATCATATTGTAATAGGGAATGCAACGGATCATGTCATAAATCGTAAGATCGTGTAATGAAAATCTTTTTGCCTTAATTGTTCTTCTTAGCGTTTCGGTGGCAATCATAACTCAATATTATATAGTTGCGGCCCAGAACGCAGCCACCTTGATTGCATCGTCTGAAGCAATCATCAAGCCCCCATACATGCAGTTGTCGGGGCACTCAGGGCACAATATAAGGTGCGACATAGTTTGGGTTGCACCGCACAAACAGCCCAGATTGGGATCGTCTAAGAATCCCTGAACATATTTTCTTTGCACCGGCCGACCTGAGTTCGAAGTCTGATTAGTGACTTCCAGGCCAGCCATGATAATTTGTGTCCAGGTGAAAGATTTTCACCTGATGGTACGAATGGGAGCGAGAAATTCGTCCTCCCTCCACAGGTTGCTTCTCGCGACTGCTGGTTCCAATGTCAAGGGTTCAACACACATGTCAAAGCTTTTACAACTCTTAAGTCTATGGGGGCCTGGGATGTGTCCATACAGAGAGTGCTGTGAGTCATCCTCCATCTTCATTCTGTCTATAGAGCTCGCTACCGCCCTTCGAATATTCGGCGGTGCTACGCTAACCAGTGGATACAGCATACTTACTGGAATTGGCTTTAAACAAGCCGTGACTATCCTGCAATTCTCATTTAGTGCAGTATCCACCAGTTTTCGCCGGCGGAAAACGACAGTGCTGGCAGTACGGCAATATTCTCGAGATAATCAGATTTGAACGACAATGCAAAATAAAATGAATTATTAAATATAAATAGCGATAATTAACAAAATAAAAACGAAATGTTATGAAAAATAAAGACATGTATTTAATACATATTTAGTGTTACCTCCCCTGGCCCTAATAACATTTCGAAGGCGGTTCCTCATCGAACTGATAAGCTTCTTTATCAAGTCTTGGGAGAAAGCTTACCACTCCTCTCCCAGCGGTGTTTTCAGCTCCGTGATGCTTGCAGGCGCTGGATTTCTGGCACGAACCCTTCGTTTTAGCTCGTTTCAAACGTGTTCTATGGGATTGAGATTCGGAATTATTGGCGGCCAGTCTATGGTCTGAATACCAATTTCTTGCAGTAAGACACCGGGTATTGTCGTGCATTAGAAGGAAGCCATCTCCTATGAAGCCTTCATAAGGGACGACATGATCCAGAAGAATGTCCTCCACATATCTATTCGCAGTCAGGCCGCCTCCTCGGCCTCCACCAGGGATAGCGGCTATAGATAGAAATACCGGCCCACATCATACACAAACCACCACCATAGGACACTGTTTCAGCGAAACAGCATTGCGAAAATTGGCGATTTCTGTGACTTGTCGAGACGATAAAATGGTCGTCCCTCTCAAAAGTATGCCGGCGCCGACTGGTATTTGGCCTCCTGAAGTAAGAATTGGTCTCTTAGAATCTTCTGTATACCCTGGATACAGCAGATTGGTTCAAGTTTAATCGATGAGCGAATTCTCGCTGGCTTAAGCCCTGTTGCAGCAAATGGACGACTTGAGCGACTTCGTCTGGTCTTGTTTCCATAGTGGTTGTAAATTGGCGATCGCATCTTGCGGAGGTGTGTTCAGGTCAACTGTTGATAAGCGACTGATAAGTGTTCCTTACTTCCGGGATTTATATAGAGGTTGCAACGCACAACCTGTGGCTATCGCAAGGAGTCAATTGTCAGCACTAATGTGTATACCACGATATTTTAAAATTACTGAACAGATTTAAATGATAAATATATTAATACATACATACATACATAAATTCACGCCTGTTTCCCAGAGGGGTAGGCAGAGACTACGGATTTCCATTTGCTACGATCCTGACACACTTCTCTGGCTTCATTCACTTTCATAACATTCCTCATACACGCTCGCCGGTTTAAGGTGCTCTTAACCTGGCCTTTATCCAGAACGTCTCCGATCTGATCAGGAAACGTTCGCCTAGGTCTTCCCCTTGCGACTGTTCCATTCACACTAGCCTTATAAACTTTCTTAGTCAGTCTGTTCTCGTCCATTCTTTCTACATGCCCAAACCAACTTGACATACCCTTTTCTATTCTCGTCACTATATCCACTTTTATGCCGCATCTCTCTCTAATCACACTATTCCTTATTCTATCTTTCAGAGTCACACCACATATATTTCTCAGCGCTCTCATTTCTACAGCATTTATTTTGCTCTCATGCTTCTTTTGCCATACCCAACTTTCACTACCATGCATAAGTGTAGGTACTAATAGTCCTCTATGAACAGCCAAACGTGCCTTTTCGGATACATTTCGACTGTTCATAAAAGCGCGTAGACCGCCATTCACTTTATTGCCAGCAATCGTTCTTCTTTCAATATATTACTTGCTCCACTTGTTCTCCATCAATCATAATATTGCACATCGTCATGTACTCCTCCCTTTCAAATACCAATACTTTCGTCTTCCTTACATTCATTTTCATTCCTTTACTCTCACAAGCATCATTCATAATAGTTACCATCGCCTGCAACTGTTCTGCCGATGACGCAAGTATTACTTGGTCGTCGGCATAAAGTAGACATTTGACAAGTAACTATATTCCTAATCCCCATTCACAATCTTTTAAATCTTTCAAACAATTGTCCATGTATAGGTTAAACAGCCAGGGTGACGCTACACATCCTTGTCTGACACCTTTTTCGATGTTAAACCATTCTGTGTAAGTCCCATTTATCCTAACACAAGCTCTGGAATCGTCATAAAGAGATTTCGAGAGATCTCGTGTGAGGTTACTATTCACTCCATACATGGACAAAACCGACCAAAGTTCATTCCTCACCACTTTATCATAAGCCTTTTCCAGATCCACGAATGCGCAATAGACCTTTTGACCTTTGGCCAAAACTTTCTTGGCTATGCTCCGTAAGGAAAAGACCTGATCCGTACATCCTATACCCTTTCGAAATCCCGTTTGTGCATCCCATATTTTCTCGTCGGTTACTTTCACAATCCTTTCAATTAACAATTACGCATACAATTTACCGACGACGCTGAGCAAGCTAATGCCTCTATAGCTTTTGCAATCTTGCTGTGAGCCCTTTCCCTTGTATAAAGTTACTATGGCGGCCTTACACCAATCATTAGGTACACGGCCGGTATTCCAGCACAAGTTAAAAAGGCGGCACAACTGATTTACTATGAGACCCTGTCCAGCTGTCAGCATTTCGACTGTAATCCTATCATAACCACCAGCCTTTCCTAATTTCATGCTTTTCAATGCTTTCATTATTTCATATATACTAATAGGGCTTTCATCATTCCTATCATTATCATTCATTTCGAAACTTTGCCCTTGCCATTCCTCTCTTTCAAGTAAACTTCCATTCTTGTCTCTAATCGATTTCATCTATATATTAATTTAAAGCCTATAAAATAGATTCGGCGAAAGGATCACGGCTATATAGGGCTTCATACTCCCTAAACAAGTCTGCTGATTCATTCGATAGTCCTGGGATGTAAGACGTGCGACAAGCTCTAGAGGTACATTTCCATGATGTTGCCGAAACTATGTCAACAAATCTCTCATAATTTTTTGGTGTAGGTGGCACAGATAATATAGCTTTGTCAATTTGTTCTAAGAACTGTTCCCAATTTGCCTTAGAGTAATTCGGCGCGCGGCGCTTGAAAGGGACAACGGCACAACGGCAAAATCATGGCATAAGTTGCCATGATTTTAATGTTCTAAGAAACATAATTAAGTTTCATAGATATTTTATAGTCAAATAATATCTTAGAGACGTGACTTATAACGTTGGTGTAATAATAAAAAATGTCTATTATGTTATGTTTTATTCAAATAAAATAAATTGTTGCCCGGCCCTTTTAAAATTAGCCCAATCTGGGTGATCTCCTTTGGATATTTGAAGATGTTTAGTGGTGAACCTAGCTACCTCCCTCGAACAGCTGCATTTAAATAACAGTTACGTATCAATGTGTATTGTGGACTCTTTTTATGTCATTTGACATCTACCCCTACTTCTAGATTTAAAATGCTTATATTAAATTAATTTTAAAGTAGTAGTAAATTTAAAAAAATATTGTATTTTTGAGTTCGGATAAAATATCTATTCAAATTATAAGAGAAAGAAGTTTCGCTCACGTGGTTTCAAGCGATAAAAGGTAGGATTTATGAACAAAATTAGTTTTTGCCCTTGGCTTCGCTCGGATACAGTACATTTTTGTGGTTGAAAGGACCATATTTCCTTTTCTGAGCACCTGACAACATTTATGCAAAATTTCATGATGATCAGACAAGTAGTTAAGGCGTGCAAGCGTAACAAACCAACTCACATACGAATATATAACATTAGGATATCAAAAAATGTTTCTATTCTTGAGATTTGATAACGTAATTATTTGTTTTAAATAATAAAAAAATAAATCAATTGCCCAATTGGATTATTAGCTTTTACTAGGAACTTCGCTCCCGAGGAGTAAAGGTAGGAGGACTTATAAACAAAATACATTTGTAAATATGTCGGTGTTTCAAAACGTATTTTTATGCGGTTGGACATATGAACTGTTTGATGCATAGTAAGTACCTAAACTTTGCCTATCGTTGTAGACTCTAGGGAAAGGTTTACATATTCCCGACGTCAAAAACTTTTATTCCAGCTTCGGCCAAGAAGAAAGTTCGTCAAGAAGGCTTTTGCTATCCATAGTGTAGTTTAGTAGAATAGTGGAGTACTAGATTTTGTCTCTTATGTGTGAATCGGTACTTACTTACTTTTCGTGTGGTTAGTGGCCAACCTGTTGTCAAGAGTTGTTCAAGCCGCCCGTAGGCCTTTGACATGGCTTAACGACTGCCGTCAATTTGGCAACCGGGACCGACTTTTTACGTGCCCTCCGAAGCACGGAGACGCTCAGATGAAATACCACTAAGCGGTCACCCATCTATAGACTGACCGCAACCAACGTTGCTTAATCTTGCTAATCGTTTACCGATCAGTGAGTGCGGTCAATCTTGCCTAAGGCTTTCAATACTCTGCATCTTCGGGTAGCCTCCGTGTTCGTCTTTGTACCTAGATTAATGCTCCGTCTATTTGTAGACTCCACAAATTTTCTTTTAAGTTAACATTAGCCGCAGTACCGATGCGCCCACTAAAACAACTAAGCCATACGTTTATTTATACTTATCTAAATATGTAGGGCCCTAGGGAGACGTAATAATTAGCTAATCCTTCCCTAGACTTCTTTTTTAGATTTGACTACTTAGCATTGACATGGAATCTTTTAGATGAAAACATTGTATACTATAATTATGTGTTTTTTGACTGTTGTTGGCTACTGTACAGTTAGGTTATATTATAACAGTATTTTAAAACATGGTGGTAGAAATTGTAGAAACGAGGGTTTCGAATTTGACTCGACTATTTTAATATTGCGCGTTTATATGTCTTGCAGCGAAACTGTATATTATTTAACTAAGTGTATAAATAATAACATTCTCGTACTGTTAACCGGAGGCATTAGTATGTGCGCTCACCTGTAAGTTAGCATTCGATTGTAAATTAATAAATCAAGCAATCTATTGAAATTAAACTACTATATACGGATTTTATCGCGTTGTTTATTTGACACTCTATTACATATATAGTTTAATTTAATGAATAACATTCGCGTAAACAGAAGACAATGGTGCCAATGCTGTTGTAATTTTCTCTTAGCTAAAAATCCTCTAATTTTAGTTAAGAGATTTCGTGTAGGGCATTCTGCTGTTCCATCGAACTAAATTTAGATTTCGTTTAGACAGCACCTAATTCGAGTTTGACAATCGTAAATTGAATTGAAGCGGTGTTACCCGTATTTAAACTACATAAATATAAAGAATGAATGTGAGCGAGTGTATGAAAAATCCCTCATAAAATAATATATTTTATTTTTGTTAAATGCGTGTAATTGTTTATGAACACTTCTTAAGGAATAAACGGTAAGTAAAATTATATTTTAGTCGTTCTAAGTTGAGTAAATACTGCACAACTAAGAGAATGGACTTACCTGGCAGCCTATCAAATCGTTTTTTAATTAATTCTGTTATCCAATAGGCTATTTGCATTAATTTTGTATTACTTTTTAAGAGTACCTTATCCTTATATAAGTCGTTAATAATTTCAATTTATTTTAATAAGTATGTAGTTAAAAGCTTTAAAATAAACACTTTTAAACCAATATTTTTATGAACGCACGAAAACGCTGTTTCGCCTTGACGTTTGTTTGTGTGACGTCGCTGAAGCAGTAAACACATAGATTTTGTATGGAAAATAGATTAATTTTATTATTTTGTCATGATGTCCAATGTATACTGCAATTATCGTATGTGTATTGTGTCGGAGTGTAAAAACACTAGTATTAAAACGCCAGAAAAGCTGTGGATCCAGTTACCAAAGCATATAAAATTAAGAAATAGGTACATGGATACAACTGGTGAGGAGAGATCCTAAATCATTATCAACTAAAAGCCAACTATATAATTATGTGTGAAGTTCACCATGATGTAAGTTTAGATAAACCTAATATCAGTAATAAAGTATTAGTTATATCTATATATTTTCTTTAAAAATTATGTTGTTTAAATCATTTTTGTTTCAGTTGGAGAATGACATGGACAACTATATGCAATACAAATTAATGGTTTCAGTCAAAAGAATACGCCTAAAACGTGATTGCGGACCGTCGAGGTTTGATTGTCAACAAGACAGAAAGTACAAAGCCTTAGGTTGGTGTCAACCGAACCTAGACCCGCCTTCAAGAAACGACAAAAGTTATCGCTTCTAGAAGTAATATATTCTGTTGACCCTTCAACGTCTTCGTTCAATCAAGGTACAGGTATATTCTACTAATTATTCCTACTTTCGTTTACTACCTATGTAATGATTTTAATTTAGCTAATATTGGGGAAGTACCTATCTAAATATTCTTTACTATTTTATTTTTAGATATACTGATTGAAGAAAATGAGCCTTCATGTGTCTTGCCTCCTCCTGAAGGGACATTTTAGGATAAAGCAGTACAGGCTGTGCCACATCAGGAACATAAAGCTATTCAAGTACATGTTACACACTACAGAAGTAAAATAATTCAGATTGGTGTAAATATGAGAGATGTTAAATTATCACCAATTAAGTTTACTGTGTCTACGGCAACATCAAAAGATGCACTCGATTATTAACTTAAATTATTAAGGGTTCTGGACTTAGTTATTACTACAACCTGTGCTTTAGTAAATTTACAAGATGCAGTTATTAAATAAAGACTTTTTAAGTACCTTACCTTTTTCATTACTATCAATTTCCTAGTGCTGAAGGATGAATGATATAAATTAATAAAGGAAGTAGCCGTAGGAAATAAAGTAAACTTGAATTTCTATTCTATACCCTTCTACCCATACCTATCACTCTAAAATAATTTTTCATAGAAACTCAATCACTGTAGTCTATAATAATTAAGAAAATGTACCAAATTATAATATTTTAGTAAATATATTGCATAAAGAAAACAAGTTCATTGGTGTAGGTTAACATTTAATATATTTATTAATCTTCTACACTGTTACAATGGGCAGGGTAAATGTTAGTTTCAGTACTTTTTGTTTGACTCATATCTAGCTTACATTCAATATATTATTATTGTGCTGATTTGTTAGTTGTATGTACCTGAGAAGCTTAACTTGTTGGAAACATCAGTTTGAGCCTTATATCAATATTTATTTTAGCCAGCAATGAAATAGAAGACTCATAAAATGAATTACACAGTAGGTTCTTTGAACCTATTATACTAGGAAATGTAAATACATGTACTGTAAATACATTAAATACATGTATTTACAGTGTATATAATTTTAAGCACATTGAGTTGTAATCATACAAATTATAAGACTTAAATGATGTTTTATTAAATTGTGTGATAAAGCAAGAAATAAAAAAGCTGTGGGATAATCCTTATAAAATATTATATTTTATGTATTTAATTAGAATTAATAGGTATAATGATTGACACAGAATGTTTAAGAACCAGATTTTTTTTATATAACTGACTTTTAAATAAGAATTATATATTGTCAGAGGCACTCGTCAATTTCTTCTGCGTTCAAGTGTTGCGGCATCCAGAAACAAAAAACAATCTCCACCTGATCATGTTTTCTTTGCTCCGGCATAACTGAGTCTGACATATAGTTTAAAGGCTTCCAGACCACCTCTGGTGATCCATAATCAGACGTTTCAGGTGATACAAATATGTTTGGTAGGGATATTCCTTCCTTTCAAAAGTGTGCCTTACAGGCCTCATTTTTGGTGGCTCCAAGGTTAATGGCACAATTGAAAGAACTTTTACGGCTCTTCATATATTTAAAAATTCCACTGTTTAAGCCTTAACTACTAAATGTCAAGGAAAACTAAACTTCGTATCATGTTTTCAGATGTCATCTAATATTAGTTTGACAATTCTAATTTTAGATCATTTTTGACGTTTAAGCCGTACAGCAGAATGCAGAAAGGACTAAATTGAGTAACTAAACCAATTTTAATTTAAAATAAGTTTAGACCTGTCACTTTTAGCGATTTCAGAATACGAAATGTCGTTTGACAGGACTAAACTAAATTTTAGAGATTTTGTAGCTAAGATAAAAGAATTTTGTGACAACAGAATTGGCACCAATATCAAGCAATCTAATAAATCTAACATTTGAATAAATAGAACAAACGAATAATGGAATAAATCGAACAGTCGAATAAATTAAACAAACGATAAATGGAATAAATCGAATAAATTAAACAATCGGATAAATAGATCAATGGAATAAATCGAGCAGTCGAATAAATTAAACAATCGAATAAATTGAAGAATCGAATAAATCGAACAGATCGTGCAATAGAATAAATTGAAGAATCGTATAAAACGCGAAACCGAATAAATCGAGCAATTGAATAAATCGAAAATTTGAATTAGTAGAACAAACGAATAATGCCATAAATAGAATAGTCGAATAAATTAAACAATGGAATAAATAGAACAAACGAACAATGAAATAAATCGAACAGTCCAATAATTAAACAATCGAATAAATTGAAGAATCAAATAAATAAAAGAATCGCACAGATCGTACAATATAATAAATCAAAGAACAGTATAAATAGAAGAATCGAATAGATCGAGCAATCGAATGAATCGAACATTCGAATGGATCGAACATTCGAATGAATAGAACAAACGAGTAATGGAATAAATCGAACAGTCGAATAAATTAATCAATCGAATAAATAGAACAACGAACAATGAAATCAATCGAACAGTCGAATAAATTACACAATCGAGTTCATAAAATCGAAGAATCGAATAGTGCGATATTGGTAAACGCGTATCGTTGGTACAAACAAGCAGAGCGCGTATCCTGACTTCTCGCCCTAACCTGTATATTGTTGTACGCAGGTGGTGATCGCGCGCTGCATGGTAGTGCCGGTGTGCGGCGGCGTGCCGCGCACGGCGCTGTACTGCTGCTCGCGCTCGCTCGCGCGCCTCGTGGCCCCGCCGCGCCTGCCCGCCGCCGCCGCCGCGCTGGCCGCGCCCGCCGCCACCGCCCGGCACCTGCACACGCTCGCCGCCGCCGTCGACGCGCAGGTACACTGCACTCCCACACCTACACAGTGCGAGCCTACGTACTGTGTGTTGTGTGTTATTCGATTTTCACTAAGACAATTTTTAGTGCTGATCATGGTCCGTGGTCCATACCGGCGTCCTGGCAAAAACGATCTTATCCTAGACGTGAAATTGTGTATGATTACCGTTCCCTCATCCAAGCATAATGTTATGAAATAATTTTTTTTAACGTTTGCCTGTTACAGTGTAAAGAAGACATGAAGCCGTTCGTGTGCGAATTGTACGTGCGCGCCATCACCGCCGGCATGAACGAACTGGAGCGGTTTAAACTTAACGCTGACAAGGTAAACATAGCGCTTACATAACACACTGAAAATGAAAAACTCCTAGCCTAAATTTCCAACTTGAGCAACTCAAAATAATATTTCCAAATACTCTCTCTAGTAAAGACTGCAGTTAATTAGTTCATTCTGCATAGTTTCAAACTCGTTTAAAACATTAGTCAAGTCTAATTTTATAAACATTTAAATAGGGAGTCCTGGTCCCTCTGCTGACAGCACATCACCTCCTCGAGCAGTTCTGGGACCACTGTTCACCGCAGCAATACAAGGCAAGGTTATTGACCTCACATACGTGATAGTAACGCAGTTTATTCGCGGTGTTACAGGAATCGGAGGCTCGCGCGTCGGAGCAAACACTGTCACAGTGGTTCGTGCAGCTGGGCGGCGTGCTGGCGGCCAGCGAGCGCATGCGCTGCGAGTGCACGCTCACCGCCTTCTCCGTGCACCCCGCGCCCGCCATGTTCGACAAGATACACGCCGCGCCGGCCCTGCCGCCTGTTGCACTGGTAACTGTCCGCCCTACCTTCGACCAGCGAGCGCATGCGCTGCGAGTGCACGCTCACCGCCTTCTCCGTGCACCCCGCGCCCGCCATGTTCGACAAGATACACGCCGCGCCGGCCCTGCCGCCTGTTGCACTGGTAACTGTCCGCCCTACCTTCGACCAGCGAGCGCATGCGCTGCGAGTGCACGCTCACCGCCTTCTCCGTGCACCCCGCGCCCGCCATGTTCGACAAGATACACGCCGCGCCGGCCCTGCCGCCTGTTGCACTGGTAACTGTCCGCCCTACCTTCGACCAGCGAGCGCATGCGCTGCGAGTGCACGCTCACCGCCTTCTCCGTGCACCCCGCGCCCGCCATGTTCGACAAGATACACGCCGCGCCGGCCCTGCCGCCTGTTGCACTGGTAACTGTCCGCCCTACCTTCGACCAGCGAGCGCATGCGCTGCGAGTGCACGCTCACCGCCTTCTCCGTGCACCCCGCGCCCGCCATGTTCGACAAGATACACGCCGCGCCGGCCCTGCCGCCTGTTGCACTGGTAACTGTCCGCCCTACCTTCGACCAGCGAGCGCATGCGCTGCGAGTGCACGCTCACCGCCTTCTCCGTGCACCCCGCGCCCGCCATGTTCGACAAGATACACGCCGCGCCGGCCCTGCCGCCTGTTGCACTGGTAACTGTCCGCCCTACCTTCGACCAGCGAGCGCATGCGCTGCGAGTGCACGCTCACCGCCTTCTCCGTGCACCCCGCGCCCGCCATGTTCGACAAGATACACGCCGCGCCGGCCCTGCCGCCTGTTGCACTGGTAACTGTCCGCCCTACCTTCGACCAGCGAGCGCATGCGCTGCGAGTGCACGCTCACCGCCTTCTCCGTGCACCCCGCGCCCGCCATGTTCGACAAGATACACGCCGCGCCGGCCCTGCCGCCTGTTGCACTGGTAACTGTCCGCCCTACCTTCGACCAGCGAGCGCATGCGCTGCGAGTGCACGCTCACCGCCTTCTCCGTGCACCCCGCGCCCGCCATGTTCGACAAGATACACGCCGCGCCGGCCCTGCCGCCTGTTGCACTGGTAACTGTCCGCCCTACCTTCGACCAGCGAGCGCATGCGCTGCGAGTGCACGCTCACCGCCTTCTCCGTGCACCCCGCGCCCGCCATGTTCGACAAGATACACGCCGCGCCGGCCCTGCCGCCTGTTGCACTGGTAACTGTCCGCCCTACCTTCGACCAGCGAGCGCATGCGCTGCGAGTGCACGCTCACCGTTTTCTGTTACAGTCATGTCATCAGTCTTACCATTGCTGGATACAACCTCTCCTAATTTGCACTGCTATACCTGGTCTGCGTTTTGTTCTGTTATCTATCCTAGCTGTCTTCAGGTCCTTGTTCTTGTGTACATTCTGCACCTCATGTAAAAGCGCTGTGTCTAGTGAATTCGTTTAGTCTCCAAACTAAATCAGCACAGGGATGTTGCGTTAGCGCCAGCGGCGCGCGCGCCGTCCTCTCCACACTTGTTGAAACAGGCCACTAGTGCACGGTGCGGTATCACGGCGGCCGGACGTATGTAATGTCATGTAGGTAACTACATATCCCAGGAGGATATAACATAGCTCAGATGAGTTATTTTTCCACCCTGATCACAACCAACTATCTTTGTCAATAAGTTAGAATTGCAGTTTCCTAAAAAGTACTTTGCTGTCAGAAGATAAACTATAGTGCCTGTAATTTTGATAAATTCGTCATTGTAATGATTCTTTTGATCAGTAATATCCATATTTTAAATTTTCAGGATATAGAACCTAAAAATGAAGCGACCACCTCGGAATTCGGCAGCTGGGCGAGTGACAGCCGGTCACAGACCAACTTCGTGAAGACCTCGGAGACACTCAAGTTGAAACACACGCAGAATCAGGCCAATGTGTTGTCTACTGCCATTCTTACTGAGGGAGAAGCTATAGGACTGAGTCCGGAGCTGTGCCAGGATATTGCAGTCTTGCTGTCTGGACCTAGGCTGAAGACACTTTCCTGGGATATGGACAGGTCAGTTGTATATTGTTTTACATTATTTTGAATTATGATTGTTATTTATAAAAATACAGTCTAAACAGTATTCTTTTTTGGAATTTAGAAGTAGTTGATAGTTTCTGTGGTTAAAATATTATCTTTAAAAGTAATTCTTTTTACTTTGTTATTTTTGTTGGTGACTCAAATTGGCTTAATTAATTTTCTTCTTGTAAAACATTTAAAGTGTAATTGTTTGTATGATAATTTTATTTTTAAATAAGCTTTTCTTATACAGTGTGTATATAAAAACCTTTTCTGATCCATTAAGGGCTTATTTCTCTCTTAAAAAACATGCTAAGAAAAATAATATACATATGTAAATATGTATATTATTTTTCTTAAATTATCGAAATTTCCACTAGACCGGCAGCGGCTTCTTTGATGTATTTATTTTCTATTATAATTTGTTGGCTTTTCTGTCAAAGGTGCCGCGTCAAACAAGTCGCCTCGTTAGGGATGTATCTATCGATCAAATAAAATATATAAAATTTTAAAGATGATAGTTAATTTATTTGTAAAATACAACAAGGACTCTTGCGTACAATACTCAAACTTTATGTAATTATACGTTTTTCTTTAGATTAAATAAATAAAAAGAATACATACATAGACTCGTGACTGTATCCACGAAGGGTTGGGCATAGGTGTAGTATTACACCACGTTTTACCAGCTAAGTTTTTACATGTGTGTACCGTACATATTTTACAACTCCGTAACCATGTTGTTGCTGAGAAATACGTAACAAACAAAAATAATTAACATTTTGCACGACCCCTTTAATTCAACCTGAGACCTCACCATCGCACTCGCCAATTAATTCAATTTAATTCTATTTTATATATATGTGAAAATATAGATAAAATTAAAGTCGTTGCTTGCATCCCTATTATTATTGTATCTTTTAACGCGTGCCACAATTTCGTAGTCAGTTTTGCGCTAATATTACTTTCGTTCGGATTTCCGCCAGTAAGTGTGTTCCCTATTAGTTATGTTGTATTCAAACGTTGAATACTTTAACTCGTTCATATTGTGTTTAGGTAGGAGTGAATGGAATTATGCAGCTGCGCGTAGGGAGTACGCGGGACTGTTCTCTTTAGCAGTCCCGTCGGATCACTCCTTCGCACACGCGTGTGCTATACGGGCATAGTGTTCGTATTTATGAAAATGGTGCCGAATGTGTGTTTACGTCAAATTCAAATTCATTTATTCACAAGAAATGTGGTTACATAATGGTGGTAGGGTAATAACAATCTCCTCACATTCTACCATAACAATGGTGTGTGAATAAGTCAGTCTTAATAAATACATGGTTAATGTAGGTGGACATGTAGAGTACGACCAACGCAGCTTACAACAAGTTAATATTTTTATAAATTAGAAACTTAGATATGATACGTTAAAATAGAATACTTTGTGACGTGTTAAAAAGTTCGAGGTCATTTACATCAATGCAATATCAGGTGATGCGTTTAGTTCGGTTAGTGTGGTGTGACGTCGGCACTTGCGCGGCGTCGATGCCTAGTTATAATGATTTATGAGTTGTCGGTGTTGCCGTGGGTAACCAATAAGGATAATATTATAAATAAATAAAAATTTTCGGGGTAATTTTTTTAATAGTTTTTATAAAAGGACCTTCGTGCTCATAATAAGCTACTGCATAACACCTTTAACGATCGGACAGGATTTATTATGCACACTGTATTTATGGCCCAAATTTTTTCACAATATTTCTAACAAAGTATTGGGATTAGATTGTTGACGTTCATGATTAGAGAAAGAGACTTATTTAGTATAAAATTATAATTTGTTAGGATATTTGTAGTATTTTTACTGAAGATGTTTTTATGAAAAATGTGACGAGATTTATTATGTTTAATTAGTTTTAAAGTATTTGCTTTTTATTGATGTGTCTGTGTGGCAATAGTTTGACTTTTGTATGTTTTGGGGTAGATTTTATACATGTATGTTACATTAAACCTTTTAGGTTTGAATGGTTAATTTAAGGGGTAGTAAGGGTCAGATAGTCTGGATAGTAAAAAGTCTATGTAAAAAAAATTACTAGATTGCAGAATGACTGGGTAAGCAAAAAGTCTAGTTTGCTAATTTACAAATATTTATTTTAACCTTTGAAACGTCCATGACTCATATACGTGTGTCATGTAAAACGCTACCGTTGCGCGTCCGTGACACACCTAGGTGTGTCAAGAAAACTCGTTGTGATTGGTCGCGAAAAAAGTACCAAAAAGTTCCTTTACTGCACATTATTCGCCTTTAATCTATTCGTCTAATATATTATCTATGGATTTCGGCATTTCTGATCGCTATGAAATCACTCTATTGTCAAAAAATAAATAAAATATTCACTCGTCTCATTTCTGCGACGGCAGACATTTTTTTGTGAGTGTGTGCAAAATTAAAAATGAATAACAGGAGAGCTCGGTGAGTATTCTTATGAAATTATATTATATAATTACTAACAAATAACTATAGTGTTTGTTTAAGGTGTATTTTACGTGTAATGTAAGAATTATGTTAGTATAAATCGTTTCAAACTTTTGAAGTAATGAAATTCAAACAAACATCCACGAACATAAGTTATAAATTTGTGTTATTATTATGTTTGTATCTTGCATTTATAAAGATAAGTCATTAGAGAATATATTATAAGACTAAATTTATAAATTAGTTTCTTAAATTATAGTTTAGTTACATCATAATTCTAATTCAAATCATGCTATATTGAAATTACTCAGTGGCTGCCATATTAGAATTATTATTTAGGACTACGCATAGATACTACGTTTCTATCGCGCATAGGGTCGGACGCTTGGCAATCGAATATCGATAAAATTATCGATAAAACTGCAATTATTACTGAAGTAGCAAAGAAGCTCACGACACGCTTGATGACTGATTTTTATCATATTTAAATGCTAGAATGCTAGAAAAAGTACCTTTTAACCAACTTAAAAAAAGGAAGGTAGAAGGAAGTTCGTCACACGTTTTACAGACAAAAAGGGGTACTAATGTTCTTAGTTACAAATGTAAAATATTTTTTAGCCTCGCCCGTCTTCGATCTACGAGCTCAGGGAGTAGTCAGTCGCGCTCGGTCACTCCATCGAACCACCAGGTGTTTATAGGAAGATCCGAGCAATAACGGTCGACTGTACACCAGGGGGCTCTATCAATGTGGGCCAAAATGTCACGTTGCACAAGAGCCCTGGTGGCAGTCTTCGAAAATCACCCGAGCTGATTCGGTAAGCTGTTTTTTTATATTTCTAGCTGTCGATGCAGGTTCAAAAGTTGTTTGCAATTTATAATAATATAATTGTTTTGTCTTGTTTGCTACGGTGGTCTAGTGGTTGTGTATGGTGACTATACATCATAATGAACAGTCTCCATAGAGTGTATGTAGAGCAAACATATATGTGATGTTTTTAATTTTTAACAAATTATTTGCAAACAAATGTATGCAGTTTGGAACTAGACGGCGCTGTGTATAAATGGCTCGAAAGTTATTGTTTTTATTTCATATTATTTATATTTATTCTAGTGATAACGTGGTGGAGAGGATCGAGGCACTGGACATCCCTGAGTACGAGATCGAAGACGTCCTACAGAGGGACATGGGTCACATTACCCGCTGGGTGCCGGAGATCTCCGACGCGAATCTGCAGCGGCCGTCAACGTCGGGAGCGATGCCTACGCCGCTAGTAGAGTATGATAGTGATGGCAGTGGCTTCGATAGTGACTGGGACGACGAGTTCGAACCGTCATCTATTGAAGCCGCTGCGCCTAGGGATATCCCTGACGACGCAGCCCTGGACGCGCCGGTCAGGGATATCGTAGAAGCTGTTGAAAGAGGTATAGACGACGAAGCCGATCGACTCTTGAACATTCTACGGTTGACAGGTGGATTCGTCGAATGGACGAGAATGTTCTTTTTTATTCAATAACATTTGTTTTACATAGATTTGTATAATAATCTTAATCTAATACAAGGATGCATAATACCTTTCCAGGGTCTTACCTAAACTAAGATAAACCTGTATCTCAGGTGTAATATGTGCAAAGTTTAAATAAATATTTTCAAAACGTTACAATTTACATAATAACGCTAGCTCTGAATATTAATTACTGTATACATATTATAAATAGCATACGTAGCTTAAAACAATTAGCAATGTTTCCATTTCGACGTAGGTCAGTTTTTGTAGACATTAGTATAAGGATTGATATCATTTTTGCAATGTGTTTAAAATGTTTATTTTGTGATATAAATAAGGCCCTAAGAAAGTAAACAATCTATATAAGAAAAATTGTGTTTACTTTAAATTTGCGTCTAATATCAATGGCAATTTTTATAAAAGGTAAAGTTGTGTTTTTTTATCAGTGTGCAAAATGAATATTTGGCATACATTTATTTTGCTGTATGATTTGTATAAAAAACGGGTTGGGAACAAAATAGAACGAAATGTGCCATCTTTTAACACAGCTCTTTGCGCTCTTTACTGCGGTAACAAATGTGCAGCAGGTTGTACTATTATTTTGGTATATAATAAATAATTTATTTTGATATACTTGTGTGGATTTTATTTTTATGTTTTTATTAAATCTGTAAAAAGTTGTAAAATATACAAAATTATAAATATTTATACAAGTTGCCTTTATTTCATTTTAACCTAAATGTTTAATTTTTACTAGTGACTAGCTCAGGCTTCGTCAACGTGCATATTATGTGGCTAAATATATGAACATATAATAGCAACTCAAAAAGCTATAATAAAATAGTGGTCAGTTTGGCGATTGACGTCGCTAAACTAGGAACCACATGTTTTGGAAGAAAATTATTTATAGGTAAGTTTTATAGCGTGCATATATATATATGAAAAAGATTCGGCCAAGTACTCAAGTCGGACTGGTATATGAAGAGTCTTGCACGAAGTCTTATATGGCCCCCGTTTGTTTTAAAGTTTATTTTATATCAATTATATTTGTTGTTAATATGGCAATAGAAATACACACTGTCTACATTTTAAACTATTACGGTTCATGATATTATATAGTCCGCCAAAGGATAAAACACGTCTCTTATACAGAAACCCTTTATTTTTTAATCTTTTATTTTTTATTGCTACCATAATAGCAGCTTTTTTCATGTCCTACTACTGGGCTCTTAGGCCTCACATCGTGAGGGTGAGAGGAATTGGGTGAATGCTCCACCACGCATGCCCACTGCGGTGTGGTGGAAATAGGCCAGGGGCTAACCTATAAGTACGTTTTCAAGCCATCCAGAAGGCCTTCAACTAGTTTAACGACAAACACAATTAAATGACAACCTGGATCAACGTCTTTACGTGTCTTCTGAAGCACAGAAACGCACGAGTTCGAAATATCACTAGGCGGAAACTCACCCAGGTTACGGCCTCACCGACGATGCTTAACCTCACCGAGCAGTTAAGAACAAGAACTACACCACGAAAGTCATTCATTACCTATTATATCATTCATTATAATAGAAATACATATTCTGTAAAAATTTCCACTCTACCTATTACGGTTGAACAGCGAAAGATAATTTAATTTTATTGGTGTGTACCTACAATAGAGATTATTATTTAGTAAATACTCTGAATCAAAGTATCAAATACAAGTTCAAAATTTTAATAAATTCAAAATTCAACGAAATATTTTTTATCGATATCAGTTTGATTTTGTCAAACACTAGCTTTCTTCTGTCTCGCTCTCTCCGTGTGACGTCAGTGTCACCCAGCCGTCGGCGAAAATGGCGCGATTGTTTTATGTAATAACAATTGCCGAGTGGCAAAAAAATGTGTAAATATTTAGTTTTATGGTGTCAAGTGCAATAAATAATATACTAAAATTACAGATAAGATAGTGTATTGTATTGTAGTGGTGTTTATTCAAGTGTTTGTGTTAACAGTGTGACTTTATTGATATTATAATTGATGGCGAGCTGTTGATTTTGCCGCCAAAAAATATCAACAATGCAAATTATTTCGTCGGTATTTAGAAATGTACGTATTTTTTACTTTTTTTAGATAAACAGTAGTAAGAATATAATATAACCATTACAATGATGTACGTATCATAATATATAATTATCATTTTCATATCTAAATTATGGTTTTAATTGGCGTATGACCTTGGACAGGCGAATCACGTAAATAGCTTCGACATGCTATGCGTATGCGATAAATTCGCGCTATGCGCGCGAAAGGTTAAAACGTCCAGGTAGGCAGAATGACTTCATCGCAAAATGACTTGATTGCATAATCCCTAGATATGCAAAACTTTATAATTGCAAAATATCTAGATTGTATAATGCCAAGATAAGTAGTAGTACCTTTATGTAACCGTAAGATATTAAGTATGCTTTTTTTATAATAAAATTATAATTCCTTAATGGTTAATGCCTCGCCACCATCTAAAAAGGCTCAAGTTAAAAGTATTACTCTTTTTTTTATAATAATAGAATAATAATATATTCTATCACATACACACAACACCATCTAGCCCAAACTAAGCAGAGCTTGTACACACGGCTACACATAAAGTTAGACACCCTATATACGCATAACTACGCTACATACAAAATAGAGAATTGTTGGAAAGGGACAGTGCATAGTGGTGTCGACGTAATGGTAAGGATAGAGCGTAACAAAAATATAACGCACTCTCGCACGATTCGCAGCGTTCAACTTCTAATAGTTCAAAGTCCAAACAGTCTAGGTTGATGTGTCGTTGTGTGTACTATGGGTACTAGACAATGGATAAACATACATATATACTTTTTTTTTGTAAATACATATATATTATACATAGATAAACCCAGACCAAGACAAACATCCATATTCGTGCACACAAATGTTTGACTTGTGCGGGAATAGAAATCATAAATATAATAGAAATAATAAATATAATCACTCAGGCATGGCAGTCAGTTACGCTAGCTACTACGCCATCGAGGCTGCCATGACCTGGATCAAGTCCTTGATGCAGAAGACTTAGTGCGTAACACGGCAGGCATCGTGAGGAGAGGAACCTCCTCCTCTCTAGAGAACTACTAACGGTAAATTGGACCCTGTTCCCGATAGCGTTAGGTCAAACTTTTACCGTTTAAAATAGGGATTTTAAAGTCGAAAATGTAATTACGATTCAATTGTTAAATAAGAAAAGAATAAAATACCAGGCGCTAGGTTCAAAATACGACATATAATAATATTATCAGTTCTGTATTAAACTGTCCCTCTGCTGGACACGACTCTGCTTTTCTCAGTGTGAGATGGCTGGACTGTACCACCACGCTGGCCCAGTGCATGTTGGCAGATTTCACATATCTTCCAGAACATTATGTAGAATTCTCAGACATGCAGGTTTCCTCACAATGTTTTCCTTCACCGTTAAAGCAAGCGATAATTAACTATTTAATACGCACGTAATTTCGAAAAATTAGAGATGCGTGCCTTGGGATCGAACTCGAGACCTTCGCGTGGCAGACCAACGGTCTTCTAGGCTAATGGAACCAAATAGTAAGAATTACCATTTTTGTAGATGTTAATCCTTGGTGGTCTTTATCGCTATCAAGCCGTTTTGTTTAAACAGACTCTATGACATGAATTTGCACCAATTCAATTATGGCTATACATTCTGCAACCCAAACTTTGTGCAACTAAGGTGTTTTATCTACATACTAATTCTGCAATTTAGACTTTTTGAAACTTAGACGTTTTGTCTACACGGACATTCTGCAATTAATTATTTTAACAATCTAGACATTTTGCCTATCCAGTCATTCTGTAATCTAGTCATTTTGTTTACTCAGAATTTTTACTATCCAGACTATCTGACCCTAACCCAAATTAAGTGGGTTGCTTTATAAAACAGTTGAATACGGTAGTAGTAAGAATATTAATGTTGAGTTTACATAGAATAATTATCGTAGTGTCCACAAATGTGTGCACTTGTCGAGTGAGCGCGCCACACCGCGCGCGTCTGCGGGCGCCAACGTGCGCGCACCCTGCCATGTTAAACTTAATTGTCAAATGAGATGCTATTTATTACTCACTTAGTCCCTATCTTCAGGACCCGAGTAGATGGGGTTCCGGGGCAGAATTACGGGTCTTCCCCTTAATTTAAGATCAGAGTACTGCGGGGTCAGGCTAGCCCTAGCCTCGAAAGGCGTGTTCTATCGGCCGCTGATTAGAGAGCGCGAAGCCTGACATTGAGGTTTGGCCTCGCAGGGGTTATGTGGTTAGTCGCAGAAGCCGGCAATGTTTGTTGCTCGGCAAGCACGTGACGTTCGAGCGTCGGACTCATGCGCAGCTAGTACGCACCAGTCGGTATGCGCAAGGCACGGAGTTGCCTTTTAAGAAGTGGCGGCGTTAAACCTCCCATAACGCATCTCTGACACTTGCCAGCTCAGCAAGTAAGAATCATAGCTGGAGTGACTCGAGCCATACCCGGTTTGTAAACCTATTTGGGTAATCATATGGATATACGTCGGGAAGTAAGCGTACCTTATATAGCTCATACCGGAGATATGGGAGGCGGCTTCTCCGTCAACTTCAGCGAAGTAATCGTTAGCAACTCTCAGAGTTGCGAGTGGTGAACGGCTTTATTACTCACCTATCTGGACAATAAGTAGTACCACTTAAACACAAGGTAGCTCGCTATAACGAAAACCGGATCTGTGGATTTAGGGACAATACCTATCTATAACTGGTCCCTGAAGGTGCTTTCGGACACTGAAAGGTACACCGTTGGATGAGTGGGAACGCTATATTATAAACTTGAGTAGTCGTAGAGGAGTGGATCGGTTCACTTAACTACCACGTCACTTTTCATGTTTAAAACTTATTTTACTAACCTTAAAGCTTAACGATAAACTGATTGTTCATCGGCTACAAATGGGCTTGTTTTGGGTAAAGAACATATTATAAAGTATTACGGAAATATAAACCTACGATAAGTTAAGAGACGCGCGTGCTTATATACGACGTATGACTCGTACAACACAGCGTCACTGTAACATTGTATATGTTCTGTTCTCAGACAAGTGCTGCTGGACAACTGCCGCGCGTACATGGAGCGCACGGCGTGCGGCACGCGCGCGCTCACCACGGAGCTCAAGTTCCTCAACCTCGACCTGCGCCACTACCAGCACCTGCCCGAGGAGGACGACGACGACACCGACATCTACTACGGCATCGAGAAAGGTACGCGCACCTGCACACGCGCACACCTACACGCACACATATAAACATTACAAATAAACTACTATCATTTCTTGACTAAAGTATACAGTATAACAATGAAATATAATCACATTTTAATATCATAAAATACAAAACAACTTAAAAAATCGAACATCCACTTATTTTTTTTTTTTACACAATTCATATACTAATTGAAATATAAAATTATACTACATACTTTATTTTATTACTTAAACTTCTAAACATAATTAAACATACCGTAAAGTTTATAATAAATGACTGCACGTCTCGTCACTGCCACTGTTTCTTCTCCCTAGCCTTTATTATTCCCAAGTCACTTGGAGTCGGCTTTTTCTAGTCTAATCGGATTTGACTGAATATCAGTTTTTACACGGAGCGGCTGCCACCTAACCTCCGCAACCCGAAGGCTAACGATACCCTACGGTTAGACCAGTGTCAAGATATCATAGGGCACTGAATTCCCAATAACGACTGCCATAGATGTTCATGGCAGCCGGGACCGACGGCTTAACGTGCTCTCCGAGGCACGAAGCAAGCGATAATTGTCAATCAATACGAACATAATTTCGAAAAGTCATATCTTCTGAAAGTCAGAGGTGCGCGACGTGGGTTCGAACCCGAGACCCTCTGCATTGCAGTCTGTTGGTCTCCCTACTGAGCTATCGCTGCTTGTTTGGCACATTGTCACAACTATAGATGAATGCTGTTTTAGCTAACATACTTTCTTTTCGATCTATTTAATGTCAATCGTAAACATTTGCTGTTGATTAACCATAATAATAAATAAATAAACATTACATAAATACAAAATTAGTAATGACAATGTAACAATGCATGGTAAGATCCAAGTGATTAAATTAATACTTTGTCTAACAATGACTGCGAGGCTGCGGTCGAACACAAGACAAAACTCTGTGTGATCTACAAATGGTTGTTCCGACTCCTTGTGTCCGTTGTTTAAATGTTTGTAAAATCCCCCGCAACACAAGATTTATTCTCAGTATGGAAGTTGTTATGTCGGACTCACCGAGGTAAAAGAAAGATGTTGAAACGATAAAAATGGACCTCCCGGAATACGGACTAAACCTACCACGGTGTTCCTCGACAAAACCGCAATTGACGGAGCCGCGCGAATCACTTGCACATGCGGTCGCGACCCTGCCAAGGTTTCGGCTCGCTGTATGAAACGGCAGGCCACTATACGAAGAGACCTACTCTATAAGTACTCACTCACTTTTAAACCCTACTGCGGCGGGATGTTGGTGGAGGCGAACGACCACGCTCATGGTCAGAAGCTCGTTGTTAAGGACGCATAGGCCCGTGGTCATCCTACTTACAAAGGCCTTTGGGTCGGTGAGTACCGCGGCGCTGCCGATTCTGGCAGGAGTATTACCTGCTGACCTCGATGTCAGTCGTGCGGGCAGGATTGACGATGTCCGTCACCTAGCCGGGGACGAGCTCAGGACCGAGAGTGGGAAAATTGCAGAGGAGACTGTTGCCCTGTGGCAACAGAGATGGGAAGGTGAGGATAAGGGTAGGGAGCTCTATCGGTTCTCGGACGTGGCGGCTCGCCTTAAGAGTACTTGGGTCGAGGCGAACTGTCAAGTTCCCAAATTCTGACAGGGCATGGATGTTTCCGAAAGAGATTGTATGAAATGTAGTTATGTGAGGATAGTCTGTGCTACTGCGGAGAGGAGGACGAGTGCCAGGACCATATTCTGTGGTGATGCCCCCTTTACGAAAACATTAAGGCCCAGACGATGTATGGTATCACCCGCGAAACCGAGGAGCCTCCTTTCTACGCTGATTTCGTGACCTTTGAGGCGAACTTCCGGCGGTTCAGACATCGCGCACAAATGGTACACCAGGAGGAGTAGGTTAGAAACAGATGAAAGGACCCAGGCTCGGCGACGAAGCCGTAACGTGCCGTCCGCCGCAACAGCGGTATTTCGCTACTAGGATTACTATCCTAGTAGCGAAATACCGCGGTTGCGGCGGACGGCTACTGAGCCTCCCCTGAATGGGAAGAGTGGCTAAGGGATAATTGTAGGGAGTCGAGCAATGTGCGCTGGAAAGGGCAATCGCAAGTACGTCGCACAACTCCCGTGATTCAGTCCATATAGCCAAGATGGCTGGTGGGACCATGGGCTGGTGGAGGGATTGTCCTGTCCCTATCTTCAGGACTCGAGTAGATAGAGTTTCAGGGGGAGAACTACGTCTCCCCCTTAGGACCAGGGTACTGCGGGGTCTGAAAGCCCACTGCGCCTCGAAAGGTGTGTTCTGTCGACCGCTGATTAGAGTGCGCGGTGCCTGATATTGACGTTGGACTCGCAGGGGCTTTGTGGTTAGCCGCTGAGGATGAGATGTTCGTTGCTCGGCAAGCACGTGGCGTTCGAGCGTCGAACTCATACGCGGCTAGTGCGAACCAGTCGGTCGCGCGAGGCCCGGAGTTGTCTTTAGCGAAGTGGCGGCGTGGTTTCGCTGCCACATCGCATCTCGGGCGCTTGCCTGCTCAGCAAGTGAGAGTCATAGCTGGAGTGACTCGGGCCATACCCGGCTTGTAGGCCTATTCGGTTAGGCGTATGGATGTACGTCGGGAGTGAGCGCGCCCTATACAGCTCCGGTACCATACTGGAGATATGGGAGGCGGCTTCTCCGTCGGCTTCAGCGAGGTTTTTGTTAGCGACTCCCAGAATCGCGAGTGGTGAGCGGCTTTATTGCTCTGGTATCTATATGTAGAATAGGTAGTGTCACTTGGGCACGAGGTAGTTCGGTTACGAGAACCTCAGATAGGTTAGGGTGGAGAAATCGAGATTTGGGGAAAAGACGTGTCTATAACTGGTCACGGAAGGTGCTCTCAGGCACTGGAAGGTACAGCGGCTCCACCTAATATGACTTTGACGGTTGGTGTAGGGGAACACTATATCATAAACTGGACTAGTCGTAGAGACAGGGAATGTCCCACCCCTAGAGGGGAGACGGACTCGACACAGAGGTGCGCGTGGGAACACGCATGTCGTCGTCGTAACAACGTCACAGCAGTTGTCGCAATGGTTACAACTAGGCGTCTCTTGCCGGCCTATACGACACAGGAACTGGCCAAAACAACCGTGGCCAGTCATTACCTGTGTCAACCAGAAGGTGAGGGCGCCATGCCGCCTCTTCAGCCACTCCTCAAACACGGGACTTAACGCAACGATCGTGGTGTGCCCGACACTGGGCACAGGTAGCTCCTTCCAATTTGCCACTAGGACCTGGCGAAGCTCGGACCATGCCGCCTCGAGGTCAACAGGTCCTGCGCCTCAAGCTAGCGCTTCCTGACGCCAACGATAGAGCGACGCCAGAAGCGCCGCTTCCAGGTCCCATGGCATCGATCCGGCGAGGAGACTCGCAGCCTCGAACGAGATCGTGCGGTAACCTCTTATCAACCTGACGGCCATGGCGCGATGTGGCGCACGAAGCGCCGAAATGTTTCGGGCCGTCAGGCTGTCCGCCCAAACTGGGCCATGGATCGCACTACCCCCTCGTAGAGCCTCCAGCAGGATGTGTTTGGCATCCCAAGATTGGGCAGCAGGCACGCAAGCGCACCTGTAGCGTCCCAAAGAATGGGGGCCAAACGATTAAAATGGGCTGTAAAGTCCCATCGGCTATCGAGCAAGAGAACCAAATACTTTAGGGTTGACTCGGCGCCGATGCGGACCCCTCCTGCCATAATATGGGCCTCTGGTGGTGGCTAGTTCGGAGGGCCGTGAAAACAAACGCCCTCGAACTTGAACAGGGCCAGCTCGAGGCCCAACCGCCGGATACGATTGACGACTTGTGCGACCCCACCGGTCGACGGTATGGCCGCCGCCCGGTGCGACTTATCCCTCGCCGTAACAAGCGTGTCGTCGGCGTAACAAATGACGCCGACGCCACAGAGGACGCACGCAGAGGCGCACCTCGCAGCACTCAGTCGTAACCGATGTTCCACAGGAGAACCGATTTCTGTGGAACACCGCACGACGTCTGTCACCGACTCCAACCGTCGTGACCCGGGTAGACAACTACCCTCTCCGATAGATATGCCCCGACAATGCGGCGGAGGTAGGTCGGCACTCGATGAAAAATGAGTGCCTCCCTGATACAACTCCAGGGTAAGGTGTTGCAGGCATTCGCGATGTCCAAAGACACCGCGAAGACGACCTCGCTCCGGGACGCCAGGCTCCTCACACGCAGGACTGCGTCTATAGTGGGTGCCCGTGGCGGAAATCATTGGTTCTCCGCCAGATCTGGACCCACAGAAGACAGACGCTGGACGAGGCGCTCCGCTATAATAAATTCAAACAATTTAGCCACCTCGTTCAGCAACACAATGGGCCGGTAGGCGGACGGACTGTCCACCGGGCGCCCTTCCTTCCTGATTAGGACTAGTTTCCCCACCTTCCACTGGCCCGGAAACTGGCTCTGCTGCAAACACTCACTAAGGAGCCCCCTGAGTCGCAGCGCGAGCTCCTCGAGGACCAGGGCCAATGCAAGACCTGGAATGCCGTCGGGTCCTGGGGCGATTTTTTTCGAGCGAAGTCTCAACGCCGCCGCTCGCAACTCCACTTGGGTCACTTTAGGAACCACGTCGTCGTCAAAGTCCGCGCTGGACGCTATGGAAGGCGGAATCATCGATGGAGGAGTGTGCTCCGCGCGTACGGGAAACCACCAGGCCACTACCTCCTCAACCAACTGTGGCCGGAGACTGGAACAAGGGGGGCGCCCAGGGGCGAAGCTTGCCCCTTACCATTAGATATGGAGGCCCCCTCGGATTACGGTCCAGAGTCCCCAGCAGCTCTTGGCGGGCCTGATCTTTGGCCCGCTTGATGGTGATCTTCAACGTGTTCTTGGCCGCTCTGTAGGCCTTGTACAATTCCACCTCCCTGGCGTCAAAATCGGGAGGGGAGCGACGCCCCCTACGAAGCCGGATGTACTGGCGTCTGGCCGCCACGCAAGAGTGGCACAGGTCGGCTATATGATCCGACCACCAGTACACCCGGCGCCTAGCTGTAAAATTTAAAGGCACTCTAGGCATCGCCGCATCGCAAAATTGGCCTCCCGTAACCAGTCGGCCTTCACTTCGACATTGTCGGGCCGGTGCTGGCACCCAGGCCTGAACGATGGAGGCTTCCAGGAGGACCTCGATTTAGCTTCCTTAAAGTCCAACGCGGACCGCCCCCAATCGGTGCCTTTGGGGCTGGGCGGTCGGAGGTCTGGGCGGAGACGTCGAACCGTATGTAACGATTGTCCGACAACGTTACCACCTCCTCGACGACGCGTCAGCCTTGGACACGGCGTGCTAGTGTGGGTCTAGCAAAAGAAATATCGATGACGGAACCGCCCCGCTGACGCACGCACGTGTGCACTAACCCACGAATGAGGACTAGCAGGCCATTTACTACGGTCCACTCCTCGAGAAAATCACCCCTCGCGTCCGTGGTCGCGAAACCCCAAGCCTTCTTCGGTCTTCCGTAATGTGGTGGCAAACGAAAAATTTGAAGCCTCGGGGCACTAAGAAAAATCGCAGCACTGAAATTCTCAGGGTCTTTTTGGGACACTTTGAGGTTAAAGAATTACTGACGATATCCTTCGTTCATCCATTCTATCCAAAGTTATACCAAGGTATAACTTGGTATACTTTGTTATTCATGGCATATATCATGGCGACGAATTAAATATTATTTTTACAAGCTATAATTTTGCTTCTTCCTTTAGTAGGAAAAGAAAAAGCGAGGGGGAGATTGCATTGTTGTACATAAATCAATAGCCTTCAAAAAAATTGAATTTATATATGACCTTTGTACAGAAAAAGTATTTGAGTGTTGCGGTATAGAAGTACCTACCTTGCAATGTATTGTAATCTGTATATATAGAATACCAAATTCGAATACCTGTTTATTCTTTGAAAAGCTAGAATTGCTAATGTACAAACTACTACTTAAACACATAAAAAAGAATAATAATTACAGGCGATTTCAATATAGATACATTAAAAAATAATAGGGACTCAATTACGCTTAAAGATATTATCTTCAGCTACGGTTTTTATCAACACGTTGACACACCCACACGACAAAATTCTTGTATAGATCATATTATAAGTAATATAAAAAAATCTGTTGTTAGTACATATGAGCTCTTTCTTTCTGATAATAATACATGTCAAACTTTAACATTTCCAATACAAAAACAAAAACCAGCTTTAAAATACTGGTACTTTAATGTCAGGGATTATTGTACTGATTATGTTAATAAGTTTAAAGCAGCGCTGGGAAACTTGTCACGGAGTGACATTTACAACGACATTGACCCCAATAGAGCCTTCAACAATTTCCATGACATGTTAATCCTATTTCATAACTTATGTTTTCCAATTAAGAAAATAAAAATTTATAGTAATAGTACTTTCCCAAAGTGGATAACAAAGGGTATAAAATTATGTTGTAACTATAAAAGGAAACTACAAAGATTATGTTATCAGAAACAAAATCATAAATTAAAATTAATATATATGAATTATAAAAAAATATTTAAAAAATGTATAATTAGTTCCAAAAAGTCTACAAATTTCATTTATATTAATAATTCCAGAAGCAAGAGTAAAGCTGCTTGGAATGTTATAAAAAATAAATCTGATGCTGTAAGAACTTACAAGCAAATTGATTGTCTAGACAATGATGGGATAATAATATCGGCACCTTTGGATATCGCACATGCATTTAATAATTCGTTTATTACCGCCTCAGACAATAGTAATAACAGTTTAAATTAAACAAATTCAATGCTTTTCTAAACCAAAGAGGAACATTCATAGTATATTCTTGCGCCCTTGCACGCCAATTGAAATACTGCGATCTATCAACTTCCTAAATAATATTAAATCAGTTGGTTATGATGAGCTCTCAACTTATGTTACAAAAGCGTGTGCAGTATTGATATCATCAATACTATGTCATTTAATAAATTAATCCATGATAAACGGTACTTTTCCCAATAGCTTGAAAGTATCAATAGTAAAACCACTCCCTAAAAAAGACAGTCCATTAAATGTCCATAATTATAGACCCATAATTCTAATACCCATACTCTCTAAGGTTTATGAAAAAGTAATGCATTGTCGATTAACTCATTTTCTAAATAAACATAAAATTATAAATGATGAAAAGAACGGTTTCCAAAAGGGAAAGTCTACCACACTACCGGCTTTCTCAGTGGTCAGGTCTATAACGGCAAACGTTGACAAAGGTCATCCAGTTACTGTAGTTTTTCTGGACATTAGTAAATAATATTGTCTTCTGTTTACGCGAATGTTATTCATTGAAATTAAACTACTATATACGGATTTTATCGCGTTGTTTATTTATCACTGTATTACAAAATTTTGAAAATATTACTCTACTACTACTATTGATTTTATTTGACTAATTTATAAGCTAATAAAATTATTTAAACTATTAAATCTATTTTTTTTTTTTTTTTTTTTTTTTTTATAAATTAGTCAAATAAAATCAATAGTAGTAGTAGAGTAATATTTTCAAAATTTTGTAATACAGTGATAAATAAACAACGCGATAAAATCCGTATATAGTAGTTTAATTTCAATGACATTAGTAAAGCTTTCGATCTGGTCAATTTTGAAAATCTGCTCGAGAAATGTGAGCGCTATGGCATCCGAGGCCCGGCTTTGGACTGGCTTCGAAGTTATCTATACGATAGGACTCAATGTTTAGAAATATCTCGCATAAATGACAAACTACTATTAACACCTTACAGATCTCAATTTCGAACAAACAGGTCAGGAGTTCCACAAGGCAGCATTTTAAGGCCTCTGTTATTTCTGCTCTACATAAATGGTTTGCCGAGTGTCACGTCACAAAAATGTGTATTGTTCGCTGATGACGAGTCGGATATTATACCTAGCAATTCGAAACACGATCAAAAAGACATGGTGTAAGCGACAATTAAAAGTATACTTGATTGGCTCAGTGTGAACTACCTTACTAAAACACATTACGTTGAATTTTAAAATTATAAACAGTTGTCGTTAAATTTTGACAAAAGTGTTGATGGCGTAAATATAAACAAAGACTCTCATATTAGGTTTTTAGGTCTTACCTTAGACGAACATTGTAATTGGAAACGACACATAGATATAGTATGTAAAAAGATAAACAGATTTGTATATACTTTGCGACAGTTACGAATTATGAGTAATGAAAAAACGGCGCTTACTGCCTAATCTAACCTAAGGTATGGCTTATTGTTGTGGGGTAATTCGAGAGAGCGTTCATAATGCAAAAAAGTGTATACGTGCAATTTGCGGTGTAGGGCTGCTTGAAACATGTAGACCACTCTTTAAGCAACTACAGGTCTTGACTTTGGTGTCTATATATATACTAGAAATAGGAATGTTCGTCAGGAACCAAAGCCATTTATTTGAAAAGTAAGTGAGACAAGTAAATACGAGTCAAGGGATCCCACAAAACAAAAGTTTGTAACTTGTAGAAGTAGCTTTCACAAAAAAACAGTCTAGTTATGACTATAAAAGTATATAACCACATCCCTATAAATATAAGAGAAATCCCAATCTTCCAATTTAAAAAAAAAATAAGAAAATGGCTTTTGGATAATTGCTTTTATACATCAAATGAATATTTTAATTACAAACAATGTAATATCACATATTCTTTATAACGAAGTGCCTATTTACAATATAAATAAGAAATACTGAATAAATTTTTAAAATGTAATTTAATTTAATTTATCTTGATATCTATTATGTAATTATTAAACTGGAAATTGACATTGTTTATAATATTTTTTATACAGTTACAATATTATCTATTCCTTTCGCATTTTTACAATTGTTTTTACTATTGATAGTTGACATTTGTTGATAATAATGAATATGATCTTTAATAACTAAATTTTTGGACTATGTAACAACATTCGTACGCCTACTAAATGCGAGATATGAAGTACCTTAACCTTGTAACATCCTCTGTAACCATGTCTCATGCGAATAAACTTTCATTTCATTTCAAATATCCTTCAATATGGGAACTTTTATCTTTTTTTTTAGTAAATGTTATTGATTCAGAAAATAATTTTCATCGTAAGCCGCTCCCAGTGTCTCATAAGGAATGTTTTGCAGTTTTCAAAACCATCCTTGGATTTCCTGTACGACCATTATTTCCAGAGTTATTGATTATCAAAGTTAAAAAGAACTTTTTTGCTTTGATTGACGATTACTCCGCGGCAAATCATCGTACAGACTTTTTAATTAGGTCAAATTAAAGGGCATTAAATTTCCTAAAAAAGCTTTCTAGTAGAATGACAAAATATATTTTTCGAAGCCTGTTGACATTTTTAAGACATGAGAAATTTGGAAAAATACTTTTCGGTAATTTTCTTAGGATTACTCAGGAACCGACCATGTCAAAAATTTTTATGGCCAGTTCTAGAAACTAGACACTTTTAAGTGTTTACTTTATAGATCTGGCCATAAAATGCTTTGCCTAGCTTTATTTTATTTTTTGCTGTACGATTATTTTTCTCGTAATTACAGTTACAGTTGAAAATCACCCCAAAATTTGTTATTTTTATATCCTTTAAATTTTGTGACTAGTGTAGTACGACATCAAAATATGATTATATGCTATAAATATATAAATAAAATATATTTTCCTAATAATTCTATACTCACTTTCTTCACGGTCTCAGATTCTTGGTTACACTGACTACCATTCTTCTAGAAAACTCTAAGTTTCAAATAATTAACTGACTTATTTGTCGCAAATTAATTTACGTCTTCTCATAGCTTACTTATAATTCGATTACAGGCTATGAACATCTAGTAGAGTTTCAAGAGCCAGAAGATATTTGGGAGGACGCGGATGACCCCGAGCGAACAACAAGCGCGCATACAACTGACGTAGAGACAGAATTTGTTAAAGCTAAAACCAAGAAGAAGACCAAGAAAATTTACATTTCCTCGGCAGATGAGGACCCGCTCAGCTTTGTCGCAGAAACAAAAAGAATAGAAAAGAAGAAAGAAAGACCACACAGTAAAGAAAGAAGTAAAGAACGTAAACCGAAAACTAAAAGGAAACCAAGAGATCCCTTAGAGATTACGGAACCTACGGAACTTATTATTGAAGAGAAGACAGATCACAGCACTGAACGAAAGACGGATCTTAGTACTGAGAGAAAGGCAGATCACAGTATTGACAGAAAGGAAGATCATAGTATGAACAGAAAGGAAGATCATAGTATGGACAGAAAGAAAGATCAAAGTGTGGAAAGAAAGAAAGATCAAAATGTGGAGAGAAACAAAGATCTAAGTGTTGAGAGAAACAAAGATCTGAGTGCAGCGAAGAACAAAAATCAAAGCACGGAGAAAAAGCAGCGTAAAGATAAAGATAAGAAAAAAGAGAAGAAAGAACGGAAGCGAAAAGAAAAGATTGTACTGGTCGAATCCAAACCTTCCTCCTTATCTAGTCTTATTGGTATGAAAGTGACAAAAGTAGGTGAACAGAGAAAGCCTATAGCGGCCGCTTCATCGACCGGCGTAACGACTGATAGTAATTATGATAGCCAAGGCAAATCATCCATTAACTCCTTGATCTCAGATGGCAATGACACCGATGTTGTGTTTGATGGATTGTTTTCTATGGATGAACTGAAATCGCCGGACAAAGCGTATGATAAATCGGACAAAATGGGTATTATGAAAAATAATGAAGTTCAAACGGCTAATGGTAAAGTCAGAGTTAATACCTCTGACACCAAGAAAATTGTGACTAACAGAGTGCCTACACCTACCTTACTTTGGACCAATAATAAACTCATTCCGCAGCAACATTTGACTACAGTTGCGGAGGATGTCAAGAAAAGTATATCCAAACTAATACATTTTAGGCGACAGAAAGCTTTGAGCGAAAGCCCTGAGCAGAGAAACCTTCTAGCATCACCTGGTTATCAGACATACAGTAACAAGAATATGAGAGCACAGACTTCACAGGCTTCTACAAGTGATTCACCAAAAGTGTGCATGAGCAAATCTCAGTCGGAGCAACTTACCGAGCTGAGAAACGAAGTGAACAATTTCCTTAACAACAAGGAGTATATGTCTCAGCCCGTCATACAGTACAGTCAGAATCAGAAACCTAACTTCATATTCAATAATGCGGCTCCTAGTGGGGTCAAAATATTAAATTCTTCCGTAGACCGATTACTACAACAAAAACCTAGTACGAGTAATGACCTAAAAGTGATTCCTAAAACTATTGAACAACCACAAAAGTCTATACCATATATTGACCCCAGAACACAAAAGCCTATGGTAAGCCATCAAAAGAATTACACTGATTTCGTAAAGGAGTTGCAGAAATCAATAAATGCCGGTGCCGGAGACGATCATACCGTGCAAGTCAAAAAAGAAATTAAACCAATTAGCAGGGTGATCCCTGTGTTACCTAAGTCTGAACCTAAAGTGACTCAAAGTGCCAAACAATCAGTAAAAAAATCAGAACTTGCGCCTAATACGTTCTCACGCCTCAGTTACTACAAGAGTAACAAAAATGACATTAAAACTAAACAGTTCGTAGAGTCTGTCATTGAACATCAAAATCTGAAGCTTCAAAATACACCAAAGTTGTCGAATTTGGACAGGATGATGATGGAACATGCTAAAGCTAAATCAAAACATTTACATATAACAAGTCAAACAGTGGCAAAACCTTCAAGACCTAGTAACAATACTCAGAATATTACTAAATCTTCAACAAATACAACTTCAGACCATCCCACAATCGCAAGTTTGCTTCAAAGCAGTTCAAGTACGAATACGAATAAAACGCCAGTTAATCAATATAAAACTGTTGAAAGACCACGAGACAGATCAACACCATTAGTAAACAAAGTGTCAATGTTGAGTGAGAAGGACCAACAAGATTTGGTGCTTTTACTACGACAGCAGAGCAAACAGAATTTACTCAGGCCGAAACAGGAAACTCCTACAGAGAGAATACCACCGTCTCAAAGTAATACAAGAACCATTTTACCAACTTACAGCGCTCCTAGCCTGTTGAACAAAAAAGTATTAGATGCAACTACATCGGTAATTAAAAATAATCCTACTTTGCTAAAACCAAATCAAACTTTAAAAGCTTCACATGAAGTGAGATCCGTGGCAAAACCAATTATAGTCAAGACTGAGCTATCGCAGACTAAAAATTTAGATCAAGTACATAATAAGATACAAAAAGTTGAAATAATCGATAATGAGGGTAGAAGTATTAAGTCCAAAGTTATTACGAAACATCAAGACTCATCTAAACCAACGGATTGGGAGAGTGTTATGGACGCCATTTTGAAGCACAAGACTCCAAGTAGAGGCCCTAATGCGCTAGATATGGCTCTAAATAAAGATACGTACGTCAGTACTTTTGAAAATAATCTTCGGAACCAAAGGATTATTAGGACGCCATCTTGTCCTAGTACCGAATTAACAAAACCTAATAACACGGCTGAAAGTCCAGCAGTTCAGGCAAAACAAGCAGCGGCTAAAACAGCCATGGAACTCGCCGGACATAGTCCAAATATTCTACGGAGACCGATCACAGCTAAAGAAATTAAACGGAAATCTCCTAAACGGTCAACGAAGACTCAGAAAGTTGCCTCGAATCCTGCGACGGAAGTGATAATAAACTCTTGTTCCTTAGTACGATCGCAGATTCCAGAAGATCTTACAGTATTAAAACCTCATACGCCAAAAAAAATTGTTACTGAAAAACGACAAAGGGATACAACTGCTGTACCAAAGAAAGTACACACTGATAGCAAGAAACACCAATTTACTTGTACTTTATCTAAACAGGATGATCCATTCATATCAGGCATTCCTAATTCTGACTACGATCTACTAGAGGAACTAATGGATGACGATCTAAGGCAGGAAATCGGTGAATTATTATCAGACGAAGAAAGTTATTCTGCGTCGCTACAAAGCGTGAAAGATTCTAAGACATTTGTTGGTATTAATAAGACTATAACCCCGGTTATACAAGAAGATAAGCGTGTTATCGCGCCACCAGTAATAGCCGCTTTGACAAAACCAGAGTTTAAAAAACACGTGCAGAAAACAGTTTGCCAAAATACACCAAAGCCTGTTTATGAAACTGCAACACCTGTTCAACAATCTATTGGATATGTTAATGTTAACACAGTGATGAATCTTACAGAATATACTAAACTGAACATTAACAATGCTAATACACCTGTCCACCAGATACCGAAATCTGTTATCGTACCACCAAAGAAAGAACAAACTTATATCGCTACTGTACCAGCAGTAGATCACACAATCGTAGCGGTGCCTCAGCAGACTGCTTTACAAAATGTCGTACTTATTGGCTCTGAATTGGTTTATCAACCTTGTGTTCAAACGCCCGTACATACAGGAATAGCACAGAATACATTTGTGACTTTTGGCCAGCCGAATATAGCTGTGTATCAAACTACACAGTTTGCTGCGCCCGTGGTCAACCCCTTGTTCATTGGAAGGGCTATCACTACACCTACTGTTTCAGTGTCGGTGCCAATAGTCAAAAGTGCGCCATCTGCTGAAACAATACCTTACGAAGTTCCAACTTTAGTTCCATCAAGTCAAGAACCACAAAAATGTGAGATGCCGAAAACTAGTACCGATCCTAAAACAGAAACGAAAAGTCCTGTAGATTATTCACCACACGACGATATTAGCATAAAAGATAAGTGTGATATTAATTCTAATAAGACTTGTGAGAGAAAAGTATTATCCGAGGTACAAGAGAAACAGAAACTCTCTTTTACCGAAAAGATTGAATCGAGGAATACTAAGAGCCGAGGGGTTTCCTTTGAACATGATGTGAAGAAGGCTGCAGACCAAGAAAGACTGAAGAAGAAACGGATGGCGATTTTAAATAGAAAAATATATCATCGCAGTGATGACAAGCCGATTCCTTTGACTTACATGCCCTTGAATAAAAAGAAACCAGAACTAGTTACAGCGCAAGAAAACAATCGTGCATCGAGAAATTCTCCAAAAATGACTGACAATAACTGTATTATCGTAAACCTACAAGCGCTACTAAATGCAAAAATTAGAACTTTAACGGAATTAGAAAAGAGACCTGCCAAAATAACAGAAAAAGATAGCAGTGAAAATTGTAAAGAAAACAAGAGTGAAATCGAACAATGTCGTCGCATTTTACTACGATCGTCTAATAAACTAAGCTCTGAAATGGCTGTGAAACCGTCTAGCGTAAACATCGTGCCTACGAAAACGAATGCCAAGCTAAAAGATGATAACAGTACTACAAAATCTGAAGATACTAATGAAATCAAAAGTGTTAAGGAGATTAAAAAACAAGGGCTAAATAAAACACTGAATAAGGCGATTAAGAAAATGGAAATTAAGAAGCGCATTACTAGACAGACAATCAAAAATGCTACAAACGCTGATCACGATACCGCAGAAGAAACTAAAGAGGATGAAAAAATTACGACTGCTAGTGACGTTGAAACAAAACCTGCGAGTCACTCGGGACAGACAGCTGTCTTTGAAAAAACAACATCGCCTGATGTTGATCATGAGGAAACCGCGATTATAGACGATGAGAAAACAGCAGCTATAGATCTTGAAAAATCAGAGTCTACTGACCTAGAGAAAACAGCGGCTGTTGACCTAGAGAAAACAGTGGCTATTGACCTTAAAAACACAGCAACTATTGACTTTGAGAAAACAGCGGCAAATGACCTTGACAAAAAACCGGCTATTGACTTAAAAAACACAGCTGCTATCGACTTTGAGAAAACATCGGCTGTTGACATAGAAAACACAGCGGCTATTGATGTTCAGAAAACTTTTGATGTTGACTTTGAGAAAACAGTGGCCGTTGACGTTGAAAATACAGCGGCTATTGACTATGAAAAAACAGCGGCTAATGACCTCGAGAAAACAAGGACTATTGACTTTGACAAAACTGTGGCCATCGACACGGATAAAACAACGGCTATTGGCCTCGTGAAAACAGCTGATATTAACCTTGAGAAAACAACAGCTTTAAACGTTGAGAAATCAGTGGCTATTGACCGTGAGATAACAGCGGCTCTTGATTATGTAAAACCAACGGCTGTTGATCATGAGAAAATAGATAATGTTGATGATGATAAAACAGAGACTGCCGTTGCCGAGAAAAATGTGGAGTATGATCAAGCATCAGCTAACGGCCACAACCAAACACAAACAGCAGTTATTGACGAAATATCTGGATTAATGGATATAGAAGATCAGATTGTAGGCTCGATGATTTTGAAGACAGCATCTTCCGAAACATCATTGTCAGATTTTCGTTATCTGTATTTGAATGATAATGATAACACCATAGACTCGACAGTGGAAACGCCAAATGATAACACCATAGACTCGACAATGGAAGCGCCAATTTACAACAGTGAATGTAGTAATACAAATACCAATTCTATTCCAAAACTAATTCAATCTGAGGATAATGTTGCAACTCCAGACCCAAACGTTAACAGAAGCGAACATTATATAGTGAAAGGTGTCACCAATACGTCTAAAATATCTAATAAGGATGCGAACACTTCAGATAATAAAGTAGACTCTCAAAGCAATGAATCTTATGACACGGAAATAAACAACTATAATCAAATTGGGGCAACAGTTAAAAACCAATTGGCAATTGAAAAGATCAAAGAATCGAGTGAACTTATACCAGCAACTACAATGACTTTAGCTAATGATGCTTCAGCTGCCCCTATTATATCACCGGGTGATCAAACAGAAATAGCAAATTCTGCAGGTCCTGAAAAAGAAAGTAAGATCCAAGATAACGAACCAGATATTATTTGTCTCGACGATCCCAATACTGATAAGGCAAAAACTTGTGCAGAAAACTTAACAACAAAGGAAAAAAATGATAAATTACCACAATCTTTTATTGATGGTATTAAAATTGAAGATCTACCAAATGGCTCTGATGACCCGTTAAAGAAGTGCGTGCGAATTAGACTGCCTAATGGAAGGGCTTTCAAAGCTACTGTCCGCGGTCAAGCTCACGTCAATATTGATACGTTATTCGCTGATCCCGGTTTAAAATCAGTTCTATTGAGCAATATCTCCAATAGAAATCGGTATACGTTAAACATAAAGCAAATCTCCACGACCATCAAAAGTCAACCAGACAAGATACTGGAGACAAGAATTCATGAGATTTCTTTGCAACCATCTTCGAACCCTATATTAGATAAATGTCTTTTGGATCCCAATAAAGTTGAAACTATCAATTTGTTGAGTGATGACGACGAAGACGATGATAATTGCCAGTATTTTAATACGGAATTTGGAAAATACAAGGTGCCAGCGATGAAAAGGAAACTACATGAAAATCATCAGAAAGTATTTGATAAGAAATGTGTAGTAAAGTTAAAACGAGAATTTTTGCAACAATCATTTGAGATACCATCAGAATTAACAACTATGGAATCTGATTTAACAACTATGGAAACTGATTTAACAACTATTGAATCTGATGTTAAACATCAAGGAAGTGATATGTCACAATCAAAACACGAAATCAAATCGTTGGAACCTAATGTTAAACCACAAGATACAGAAGTGATAGTACCCGATGATATAACTTCAATTGTAACAACTGCACTACCGATTGCTACAGAAACTTATAAATTTCAAGATTATTTAGCTAAAAATATCTCTGAGAATAGAATAAAAGGACCAGAAGTAATTGAGATTGATGATTCATCTAATGATGATCCACGTCTTAATACTAAAAATATAAGTAAAACTTGTGAAGAGAAAATACGAGAACTGAAAGATTTACTTTTCAAAGACCTAGCTATGGAACTTATTGATCATAATACACCAGTGATCCACGTCGCTCCTACCCAGTCTATACCAGGACTACAAATATCTGATGAAACTGATTTTCAAAGCAGTCCACCATTGCCTTTGCCTCTTGTAAACGCTAATTGTTATATAAAACTTACGAAATGCGACAAGCTTGTTAAAAAATACAATGACCTTAAATCGATTAAACAGTGCTCTGTTAAATTAGTTCGTTGCGATGGAAATATTCAGAATGACACCAGTACCAACAGTGAAGAATCATCGTCTGAAATGGATGTCGATGATGACATAATTTTTTCACCGATTAGCTTAATCGCTGAAAATGTTATCGAGAAAAACATTGATATGTCTGGCGAATCAATATCGCGTTGCGCATCTCTCTCAATTCTTAACGATTACAGCCTGTTCGATCAACCATTGGCCATAGCTACCCACCGAAGTACCTCACCTGTAATGGAAGTATATGAAAGTATTGCAGCTCTGTATAATCGCGAGACTACAGAGGTGAAATATGAACAATGGACATGCGAAACTGAATGGTTTATGTCGAAATTAGAGTTCCATTTGCTAAACAAAAGAAATAACACCATAATTAGTGAATCAGTCCGCAAACTTAGTGTACCTAGCCTCGTCACAATATTAACGAAGTTCTTTCAAGATAATCATATAGAGACCCAGTATAAACCTGTGAACACATGTCACGGCACATTAAGATATGCGAAGAATAGAAAAGTAGCTTTGAGCCCATCACATCATCTCAAAAGAAAATCCCTTGATAATGTTCAAGTAGATGTCAAAATATCTAAAAAGAGCAAAGGTACAAATATTGTGGCGAGCTGTCATGAAATAAATGTGGAAATTATGACTCCTAAAAAGACTGAAAAACAAAAAAAGGAAGAAATTGAAGGGAACACACACGATGCATTTCTCCTCTCAGCGGATGCTAATATATATTATGTACACGAAAATCCATTTCATGAATTACACACTACAGATAGTACAATGAATGGAGCATTAGCTGCTTATAAACACTTATCTAGTTTTGGTAATCAGTTACATGATGTTTTTACTGAAATAACAGATGACGAAAAAAGTTCAAATCAGGCGAGCGCTACACTAGATTTCGAACATCATGTAAATAGTCCAAGTAACACTGCGGGTACTAAAGATTCAGAACAGTCACGTCATAACGAAGAAATAGTTCTTCAGAAAACTAAAGAATCAATTGATCACGACGCATCTGCCGTGCCTGCAAGTTCCATTGTTGAAACTCATCACACGAATATTGAAGATAAACGGCTAAGTCATTGTGAAATAATATTAACCAAGATTAATGCTGAAGAAGATACTATATCTCAAATGCAACTCAATGAAAATGTCATCAATGATTTGATGGCAATAGAGGAAAACACGGCGATAAATTGTGAAATTGATGTTAACCCTTCAGGCAATAAATATGAAGCAACGGTTATATCTGAAAATAGTGAAAGCTTAACTTCGGTATCGGATCCTGAAAAAGATACAGTTACCAGTACCGACTTAGTGGTAAGTGAAGTTTTAAAGCAGTCAAATCAATGTAAAGAATTTATCTCAAATAAATCATATGATACATTGGTAAATTGTGAAACGTTTAGTCCTATATCACAACCTGATTTTAGTGAAGTCATGGTTCAAGAATCTAAAGGACATATAGAAAACGACTGTGAAATAATTGTTCCATGTGAATCTACCGATTCTATGAATGATAATATATCAATAAGTGACGAAATAACAATTGACGAGTCACCCACCAAAAGTGGAGAAGTAATAAACATCGATGTTACAATTACAAAAAATTGTCCTTCATTTAACAATGAGATTACAAATTCAGAAGTACTGAATGAAGTCATGAAAAATGATTTGATACAACAAATACATGAAGCACTACAAAGACCAGATGAAGAGATTGACTTTATCGATTCAAGTATAGAAACCACATTGAAATTGAAGGAGACACAAGAAATCGGCATTGTTAGCTCTACTAATGATATTCAAATGATACCAGATACTAGTAACGACGAACAGGTGAAATTACAACAGGAAGACAGAGAATTAGATATTGTTTCTACTCAAAAAGGTTATCCCTCGCACGAGGTGTGTGATTTAGAAGAACAAACTGTGGACGGCAATAGTAGCATCGAAGCAGATTCGACGTCAATAGAGTATTCTATATACAGTAATAACGATCATGTTCCGATTGATGTCAATAGTACAAACATAACAGTAGCATCTGAAGGCGCTGATAAAGTTGTATTAGTTGATAGACCATTAATAGAAACTGACCAGATGGATTATGATAACATGGATGTTAAGACTGCTGAAAACATGATCTCAAGTAGTACTGAAAATATAACTCAAAATATTGTATTTAAAAATGATAACTATGAAGAAACTGCATTAACTAAGGAAAATTTAATCAGAAATGATGACGTGTTATGCAATATTTCCTCTCAATTAGAAGATGAGCTATATAAAAATCGAACATCAGCAAATGATAATATTATTGACAATGAATGTATTCCAAATGGTCACGACATAGAAGTAAGCAAACAATGTGAAGTCATTAAACGCATGCCTGAAAAGAGCCATGATGAAATTCAGAAAGATCCGAACACTATTGAGACAAGTAATAAAGACATAGAATATAATTTAATCGAAGATGTTAATATGTGTAAAAAGCTATTATTAGAGGAAGAACTCTCCCAAATAGTTTTAGGTCATGGTTTGAGTGAAAACCAAGAAGATATCTATATTGATCCGCAGAATCAAAGCAACGCACTATCAAATAATAGCAATGATGTAATTAAGGCGACTACAGCATTCCTGGAAGATATGCGACAACACTTAATAGACGTACTTGGTTCTCCTATTAAAAATCTTAGCAATCCACAAATTGGTGACATAATCGAGCGACAACACTTAATAGACGTACTTGGTTCTCCTATTAAAAATCTTAGCAATCCACAAATTGGTGACAAAATCGATTTAGAGAAAACACCTACGATACATAATAATAATTATGAAATAAAATTAGATTCAAACAATGTAACCGAAGATATTGTCAATAACCATGACGGTAAAATAAAAAAAGAACTAACTCAAAAAGTTACAGATGATAAAAACCAACAACTCAATAAAGAGCAAGAGCAAACTGAATCAGTAAGTGAAATCAAACCTGAATGTAAAGAACATGATGATGAAATAAAGATGAATTCTCCTCGTGAGGTTGAAAGTGTAGCTTTTCTGGATGGTGCCCATAATGATTTAGTTGATGATGTTGTCGACGTACGTAGTAATGATGAACTCGAACAAGAATTGGCGCGAATCGTTTTAGGTGCAGCTGATAACGCCAACAAGCAAATTTTAAATATAAATGCAGATAATTTAGATATTGATGAAGTAAAGGTATGCTGCGTTCAGCCATCAGAACTTCAGAAATTGATGCAAATGAACATCCAAGACAGCAAATCGAATTTAAATTTAGACGAGTGTGAAGAGCCTGCGCTGTATGCATGCAGTTCAATTCAAGAGGAAGAAGATATAATACAAATTACTCAAGAAATGGATGAATATGGTAATGTTAAAGAAATTGATATCAGACTAAATGTTCCCAAGATAACATATTCAAGAAAACTATCAGGCCGAAGCTATGCTTACGGTGCTCTTTTTGGTGATAGGAAAAAGAGAGGCTTAAAACGCAAGACTGATATGGCAGATGTAAAGACCCCTGAAAAGAAATATAGAAAAGGTAAAAATATTGACACACCTAAACTAACTAACGCTGCAATGGCAGATACTACATATTTTAAGGAATTCAAACGACTTTTCGATTATTGCAGTTCCGTAAAATTTTCATATTCCCGCCCATTTCATAAAGAATATATAAACGTAGCGAAATTATTAACAGAATGGCCATTAAATGATATAAGTAACATCGTAATTGATTCCCAAATAGATGACACTTTGTTTACTGATACAGAAATTGGAATTGCATCATATAACGACCCCTTAAAACAAACACTGGCGGAAGAAATTATGAAAGAGTACAGTGAATCATATAATTCTTCTAGTGAAGTCAACGAAACCAATTTCCAAATGGGTTTTGGTGAGAGGTCCGGCAGAGTCATACAAAATTCAGGAGACGTTGGTGGATTAAAATTTTCGGCTGCGACTCTGTCGGACGTAAAACAAACTCAGCCGCTTTTACTGTCCGAAATTTATGACAATTGTAACAGTGAGCAAGATAGAAACATCAATACGACTAAATCAGAAATAGAGAAATTACAGCGGAACTACAAGTGCATTCAGCTGAAGAACAAAGTGAGATCGTTTTTTAAGCAAACTATGGTCGAATTGAATAACGATTGGAATAAACAAAATGATAAACATGATGATATTTATTCGAATAGTAACAGTGAGGTTGATAGTTCGAGTTTTCCGTTCGGTCTGAACCTTCCCGATTTTATAATACCTTCGCCAGTTGAGGTTGTTGTTCAAGTGGTACAGGTGGGTCAGTTGCCTGTGAGTGCAGCGGCGCAAAATCCTGTTACATGTGATCCAAGGGTTACGCAAGTTTCCGATGCAAGTCCATCGCAATGCTCCGCTGAGAACAGCCCCAACGATGATCCTCAGTCAGCTGTAAAGACTGAATATACAGAACTAACAACTGCCGATATAAGTCTTCCTTTACAAGAATACACGCAGCATCATAGCCGATTGCCCGTAGATTCGGACATTCATGTACATATGTCTCATGATATAGTTATTGACGATATAAAAGAAGAGATCAAAGCAGAAATAAAAGAAGAACCTGATTTAAGCGACGATTTTAGTGATCATTTTGATAATAATGATATGATAAATAATGGATCGTCTCCTATGGGGAACAGTTCGATTGTTAATAGCGTAGAATATTTGTACAACGCAAATGCACCCCATCAGGAACCTACATCAGAAACCCTGTCAGAATGTACAATGGAAATATTATTTAATTCAAATGACAAACCACAGGGCTTTGAAAATTATTTACAACAGCACCAAGCTGCCCAGCTGCCGCAACAAAATCAAGCGCAGCTCTCACAACAAACCCAGCAATCACAGCTGTCGCAACAAAACCATCAAGCGCAACTGCCGCAGCAAAATCATCACGCGCAACAGCCGCAACAAAACCATCAAGCGCAATTTTCGCATCAAAATCATCAACAACAACAGCCGCACCAGAACCAGCAAGCGCAACTGCCGCAGCAAAATCATCAAGCGCAACTGCCGCAGCAAAACAAGCAAGTGCAGCTACCGCAGCAGAACCAGCAAGCGCAGCTGCCGCAGCAGAACCAGCAAGCGCAGCTGCCGCAGCAAAGTCAGCAGGCTCAATTACCGCAGCAAAACCAACAAGCGCAGCATCCACATCAAAATCAACAAGCTCAGCAGCAACATCAAGTACAGATAGTACAACAAAATCAGCAAGCGCAATTACCTCAACAACATCAACAAGCGCAGATACAACAGCAAACCCAACAAGGACAGCAACAACAACAGAATCACCAGGAACAGCAAAATGGGTCGCCAGAGAAAACCGATCAGATCGCGCATGCCATGAACGCAGCCGGCATAACCACGAATGCGGACAACTTAGCAAACAGCAGAGCGCACGCTCTAGTTAATATTTTGTCTCAAAAACTACGCCAAGGTAGTGTTCAAGGGACTAATTCTTCAACAAATTCATACCAGAAGACTACCCAAATAAATGCTATGGCTTTACAGCAAGCGTTAGCCCAGATTTTACCTCCGCCCCTGAATCAAACGGGTTCATCGGAAAGTAATCAACAAAATACGACGAATTCACCACAGGTCACATCGCAAGTTCTTCATATAGTGCAAGGGAAAAATGCTACGGGTAATCAAATAACGCTGGTTGACAACAGCCAGCCGTCTGTCATAAGTACGCCGAATAATACCCCTGTTTTACACATTGTGCAAAATAAAAGCAATTCTACTACACCCACATCGAATGGCACACCAGCACCACAAACAAATTCTTTCAGCGGACTGTCTTTAGTTGATGCCGGCTTGCAACAAGGCAATCAGCTTCTTCATATAGTCAACGCTGGAAACCAGAAGAATAACAATGCCGCACAGCTATTAAGAAAGGTTAATCTACTGACTAATCTAGCTAACGTCCAAGGATCTAACGAACAGAAAATGGTGCAGTTCGTCTGCAAATCTGCTGATGGGAAGTCTATTCAGTTAAACGCATCACATCAGCGAAGCATGGTTCTGAGATTACAACCTGTGGACACGCCAAGTTTACAACTAACGCAGACTAAACCCGCCGATTCTCAGGATATGAGTCCAACGCCAAGTACCCCTAACAATGGGGCTAGCAAAGAAAGTGCTGCATCACAACAAGAAATAAAATCACGATCTGTATATGAAGAAAATTATGCGAAGTTTATACAGTCGTCAAATAAGCCAACAGTACCAGAGAAAGCTACAAGTTTGCCGAAATTTGGTCAAGCATTTGGCAAGCAAGTATTTCAAGATGGCAACCAGAAGAACGATATAAATAATGGTAATTCTCATTTACCATCAAGCTCTGAGAATCCGGATTGCCAGGCAAATGACAATGCGATAAACTTGGATCATTTAAGTCAGATGAGCAGTCCACCATTGTTGCTGCGCAAGTCGCCGCAGACTTCGCAAGCACCGCCAAATCTGGTGCAACAGCTGAAACAGACGATCTCTCCTATGAACATGAGCATGCACGGTGGGGTAATATATACCCGTCAAATTCCCGTGAACATCGGCGGAGGACAAACTATTAACCTAATCACGGTACCTAGCACAGATCTCATCGATGATTCAGCACCTAAACATCAAGGTGTGAACCAAGAGGGAATGGAACCGTCCATAATTAAAATTGTGCCCCAAACTCCAGCGTCTACTACGGAACCTACAGAAGAGAGTAATTCGCATACGAACGTGTCGAATGAGAGTGGTCATACATCTCAACCACAGCCAGTTTTGACGCAAATGCGGATTAAGTTGCCCATGTTAAGTAAGACGCCTCAGATGGTCGGTGGAGCCAGGCTCGTGAGGCCTTCGTTCTTTCAAATACAACGTAATGTTATCGGCGGTGCTAACCAACCCGTATACCAACAGCTTGTTCTCACGGCGGCTCCGCCATTAGGGCAGCAAACTATCAGACTCCCGCAAGCACAAACAAATAGACCTGCTGCCAAGGTTGCAAGTGATAGCCAGTCATCTTCATCGGAATCACAAATGAGTTCATCTACGCTCGAACAGCTCAGAGAATTTGATCTAGTACTAGAACAAGTCAAAGAAAGAAGCACAGGTACAGGTAATGGCACAAGCACGAGCACAGTGCAGTCCACCGCCACTTCTAGTACCTCATTTTCTAAGTTACACACGCCATCGACCGACACTACTGATAGCTCGCCATCAGTCAGTTCTTCGCCGGCAGAAACTACGCAACAAGTACTCTATTCTATAGGTAACACCCAACCATTAAATGTAGCTTATGTGAACAGAAAAGCTCCATCTACGAGTTCCACTTCATCCTCCTTCGTACGGTCACCAGACTCTTCAGGGATCGTCGAATCTCCGACGTCGTCGACGCATCAAATCCCTCGCACTGTCACCAGTGAGTCGTCTGGGTCGGACCCACCGTCAAATCATACAAGCCACAATAGCGCCCATACCACCCAAGGTGCGCATTCAACCCAATCAACTCAACAACCTAAACCTACTAAACCAAAACCTAAACCTAGACCGAAAGCGGCCTCGAATCCACCGAACACGTTGAAGTTGCCACCAGCTCCGCCAAAACCATCCACTCAGAAACCTGCCGAAGACGAACAAACAACACAGAGGATTCTTTACATATTGGCAGAGTACAAGGAACAGGTGGAAAATTCTCCCGATAAAGATAAGCCCGCGCCACGTCGGAGGACTAACCCACCATCAAATCCCGGCGGTTCATCGAAACGTAAGAAGAGTTCCAGTGGCTCTCGCCGTTCAGGGCGGGACATTAGCCCGTGTCACGGCGAAGACACCTGTCGAACGATGGGTTCTGAAGATAGTAGTTGTGGCACATCTCAAGGAGATTGTAATGAGAGCTGCCTCGACAGCCATTCTCCACAAGACAGTCCGCGCAAAGTTGCGCGCAAGTTAACGTTTGAACACGAAGCATCCACTCCTATATCACAGCCTCGGCCACAGCCGCAACGCAATGTCATCGTAGCAGACGGACAAACCATCACCGTGGCTCGAGGCACAGCTGGTAAACCAACTACGGCTGTCCTGATGCCCGCAAACTACATCCTCCCAGTATCCATGGTAAAAGGCGGACAGCAGATTGCCATAGTCACAAATCGCGGTCCGAAATTATTGACTGTTGGTGGCGGGGAAGGAGGAGCGACCAACGCTCTTTTATTACAACGTCTTATCGGCCCAGCTGGTCTGAAGCCGGTTCTAGCACGCCCAGGAGTGCGACACGTCCGACTACCGACGGCAGCGCTACATAATCTCCAAACCTTTAATCTGGCGACGACTACAACAGTGCAGCCGCCGGACAGCACTGCATCGCCGGCGCCTGCACCTACTCCTCCTGATCTAGTTGATACGAGGGCAGCCAGTTCTCCGTGGAGGACGGAACGCGACTCTCATGACGTGAAACCAGAGCGAGGCTCGAGCCCTGAGGGTTCCGAACCGTGGAACCTCCCGCCATCCGAGTACAGCTACGAGGAGACCGTGCGAGGCGACAATATGGACCGAACTGTACTCGTAAGTATACTTTACTATTACAATTGTTACTTTGGAACTATTATCTCACAAAATTTGTATAATATTGTATTTTTTCGGTTCCAAAGAGTTAATAGTTCCAAATGATATTGAAGTACAGTGTATGACACACATTTCCAACTTCAGGACCCGATCCCAGATCGATACAGTCCCGATATGGAGGCGCAAAGGATATTTGATAAGATGTTCGACGTCGATTCGAAAAAATCGTACATGGTCGGTTCGCACGATGATTCGCCGCGATGCGGCTACGATATAGACGCGTCCGATTGCGACGATAAGGCCTACCACCAGGTACTCCGATCGTAGAGCCGAAGCTGAACCCTAAACGATTTAGTACCGCCTCTTTAGTAGAATGCACGCATCGATTTATTTTTGTCAGCTGTTCTTCGTTCGTTGGTGTGCCGTGATTATACATGATGTAGACGCGACATTTTGTGCTAAAAACAACAGAGACACGCAGTTTTAAACTCTGAATACGTAATCTCGACGTCAAAAGCTCTCGCAGCACAAAGCTTGCTTATTATTTGCTTACTTTGCGAGTAGAAATGCTGATCATTGGGCTCAATTGTAAGTAAAGATGTTTTTTTACAATTGAGTCGTATGGCAGCTTTGAACAAAATGTCGCTTCTAAATGATGTGCCGTCGGTATCGCCGCACGACTATCGAAGACGGACTATTAGGTGTTATATTATTACTTACGCCTCCCCTCTTCATTAATCTTTGTTTTATTTTCTCATAACTTCCGACCTCGGACAGTAAGCTTACTATCGAAAACATTTCTCTAGTGTCTAGTTTATAATTTTTGCATGAAGTTTAATCAACTTTACTATCCATTGTCGAGTCTGGTCCCGCATTTACTATGCATGTCCCTTTCATTCGGTTCATTGTTGGAAACTCCTTCATTAGTTGTTGTGGTTACAATTTTAATCTTAATGTCATAGAATAAGTTATATTATTAATGTGTAAGAGGTTACGGAAGGGCTTGAGCTTTGCCGCCATCCGGATCATGATTTTATGTTGAGCGGAAACCATTAATGTAGGCTTTAAAATGTTCATCATTATAGCTTTGTGCTTAAAACTAATACAACATTTACAATTCAAACATGTTACAATTCCCTGTGATCTGTCCTTTATACTAAGGAATCTTTAAGAAAATAGGTCCTTAAAATCATTTATTTATTCAAAAAAACAATTGTATGAACGTTACTTTTTGGTGAAGTTGTCAATGTTAAAGCAAATTATTATGATATAGGTTGTACATAAGAAGGACGGGTCGTCGCACCGGCCGCATCGCTTCACACACGTGTCGGCTGCGGCTCTCAGACATAAATACGCTATACTGGAGCATGAACTACGTTTGCAGGTAACTTCTGCAGCTATTTGAACATAACTCATGCCTGTAAGTTTCCTGGAAAAGGGAAGGGGCTTTGCCGCCTTCCAAGCACATTTCCGAATTCTATGCTACCGAGAATTCGCCTAAAAAATAACACTTAAATGGACTCGGGCGTCGAATGGCCTAGTCTCTCTCAAACTGATATCTACGAACCAGAGTGGTAGCTGGATGTAAATAAATATAAATTAAGAAAATGAACTGATAAAAAATGCCTGAACCGTAATGTTTTTCAGTTAAGTAGTTATTTATATATATACACAGTGTCGCGCTTATATCCGCAACTCTCCTTGCGGAGATAAGCGGGATGTATTCCGCCCACATTTCGCCAAGTATGGATATATATCTTACGTTATAGAAATCGAGCTTATTGCTATCTACCGGGCATATTTTCACACCCGTTTTGAGAATTGCTTGTCAGGAAAACCTAACAACACTGCTTGAGCCGGGAATCTAACCCGAGACCACAAGCATAGCAGTCGCTTTCACTTTGCGCCACCAAGGCCTGTACTTCATAAGTTACTAGCGTACCCGATAGACGTTGTCCTGACCGAACGTTGGCTTGCAACACTATCGCAGCGCTACCTACCTGATCCGATTATGAATCTAAACCAACCAGGGACCCACTCAAACACAAAATCTTTATCAAAATCGCTCTACCCGTTTAGAAAGTTCAGTGGCATACACACCTACTGAACAATTAAATATATTAGTTATAAATATAAAATATTCTCAGTTTAAAATACACTATCGGTTCGTTAGAAATCCCTGTCTGAGGAGTGCGAAGACCTCGGCGTTGACTCTCCTTCGGCTTCGGAGCTGTTCCCTGAAGCTGAGCTGCTGTTCGCCGCGTCGCCTGCACACGACCACACACAGGACCAGGGGCATCACTCTCATACTCGTAAGTGTACCATGCATACATATTTCTTACATCAGTGGCTTAGAATAGTATTATCCAGCACATATCCATTTTCAGACGCGAAAAATGTATAGGCAGTCTAAACTGCCAATTGCAAATGTAGTACAATAAGTTTGCAAATGTCATAACTGCAATGCAGTTATGACATTTGCAAAATTATTGTTGATGCTCAGTAGTCGTTAGGTTTGTTCCAATATTAATAGATTAACTCCTTAGAATAAACTGAGATCATCATAGTTAACTTATTTTTATAACAATACTAGGTTTTGTCAGCGGATTCGATTGCGTTAATGCAGATTTAGTTAATAAATTTCCATCCCTCGGGAACAGTATTTATTCTCTAGATGAAAGGTTCCCTGTGTCCTTTTCTGTATCCCTAACAACATGTTTGCAAAATTATATGATGATTAGTCAAGTAGTTAAGGCGTGAGAGCGTTGTAAACAAACTTACATTCGCATTTATAATATTAAGTTAGAATATATAAGTCTTGGTTAGCTATGTTTACCATTAGACAGTTTATATACAGGGTTCCTCTTAGCATGAGAATGGTTAGGCCATAGTCAACCACACTGATTTAGATGCAGACATCTTGGAGCACAATATGCAGAACTTTCAGACATGAATTATTTTTATATCCACCTCATATAATTAATACTACTGTAGTTGTGTCATAATACTTGTCTATTTACAAACAGACGCATATTATAAAAGTATTTTGTAACTAATTTTACTTTGTAACTATTGGAAAAGCACTTGCGGAAGTAATCATAACCCTAACTGGACAAGCATCTGGACCAGTCACTAACTTAAGTTTACTATCTTAAACTAACTCATTCGTGTTGCTGGAGACAGATCCGGCAGAAGTGGATAGCATACTTGGGTTGCTAGATTCAAGAAGTGCTTCGGGGTGGGATAGCACCTGTGGGTTTCCTTAAATTAGCTCGAGAACTTGTTATTCCTCTTATTAGCCAGTTAACTAATCTGTGTTTCGAAACGGGCATATTTCCTGACGCGCTAAAACATTCTATAATTACGCCTGTGCACAGGGACGGGGACAAGAGCGATGTCAACAATTATCGGCCAATATCTGTCTTATCATCCCTTTCAAAAATAATAGAAAAGATAATAAAGAAAAGACTAGTTAGTTATTTAAATAAATACAATATTCTTTCCGATTCACAATACGGTTTTAGACAGGGAAGGTCAACTCAGGATGCGGTCATTGCGTTAACATCTGAAATTACTGATAAGGTTGACAAGGGTTATAAATTCGTTACGGTATTTCTAGACCTGAAAAAGGCTTTTGACACCGTTTCTGTTCCTATCCTTGTGCGGAGACTTGAGGCTATAAGCATAAGAGGTAAGGCTCTCTCTCTCTTTGACAGCTACCTCCGAGGTAGGAAACAGCAAGTTAAAATAGGCAACTCGCATAGCGAGGAGGAAAACATTGCTTTCGATGTCCCTCAGGGGTCAGTTCTCGGCCCACCACTGTTTCTAGTCTATATTAATGAGCTCTGCAATCTACGAGACAGTGGTGGGAAAATCTTCTCCTACGCGGACGACACGGCCATTGTCTATGTTTGGGACACGTGGGAACCCGTATGTAATAAAGCCGAGCAAGGATTAGTTGCTATAGATAGATGGCTCAAGTCCAATCTGCTAACCCTCAATATTCCTAAAACAAACTACATTTGTTTTTCTCCTAGTGTAAGGACTAAACCAAGCCTTCATTTTAAAATTCGAATCCACACGCGTGCAGACCACATAAACTAAAATTGTAACTGTCAAGTCATTAAACATGTAAAGTCCACAAGATACTTGGGAGTTATAGTTGACGAGTGTTTAACCTAGCATTCGCATATTGAGATTGTTACGGCTAGGGTGCGAAAACTTAAATGGGGTTTTAAAAATATAAGATATGTTATGCCTCAGAAGACACTAAATAGCATCTACATTGCGCTCACGCAATCAGTCATTACATACTGTTTACCAGTATGGGGAGGAGCCACTAAAACTAAATTCATTGACTTAGAAAGAGCCTAAAGGTCACTTATAAAGGTTATGTACTATAAACAATACAGATATCCCACAGTCGATCTATATAGAATCAGTGGCTTACTTTCAGTCAGAAAACTATATCTTTTAATTACGATCCTCTACTTACAAAAATCCATAACATTTACCCAAGACTGTCAGGCGAAAAGACGAAAGGATATAGTGGCTTACTCCCTAAGGGTCCGAACCGCTTTTGCAAAGTGTCAGTATGCAACCCAATCAGTTTACATTTACAATAAAATAAACGTAAAATTAAAGTTCCACCATGAGGTCTCACATGTATCCAAAAAGGTAATAACCGAGTGGTTGAAAACCCTAACATACGAGGAAACTGAACAAATTTTAGAGACTTGGTTAAGCAATTTCTTTTTATTTCTTTCCTATCCATAATTAAAGTTATTACAACTTTGTAATGTGACTTTAATCTAACACTTACGCTTCGAACACATAGGCACTTCAAAGAAGACATACATGCACACACACACGCGCGTATACACACACACACACACACACGCGCGCGCACACACACGCGCGCGCACACACACGCGCGCGCACACACACGCGCGCGCACACACACGCGCGCACACAAACACGCGCACACACACAAATTGCACATACAGTTTCACATAGGCATGTAACTAAAGTAAACTAATCTGGCTGTATCAACGTCAGTTAATACACGGACTTTTCTAATGGCGTAAGTGGCCGAACTAAGTTTCGCTGAGAGACAAGATATTTGCGCACCCCACTGTATTTTTAAATCAAGTGTAATGCACAGAAACACTGGATTATATTGCTTCCAGTACCTCACCGTTCAATTTTATGCTAGGACCAAGATGTTTTACATTAGGTAGTATGAATTTAACACATTTTGTTTTTTTGGGGTTCAGTACTAAATTATTTAAAGTAAACCATTTTGTTACTTGAATCAATGCACTGTTTACTTCGTCAAAATGGTCCCTATTCCTATTTACTTTAAATATTAAAGAAGTATCGTCAGCAAACAGTACAACATCACAAATATTGTTCAAATAAAAGGGTAATTCGTTAATATAAATTAAAAATAAAAATGGGCCTAAAGTCGAACCTTGAAGCATCCCTAGCTTTACAGGTAAGCTATTTGATTTTGAACCATTGAGATTCTACACACTGAATCCTGTTATTCAAGTACGACGTAATTACATCCAGTGCATTACTCTGAACACCGTAATGCCTTAGTTTCCGTATGAGCGTATCATGACAGACGCAGTCAAATGCTTTTGAGAGGTCGCAAAAAACACCAATAGCATTTTGTGAGTTTTTCCACGCTCTGTATATATGTTTGAGTAAAACTACTCCTGCATCCGTTGTTGAACGACCTTTAGTAAAGCCATATTGGTTGTCGTGAAAGAGGCTATTTATATTAAAATTTCTAAGTAATTGCTTGAGTATTATTTTTTTATATATTTTGCTAAAAGCTGGTAGAATTGATATTGGTCTAAAATTACTAGGATCAGTTTTACTACCGGCTTTAAATAAAGGTATGATTTTACTATTTTCTCAAATATCAAATCTGGAAAAGTTCCCGAATCTACACACCTATTAAATAATTTAACTCTCTTAAATAAGGAGCAACTATATCTATTATACTTTTTACGACCTTAACGGAGATACCCCAGAGATCCCCCAGTATTTTTAGATTCCAGAGGTTGAAAAGCGTTGATAATATCAGTTGCGTTAACATAATCAAATATATTTTTCATCACTTTGTTTTACGCTAAAATAAAAGCTGACAGCTTAGCGTCCTCAAGGAGCTATGGAAACACACACAACACAAGGTTAATTAGCTGTAAGTGCTCAACCCCCACCACACACAGCGGAGTAATTAGTATGAAACATGACGCACACGATTCGGAGCGATCGTATGTGTAATGTTCTATACTAATTCGAACAATACAAAATATCCGCGACTGATACCGCTTTGCCTCCGGTGTCTTTGTGTGGGCTTAAAGTAGACCTGTGCTTAGATATACCACTATTACTACCTCTTTTCTAATATTACATGCTTAAATTATTACCCTTACAGCTCAACCATTATTAAGCCAAAGCGGCATCCCTCAACCGGACCTGGACGACCAGATCGCGACAGACCAACTGTTGCCGCGTGCGGAACACTTGCACGACGAGCGTGAGCTGGGGCTGGGGCTGGAGGACGTCGGCATCGTCACCGTCAGCGAGGACGGCCTGCAGGCCACCATCGAGCTCGACCAGGAGGAATTCGCGCGCTCACACCCCAACACCACGTTTCATAGCGAGCCTACTGACGAGGGAGAGGTGAGTTTGATCCACGTTTATTTTTATGGTAGGGTGTACTGTAGAATCCTTACGTACTCCTAAATCGTTACGTTCTTAAATGGTATGTGCTTTGAGATCTTGGAGCACATTGAATCGCCGGTTTTAGCTGTGATTATCATCTCTGATAATATCTAGGTTGATATCATGTCTTGTATTAAAAATATTTTTGCTGAATAGTTATGAAAGTTTGTTATTTAGTTATAATTTTTATTTTCTTAGTCTCTATTTTGCTTCAGGTAATGTGCATCGAAATACTGGTTTCTCTAAATTTATGATTGTTTAATCTTGTTATTTCAGGTGCAACAACCATTCACGATAAGCGGTCTCAAAGGCCGCCACATAACATCAACGATATTCCACGCGAACAGGCCGGCGGGCACCGTGCTCATGACCGCGCCGCAGACCACCGTCATATCGCAGGCCACCGCCGAAAGCAGCGGCGTGCACCACAACGCCATCAAATACTCGGATATAGACAACATGATCAATTCTCTACCAGGAGCGCACACGAACAACATCAATTTATCGTCGGTGCTCGTCAAAGACGACGGCCTATCGAGATTTGACAATATACTAAACGATACGAGGGAGCTACGCCTGTCCAACACCGCGTCGGCCATCGTGCACTCGGCCGGGCACGCCACGCAAGTGATACGGCGCGTGCGCTACGGGGACGACAAGCGCGAGCGCGACGGCCGCTTCCTCGCGGACGAGCCCGACGGGCCCATCGCCGGCGACGACGCCAAGATGGCGGGCGAGGACTCGTCGCGCGACGCCACGCTCGAGTCCACGGGCGGCGACACCGCGGGCTCGTCGCCCGAGCGCCACGCCGACCTGTTCTGGGAGTCCAACTCGGCGTCCGGCCGCGCCGACTTCAGCTCGGACAGCGACAAGTGCTGCAAGAGCCCGTCGGACGACGCGTCCACGGACTCGAGCGCGGGCGCGGGCGCGCGCGCGCACCTGCGCCTCGACTCCGTCATCAAGGAGGCGCGCGGGCTCGCCAGCGACGACGACGCGCCGCCGCTGCGCACCTACCCCGCGCCGCGCTCGCTGGGCGGCAAGACGGCGCCCGGCGCGCGCCGCCGCGCCTCCGCGCGCGCGCTCGCCAAGCGCGGCTCGTGCCTGTGCTGCGCCGGCGACGCGCCGCGCGCCAAGCGCCCGCGCGCGCGCCGCCCCGCGCTCGACCTCGCCGCCGCCGACTGCCGCTGACACCCGCGCCGACACCCGCGCCGACACCCACGCCGACACCGACACCTCTGTGCGTACAGCGGCTGGCGGCGCGCGCCGCCACTTTGATTATTACGTTTTGTTCAAGTTTAATCGATGCTTAGTGAGTTCCTTTACGTGTTATTATTTTCTAAGTTGTGTCACCGATGAGTTCAAATTCGTTTTTATTTTTGATGCGAGCTGATGATTTTCCTTTTGTATTGTTGAATATTTTACTTGTAATATATCCATATACATATTTGTATCGATATGTAATTGTATAAAAATGTATTTCTATAGGTTACCTCTGATAGCGTAAGTGTTTCCGTTAGTGAATACAGGCCATACTCAAATTGTGAATTTAATAGTCTTTTAGCGGTGTATTTTATTTATAAAATAGCCCTTGTTATCGACGCTGGAGCGATGTCTACGACGATGTCGAGGACGCTTCGCTCGGAGCCAATATATTTTTGATTTTGACTATTGTAGTATATTCGCATAGCTTTAGTTGGTAAGCGACTTCCATGTGACACAGCACAAAGTGAATGACAAAAAGACGATGGAAGCTTTAACTTCGGGTGATTTGAATTATTTTTGAGATTTCGTTTATCGTAATATTTCGGTGCCAATAGTATATTACTTGGCGCGTACTCACCTGTGCTTTACATTACGTTTCCAAAGGGCGTGTATCGCTATATTTAATAAATATATTAACATTTAATAGTAGCAATGTGTTAAGCTAGTGTGAATTTGATATCTATAGTGTAAAACATGTAAATAAACTTTTGATCCCCAATTTTTGTTTAGGGGACCGTCTAGTCACTATTGTACCGATATGATATAGAGTGTATGTGTGCGGTGTGAGCCGACTCGGTCGCTCTCCTGCAGTATTCAGCTTGTGTATATAAGAGCCACGTAACCGTACGAACAGAAGTCAACGTTTCCTTTCGTCTCGTATATCTAATGTGACAATTAATATCGAAATACGCAAAATTCCACACGTTTAGACGCAACGTTCATTCCGAATTTGTAAATAGTGAAAAAAGGGGGAGTGGTGTTTAAATTTTAGTGAATTTAGTGAGTTGAGACCTGTTTTGGGTCGTATAGTAAAAATTGTAACTGGGAATATAAATTGTGTGCACTCGACGGGCCGTTTGGCTGAGGCCCACGGTTCAACTTAATTTAGTCTTAAGTGGAGTTAGTGTAGGGGGCGCGAGTGTATGGCGACGCCCCCGCCCGCGCTAAAGGCACTAAAGTTAACCAATCCGATGTTACGACTACGTATATTAAACTGAGTTTTTGAAACCTACGTATTATTTCGTTTGAAAGAAAAAAAATCTGCCATTTCTAATAGTAAGGTTCAAATTTTTTATATATTCCAGCATGTTGTTATTGTTCGTATAATATTGTAGGTAGTGGACCTCCGATATTATTGTCTACTGATGAAAATTACAGTATTGCAGATGCGTTTTTGTTATATTTTTCACTTAGAAGTTTAAATTTATTAGCTGTAAAGGAAACTAATAATTAACGTTTAGGAGTTTCATCATTATTTTTTAATTAAACAGATTGTGTTTTTGTGATTACTGTAAACATTATTTTTAAAAGTGCTACAGAAGAAATGATCATTAAAACTTATCTATTAAACATTTGATGATTTTATTTACTTCTTTTATGTGTATTTTTCGATGTCAGCGTCAACATTTCAGTTCAACAACTTGAGGGGCCTGACTTGGGAAGTGTTTGCGACTTAGGTGTTCCTGTGGTAGGTAGAATTGCCGAAAGCGACACTGAGACAGTTCTGTTATCTGAGGGAGAGAAAAGTACTAAGTTCTAAAACTCTATCGCTGTCTATAGGTCACGGTAACAGCTTTCCTTAAGGCACGTCATCAGTTTATTTCCGACTTACAATTTTATTAAACTGAAACTTTAATCCCAGTCAGACTGCTCTGGGTTTAAAGTTTAAAAATGTGTTCAGTATAAAAGGCCTCAAAATTATAGTAGGATCTAAGTACCTACATAATTATATATTGTTAAATAATTAATGTTAGTAATATGTATGATGAATAATAAAATAAATTTGAATTTGTTACGTACATATGTAAGTTTATTATTAAATAAACTATTCAGTCTTTATACAACTCAAATTTTAATCTAAAATTTACATAATTTGCTTATTGAATTTAACAACAGGTAAATTTTTCACTATCTTGTATTGAAATTATACACTTGGTAACTAACCTATATACATATAAGAGTAAACCCGGTTTCTTAAAAGTTGTGTGATTTATTTGACTCATACTAATGAATTCTATTATAAACATTTAAAACAACGGAAACGGAGAACATCTAGATTCGAAACTATTTCTAGATCACATAAATGTTTGTCCCGTGTGGAGATTCAACTCACAACACTTAGTGCATAGGCATTAGCGAGGCGACCCACTTGAACTACACCGGTTGTCATACAGTTTGACCGTCTGTTTACAAACTATTGATCTTCCACTCAGAAGCCGCGGGTAGGCTGTCCCATGGTCCAACACCTACGCTTTCGTCAAGCTCTTGTCAATCATCCGCCCATTTTCGTTTATCTTTGATTTTCTTCATTACTCCAAGAACTTCAATCCTGAATTCTAATCTCTCATCTTCACTATACTTCACAACGGTAGGTAATAAAGAAGCAAAGAATGCTTCGTCTTCGTTCATTACTCTTGGGTTATCAGCTTCATCGAATTCCACAAAATCTATATCATTGACATTCTCATCATCGTTTAAGGCCTTAGAACTTTCTCTTTTAGATTTCTTTTTACTATATGTAGAATCTTTGTCGTTCAATTCATCGGAACTTCGTTTAGACTTCTTTTTCGTTCCGTAGCTAGATTCGCTGATACAATAGTCTTTAGACACCAAATCGTCGAAGTCATTCCGCTTTGACTTCTTTTTCTGACTGTAACTGGTTTCAATTGCACAGTAATTAGACTTCGATTCATCCAAGTCATTTCGTTTAGAACGCTTCTTGGGTACGTAGGTAGTTTCCTGTATTTCTGGTATTGGAAGACTCTGTGCTTCTACTTCTTGTTTCATATAAGGTATTTCTTCATTTGAGTCGTTGTTAAATTCGTTCTGTTCATTGCATTCTTCTGGTGTTATTTTTGTTAAAAACTTCAGATGATCATATAATACGTATTTTCTTTTTGGTCTTCCCATTTTGGTTTTGAGCGATTTCACGAATGTATCCCGTATGTTGGTCCATTTATTTAAAACTTGTTCGCCTATAAAAGAAATATACAGAATATTAGCATAAATAAATAAATCAATAGGTATATCAAAAATTATGGATATTGATGATTGCAAAAACATATTTAACCTATTGTGGCTGGCCGCCGCACTATAGTTCGTCTAGAACAAGCTAGTTGGACAAAAACTACTCTTAAATTCCTAATACGAACACATTAGCCCTATTCATTTTCTGTACTACCCTTACCAGGAGCGTCATTAAGGTGAGTATACAGGGTGATTTTGAAATCGTGTAATTCCTTTTAACCACGCATTCTACTGGTGATATAGAATAACCCTGACCATATTTTTATTTAATTAGATTTATTTTTTTTGAAAAATTATTATTCCGTTTTTTTCGTGAAATGGTGTCAGATAGTCATATGTTAACCAACCGAGGCAATTTTAATTTTTTATTAATTAAAATAAAAAGACATATTAATAATTAATGTCGTAAATAATAACGGGCGGTCCTTTTTATTGCCCCTTATTATTTACGACATCAGTTATTGTTATGTTATTATTTTTAATTTGTAAAATATTAAGATTGTGTCAGGTGGTTAAAATATGACTATTTGAAATCATTTCATGAAAAAAATCTGTACTCTAATTTTGCCGAAACCATTATTCTAATTAAGAAAAAATATGGTCAGGTTTATTCTATATCACCAGTAGAATGCGTGGTTAAAAGGAATTACACGATTTCAAAATCACCCTGTATAAAACGTTGATCATTCAAAGTGCATTCGTTTGCATTTTACACCATCTTTGATAACATTGTTTATGTCACTAAAAGAAGTTTGTGATAGTATTTTTGGGATGGATTGTGTACATAAGGGTAAGGTGTTTTGTTTTAGTTAATTTTCTCACAAGAACTTCATTCTTTAATTTTATTAAATTAAATGTTTAGATAATAGAGGACTATTTCACCCAGTTTTTAAATTCAATAGTCAAATAATTACATGTCCACTCATGTCCACTCCGTAGAAACTATCATATATGTTTCTCATAAGTATCTAGTAGTCATTTGAAGAAAAAAATATTGCAAATTACTTGCACAACTATTTTTTTATTTTTGCTTTTATCCGCTTTCACCGTCTCAAAAATGGATGTCTTCGAAGAACGACGGCAACACCCGAAGGAAACGCGGAATGAAAAGCTCTTTCGGTTTATATCTTGCGAGACATGATTTTGAAGGTGTTACGTAGCAGTCTCTGAGAGACGTCAAGGTCATTAGGTAACTCAAAACATTAAAATTAGCCGAAAAGTGGAGCAGCTGTGGAAGAAACCGAGAGCGGTTCCTAGAGAAGAATTTGACGTGGTTGAAAGATGTTGACATATCTTTCGCTGTACCCATTTATTTATCCATGCCAAGTACATCTACAGAACCGGGACCTGGAAGACCTATTAAAGAGTTTGAAGATTCCAGTCTCAAAACGAAAAGACGTGTAGATGACCTCTTACAGACTAGAAGTGCTAGTGAATTAATTTATGCTGCAGAGGTGTCAGCGCGATTGTCGGGTCGGAGAAGTGTAGCACGTGAAATTAAAAATATAACTAGTGGGTAAATAGGTACGCTCCGTACTGAAGTCCTAGATTAGAATAGTATAGTTCAACCTAGTTGTAACGAACAAAATGTTAATGTAGTTTCTAGTTTTGATAATTCTGCCACATTGATGATCATGACTTTTCAATGGATGATTCATCTGATCGAGTGATGATCTGATAATGAGTGATAGATTTCGTTTTTAAGTATTTTATGTATCTGTTATTAGATTTTATAGTTACATATAGACAAATTATTTCATAAAAATGTTTAAAAATATACTATATTGAGTAGGTACATATTCCTGAACATTGTTTTTTTTACGATACCTGCTCAAAAATGGACAAAATGCCTTACATCTATGCTTAATAACCTCATTTAAATATAAAAATCATAACAAATAATGTTGTCCAGCTAGGCGCATTATGGTTCGTCTAGAACAATCTAGACATAATGCGCCGGTGTATAACTACGACTCAACAGGTTAACCCTTAAACATAACATAAGTAACGGATGGACAGACCGACAGACAGACAAAATCGCACTCGTCCGTTTTTACCATTTTGATATAGAACTCTAACAAAATACATCTTGGATTGTTATAGTGTCGTTGTCAAGATTATGATTGCGTTGTTGCTATGTATTCTAAAATAGTCTACAATCTCAACCAAAGACTACTATAGTATACTTGATCTCAACGCAAACAAACCGTAGGCGACGGTAGCTCGCTAAATGTCGGTCTTTCGCCTTCTAAATAAACATCTCTAATTCTTCGTGAGGATCTTAACAAACTTACAAACACACAAAGAACATTCCGACTTGAAACAATCATTTGTGGATCACACAAAATGTTCTGTGTAGAAATTAAACCCATAACAGTCGGTATAGTGGCACAAGGTAAGCGACCACTTACGCCACTAGTACTTTTCTTTGTCAGAGTATCGGATCTAAGTTAGATAAAGCTGTATCACCATAGCGTTACTACATATTTTAATTCTTAGCCTGTTGCCATCTACCTAGCACAGATCCAGACTCCGAACTGTTAATGAGAATCTTCAACCGAATGAGCTAATAAGGCTGTCCGAGCAAGAAGCCAAATACCTTTATAAAGGGTACTTAGAATATTAAGCGGTTTCCTATGTGGATTACGAGAAAACTGTAAAGCTGCATGGATGGCGCAATGGTTAAAATGGTCATCGCTACTGTTAGTTTGCCAATAGGTTTGTGTTATGTGTTTGATCCCACGGGACAATAATTTGTGCGATCCACACAGGTAGTTGTTCTGAGACTGTGTGCTTTGTGCCCGTCTAAATGCATGAAAAGTGCGGCTAAACAGGAAATATTGCTACTGCGGCAGTATTATCTAAAATTATTAAGATGTAGGTATATAGTGTTTACTACGATCTCGTATTACAAATGAGGTACGTAAGTATGCTTATATATCAAACTTAGATTACTCTCATAGGTAATTAAGACTGAACTAGGTCTGCAAAAATCTACCTTATTCCAATATAACACAAGACAAGCTTTGATAGGTACGTACGTACCTATAAATTTATAAACAAACTTGTATCTTCAGGTAAACCGGTACGGACTGATTATCAAAATTCAGATACCAACTTTGGTTAACTTTAGGCTAAGGTCATGAAAGATGATAGGTATAAGTGCCGATTTTAAAACACAAAGTGTACCTAAATGCATCGGAATATTACGGCATAGGTACACAAAAATAAATATGCAAAACACCTATAATTGTAGTACTAAGGTATCTTAAGTAGGTACGGTACGGTAACATACTGTTCATACTAGAAGCTTGTGAAATATGAATGCCGAAACTTCGCCAATAATTGTTCTTGTTATTTTGTATTATTTTGTTTTTATAGTCCTAAATCCTTTAAAGTGGTCCTAACAACAGAATATGTCACTTCATAGTAGGCACCTAGTTATATTCAAAGTATTTCGTTCGGCCCGAAGTTTCCGATTTAAATATAAGTTATATGTTGCATCTTGGCCGTCGATTCGTTCGTTACACAAAATAAACAGAAACTACAGTTCTTTCTCAGCATTATGGCAATAAGAAACATAATTTATACATCATAAAATAAGTAATGAACTTATTTTAGCACTCGGACATAACCAAATATGTTACTATTATAATATTTTTTATAAAATGCTCAATTACAACGTATGAGACCTGTATTCCAACTATTGTTATCAATTATCATCGAACAATATACTAGTCACAATATATATACAGACTGCCGTACATAACCACAATATCAAAAACAATGTTTGTTTCCATTACCTGTTACCCTTTTTTCCTCCGGCGTCATATCTTCGTATCTCTCTTCCAACATATTGAATATTTCTTCCCAAGCGAACCTTCTTTCCACTCGATCTTTGTAATTTTCTATCGTTTTATCCCACAAACATGGCCTATCTCTGATGGCATGAATCAATTGTATCACATCATACTTAAACTCTCTCATCTTTTTTTAATTCTAAAGAATTTATGAACAGATTCACTGTTTACACTCCCTCGTCTGACACGTCACTACGGTTATCCGTTTCTCGGATCGGATAGTGTAGTGACGTCTTTCTCTATTTCCACACGAACAAGGGAGACAGAGTATTGCAGCGAGGTCACCGACATGGCGACATCGCGTAGCGTCTCGTATGCCAACGCCGTGTGTAGGACGCTAGTATTATTTGAGCTTCCCTTGTAAATAAACCGAGAGTATGTTGCGTGGGATGGGTGCTGTTTCAGAGTTCAGATTAAATGGTCGCTTTTAATCGTGACTTCGTGTTCATTGTTCAGTAAAATGTCGAATCGGATTAAGATTGTATAGTTTATGCACACGTATTTTTCGTCAAAATATGAGTAATAAGTACATTACAGGTTTTAAAATAATAAATGAATAATGTAGGTATGTAAGTAGTTAGTCATATTATTGGTTTATCGTTTTAGACATAGTACGGCAAGTTATTTTAGGCAGTAAGCAAGATGATTTATGGTTTCAACATTTTTGTTTCAGTTTGTGCATAAAGTTGGAAGTACAAAGTACGAAAAAGTTGTGTGTCGTCGACCGAGAATCTCTGATGCAGCAGATTCTCGGACGTTTATTATAAAACGTAAGGAAAATAATGCATAGGTAATACAATCACAGGTCAATAATTATAGAAAAATACCTACATATAATGAGTTGTAGGAAAATAAAACTTATCCTGCTTAGAATACCAAATATCAATCGGTAGGTAATTAATCATTGACAAGAATCAAATCTTGGTCAAATTTTTGTAATTTTATTGCCTAATTAAAAAGTATGTATAAATAATTTAAATTTAAAATAATTTCAATTTTTTTAAATTATATTATTAATATAATATTTCAAATGCCATTAATTAGGAATAGCTTCTGCTTTTAAATGTGCTGACTAACATTTGCAAAGAATTAAAGAATCATAGCGAAGGGGGATTTTTATGTGTTTCAAAAACATATAATAAATACAAATAATAAATACATTTCCTACGTTGTAAGTTATAAATGTCAAAATTTCGCGGCAATGGAGTTTTCATCTTTTCTGTTTAGTTTTCAGTCTATCGATCGGACTGCGCGCGCATACGAAACTGACGTTAGGTTTGGTACGTGAAAAATCATACCGACGTCGTGTCCGAGGTTATTTATTCAGTTTCTATGATAATATTAATATCGTAATTATTTAAATCATATATAATCGCATTGTTTTAAAATAAATACGTGATTTGTGATGGATTTATATTAGTAGATATGGTGTATTAATTTCTTACGTGAAATTTGCCGGTTCTGGGCTAAAGGTAAGTTCCATTATTTATTAAATTAACTAAAATTTGTGTTATCTACATTCTTAAGGACATGATATTTGGGTTTTGGTTGGGTATGAACCGCCATAGTATTCGAGTGGTGTCTTTTGTACATTATTATACTTACATCCATTACTGACATCAGCTGATCGATAACGTTAATAGCGATTCAACCTACGGTGTAGCGTTTATCTAATACATATCTAATTATATATCCTTGTATGTCCAAATTAATAGTCACTTAGAAGATTGAGATAATTTAAACAAGGTTAGAATGGCCCTGTAGATGGTAAGTAGGTACTCCATTACGCAGTTGGCATAGAAAATATATGAATGTAACGGCAATAACTGATAGCTTTTACAATATCCGATAAAATCTTATAGAATATTCCGAACGCGAAACTAATGGACCTTTTGCTTACTACTACTAATACGTTTTACATTTTATCAGCAATTCTTGATGCCGGATGAGAAAATGGCAGATAATATCACGTTTGCTTTCATATTCGCATGCTTCTTAAGCTTTTAAACTACTAATAATTGACACCATTTTTCGATTGATCATAACATGTGCCTATCTGTCTTATCAGCCCAATCGTACACATGTAGTACTTTATACAATCTTGCCTGTAAACCCTGCACTCGTCACCCTTATGCCACGTTTTGCCGGTATCGTCGTCCTGAATACCGATTTCTTTGAAATAAATTATCGGTTAGTTTTAGTGGTTAAGTATTAAGTGGAACTTACGGTCTTAATAATAAAATGTCCTTATGATATACCTACTTTATACGGCCAGTAGATAAAATAGTAAGTTTAATATAAACTAATAATAAATGTCCCGTAAAATAATTAGTTATGAATGTTTTGTAATCCTTCCTCTTCCTCCAAGTTAAGTACTATTTTTATTTCTTCAAGAGCCGGCATCGAGACACAATGGAAAAGCACTGTGTCTGGGCTCTGGCCCCTAAGACAGAGCGTTGACCAAGTGATTATGCATTTTTAATAACAATACTTCTTTAAAAATTTCTTATGACGACATTATATGCTTCTTGTAAGTCTCTATTAAAAGAATTAAGAGACTTCTCGTGTGTATTATCTAAAACTAGGACACCTCGGCTAGGGAAGTAATCCTACATAACATTACATACTAAGTCTAGCCTCATATTGTGTTCCTGTGGCGAGTAGGGTTACTCCTAGATCCTTATGGAGAGTAGTAGTTATTTTCGAATATGTGTTTTCCTTTTATATCGTCGTTATTAATTAACATCTGAGAATGTGTATTTCTTTATTTGGTGAATAAATATTTTTATTATTTTTTATTATTATTATAACGTGTGCCTTATAATTCTTGTAAGCGTCCACGGTAGTGCCTTTTGTAACCTTTTATCATCAAGCCGTATGCTTCTTTACCAGCTTAAATTTATAAAAAGTAAAGTAATATACTAAATAAAGTTAAAATGAATGTAGGGCAATGTTGGAGTATTTTTACACCTGCGGTAATACAGTGCGCTAGATGTATACATGTAACATGCTATTATTTTTCTGACAGGCGTTTTATTCTCGATACATCGTAACGGTATCATAGCTGCATTATACTCATTACCGTGTAGGTTCTACTGTTTGCATATTTTCAAATGGCTTTGCATTGTGAATAATCTTCATATCGCTAAAGACTTTGCAGACATTCAAATATAATAGGTTTTGGTCCCAACTGCAATGCATGACTATTGATGTAAATTCACTTCTAACAGAAGCATTAATTACTTTAACTAGACGTAAAATATAATAGACACTAGTAATTTATAATTCCAATTCTTTAATCTTATATTGAATAAGGCATTACTTGCAATTAATTATAAAATAATAATTGCGAAAAGAGGAACGTGTAATAATTGCGTGTGTAACAATAATAATTGCGAAAAGAGGAACTTGCGAAAAGAGGAAGAGTTGGGATGGACGTCGATGGACGTCCATCCCAACTTGCTATAGGAAAAGGTTTACAATATTATTTTCCGATAGTTAAGGCACAGGAGTATTATGTAGTGTTGGATACATACCACCTAATAACCCATCTACTATGTACTTACACTTCACGACTCTCTGCTGCTACTAAGAATATCATGCCAGAAAAACGCAATCATCACTTTATCCGACCTGTGATACAAACTCATCAATCGTACTATCCCTACGCCGAGACAGTTACATATAAAATATATACAGCATAATTCTAGGTACAAAAGATAAGAGCGTAATAAATAAACAGAGTTATATAATAGTGACTGAGTGTAGGTATGTCAGTTCGCAGTTAATTGTCGCTATCGATTGTGTTTACCCTTGGCCACATCGGGTATTTATAGAAACTCCCATTTTCAACCGTACTGCTCACACCCAACACTAAGTAATTGTCTAGCTTTATAAATTAACTTTGTAATAACTACACTTGGGGTTAATAAAATTGATGTAAGCAGAGGAAATAAACGACATGAATTGTTATTTATCAGACATAGTACCTAAATTATAGAGGGTTAGGTATGTACCAACGGGTTTAGAATAATTACATTTTGACGATTATGTTTAAGCCCAATGTAAGTGGGCGAGCCCATTCTCATGTACCGGGACAGTTTCATAATTCCTGCTGCTATTAAAAATGTTATTTAGAAAATCCTGTTGCTCTCATAATCGTTAGTTAAAAGAATAAGATGGTTTTCTCTACATTTATTAATATAAAAATTCTGAAGCCACTGGCTTCATCCGGTGATGTCTTTTCAATAAATAATTAAACAATATATTTATCAAAAAGAAATACACTAGGTAGTAGAGTTACATCAGCTTTTTAGATCTTAATATCTAACATTAAATCAATGCCTTAACTAGTTTATAACCAAAATAATACTCATAGTTATGACAAAAAATATTATCTACTTTAACATCGATCATAATCATTATTATTTTAGTTTAGGTACTTCGCTCATCAGCGTATGGGCGCCGGTGTCCAGACAGGTGCATTTATCATTATATCTCGGTGTTGTTAAGCTGACAGGTATATGGTACTGTTCTCCATTGGCCCAGGGTCGAGGATGTGGACGGTATGTGTGCCAGGCTGGGCGGCGGCGGTGGTGGCGGGGGCATTGTTCCTCTACAGCAGCATGGACGTGGCGTACTTCGCGCGTATGATGTATACCGTGGCGAAAGCCAGGTACTTTAAGAAGAAAACTTGCATCTTGGGTACTACGGAAGTCGTTTGTACGTATACCCATAGAGATTTTGACTTATTCCCACATCGTTTTTCTATGATAATACTGTAAGGATTGAGTTCCTCAAAATGGGCGTAAAAAGGTCTTAAAATGCAATCTGGGTCTTATCAAGACTCTTGACAAATTTTAATTGTGCATATTCTATACGCTATAATGAGATAGCACATTACATAATGAGCAGCTTTGCCTCATTTTACCGCATGCAATAAATAAATAAATAAATCTTTTAAGAAATGCTATACCCTTGAGCCAAAAAAGGGAGTTGAATTTATGGAACATTTTATATGGTCGTCGCTAACGCACTTTTAAAACCCTAATCTGGTGCTACAAATGTCTATAAGTAACGGTAATCGCTTACCTTCAGGCGAAATAAGCTTGGTAGCCACACATGCACAGCGATTTGCGAGCGTATTTTTCGTGGCAGGAACCGTCGATGTACTCGCTTAGAGAATTATGGAGTTGGGCAGGTCCTGGCAAATTCTGACGAAGGAATACTGCTTTTGGTTGTATTATTATTTAGAGAGATAATACAGATCGTGATCCTACCCTACCGGGAGCAATCCTATTGGGAAAGTACTCATCTTACCTTGTATTTTTTAATTGAAAAGCCCACTGTTGCCAATTATTTAGTCACTGTACGAATTGGTCGATCCGCTTACAAGAAACCACTGTAAAATTGTAACTGTGTTTTGTCTGATAAGTAAGAGTCCTGTCTTCTTTCCTTTAATTCCTTTTTGCCTATGATCACTTGGAACATCATTTGCTAATCCCATCAGCAAATTATGTTGCGAGTAATCATAGGCTTCGCTTCGCAGTTTGTTTATCTTCAGGCGCCATATTTTGGTGTACGACTGTTATTGCATAAAAACCTTAGTTTAGGAAACCCTATTTAAATGTCTCCTTTTATATTTCAGCATGGTGTCTTTTAAACGACATAGATACTCTTCTGTACCATATGAACAACGCCCGGTACCTTCGTGAGCTGGACTTCGCTAGAGCGGACTTCTACGAGCGCACGGGTCTCTACGCCAACATCAAGGCGGCAGGAGGATCCGTGGTGCAAGCAGCCGCTACCATCAGATATAGGAGGTTCCTCAAGCCATTCACCAAGTTCACCATCACTTCTAAAGTAAGTTTCCATGTTCTTGGGTAGCTTCTACTTAACGCTCATGTTTGTGTTGGTGCAATGTAGTATTTTCAGGCGAGCTAAAGCTGTAACATTTGGTTACTTTCGAAAATACGGATCACTTGCGTGTTATGGTGATTTGATGTACATAATCTGCATGACCTAAATTATTCTTTATATTTTTGAAAGACCACTCCCGCACCAGGGTTTCTCCTGAATCGCGAGGGACTTTTTAAACATTCAAACAGCGGACACAAAGAACATCCAGACGGAACAATCATTTATAGATCACTCAAATTTTTCTTCATTTGGGATTCGAACCCATAATAGTCGGCGCAATAGCAGTGGTGACGCGACCACTAAAATCACTACGTCATCCGTACAGTCAGAGTCACCATCTTTGCTGGTATATAATCATACAGATGCATTATATCTTATGTGTAACTAAAGGAAGGTTAACTTACATACTATAGATAATATACATATATACATACATAAATTCACGCCTGTTTCCCAGAGGGGTAGGCAGAGACTACGGATTTCCATTTGCTACGATCCTGACACACTTCTCTGGCTTCATTCACTTTCATAACATTCCTCATACACGCTCGCCGGTTTAAGGTGCTCTTAACCTGGCCTTTATACAGAACGTCTCCGATCTGATCAAGAAACGTTCGCCTAGGTCTTCCCCTTGCGGCTGTTCTATTCACACTAGCCTCATAAACTTTCTTAGTCAGTCTGTTCTCGTCCATTCTTTCTATATACCCAAACCAACTTAACATACCCTTTTCTATTCTCGACACTATATCCACTTTTATGCCGCATCTCTCTCTAATCAAACTATTCCTTATTCTATCTTTTAAAGATAATAATATTAGATTATATATAATACTAGCTGACCCGGCAAACGTCGTTTTGCCATAAAAAAAATGTTTTGACCAAAAGAATAAAAAATTGTTAGGGGTTGACAATCCTTATCACTAAGGGGTATGAAAAATAGATGTTGGCCGATTCTCAGACCTACTCAATATGCTCACAAAATTTCATGAGAATCGGTCAAGCCGTTTCGGAGGAGTACGGGAACGAACATCGTGACACGAGAATTTTATATATAAGATATATTATTATATCTAATATTATAGATAATATTAGATACTAATTAAAAATAATGTACGCGTTTAATAACGTCATGTCACCAGCATACACTTATTAAGTTATTTTTTCGAAAATAGCTAAGAATTTATCCAAATATTTTAGCTTCAAATAAAAACAAATGTACTGCAACCAGTCTATCCGTTTGGGAGATACGAAAACACAATCAGACTAACATAAAAGACGCCTCGCTATTCGACGTTCGGCACTTAAGCTTTTGTAGTAAGTGATAATCTCAATTCTATTAACTTTCTAGTCATCATAATCATGTCTATATTGCAGGCGATATACTGGGATGATAAAACCGTGTTCATGGAGCACGAGTTTGTTGGGCCTGGCGGGTTCGTCCACGCGGTGGCTGTGTGTCGGCAGCGAGTCATTGACACCTCGGCGGCGGCCATCGCAGAACTACTACTGCAACTCCACTGTGGAGGCACCTGCCGGCAGCCACCAGGCAAAATGCCACCAGAGGTAAGAAAAGGATGAAGCTTTAGAATTTAGACTGAATCTTGAAAGGAGAGTATTTCCACCCAACAGAAGATGGCAGCCGAACAGATTTGATTTGTGTTCGTGGGGCGCCAGGACAAAGGTTCTGGTCTGCTGCTCATAGTATGCATTAGAATAATAATAATAATAAGCCTCCCATAATCCAACCATACGTCCGAGTCGAACACCTGACTCACGTGGGTGGCGGACACGCGACATACTATTTACTACGGGCGCGGCTAACATGGCTTTGGGAACCCATACAACATGAAGAATTCAGTAAGGAATACACGTATAGGTCCGCCGCCTGGGGACCGCCAGGGCGCGGCTGGCGCTGGACGTGGCGGCATGTGAACCGTCAGTGCTCGTAGATTGAGCAGGTGGGCCACGACCATCCAATCTACTACAGCCGAAACAAGAAACACACCCGCAATAGACACTCCACATGAATCAGCAAGAAGTGTTTTGCAGCACATGCTACTTGCAACCACCCTTGCTGGCAGAGGCCGGCAGCGAATGAAATGGACTGATGAAGTTAATCGACAATTACTTAGCTGCTACTACACTGTTACAAATTGCGAAACGAACCTCACAGGATATCGCCAAACAATGTTCATAGATCATGCCCAACTATGTTCACAGAAATTTACCCTGACTTGCATGCATAAAAATTCCTATATAAAACTACAGAAATCCGTTATCATAGACACTTGCTCTGTAGTCCAGCGATTCTTAACATCCACTACACAGACACCTACAACAATGCTCAATGAACCGACCCACTTGGCATAAGCCCGTGGTAGGTTCACACTCACCAGCATTCAAGCTGAGATTTGAAATATTTTATAAACCACCATAATGATAATAAAAATAAGTTTATTTTCCTCTAAACATAATATTACAATTTCGCACAATGTGATATTTCAACTAGGGAGCAAAGTAAATATAAAAAGTAGCGTATTATGAGGGGTGGTCAGGAGCCTAAACTAGGGAAACCCTGTATTTCAGGTCTCCTGGACACTAACCCGTGGCTTTGTGAGTGTTTATTCTACTTCATAAGTTTTATGAAATCTGTGCGAGCGTGTGTCTGTGTGTGTGAGCGTGTGCGTGTACTCTTGTTAGTTCAGTTTACTTTCAAGCAGGTCCTGTTACGAATGGTAACAGTTCTGATCATAGAATATTACGAAGCTTAGGCGTTCTGTTACTATTTTTAACTATCCTGGTCACACTTGCCTTATCCTCTTTCTAAGTGCTCAAAAACATCTCAATTATTAGTATTTAATCGTACTTAATGTTCTTTTAAAAGTAGCACAAAATAATAGACTTTGCAATATATTTATTGCATGTTGCAATTCTTTGTTAACATATTTCCTTTTTCCAGTTGGAGCTCTGGGTGCAGTGTAATGAATTGAGCTCGGCTAGACTTCGGGCACCAAATGCTCCGTTACCAACCTTAGAAGCGCAAAACATTGGCGCTGGCGAAATGATGCCAGCGACCGAGTGAAGCCACGATATTCACTGGCCGAGCGAGCATGCTCGACCTCACTCCAAGAGTGAGTGAGACATCAATAGGGCATACTCGCTCGTACAGTGAAGATTTGGTCAGTTTACGCGTGAACGTCGTGCGGTGCAGACGTCTTTAAAGCGTTTGTGGTATGATATTGATTATAGAACTAATTGGTTCGTTACCTGGTGTGCTTGGTGGGACGACTTTTCAAGCTATATCCGTGGGATAAGCAGAGGTGCTTCTGTATAACATAAATATATCTTATAGTACTTATAAGTGTTTAGTAAATTCTGAATCTTATGATGAAATGTAATATTGTTTCATTGTTGTTTTGTGTTTATTAGTGTTTAATTGTGTTAAATGATATATTATTATCTGATAATTGTTTAATATGTGCTTGTCCTTTAATAATACCAATGTCCAATCATGATGTAGTTTCTTGTTTAATATAATATTATTTTTACGTGATGATATTGTTTATTATTAGTAGCATTGTTATTAGTCTAGTCAATAAAAATAATATAAGGCTACCTCTTTGGTCTGCTGGCTAATGTTTACGGCCGCGTATCAAGAGGTCCCGGGTTCGAATCCCAGGTCGGGTTAGCAAAGAAGCTATTGAAATTGTCAGTAGCTGCCCGGAGTTAGGAAATGATGTTTCATCATCGTGCCTCGGAAACTATTTAAAGCCATTGGTCCTGCACCTGAACTCTTTCGGAGTATGAGTGTGAGAGGATAGACAGTACACTTGTGTTTGTGCAGACTTCTGTGTACTATAATATTTCTTGCACATTGACCGCCCTGATTAATATTTGATCAGATATTTGGTATAATGCCCCTCATTAAACTAAATATTGATCATTAATTGGAAAAAAGTATGAACTTTTATTCATATTTTCTGTAATACTGATGCTTAGGAAGTGACATGGCTATTATTCACATTAACTCAGAGGTATAATATGAATGACCGAAATGCATAATGGAATAGTCAGAGGTAAGGCATAATGGGACCTTCGCACTGAGATTACACTCAAAATTAGAACATCTCGATTTAAGAAGCATTTTAACCCTTCAGAAACATGTAGCCACTCTTGAATTACCTTCCTGCTATACGTTGGATAACCGCACTTTAAAGGGAAAGTTGTGCAAGTCAGAGAGCAGTGATGTTTACTGCGTGCGCTGGAATCCCAGTGACTCCTTAATCTTGCCATCTTAATTGGCAACCTAAAGGGAAAGGGATATTTTAAGTATAGACCAGGGGCCGTCAATTCTTGGTACAAAAGAATATACTAACTTCTTGCCATCGTCTTTTAAATCATTGTTATTGCATGCGCCAAAACGAGATGGCATGTAACAGAACGTATAGCTTTCTTGTTCTGGTATGTAGTAACATTGCTTTGGAATAAAATATTTTTGTGGTGATGCCCTGTATAGAAAGTCAAGGTTATGACGTCCAGGACTGAAGGCGGTGTCTCCGAGGCACGAGGTGGCTTTTTGTAAATGATCACCCATCTATAAGTATGACGGTGGCAATATTGCTTGACTCGCAGTTCGATCTGCGCGGTTGCTGCTGTGTCTCCCCTCTATTTACGTTATTATTATTTTTAATTATTAATATTTGTTAATAACAATATAGTCAAACTATATGATAATTTCTAGCTAAGCTAGGTTTAAATAAAAATAATAACTCGCGATAAAACAAGTCGGCACATTGAGTTCATATTTTATAATTAAAATTATACTTCCCTATATACCAATAAAATATATAAATCGTAAACCGCCATAGAAGAAAAAGTAATTCTACTATTTTTGTTATTATGATGCTAAATAGTTTATTTGCGTAATATCGAAATCTAATATATTATATTTATGTTATTTCTTTAAATAATTATAATAGACTTAAAATTATAAATTAAATTGTTTTTCGTTTACGAAAAATGTGTTACGTTCCTTTGTTATGTAGGTACGTAAAATTCTATATATTTGTGAATTATATTTAATTTGGCAGATCAATGTTATGTTGAATTTAGTTCATTCGATCGTCCTTATTATAAATAAAGTTCGTTCTTTACGCTATATATAGAATATGCATCAAACTTGTATCCTGCAATTGTTATATGGCAGAAAAATGTAACAGTTTGTATATCTTGTCTGTTTGAGTGCCCAGCAGATGGTAATAGGGTAGCTACGTATTACGTGGGATTTAAAGCAGCTTTTTTATGGCATAGGAGGCAAACGAGCAGACGGATCGCCTGATGGTAAGAAATTACCGCAGACCATGGACACCCCTAACACCAGAGGTGTCACAATTGCGTTGCCGGCCTTATAAATTTGTCCCTAAGACGGGGTGCGAGGGTTGGGCCTCCGGTACCCTTACTCACTCGACGAAACACAGCGTGGTATTCCACGCCGGTTTTCTGTGAGGTCGTGGTATCACTCCGGTCGAGCCGGCCCATTCGTGCCGAAGCGTGGCTCTCCCACGGTAAAAGCTAGTGAAATATGAGTGCCTACACCTTCAAGAATGTGTCGGCGTGATTGTATGCAAATGTATGTTACTGGGTAGAACTAAGTACGTCAGTCTGTGCGTAGTTTCATAGAACTCAGTGTGCTACTTACGCTAATATAACACTTCAACTATCAAATGTATATAATTTATAATATTATCATTACCTAATTATGTAGTACAAATAAAGTTTAAAATGAGTTACGAGGTCTTTTATTTAGATTTTTTATTGCATTTATATATTTCCTTGGTATACAGCGACAGCTTAAAGGGAGACCGTTGGACTGCCATGTAGAGGTCTCGAGTTCGATTCCAAGGCGCGCATCTCTGACTTTTCGAATGTATGTTTGTATTAAATAGTTAATTATCGCTCGCTTTAATGGTAAAGGAAATATCGTTAGGAAACCTGCATGTCTGAGTTCTCTATAAGATTCTCAAAGATATGTGATGTCTTGCAACCTGCACAGGGCTAGCGTGGCGGACTACTTCTTCCTAGCCTTTATTATTCTCAAGTCACTTGGGGTCGGATTTTCTAGTCTAACCGGATTTGACTGGATATCAGTTTTTACACGGAGCGGCTGCCACCTGACCTCCGCAACCCGAAGGCTAACGATATCCTAAGGCTGGACCAGTGTCAGGATATTATAGGGCACTGGCTTCGCAATAACGACTGCCATAGATGTTCATGGCAGCCGGGACCGACGTCTTAACGTGCTCTCTGAGGCACGGAGCAGGCGATAATTGTCAATCAATACGCACATAATTTCGAAAAGTCATATAACTTCTGAAAGTGAGAGATGCGCGATGTGGGTCCGAACCCTACACCCTCTGCATTGCAGTCTGATGGTCTCCCCACTGAGCTATCGCTGCTGATTTGACATTGAGAAGAGGGCCGTGCCCAGCAGTGGGACAGTTTAATGGCACATGGATTAATTTCTGTGTCGCTAGGGGCTTTACAGACATTGAAAAAAGGATCATGCCGTATTTATGACCAGTGCCACATGGCCGAAATGTCAAGCATTTCAAAACGGTATATAAATAGCCGAAATACATACTCTGAGCAAATGTAAGTAGATCTCAAAATTTGTTTACCCATACGGAAACTTACCATCGCTTATAATATATACATACTCGTATATGTTTTCTTGGTATCATAGGAGCATCATTCATCATTATTATAAGGAAACATAACCGAGCAACTATGTAACACAAATAGGTGGCAAAAAGAAATACCCGTTTACTCGAATGGTAAGCAGCTACCGTTGGCTGTGTAAGGAAGGATAGAAGGGAGGAAATTTTTACAGCCTAGACTTCACCTTGGACTGCAATATGGTCTCCTGTTGTTTTAATTCCATGTACACGTAAGTGAATGCTCTTTTTTACCATTATCTACTATTACAGGCAAAATTTTAAATATGACTTACTGTCTAAGTGTTTCGTAATTTTTATTTTTTTGTTCCCGGGCAAAAAGCTTTATGCACTGTCCGCCGGCTAGCGGCCCCCACTGGTAATTTTTTAAAGAGAATTTCTTCCTCTATACCCCTTTCCCATCCTCGTGTCCTTTGCTAATCAGAGGAACACGTGGAGAGACCTCCAAACGCGGCCCTCGCGGGCTGATAACCCCGAGACAAAATGCCTCGGGTTCCCTATGCGTGCCAGAGTATTAGCCACGAGTAATAATGCCCCCGAAAGGACGTTATTACCCGAGTTGTCCGGGGTATACCGTCCCAACGTCTGCACTTCACAACTAAGAGAAATGTAGAAAGGACCAGCAGCCGTCAGGCACACTGGGAGGTTCTCTGGCCACACACCCCAAGTGTTTCATAACTAGGAAGTGGTGTAATGGTTACAGCCTCTTACTTAAATAATATTGTAAACTTGAATTGACTTAAAAATTCTTCTCATAGGTTCTATGCCCTTGCATTGTTGATCATGGCAACGAAGAAACGTACTTAAATGAAAATCCACTGTAATAAGTTTAATTTTGACGTTCATAAGTATTACCTACTCTGTGACCTATATGAACGAACATATTTTTTGTTATGACTTTCAGAAACCGATTTGGTAATTGGGCCTCTGTTAGGTCTTCATTTGTACTTACTTCTGCTTTGATTAGTTCATAACTATTATTAAGTTATCTACGTAACTTTAGAAATACGTAATCAGAGTAGATAATAATATTTGTCGCCTAGGTACTCAAGTGACGCAATACCAGTAACAGCTGTTGTGTGAACAGTGAGTAAGCTTGAAAACAAGTGACGTTTTACTACATAACATGATCGTGCATGTATTCTGTGGAGACAGGTATCAATATTATTTATCTATACAGGTATTACTGGCAATTACGTGAAATTGCCGCTTCCTATAACAAATTGGTGATATGGGTTTTGAAATTCAGCCAATATCGTCGATATATTTTAGTTATATCTAAGTTTTGAAAGTTACTTATAGTATTAAACTCAGAAAATGTTTTAATCAGAAATTGTTAAATGTAAAGATTATTATATATATGTGATACCTGGTTATTGAAATATACGTTATTAATTGACATGGATTTATAGATGGATTCGTAGGTTACGAAAGATAGAATGATGAAACTTGACAACAAGTAGCAAATTCGAAAAAATTAAATGGCAAGTACAAGGAACAAAAGTACAAAGATTTCTGACTATTGTTGATAGCACAATGCAACGCTTCCGACTCACCGCAAGATCACAACAGAAGTTCTTGGCTGCGATTTTCGGTCGAATGAAGAAGATTCTGAACCCCGGCTGCTATGTATTTGAAGGGGAAAGCAACTAACTTGAAACTGGGGATTCAAGGATTTTTGTGTAATTTAATTTTCGACATATACAACAAATAATATTAAGATTTGGAGTCCTATGAATAATACCTATTTAAGACGATGTTAACGCAACGCATTGCCTGAATATCGCCGTGAAAATTTTAAAAGTATTTTCCCTTGTTTTGCGTACGACGTAAAGTCTTAGTTGCAGTAGAGGTGTTACGTATTAGATCTATAATAAAGAAATGGTAGATACAAGACTAGATTGAGAGACTAAGAATCCTAGCATAAAGGTATTCTCGCTTTGGCTTCAGCAGGCAAGTTCTCGCAGTTCGAATGTAACTCCATCCTACAAAATATCGTAGAAAAGTATGGTATTCTACTTTTATTTTTTAATCCTGTGCTGATTACCGCATCCCGGACTATTAAGGAGTCGTTGTGTTGTGTGCGGCGGTGTATTATGTCTGTTACCCCTTATACAACGCAACGTGCGTATGCTTTGATAACTACCTATCATTAGCCGGCTGAATGATTACTTATCAGTAATATAAGGAACAATAGATTGAATAATACGCATAGCAAGATGTACCTAGTTATTCGAATATATCGACAGCATTATGCGGCAGTTTGTTGCGTCCTTTGCAAAATATGTATCGCGTCCACAACTGTATTCGAAACTCATTCGAATGCAACTACGTGATATCAAGTAACATGCAATCTTATTTCTACCTTACGGCATTAAACGCAATATTCATTGCATTCGTCGTAAACAAAGTGTTAAGTCACCTGTCTAATAATAGCTGATACATTCCGTCACCAGAATACCTGCGACATACGGTAACCGGGTTAGACAGAAATACTCAGAGGAACGTGCCCCCGGCGTCGCCCTGTCGTGAAATAATGCAAACCGTTGTTGACAATAAAGTAAGGAGAACGGCTTAATTACAGCCAGTGTGTATTCCAATGAGTTTCACAATACTTTTGAAGAACTACTGTCCTTAACTTCGTCTTCGGATTTCGATTATATCCCAAACCGTCGCTTCAGATCTTTGGGGTTTGAATACACAAAAGTCCTTCTTAGTGATCTACACAGAAGTTCCATGTACAACATAGGCCATAGGCTATGTTGTACAAGGCAATTCTGTGCAGAATTTTAAGGCTCTAGAGTTTTAGTCTGTGCGTAGATATATCAGTTATTCAGTTTATCTTTTACTAGCTTTTGCTCGTGTGTGTTGGTTACAGTAGGTAGGTACTTTATTTTTTAAACGTCGCAACAATTTTAAAAGTCGATTGTTTAGTTTTTGGTTTAAACCCTTACGATCAAACAATCAAACAAAAAAATCAATTCTGTCCTCTTTATAATATAAGTAAATATGTATTTAGATGCGCACATCGCTGAAAGCTAATGTTATGTGTTGATTTTCTCAATGATGCGGTGGTAGTAGATGTATCTGCATTGGATTAGGTATATGGTGGTTTCGATATCAGGGTCGGCAAAAGAGTTTTGGGTTTTTCTGTCAAGAAATTGTCAGTGGCGGCACAGAGGCTGAAATTGTGCCCGATAAATGGCAATAGGCTCGCAATTACGTGACACTTAAAGCCATAGTGGAGTGTACATCCCTGCCTGTTCTTCAGGGCATTCTTCAGGCTTCTAAAGGCATGAGGGTGTAGATAGAGATATTGGTCTTTGATAAGCGAAAACTGAAAGACTCCATAGAGAGGTAGAAAGAATTAAAGATGCCATAAAACGAGAAGAATAGTTGATTAAGGTTTTCGAGTCTTCAGATTACATACGTACTGGACGAAACGCAGAAACAGTTTCTACTAGTACTCAGACGCTGATTTCTTGTAAAAGAGAGGCTTTTTGGGTATGTTAGCTGATTCGTAATGTCACCATATAATTAAAAACGTCAGTTACTTTATCTTTGCTCATACAATTATGGCCAACTAATATTCGCATTCCAGCATTCAATTATAATGTCCAATTTTGGTTTACATAACCTCTTCAATGTTTAATTTAAACTGAAGTCTTTAAAATTGCAGATATCAATGCGTAGTTGTCCGTTGTTTGAATGTTTATAAAAAACACCTGAAAACGATTCCAAGTTGTCTTCTTAAAACAAAAAACGAGAAACAGAAATTCATAAATAAACAAATTGCTTTCTCTTCGATCTTCAATTCAAATTGATTTCGTTTAGAATTTAAATAAACGTGCAGAAATCAAAGCGTTGTTCCAAATATTCCGCTTAAAACCCTATCTAGCCTTTAACAAAGAAATAATCATACGTAATTACATAGTGTCTGGCCCCAATGGATTCTGAACATCAGATAAGAGAAGAAAGTTAGCCTTGACCGAGATCTCTACATAGATTTCATGATGTTTAAAATACTTTTCTTGTTATAAATAGTTATATTACGCGTTAAGAACATTCAACGAGGTAGAGTCGGCTTGTGACACATACACGCGTGTAAAAATCGATTTATTAGTCAAATAAAGTGTATCTTTAGCTTCTATATAAAATTGTTACGAGGCTGTCTGTGCAAATACATAAAATATTTTAGAAATAATACAAATATTTCATACAAATATTTTAGATGAGGCAATTAGGATGGACTCTTTATAGGAGTCTGGAGACTAAATATTTTTATTGTTTTAGTCTATCTGTTTGTTTGTTCTGGCGTCACGTAAAAACTACTAGACAGATTTTGATGCAGTTTGCACAGTTTAGTAGCTTGGGGGTTAACTTAAAATGAAGCTAAGTTTTACCTAAATCTGAACATTATTTAATTTCTTTTATTTTCTTTTAGTGTTAACGCTAAGATTTAATTCGTGTTAACGCAATCAGCTAAGAACGCTTGTGTCAGAAGTTCACGTCGGTAGTGCAATGAGTGGGATTCGAACCTATGACTTAACTTCAATAAACTCACAACAAACTAACGTTGGTGTTCATAAGTGTTACTTTAAGACCTAAATTAAAAAAAAAATTGATTTCGTATATCTTATTCATTTTTTATAATTTTGCAACGGATGTAATGCCTTTTCTGGATCATACAGCCCTGCGACCAAGTAGTCTTCGTAGACAAATTCTGGTACAAAGACTAGTTACAAAATAAAATTGTTTAAAAATAAAAAATTATGCGAGTCATAAGTTTTTTTATATATTCTTGCTTCTTGTAACACTTATAGGTAAGTGTAATTTTGCTTAGTTAAGAACACCTGTAAGCATTTAGATGACACGAATTACTTGCGATGAGAAAAACGCTAGTCATATGCAAATCAGACCCATGCACATGGGGTTCCGTAATACTGCAGAAACCGACTCACATTTGGCTTTTATTATTTACTAACTGTGCAACCCGATTTCACCCGGGAACATGATGTATATGCTATGTCCATCTAGTATAAAGTACATTTTAATACTTTTATTCGGTGTGGTGGTTTCGGCGATTGTCTACACATACATACTCTCAAACTAACAAAATTCGCACTCTCTCTTTATAATATTAATATGCTGGATTTGTAGGTCATCACGCTCACTCAATAAACATCTCTTCAACATTGGCATCATCGACAGCCAATCATGTAGAGGCTGTATGGAGACCGAGGAGACACCAGCTCATGTGTTTCACTATAGAAGCGTGAGCAACCATCGGGCGATGAATCTAAACAATCCAGAATGGATGTAGGAAGTACTGCGCTGGACTAAGCTAATGACCAAAAACGCTTCGCGTTGGTATTTGGGCAAAATGGTCCAATTGTAAGGCTAAGTGCGGATAACACATGTCCAACTTACTTTAAGTATAAACTAGAAGCCTGCTACTCCAACAATGTGAACGTGGATTGCTTTCACCATATCTCTGGTTCCACTGAACGGAACGACACAAACGAGGCTTAGATTTTAAGTTGATTTCAAAGTACTAATGTAAAATTAGCATCAAAATCCATTTAATAGCTTTTGTGTGGTATCGGCACAAACACACAGACAGAAAAATGTTTTAAATCCAGATCTCTCTAAATACTGGACTGCAATTATTTTTTCAAAAATATCTTCAATGTTCAGACATAACCTTGTTACAGTTTTTAATAGCATAGCTATTTATTTTCACTTATACTTTCAAGTATAATTACTTCAGGTTTCAGGCTTGCATTACCGTACTTATGATAGAACAAAAACACGAAGCTTTCAGAAATCATATCTAAATTAGTTCTTGTATAAATAATATAATAAAAGTGAACGAAGCAAAAAAGCACTTGCACTAAAATTCCGGTAGTCTCCTTTGTGGAACAGGCTTGAGTCTGCATCTTAGTAACACAATGGCGTTGATGGACAGTATGGTAACTTTTGGGTACGGAACCATATATATTACTAGATGTGCCCGCGGTTTTACTCGCGTTTATGATTACTGCGCCGCTCCCGTGGGTTATAGCGTGATGTTATATAGCCTATAACCTTCCTCGATAAATAGGCTAGCCAACACTAAAGAATTTTCATTTCGGACCAGTAGTTCCTGAGATTAGCGCGTTCAAGCAAACAAACAAACTCTTCAGCTTTATAATATTAGTATAGATATGCTTGTATAACTTCCAAAGTAATCGAAAGAATTATTATTTAGGAACACATCGAAAACAATAATACTATTCTACATTCTACAACTACCTCGATAGCGACAGTGAGTGTGACTGCTGTGCATGAGGTCTCGAGTTCGATCCCCGGGGCAAAGTTACATTAGGATTTTCTGTCAAGAAATGTTCAGTAGAAGTACAAAGTCTAGAACGGTGTCTGGCAAACGACAATGAGCTCGCCCCCTATGTTACGTGGGTCCCAAAAACTATAACTGGCGGAATCTGTAATACATTTCTGCCTATTCCCTTCGGGGACATAGGCGTGAGTCTATGTATATATATAACATATTTACATTGAGAGACAAGAAAAATATTTACGTGGTGTTTCGTGGTGATAACTGAGGGTCTTGATGATATTCATTGAATTTCATAAAGTAAAAGGTTTTGTATACCTACATGTCTCGATTTGGACGACTTGACAGTATGAAGATTAATTTATATTTAGGAATCAAGGTGACAAGAAGCGTAGGTATGGCTCGACTGATACAAATATTTTCCATTAGATTGTAGGATTAGAATATAATTATGTAAAACTAATAATATATGAACCTGAAAAGTTTTCGCTGTCCTGCATCATTTCAGATGCTATATTTATATAATGTGTACATTGCTACTTCGTAAACAATTGCATTGTTCAAAAAATTCTACAGCACTTGGAGTAATTTTGTGTCGCGAGGTCTTTATAGGCATTTAAAAACTCTTATGAAGTACACACAGACTTAGCACAACTTTATAAAACGCGTACGAAGATCGAATCTGCAGCATACCTTTATAAACAAGACGTAAATAAATTGCCACAGAACATGATGACATACATAGGTTGACAATGATATTATACATAGGATATTTATGTTACATTCATAGTAACTGAAAATAAAAGAAACATTTAATTGAAAACCTACTGCGTATGACGGCTGATAAGTCGCTGTGACTAAATAGGTAAAATATAATATTATTGTAGTCATGTCTGTTATATGAAGAGGCCGGCAAACACTACTGATTTATACTTACCAAGATCCTGCCAATGTCTGCTACATTCACTCTAATCAGATTAACCATACTTTTCGATCTTGGTTATCTTAACCATAATATTATTACACATGATCTTCATACAAAGCAAGTAGCAAGTACAGTTACAAGTGAAAGAAACCGCGATACTATCTGAGCGTTATCTTCACGCATTGCTTCGGAGGCAAGTAGGGAAGCAGGTTATTATGTATTTCACAGGCGATAGCAACGTTACGGCTTAGGCCTTAACATATAATATAATAATATCAGTCCTGTATGTAGATGTATGTACTATATGTACCAACAGACTGCAACGCAGAGGGTCTCGGGTTCGAACCCACGTCGCGCACATCTGACTTTCGGAAGTTATATGACTTTTCGAAATTATGTGCGTATTGATTAACAATTATCGCCTACTCCGTGCCTCGGAGAGCACGTTAAGCCGTCGGTCCCGACTGCCAGGAACATCTACGGCAGTCGTTATTTGGAAGTCAGTGCCCTATAATATCCTGACACTGGTCTAGCCTTAGGGTATCGTTAACCTTCGGGTTGCGAAGGTCAGGTGGCAGCCGCTCCGTATAAAAACTGATATCCAGTCAAATCCGGTTAGACTAGAAAAGACGACCCCAAGTGACGTGGGAATAATAAAGGCTAGGGAAAAGAAGAGTCCTGTATTAAACTGTCCCACTGCTGGGTACAGGCCTGTTTCCAGTGTGAGAAGGTTTAGGCCATAGTCCATCCACTACAGTGACCCCGTGCGGGATGGCAAACTTCACATATCTTTCAGTATATTTTGGAGAACTCTCAGACATGCCGGTTTCTTCACGATGTTTTTCATCACCGTTAAACAGGGCGATAGTATATAATTTCTAAATGTTAGAGATGCGCGGCTTGAGATTGAACACAAGGCCTCTTTGCGCCAGTCCAACGGTCTCCCACTAGGCTATCGCTGCTGTTTCTTGACATATAATGAAACATTTTTTTTTAGACAAAAATGTGGCATATTACTTTTGGATAACCTGATGGTACCAGTTACTGGAGCCTTTGCACGTCTGCAATATCGTGGGTATCATTACAAAACTAAGGAAAAGACATTAAAGCGGGGATAAGGGTAAAGGAATGAAAGAGGTAAGGAGGGTAGCATACAAAATGCTGCCGTAATGTTATAATAGGGGTTAAAGTATGAAGTTGCCATTGTATAGTAATATATACTTTGAATTGATATAAAACCTTCATGGTGTGAGATTTTTGAGTGAAACTTTTTTCACATGATACTTATTAGATTCTGCTTTTAAAAAATTCGATTTCCGACGTTCAATTGTTTTTTTTTTCAGTTTTGACGGGAAAGATGAATACTTCGAAAATCTAAGTCATTTTTGAATACGAGTGCCGACGCGGAACTAACGCGTCAGAAACGGCTCACAATATCAACGCTGCGTTTGGAGAGGAGACTGCTAATGAACGCACCGTGCGCTTTTGACTTAAACGCTTTCGTAATGAACTTCGACTTGAAGAACGAACCACGTGGAAGACTGCCCACAGGTGAATAACGCTGAATTGAAGGAGATGGTGGAAGCTGATCCGAGTCAAACTACCAAGGAATTAGCGGCATGGCTTAACGTTACCCTATCTACAATATTGGCTCATTTACATCAAAATAATAAGATAAAAAGTATGAAAAATGGGTGCCTCATGATTTGACTGATTTGCAGAGAGAAATGCTTGTTGAAACTTTTGTTGCCTTGTTGAATCGGTACAGAAAAGTTCTATCATAATGAGGGTAAATATTGCGATTAAATAGCAGCCTCTACACATATTTCTTTCTTTAAAAATACATACTTCAAAAGAAGATTTTAAGAATTAAAGGTGAGGTAAAACGAAAGGACGGTCAAGACTGCATTGATGGCTATATATGTATAAGGATAGGAGAGGTCAGATATATCTGGTGATAACCCAAGGATATAAGGTTTGAACTGATATCTTCTAGAACAGTTTGTAGACTATCGCTGTTTAAATAACGATTATTTTGACGTGTCCAGCCCACTGTTTGGCCATCAGTTTCTTGCACGTTTCTTCGTACAATAAATTAAATATAATACAAACACATGGAACGAATACATGGCAATTTATATAGATGGCTCACGTCTTACTTACTTAATCGCTCACAGTTGGTCACACTCAGTGGTTACGACTCTGTTCCATACCTGGCTACATCAGGTGTTCCACAGGGTTCTAATTTGGGCCCACTTTTATTTCTAATATTTATTAATGATCTGTTAAACAAAATTAAAAGTGAATGCTTAGCTTTTGAGCCGATGATATAAAAATATTTAAATGCATATCCAATCAATGTGACTACGAACTGCTTCAGGCAGATATGGATACGATCGTGAACTGGTGTGACAGCAATTTCATGTCGCTAAATACAAAAAAGTGTCAGGTCATTACGTTTACCTAAAATAAAAAAAATACATTGTACTTTAATTACTCCATTAAAAATACTATTATTGAGAGAGTTACAGAGGTTCGCGACTTGGGGGTGTTGTTTGACTGCGCTTTATCTTTTAGACCTCACTATGACTATATATGCAGTAAGGCTAATCGTATGTTATCCTTTATGCTCCGAACCGCAAAACCATTTAAATAGACTAAGTCCTTAATAGTATATTAAGGAAATTAAATTAAATTACTTAAAAAAAAACCAATTTATTATCACTTAAAATTAATAATTTTATGAAATGTACACAAATCAACAAATAATCACGTAATACTCTTGATCTTAATAATTCGCAAGTAAGAAAAGAAGGCACCAATCACTATCTGAACTCTTTTTACACAATTCACACAATATACGAATAAACAAGTCACGCCGCACACGACCGTTACGTTCGAAAGCTGAGATGCAAATGGCCGCTCCCCGGTGGAGCGCTGCTTTTTATAGGTTTTTCTTATCGCAATTTTAGTTGCGATTATTCGGCCGTCCCTGACGCTGAAGTCGTCCTCGACGAATCCTTCCATTCCACCTTATTGCAGCTATTAATTTGCTACTTCGTCGGGATGATAATCGGGTCCACGAGACGTCGACGGTCCCAGATCTTCAGCATCAAGTACATTATTATCATCTGAAACATAGAGTTACTAAGACTTTGCACGATCGAAATAGTTGTGAAACAACACACACACACACAGCGTAAATACATGCAAAGTAATCATCTTATGGCCAACAACAAGGTGAATATGAGAGCTCTCTAATGTAAACACCCACGATACAAACGCTACTAGTAACGTTGCAGCTGTTATTATCCTCGTGTTCTATATTGCACGTATAGCTTTCTTTCCGCAACCGCACCTGTGAACAGATTAGGCAGAAGGCGTCCCCGCTGCCTAAGGTAGATGGAGGCATCTCTGATTCGCACATCTACACTTTAAACTAGTAGACAGAAGCATCTCTGATTCGCTTGTCTACTTTATCACACGGACAGAGGCATCCCTGATTCGCGTGTCCTGGACAGAGGCATCTCTGATTCGCATGTCCGCTCCGGTTGCACGACATGCACCATGACGTCACCGAATATGAGCCACTTGACAAAAGATGCTAGCGCCGCCGGAGTATCAACCCATTATGACCTCATGGAAGGTTTAGAGGAGATAACTACATAGAATTCGTTGTTAGGTCAGTAGCTATGTTAGTTAATTATGCAAACAATAAGAAACAGGTACCCAAAAATTAAATACTATGGGGTGGAGTTACTTATTAAGGTAAATGATTCTGGAGGCACATAATGAGGCAAGCCACCGTCGTCACCAACATCAATTGACTTACTCACCATCAAAGAACGCAGCGCACGAATCTGGACACCACTCTCCATGCCAAGGCACCATGTACTCAGCCGCAGCCTGCGTGGTCTTCCCATAAGACCCGCTGAGCAACTTGAGCTGATACCGCCCGCTGGGTAGCACCTTGATCACTTGGTATGGTCCTCGCATGCCTGGATCTAGTTTACCCGTTGACTGTGAATATTTAATCACAAAAACTAGATCCTTTATCTGAAAAGAACGTGGTGTACGTCGCTGCCGGTTAACATAAGCGTCTTGTTTGGCCTGATTTTGCGTTAGTAATTCGTGAGCCCTGGCTCTGCACAACTCGCGCCAACCTTCGCGATCCTGGGACATCTCGAAGGCCACATACGCCAACGTACGGATGATAGGCGTTGCGGCGTCAGCACCAAACATCAGCTTAAGAGCAGAGGCTTGTGTGGTCTTCTGCTTCGTCATATTGATCACGAGCTGAAGTTTCCATTACTTGTCGGGCCAAGCTGAAAGTTTGTGATTTACCTCGACGCGCAGCATGTTTAACACGGTTCTGACATATCTCTCAACCTGCCCATTGGCGTTATGCATCTCAGGTGTGATAAAATGTATATCGCAACCAAGCTCCGTAAGAAACATTGAAAACTCGGACGACTCAAACATCCGTCCGCGGTCGGTTACCAAGAGTTTCGGGGTGCCAAACAGTGATATGGCATTGGTAAAGGTTCGTTTGAGTTCACTTACATCTTGTCTACAGATAGGGTATAACAAACAAAACTTCGTAAACGAGTCTACCATAATTAAAATGAATTTAAAGCCTTTTGATTCAGGTAGGGGGCCAAGTGCATCTACGTGAACGGTTTCAAACGGAACGCTTGGTTTTTTCCAAGACGTAATAGGTTGATGCGGAGCTCTAGGAATACGCTTTTTGGAAACACATACTAAACAATGTTTTATGTATTTAGCCACGAATTGGCGAAGCCCCGGAAACCAGAAATGTTTCAGAATCAAATCGATCGTTTTCTCAGCGCAAATATGTTCATGTTCGTCGTGAAATATTCTTAACAAACTTAACCTGTGTCCTTTAGGGATATAACATAATAGTCTAGACTCTTCACCTACTGGGGAGTATCGGTAATAAAGGAGATCATTTTGATGAACATAGCGTTGAGAATCTAACTCTCCGTCCTGTAATTTCTGTAAAAGACTTTGAGTCTCATCATCCGCCATCTGAGCAATTTGTGCCCAGTTACGTGGCCTAGTGATCTGATGCACCTTAGCAGGTAATGGATTTCGACTTAAATAATCAGCGTGAGACATCATTGTGCCTTTCCTATACTCAATGTCGAAATCGAAGTCTTGTAGGTAAACCCACCACCGAGTGACGCGCGGAAGCAGGTCCTTCTTTTTTTGTGTTGCCTTAAGGGCATTACAATCTGTAACGACTTTAAATTTTAGACCGACTAAATAGTGACGAAAATTTTGCAATGCTCTTACTACTGCTAAAGTCTCTAATTCATAGGAATGGTACCTGCATTCGGCGCCTTGGGTGGTTCTACTAAAATAGGCAACTACATGCTTAGTACCATCCGCCTTCTTTTGCATCAATACCGCGCCATAACCAATGCTACTGGCATCGGTATGTACTTCGGTCAATAGAGTGGGGTCAAAAATAGACAAAACTGGAGTGTTAGTAAGAGTCGTTATTATTTCTTGACGGACCTTTTCCTGTTCTGGGCCCCAATGGAACGGCACTTCCTTTTTAACTAGCTGAGATACACACGCGGTCTTACTGGCATAGTCCTGAACATAGTGTCTAAAATACCCCGCTAAACCTAAAAATTGCCGTACTTGTTTGACATTACGAGGAGCAGGGGCATTGACCAAGGCTTCGACCTTGCGGGGGCTCGGTCTGACCTGACCCTGGCTAACTACTCGCCCTAAGTACTCCACTTCCTTGCATAAGAATGAGCACTTACGAAGGTTAACTGAGAAACCTGCCTTGGTTAATGTTTCCAGTACATCGTTTAACAGGGAGATACCTTGCTCTACTGTGTGACTCATAATGAGCACGTCATCAACGTACACGAGGACATTGCCAGCCTCTATATGATCGCGGAGAGTCTCATTGATTATGCGTTGATAGACAACAGGAGAATTAGTGAGACCGTACGGCATACGAAGAAATTCATAGTGCCCCTCTGGGGTAACAAAAGCGGTCTTGTGAACCGATTCTTCATCAATTTCGATTTGTAAGAAGCCGGTAGCCATATCAAGACTGCTGAAGAATTTAAAATCACCTAATCGGTCTATGTGATCGTCTATCAGAGGTAGAGGGTAACGATCCCTAACCGTGAGGCGGTTGAGTGCCCTATAATCGACGCACATCCGGTCGCTACCATCCTTCTTTTTTACCAAGATTATTGGACTAGCGTACTGAGAGTTAGACTCTCGAATGACACCCTTGTCCTCGAGGTCGGTTATAATTTCTCGGACTTTAAGTTTTTCCGAATGGGATAATTTATACGGCCTATAAGCGACTGGGGTGTCATCCGTGAGGGTTATGCTCATCTTTCCCGTATTAACTGTGGTTGACGCCGTACCAGATATTAAATATTTCGAAAACTTGCAGATTACTGACAAGAGAGACTCACGTTCATGACCTTGAAGAGGCGTGTTTACATCGAGAGTGTCATTAGAGGGGACAGCGTAAACCGTTTTAGTTGATCGTGTCAGGTATTGACCGTTCTTGGTTCGTACGTAAGTGATATCGTCGCGGTTAAGAATGTCCGTACCTATTATAATGGGGGTACTTAAAGTATTTCCCGGTACTACTACAAGATCAGCTTCAATCGAAATTTCATCGAACTCAATTGTCAAAGTTACATAACTATCGGCCTCAATGATAGTGCTGCTAATTCCCTTTAACAGGCAATGCCTAGGCTTCCTTTCGCACGAGAAATATTTTAATACTGCCGACGAAATTAATGAAATATTTAAAGCACCAGTATCTATAAGAACGTCTATTGGGACACCTTGTATAACGGCAGATTTTAAATCACTACTTTGAGACGAGTCAGACAAGGGTTCATTACATAAATTTATATTGCGCTTGTTGCGTGGATCAGACTTATTTTTTATAAAACAAGTACTTTCTAAATGACCAGGCTTTTTACAAAAGCTACATGTTAATCTATTCGGGTCGCTGGTAGAAGGTTTAGGGCTCCGGTCGTTGTTTGACCTTTTAGGACAGTTAATAGCTTTATGACCCAGCGATCGACAAATAAAGCATTTTGAATTATGTAATTGATTTAAAACGGGCCGTTTGTACATTAAATTTTTTGAATCCTGTTTAGTACGACTGGGCTTCGTGTATATTGACAAAAATGATACCAAATCGGCGCAGGTCAAATCAGCGTTAGTTGCTGCTGCCTTCACTAGTGGATCGGTAATACCTCGTATAACAATTAGTACCCTTAACTCGTCACTCAACCCTTTAACCGTTTTGAGACGCAATAGAGTTCTCCTCGCGTACTCGGCATACGTGTTGTATTTATCGGAGGTAGTTTGCATCGTATTAAACAAAATATTCGCGTAATCTAACTTTCGCGGGCATAAGGGTTTGAACTCGAGAATAAAGTTAGACCAGGACCTATCATTGGTTACCCACTCGTTTAGCCAGGTCCGCGCGTCACCCTTAAGACATAATGATACACGTGATAAACACTCAGCGTCCCCCCATCCGTTACTAACTCTAGCCCGTTCAACCTCCTCACACCATACATTAATATCGTGTACATCAGGGTCAAAGTTCGATACAAAATACTTTTGACTCCCTTCCGATCTAAATGTTTTAATTGCATCAGCCAATATACGCGTAGTGTCTAACGTTCCCTGTTCGCGTTGGGGCTGACCAGTTGATGACATATTAGAGGGTAGGTCGAACGCGGTGTTTTCTACCATCGACGCATCTAATTCATGACGTCTAGAGGTTAATGTACTATCCTGGCAGTTTATATTTTCTCTCGTCAGGTGTGTACCCACAATGACAGCGTTATTTTGACTTAATGGAACCGAAGGGGTATGCGATCTCTCCGGTATATTCGCGGTAACTAATTCGTTACCCGAACGCTCACTTTCGAGGGTATTTAATCGCGAAAGGATCGTATCTAAAGTACGTTGCATTACTACGTTACTATCGCGGAGGTCACGTTTTGATCGCAATTGGTATGGCGAATGACTAGTGGAGCGCGAGCGGTATCTATCACGCGAGCGACTCGTTTCACGTAGTCGAGATCGACTCCTAGTCCGTAGCCTATCCCGCGAGCTATGCCTACTTTTCGAACGAGATCTACCTCGCAGCCTAGTGTGTCTCGAGCGAGACTTACCACGCGACCTAGACCGCGGGTCGCGCTGACGTGACCTGTTTTTATAATCTTGCCGCTTATCGGCCATGCTTTATACAAAATGAACACGGTAGAAGCAATAAAATCAAAAGATCTACTTACATGAGCAGAGTGAATCTCAACACTGACTGGTGCCCTCAATAAAGAAATAGATTCTCTTCAGGCCCAATGAGCTTTGAATAGGAATCCCACTTCTGAATTAAGGAAATTAAATTAAATTACTTAAAAAAAAACCAATTTATTATCACTTAAAATTAATAATTTTATGAAATGTACACAAATCAACAAATAATCACGTAATACTCTTGATCTTAATAATTCGCAAGTAAGAAAAGAAGGCACCAATCACTATCTGAACTCTTTTTACACAATTCACACAATATACGAATAAACAAGTCACGCCGCACACGACCGTTACGTTCGAAAGCTGAGATGCAAATGGCCGCTCCCCGGTGGAGCGCTGCTTTTTATAGGTTTTTCTTATCGCAATTTTAGTTGCGATTATTGTATTATATTGCTCTTTGGTTAGAATGATTGTAGAATTGACGTTAACGTACAACGTACTGTTCACCTGTATGGTCTCCAATTTATAATATACATATAGATCGGATAGAGGCCATACAGATACGATTTGTGAGAGCTCTGTGCTCAAAATATGGGCTTAGGCGAAAAATACCGGAATATAAAGACCGCATTACAAAATTTTCCTTGACAACTTTAGTTGGTAGAAGATGGATGAGCGACTTGTGCACCTTACATAAAATCGTAAATTGTTCAATGGATGGTAATCTTCTTCAAAATTTATACATTAAAGTACCAACGCGATCTGTGCGTATTCCGCAATTGTTTAGTATTCCTACAAGCAACAACAATGTATCTCAGAATAACCCACTGTACAGAATGTGTAAAAACTATAATTCTATCTGTTCTCAAACAGATATATTTTACGTTAAATTCGGCACATTTAAATCTTTTCTGTTGAATTATAACAAACCGTGACTTTTAGTGTGCCCAATTTTGTATATCTTTTGTTTTTATTTTTAAATTTATCATGTACTATATCTTTTTTTTTTTGTATTATTGTGTTAAGTTATTTAAAAGTTTAAGCTAATGTAAACTTACACGTATGTACTGTATATTGCAAATGATGTGTACAAAATATGTAACTGGATGTCAGATTTACTCATTGTATACTATTAAGACTGTAATTTGAAATATGCTAATCTGTTATCTGTTTTTGTACCTACTGAATAAAATAAAAATAAAAAAACATAAGCTCAACCCTTTGCCTGAACCTAGCAACTAACCTAAATGTAGCTTCAGTAACTTAGTAAACTCACTTACCTATTATAATATATTTTGACGTTCCTAAGTGTTACTTTGTGACCTAAATGAATAAATGATTTTTGATCTTGACTTTTACTCTGCAATCAGTCAAATCATAATAATAATAATGTTACGTGCTGGGTTCGACGGATAAGAATACAAAACAATATTACCGACTAAAACGTTTTATTCTATCACACAATTAAATTTAAAACACTACAAACACTATACTACACTTTTCCACTGTAACTGCTTCAAGCTCCGTAGTATTTTCGCTTCCGTTCGCTTCGATGAACACTTGATCGCTTCCGATAGTAAACTGACTTCGGCGGTGCGCGTGCGCTCTATTTATACGCGGATAAAGTACTTCTGGAGTTTTCCAGAAAACGTCACACACCGCACGCAACAGCGCGATGTTTCGAGAATGTGCCAGCGCTTTCTTCACTGAACTCGTACCGACAAATACGTAGATCCGTAGGGAGTCAATAGATGGTGCTGTAATAAATTATTATTAGAAACCACCGACTCTTCCCCACAGTGCCGACAGAGGGCACTAGCCGTAACAATAATAATATATTTATTTGCCAGAAACACGGTATATAATGATCTTACAATTTAATAAAGTACATACATGTTTTGCCAAGGTTACATAGCATGCAAATGTTAGGTAATAATAATTACAATTTAGAATCAAAAAAGTCTCTAAGGCTGTAAAAATTACTTTCAGTTAGCCATTTGTATAATTGAATACCAAATTGCCTTGTATTTAACAATTTAGTGATTAGGAATCTTGTTAAAAATTCGGATACACATCGCGATACAATTGTTGTTGAATTTCGTGGTTTTCGGGATACAATTTAGAACCAGTCTATTTGGATCTCGTCGATTTCTAGGTCTTAAATCATTAATATTCCTATAAAATTCCCTGTGTTTCCAGACAAATATACAAATTTTAAAAATACATATATAAACAAGATAGTGGTAGCAAGCCAAGCTTTTTGAAAATTGGTTTACTTGAGTCATCACATTTGAGACCGTATATTGCTCGGATACTCTTTTTTTGAGCTATAAACGCTCTCATTTGGTTTGTACTATTTCCCCATACTATTAACCCATAGCGCAGTACGGATTCCACGTATGCACGATATGACATCACAGCCCTTTTAATATTAGTCACATTCTTAACCTGTCTAAGGGCATATACAAATTTATTTATTTTATTCGATATATTATCTACATGTGATTTCCAATTAAGATGTTCATCGATTATTACGCCTAAGAATTTCGTCTCGGTCACTTGTCTAAGTATTGGAATATTCATTTTAAAATTGTATTTATTATTATGTGATTGATTAAATTGTATGTACACGGATTTATTAAGATTTATGCATAGATTATTATTATTGAGCCAGCGAATTAAAAAATCTATAGTTTTATTTATTTGTGATTCATGCTCCTTTATAGCATTATTTTTCTTGTCTGTCGTTACAATAATAGAAATATCATTGGCAAAAAGGAAGCATTTGTAAGTAGTAATATCAATTATGTCATTTATATATAGGAGGAACAAAATAGGGCCCATTATACTGCCTTGCGGCACACCGTACTCGTTGGCCCTGTATCCCGATGAGTATGGTGTCATAATGCCTTGTTCATCTACTCTATTAACTACTACGCACTGTTTTCTATCACTTAAATATGATGATATCCATTGAAACGGCAGTCCTCTGATGCCAATAGCTTGTAGTTTACGTAGCAATTAGTCATGTGAAATTAAATCGAATGCCTTAGTTAAGTCAAAAAAATCAGCAACCAGCATCACAAATAACTCACACAGGTCAATAAACAGCAAACTCCACAATAACCTGGTGATTAGATACCATACCTATGTCAAATGATGACGTCACACTAGCGTGATTGAGCCAAATTATTTAATGACGATTCACATATTTTTATCGTTTTCCAAGAAAATTCAATATGTCATAGCTGGTTGATGTGATGACGAACGGTCACATTAATTTTCGTTTGTTTGTAGGTCAGAACGCAGGGATTTTCCACTAGATCGCCTTTGTTTACTTTGTTGATCGTTAGTATTTGCGTGGAAAATTGTCTACTGTCTACTTAGTTGGTCTAATGGTATTCGTTTACGGTTATGCTTGCTTATTGTAAATAGCATGGTTTGATTCGTGGGTCGAACAAAGTACTATTAGTTTATTCTGTTAGGAAATTTGGTTTCCTTAACCCGGACCCTGGTTCAAGCCCCGGTTAAATAAGCAGGCAGAAAAATATTTTAACAAATAGTCTAATAACATTTTGCCTGACAGGTAGCGCAGGCGTTTATATTTATTAGATCTAAAAAGTCTATACCTTGACTAGACTTACTTATTTGTCTCATATAATCACGCTTGTGCACAGGAGGGGTATGCAGTAGTGTATAAGACGACCACATTTCGCCAGCTAGTCCTGTCTAATAAGGAGTTAGCTCTTTGCCGTCTATCGGGCACATTTTCGGCATGTATGCTACTATTAAGAATTTCCCTAACAAAATCCTCATAACACTGTCTTACGCGGGAATTGAACCCGTGACCTCAAGCACAGTAGTCGCTTTTACTACCGCTGTGCTATTGAGTCATAATTATTATCATGATATTTGACTATTATTAGATTTTCTTTTCATTTTATTGGCTGCACTGATAGATCAGTAGTTCTAATTGCCATTTCTGTTTGTTTGTTCAGTTCATAAACAATTCCTACTAGGAATTGTGCGTTTGGTGTTGGACTTTACAAGCATTCAAACAACGGGTACAAAGAGTACCTCGACTTGGAACAACTATTTGTAAATTACACAATTTTTGTGTCGTGTGGAAATCGAACCCACAACACATTGCGCACTTTCCGTGCTGTCCTATATTTAGGAGTAGTTCTGAATTTATTTATAGTGGTTTAACTCATGGTTCCGACAGTAACTGCGTCGTATGTTGATATGTGTTTTATGTTGTAAGGTGTGTGTGTAAAGGGTTTGGAATCAAAATAAAATGACATATATAATTGTAATGTACACAATTTATTCATATCGTATAGTGTTTCTTATACAAAGATAATAAATTGTAAAATCCTCTTTCACGGTCCGAATAATAAATAAATACTTAGTTATAACCCCTTTCAGTCGTATCACATGCCCTTTAGGACACTCTAGGAGTTCAATTACAATACAACTGAAATACTTGCCAACTAACTTTCTTAGGATTCGATACAATTACAAGTGGTCAGCCTGCCTCACGGTCCCGACGTTTTACTCGAACGATCGACAAGTTTTAACGCTACGCGTTTCCAACTTCTGAAACTATCGGTCGAGTTAACGTCGCGAACGCGTTGCAAGTGCTGATCTCCGAAAGATGAAATCGCTTCTTTTTTACTATAAGTGTACAAAAATATTCCTTTAGGTAGCTATTTATAAAGGTAGGTATGTATTGTCAAAGGCACTGGTATTCTTATCCTGAATAGTCAATACATCTGTTACAGTAGGATAGGATTTAATGTAGTTAATCTATGTCTTACGATTATTTGCGATTTCTCGTCAGCTCAACAGAGGATCTAGTTTTTTTTTGGTTTGGAACTTAACGGGCATTCCGAAATGAAAAATATACATTAATTTTATAAATAACCATCTAAGTTGGACTTATATTTACTTAGATCAAGCTTACGTACTACTTATAAGAACATAGTCTTTAGCCATCGATTTTTCACTAACGAGTCTTCGAATAGATGAAACAGATCTACTTCTATAACTTATATTACATATACATACATAGCTCATCACTAAAAATGCATTTTTTATATCCTATCACTGAGTAGACAAGTTTTATCTGTTCGAAAAGTCTATAAACCGAACATAATTAGTCTCATATTGATAGGACGCGGGTCCGGGAGGCGCGGCGCGTACGCGGGCCTGCGTGACCTGCTCCACGTCTGTCTACCCTACACAGTACATACGACGACCACGACATACAATAACTAGGAAGGATTACGATTAGGCGACGCGGCTTAGCCGCTTACAGCTGCACAATACATATGATACAATATAATATGTTCATCTCTTTACAACGTGGTAACTTCATCTACAGGGAGGGGTAGGAGACAGTTTGTACGAACGAGTTCGATACGAGATCGCGCGGGCGCATGCGCGGGCGCGGGCGCGGCGGCTGCGCGGTCCAGGCGCAGCGCAGGGGAGGTCAGCGCCGAGCGGCGGCGCGCTCAGTGCTCGTGCGCGCGCGCTTTGTTCTGGTGCATCATGTTCTTCAGCGTCGCCACCTCGGTGGCGAGCCGCGCCAGCTCCGCTTTGAGGTGAGCGTCCTCCTCTTCTGCCAGTCTGTCCTCCGGCCGCGCGGGCCTGAATTCAGCACCGATGGAGATGCCAGAGTCACGCTCGTCGCTGGAACCTTCCCCGTCCCATGAGGGCGAGGACCGGGGGCCCGGCTCCTGCTTTATGTGCTGGAGGGATAGCAAGGCGCTGGCGACGTCCTTGTCACCGAGGTGAGACTTATGGCGAAGTTTCAGCGGCAGCCCATTATTCTCAGGGGCATACTGCTCGGTGGTCTCGTCCCCTGAGCCAGAGAGAGAGGAGAGCTCATAGGGGGAGGGGACGCGGCGAGATCTGGAGAGATTGAGCACGGAGCCTGGGGGCTCGTAGTGTGCTGGGTGTGGGTAGTATGCCTCCGGTGCTGGAAGCCTCTCTTGGTATGGTTCGGGCGCACGCTGTGGTGGCGGAGATGGCGGAGATGCGGGCGGTGCCGGTGGCGGCGGGGGTGCTGGTGGGAATAGGGCGCTGGGTGACAGTTTACTCCTCTTGGTGACACACAAGACTTGGTCACACGTGGGCAAGGTTGCCAGCACTTGGTCTATGCTAATAAGTGTCTCCCCGCAAATACCATATTTCTCTTTTATCGCATCTAATTGTGCCTTAAGCACGTGGTTCTCCTTGGACAGCTCGACGACGCGTTGTTCCAGGACCATGTCATTGAAGCGACGTTTTTCGCGAGAGCGCTTGGCGGCCTCATTGTTCCTGCGCCTGCGGTCCCAGTAGCCATCATCTTTTTTGCTGTCGGGAATGAATTCCCTCTGCTTGCGCTGACCGAAGAACTCCTTGCGTTTGTTGAAATCGAAGCTGTTGTAGTCATTTGGGTCACCAGGGCTGCCCTGGGGGGCGGGGCCCTGATCCATGGGGAAATGCGGTGATACGGAGAGGCGGCCACGGGGCGGCATGGGAGCGCCACGCGACTGCGCCGGTGCGGGGCCCAAAGGACCACCACCCGGACCTCCAAGCAGCTGTTGCTGCTGACTCAGGATGAACTCGGCAACCATGTTTCGGCGGACGACGACTGGTCCGCACGAATCTTCACTGTGGTTCTGTAACAACAAGAAACATTACGTTAGTTACAGAAAAAAAATCGCAAACCGTTGCAGTTGTCTAAATAATGTCGTTGTTACAAAATAAGGCGGTTGCAAAAACAGCGTGTCGCAAGATCCCGCGCTGCAAGTTTGCACGTGGATCACCTTTGTGAAACAACGTTGCCACATTTCAACGCTTTTTACTCCCTTCATGTTAGCCAAACTCATTAATAAGTCGTGTTTCTTAATTTTAGCGCGTTATAAATACGAGTTAAGGTTATATCGAATTTCTTCTGTTACGACACGACTTCCTCGCTATTGCCGAATGTTGCCGATTGGCGTTCTAATTAGGTAATGTAATGATGGATATCTATAAAAAGACATTGCAGAATAATTCTGTAAGCCATCACCGCATCAATACAGGTCAAGATTGATTATACAACGCATTAAGAAAACCGTTAGTCAGCCATTTTGAAGTTTTTGACACATGACAAGATGGAGTCTTGTTTAAGTTACTGTACAATAATATTTAGATTTCGCAATTCGATCACGTTGAATCTAACGTGGAGCGAAAATTAAGTGAAAATGTTGAAGCGTGTTATAATAATTCGAATTGACTGATTGGTGTCATTCACCTTTATGTAACGAGAACATTATTATCTTATAGCTACGATACGTAAATCAGTAGTTGTTTAATAATGCCTTCGAGAGAGGATGTATAAAAAAATGTGCCAGTATACATTCTTATCAAGTATATTATCCACTGCTAACAATAGTAAGGATCATTTGTAATTACCTATTGTGACGACTTTAAGTTTGATTGTTTTTTGAAATGATTTTAAAACAATGCGTTGCGCTGGATTGTAGAGTGAAAAAAAAACGCTCATCACGTTTTCCTACATGCGGTCCAAGTTTGCAACGTGAGAGAGCGAAATGACTTTTTAAAGAAAATAATGTGATTTCCTTGGATTTGCATGCATACCTAAGTTGGGAACACGCGGTCCCATGAAATTATAATAGGACGTTCTTTTTTAAAATTTATAATGCGAAATTCGAGATATTTCAAATTATTTCGGCCATGTTTCTTTAACGTACCTATCATTATTAACATAACTGTGAAAAGTAATAGTTCATGATCACAAACTCACTCCGCTAAATAATAATATGGTAGTTATTGATAGGTACGTTCCGTTTCACGACACGACATGATCGGTGTCAGTAGGACAGGCCAGATGCACGGGCACCCGTTACCCGTCTAACTGTTTAAATAATCGCTACAGCTTTAATTGCTATTAAAAAAGGCAGTTATACTTATAACGAAACTAATTAATTTATTAATCAGTTTTTATGTAAATATTACATTGTATGTGATGTCAGATATGTAAAACAATTTATTTAAATAATTCAACCCGTTATTCGATATTACTATACTGTACAGTTAGATAATGCTATTTAAATATTTTTTGTCGGTCGCGCCGTTCGGATCGCCCACTTTTTATTAGGTGTTAATTTAAAACAGTATTCGTGCTGAGATGTAAAAAGATTCGTCATAACCAAACGGAACTTTATGGTTAGTATGGACATTAAAACAAATAAACCTGCTTACTATTATAGTCTATAGCTAAGAGATTGACCTTTTTAAAATTCGAAATTAGAGTTCTAGTATTCTAAAACTGTATAAATCGATTCGCAATTTAAAAGTTATTTTTATGACGCGAGTTATGATTTTTTGCTCTATTTGCAAAGAGATTAACAGAAAAATGTTCTCGTCCGTTATATCGTTGACGGTTGGCGGAGCACAAACAGTTAAAACACCGTTTCCAACCGAACTGTTACTATTTAGCATTGGTAATATAATATAGCATTGTTATGTTTTTATCGCAGCTTTTTAATAAGGAAATTTGTTTATGGCATGTTTTGCGTTGCTTTACGATTTTTGAACGTTCGTCCGTGGCATTTATGAGCCATTCCTATGACAATTTATGGCACAAAGTTATGGCAATGTAGTCTAAGTTGTTCTTAATATTTTTAGTACCTATTAAGAGAGTAAATTTAATATAAAATAAAGACTTGCTCCATCCTGTCTGTGTGTAATTTTTGACACATGACAGCTTAATTACATTGCGTACAGTTAACCTGGTATAGAAACACAACCTTGACTATCACATCGAAATAAAAACACATTTAACCGCTAAAATGATGACGAAATGCTAATAGCTGTTTCATAACAGTATTACGGGTTTTAGAGACCAACGATGAGCACAAAAAACCGTTTTCGGTTGTACCGTACAGTCCCAGTTTTTGGGTAACGGGTCGTGGCGCGAGAAAGTACATGATTAGCGATAACTGTCGATTGTCAAAACCCGCTCCGTTGTTAGCAGTATTGTGCAACCGTTAGCTATCGTATGGATTTAGTATTGACCATAGTATGGGAACTTTTTGGCTTTTGAATCAACTCACTTGCGTGTGAAGAGGTGATAAAATACCGAAACAGTTACGAATTTTTATCATTTACTAACATGTTGGCGTATTGGGCAAGGTGTGGAATTAATGTCTTTAACACACAGCCGTGTGTAATTTCTGTCCGTGAAGACTATTACTTAAAGAGAGCGTTGTCCTTTAAACTATTTGCTAGTCTATAGTCAATTTTGACAAGTAGGAAACGTCAGATTTGAATGTAACCGTCATTTTTCAATAAAGTTTTAACTAGAAAGCTATTGTTTATTAGTTGTCACGTTGCAGTAACGATATGACAGGACCTACTCAACTCGACACGTGCTTATAGGTCGGAGAGCCGCGTGCTGCCCGCACGTGTCCAGTCCCTTTCTATATATGTATATAGTACATTTCTACAGGCTTCTGGTATCCCAAATGCGTCAAATCGGCTCACGTGCCCATTGCATTAAAAACAATACTTGTTTGTCGATGTGACATTATGTAGAATATGTGCATCAACTTACGTATATCTCTCGGTTCTTGTATGTACCATTTTTGTAATATACAATTTAACTGTGACGTCCATAGTTAAGTCATTTCTATTTAAACAGTGTTTTAATTTAAATAATTTATTACAAAACGTTTTTTACACAAGTGCTTGCATAAATTATTTTAACATAGACAGAGGATAAAAAGAACTCACGTGTTTATGATTCGACGCTTGAAAATCGGCTAAAACGGTTCGGTGACTATCAAATTATTTTGTAATGACGGAGGTGTCATACTGAGTCATTTCTTCGTACAAAGTCCTATTTCACAAACATTGATAACGGTGTATTTACATAAAACATATTTAACGTATTATCCAATACTTGCGAAGTAAATTATTAGCCTGTAATGTTTCGTTCCTGTTCGATATTCTGCGAATTGCTTACATAACAATGCACTTGGGTGCACACACACACACAAACACAGCTACAGTTTTGCGTCACAGTCATAGACAACACGTGCTGAGACACGAGTGGCTCTATGATTATGTCATTACTACGAGCGTATCAATTAGAATACTAGATTGTCACTAGTGCGGTTTATTCAAGAGTGGCATGTATTTTTAATTTAATGTATTCCTTTTATGTACTTTTGTTCGAGTAAGATGACCGCCAAATTTTTTCTAATTAGTCATTCGTAATTCGAAAAATCTGAATAATGATAATGATAAAATTCTATTTATAAATTTTACGTTGCCGGCATATATTGTCGTTATCGCTGTTATCGCATTTTTGTTGCTTCGAATTTAGTTATCGGTGGCGCCGCGTCTTAACTTTGGGTGGTTGACATGTCAAAGTTCGCAGGTTCGTTCAGCCCTGGGACCGAGTGACCTTTCGGCTCGCCGGCAGTGCCGTGATTGTCCTACCTGCGCAGTGCACGTGCCTCGTCGCGCACCGGTCACGCGGCCTCTGACACGTGTGCGCTCTTGAACCTCACTTTACCTCACGTTGTTGTTGCGCAACGAACCGACCGCGCACGTTTGCTCTTCTCTACAGTTATATAAACTGCAACGTGATCCAAGAACGTGAAATTTAATTATTAATTGCCTTTAATGGATGTTACTGCGCCCTTGGCCGTCAACCCGCCATTGTCTGATGATTTTTCGCGGATTTTCGCACGTGACGACATACGATGTATGTTTCGGTCATTCGAATGATTTATGAAACTCCTATACTGTAAAACTAGTCTAAATAAGTAATGTTGCTCCAAATAAGACATCTTTTTATTTAAATTGATGTCATGTTAGTATGACATCAACCTTACTTTTGTACTTTGTACAAAGTTTGTACGGATTCTAGAAACAATCGTTCCAATAGTTATAGAGCCCAACTTGACAACAAGATATTGATAAAAACTGTAACAAACTGAAGCATGATTTAATTCTTTGCTACGGTTTAAAATAAATAGCCACGCTCTTGACCTTACTTTAAATAATATATCTGCTATATAATAGCCGCCATCTTGGAAAAAGTAGAGAAAGTAGTACAGCGGTAACTTTCCACGCGCTTGCCGTTTATTGCGCGGGAAAAGTGGGACGCCCGCCATGTTTGATTTGACGGGTTGCCACCAAGAATGAACGTTAGAATTATTTTATAATATCCGAGCTATTATATAGAGTATTAATACGTGCTTGTTAGCTAAAATATGATTGTAAAAAGTGTGCAAGTGAATAATCGAGAATTAGTTGTTATATTCTACCGGTAAGGTATATTGCTTTGGAATTCGACTTCAACTCTTATCGCCCAAACCACGCTTGCACGATTCGGTCGCAATCGTTTAATTAAAAAACGCTAACAATTATAAACACTGTAAGTACCTATAACAAGAATGAAGTCTCTTGCATTGAATTTCCCGGAGGAAACCGCATTGATAGTGAGAAATAGAAATCGGTTACATAATTTATTATTGATGTTCATGTTGGCGCCAACAGCTCATTGTCTGTGGTTATGAATTATGTCAAGATGTGATGTTTTGCAAACTTCCTACGCGCCAAGTCATATGTTATGTCTTTGCCGCCGGCTGTCGTACCCTTAAGTTATTTTGACTTACCGTTTTAAGGTCAAGTCTTCTGGATACGTTTCAAATATTTTTACGAACAAAAATTACGTATACTTGACCGATTTTTCGCGTTGCAAGTAAGTCTTAATTAAAAGTGGGAATCGGGCTATTTCGGCGCCGGCGGCCTCTATCGGTCGACTCGCGATAATGCTTTGGTGTCAAGGCTAATATTTCGTAACTCCGAGTTTATAAACGTGCCAAGGCCATCCCTCTTTTCCGGTAGAAATTGTCTTTTTAAATAATAGAGATAAGAACGATAACAACTGTCTGAATGAATCAGTTTTTATAACAAAGACAGACCCAGTTTGTCGGCCTTGGTCTATACCTGTTAATTGCTACATTATTAAGAAGCATTTAACCTATTTTCTTGTGCTAGATTCACTTAACATATGTACTTATGTTACATAACAGTTTGAGGAAGTTTAACAAAAGGAGAGCCATGTTTTGTTATACATTTTAAGGTCAGCCCACATCGGTCGAAGATAAATATTTGTTACAATAAAAACGTCAATTATCGTAATAAACCTGACTGTTGGGGAAACCCAATTACATTAAATATTTTCGATGAAAATAACATGAATAAATGCGTCATCGCGATAGGAAACGTTCCTGTCATTTAGATGTGATGGCTCCATCAATCATACGTTGGGCCCTCATATGGCCACGTAGCCGTCGACGTCACTGGTCCACTTCTCCACAATTGGTCGTACACATTCACGTGCGCATCACTAAGTAGGTTACAGTTACGCAGCGAGCGAGATAAAAAAAATAGGTCAAGTTATCTTTGCTTGTCCTCGCGCCGATGAAATTATCGGCGTTGTTATTGCGCGTGAAAAAATCAGCTTACGTAACCCTCCGCCGCATAAAACACATAATCCGAGCAAATATGCCGAGGGTTATGTCCTAATGTCTGTCTTTTTTAACCCTGGACAATGTAAATAGTATTATCGTGCCAATATTTACAGTAGTTTCGGGTTAATTAGGTGACGGTCTCGGCTGTTATTTACCAAGTTATCGCTGCAGATAGTGACTCAATAGTGTTCTGATATCGATAACTTCATGCCGTGATATGTGATTAAATATTAAATAAACTGTTCGACCTTAAGTCTTCGGTATTACTTTCCGTGCAACCTTGCGTTAGTTCCGTATTACATCATATACTTATAATGCATTTCGTGATAAATCTATTTATTTGTTAGCAACGCCTTTGTGTTCTCTAGCCACGGTCAACTTCAGGTAACTATGGAAGTAATTTTAACTACATTTTGGTCTACGTTTACGGAAGCTGGGTTTGCAATAATAACAGTACAAATAGAATTGGTTCCGACACGAACGAAACATGAATTCTGGCCTTCAAATCTTAAATTGACATTCCATGAATTTTCTTCGAAATTTCAATTGCCAGTATTATATAGAACAATGGCCTGAATTTCCAGCTTAGTCATAGTTTTAATATACTATTGTGTGGTTATCTCGCATTGCAGCTGATTGCGCAATATCCACCCCAGGGACGTTGCGTCATGCATCGACACAGAGTGACCTTTAGGCGGATCGATTGCACCCAGACTACTGCATGTCTGGATGTTCTAGAACAGGTGGTGGCACGGCGGCCATTTATAGCAACGGCTGGCTGAATTTGATTTTGGAATTGTTTTCGAAGTTGGCATTTTGAAGCGGAATACGGGATTTAGAAATTTTGATTTTGGATTTGTTATGGATTCAAAAAGTATACTATAGTTTTTAACTGTATAACCAGTTCAAATATTTGGTTCCAGAATTTTAATTGTTACCTATTGTCATTTTAATCTTGTAATTGTTTTTGTAACAGTAAGAAGAATTGTGAGAATTATTGTTTTTATTATTATTATTCTTAAGTGTCTATCCATTTTGTTAATGATTTCTTAATAATATTTTATTAATAAATATGCAAACCTGTATATAAAAAGCATTTTGAATTAGGAAGTTACTTTAAAAAGATCAAGAATCAATATTAATGCTCAACGATAATATTTAAAAATATTCTTAGAATAAGCAATGCGCGTTATTAGCAAAACGTCTAGTTTCCGTACATCCGCGGGCGAATGCACGCCGGATCGGAACCTTGAACCAGTTGTGTAAGCGACTCACAATGGCTTACGACAGAACCGTGCCAGGCGCTGCTTACGACACTAACAACCAACGCAATCCCGCAATTAAAACCACTATACCATTATATTACTACTCTTGACCAATTACAAAATTACTTCTCCAAAATCAAAAACCATTTTTAATAACGATTATTTTATTGATAAATCGATATTAAATTATCAGATAAAGAATTAAATTAATAATTTAGATAACCGCAACACAGGATAGGGCATGTAAACAAATGTAAAAGGAGTTGTGTACGTACAAAACCGCGATGAAAACATAACCGAGGAAGCAGAAACGCAAACAAAAGATTGAAAACAAGGTGAAACGGCGAGGGCCGTCATTGAGAAGCTACAAGAAACGTAAGAATTCAACAAATAAAATGATTAACATGGCATGAATTTTGGCACGACTCGCGCAAGACATGAGTAAACAAATTTGTGAGCGGAGTCAATGACTTGCACGAGGAAAAACATTTCTTTATAGACCAGGTGTTTCAATTTTCATAAATTCCACCCGAATCAATAGCCAAGTTTCACCAATTGAATTTCAAATTGTTCTCAATTTTGGAACATAAATTTTTTATCATGTTTAATAAAGAACAAATTTCTATTTTTAAAATATTTCTTTTATAAATGCGCATTCCAATTGCTTTCCCATATCTGGCGGAAAATTATTGTTTGTTTTATTTTACATTTTTATTTTGTTTGATTTTATTAATGTTTTTGTTTGTAGACTATTTGATAAGTTTATTTTAAATTTGCTTTTGATATCGCGGTATTTATTGAAAGAATAAGTTTTTTGGATCTAAGGGAGGAAAATTAGGAAAGGGAAATATTATTATGATTTTGAATGGACTTGTGATTTTTCAGCAAAATGCGGAAAAATTCTAAATTTTGGACACCTGTTTTTGCAACAAACCTGCAGAAATAATAATAAATAAAAAAATACTTACAAAAATATTTGCGGTGTTTGTGTACTCCTTATCCGGAATTATCCAAATAGTGGGTACAATATCATAATCCACAAAACAGCGATGCACAAACGTTCTATCGTTCACAATAAGTTTTCAAAATAGTAAATAATTAATTAAAATGTTTCACTCCCACTTTACACGTCTTGAATAATTTTTGTCACTATCACAATGTTGTTATGACGAAATATCCACTGCGTATGGCGCTGTGTAACTCCACTCGCTTGGACAGGTCTGTACTGAACAAAGTCTAGAGTGCGACTAAATTTTGTAGTGGGGTCGTCCGACTCCCAGCCTGCAGGCGCGCACACATTGACGCGCTGCCGCTGTGTGTGTGAGCTCTGCGTCAGTGTGAGTGGGCGTGCGCGTGTGTGCGTATTTTACGTAACTTACCCTGACTCTGTCCGTATAATCACTTTAGCCGGTATTGAGTCAATGTAGTGTCCGATTTTTTTAGCTAATTTGCGATTGAGTCATGTATTTGTAGCATTTGCGTTTTCCAAGAAATCATTTAATCGATTGATAAGCGTGTTTAGGTTTAGTTTTGGGCAATTACGTGGCGTAATTTAGTCTAGGCTGTGTAAGAATTTACTGTTTTGCGATATTACAACGTAGTTGGGTAAATGTACAATTATTAAATTGGGGTTTGATTACGGTAATATTTTCGTAATTTTCTTTAGTCTTTTTGCTTTTGTGAATTTGCTTTACATGTTTTGCAATATATTTTGCGAATTTTGCAAAATGAAACTGCCATACTATCGTACTTGGAGTATTAAAAATATTTTTTATTGCGAATGATCTAGATAACAGTTTGTTAGTACCTGATGTTGTTTTCGATATAATTTTCATTATGTTTGGAGTGCGTAAACATGATAATAACATTATCGTGAAACGTAATGACACAGTCTCGAGCGACGGATATTTTTATTCTTTATTTTTATACTTAATAGTTGAGAATACACGTTAGTACAAGTTTATTTAGAACTTGACATCTTTAGACCTGAAATAGGTAATAAATAATTGTAAATATTGCTAACGGACACAGAACCGAGACTTGTAACAACTATCAGTAGATCAGACAAAATTTAGTACATGTCATTGAACCCGTATTTGCCGCATTCATACATATGAGACGAACTAAACCTATACACCCTCCATTTTGGTATTTAACTGGCTATTTCCTTATTTATGATTTAAAAAAATCGTTCTAAGTGTTTGATTCCCAGAAACATATGCTGGAATATATAAATCGTCAATGTTATATTATTACTAGGTATGAACTTTGGACTTGTATATGGTATTATTGTTATATAATGACGTCACAAATATAAGGAATTATTTGCAAAATTACCATTTAACACGTCATTGTTTTATTTAAATCGGTCATCGTACAAGATACGGGATCGGGTTAGGTATTTGTTTCAAGTGGGTTTCGTCATCATGAGTAATTGTGATTTCAAATCGATAACGTATAACTGTATCGATATCTATTTTGCATGTTGTTGTAATGTTAAAAATAGATAGTTATTCATGCCACCATGTTTTAAGTGATGTTAACTGGTTTTAATGTCACTGAACTATTTTATATGTATATTATTTGGTTATTGCAGAAACCATTGCGATAGAAATAACGTGGATTTAATATTCAATGAAACAAAAATATGTTAAATAATTTATTTTATTTTACTCGTATTCAAGATAATTTTATTTTATATAAGTGTTCGTATATGACTATTTATTTTATTCGTCTTGGTAAAATAATTGTGTACAATAATGTTGGTATATTTTTTTTAATATTTGTTTTATAATATTTCATAGACTTTTAATTACTGTAATTTTTCTAATAATGCCTGTAAAATAGATTTTATTATTGCAATATTTTAAGATAAAGATTTTTATAAATATTGATACCTATATATTTTTATGTTTATTTCTGGTAGGTACATATGTATATTTCAGCGTGTGGTAAAGAAATGTATGTGATTTTAAAAAGGATTTTCCGAGAATATGATCCAATGAATAAATGTATATCACGTGAAAAATATCAATGTCAAGGACTTTGTATATTTTTCCATATGTTATGGTATAAAACTGAATTATTCATTAGTTATTGTAAATATTTTATGTCTCTATTATTTTGTCAAACGACCACTACGCCAGTATATTCCCGAAAGAGTAGGCAGATTTATATTTATCTACGATGGCTTGCTGCAACACCATTTTGGTTGAACAGGGATTCGAATCCAAGTGCTTAAGTTCGATATTTTAAAATATTTCCTATACAGTAATTTAATTTCTAACAACGATTTCATTTTTTGTAAGTGGTATAGATTTGAAGTTTCAAGCCGTCAGAAATTCTCTGACAGCATATTCTGAACGTTATCATAGCTACCGGATTTATGTATTATTTATGTCTTTGTTGCTATCACCGGAAGACGATAAGCGTATTGCGATTTTTATTATGCAATCTTTGATATTCGATTGGCTTATCGCTGTTTGAGAATTTTTATAGTTTTATACATACATCGAGGCTTGAATTTTCTTTAAGGGGTAGGGATAAGTTTAATATCCATAGTATGCCAGCTATGTATCTTGTATACCCTAAATCTTACGTAATAGAAACTCAATTGTGGTTAATTGGGCATATATTGAAACTTTTTTCTGTTACTAAGAATATCCTGACAGAAAATCCCAATAGCACTGTCCAAGAATTGAATGTGAAACCTCACGATAGTCTAAACATAAGCGCAAATTTACCATACAACCAACTTATTAAACATAATGTAGATATGATATGTTTATGTTCAATTATCGATAGTAACTCTATTTTTAATATTAGATATTGTATATCATAATTATCTATTTACATGTTACATAATCTATTATGTTTTAATAATCTAATTCTATTTTAAATCTTTATTACATAGCGGTGTGATCACATTTTTCTACCAAGAAAATCTTACAAGTCGTATGAAGACTAAAACTACGCTCGATAGATGGCGTTAGGTGCGCACTCTGCTAAAGTATTTTAACAATTGAAGAATGGATTCTATTGTTTATGCAAGTTTTAGAATACTTTTTGAATGCTGATTGTATCTTTGAGTAATAAATGTATGGGAACATCTTTTTCCTTTTCAATGTAGCTTTGAAATAATTTATAGTTTAATGTAAATATACAAAAAATGCTAACGTATCTAATCAGAAACTCCGATGAATCATACATGGAAGTAATATTACTGTAGACAAATAAATGACGTATTGATTTTACTTAACGAAAAGCTTTTCGTTTGCTCTGTGGCATGGATTCGATTCCCAGGCCGGAGAGAATGTTATTTGTAGACATGACTTTGTGGCATTAGTCTCAGCCGCTTATGTAGGACCTTAACGATAGCTGTTGAAAAATGAGTGTTATACACCTCTGTCTAGGTATTAAAGGATATGCCGATGGGATTATATTTAGTAAATAGATTGTGACAAGATGATTGTGTTGCTGCCAGCCTAAGTTATTTGGTTAGTATCTATCTATATTAATATTATAAAGAGGTAAGATATATCGTTTTTTTGTAATCGAAATTTTGGAAACTACTAAACCGATTTTAATAATTCTACCACCATTAGATAGCTAATTTATCCACAAGTAACATAGGCTATAACATCACGCTACGAGCCATAGGAGCGGTGCAGTCAACATAAACGTCCGAAACCGAGAGGACGCGACGGCTGGTCATAAATAAAGTTATACAAATCAAAATAAAAGAGAAGCTCCTATGAAATCCCTCTTATAATGATCGGTATGATCCTGGCTCTCTGACAGTACTACCTTATATGGCCAGTCAAATTGAACAACAGACATGACTGAGCTAACTGGTAGAACAAGCTCAGTTAACACATTTGTTATTTATTTCAATTCTCCGTATTCGCCTATTTGCGGTCACTAAACATGTTTTCTATATCTTTTTAATGGAGTCTTGTCATATGCTTATTCATCTTGGTATAAAATTAGTAATGATATAGTATTAATTTTGAACAAATATGGTAGGAGGATAGGATTGGAGAGTTCTTACGGAGCGAATCCGTTAACACATGTCCCTTAAAATGCATAAATACTTACCAATTCATTTATTTATTTAAATGGTTAAACATGCTTTACAGGTTTTCCCAAACCACTAAAAAGTAATAAAAACTATTACGTGATAAAACGTTTATTTTTGTACCTATGATATAATTTAAAATTTCCCCACGGATAGTGTTGTTCGGAAATACATCAACGTAATCGAGACACTATTTACGATAACATATTCGACTAAACATTAACTCTATCAGCCATAATAATTTCCAGGAATGACGGGAAACCCTTTTTATTAATAGACAAACAACCGCATTGACCTTGTACTGCGCGCCAAAACAAAAACTTAATCAAAAAGCTCAGATATTATCTATGATTTGACAAAGATGGCGACTCATTTCATACTTTAGATTAAATATAATTAAAACTGTTACATGAAAACACGCGACTGAATCAATTATTAATTCTAATAGCCTTTACAAACACGTGCTTGTCAGACCTATTCTTAATGTTATATAATAAAAAACCTGTTTTGTTTAACTGGTTATGTAACGCGCACGTTTTCGGCGCCATTTTTAAATGATTCCATGACATTGTCACGTCATCGTGTCAACCAGCTCAATGCGAATGTTTTGTCCATGTTGTTCTTGTTTTTGCTTTTTATAGTAGTATTGGTATACGCGCGAAATAAATTATAATTGCTGTTTACGTCGAAGTCTTGTTTACGGGAATTATTTTTACAGATGAGACATTTTAGATTCCTAATATTTTGATAATTTGGCGAGATTCACGTCTATTTTTTACTGGAATAAGTAGACAGACTTATTTCTACTTTTTAATTATTCCACTTTGTCTTATATCAAAGAGATTACTAATATACTTTTAATGTCTTTGCTGGAGCCTGATAGTAAAGACCACCATTTAAATAATTGACATTGTACGTATGATGAGCATATTATATCTATTTTGCATTCTTTTCCATTCTTTCTACACATCTATCGGCTTAGAGTACTCTTAAAAGATAATTGTAACAATTTACACTAACATAATAGTAACACTACATAGCAATGTAATAGGGCTTGGATAAGACCCTTGTAGGACTTATACAATAGGGCTGCTAGTATAAACATCATACAATGAACGAACAACAATGTCAGGTCATAGAATAGACAATACGTGTAGTTGAATAAATAACAATATTTGTATATCATCGCATGCCTCAACGATTGTCCGATTTGTTTCATTTTAGTATTATGTTAGAAGATTGGAATGCTCATTAGATATTATAAAACAATAGTGAAATATGTGTTCAAAGAGTTGTTGATTGAGGAGCAAATGTTATAGTTTCAATAAGCAATTTTAAATGAATTGAAAATTCAATGAATGAATTTGTGAATGCTGTGTATTTGATAATGGTGATTGATAGGGTTGACAATATGTCTGCTTTTTTGAATATCGAATTCAATTTTTAAGAACTGGTTTCGGTACAATCGTTTTGAAAATAGAACTCAATTTGAACACGTATTTCAGTACCAACGTCTTAACTGGAAAAACAATTAATTTAGAATTTGGGTAGGTACTTACTTTGTTTTATTTTGACTCATTGCAAGTTTGTTTTTTAAACTATTAAGGTTGCAAAACGTTTGAAAATTGTAAATATTTGTGTATTTTACCAGATGAAATACAAACACCAACATATACATACACAGTTTCACAGAGAATATCTTGTCAGAAAAGCTCAATAGCACTCTGCCCGACCGGTAACCGAACCCTTACCCTTCGTATAGCAGTCGCATCCACTATCATTGCATCTCGGTGGTGGTAGTGTCAGTCAGTCAGACAGTCAGTGGTGGCAGTCCTGTATATCAAATATCCTTTAATTTAACTTATGGCAACCCTAATACTAGAACTCGTGCTTACAATACTTAGTCACTATAATGACCTATTCGTCTCTACGCGAGACAATTCGATAACATTGTCATCACTTCATGGTATCAAAGATTATCTGAAAAGGAAACCACGTGATGAGGAAAATGGTGTATACGCCACCAAATTAAACAATATGTAACTATTATGTGGAGGTAAAGGAAATACCGAATATCAATTGAAATATTTTTGGTACCAGTGAGTGTATATTTTGAAAATTAATACACTCAATGGTGCAGCCGTACTGTCGGCCAACGTGTTTGGCAGTATATTTTGATAACTTCTACACTCGGTGCGACTGCTATGTAGGTGATGGGTCTGATACCCGGGCGGGCAAATTCTTATATTTAGAAATTTTCTGTTGAAAAATTCTTAGTCCACTAAGTACGGTAGGTATTAGGCTCACCGCTTATTACTTCTTCTCACTAGCCTTTATTATTCCCAAGTCACTTGGGGTCGGCTTTTCTAGTCTAACCGGATTTGACTGGATATCAGTTTTTACACGGAGCGGCTGCCACCTGACCGCCGCAACCCGAAGGCTAACGATACCCTAAGGCTAGACCAGTGACAGGATATTATAGGACACTGACTTCCCAATAACGACTGCCATAGATGTTCATAGCAGCCGGGACCGACGGCTTCACGTGCTCTCCGAGGCACAATATATATAATGATAATTGTCAATCAATACGCACATAATTTCGAATAGTCATATAACTTCCGAAAGTCAGAGGTGCGCGATGTGGGTCCGAACCCGAGACCCTCTACATTGCAGTCTGTTGGTCTCCCCACTAAGCTTATTACTTAGAACCGTAAATAAAGTTGTTGAAATGTAGGTGTGTTGCACCTCTGCCTATCATATACTGTCATATGGTAATTATTTTTTTATAGAACTGAGGTGCCAAACAAGTATACGGCTCACCTAATGGTAAGTGGTCACCGTAGTTTATGGACGCCTGCAACACCAGAGGCATCAGTTGCGCGTTGCCGACCCTTAAGGAAAGGAAGAAGAGAAAAAGGAAGTGGAAAAAAGGAGCGGGAAGGGGTTAATAGGATAATTGGGCCTCCGGCACTCTCACTCACCGAACGAAACACAACAGTAGGAATACTGGTATTTCACGTCGATATTCTGTGAGAGGGTAGTCCTTCTCGGATCAAGCCGGGCCATTCATGCCGAAATCAGCAAGGCTCTACTACTTTCTACAGAATATACCACGGGGAGTGCGCTGAAGAGTTATTCTACCTTATCCCGCCCTCCCCTTTCCTATCCAGAACAACGCGTGCTGGCTCAGATGCCATCCTTACACGGTGTACTAGAGTGCGTACCAACAAGTTTGGGTCCTCATACCTCTGCTGAACGATCAAGGCATGGAATTCTCTGACAAGGCACGTGTTTCCTTCTTCCTTCAATCCTGGGTCCTTTAAGCGGGGCGTGAAAAAGCACCTTCTCAGGCCGTCAAAGTAGAGACCTCAATTGCCTCGGCTGCTAAGGGGACGATGTGGAGGCCACTGCTCTTAGACCACACGACTGCTTACCCTCAGGCGCGGGGTGTGGTCATTTTGACGAGCAAAAAAAAGCTTGATTTCAATTAATAAATATAAATATATAGAACCTGTACAATGGCATAGTGGCTTAAGTGTTCGCCTTACCGTTGATACTGCGCCGATAGTTGTCGGTTCGATTCCACATGGGACTGAAATTAGTTTGATCCACAAGTATTTGTAATAAGTCCAGGTGTTGTTTGAATATTATAAAGTCACTTGTGGCACAGGATTGAATCTTAGTACAGGAAGAGAGTGATTTTAAAAATAAAATCTGGAATATAATCAAGGGTCTCAAAAAACTTCCAACGAAGTGCAGAACAAAATTATTCTGTAGAGAGGTTAGGAATACTCTAAACCAGAGAGTGTGAGAAATAAAATATAATAAGAGTAACTGAACCATTCTAGCTTCAAGAAGGTATAGCAGGACGTCTGTCTGTTCCTCTAGCAAAACAGGCGTGACTATAAATGTAAAAAAAATACTTTGTTTCAGGAATCTAACGTAGAAGAAACGATTGATTTTTACTTAAACAATCACTGACCCATCATGACTGTTAACATATATAATATTATGAAAGGATTATTTCCCGACACGTTTAGGGAAATTTAGTTATTTCCTCACACGTCTGGGGAAATTATCTTTTCATGTTTAGGGAAAAGAGAGGGTTAGTTTCGTTTAATATTCTTACTTAATTGTATGACTGTTGGATTAGTCACTAAAGCGTCACTGTCTATCATAAAGTTTGATATACGGGTAAGGCAAAACTGATTTCTTGAGTTGTTTTTAATTACAAGAAGTTTGTTTTGCAAATTTTTCCTCGTTGGGGCAGCGATAGTGAATGTGACTGCTGTGTATGAGGTCTCGGGTTTAATTTCGCAATGTTCTGTAGGATATTTCTGTTAAGAAATTCTTAGAAGCAACAGTATCCAGAATCCTGTAAACGGTAGTATGCCCTTCCAACTACAGAGTCCCTTGCTAATTTTAGAGCAGAGCCTCTTATAGTGAATTTTCTCAAGGTTAACAACATTTAGCCTAATTCAGATATCAAACCTGATACTTCACGAGTCAGATAAAGGTCGCAAATTAATTACTATCCACCAAGGTTACCCTTATATGTAATATATTGTAATTGATAAAGATAAAATGAATGTCAACCAATAATCCCATTATCGAAATATATAATAACATTTATATATTAGACATAATATCGATATGAGTATGTCTGAAGGCCAAACATTTATGAATGAAGATTGCTAGACGAAATTTTACAATCAACTCTTTTTCTTACAGAACGACATACATTTGACTGCACGAATGGTGTAGTGGTTTAAGTTTATCTCGCCGTTGCCACGGGTTCGAATCCCTCACGGGACAAAAATTTTATATGATATACAAATGGTTATTCCGAGTCTGAGTGTTCGTTGTGTCCGTTGTCTGAATGTTTGTAAGTCGTCCGCGACACAGGAATAATTCATAGAGCTTTTTTTTACGAAGAAGCAAAAATAGGAGCATAATATTGTCTTATGTTATTTTCTATTTCTAAAAATAATTTTCGAATTTCGCTCACGAATTGTGAACCCCCATTTTTTGGCACGCCAACGTAGACCCCCGTCGAGTCTCCCGTGGATCCCTGAGGGTCCACCTGGAGCACTTTGGGAACTATTGAGTTAAAGGCTTTACGTGGTCTCGATAGCTCACAAGACCACTTTAGCTCACAAGAATATTACCAATTTTATAGATAGCTTAGATAATGTTCTAAAAGCGCCCTCACAAACTGTGATCATAATGGGTGATATAAACATAGATATCAAGCCTGGGAACATTGACAGTAATTCCGATGACTATCTATCCTGTGCAGCCTCTCACGGACTTCTACCTGCACATTATTTTCCCACGCGTGGAGCAAACTGTCTTGATCATGTGCTTTTAAAGACTAATCTTTCCGCCACAACGCTTGTTATTAAATCATCAATTACTGATCACGAACCTGTTCTAATATTTTTGCAAAGTGATAAGAAATATTTAAATAGATATCGCACTAAATGCAAAATTAATTATGAATTGGCCATAAATGACATCAATAGTGCTAACTGGACCCCAATTTTAAATATTTCTGATCCAAATGTAGCGGCGAAAGATTTTATAGAAGGTATATCTTCTATCATTAAAAAACACACACAAATACGTACAATCCCTAGAAAACAACGATGCCTTAAACCATGGATTACACCTGGTCTTCTGCGCTGTATCAGGCATCGTGATCGCATGCATATTCAGTTAAAAAAATCAAATAACAATGAAATACTTAGAATTTCATACACGAGGTACCGTAATTACTGCAATTTCCTTTTAAGAAAACTTAAAAAAGCGTATGAAAAGGCAGAGTTTGCTAAAGCTAAATGTAACCCTAGAGCCACATGGGATGTTATTAAAAAGGTGTCCGATCTAAAAACCAATCCCACATCCCCCACTGAACTTCTAAATCTCCGTGACACTCCGAAATCCTCTCTTAATTTCATTAATGATTTTTTCTCCAACATTGGTAAGAGGCTAGCATTAAATTTAAACCCTACTCTCACGACTGTATCGCCCCCAACTGGTTTATTCAACTCAAGTGGTTCTATGGTTCTTTTTGAAACTACTGAGGACGATGTCAAGACCATAATTAAAAATCTTCGATCTGACTCTGCTACAGGCTGGGATAATATTCCCACAAATATAATTAAAAGCACAAGTGATGTATTGGTCCCTATTATTACTCACATTTGTAACGTCTCGATCGTGTCTGGTGTCTTCCCAGATGTCTTTAAGAAGGCATTAGTTGTCCCTGTTCATAAGACCGGTTGCAGGGACGATATCAACAACTATAGACCAATCTCAATCCTAACTACCATGTCAAAAATACTCGAGCGCATCCTGAGTAAAAGCCTTATTAACTACCTCGAATCATTTAAAGTCCTAGCCAACAATCAATTTGGTTTTAGGGCAAACATGAGCACAGAGGATGCTGTTTTGGCTTTATCTCAACACGCAGTCGGGCTCCTTGACAATAAAAGGAAGAGTTTAGGCATATTTCTCGATTTGTCTAAAGCTTTTGATACCGTCTCAGTACTGCTCCTATTAAGAAAAATGGAATGCATTGGAATCCGGGGACATGTCTTAGCTATTTTTAAGGATTATTTGAGCAATCGGACCCAAATTGTCAAGATTGGACAAAGTGTGAGTGATGAGCTTCCTATCTCATATGGCGTGCCTCAGGGTAGTATTCTAGGGCCCATCCTATTCCTCATTTACATAAATGACCTATGTAAACTGCCCCTTGAACATTGTAAAATTTTTACATATGCTGATGATACAGCATTGGTCATTGATGGTATGGATTGGACCCAGTGCTACCTAAACGCAGAGCTCGCGCTGTCTCGTGTGATGCAATGGCTAAACAATAATTTACTTACTCTAAACATTAATAAAACAACGTTAGTACCATTTGCTATCAGATCACACTTACTTCCACCCCATTGTTTTACACTAAAAGCTCATACGTGTACTTCTCCAACTCACTGTAAGTGCCTTACAATCACCAAAGCAACCAGCGTAAAATATCTGGGAGTACATATAGACCAAAACATTAACTGGCATAAACATATTGAGAATATCTCGAATAGAATACGTAAATTAATTTATATCTTTAAAAAGCTACGTAGATCTGCAGACAAGGATACTCTGATGATGGTATATTTTGCATTGTGCCAATCACTTCTAACCTATTGTATACCAATCTGGGGAGGTGCCACGGACAATGTGTTTATCCGATTAGAGCGGGCACAGAGAGCGGTCCTCAAAGTTATGTTCTTTCGACCCCGAAGGTATTCCACACTACAGCTTTATGTAGAATCCAAGCTATTAACAGTGCGACAGCTCTATGTCCTTCACACCGTGCTTCGGAAACACTTAAGCCGACCGCCCACATTACCCACTGGTAGACTTAAGTACAAGGTGTTCCCTATTGTGCCTCATAGAACTTCATTTGCTAACAGACAGTTTCATAATAACAGTTCAAAGTTATATAATTACCTAAACAAAACATTAAATATTTCTTTAAAAAATAAGTATCATTGCAAATCAATGGTAAAATTACATCTTCAAAAATTGGATTACCGTAATACTGAGGATTTATTACAAGGACGTTTAAGATAACGTCATACTCATATAGAATAATAACATTGTTTAGTAACGGCGCAATTAAACTAAATAATTAAATAATAACATATATAATTATTAATCACACATGTACACACACACACACACACCCACACACACATACACACACACACACACACACACACACACACACACACACACACACACACAAACACACATACACACATTTGATACTAACCTATAATGAAATTGTTTTCTTTTCTTGTTTTATTCTCTTTTTTATATTATTTTCCCTATGATTCATAAGATGATAGAGGCTTACAATGGATACATTAATACGGGGGGCGCTGACTACTGAAATACAGGTATATATACCTAGTTCAGGGGTCAGAGTTTTTAGACAAGTGCATATACTTAAGCCTCAATTTCTTGTTTTTTTTTTTTATTGTATTTTGTGTCATATAAGTTTGAACAATAAAGTTTATTATTATTATTATTATTATTATTACTTATAGACGTCAGACAGCAGCAGCTGAAGCGGGCTGGAACCAGGACGCGATCGGTTTATATCTCAGCTACCGGCAGGAGGGAAAGAGGAGCGCCATCTACCACCTCGGCTACTGCTCCGTACCTCGGTACGGGCTACCGAGGTACGGAGCAGGCGATAATTGTCAATCAATACGCACATCATTTCTAAAAATCATATATAACTTCCGAAAGTCAGAGGTGCGCGACGCGGGTTTGAACCCGAGGCCCTCTGCATTGCAGTCTGTTGGTCTCCCTACTGACTTTCATTTAAATAGCTTAAATTGTAGAACAGTTCAATAATACTAGTGTTAGTTAGTTGGACGTGTGTTATCCGCACTTAGCCACACAATTGGGCCATTGTGCGTAAGTGATCGACGCGAAAAGTTGTTCGGTCACTCATACCACCCCAGCTCAGTCCAGAAAGACAATAGGGGACCGGTGTTGCACAGTACTTCCTTCATCGTTTCTGGACTGTTTAGTAGTTTCGCTCGTTGGTTGCTCACGCTTTTGCAATGCAGCAGCACGTGAGCCGGTGTTTCCTCGGTCTCCATGCAGCCTCTACATATAGGGCTGTCAGTGATGCCGATGTTAAATAGGTGTTTGTTGAGTGAGCAGTGACCTGTTATTATACCCACTAGATGACGCAGGTTTTTCCTTGAAGAACGTAGCAGTTTGCGTGACAGATGTATGTCTAAGGAGGGAAGGGCTTCCTTTGTCTGTCTACATTCCTTTGTTTCTGCCCATTGTTTTTCATGTAGTTTCGTGGTTCTGTCACATAACCATGTTTTGAGTTGGCAGAAGGGTATCGGGGCAATTGGTTCGGGTCCTACCATTTTAATGCTCGATCCTCTCTTTGCCAGTTGGTCTGCAGCGTCATTGCCAGTAGAGTTGCTGTGGCCGCGTATCCATTGCAACGTTACCCGATTTTTCGTTGCAATTCTTTGCAGCTCACGGTGACACTCCAGGATGAGTCCACTGTTAAAGCAGTTGCTTTTCAGAGCTTGTAATACCGCGGCACTATCCGAGATAATGCGTATCGTCTTATCGCTTATACCCCTTGATGTAACCGCTGTTGCAGCCCGGGTGATTCCAACACATTCTGCCTGGAAGATAGTGTTGAGGTTTCCCAGGGTTGTTGAGTAATTGATGTTTAGGTCGTGGGAGAAGACTCCGACTCCTGTTCCTGATTTTGTTTTGGATCCATCCGTGTATATTCTCACTTCGTGTATACCAGAGCTATCTTTGAATTCTTCATGAAGTTGGATGTGGTATTTTTTGTCGAAAACAAAAGTTTTTGGGATGATATCACATGTCGCCGCTATCATTGGAATTTCGTTGTAGTACTAGTACTTTATTGTAATACTAGTGTTATAGTTCTAAATTATGCGATAAAAGTGTTTTAAAATAAACAACGCGACAAAATCTGTATAAAGTAGTTTTAATTTTAAAATTGTATTTACAATTTAAATTTACAATAAATTTTTACATTGTCATACGCAATGCAATTCTTTCTTTTAATTCCTTGATAATAATATGAATGGGAGGAAAATATCATCCACTCATACGCATGTTCGTCACTAATTGTTTACAAATAGTGTCGTAAGCAGAAATGTAATTGGTGATACTTTTACACCATCAAAATTCCCTTACTATGAAAGGTTTCCTTATGCGTAACTGCTGACTGGGATGACGATACATTAGGCAATATATTATTTTGATTTCCTCTCTGGTAAAATGGAAAACCGCGTATGTTTCTCAATATTTCAACATCACTACATATTATTAAATAAAGTCCTCCGACGCGTCTGCTTGCGATAAACTCAAAAACTACTGAACGGATTTTCATTCGGTTTTCACTAATATATAGAGTGATTCATAAGGAAGGTTTATGTGTATAATTTGTTTTAGGTTTTGTACTACCCGTGGGAAGCCGGGGTAGGTCGCTATATTATTTAATAATAACGACAGCGCAGTTTACAAAATTACCCACTGGCCTCTTCTACAATCTAACGCGCTGGCTCAGTGCGGATTGGTAGACTTCTCACACTGTCTTAATGCTGGGTAAGGACCTCTTCACAGTATGGGTAAAGTTAGGCCATAGTCTACTGCGCTGGCCTAGTGCAGCTAGATATACATCTTCAAAAACATTATGGAGAAATGTCAGACATGCAGTTTGTCTTCACACGTTTTCTTATACCGTTAAAACGAGCGACATTGAACTATTTGCATGACTTCGAAAAGTCAAGAGGTGTGCGTCGTGGGATCGAACTCGAGACTTCAGCTATGTGGCAGTCCACTTGTAACTCCTCTGGTGTTGCGGGTGTCCTTCGCTTACCATCAGGCGATCCATGTGCTCGGTTGCCCATTAACCCTTAAAAAAAACTAATCACTCACTCAAGCGTTCCCGACAAATGAAACAACTTTTCTCACTATGGAGACAACGTGTGAATGTTACCTTTTTTTGTATTTCACGTGTGGAAATGTTCCTGATGATTACCTCCTTGCCACAAGAGGGGAAATGTCGGGCTCTCCCGAGACTTCGGGCCTAGAGACTAAAAATCACCACGGTGTGTATGGTGGAATCACCACGGTGACTACTGACATATAAACTAAGCAACATGTGTGTTCAAATGTTTTTAACAGCCCGGTGTTAGGAAGAATGGGTTGCACACCCGTGTCTCGGAAAGAACGTAATTCCGTTGGTTTCAGGTTGATGATCTCTCTCTAGTCATGTTGGATTGTCACCCCATCGGAGTCCCATAGAGAGTACCCTTGTGTTTGCGCACACACTTGTACACAATAATATATTATACACAGATGGCCAGTCTTCGTTAAGATTGGCCTCCGTGACTGAAATTCGGTCTAGAGGACGTTATGATTGTTCGTAGTAATATGGCGGGATTTTCGTTAGCCCCTTTGCGTTGCATAATGGTAAATCGTTAATAGATAGGCTAGTTAATTATGAAATAGAAGAATAGTAGATAGTTCGGTAAATAGAAATCGGCCTGGAAGATGTTTCTGCTTGCTATTGGCATAAAAAATCTAAAATCATTGTCCATAATATTATTGTTCTAAACATGAATGATAACTAGAGTGAAAACAAATCGTATTACTGGTCACCTTGAAGATAAGCGAGCGACATCGGCTGCGCGGGCGCACGTCGCGACAGATTTCCGCATTTTCATTAAAGAAGTTTCTAGTAATAAATATGTATAATCTTAGTTATTTTGGGGACAATATATAAAGAGTTTATCTGTTATATTTTTAGTATAATTATCTCATGTGTTATTATTTGCAAACAGATAAATGAGTTTATTTTTTTACATGTAATAATGTTGTATGATTGCTTCAATACGTAGCGGTAGAGAAAGCAATTGCTGTGCGTGAGGTCTCGGGTTCGACAACGTGTTATTGGGTATGTTTTTAATAATTGTTTGCAGTGGTATCGTGGTGCATGCCACTGTGTCGGTGATAGGCTCGTCCTATATTACGTTGGACCTAAAACCATATCTGTCAAAAAGTGGGTGCGATACGCTTCTGTCCACATTTTCGGGATTTAGGAGTGAAAATTTATGTATGTAAAATTGTTATATAATTTATATATGTTTTTTAAAGTGTCTTGTGTCTTGTATCTACCCCTTGCGGTATGTAGGTACATAAGTTTGATGTGTGTATGAACATTTGAAAATGGTTGCTGACTGCCATTTTGTTTTTTTTATATGTGACACATAGATTGTCATTGATTTTTATATATATACATATCACGATGCAAGTGTCACCTTAAAAGGTCAAATAGAGATGGATTACATCACTAGTTAGTTATAGATATACCTATTGGTCTGGTGGCATAGGGGCAAACATAAGGACGTCTGTTAGACATCAATGTTACTGAAAACCTGAATAGAAAGTTTGCAACACTTGGGAATCGAACCCAAACTGTTTAGCGATGTAATATTGTCTTAAGTTTACGCGAATGTTATACCTTGAGTTTTCAGGCGAGCTTTTGCTGTTTACCGGATCCAGACTACGAATATTGAGAATTACTGAAAAAATAATGCATTAATATTTTGCCTGAACTGAGAATCGAACTCAAATCCTTATGAGTTATGAGAGTTGTTCCGAGTCTGGGTGTTCTTTGTGTCCGTTGTTTGAATGTTTGTTAGGTCTCCCGTGACACAAGAATTACGAATATTCTATGAAAAAGGAAGAAAATGACTTTTTACGAATTTTCTCGCTGTTTGTTTGTAAAACACTATTTTCATATAATTTTAAAATTATTAAATTACTATACTTCTATTCAAGTTTACTATTATTAACATTATTAAATTATGTTTTACATTTTTGCAAAACACTGTTGTTATCTTATCGGCACAATTAATGTTATAATTGGGGAAATAACTTTGCTTGTTTGTCGGTCACTTATGTATTTTCTTAGAAACTGTTTTACCGATAATCATGTGGAACGGAAGTTGTTTTACCAAAGTCGACTGTATGGTATAAGATACGAAAAAAACACAATAAAGTTGACGTATTCGTTTAAAATGACGACTGCAAAAGCAGATAAATTACAAATTTCAAAATATGCCTTTATTTAAGTCTTGAGCAACGATAGCCTAGTGGGAAACCGTTGGACTGCCACGCAGCGGTCTCGAGTTCAATCCCAAGCCGCGTATCTCTCACTTGTCAAAGTTATGTGCGTATTAAAGTTAATTATCGCTTGCTTTAAAGATAAAGGAAAACATCGTGAGGAAACCTGCATGTCTGAGAGTTCTCCGTAACTTCTTGAAGATATGTGAAGTTTGCCAATCGGCACAAGGTGACTATGGCCTAACTCTTCCCACACTGAGAAGAGGCCCGTGCCCAGCAGTGGGCAATAGTTTAATAGAGGGCTGATATTATTATATTATATATAGTTTGCTTAGGTAGCGCAGCGGTATTAATTGCGAATGCTGAGTACAGGATCGGTTCTCGGCCGGTCTTGCGTTCGATTGCCAGTTCGGACAATATGTTTTAGTGTGTCTTACTCAAGAAACTCTCAGTAATAACACGGTGTTTAGAACTATGTCTGGTAAAGGACAATAGGTTTATCCACTATTACATAGGATTTGAAAAATATATGGCGAAATGTATTTGTTATTTACCTCTGGTTACCCCTTCGGAGAAATAGGCGTGTGACTATGTATATAAAAATAAATAAAATAGATAAAGCCGATAAGCCGCGAGCCAAAAGGTACTACCTTTTGGCTCGCGGCTTCGCTTGCTCGAGAAAACACTTTTGCTGTATGAAAAGTACCCTATGTTCTTTTCTGTACCTCTGAAAACTTGTATACGAAATTGCATGATGATCGGACGAGGAGTTAAGGCGTGAAAGCGTAAAAAAATAACAATCACTTTCGCATTTATTTGGCCTTTCGCCGGTTCTGTTATTAATCAGGCCTTAGTTACTTATTTGTATAAGCCGTCATATTATACTCCTAGCGATAAAACATCTCACAGATTTTGGCATACATTTTTACATACCAAAATGTTGGTAGGTTAAATAAATTGAAATATATTTGTACCAAAAAAATTATGTCATGTTTTCATTTGAAGATAAAAAATGGCGTCTTTGTCGCGTTATTGCCCTCTTATATAAAAATATTTGTGATGATAAACGCTGTTATGTAGGTACAATCTTTGATTGCTAATCGTGGCCTAGATCCGTCAGTTTGTAGGTACTGATAAGGTTGAGTGAAAACATTTTTGGCAGTGTTTTATCAGACATTTTTGCATTGCATATAAAATTAATACCTATTGAAGGTTTACTTTGCAAGGATATTTTAGCATTAACAAATATTTTAAAGATAATAGCATTATTATTCCAAAGCACTTTACAAACATTCAAATAACTGCAAACTCAGCAAAACTGTAAGTGGATGACACAATTTTATGTTCCGTGCAGGATTCGAACCCATAAACCCGAGTGTGTCCTACCCCGAAGTAGAGGCAGTGGCGATGCGACCACTTAAACAAGTATGCCAACTTTGCAGTCAATTTAGAGGGGATTTCTTCTCTTGTTTGCTTTTCCTTTTACATAGGCTGTGGTAACTGTTTACCAGCTACCACTTTCAAAATTTAGCTGGTTCCGGTGGTACCCCGAAATTATGCTTTTTTTTTTTGGAAATTTTCGGTTTTCAACGAGGGGTATTCCTCAAAATATCCGTCGACCGACGTTTAAACAAGTAACAGTCATAAATTTTCGTGGACCCCCACTTATTAATTGTGAACCCCATTTTTTTGTCAAGCCAACGTAGACGTCGAGTCTCTCGTGGACACCTGGGGGTCCACCTGGACCACTTTGGGAACTAATGGTGTAGAGTATTATTTAGATTTGATTATGTTAACGCGACTGATATTATCAACGCTTTTCAATCTCTGGAATCTAAAAATACGGGCGAGCTCTGGGGTATCTCCATTAAGGTCGTAAAAATTATAATAGATATACCACTTAAGAAACTAAGGAACTAGACCGTGTGCATGTTTGCCTCCCAGAATACCGCAATAGGAATACTGTGTCACTGGGAAGGACACAAATATTAAAAAAAAAACCGCAAGCAAAGAATATCCAGACTCGGAATTATTATTTGTAGATCACACAATTAATGGTCTGTTGTTTTCTTTTTTAACCCCCGAAGCAAAAACGACGGGGTGTTATAAGTTTGACGTGTCTGTGTGTGTGTGTGTGTGTGTCTGTCTGTGGCATCGTAGCTCCCGAACGGATGAACCGAATTTAATTTTGTTTTTTTGTTTGAAAGGTGAATTAGTCGGGAGTGTTCTTAGCTACGTTTGATAAAAATCGGTCCAAGATGGCCGCCGCCACAAAATGGCGGATTACATATTTTTTCACAACTCCCTCAATATGGGTATCAAATGAAAGAGCTTGACTAGTAGAATACTATACACTATGATAAATTTCAAATCCAAGATGGCCGCCACAACAAAATTACATATTTTCACAAATAAACCTCTGCAACATGGTTTTGTTGCTCGTAAATCTACCAATACGAATTTAATGTGTTATGTAGGTGACCTGGCAAATGCCATTGACTTAGGGCTTCAGACTGACGCGATTTACACTGATTTTTCAAGTGCTTTCGATAAAGTTGATCATGCGGTGCTACTACACAAACTTGAACATAACTTTGGAGTTGGGGGTAGCTTGTTGGCTTGGTTCAAATCATACCTATGTAACAGATGTCAAAAGGTAGTTAAAGATGGATATTGCTCCAACCCCTACGTAGCCATATCTGGAGTGCCTCAAGGCTCGCTTTTAGGCCCTATACTGTTTGTGTTATTCATGAATGATATCGTTACTTATGTTAAACATTCCAAGTGCTTACTCTTTGCAGACGATCTAAAATTATACAAAATAATCAACTCTCCTGAGGAAGCTGCAATGCTACAGGCTGATCTTGCGGGTATCGGTCAGTGGTGTAATATCAATAACATGACAATTAATTCTAGCAAGTGCTATCACATTAAATTTTCGAAAAAAAGAATTCCTGTCAGATCTTCATACAAACTTAACGGAGATAAATTGAATGAAGTCACTACAGTTAAGGATTTGGGAGTAGCTATGGATAGTAAATTAAATTTCATCAATCATATCGATTCAATTGTTAAAGACAGCCAAAAAATGCTCGGCTTTATCAAGCGCATAGGTAGAAGATTTAAAAAAGTAAAAACCTTACAAATTTTGTACTACGCCTTAGTCCGTAGTCACCTCGAGTATTGTAGTCAAGTCTGGAGTCCATTCTATAAAGTCCACATAGATAGATTGGAAAGGATACAAATATCATTTACAAGATTCTTAGTGTATAAGGAAAATAGTAATGTTGGAGGAAAGATTAGCAGAAGATCAGGTTACGAAGTTAGACTTAAATATTTTAAAATGTATTCTCTCCAATGTAGACGATCGTACCTTGACATGACATTGCTTCACAAAATTGCCAATGGTACAGTTTCGGAACCGTACCTTTTAAGTCAATTAAACTTTACTGTCCCGAGATTAAATACTCGAAACCAAAAAACTACCTTCCACATATATCGTAGTAGAACTAATGTCGGCAAACATTCTCCTCTTCACCGAATTCAAAGCACCTATAACATGTATTCCATCTCCAACAACTTTGACATATTTCATGACAAATTGGCGCAATGGAAGCGTCAAATGCTGCAACCATACTCTACTGAAATGCTTCGTAAGATACGATCATGAGAAATTTCATAATTATATTCTGTATAATAATAATTATTTTAACTAATTTCTGTTTGTAATACTTATTGTTATTATTTTTAATGTCCTTGTTATTTTTCTATATTTTTTGTTCCGTGTTTTATATATTCGTGTTCTATAAACATTAATTGTAAACATGATGTACTTTAAAGGTTACAAGACTTTGCTATGAATGCTGTTTCACACCTGTTATTGGCAAATAGGCTGGTCTGAAACTTATTCATTATTTATATTTTGAATTGTATTACCTATAAGCTGTTGGTGTGCCATTTAATAAATAAATAAATAAATAAATAAAAAATTTTCAATATAGGTATCAAATGAATATTGTGACGGGGGTTTTTTAAATTTTAATTGTTAATGTCCGTGTTAAGAATCAAAGTCTGCGATGCGGTAAACTAAACTGTCTGGGTGTACTTTATATCCGTCACTTGTAACATACAAACATTTTATGTCGTCTGCACGTTTGGCGTGTTGGTTTAAGTTCTCGCTATTGCCACTACGGCAAGAGTAGAGCATTAGATGACTACACGAGAAAATCTGTGATTTAAAAATAGTTGTCCAATACTGCGTGCTCATTGTGTCCGTTCTATCAATATTTGTAAAGTCTACGGCGACACAGAACGTATTACTATTACTGGAATTGCCATTAAAAAACGAGCAATCACATCAATATTATTTCCTTGTTCCTTTTTATATTTCTTCGAACACACAACACCCAGAACGGTGGCATTGGCAAACAATTACACGCTGCGTCATCTACGCATTCTTTCGCCAATAATTTCGATAGCCTCATCACACTTAAAACGTAACTCTAGTTTATTTGCTTAACCGTTTAGTCCTAAATAGTTAGAGATCAGAAGAGTCACAATGTCGGCTGAGGGGCCGTTGACACGGCTGAATTAGATATGTACGGTGACGTCACTCGGCGGGTCGTTGTGACCGCCCACGTTACACGTAATCTCGATATTTCGGTAATGTCGGTCATGTCTAACGTATAGATACATCGTCTCACGGTTATATATCGGATAGGAAGAGGTGTTATACATTCAGGTTGCGCTATGATTTAGATATAATCGGTAATATAAGTCGATCTATACTTGAGAAATTTCAATTACCTCTATCTTTTGAAGTAATAATTATAATATAGCATGTAAACTGAAATGAATTACGTGTTCTGGTAGGTTCCCTATTTATTCGCATAAAATTATATGTCATAATTTAACACGGCATACTTTTACTTATCCTAATTATAGCTACGCACAATATTCATTTGGCTTAACTGTTTAGGCACCATTTTGTTTAAGCATAGTTACTAAAAGCATAATAATTGTTAAGCATACTATTATAAAGCATGAGGTCTTGTAAATTTTGTGTTTGCATTTAATAAAATACTTTTTGTATATAAAATAAACATGTTGGCGGCTTAACCTTTAACGTTACTCTATTGTATATAATAATATATATATTTTGTTTTTTTTTTAATTAGCCGCATTCGCTACCGCTGCGCCACGGAGGCAGTTCTAAAATGTAGTCGGTATATAAACGTTGTAACGTTAGAACGAGAAAGAGAGAGAGGTAGGGAAAGAGAGAGACAGGCGGAAGGAGAAAGAGGCTGAGTGTTCTTTGTGTCCGTTGTTTGAACGTTTGTAAAGTCTCACATGACACAGAAAAAAAACATAGCGTGGTATTTGTCTTTTTAAAATGTAATGCATGATTTTTCTTAATGTGGAAGTGTATTTTAAATGAAGTTCAACATAATAGTTTGTATTCATGTCGTCGTAAATTTAATGGTGTATACGGTGACTATCTATGTTAGGGTTTTTCCTACACATACAGCAAATACTCGTTAATTTGTTTACTAACATTGTAGTAAACAGTCGTGTAATTGATGACACTCTTCCACGATAAAAAATCCTCACTACGAGGGTCTTCCTCAATGACCTATTTACGCATATTAGTGTATGCGCAACGATCGTAGGTGTTAAGTTTTCCTTTTATAGGAAATTCTAGCTAAAAGTACGGTGTTTACGTAGAACCTAAAGTAGGTTAAAAGAAATGGAGGCGTGACGCACCTCTTATAGGGATAAAGATGTGTAACACTACGTAAAACGTGAGCGTTAGTGTCAAACGCGGAGGAAAAGATTCATTCATAAAATTATCCATCATGTAGGAAAGTCCCCTTTCTATAGTTCATAATAATTATATAAGAATATAATTATTACGGAGTATTGATATATATATTAATATACATATACTAGCTCTGTATATAAAATGTCCCATTGGGCACTGGCTTCTTCTCAGCTTGAGCCACGTTGGCCCGGGGCTGGTTGATAGACTTCACTCATTCTCGAGAACACTATGGAGAACTCTCAGACATGCAGGTCTTTCACGATGTTTTTCTTCGCCGTTAAAGTGAGCAATAATTAACTATTTAATACGTATATAAGTTTGACAAATCAGAGCTGGGTTCCTTGGGATTGAACTCGAGACCTCGTACCTCGTCGAACGGACTTTGACTAGCTTAATGTAGCTTCATGCTACTGCAAATTGTAGAAGTATGTTATCATTCAGTTGTCTCGCAGTGGTGAGAATGCTAGTGGCAGTGGCCACTGCATTGAGTGTTGTGGGTTTGATACGGGACATAAATTGTGATATACACAAATTGTTGATCATAGTAGAGATAAAACGAACGAGATCAACGGACTCAAAGGACACCCAGGTGTTCCTCGTGTCCGTTCTTTCAATGTTATTTATTTTATTTTATTCATTTATAATTCTTTAAAAGTCTTCCACGACTCAGGCAGTATAAAAAAAAGATTTCAATCTTATCTTATCTTATCTTATCTTGTGTGGGGAGCCAGTCAGTACAGACCGGCGACACTTCGACCCAGTGGGATCTTTTGTGTCGACTTCCCCAATAACGACAGCCATAGATGTTCATGGCAGCCGGGATCGACGGCTTAACGTGCTCTCCGAGGAGCAGGTGATAATTGTCAATACGCACATAACTTCCGAAAGTCAGAAGTGCGCGACGTGGGTTCGAACCCGAGACCCTCTGCATTGCAGTCTTTTGGTCTCCCCACTGAGCTATCACTGCTCTCAAATGATTAAACTAATCAGTAAAATATATTTTCCTTATACTTAGGATTCTTAGTGTAAAATCAATCTATCTACACTCGGTTTGCGGGTTATAGTGACTATCTTTTTCCGAAATATGGGTTAAGGTAGTCATATTTTAAACTAAATTACTGAATAAACGAAATATTATAGAGCTCTTTACATTAAGTAGGTCACAGCGATGACATATTAGAAGTTATGTACTACAGAATTTGATAACGTTATGGAGGCAGCTTAATGAGGTAAAATACATATTCCAAAGCCTTATTTTATAAGGTTTGGCGTTCTAAGAAATGAAGTTGACTAAGCAACAAAATTATTTATTTATTTTGAGTACTAGATTTTGCTCGCGGCTTTACTCGAGTAAATGTGGGTTATGCCAATTTTCTATCTCTTGGGAACAGTATTTCTATTCTTGATAAAAGGTGCTCAATGTTTTTTGTACTTCTGACAATGTGTTTGCTAAATTTCATGATGATCAGTCCAGTAGTTAGGCCGTGAAAGCGTAACAAATAGACAAATAAACTCACGTTCGCATTTACTACTATTTAGTTAACTTAACTAATATTAAGTTAGGATATTGATATCTCAACTCGACATAGCTGTTACATTATAAGCTTAGTCAACGATACCCCTTATGGCGCCAACTCTGAGTTCATGCGAGTAGAATAACTACAAAAATTAAATGTAGTTATATAAATAAAATAAACTCACAGAATAACAAGTCGGTATTCCCAGAAGTGGGCAACTGTTTTATTATTTATAACACCGAATGTTGCATGATGTAATGTGGAATAGGTCGCCGGAAATCGTATGCATTCTTTGGTCTGTTGTCACAATAATGTACCTATAAAAACAATACTACATAGGTTTCCTTGCATTCTTTTTCAAACTGCATTTTTGCGGCGGATTAGCTATCGTGAAGGCCCCGAGATCGATGCTCGGGTTGAGTTAGTGTCTGAATTGGTCGACAATTGTCTGGTTTTGTAAATATAGAAGAACATGTGTAGTTTGTAGGTAAGAGCTCTTGAAATGGCTTGCACATACCATATGACTGCTGTACCTCATGCAAAGCAGTCTCAATAGTAATTTAGACTGCTGTGCATGATGCTTACTCACCACTGAGTGATTGAGACTGCTGTGCATGATGCTTACTCACCACTGAGTGATTGAGACTGCTGTGCATGATGCTTAATCACCACTGAGTGATTGAGACTGCTGTGCATGATGCTTAATCATTACTGAGTGATTGAGACTGCTGTGCATGATGATCAATCACTATTGAGTGATTGAGACTGTTGTACATGATGCTTAATCATCACTGAGTGATTGAGACCGCTGTACATGATGCTTAATCACCACTGAGTGATTGAGACTGCTGTGCATGATTCTTAATCACCAATGAGTGATTGAGACTGTTGTGCATGATGCTCAATCACTACTGAGTGATTGAGACTGCTGTACATGATGCTTAATCACCACTGAGTGATTGAGACTGCTGTGCATGATGCTCAACCTATTACGTGGGACTTCAAATAAAAACTGGCGAAATGCGAATGTAATATACTTCTGCTTACCCCTTCTGATCATAGACAAGTAACTATAATGTTTTTTCAAATTAGCTGGCCCCATAATTAGCGTGTATCATATGTTAATTATGGTGCCTAAGCCAGGTTTTCTTAAAGACTTTGAAAGACATTTCGCCTACAAGTTATGTTTAAATAATATTATCAACCACACGGCTGGGTCCCGGCGTCTCTTCAGCTCAAGAAGGGTTAAGCCATATTGTACCACCCTCGTCCAATGCGGGTTTGCAAACTTCATACATCATCAACAACATTATGGAGAACTTTCAGACACCCAGGTTTCCTCACGATGATTTCCTTTGAAGCCAGCGATAACTTGCTATTTGAAGATAAATAGTTATATTTTAATTATCAATGTATCATTATAAAGGCACATGACTTCGAAAACTTAGATGTCTGTGCCTTGGTATCAAACTCGAGATCTATGCATGGTACTCCAACTGTCTTCCTTATAGGCTAACGCTGCTTTTTAGGTAAGTTTAAATTCCTAGAAGTCGAACTCAGAACCTAACACACGTAAACAACCTATGAGGGAATATACCAAATATGCCGAGTAACTTATATACAATTAATATCAATGAAGAGCATAAAACCAACCTTTGAACCAGAATATAGGTCAACGTTGTGTAATAAAGCATATAACATGACGCATCTATTGTCTTATGTATGTATTTGTGACAACATAGGTATTTTAATTACACAAATATATAATACCTCAGGACAAAAGTCTTTGACCAATATGTATCGCCAGTGTTAACATACGGATCCGAGACGTGGTCGCTCACTATGGGCTTTATCAGAAGGCTCACTCAGAGGGCGATGAAGAGATCTTTGCTCGGGGTTTTCCTGCGGGACCGAATCTGAAATAAGGAAATCCAAGTTGTCGACATAGATGTCCGGATAGCCGAGCTGAAGTAGCAGTGGGTAGGGCACATAGCGCGTAAAACCGATGGCCGTTGGGGTAGAAAGGTTCTGGAGTGACGGCCATGCATCGGAAGACGCAGCAGGGGTAAGCCCTCCACAAGGTGGATCGACGACTTGGTAAGGGTAACGGAAGCGGTTGGATGTGGGTGGGCCAAGACCGGTCTGTTTGGAATACCTTGGAGGAGGTCTACGTTCAGCAGTGGACGTTTTTCGGCTGAGATGATGATGATGATGACTCAATATATAGGTACCCATGATATATGAGGGAGGCTGTGAGTTGCGAACGTGATCAAAAACAATACAAAGGGATGCGTAAAATGTTTGGTAGGAAAATATTGATCTTTTATTCACGGGGGAAATACTTTTTATTGTTATTAAATTCAATAAATACGTAGATTCACGCCTGTGTTTCTGGGAAAAGGTAGTCGGAGGTATATTATATACAAATTTACAATTGTATGCCCGGTTTTGTAGTTTAAGTGGAAAAATTGTGTGATCTACAAATCATTGTTTCAAGTTTCGGTCGACTTCGTGCCCGTTGTGTGAATGTTTCTAAACTCCCCAGTGACACAAGCATTTTCTATTGCGCAATATATTAAAAATAAAATACCACTTGGTTTAACGGTGAAGGAAATCCTCGCGAAGAAACATGTCTGAGAATTTCCCATAATGTTCTCGAAGATATGTGAAGTTTACTAACCCGTACTAGGCCACCGCCTATGGCCTTACCCTTCTCACACTGAGAAGAGGCACCACTGTTGGGCATGGCTCATTCTTCTTAGTATGCGATGTAAGTACCTATGTTAAGGTCTATGATTTAAATGTTTGTAATATATATTTATTAAAGAAGATAACATAATTACAAAAACACAAATAATTATACATACATAAATTTACATAAATTCACGCCTGTTTCCCAGAGGGGTAGGTTATAATACTAAATATTTACAAAAATGGTATAGGCATCATAGAATTCTTCAGCATCGCTGTCAGCTGGTAACGAGAAGAACCAGAACCAAAGAATCAGCATTGTCACGTTGAATGGCAATGCTGATTCTTTGGGCCAAGAAAAGACCAGCCTTCTGATCCGAGGCGGAAAGTGGTATCGTCCAACATGGTACCTATATTGGACGATGGAAGCGCTTGAAGCCAAAGACCAGATTCCTATTCTCCCACAGCCAGCAATCGAGCACGCTCAGCAACATTGGAAAAAGTAGAAAAAAGCTTTTCTATTACAGAGTTGCTATGCGGCCCATCCCACTGCCGCTGGGCGAATAGGTTGGTTGGCAAAACAGAATTCGGACAAGCCATTTTCCAGGCGTTCACAGCGTCAGTTATGCGTCAATGTTTGTTAATTACCTACTACGTAATAAAGGGCGAGCCTATTGTGGTTTCTCGGACATATTTATAGTATGGTTAATTTATTATGAGAAAAGTCCTACAAGATTTTATCTGTGCTGGAAATTAAACCTAGGGTTTCACCATAGACTAAACCAACAATGCAGTATTTATTTTTTATATTTGTTAGACTTAGTCTTAACTTAAATAATTTAAGTGCTATAGCTTAGAGGAAAGTTCTAAGTACTTCTATTATTTTTACAGTTTTTTAATTAATAGTTCATTAAAGTATTTATACTACAATGTATATAGAGATTCCTCGATGGTGCAGTAGTAGTAAATGCGACTGCCGTGCATTCGGTCACGTTCAATTCCCGGGTCGGGCAAAACGTAATTATATTATTCTGTCAAAAAAAAAGCGCGTCTGGAATTGTGGCCGGTAGCCAACAATAAGCTCGCTTAATATTGTCTTATGTTTATGCGAATGTTATTATTGAACTGTTCTCCCAACGTTCTGACAGAACAACTACCATCTTAGTCTCCTCGTGAACATGGATGCTGTAAAGCAACCGAAACGTCGGGGCAAAGTGTAAACTTAAATATAAATAGTTTTAATTAAAAAAATATATAGCTTAAATAGTAGTAAAGTTTAATAATAGAAGTGTTAGAGTTTTCAAAATTATGTAATAACAGTGTTTTAAAGTAAAATAAACAACGCATCAAAATCCGTATAGTGTTTAATTTCAAAATAGGCTTTCATTACCTATACAGGGTGTCCGGTAATTAATGGATAACCTTGAAATGTCTTTTAGAAGAACTGAAGGCCGTGCAGAAAAATGAAAAATAAAATAATAGAAAAATAAATATATATATATATATTAAAAGTGCAAGCTATATTAGCATAGCATACTTTTGACTGTCTATCTATTAGCATAATTAGTGTTTAATAATAAAACAACAAAAAACCGATGGATTTCATTCATTTATGGTCGTAGTATACAAGAAAGTTAAACATGGTAATTAAAAAAAAAACACATATCTCAGGTAGTAGTTAGGATAGATTTTTTTTCAAATTTTTCTGAACGGCCGTCAGTTCCACTATAAGACATTTCCAGGTTATCCATTAATTACCGGACAACCTGTATATGTCCTAAAATCATAACTAGCGAAATGTAAGTGTCATACACCTCTCGGATAGAGTCTAGAATAGGCATGCATCTAGAATAGCTCTGCATGAACATAAGGAAAGGACAACGAGTCTTTCTTCTTCAATGTACACCCCTTCACGGATTTAAGTAATACTGTCCCGAGATCCAAGGCCTAACAGTTTACAAAACAGGCCTTTTATTACATCGACATTATTACAACTTACCCGCGAAATCCGTAAACAAAACCCATGACGTCATCAGATTGTTCCAGATTCGTTTGATCGATTATCCTTACGTTATGTGCCAGTTACCTACGCGGTTGCTACAGGTTGCTAACCTATCGCGCAACCAAAATGTTGCCTGCCTATCTGGGTACCTAGCGCGAGTTGTTTTACGATAACGTGATCAAAACATTCACCGCGTTTGGCGCTCTGATTGGTTTAAATCTTGGAGCGGACCAATTGGAGCGCCGGACGTCGTAAACGTGTCGATAGCGTTAAAATAAAACAAACTCGCATTAAGCACTCTGTTTTCTCTTTCTTTGCATTCCTGGTCGTAGTTACCCAAGGATAATGTTATCAGTCTTAGGCAACACGATAAACGATGACGGAATACAACAACAAAAATTGTTTTCGCAGACTGTACAGATAATTTCGTCTCGTATGTTATCATTGTGTAAATTTATAAAATGCCAACCGATATACTCCTATCAGCAAGACCAATATTGATCCCCCAGCATAAGTTTGCGTGCGATCATATGGTTCTAGCTTCGATTCCCACGTCGAGTATATTGAGATTATATTCATAATCATACGTTCATTTCGGACGAAGTCCATGTTAGTAACAAATTATTTAAAATACTATTGTTAGTATACAATGATTGAATCGCAGCATGTAGCTGCATCCATCTATATATATAATATCGGAGAGAGTAGAGTGCAATACTCTTCGTATTGCAGAAATAGCCTAAAAATATATACCCAGTGACATGAATTAAGAAAGGCGTATCTAAGATGGTATGCATGTCAATATAATGGACGACACAACATCGATCAAGAAAGTATATTATATATCAGCTCTGTATTAAACTGTCCACTGCTTGGAATATCCTTTTCTCAGCATGAGATGGGCTATTTCGTAGTTCCCCACGCAGGCCTAGTGCGGGTCGGCAGACATGACATATCTTCTAGAAAATTATGGCGAACTTTTAGTCATGTAAGTTTCCTCATGATGGTTTCCTTCACCGTTAAAGTAAGCGATAATTAACTATTTAATACGCACATTACTTCGAAAAACAAGAGATGCGTGCATTAGGTTCGAACTCGAGACCTCTGCGTGGCAGTCCAACGGACTGCCTAGGCTAGGACAACATTTGTTAATTGGCAGTCGGCAATAAAGATTTAAATCATAAATGCGTTCTAATACGTTTAAATATGGTCACCTTTGTCATCTGATACACAAAACCAACATGACAACAGAATTATAAATTTAGTATTATCACGATCATTTATTGAAAATTGTACACTGTCATTCTCTATTATGAAAATGTTATAAACTCGCAGTTTTTAGTGTAGACACATTTTCGTATGATCTTATTACGGTGAGGTTTCATTTATGATTTAAATCTTTGGTTGGCATTAAAATAGTTAAGAACAGTGAATGTTCCCAGAGTACACTTACAAAAAAATTTTATATATGTATGTTTATCCATTGCCTAATATCCATAGTACAAACTCTACTTAGTGTGGGCTAGATGGTGTTGTGTGTATGTGATAGAATATATATTTAGCTTAAGTATATAATGCAAGAGTATTAAGCAAGAAAGATACGTCAAGTTTGTAGCAATCGGACATCCCTGCTCCCTGCTTCTAACAACAGGCCTAATTCAATGACATAACATTCAAAAGTTAGTACTGTGATAATCTTTACAAAGTCAAATATTTTCCCCATCGGGTTATCGCTATCTCCAAAACTGAAGATAAATATTATATAATATTATATAATCAATAATGTTTTGCACATATTTGTCATAGCAACGAGACAGCTACAATGTATTTATGACGACGCAGTAAGTTCTAGAAGGAATACGACAATATTATTTTTGAAAGCCGTTTTTATTGGTCTAATAAATTATTGTTATTCGTTTTGACGGTCCGTTGAAAACTTCGTGAGGAATTTATCATTATCGAGTTTTATTGTGAGGTTCATTAATCTTTAGAGTAGCTTTTTTATGATATAAATTCCAATAGGATTATAACAGTCAGGATTGGTCGAACCACCTCGGTGGCGCAGAGGTGGCGAATGCAAGTCCTGTGAATTATCACCCACAGGACTTGCGTACACTAGTTCCCAGATTCAATTTTCGGGTTGGTCAAGTGTTATTAGATTTTCCTATCTGAAATTTCAGAATAACAGCACGGAGTCTGAAGCTATGACCGGTAACTGGCGATAGGATCGCCTCTGTACGTAAGATCTAAAATTATAGTTGGCGAAATATGTAATAAGCCGGTATGACTGGCTTCTTTGCGTTTATAAGTATTTTTTATTAAAAATATGTATAAATCCTGTGTCGCGGGAGACTTTACAAACATTCAAACGACGGCAACAAAGCTCACCTAGACTCGAAACAACCATTTGTGGATCACACAAAGTTTTGTCCCGTGTGGGATTCGAACCAACAACACTGGGCGCAGTGGCAGTAACGAGACGACATCTTAAAACATTACGCCATCCGTGCATCATAGTATCATTAGTAAAAGACTATGTAAGTATTTGTTAGATTTTTCGAAAGATTAACTAATCTACAGAATATTTCGAGAGTACTTATAAGCTATGTGCACAATTGCAATTGTATTATATTCGTAGGTGTTGACAACAACATTATATAACTACACAAGTACATGCGATATAAAGTAGGTATAGAGTTGTATATTCGAACTTTATTCAAATATAATTATGCACGTCATTAGTGTTAGCTCTTGATATTGACTAAAATATATATAGGTACATTATGGTATGGATCGTCATATTGGGCTACAAGAGTGATGGATGAGAGACGTTTGCTTGTAGCAGAGATGCGAATGTTAAGATGGATGTGTGGTGTAACCAGGATGGATAAAGTAAGGAATGAGTATATTAGAGGAAGTTTGAAAGTGGCACCTGTGACGGAAAAATTGAGGAGTGAACGTTTGTCATGGTATGAACACGTGATGAGAAGAGATGAAAGAAATGTTGTTAGAAGAGCTCTGAGTATGGAGGTGCAAGGATTATCTAGTAGAGGAAGACCCAAGAAAAGATGGATGGACTGCATAAAAGATGATATGGTCAGGAAGGGTGTGAGTGCTGAGATGACGAGCGATAGAGATTTATGGAAGAGAGAGACATGTTGCGCCGACCCCAAATAGTTTGGGATGAGGGCAGGAGGATGATGATATATAGGTATATGTTAGTATAGATAAGTTCAGCAGCAAGCAGTAACTAGAATGCCCTTAAAATTTCGTGGTATGATTGAAATAACCAACAGACTGCAATGCAGAGGGTCTAGGGTTCGAACCCACGTCGCGCACCTCTGACTTTCGGAAGTTATATGACTTTTCGAAATTATGTGCGTATTGCTCCACAATTATCGCCTGCTTCGTGCCTCGGAGAGTACGTTAAGCCGTCGGTCCCGGCTGCCATGAACATCTGTGGCAGTCGTTATTGGGAAGTCAGTGCCCTATAATACCCTGACACTGGTCTAGCCTTAGGGCATCGTTAGCCTTCGGGTTGCGGTGGTCAGGTGACAGCCGCTCCGTGTCAAAACTGATATTTAGTCAAATCCCGTTAGACCAGAAAAGCCGACCCCAAGTGACTTGGGAATAATATAGGCTAGGGAGAAGAGATTGAAACATATGTTGTTTTTACTAAGTACAAAAAAGATAAAATTAAGAATTAAACTACTTTATATCTATTTGAACACGGTTTCTTTTTAACTACGTTTATGTTACATTATGTAACTTATCACTTTCTTGAGCGATTCAATTAGTTTGCCAAGGTTACGAGGAAACTTCATGTGGTTATCATCATCATCATCTCAGCCCAAAGATGTCCTCTGCTGGACTAAGGCCTACCTTAAAGTTTTCCACACAAACCAGACTGCTCGCATCCAACCGCTTCCCGCGGTCCTTACCAGGTTATCGTTCCACCTTGTTGGGTCTACCCTTGTTGCGTCTTATGGTGCATGGCTGCTACTCCAGAACCTTTCTGCCCCAACGACCATCGGTTGTACGCGCTATGTGCCCTGCCCAATGCCACTTCAGTTTGGCTCCGAGTAGGAGAGCTATGTCGAAAACTTTAGTTTTTCTGCAGATCTCCTCATTTTTGATTCGATCCCGGGAATATCCCTAGCATAACTCTCTCCATTGCCCTCTGAGTGACCTTAAGACCTGAGAGCCTTCTGATAAGCTGCATTGTGAGTGACCACGTCTCCGATCCGTAGCCCCAATATGACTATGGATGCAGAAAAATAAGTAGAGTTTTAATATAAAGTCGTATAATGTAGGTACTTTTCGGCGTATAATATTCGCGTAAACCTAACATAATATTCAGAACGAAGAAGCTAAAGTGAGTAAGAAAACCCGTAACAGAAAACCTGCTCGCAGTCACGAATCATATATTTATTCAGGATCTGTTTACGTGGCTACGTGAACTCTATTGTTGCCTACCACATCATTTAATGACTGTGCCTACATAATGTGTTTTCCTCAGAAATTATTACTTTTGTTAAACAACAATGCGAGCTGTTATCTTATGCGTGATTGTGACATGTCTGGTGCGTTGAGAATAGGTGATCAGTTTATATAAGTGGTGATTGTGAGTTGAATGATACACGGAGTATTATAATTTATGTCATAACTATTAGTATCGTAATTACGCGTCATATATGATACACAAATTGGATAGTAACGGTATGAGTCATAAATAGTTGCTTCGAGTCTGAGTGTTCCTTTTGTTTGTTGTTTAAATATTTGTAAAGTCAAGAGATCGTTCCGGAAAGGATTACCCTCTCACAGAATGTCAACGAAATGTATTCTACCAGTAGTATTGTGTTCGGTGAGTCAGAGCGAAGAGTTGTGTTCGCCTCTACAAGAGACATGTACGTCTTAAAGTGACCACGACCGCTCTGCCGAGAGCAAAACGACAAAGAAGAAGAAGAGTCAGAGCGCGGCAAGCCTAATCACATCCTCGATCCTATTCCTACCGCAACTGCGTGAATCAACTGTCTTACATTTGTAAAAAGTAGGTATATGGATATTTAAAATAAGTTTTGTGTAAAATAATATCTTTGTATGTAAACATATAATTTAGTGCGTGTGTAACTATGTCACTGAACTCCTCCTTAACAGCTGGATCGTTGTTAATGATTTTATTTGTATGTGTTAGAGTGCGTTCTTGGATGGTTTAGAGTCACATTCGGACTCAGTAAGAGGGACTGCGATCCGGCAGGATAATGTCCGATAGTAGCAGTTTTTTTTTATTTACAATTATTCGCTGTGATAGCGATAGAAATATTGTGACTCATTTGCATGAGATCTTTGTGTAGTAATATCAATGTTGAGCCGTAAACATATGTAGATGAAATGCAATCACTGTAAATATAAAAACTGTATTCAGTACGTCTGTGACAATTTATAGAGGCAGCAGACAATTGAAATAGACCGATAGCCTAGTGATTAAACTGGTTGCCTCGCCTCTGTTATTGTACCGAATCTTGTGACTTCGATCTTTAAAGAGACTAAAATTTGTATGATCCATTTATAATTGTTCCCAGCATGGGTATTGTGTCCGTTGTTTCAATATTGGTTAAGTCCACCTGTTTATACACAGTAAAAGGCTTGCTATATCTCTCTGAGATATGGTAAGCTTTCTACATATATATAAAATGAAGTGTCTATACTCAGAGCAGCTTGGTCACGTAGGCCGGCTACGCAGTTGACTTGCGATATTGTTATTGTTAGTACTGAGCCTATAGTCTACACCTACACAAACAATGCGTTGAATTTATATACGTATTTTTAACAAATAATACATCTGTATGAGTTCGAATCCCATTGAAATTAAACTACTATATACGGATTTTATCGCGTTGTTAAACTATTAAACTTTACTAATTTTAAGCTAATTAAATTATTAAACTATCAAATCTATTTGTTTTTAAGTTTACACTTTCCCCGACGTTACGGTTGCTTTTCAGCAGCCATGGTCACGGGGAGACTAAGATGGTAGTTGTCTCAACGTTCCAGTGTAGTTATTTCAAAGTACCCGAACATAATTTAGTTATTGGTGTTTCTATTTACGCAGAATGAGCTCAAAGTATCATGAAGTCTGAAGAAGCTGTGGTTTGTTTCTTCTTGGGTTTGACTATTTGATGTACTGTATCCCAAGCTGGTGGTACATTCCAACCATCTTCTCTATTGAAATTAAGATGTTTTTTGATTTCAATAGCCTCACGAAGCATCCTTGGTAGGAATCGGTGTTCTTTAGCGAGAATCTGTGGTTTGTCAAATCTCAGGTAGTGGTTGGTCCCATTCATTGCACTGACGACGTTAACCAATTCTTAATATAGGCATATCTTAACTGGGGGGATAATTTAACGAGAAGACTAGTAATTTGTAACCAAATTATTAGTAATTGATAGCACGAATGGCATTGTGGTTTTACTAGTCGCCTAGCCACTGTCAGTATGCCGTGTTTCGTGGGTTCGATCCCGACGCGGTACAAAAATTTGTGTGATCTACATATTGTTGTTTGTAGTCTGTGTGTTCTTTGCATCCATTGTTTAAATGTTTATATTACACAGCACTTACGGGCGTCGTCTTTTAAAAATAAATAATGAATAAAATAAATAATTTATGTTAGAATGATGTTTATTAAATCTCTGCAAACTTTACAGTCTGAAAAATAATTAGGAAAAGAATAGAAGAGGTAGAAATGTGCGCTTTCAGAATTCTTGCTTGCTACAAAATGCAGTAACAGTGTTGGTAATCTGACGCCAAGACTTCTTTTTCTTCAAGAGGATGATACTCCTATTGATGAGTCGGCTTAGTCGTACCATAACCAACTAATTGGCTACGGCGGGCTATGGCTCCCAAAAGAAGTGGTTTCTTATCTGTACTGTGTGTTGTCAGTGGAATTATGCACAAAGCTCTACCTCAAGACGGAAAAAAATGACTTTAATTAAGTAGGAATTTTTTTTACTAACTTGCATGACGTCAACCGCCTTAGTAACCATTTTGAAAGATAAGTTATCGCGAAATGATTTATTTGAATGTAACAATAATTATGAAATATTATTTAACAATTATGCCAAAATATGCATTTATACCTGTCGTAATAATTATTATTTAATAATTATATACGTTCATATTTCAAAGCCAGGTCACGGCCTGTACAATTATATTATAACACTATTCGAATCTGCAATGTCATAACACTATCTACATTACATAAAATGATGTAACGATATTATCTAGAAGAGCTAATATAACGTCACAATATTATATAATTCGCGAATGTATTACATAAGGCTGAATGAGACGGCGTCACTGACATTCGGTGAAAAATTATAAATTCTAAGATGGCCGCGCGTCAAGTTTTGGCGCCAAACGATGAGTCATTGAGTGCCGATGAATCAAATAGATAGAATTATTTATGTACACTTACTGTTTCTTTCTCAGTAATTGATGTTTTCTATAGCTTTTTTCTTTTCTGTGAATCATAAACTTTCTTAGTGACATTATAGATAATACTTGAAAACTTCGGTGACTCATACGAACTTTCTTGAGTATGAAATGACGCTATGCTTTTTGATGGCATACAATAAGCTTTGGTTAATTGGTGTGTAGGTATTTAATAACCAAAATTATGTCACTCTAGTTATGAGACAAATAGAGGACGTTGTCATGTGGCTTATTATTTCATTCATATTATTTGGTATTAAGTGTTTTTAAGTGAATTAAGTAGATCTGGAATTAAACTATATTAAGTGTACTTTAGACATGAAGATATGAAGATATGTAATACGTGCTAGAGGAGGTATCGCAAGTAGGTTAGTTTTTGTAATAGGAATTAGTGTACCTGCTCTCTAACTCAGTTAGCCGACATCATCATTATCATCTCAGCCGAATGACGTTCACTGTTGTACATAGGCCTCCCCCAAGGTTTTCCACACAGACTTGTCTTGGGCCACCTGCATGCAATTGCTTCCCGCGATCCTTACCAGGTCGTTGGTCCGCCTCATGCGGAGCCTACTCCTGCTTCTTTCGGTTCGTGGCCGTCACTTTGGAAACTTTCTGTCTCAACGGCCATCGGTTCTGCGCGCTATGTGCGCTGCCCATTGCTTCAGCTTGGCATCCGGAGGGCTATGTCGGCAACTTTAGTTTTGCTGCAGATCTCTTCATTTCTGATTCAATCCTGTAGGAAAACTCCAAACATAGCTCTCACCATCGCCCTTTGAGTGACCTTGAACCTTCTGATAAGCGACCACATCTTTGATCCGTAAGTCACCATTGCAACACTCACTGGTCGAAGACTTTGGTCTTGTGACACTGTTCTATATTGGACGATATACTATAATATATTTGCGATGACAAGTTTGATTCCAAAATATTAATATTTAGAACGTGCCATCGTGTATTTTATGCTGCCACTTACTTAACATTGCACTCAAACGAGTCATTCCAGTAATCGCCTAGCTCGGATAGAGTGGTTTAAAGACCATGAACTCTAACTCGTATTACAAAAAACCTACCGGAGATGTCTCCTTTACTTGAAGAAATGTATCAGTGAAGAAATTTGCACGAGATATTAGAAAAACTCCTTAGATGTCTCCTATAGTATTTAGTACATATTAAATCAATGGATAGCAGAAAATAATAAGTAAAATTATGTAAATATATTACATACCTTCGAGTCATACGCTCACATGCAAATACAATGGGTATAACAAAACCGCATCCAGATATTGGTTAATTAATAAACCTACAATAATTTAATACAGCGTTAATAATAAATAATATATTTCCTTGTCGGTCAAGCAACAGGCGCGAGAGTAAATTTTGAGGTGACGTATGTACATATTTTTGGAATGTAAAAAATGTTAAGTTTAAGCTTTAGCGCGCGGCTCGGTTCGCGTGATACCTGCATCAATAAAAAGTAGCCTATGTCCTTCTCCATGTTGTAACTATCTCTGTGCTAAATTTTATCTGAATCGGTTGAGTGGTTTAACCGTGAAGAGGTAAAATACAGACAGAGCTAGTTTCGTTAGTTTATTCTATATTAATATTATAAAGCTGAAGAATTTATTAGTTTATTTGTTTGTTTGGTTGAACGCGCTAGTCTCAGGAACTACTGGTTCGAATTGAAATTTTTTAGTGTTGGATAGCCCATTTATTGGGCAAGGCTATAGGCTAGTTAACATCACGCTACGACCAATAGGAGCAGAGCATACATGAAAAATGTGCAAGAACGGGAAAATCTCTTATGTGAAGCAGACAAAGTTGCGCAGATCAGATAGTTTATAATATACATACATACATAGATTCACGCCTGTTTCCCAGAGGGGTAGGCAGAGACTACAGATTTCCATTTGCTACGATCCTGACACACTTCTCTGGCTTCATTAACTTTCATAACATTCCTCATACAGTTTATAATATATGTAAGAATTATATCAAGAGAAATAAAATAACATCCATATGTTTGACGTATAGATTTTCATAAAATGAAGGTAGCAAAGAGCACAGCCTGATGTTAAGCGGTTAACATAAAATCGCTTTCAATAGCAGAAGTACCGCTTTCACGTGGTAATAGGAAAAATAAATTCAAAATCAAAAAAGGAATGACAGAGCATGTGAGCCTCTGCAACTCTTACTTATCTTGAGAAACGCAGTACTCTTCCTCACTCTTACTATAGTAATCTTTCTTCTTTCTTACGCTAAGTGCTACATTACGCTAAAGTGCACACTACTCTTATGCTTGTTAGGTAAAGGACTCCTCCTAATAATCGAAGACAACGGCAACATTTTAATACTGATATTACTATTTAGCTGTCTCGAAGATGAAGGAATGCTAGGCCAGTCTGGGTTGGCGGACTTCACATATCTTTGAGAATATTATGGAAAACTCTCAGAGATGATAACTCTCTCACATTAAATTGTAATAATATTTTCCTAGCAAGCTTTAAAATGACAGCCATAATTATGTCTTCTAAGCCTTCACAGACTACTTAAATATATTAATTAAAAGTCGATTGTACCTGGCCACCGGTGTGTCGCTGCGATTCAATAGATTTATTGTATACTCCTAACAAGATTTCATATTGTAAACTAAGTTGTAACAATTTTGTACATATGAATGCAATAGAATTCCTTAATATTACAATATCTATTGTGCAATAAAAACTTCTATTATGACGTCATCTTTCAGACAACAAAGAAATAGGAACACACGTATAAAAGTCCCCAGTATAGATCTTAACATATCAATATATGCAATATTCTATTATTTTTTGACCTCAAAACATCCGATGACAAATCGATAAGAGTTATCGATATGTAAACGATAAACGATAAACGATTTCGTAATAGTATTGCGACATGTTTGGATGTTATTGAATCGGAATAATTTGGGGGTAAAGCGAGATAATGTGATAATGGTAACGTCTGGTTTATTTTGGTCGGTGTAGTGGTTTAAATAATGCCGTGCCGTGTGTTGTGGGTGGGCACTCACACGGGTGTAAGTTTGGAGGGTACGCAAATATTTATTCTGAATTTGGATGATTTTCGTGACATTATTGTTTGTAAAGTTCCTTTAACAACTACATATTCCATAAAAAGAAGCTATTTTCAACGACAATGGCAATAAAATAGATAAAATTACATTGAATAATATTTTTTCGCTCGCTGTAGGTAAAGAAAATATTAAAGATTTTTTTATAATTCTGGCATTCTTTTCTTCTCGGTCTAATGGTGTAAGTTTATCATTTACTGCTTACATATCTAAAGTTCAATTCGCAAGTCGGGTAACGTATTAGGGGAGTTTAACGTAGTAGACATTAATATGATTAAGCTGGCAGTGTGTGTTGCGAGTATACATACGAATCCGAGACGTGGTCGCTCACTATGGGCCTTATCAAAAGGCTTAAGGTCACTCCGAGGGCGATGGAGATAGCTATGATCGGGGATTCCCTGCGAGATCGAATCAGAAATGAGAAGATCTGCAGGCAAACTAAAGTTGCCGACATAGTGTTCCGGATAGCCAAACTAAAATCGCAATGGACAGGGCACATAGCGCGCAAAACCGATGGCCGTTGAGGCAGAAAGGTTCTGGAGTGGCCGCTACGCACCGGTAGACGCACCAGAGGTTCCACAAAGTGGACCTGGTAAGGATCGCGGGAAGCGGTTGGATGCGGGTGGCCCAAGACCGGTCTGTGTGGAAAACCTTGGAGAGGCCTATGTCCAGCATTGGACGTCTTTCGGCCGAGATGATTACTGTTACATTGAAATAAAAAATAAAACTCTTTTTAGAAGAAGAAAAGGTAAGAAGGATTTGCCGTAGTCCACTCTAAGCTAGTCCAGTGCGAATAGGTAGACTTCACTAATCTTCGAGAACATTATGAAGCACTCTTAATCATGTAGTTTTCCTCACGATGTTTTCAAGCAAGCGATTACTACATCATTATATATACGCACATCAGCGGTGGCGTACCTTGGGATCGAACTAGACAGCTCTGCGCAGCATTTCAATGGTCTTCCACTAAGCCATCGCTGTTCAACCACCGCTGTTAAATCAAATATACAGATACTAACTTCAATCCTTGACGTAGATGCATGAATAGCTTAGTTACTTAAACGACGACATATTTTCCAAGGCATAGTTCAAGTCCTGGATATATAAATTAAATCTATTAATATTTAGTCAGTCATGTCAATAAATTTCTCTTCGCCAGGAACAGTAATTTTTCCAGGATTCAAGGTACTATTATCTTTTCTGTAGCCCTGAAAACGTGTATACGAAATTTTATGATAATCAGTCGAGTAGTGAGACGTCTTCTTTCTTTTTCTTTCTTCTTTTCGTGTGGTTAGTGGCCAACCTGTTGTCAAGAGTTGTTCAAGCCGCCTCTGACATGGCTTAACGAATGCTGTCAATTTGGCAACAGCCGGGACCGACATTTTACAAGCTCTCCGAAGCACGGAGACGCTCAGATTAAATACCACTAAGCGGTCACCCATCTATCGACTGACCGCACCCAACGTTACTTAAACTCGCTAATCGTTTACCGATCAGTGAGTGCAACTGGCTATGACGTTAAGTCATAACAAATTAACTCACATTCGCATTTATAATATCAGTTAGTATTTCAGGACGCAGTACGATTCCCGTACGGATCATTTTTCGATCAACAAATGCATTTTACAAACTACAAACAATATAGAACTTTAAAACAATAACATTAAGGTGCTATGTTGAAGGGCGTTAGCAGAACTGCGTAGTTTACCTATTGTGATTGCGCCATCGAATGGCCTCACACCTTTATCAGATTGAACGAATATTGTTTTTATGCATTCCGCACTTGTTTTGACGAAGCGATTGCCTGAAAAGTTAGTCATCCGAATTCCGTAGTTGTTCCGAGAATAATTTTCGTTATATCAAGGACTATTGTGCACGTGTTTAGTTTATGAAAAACAAAATATAATATCATGTTAGTTTTTCTAATTAATCCTTACTAATATTATAAACGCGAAAGTTTGTATGGATGTATGGATGTTTGTTACTCTTCCACGCAAAAACTACTGGACCGATTGCGTTGAAACTTGAATTCACGCATAGGCTACTTTTTATCCCGATATTCCAACGGGAACGGGATTTACGCGGGTAAAACCGCGGGAAAAACTAGTATTATATATGCGAATGTCAGTTTGTGTGTTTATTACGCTTTCACTTCTTAACTACTCCGACTTATCATCATGAAATTTTACATACACGTTGTCAGGGAAACAGAAAAAAACATAGGGTACCTTTCCTCCAGAAAAAAGTACTGTTATTTACTAACCTGACCTACATTTACGCGAGTGAAGACGCGGGCAAAATCTAGTATTATACATATATAACAGTAATCGTAAACGTGATTGACACCGCAATGTCAACCATATTTGTGATTACTACTCCGCTCCCCTAATTCGTAGCGTGATGTCATATAACCTATAGTACTTTTGAATAAAGTAAGATATCAATGGAAGAAGAATTGTTCAAATCGGTCCAGTAGTTTTAGAGTTTATTCATTACAAACAACATTACATATATTTCTCTTCTTTCTTCTATCTTTATAATTATACTAATATTATAAATCTGAAGAGTTTGTTTGTTTGGTTGAACGCGATAATCTCAGAAATTACTGGTTCGAATTGAAAAATTATTTTAGTGTTGGATAGCCTATTTATCGAGAAATGCTATAGGCTATATAACATCACGCTGCAATCCACGGGAGTGACGCAGTAACTATAAACGCGGGTGAAACCGCGGGCATAGCTAGTATTAGTATATAGAGGTTAGGCAAAGGTGTATTAGATGCACATTTCACTTCACGCCCATGTGACTGTAATATGTACATCTCTATCTGCCATTTAGGAGAGCTACGGGGTAAGCAGAGGCGAATAACACCTACTTTTGGCTATGTAAGGACCATACTCCGTGCTGCAGCAGAGAATTCTTGACAGAAAGTCTCCATAACACTATGTTAGGTCTGGAAATGAAACCAGAGACCTTATTTATGCATGCTGCTCCATCAATCATCATCATCAGCTTAAACGCAGTTCAAAATGAGTGAGTAATGTGACCACTAGGCTTCATTTAATTTGTTAAAAAGTTCCGACAATCCAGACCGGAATCTGGCAAATGACCAAACATATCAATGAGTCAACAGTTTTCATTATAAAACCTTGAGAAGGTATCCGAACTATATTTTACTCGCGGGCTATAGTTATACCTCTTCATATTAAAATCACAAATAAAAATTATATATACCATTATATGAGTCAAGGTAACATTTAACATCATGTCTTTTTACCTTCTACACTGCCACAATCACGGAATCCTATCTATTAAGTATATATTATAAATGCGAAAATGAGTTTGTTTGTAACGCTTTCACGCCTGAAATTTCGCATACATGTTGTCAGAAGAACAGAAAAGGACGTAGGATACCTTTCATCCAAGAATTCTAATCAAACCTAAATTTTTGTAACCGAAGCCGGGTAGTAGATAATAAAGTATTCCATAGCCACAGTAGCGACTGGAATGCATGAGGTCTTGGGTTGGATTCCCGGGTCAGGCAATGTTGGTGGTCTTTCTGCAGAGACAAGTCTCTGAATATACCTGACGAATGTCAGTGTAGCCCTTTAGGCATGAGATTGCAGTTTAACCCGCACATTATCGAAATTGACTGCGTATTAGGCAATTCAAAGAAATTTTGATAAAATTAACGTACTTTTTCGTTGTTATCGGTAGTACAACGTCACCTCTCTCAATATTTATAATAGTAATCATTCCAGAAGGCGGTGTTGCTCAACACGGCAAGCATTGTTTCGAGGTTCCTGTCTCTGGAGCTAATTTCAGTTCTTTACATAAATATTGTCACAACTATAGATGAATGCTGGTTAATCTATAATTGATAAATGTTTTAGCCAACATACTTTCTTTTCGATCTATTTTATGTCAATCGTAAACATTTGCTGTTGATAAACCATAATAATAAATAAGTAAACATTACATGAATACAAAATTAGTAATGACAATGTAACAATGCATGGTAAGATCCAAGTGATTAAATTATTACTTTGTATAACAATGACTGCGACTTTAGTCTCTTTTACATCATAACCTTTTCAGTGAATGACATATAATCCATCTAATCTACTTATATAACTATCACAACCTTCACGCGTCGCCTGAAACCTAACTTAATAAGTTTAATAATTCACGTGTGACTTGTAAAATCAATAGGCACGTGCTTTAATCCTTAAATTACCGTCTTTGACTAATAATATCGAATTCACACCTATTATAGTGCTTTATATTCAATGAATAAGGCTCTATAGTATTGGAGATAGAAATAAACCACCTATAATTATTGTTCTTTGACTTTGAATGAATAGGAATGGTATAATTGTTATATTGTTAGATGTACTAGCGGTCGTCTTGTGGCCGAAATTCGACCGCTGGCCTAAACTATCACGCTTAATTTCTCTTGAAAAGTGCTACAATTGGGTAAATTTTGGTTCTTACTTTTAGCAAAAGGGTTACCCTTTTCGTTTCTTCTTTTAAAGATAACTTGAGTAATACGAACAATGCCGGTATTGCGAGGGATATTCCAAAAAAAAATCATATACAAAGAACACCCAGACTCAGATAAACCATTTGTTGATCACAATTTTTATGCCATGTCGTGTGCGAATCCACAACGCTTGGCGAAGAGGCAGTGACTGGGCGAACACTTAATCCAGAAAGGCATCTGTGCTGAGATATCTGTTCATTAATGTCCCCCAGACCGAATTTCGGCCAGTCTTAACAGAGACTGGCCATCTGCGCAGGAGATATTATAGTGCACAAGTGTGTGCGCAAACACAAGTGCACTCTCTGTTCCCTAACTCTCATGACCCGATGGGACAGTAAACCGACACGACCAGAGAGAGATCAAGCGCAGGACCAACGGCTTTACGTGCTTTCCGAGGCACGGGGGTGTCTCACACCGCCAACTTACTAACTCCGGGCTGCTATTGAGATTTCTTAACTGAAAACTGAATAACTTTTTCTTGGCCTGACCCGGGATTCGAACCCGAGACCTCATGCACGGCAGTCGCATTCACTACCGCTGCGCCACGCAGGAAGGTATTAATAAATATTATATACCATATTTTATGACAAAAATGTTAGACGCGATGCTATGATAATATTATTTTTCGTTGTAACGCGAATTCTACATTGAATCATCAAATTCGTATAAAGTATTTTAATTTCAATTATGCTATGATGATAAATTCTAGTTTGAAATCGCGTTGTAATCGTGGTTTAGCTGTAAACAATCCTGCGTTATAACGTCTATCATATATATTTATATTCGCTGTATTTATCTCGTGATTGGAGGAAGCTGCTATATCTAGCTCAGTGGTTGTATGGATACGTGTTATAAATGCTATTAGAAAACTAGCGTAGATTCAATTGGATTTAAATTTTCCAGTAGGAGTCGAGTCTGCGTTGCCTTTGTGGCGCAATAGTAGAGAATGCGATTGATATGCTTAGAGTCTCAGGTTTGTTCCCCAGATCAAACTGGTAGTCAGGACACACGCGAGATATCTATTGCCACTATTTTTTAAATTATATTAATATTAGTTTTTAATAGCAGTAATAACTGAAAGTTAGTTGATTTAATCATAATTATTTAAAATACAGAATAATAGTTAGGATATTTTATTAATAAAATTCTTCTGCGATTATTTTTTTTTATACAATTAAGGTGGCAAACCAGCATATGACACACCGGATGGTAAGTGGTCACCGTAGCCTATGGACGTCTGCAACACCAGAGGCATCACTTGCGCGTTGCCGACCCTTTAGGAAAGAAAGTGGGAAGGAGAAGGAGCGGGAAAGGGGAAAGAGGGTGATTGGGCCTCCGGCACTCTCACTTACCAGCTCTGTTAATTGTTCAGCTATTTATTTTGCTGACTGCAGAACACTCGAGTGCTATCACGAAATGTTTAGTAGCAGTATCAGTACTGAAGAACCGTGCCATGAAGACGGCAATACGCTCGCCCCGTATTAGGTGAATTCTTAAAATGTAGTTGGCGAAATGTGGGTTTGATGTGTCTCTCCCGTCTCTTTATGTATACTTCTATGATTAGCCCGGCAATAATATTGAATTAAAGAGCATGAATCTTTAAAGGCTATATAGTAACCACTTAAAATCAGGCTGTATGTTTGTTTGTGTAGGTACTCTCGTGGGCACAGCGGTAGTGAATTCAATTGCTGCGTTTGAGATCCTGGGATACACCCAGAAAAGAACGGGCCAACAAAAAGTTATTAAGATATTTAGTCAAGGAATTCTCGTTAGCAGCCCGGGATTAGGCAGTCAGCGGTGTTGCACACCCTTGTACCTTGGAATGAAGGCTAAGCTGTTTCTCCTGCGCCTGATCTCTCTCCGGTCCTATCCGACATGCCTTGGAGAAAATATTTAGCCCTTGGTCCTGCGCCTGTCCTCTCTCGGGTCCTGTCGTATTATCCTTGCATCATCAAAGAAAGAAATGAATTAATTTGCCATGTGTATGGTACATTAGATGGTGACATCAAATAACAGCCCGACATAATTCACCTATAATAGACATGCGAATTTTTGCTTAAAATTAGTAGGTGCATTACTTTAAGGTTTTACAATTTAAAAATTCATTTATATTTAAAAGCATTAGTAAATAATACTATATTTTTATTGGAATTGGTGCAATCGTAGTTTTCTAATCACTTAAAAGAAACTGTTATAATTTAATTTTATTATTTGTTATAATTCATTGAAATTATGTAGCTATTTTTAAAACGAGATTTCTTTTTCATAATTAATTTTACAGTTTGATATACCTTTTTACGTAATTTACTATCATAACAAATCTTAGAAAATAATCTTATATTATTTTTAACAATAATATCGATTTTTAATTTATACAAGGTGTTTCTTGGTATAGTGAAAACCTCCCATGGGGTGATTATACTTGTTATTATGAACAACTTTTGTTCTGGGATATTGCTGAAATTTTTTTTTTTTTTTTTTATTTTGCTCGTCAAAATGACCACACTCCGCCTGATGGTAAGCAGTCGTGTGGTCTAAGAGCAGTGGCCTCCACATCGTCCTCATAGCAGCCGAGGCGATGTTGAGGTCTCTACTTTGACGGCCTGAGAAGGTGCTTTTTCACGCCCCGCTTAAAGGACCCAGGATTGAAGGAAGAAGGAAACACGTGCCTTGGCAGAGAATTCCATGCCTTGATCGTTCGGCAGAGGTATGAGGACCCAAACTTGTTGGTACGCACTCTAGTCGACTCCACCGTGTAAGGATGGCATCTGAGCCCAGCACGCGTTGTTCTGGATAGGAAAGGGGAGGGCGGGATAAGGTGGAATAACTCTTCAGAGCACTCCCCGTGGTATATTCTGTAGAAACATGCCAAAGAGGCAATATCCCTACGGAGTTGCAGAGGTTCCAGTGAACTCGTGACCTCTGGATCTCCGATGATACGGACAGCCCGCCGCTGTAACCTGTCAAGAGCGTCTAGCAAGTACTGCGCGGAGCCATCCCAAAGATGAGAACAGTACTCCACGCAAGGGCGCACTTGTGCCTTATACAATAGGCACAGCTGCCCAGGCGCGAAGAACCGCCTCACCCTGTTCAGAACTCCGAGTTTTCGCGAAGCTTGCCTAATGACGCTCTCGATGTAGGTTTTGGGATTAAGGGAGCGGCAAAGATCCATACCTAAGATGGAGAGGCTGCCACGTATCACCAGTGGAGTGTTCTTCAGAGAAGGGAGGGAAAGGAACGGAGACTTTTTTGTTGAGAACGCGCATGCCTGGGTCTTCTTGGCGTTGAACTGGACGAAGTTCTTGGCACCCCATTCAGAGATGCGGTTCAAGGTCTGGTCAAGTTCAACGACAAGATCCTGCCTTTTCCCCACAACCTCAGCCTGTTTGGCTCCAGGACGTCCGAGATATCGCCCATGCACGGTACTGTCGTCTGCATAACAATGTATGTTGCCGAGATTCAACATATCATTGATATGCAGAAGAAAGAGCGTAGGGGATAAGACGGACCCCTGAGGCACTCCTGCATTGACCTGCATAAATTTGGAAGCGCGACCGTCGCAAAAGACCCGAATACGACGCTTCTGCAGGAAATTTGCAATCCAGGTGCAGAGTTGAGGGGGCAAGCCATAGGCCGGAAGCTTGGAAAGAAGAGACCGGTGCCAGACTCTATCGAAAGCTTTGGCTATGTCTAGGCTGACAGCCAAAGACTCGCCGTGCTTGTCCATAGCCTCACCCCAGAGGTGCGTGACGAACGCTAAAAGATCACCCGTTGATCGTTTAGCCCGAAAGCCGTATTGGCGATCATTGATCAACGAGTGATCCTCCAGGTAGCGGACAATTTGGGTGTTAATAATCCGCTCGAACACCTTGGAGAGCACTGAGGTGATAGCTATGGGTCGATAGTTGCCTGGCTCGGAACGGTCCCCCTTTTTGGGAATCGGTTGAACGTTCGCCTCCTTCCAAGCCTCAGGCACAATGCCTGCGGCGTAAGACGTCCGGTATAGGCGCGTAAGTGTGGGAGACAACTCCGCTGCACATTTTTTGAGGACCACAGCTGGGATGCCGTCAGGTCCACTGGCTTTCCGAACATCGAGAGACTGCAGTATCGCACGAACGTCACGTTGCCTGATACGTATATCAGGCATGGTGTAGCCGCAGTTGGCAATGTTAGGCGGCTGCGAACCGCAGTCATCGATTCGGGAGTTGGCCGCAAAGAGATTTGCAAGCAGATCTGCTTTCTCTTGCGGCCGATGAGCCAGTGATCCATTCGGATATCTCAGAGGGGGCAGCGAGGTCTGGCAGAAGTTGGACTGCACGGCTTTGGCCAGGCGCCAATAGCTACGACTGCCCGTAGGATGGGCCATGAGCTCCTGGCCGAACCGTGCGACGCGCTGGGCATCCGCTCTTAAGTATGCCCTCTTGCAGACCTTTGTGGCTTGGTTGAACGCTGCCTTCAGGTGATCCACGTTAGAGTCGTGGAGAGTGCGAGCCCTGGTCCAAGCGCGGTACGCTGTCTGTTTGCGTTCAACAGCATCAGCGCATTCACGACCGAACCAGGGCCTTTTCCTGCCACCGCTCGTGACATCACTGTATGGAATATAATATTCCATACCCAGGATGATTTCACCAGCGACAGCAGTAGCGCTCTCTGAAGGATCCCTGTTCTCAAAGCAGCGTTGAGCCCAAGGGATGGATGCGAAGTACTCCCGCATTCCATCCCAGTCTGCTGACGAGTAGTGCCACACTCGTCGTCTTGCCTCCTCGGGTCGTGGGGGCGTAACAACAACAACTGTGGCACAAACCAGACAGTGATCTGAGGTGCCCAGAGGAGCACTAATCGACACACTGTACCGGTTCGGGTTACTTGTCAGCAGCAGATCGAGCAGAGAGGGCGCCTGACCTGCAATGTCCGGTATCCGGGTGGGCTGGAGTACCAGTTGAGACAGGTCATGCGTGAGAGCGAACGCATGGGCAATTCGTCCCGCGTGGTCTGTTTTGGGAGAACCCAACCAGGTCTCATGGTGGGCATTGAAATCTCCCAAGAACACCAACTCAGCATTCGGAAACTGCTCCTGCGCGTCGTCTGCCGCCTGACTCAGGTAATCAAAGAGTCGAGTTGTCTCAGCGTCTCCTGAATGGGATCGAAATCGCGGAAAAAGAATTACCTGTTCCATACATTTTGTCGAGGTCACAGTCCAATTTTGTATGGAACAGCTGTTTGTTTTTTAACAAGTATTATCACCTCCTAACAGGTTTTCACTATATTAAGAAACAGCCTATATATATATTTTATTTATATATTGATACCGAGAGTGCACTTGTGTTAATGCACTATAATATATCCTACACATGGCTAGTTTTATTGGCCATGTGACCGAAATTCGGTCTGGAGGACACTATTATAATATTCAAAAACCAGCAAGCTGCTCATTTCGTTTGACCTTCAATCCATCAAAACAATATATTACGTATTACCTCATATACTTATCGAATATTAAGTTATCTCCCGTGGCCTTGTTGGTAGCGAATTGTTCGATAACTAATTGTTCTTCATGGACATACTAATTACCTTATTTGTATGGTTTTATTATGACCTTAAGGGCAACTTCTGAAGGGCGTAAATTTGGGTAAACAGTGTTACGTCTGTAAATTTTCGTACGGTTATGTAGAGGTTTGTTTTATTTTGCATGGGCTGGGTTTCGAACCTAATACTTCGTGTACTAGTGCTTTTGCTGCTTATCTGATGCTGTCATTAGGTATTTCTATAAAAAAATCACAATAACAGCTTTAAGTTAGGAAGCCTGCACGGCCGGCGTAGTGGCTTAAGATGAGTGATTGATCTAATACCAGACAAATTAATTGTTCCCAGTCAAGGTGTCCTTTGTGTTGTTTGTTCTAACAGTGGGTAGACTAACAGACTGCAATGCAGAGGGTCTCGGGTTCGAATCCACGTCGCGCACCTCTGACACCTCTTTGCCTATAATATCTTGACACTGGTCTAGCCTTAGGGTATCGTTAGCCTTCGGGTTGCGGAGATCAGGTGGCAGCCGCTTTGTGTAAAAACTGATATCCAGTCAAATCCGGTTAGACCAGAAAAGACGACCCCAAGTGACTTGGGAATAATAAAGGCTAGGGAGAAGAAGAAGCTGTTTTTTGTGTCCATCGTTTTAATGTTTATAAATTCTTCCGTGACATAAAAATTCATTGTGAGTGTTGCCGTCCCATCGGACTATGAGAGTGAAAAACTGAATTGAACTGAAACTCCATTTAGATTGGCGCATACACTTGCGGACTATAATATTTCCTGTGCCTGGCCAGTTATCGCCAAGATTGGCCGCCACGGAAGACCTTCAAAGATGTGTTGGTCATGAATACTTGTCGAGTTTAAGGTTGGTTGGTCATGAATACTTGTAAAGTTCATAGCTAAGTCGAGTTTAAGGTTGGATACAAAGGGTCATAACAAATATGTAAATATGTTTACTCATTACACATAACAAGGTGACTCGCCATATTTTGTACAGAAAATAAAGTGAGATTCACTTATGAGTGCCGCGGCTTAAGCTTGTGTTTGTGCCTGCGGTCAGTCTTGAGGCCGCAGGATCTATCTTCTGTTCGGAAAGTATGTTTGTTTTTCTAACTTAATGTTTTAAATGCGAATGTGAGTTTGTTTGTTCGTTTGTTACGCTTTCACGCCTTAACTACTCGACCGATCGTCATGAAATTTTGCATACACGTTATCAGGGAACAGGACAGGACATTAAGGGTACACTATGTCCTGTTCTGTTCCCTTGACAACAAAGGTATTTCATCCAGAAAAATGTACTGTTCCTTATCTATCTTAACCTAACCTACATTCACACGAGCGAAGCCGCGGGCAAAATCTAGTATAACTATATAAGTTGGATCTTATAAACTCGGTACAACCATTAGTAGATCATACAAATTATTGCTTGGGTTTTGAACCCACACTTCTGCCATTGTCATTATCACGACAGTTGCTGTAGTAGCAGTATTCCTCCGTGGCGCAGCGGTAGTGAATGCGACTGCTGTGCATGAGGTCTCGAGTTCGAATCCTGGGTCGGGCCAACAAAAAGTTATTGGGTTTTTCAGTTAAGAAACATCAATAGCAGTCCGGAGTTAGGGAGTTGGCGGTGTGAGACACCCCCGTGCCTCGGCAAGCACGTTAAGCCGTTGGTCCTACGTCTGATCTCTTTCCGGTCATGTCAGATTATTTTTCGATCGGATCATGAGAGTTAGGGAACAGAGAGTGCACTTGTGTTTGCGCACACACTTGTGCACTATAATATCTTCTGCGTAGTTGACCAGTCTGCGTTAAGACTGGCCGCCGTGGCCGAATTCGGTCTGAAGGATATTATTCAGGTATGTTATAAAGTAATAATTTTAAAATATAAAATGAAATGAATTGTGCTGCCAGCAATAGGCTTACCTTAGAATTACCTTAGAATAAAAAATAATGTGCTTTATTTAAGAGAATCCTTTCTTTTTATTGGGATGAATCTTGTTTCTCGTACGACTATTTGAACATTGAAACAACAGGCACGACGAACACCAAAACTCAACAACTATTTACCCAACAAATTTTATCACGTCTGGAGATCGAATGCACAAAATTCAGCATAGCGACAGTAAATAAACGATTGCACAACATTCCTAATCCTTCGGGGGTATACATTATGTTATGTTATGTAATGTATTTTTGTTTGCATGGGGCTTTGGGTATGAACCTTTATCAAACCTATCATAATTACAGGAAATGATGACGGAGCAATCACACCATGGTTTCTAGGAACTATGATACAAGCGAGGCGATCCGTCAACAGTGTAACACAATTAATGTAATGATTGCATAAGCGATGACGCAAGTTAAACGTAGTATTTATTCCTTATAGGATTAGGTACTAAAATGGTGACAATAGAACACTTATTGTGCCTTTGTCTGTCTGTCTGTAACAAATATATAATAATAATAATAATATCAGCCCTGTATTAAATTGTCTCAATGCTGGGCACGGCCTCTTCTCAGTGTGAGAAGGGTTAGGCCATAGTCCACCACGCTGGCCCAGTGCGGGTTGGCAGACTTTACATATCTTCGAGAACATTATGGAGAACTCTCAGACATGATTTCTTTACGATGATTTCCTTCACCGTCATTTCTGTCACAAATGCGTCTTCAATTCAATTTAAACAAATTCTTTATTGCTTTCCTCAATGTAGTAGTATATGTATATAGTAAGCTTGAGCTATGTATCAATTATAGGCCCTGTTGGGCACAGCATACTAGTTATATTAGAGGAGAGGAAAAAGGCTTCTCCATTTTATTTTTAAATATATTAATACACTAGCTGGTCCGCCCAACTTCGTCTGCTTCACATAAGAGAATTTACCCCGTTTATGCAACATTTTTCATTAATACTCTGCTTCTATTGGTTGCAGCGTGATGTTATAACAGCCTATAGCCTTCCTCGGTAAATGGGGCTACCCAACACTAAAATATTTTTCAATTCGAACCAGTAGTTCTTGAGATTAGCGCGTTCAACCAAACAAACAAACTCTTCAGCTTTATAATATTAGTATAGATATGCTTGTATAATTTCCAAAGTAGATATAGATTACTATTTATGCAATGTATTTAGTGTTTAAAAATATCAATGCTAGTAACTTTAAATACTAACTGTGTTATGTACTGGGCCAAGATTATTGCAGATGGAAATAAAAAGTACGGTGTATAAACACGTGCAACAGGGGACCTATAGGAGTAGTGTATGTAGATGACAGCTGTCAGTGTTAATGTAAACATCAGCTCCGTAATTAAAAATATATATTTGTGTTTTTATGGTCTTTAATCTTATCTAAAGTAGCTTCAGTGAGTTAATCATATGTGGATTCTGCACCGTAACTATTTACGAGAGCCAATACCACTTCACAACGGCTAAAACTGCATAATCAAAGTGCATAGTGTTTGTGACAATAACTATTGATTGTGAGTACTAAACTTGATTACGGCGAATAGTAGCGAATGGTCTTAAGAAGTGATATCATTTAGGCGTATAGTGAACTAATATTTGTGTCAAATATAAGTTATTGCACATAAATCCGTTGACATTACTCAAACAAATATTTTTCGCGCTATACATACTCAGTGCTGCCAACATTATTTGCACCGGACGCGTTCCAGCTCGACACTGATATAAGGTGTGTGGCATAAGTGTCACTTTATAAAGCTGCGCATTCACGCCGCTTACTATAATAAAGCTGTACATTCACGCTGCCTACTATAATAAAGCTTGATATTCACTTGACATAAAACTATAAGACTAGACACTCGGGTGATTTATATTATTGAAAATGGAGTCTAACAATATTACTTTGAGAAACCGCCGTGTAATGAAATCACTCTCCAATGAATCTCTTGAATCGCTGGATGCATCTTCCTTGAACTTAAGTGTTAAGAGCATGATGGATTTATCTACACGTGTCAAGAGTGACGAAGTATTGGAACTCCAACATTCCATCGAAGGATTAAGAGTACAATTATTAAGCGCACACGCAGAAATTGAAACATTAACCTTAGAAAATTCGACGCTAAAGCAAAAATTAGATGTGGAAGAACAGAAAAACGAACGGCTCAAGAAAATGTGTACTGGCTTAAGCACTAATTTCAGCACACGAAAACTAGAAACATCCTCTAGTAATTTAAATAGATCTAATAGAAGATTGAACGTCTCAAAGTCTAAATTCTCGGCACGGAAATTAAACCTTGACTTAGAATGTCACACTCCAAAATTCTATCCTCTGAATATGTCTCCAGTAAAATCAGGGAATAATACTATTACTCTTAAGGTTGTCGATATTAATAAGAAAGTTATCAATGCAAATAGCAGTAGTTTGGAAGACAACTCAAAAGACTATCTATGCTATTCAACTGTTCTGAAAGAGCCTACAATGGAAACGGACAAAGAATATGGGAAAATCTTTTTACTATCCGATAATCAAGGCAAGGGCGTTGTTCAGTCTCTAATAAAAAATAGAAATACACTTATAACGCGAATCGGTTGTATACAATCCATAACGAAACCATATGCTAAAACTAAAGATGTACTTGTAGATTGTTGTAACATGTCTAAAACTATATCAGAAAATGATAATGTAATAATAATGACCGGCAGTAATGACTCCAATCCATTAGAGATTTTGTCAGAAATATCTGTAGCTTTACACTACTTAAAGAGATGCAATGTGTTTATAGTCAACGTTTTTCATAATAGAGCACTTAATGAATGGAAATTAAATAATGAATTAAAGCTGCTAGCTAGTAATTTTACTAATTGTACATTTATTGAGACGGATACCATAAAGGATATCTCTAGACATATAATTTATCACATTAATGTTAATGAATATAGACATAATTTTCTTTCCTACAACAACCACAATCATCATAATGGTTCAGACACTCTATACAATACGTCGCATAATTTTCAAAATCTTTGTACTATTAAAAATAGCGCTGAGCCAAAAAAAGGCACAATACCTTTTTACTTTAAACCGAACAATAATCATCCATCTGTTAAATTCGAAAAAAAGACTAATTTTAATGATGTTAAGCCTGCTAAAGGTACAATTCCTTACTATTTTGATATATTGGCTAAAAAGAAATCGATTAAGGTAGCCTCTAATAAATTGGAAACGCCTCACCAAACATTTTTTCGCAACTAAATCTTTCGCTATACTACATCAGAATATCGCTGGTATTTTAAACAAAATTCAGGAAATGGAAGTAATCTTACTAGAGTTGCATGATTTAAACAAGAATGTAGGTGTGGTCTGTCTGAGTGAACATTTTATAAAAAAAGGCGAAGAAATTTATCTTAACTTAAATAAATTTTATCTTGCGGCAATTTATACACGACAAGAACAACGACGTGGAGGTACATGCATATTATGCAAAGATGGTTATGAAAGTTCCGAATTAGACTTACTAAAGGAATTTGCTGTAGAAAAACATTTCGAAGTATGTGGCATAGAAATTAAGCAAATAAATTTGATTATAATTTGTGTATACAGAACCCCAGATTCAGATGTCAACATTTTCTTTAAACATTTTTCTAACATGTTGGTGCGGCTTCAGCACAAAAAACGTAACATCCTAATTTGTGGGGACTTTAATATCGATCTATTAGCAACCAAGAAAAATAGTACAACCTTTAAAGAGTTGATTGTTAATAATGGAATGCAGTATTATATACGTACGCCAACAAGACTTGACAAATGCATTGACAACATTATCGGGAATGTTGCCAATGCATCTGGGGAAACATATGACTGTCATCTGTCTGATCATAATACAGCTCAAATTGTTACTTTTGAACACCAAATTAAAAATAAAATAACGCACCAGTTTATGGTGATTAATGATTTAAACAAGGATAACGTTAATAAGTATGTAAAATACGTAAAATGTTTAAGTTTTAATGAAATCTATGATTCGAATGATACCAATGAAGCTTTTGACAAATTTCACGAGATTTTGATATTACTATATAGTTTATGTTTTCCAAGAATTAGAATTAATAAGAAAAATAGAACTGATACATCAAAATGGATAACAAAAGGAATAAAAAATAGCTGTGAAACTAAAAGAACACTACGGCATAAATATTACCTAAACAAAAATAACAAAAATAAGGACAAATATAAAATGTATTCTAAATTGTTGAGAAAATGTATGAATAAATTACAGGCCTTGTGTAACCAAAAGTATATAGACTCCTCGAAAAATAAGGTTAAGGCCACGTGGGATATCGTAAGACGTAATCTAGGTAGTGAACCAGGTAGGGAACTTATCAATAAAATCATAGACAATAATATTACACTAACCGCTGGACTTGACATAGCAAATAAATTTAATAATCATTATATTGACATTCCTAATAATATTTCTTTTCCGCCATGTATTAATAACAATATTGACACCCATAATATAGAAGCGTACGATAAGAGTATATTTATAGAACCCACTGATGAGACAGAAATCTATCATATCATCATGTCGCTAAAAAATTCAAAATCAGCTGGTTATGATAATATCAATACTGATCTACTTAAACGTATATCAGCGTATATTGCAGTACCTTTAGCATATATCATAAATCTATCATTGGAACAGGGGTGTTTCCCTCATAGGTTGAAATATTCTTTGATAAAACCTATTTATAAAAAGGGGTCAAAATCAGATGTTGATAACTACAGACCAATAGCAATCACGCCTATTATTTCAAAAATATTTGAGAAGGTTATGTACAGACGGCTGCTTAAATTTCTAGATAAAAACAATATTTTTGCCAGTCAGCAATATGGCTTCAGGCAAAATAAATCAACTACACTAGCAATTTATACATTAGTAAAGGCGGTCATGGTCAATATTAACCAAAAAATTCCTTCCTGTGCACTTTTTCTAGACCTGAGTAAGGCATTCGATCTAGTAGAACATGTGAGACTTATAAAAAAGTTTGAAAGATACGGTATTAGAGGTCCAGCTAAAGAGTGGTTACACTCATATCTGCACAACAGAAGTCAGATAACAAGAATATTAAAATATAACGAATCAACAAATAGTTTAGAACATTTTGACTCTGAACCGAGAATTAACAACTGTGGAGTACCGCAAGGTAGTATTTTAGGGCCATTACTGTTCCTTCTTTATATCAACGACTTACCGCAAGCTGTTAATCATCAATGTATTCTATTTGCTGATGACACTACAATTATTGTAAAATGTAAAGAGCTAGAAAACTATGAAAATGAAGTAAATCAAGCCCTCACAGATATAATCAAATGGCTAGATATCAATAGACTTAAATTAAATATCACGAAAACAAAATTATTACATTTTAAAACATGGAAAAGTCAACCTGTATATCTTAATATTGGATATAATGATATAAATATTGATCAAGTATCTAGTGCGAAATTTTTGGGTGTAACACTTGACGCTCATTTCACTTGGAGCAATCATATCGATAATATTTGTAAGAAGATCAACCAATTTGTGTTTGCTTTAAGAAAAATTAAAGATGTTACATCTAGGCAAACTTCCTTAATGGTGTATCACGCTTACATCTGCTCGGTAATTCGTTATGGTATAGTTGTTTGGGGCAATTCATCCGAGATAGACAAAATTTTCATTGCTCAAAAAAAGTGCATTCGTGCGATTTATAATTTGGAGTGGTCTGACTCATGTAGACCTATTTTTAAATCACAAAACCTCTTAACTGTACCCTGCATATATATCTATGAAGTAGCTAAATTTTTAAGATGCTATCGTACTTTATTCGAAGCAAAAAATAACACGAATAAGAGAAAAGTCACCCATTTAGAATTTGATATACCTGCTCCTAAGTTAGAACTTTTTCGGCACAGCTGCGTCTATATGGCTCCTTTGATATACAATGCCTTGCCAAAGATAATTACTCAACTGCCTTTTAGAAAATTCTGTATTGAATTAAGAAAATGGTTATTGCAGGAAAGTTTTTATTCTATTAATGAGTATTTTGTAAAGTATCCGTGCAAATATTTTAGTCTCGACTTTGCCCTGAAGTATAAGCATAAGTAAGAATTATCAATTGATGTTGTCAATTATGTGTTTTCTTAGCCGTTTACTAATATACATATATAGTTTTCTTGTGACTGTTTAATTTCATTAGATTTGTTATTAATGTAATGTTGTAATGATTAAAATAATAAGATTTGCATGCCGCTGTGCCGGCGAAACATGTCGATCTAAAATATATGTAACACCTTTGTACGATGTTTCTAGCAAATAAATTATATTCTATTCTATTCTATTCTATGCGACTGCTGCGCATGAGGTCTCGGGTTCGGGAAACCTGAAATTGGGTGATTTTTGTCTAGCAATTATTATTGACAACTGAAAAACTATATCAATGCCCGGGTACTAGCCTCGCCCTCTATTACCCGAGTGCTAAAACCATGGCAGGTGCAATAAGGGTGACCCCATCAGTAATAAGTCAAGCCAAGTCAAGTCAAAAATCATTTATTTATTTATGTCACAAAGTAACACTTATGAAAGTCAAAATATATGGGTTAGTGAGTTTACTAAGTTACTGAAGCTACATTTAGGTTAGTTGCTAGGTTCAGGCAAAAAGATATAAGCGTGAGACTGTTTAGTTCATGACCTTACAACTAAAGGCCTTCAACTAGCCGTGACCGTTGTTCAACAAGCGATTGCACAATTTACGACACATTATCGGCAACACACGATAATCTAAGTCAAACTTCGATCGATAATGAACTTGAACTTCGATGAGTCATTTGTTGCGTGGACCAATCACACACACAAACAAACAGTCATCGTTTACCATAGAGTATGATCACAGTAATTTTTTTTATCAACAATGTGTCATTTCTATATTTGTGACTTTAGAAGCAGTATTAGTTGATATGGTCGCTTTGCCTCTGCCCCTGCGCCGAGTGTCGTAGGTTCAATCCCAACATGGGAGAAAAATTTATGTGATTTACAAATGGTTGTTAATCATAATAATAATCATAATCATAATCATCGTTTATTTGCTCAAAACACGGTATATAAAGTTGGTAAAACAGATGCATAATATGCTCATACATGTTTTGCTGTGCACACAGCATGCAAATATTTATAGGTTTGGTTTGTAATCAATAAAATCCTTTACACTATAGAAACAATAATTAATTAGCCATTCATGCAAGCCTTTTCTAAATTGTCTTGTATTCAATAATTTTAAGTGGCCTGGAATTTTATTAAATATTCGCACACACATAGCTAGGCAATTCTTATTATATTTTGTTGTTTTTGGAATGTTTTCTAGAACAAGCCTCTGCGGGTCGCGTCGGTTTCGTGGATTTATTTCCTGAGCTGTCTTAAATAATGTCTTATGCTTCCAAACAAACAAACAAATCTCGAAAATATATAAACACGGCAGCGGCAGCAAACCAAGTTGTTTGAATGCAGGTTGACAAGAATCTACATGCTGAAGTCCGTATATTGCCCTGATGCACTTTTTTTGCGCAACGAACGCTTTATTTATATCGGTACTGTTTCCCCATATTATTAAACCATAACGCAGCAGCGATTCTACGTAAGCTCGGTAGGAGATAACAGCTGTTTTTATATTTGTTACATTTTTGACCTGTCTCAGTGCATATACAAATTTATTGATCCGAGTACATACGCTATCAATCTGTGCTTTCCAATTCAAGTCTCTGTCTATAGTGACGCCAAGAAATTTCGTGTTTAATACTTCAGTTATTTTAGTTACATTTAATTTAAAGTTATATTTGGTATTGTAGGATTGATTAAATTGTATGTACACCGATTTGTCTAAGTTAATATTTAAATTATTATCATTAAGCCAATTAATTAAATTATCTATTGTATTATTAATGTCAACTTCATGGTCTTTTATTGTATTATTTCTTTTATTTGAAGTCACTATTGTTCTGAGCGTAGGTTTTCTTTTTGTCCGTTGTTTGAATGTTTTTAAAGTCCCTGTGACACAGGAATTATTTCTTACTGCGGAGGGTTGTTTTTATTAGAAAAAAAAAAGCTGGGTAATAAAAAAGGAAAAAAAAATTAAGCTAGATCTTCGATTTTCTTACTCAGCAAACGACACGATTAAATTGACGATTGAGGATTAACAAACGCAAAATAATTTATTCTTTTAAAGCTTTGTGACTTGAATAAATAAATTATTATGAATTTGTTGTCACAAAGACATAAATAAATAACACTTATGAACGCCGAAGTTGAATTCGTAGTGAGTTTACTGAAGTTGCATTTCAATTAATTTACTGCCTCGGTGGCGCCGCAATAATGAATGCAACTGATTTGTAAAAGGTCTCGGATTCTATTCCTGATCGAGCGAAGTATCTTTGGGTTTTACTGTCAAGAGATTTTAAGTAGCAGCACGGAGTCTGGCATTGCTCCTGGTAGATCGCAATAACTTGCTCCCTAAATCCGTACCTAGCGAAATTTGAGTGTAATACACTTCTTTTCGTTTATGTTAGTCTAGGTTCAGGAAAAGATTTGTTTTTTTTTATACAACTAAGGTGATAGACAATCATACTTACATATAGGCCCACCTGATGGTAAGTGGTCACAGTAGCCTATGGACGTCTGCAACACCAGAGGCTTCACTTGCGCGTTGCCGAACCTTTAGGAAAGGAAGAAGAGAAAAAGGAAGTGGGAAGGAGAGGGAAGGGGAAAGGGGAAAGAGGGTGATTGGACCTCCGGCACTCTCACTCACCGAACGAAACACAACAGTAAGAATACTGCTATCTCACGTCGATATTCTGTGAGAAAATAAGTCTATGAGAAGATATACAAGCATATTTTTTGTTTCATTTGGTAATCGAACCTCTAGCATATTGGCAGTGGTAAGGTACCATCGTACAGTCACCTACGTACCTTAGCTACTCTTAAAAATTCACAACAGACCACCGAATATACGTCTCGATGGCGTAGTGGTTAGTGTAACCGACTGCTAAGACTGAGGTCAGGGGTTCGATTTCCGCACAAGGCAAACATTTGTGTGCATGAACATGGATGTTTGTCTTGGTCTGGGTGCTTCTATGTATAATATGTAAATAAGAAGTATACCTATATGTATTTTTATCCATTGTCTAGTACCCATAGTACAATCTCTTCTTGGTTTGGGCTAGATGGTGCTGTGTGTATGTGATAAAATATTGATAGAACGTCGCAATCTGATGACATTATTAAAATGATTCATATTTGTGTTTGTGAGTAATATGTAACTATATGAGATGTTTCAACAAAAATACAAATTACTTAACAATTATAATGCGTATTACTTTATTTTGTGATGACGTGGACGATGACGTCACTGTCGAGAAGGCAACGACTTATGACGTCACGAATGTCCTCCATCGAATGTACCTTCCCGTATACCATTGCAATGATGAATGAATGAAAGATTTTATCTCGCTTTGGGTTTGAAATGCGTAATATGGTCTGTTGTTTTTATCTTTTGTACTAAGTCAGTGATGCAACGTTTATGAATGCGACTGCTGTGTAAGAGGTTTCGGGTTCAATGCTCTGGTCAGACCGTACATTATTTATTAAATAAAATAATTACTTTTTTATATGACTCGTTACTAAGGCCAAGGACATCATCTCTTCTTATGTCTTTGACAACAGCTGCTTACAGCTGCCTTTACAGGTTAAGATATGCAATTCAGATTAAAAATTAAACTGTTTATATTTGTATCTTCCCCGTAACCATGGCTGATGAAAAGCAACCGAAATGTCAGAATAGTTTAAATTTAAATAGTTATTTAGTAAACTATACGTATATATTTAATAAAATGATTAGTGTGATATTCTCTAACATACCATAAGTTTTCGCTACTGACAAAATGAGACCTGGTTACATGAATAAATGAAGGTGATAATTATTTGGAACCGACTTAAAAAAAAGGAGGTTCTTATTCGCCTGTATGTTTGTTACGCGATTACTCCACTTATTATAAATTGATTTTGATGATTATTTTTGTTTTGTAGGCCATACTTCAGATGTGGTCTGAGCTTAAGGTAGTGTGGTGAACAACATATAGCAGATTACTTTCAACAAGTAACTTTTGTATAAACGTAAGACAATATTATTTCTTCTCCCTAGCCTTTATTATTCCCAAGTTACTTGGGGTCGGCTTTTCTGGTCTAACCGGATTTGACTGAATATCAGTTTTTACACGGAGCGGCTGCAACCCGAAAGTTAACGATACCCTAAGGCTAGACCAGTGTCAGGATATTATAGGGCACTGACTTCCCAGTAACGACTGCCATAGATGTTCATGGCAGCCGGGACCGACGGTTTAACGTGCTCTCCGAAGCACGGAGGCAGGCAGGCGATAATTGTCAATCAATACGCACATAATTTCGAAAAGTCATATAACTTCCGAAAGTCATAGGTGCGCGATGTGGGTTCGAACCCGAGACCCTCTGCATTGCAGTCTGTTGGTCTTCCCACTGAGCTATCGCTGCTTTTACAATATTATTTATCGTCATCAATTCAGTGGGTTTACATGACGCCAAAACCAGAACAATAAAATAAATCTATATTACACAAATTTATTAAGGATTTCCCAATTTATTTCTTTTTTGGCATTAAAATTATTAATTTCACGCAAATCCACTTTTTGATGTGTTTTCCCTAAAAAATATATTGTGGTTAATTTAACCGTGCGGTTAATTTACTTATACTGTGGTTTAACTGCCTTGTATGTTGTATATGACTTCACGGATGACGCTGGTCATCTCTTATACCTGCTGGTAAACAGTTACCGACTACAGTGGTCATAGGTTACCGTTACTGGGATCGCCTGTGCAAGTGATATCTCTAGTGAGGCTTCACGAATGATGTAGTGGTTTATGTGGACGCTACTGGCACAGCGCTGGGTGTCGTGGGTTCGATCGACACTTGACAAATTGTCGTTGCCTGTCTGGATGTTCTTTGTGTCCGTTGGTTAAATGTCTACAAAATTTCCCGCGATACATACATTTTCCTTACAGGTCCCGCTCTAGATAAAATTATTGTGCTGCGGAACAACTCCTAAACATAGAGAGAACTACTCCTGTTGTTCTTCAAAAACGGTTACTATCAGGCAAGAAATACTGCCATCTTCGGTGTTTAAAAAAATATATGACATAGTCTTATACTAGGTATAATAATAATAATATAATATTCTATCACATAAACACAACACCATCTAGCCCAAACTAAGCGGAGCTTGTACTATGGGTACTAGACAATGGATAAATATACATATATACTTGTTTTTAAATATATATGTATATATTATACATAAAAACACCCAGACCAACTGAAACATCCATGTCCATGCGCACAAATGTTTGACTTGTGCGGGAATCCAACCCGCGAGCTCAGGCGTGGCAGTCGGTTACACTAACCACTAACACTAACACGCCATCGCTGTATGTGTGTAACAGTTCATGCAATTGTAAGTATTAAATTGCAAGGTATACATGCCTATTTTATTGCTGATATTCGTAATATACCTAGCCTTCCCCATACCTAGCGCGTATGGATGACCTAATAATGCCCACACGGTCATTTGGTTTTCTAACTTAATTTTTGAATAACAGGAAAATACTTTTAGGTTATACTCACCAAGGTTGACGATTACTGAATCCCGATGTAACCTTTAAATTTAGCACGAAAATGGACATAATATTAATGATTAATCAAAAAATTTCAATATTGTGTCATGTAAGCGTAATTCTAATAATATTTGATGTTATAGCGATACATAACGCGATATTATTACAATATGAATAGGCTGGCTTGATCTTGGAAGTGCTGTCTTCACAGATCATCGATATCAAATAATCTTCTTCTTCTATTCTATCTTCTATAGAAGTAGATGTATATAAACTGTTTCACTGCTCGGCATGGGCCTCTTCTCACTGTCTGGCCTACCACGCTGGATACCACGCTACCTAGTGCGGATTGGCAGACTCCACATATCTTAAAATTATGGAGAATGCTCAAACATGTATGTTTCCTCACGTTGTTTTCCTTCATAGTTAAAGCGAGCGATAGCTAAATAACTTCGAAAAGTCCGAGGTTTAGGGTCGAACTCAAGGACTCTGCGCGACTGCTGATATAAAATAGCAGTAACTAAATGTCCTGTTGCGTTTTATCTGGTGGCACAATCACTGCCTTCATTTCCTTTCTTCTTTTACCTACAGCCTAAGAAATTACCGTGACTTTTATGAACAGGATAGGTCCCGTTCATAGATTTCACGGTAATTTCTTACCAGCAGACTGACCGTGTATTTATTCACCAGCTATGTGTGTTTACGGTAGGCAACACCCATAGCTGGTGAAATAGCCTAAGAAATTACCGTGACTTCTATGAACAGGATAGGTCCCGTTCATAGATTTCACGATAATTTCTTACCAGCAGACAGACCGTGTATTTATTCACCAGCTATGTGTGTTTACGGTAGGCAACACCCATAGCTGGTGAAATAACCTAAGAAATTACCGTGACTTCTATGAACAGGATAGGTCCCGTTCATAGATTTTACGCAGCAGTTCTTACCAGCAGACAGATCGTGTATTTATTCACCAGCTATGAATGTTTACAGTAGGTAGCGGCGTATTGGAGGATTTTTGGAAATACTTTTGTGATGTCAAGAAAACAGCCTTGAGCGGTGAATGGTGTTTACCATTAGGTGGATCGCGAACTCGTTTACCAACAGCATAAGGAAAAAGAATAATAATTAGATGACAACACTAATATTCTCATAGTCAACCTAGCTTTTTTTATTTGGGGGATCCAGTGACGCTTGCGGAGCATACAGACTAAAACTACCACAGTGTTTCTTACCATTACCTGAGTAGAAGGCCGCGCGAAATAGTTAACCAAACTAAATGTAGCTTTAGTAACTTCGGGAAACCTAAAACTCTGAACTTTGACGTTCATAAGTGTTACTTTGTGACCCAAATGAATAAATTTGATTGTCATTAACATTCGAATGCGGCAACTAATAATTTTCGATGAATTCGTTCTTCAGTCTCAATTGCGCATGATGCAAGGTTGTTTTTTTAAATACATTAGTGACAATACTTTTATTTCATGAAAATTACAATCATTTTGAAGGAATTCAGGTCATTAGTTTGGCTGTTATTCAACGTTTACATTGGCACACTTACTGCCAAGTTCCCGGAACACCGGTGACTCCTCCGGGAATACCTAACTATTTTATTACAGTTTACCTATTTTTTTCTGCCATTGACATATTCTTCACAGGAAAGCAAAATAAAATCATAATATTGGCATGTCAGTATAAGTGGGTACATATCTAAGGCAAGGTCACGTGCTTACATTAATCCTAACTACTAATACAAATGCGAATGTAAGTTTGATTGTTACGCTTCCACGTCTTAACAACTTGACCAATCATCATGAAATTTTACATACACGTTGTTAGAGGAACAGAAAAGATCATAATTGGTACCGTTCATACAGAAAAAGTAATTTACTTACATAACTTATCGTACATTTAAGCGAGCGACGCCTGGTGTAAACGGGTTAGGGTCAGATAGTCTGATTAATGATTAATGATAAAAAGTAAAGATTTGTTTTGTTTTGTAGTGGGGGCGATAGGGGCGGCCTGCCCCGGGCGGCACTTTTAGGGGGCGGCAAAATGTCGCAATAAATAATAATAATAAGTTATAAATATTTGAACTATTTCATGACGAACGAGAGGAATGGGCAGATGTACAATACACAATAATGATTACTGTTCTTGCCGAAAAGTTAATTAGAATGACTGTATATTTTAAATTGAAATACCTGAATAGGAGCCAAGTGCCAAGTTAATGGCAATAAAATCGCCTATTATTTTGTGAGACATAAAACCATATTTTACGAAAAGAGGGTACCTCCGGAGGATCCTGGCGAGAGATTACCTATATGGATGTTTGTCTCGGTCTGGGTGTTTCTATGTATAATATATATGTATTAACAAAAAAAAGGATGTAGGTATGTTTATCTATTGTCTAGTACCCATAGTACAAGCTCTGCTTAGTTTGGGCTAAATGGTGTTATGTGTATGTGATAGAATATTATTATTACCTATTATTATTATATATGGCTAGCAATCTTTTTTAAATGTCATGTTTTCGTGTTGTGAACCGTGAACGTTTGCAATAATAATAATAGGTTACTAATATTAGACGAAAAGTGAGTTATTTATAAACTTATACTACTAAATAATTACTTTGTTTACGCACGAGCATACACGTGAGCTTTATTCAGCCTAAAAAACATTACGAATAGATATACGAGTAAAAAAACGCTAATTCTATTCATGACAGTAAACTAGTTTTTAACCCCGAGTAGGTTTGAATTTTTAGTTTATATTGGTATAGCGATAGCTCAGTGGAGAGCCCAACAGACTGAAATGCAGAGGGTCACGAGTTCGAACCCACGTCGCGCATCTCTGACTTTCGGAAGTAATATGACTTTTCGAAATTATGTGCTTATTGATTGATAATTATCGCCTGCTCCGTGCCTCGGAGAGCACGTTAAGCCGTCGGTCCCGGCTGCCATGAACATCTATGGTAGTCGTTATTGGGAAGTCAGTTCCCGATAATATCCTGACACTGGTCTAGGTCTAGGGTATCGTTAGCCTTCGGGTTGCGGAGGTCGGGTGTCAGCCGCTCCGTGTAAAAACTGATATTCATTGAAATTAAACACTTTATACGGATTTTGTCGCGTAATAAACAACGCGACAAAATTCGTATAAAGTGTTTAATTTCAATGTATAACATTCGCGTAAACATAAGACAATATTACGTAAATCAGTACTGATATTCAGTCAAATCCGGTTAGACCAGAAAAGCCGACCACAAGTGACTTTGGAATAATAAAGGCTAGGGAGAAGATTTAGTTTATATTGGAGTCTCACGTCACGATATAGCCGTGAGATAATAGGGTGAGGTGTAGAAGCATATTTTACTTACTATTATTTAAGATCCCACGTAGAAGAGGGCGAGTCTGCCAAGAACTATTGAGAAATTCTTGATCTTCAGAATGTAGCCCGACCTGGGTATGGAATCTCATGCACAGCAATCGCATTCACTATCGCACCACCGAGGCAATCACCGGGACAGTCTGCTGAATTCTAAATTGTATAAACTGGATAGGTATGATGAAGGGAAACCAATGGGACACACAAGTAGGATAGCATCTTGAGACTTGGAATACCAGGCATTTTTAAAAGTTTTTTGCGACTCAAGAACCAAGCCATAAACAAAACCCAAACTCTAAAAAAAAGCATAAGGAATTTAGTTTTAATCTACACACCACATTTTATGCCAATTTTTCAACGTGTAACCGAACCCGGAACTGCCTACTTATATCTGGCGCTAACCTATGTAGCAAAAAACTAGGCATTTTATATTGTTCCTTGAAAAAAACAACTTGTCTGTTTGTCTATGCTCAATGTCAAACTCTGGTCGTGACGGATGACGTCACAGTTTATGTAACGTAACAATCATTCATAGTTGTTTTTTGTAGGATATACGAATAATTCCGGCATTTATTATTTACATATTATTTATATTAGGTTCAATGATTTCAATGATATTCAGCACGTATTTGACTTTGACTTGACTGATCAGATGGTGTGGACTAAGTGAACATCATAGCACTGAGTGTTGCAATATCAGGTATACTTATAAGTAATTCTTCCGCATCAAGCGTTATGTCTATAGCCGAAATAATATTTTAATAGACTTTTAAGTAGTTTAAGAATAGGTCTGTTTTATTTATTATTTTTTTATTGTTAAAGTCTTATCTTGCTCGAAGAATCAGCATTGCCATTCAACGTGGCAATGCTGTCAGTCTTTAGACCACTTTCTCGGTCTACAGCGACGCAGCCAGCATTTTTTTACAATTTTTTTCACATTTGTATATTTTGTGCCATTTCATTGTGTTTTACTTATAAATAGTTAGGTTTACTAATATTAGTTAAGTTGTAAATTATGATTGTTGCTTTTGTTCTTGTAAATAATAGAAAATAAATATTTGCGTTACATTGTTAGAGCTTGAGGCTTTCATTCGATTTGTAATAGTAAAAATTTACCATCGATAGTAATTATATGAAAGATGTGTATACAAATTAAAGTACATTCTGAAATGAAATCCGTTTTCTTCTAGTGCTGTAGGAGGCATTTTTTATTGCAGTCAGTTAAAACGAGTACACTCCGCCTGATCGTGAGCAGTCGTGTAGTCCATGAGCAGATCCTTCCACACCACGTCCTTACGTAAAGTGGGCCAAGATCTCTACTTTAAGGGCCTAATTAGGTGCTTTTTTATTCCCCTTGAAAGACCAAGCATAGAAGAAAGAAAGAAACACGTGTTTCGACAGATAATTCCAAGTTTTAATAGTTTATAACATTAGTCCTGTATTAAACTGTCCCACTGCTGGGCAACGGCCTGTTCTCAGTTTTGGAAGGATTAGGCCATAGTCCACCACGCTGGCCCAGTGCGGGTTAGCAGACATCACATATCTTCTAGAACATTATGGACAACTCTCAGACATGCAGGTTTGCTCACGATATTTTCCTTCACCGTTGAAGCAAGCGATTTAATACGATGGCGATGATGGCGTAGTGGTAAGTGTAACCGACTGCCACGCCTAGGGTCGCGGGTTCGATTCCCGCACAAGGCAAACATTTGTGTGCATGAACATGGATGTTTGTCTTGGTCTGGGTGTTTCTATGTATAATATGTATGTATTTACAAAAAAAAAGTATATAATGTATGTTTATCCATTGTCTAGTACCCATAGTACAAGCTCTGCTTAGTTTGGGCTAGATGGTGTTGTGTGTATGTGGTAGAATATTAATTATTATTATTATTAACTTCGAAATGTTTGAGATGGGTGCCCTGGGATCGAAATTGAGACCTCTGCGTGGCAGTCCAACGGTCTCCCGGCTATATCTGATATCTTTAATAGTTTGGCAAAGCAGTAACAATGTTTCTTACCTTTACGCGTGTTTCTTGTAAGGGGATATTACTGACCCAGGCGAGCTGGCTCATTAATGCTGCCACCAAATAGTTGGCAATAATCTTCCATTCAGTACTAGATCGCGATTATGTGTATACATAGTATAACTTTGTAGTTTAGTTTGTGATTTGTTTATACTGTATACTATAGTAACAAATGGAGACATTAAATTTAAAAAAAAAAACCGTGTTTTGTTATAGATTCACGATGTTGGAAGCAAATTAATAATATGTTCAGTTAACCGTTTTATTTGCTGTGATCCTAACGTTAACACACATGGTCTTTAGGAGTAGTTGATCTATTTGTACACATACTTATTATAATATTAGACACCAGTTGATTGTGACTACGATCGATGCAATTCGGTCGAAACGTCGGGAAATAAATAATAATTTATTACCTTTAAATAATTACCAACGCGTTTAAGACCCATCGTCTAATATTACATTAATTAAGCTATATACATATTATACATTACATCAACATAGATCTGCAAAGAAGAATCATTACGGAAAACAACCAGTTAACTCATTAATAAGCTGGAAACCAGACAGTGAAAAAGCATTGCGTCTCGGCTCCCGATCAGATCATTAGCCAAAAGATTAAAACCAAATGACATTAAGCAATAATTGTTCAATGTACTTCAATCATTTCAGCAGCAATTGCATCTTATTGCACAATGTTTCATGAGATGACAAGGTCAGATGTTATTAGGTATTGAGAATTGCCCAACACAAGTAACATTTCGGCTAAGTCATCTGGAAAAAATGTTCGAGCCAAGTATTGCAAGTTTGATCTCCTGCCAAGTGCGAAATCTGAATGAGATTCACCGTCAGTAATGATTACTTTTCGGGGAAAACTAACGATTAATAAAGAGACAATTTGGCTTGATGGTTAACTGTTTCGAGTATTAACAGACAGATGGAAAAACCGTTGGAAGTTTTGAGAAAAGTTATGCTGTGATATTCTACGATCGGGCATGCAGCTGCCAACTGTCGTCTACTACATATCGTACACGTGTCCGTTAGAAGCAAATAATTTTCGATGTTGTCATAGTGAATCATTACGTGATCGTCCCATACGATGGACAATCGCCCATAACCATATAAAGTCCAGTCGTACAATCGGAAGCCACTTGAAAAATTGGCATTTTTCTCCAATGACTAGCCGTGTCCATTGTCTGTAAAATGTAATCTGCTCTTTTATAATTAGCCGGAGTTGGTAGATAATTTTTTGATATAAGAACACTGTGACGCTGTACTGAGACCGTGGATCAAAGTATTCGCTAATACTCACCTCGCTAGGTATAGCACCTGTTCCGGGGTTTTTTATTGGTTATTATAAATTCTGCCTAAGGTGACTCTTAAAACCACCAGGTGTTGCCATTGGCAACAAAATATACAAAACTCGACATAATTAAATATACTGCAAACTGGTCTAACCCTAGGATATTTTTGTCACATACAGTTGCTTTGCAATAGTCAATGGAAATCGAATTGACCCGGCTAAGGAAGTAACAATAAAAGATCGAAGCCAAATAATTTAGAAGCTTTTTTAAATAGGCAACCACATAACATTTCAGTTCATTTTTTCCTTGGTCTGTCAACAGATTTTCCTTTTTCGTTGTTTTACTAGCTTCATAGTCCCTCTCTGCCCGCTCTAGACAGTACGAAGATGAGTTTAGACGTGCTTTTGCTGTTACCTTGTCGAAATTTTCTCGTATTCTATAAAATAGTGTTCGTAAGACACGTCAAGCGGACGCCTCGTGGTCACCGCGAACAAATTCGTGTCATTCAAACGCGCCGTTACACTTTTGCAATGGAACGCCGGCCTTAGAACATCTAGTTCGTCTGCCAATAATGGCAAGTCAATTAAAATTAAATAGTATTCAGCACGTTTATGATATGTAATACGCAGTTTCTCACGTTTGTACATTCAATGAGATAATACGCCAAATGCGGTCCACGTTCTTATGTCAGCGTTAAGACCGCACGCCAGATTAATACATTATTATTATCGAGCGTGCCAAGTAGGATATCTATTTTAGTAATATATGCTAATTTATTTATTGTTTCAGAGAGAAAGTTGACAACGAATGGCGTAGAAGACAAGTTGTTGCCTTGCCGTTGCAGTCGCGTCGTGTGTTGTGGGTTCGATTCTCATACGGTACAATTATTTGTGTTTCACAGGTAACTGTTGTAACTCTTGGTATAGTTTGGGGCTATTATATTTTTTTAAATACGCATATACAATTAAAGAGTGAATTGTTTGTTTAAAAATAAAAATGCACTGTTTGATTATATTATTTAAATACAATCATACGCTTATGTCCTTAAAGATAAGCAGAGGTGGATTACACGCACTTTTCGCCAATCATAGTATAGGTCCTATTTAACAGGAGCCTATTACCTTCTGCCAGACACAGACTTTGAGGTTGTAACTGAAAAGTTATTGACGACAAATCCAAATAACACTTTGCCTAACCCAAGCATCGAACCCGAAATCTCATGTACGACAGTCACTTTTATTACCATCACTTGTCTCAGTATTGCAATTTTAATTTTTTTGAACGGTTACTCCCGCCTTATGTTTATTTCCTGTGTCGCGGGGACTGTACAATCATTCAAACAACGGACATAAAGAAGACCCAGATTTGGGACAACCATCTGTGGATCACACTAATTTTTGTCCCGCGTGGGGATCGAACCCACAACACTCAACGAAGCGATAGTGGAGACTGACCATTCAAACCTCTACGTCATCACTGCAGTCCGTAATAGACATCAAAAAATAAAATGAGTAAACATACAAGTACATATAAAACATGAAAAATACACAATTACATTAAAACTAAAGACGAACGGAGCTACTAATACTAACTATAAATTTCCACTAATGACATTTAAATACAACCACGCTTTTCTGTTCCACGATATTAATAGACAGATTAATTACTAATATGTTTTATATCAGCACAATACCAAAGATACTTCACACATTCCGTTCTTGACACCTATGACGTGGACTGATATCTATTGTTCTAATTACAAGAACCAATTAAGGACTAATTAATTTATTTATAACTGTTCTAATTGATTGAATAAATAGTCATCATTTGTGTTATACAATAGGTTTTTCTGACAAGAAATACTTGGTAGCTGTACGGAAATTTACCTGAGGATGATAAGCCTATCACCCTCAGGTAAATTTCCGCACCCCTATTACGTGTGATCTTAAATAGAAGTTCTTAACATGTTGGTGTAATACATCATTGCATAGGCCGACCATGTAGACGTAGACTATGAATGTATGTAAGGTTTAAAAAACAACTCCTTTAAGAACAGTGGCTGTACTGCGGTAGACTATCAAATATTCAAACAACGGACAGAAATAATACCCAGACATGAAACAACCATTTGAGTATCACACATTTTTTTCTTCATGAGATCGAACCACCAATACTTAAAGCATTGAAGAGATAATCACTTAGGCCCGGTTACTATACAAAACAATAAGTCATTTTACCTACGAACAGTAAATTTTTTACATATTTTTTATAGCATATTATGTGTCAAAAATTAACTGTTTGTAGGTAAAGCGACTCGTTTTATGATATAGGCATTAGACCTGAAACTACTATGGCATTCGTGTATTCGACTTATTGATCTCCGTTACATAGTTCACATTCTACTATAAATGTATACATTATATGCTCGCTTATCTTCTTCCCGCTGGATGCCATACCATTTGACTTCGTTTAGCTTATCCATCACATTCATTTTTAGCTTGTTTGCTTTTATAATGGTAACTGTAGCAACGCTTGTGATACTACGAAAGAGAAGGCTCGACTAAGAAAGTACCACCCTCATACATCTCATCAATATTATCCCATCTTTAAGTTTTGCAGATTCTTTGATAATTATTAGCTATAAACTGTTTTAGTCCATGTAAAATAAGTAAACTAATTAATTAAGTTTTACTTAGTCTAGGCAAGTCGCAAGTAATAAGCGATCATAGGAGTGCCATATCTTTATAAATGCATGCATTGCAATGCCTGTTTCAAATAGTGTTTTTACCTGTTGGCTTAGCGAGTGTGTGTTGAACCATAACAAAGTTTTATTTGATTGTGGTTTGGCATATGCCCGTGTATCGAAAAGCACGTGATGCCTTTGGACCTGCGACTGATCTTTCTCATATTAAAGTGCCGTCCCATCGGATTATGAGAGTAGGGAGTGCACTTGTTTTTACGCGCACTACAATATCTCCTGCGCAGATGGCTAGTCTCCATTAAGATTGGTCGCCGTGACTGATTTATTTTTTTATAATTTTATATTGTTAGCTCACATAATACAAACAAACAGACATACTATATTTTTATATATAGCATTGGCATTTAAAACAAATAAAAACAAAACTCGCTTCACAAAAGCGCATCTCTTGGCTGGCGCGTTGTGCGGCGTAAACAAACGAGTCGCGTGCGATGTCCACGTGCGCACGCGCAACCACGTGAGCGTTACGCAACCAAGGTCGAGCGTTATGTAACAACTACTCTATGTTATCTAGTTCTAGGTGTTAGGTATCTAGTGTTTATGTCGCATGACTATTAGTATAGCTAGTTTGAAAATTAATCACTTGTTGATATTTGCTATTAGTTATTTTGTGACAAATTTGCTATTTATTCACATATATTTAATTTTATAATAAACAAAAATTATGTCTAGACCCGGAACTATTATTTGTGTATCTAATAATCTTTTGTCACGTGTGAGGGTCAGATCCAAAACTCACGGCGTTCTGTCTTGTGTGAGCATCAACCCGCAATACACTGCGCTATGGCTGTTGGGAAGTGTCACTTGAAACATTGCTGTTATTCGTGCTGGGAAATGTTAGATGTATAATTTAAAACTCTTTACATTTGTTCAAGATTTGGTAAGCGTTTACGGATACAATTCGATTTTGGATAAATATGCAGTTAAATAAAATCGTGTGCGCTAAAACAGGACGCTGTGAAAATATTTATCATTTATATTTAAACTGGCCGCGATAGCCTAGTGCGAGATCGTTAGACTGCCACATAGAGGTCTCGAGTTCGATCCTAAGAAACGCATTTCGGACTTTTCGTAGTTATTTGCGTATTAAATAGTTAATTATAACTCGATTTGAAGGAAAACATCGTGAGAAAACCTGCATGTCTGAGAGTTCTGCCAATCCACACTGGCTCAGCATGGTGGAACTAACTCTAACTTTGCTTAAACTGAGAATATGCTTTTCCCAGCAGTGGGACAGTTTAATACAGGGCTTCTCTAAAAATATTAAATATATTACTAAGAATTTAATTGGGAGAATTTGTGAGCCTAATTTTGGTTTCTCATAATATATCTGGAAACGTATAGCAACTCGAATACTATTTGTGATATGATGTAAGTTTATTGAAGGCAACTCAGTATGCAATATTTATAGTCAATAAACATATCAAATACAATTCAGTACATTGCAAATAGCCGACAGCTTTATAATAGTAAGCCGTGGTAACGTACAGAATATATTCGATAATATTCAGTAAAGTTCGATAACTGTCTGTCATAAAGAAAAGCTGGGCTCGAACGAAATGTCAATGTGTAAAGAGAAACTATAGCTCGGACGGACTATACCTCCAAAATCATTTCATATTCTCCTAGTTCCTCGTTCAACACGAAATATTTTTAAGGATTTTAACTCTGTCTGTATATACATGGGCGCCGCCAGGACTACTTTCAGGGAGGTGCACCTACATTTACACATTTTACTATTAATTGATATAAAATATGGCATTATATATGTACCTAAGTATATTATGTAGATTAATGTAATGTCGAATTCGAATCGCGCGGGTATTAGAGTGAATATATTTTGCACATCGAAAAAAAAAAAATCCTATGTATTTTCTTTCAGGTGCACCCTCTTGCACCCTGCTACCGGCGCCCATGTGTATGTATATAATATAGAAAGCCCTGTATATATACTGTCCCCACTGTTTGGCTTGGGCCTCTTCTTAGTCTGAAGAGGGTAAAGCCAAAGTCCACCACGCTGGCCTAGTGTGTGTTGGTAGAGTTCACATAATATTATCTTCGAGAATATTATGGACAATTCTCGGAATAAAGAATCTGTTATATTATATTTTATTGTTACACTTATGTAATTGTATACATGTTGTGTCAAATAAATGACTCTTTATCTTTATCATAACACGCTTGTCTAGAATGGACCACAATCGTTATTCGCTGCACGGATGGCTTAGTGGGTAAGCGGGCGACTCGCCGCCGCCGTCGCGCGGGTTCGAATTCCACACAATCATTGATGTGATCCACATATGATTGTTCTGCGTGTGGGTGCACTGTGTGTCCGTTATTGTATACTAGTTTTTGCCCGCGGCTTCGTCTGCATTAATCTAAATTTAGCCAATTCATTTCTAAATTTCTATCCGTTGGGAATACATTGATTCTGGATGAAAGATATTTTGGCTAAAGAATCGTCGCTTGCTCGGAACAATACTTTTTTCTGGCGTAAAGGTACCTGATTCCTTTTTTATAGCCCTGACAACATATATGCGGAATTTTATAATGATCGGTCGACTAGTTAAGTGGCGAAAGCGTTACAAACAAACAAACTCACATTTGTATTTATAATATTAAGCGGTGTCATCCCCTAGCCGGCGGACAGTGCATAAAGCATTTTTAATGGAAAAAAGAACATTTCTTAAGTCACGCGACATAAGGCGTGATACATAGACACGAGAGGGCTTTTATACATATTGCTTGTTATATATTGAACCATAAGATGCAAGAGAGTAGACTAAGATAATATGAACACGTTAAGAAAAGACCATCTGTCTAAGTAGGTAACTTGACATTGCAACTAACTGCCCCTGGTCGTAATTCCAGCGGCCCGACCCAAAGCAAGGTAGGTTGTAGTGCTAGGAGATATGAGGGAGTGGGAGTTATCTTAAGACGATGTATAGAATAGAGCGAAGTAGAAAAGCCAGAGTAGGAGGGAACCTATTCCCACCACTCCACAAAGATGAAGAGAGAGTAAAAGAAGACAGCGCGACAGTAGATAGAGAAACAGGGGTAAAGACAGGGTTTTTTTTTATTGTATAGATTGGCAAGCGAGCAGACGGATCGCCTGATGGTAAGCGATTACCGCCGCCCATGGACACCCGCAACCCCAAAGGAGTTACAAGTGCGTTGCTAGCCCTTTAAAAAGGAATGAAGGAGGGAAAGTACAAAGGAACAGATAGGAAAAGGGTCGGGGTAACTGGGCCTCCGGCTCTCTCACTCACCAATATGAAACGCAACAGTACGGGTACCGTTACTTCACGCCGGTATTCTGTGAGAGGGAGAGAGGGGGAGGGAGAAGAGAGAAAGAGAAGAGAGATAGCTATATAAGGAGGGAAAGAAAGAGTGATAGGAGCAAGTTAAACAGTAGAGATAAAAAAAAGAATGGGGTTAAGAGATAGAGAGAAACAGAGAGAGAGGTAGAAGAGAGAGCAAGAAAATTTTTAAACACATTTTGCGTATATACAAAACATGTGACGAACAGATAATGTAAATCGGAAAATTACTATTCATCACATAGAATTGTTCCTATATCCACAGAAATATGTTAAATTAAGTCATTAATATTACACCCAGTGTGCCAAACAGACGTCACAACTGTTATTAATGTAATACGTATGTGAATATAACCGCAAGAATTCTAGCGCACCATCAATTAGTAATTACTGGAATTGATTAGCCGTTTCCCGAATGGAAACATACAATAAAAACATACGTACGAACGTTGTTGGACTTTACTCTTTATAATCCCAATTAATATTATAATTATCATAATCTTAACTAACTGACTGCGTGGATGGCGTAATGGTAGTCGCCTTACCACTGCCACCGCGCCGAGTGTAGTCGGTTCGATACCCACATAGGGCAAAAATTTGTGTGACCCACAAATGGTTGTTCCGAGTCTGGATGTTCTTTGTATCCATTGTTTGAATGTTTGTAAAGACCCTCGCATACAGAAATTAGTCTTTAAGAGGAAACACAAGGGTCGTTTTTCCGTAGAAACGTAGTCCCCTGTTTCCTCCCTGGATAATGCCAGTACAGCAATTTTTTTTATCTCAAATATGTATGGCCTGTATAGGCAAGTCCTTATGTTTTCTTTTTTTCCATAAATTAATTATTAAAAGAGACATGTGTCTTCAAAAACCTCAAAATTTGGCCAGATTTTCCGCTATGTTCAAACATCCAGAAAACAAGTTTGACTAGATTACATAAAAAAAGGAAAACATAGAAACACGTCCAAAGACTTTCTTTAATTTTAATGAAAAAATGTAGTTAAATCGGTCAAGTTTTGGAGAAGGAATCAGAGGACTACGAAACGTTGATTTTGTGTACTTTTAATAGGTACTTTCGGTCCAAGCTGCAGTTGTCTCTATCGCGCTCTGCGGGCACTGCGCGACAGCAATAGATTTTACGAATACCTATTTTTCAATTCTCTCGCTCTTAGTGTTACCTCTTAACTACCCGACCGACCATCATAAAATTTCGGGTACAAGTTGTCTTGGGTGCAGAAAAGTACATACCTACATTTACACCTTTTATTCAGAAAAAGTCATGGATAAATCGTTACTGTCGCTTTATTGTTGATCTATACTTTATCAAATATGCATTTACATACTTTTAATAACATGATTTATTTCCTTCTTCCCCATTCTACCATCGAATGATCAGACAAACAAATTAGGCACCACATACAGGCTGGATGTTGCATAAGTGCATGCAACGCTTTGCTTCCACTTTCATAAGAAAGAAAAGAAACAAATGAAAGGAAGAAAGAAACCTTTATTGCTATTATACAGCTTTCAGATGGGCACAATGTGTATGAAGATAAAAAAAAATTACAATTACAATAATAAAAAGGAAGAAATAAAAAATAAAAATACAGTTACATAAAATACTTAATCCTCTTGAGACACCTGCGTCCCACAGCTGCAGCAAACAGGACTCCAGTTCAGCTTTTGCCTGGTCCCAAGAACCAGGCACTGGTCTTCCACTGGAGCCTGTCATTGTGACGTACGGAAGCCAATAAATATAACGATTTATATAGTTATATATAATTTAGAATTATGTACATACTAATAGCGTAAGAAGTGAAGGTATCTCTTAGTCATGCATGGTCGCTTAACATTAGATGAGATCGTGGTGAAAGGCAAGGTTTATCAGAAAAAATGCAGCACTCAATACCGCAGCGTGGTTAATCCTTTCCACCTGGAAACGTTTCCATCCAGCACGATAAACTTTCAGTGACGAGTGAGACAGCTACGAGTATCTGATGTGATTTCCAAACGATATCTTAATCCTAAATCAAATTACAAATGCCAATGTGAGTTTCTTTGATTGATACACTTTCACGCCTTAACTATTCCACTGATCATCATAAAATTTCGCATACACATTCTCAGAGGTACACAACAGGACATATGATAAGATTCGTTAAAAAAAATTACTGTTCTAGATTAATGCAGGCGAAGCCGTGAGTAGAATCTAGCTAGTCAAATCAAAAAAATAAAAATCTTTCCTCTTTATAATATTAACAACATTATAGGTATTATAATATTTCTGAACTTACATTTTCCTCTGCAACAATGATTTCCCGGGTGCAAGAATAAATATAATTTAATTATAAATATCCTTTTAATAAAATATTTCTTGAGTATTGTTTATTTTTAGACGGGTATTGCAGTTGCTGTAGGTAGTTAGGTATTCCCTTATGACGTTGGAATTTAGTATAATCTACTAGACACATTAATTATTATTTATTAGCAAAGCGACATCATTCTCACCTAATTCGGGATTTCCTTTACTTTAAATAATGTATTTATTTTATTTATTTATTTATTAGTGTTCTATTATTTCCTTTATTATATTTACCTACCATTTTGTTTTTATTTTACTATTTTATAAATTACTTTATTATTACTATTAGTAAATGTTCCAAAGTTATATAATTTCTTGTAAGAGGAAGGCGCCGGTGTCTGTCACACAGTTTATACTAGCACAGACATCGCCGTTAACCCTATCTTATAAAGATCACATGTGTCAATATTTTGTATGACATTTTTATAGAATAAGATAGAAAATATTGTACTCCTGTTTTTGTTTAATAAAGAATTATTATTAGAATTATTATTATTATTATAATTTGCCCAAAGTAGAATGCATCCAACGACTAACGACTATAATGAAGGCGCCTTCTGCATGAGGACTCGGGTACCAGTCCCGGATCGGACCAAATGGATTTAGATTTTCTGTCAAGAAATTCCTGAGTAGCAGCACTGAGTCGGGAAGTGTGCCCGATAGATGACAATAATCTCCATCTTTATTACGTAAGACTTAAATTCATAGATGACAAAATGAGAGTGTATTATCCTCTGGGATGGAGTGAGACGATGTCTGCATGTGTTAAGTAAAGAATTGAGGACATATCGATGGACCATTGAAGATATGGTAGATATTTAAATCTTGAGGATGTATATATATGGTACTATAAAAATATAGGTAAGCGGAATCGTTGGTAACATATTTATTCATCTGTATTTTATAATACTAGCGGTCGCCTAGTGGTCAAAATTCGACCAGAATTCCTAAGCTTGCTACTTTGTTTTCTGTTTTTTATCTATTACATATAAATAAGGTATAGGTAACCAAAGTTACAAAGAATTGTACGACGTCAGACGAACAATGTCGAAATACTACAAACGCGATTCGACTGCTTGTGTCAAATGCATGGTTGTGTGCGTGTCGTGTTCTTTCATTAATTTAATGTATTTCTAATGCATATTTTATAAAAATATTAGGATTCGCCCCTCCTTCTCCATATAAACTTTAACTATGCCAAATTTCATACTCCTCCGTCTGCGCAATTTTCGTAAAAAGGGGTACAAAGTTCACGTATTAATATATAGATTATTATATGCCCAAGTATAGCAAAGTATCATTGGGATTTTCTGAAAGGAAATTTTCATTAGCAGCATAAGGTCTAGTAATATGTCCAGTAGACGGTACAATATCATCTAATAATTATAGCCTTATTACGTGGATATTATATCTTCTTTGGCTTTTACCTGTTACATTGTGGATGTAATATGAATGTTATTTTATACATACCAATACCAAACTATTTTGCTTTTTTAAAGGACAACGTCTAGAAGTCATTCCTATGTCGTGGGCAGACTTTGACAAACATTAAAACAACGAAGAACACACTATTATTTGTTGATTACACAAGTTCTTGCTGTTCGTTCTGTCATCAGTGAGCCTACAGATATAACCAGAAATATCCATTTTATATTCTGATTTAATTGTGGATTAATTGATCTAGAAATTAACCTCATTAACATACTGTAACGTCATAGATTCCAAATTTTCTACAACTGAATACGCACATAGCTTCGAAAAGTTAGAGGTGTGTGCCGAGGTTCGAATTCGAAACCTCTGCATGGCAGTCCAATGGTCTCTCTTACTAGACTATCGCTGCTCATGCTTATCAAAAGTTTAACATTCGATATTTACGTTTTAGGTCTTGATATAGATATTTCTAGAAACGTTTACGAAACGAATCGCGAATGTTCCACCCTCATGACTTTGTTTTTTATTTCTAAGTTCATCATTTTTGTTCGAAAGCTTTCTCAACAATTCCAAGTTGTTTTATGTAAGACTTCGCTCTTTCTTTTCAATTTTTCCTCGGGCATGTGACCCGGGCTCATGTGGCACAAAGTTTTGAAATCCAAGCACACTTACACAAGAATATTTCAAATAGAAATTAGTTGAAAGAATATTTCTAAAGGGTTTTTGTGGGCGCGGAAAACGTTTAAGGGCTAATTTGGAACCATTTGTTTAAATGTTACTTATGTAAGGATAGGGTTGGGATCTTGGTTGCGGGATTGGAGATTTTATCTAATATACAATATTTGGAACCCGCATATTTTATTTAGCTATGCTCTCAGTATAATACCTTTGTCACAGAGGACTTTAAAATATTAAACCAGTCTTTGTGTCGGACAAATATCATCCTGACTTATAATTTTTTTTATGGGTTATGGTGGAAACGAGTAGACGGTTCGCCTGATAGTAAGCGATTACCGCCACGAACACCTGCAAAACCAGAGGTGTCACAAGTGCGTTGCAGGCCTTTTAAAAAGGATTATGCTCTTTTCTTGAAGGTTTGCAGGTCGTATTGTTCCGGAAATACAGCAGGCGACAGCTCATTCCACAGTTTTGTTGTGTGAGGCAGGAAATTTCTGGAGAAACGCACTGTTGTGGACTGCCAATCATCTAAATGATGGGGATGAAAATGCTGCCGCGTAGGACGATGGCGAAAAGAGGTGGCAGCTATGCAGCAATTAATTGTGGATTACGCAATTTTTGTAGACTAGATCTAACTCACAATACTACTGCTATCCCATACGTGCTTTTCTTCTTGTATTTGGAACAAGAACCAGAATTAATATCGTTGGTATCTATGTATATTTTGGATTTTATGTTAATTGATCTAGGACTCAACCTCAACCTGGGAGAATGCACGATTGCACTCTTCTTCGTCTTCTTCTTTTCGTGTGGTTAGTGGCCAACGTGATGTCAAGAGTTGTTCAAGCCGCTCGTGGGCCTCTGACATGGCTTAACCACTGCTGTCAATTTGGCAACAGCCGGGACCGACTTTTCACGTGCCCTCCGAAGCACGGAGACGCTTAGATGAAATACCACGAAGCGGTCACCCATCTATAGACTGACCGCACCCAACGTTGCTTAACCTCGCTAATCGTTTACCGATCAGTGAGTGCAACTGGCTAAGAGCGCCTTAACGATTGCACTTAAGCAATATCTGACTGAATATAGGTGGAATACACATCTATTTACACTTTCGGCGATACAAAGAGTATTTAATACATGAAGTATAGTGATAAACCAGCATGCAATACATACGATAAAGTTCTGTTGAAACACGAAGCATGTCGTAACAGCCCCTATCTGTAGGCCATTTTATCTGTAGTGATGTAATTCTAGGTTAATCTAACATATATAACACAGATTACTAGCGTTACCTAGTTATTTTATCAATCATTTTACACAGTCATATTAGGTATTTATGTAATGGTGCTATGTAAAAAGAATTACAAGGCGTTATGTCATAATAGTGTTTCGATAAATAGTAGATTCGTGGCGATTTTATGGGGTCTGGTGATGGCCAAATATATATTTTGTACTAACCCTAACATACATTTTATACTAAAGTCCCCATAATAGTTTTATTAATTCCCTGCATATATTGAATCGAAGTAGGCGTTACTTGGGGAAGTCTATTGTAATAAAATTATTGGGAAGAGAGGAACCCGCCACGCACCCTCGGATTGCCTATCCCAACCATTGCCATAGAAAAAGGTTTACAATACTGAACTCCTTTGAATAGCTTTCTTTGAATGGCTCATTCGTTGCCAAACAGTCCTGAGGAGTCGCGCTGAGGCAAAACACGTGTCGTGTCATACTGCAAGTTGAAATACGCCCGGGTCCCACGTCGTGTCTCTCCCTATCCAGAAGAGTTCGGTATTGTTAACCTTTTTCTATTGCAATGCTTGAGGTGGGCAATCCGAGGGTGCGTGGCGGGTTCTTCTCTTCCCAATAATTTTATTAATTCCCTGCATATAATTCTTGTGTCGCATGGGACACTAGGTTTTATTTATACCAACCGCTTTTATTCCAGGTTAATTTTTGGAGGAAATATAATATTATTTATATACCTATTATAGGTAGTAGATCCTCGCTGGTTTCAGCATGAATGGGCCGGATCGACCGGGGTAGTACTACCCTCTCACAGAATACCAGCGTGAAGTAACGGTACCCGTACTGTTGCGTTTCGTATCGGTGAGTGAGAGAGCCGGAGGCCCAGTTACCCCAATCCTTTTCCTATCCTTTCCTCAGTCCTTTCCCTCCTTCATTCCTTTTTAAAGGGCAACGCACTTGTAACTCCTTTGGGGTTGCGAGTGTCCCATGGGCGGCGGTAATCGCTTACCATCAGGCGATCCGTCTGCTCGTTTGCCACCCTAAGCCATAAAAAAAAAAACCTATACATAACAAAAAATGTATATTATTATTGAATATTATTGAATACGGTAACTATACAGTTGCTTGCGTCATTGTTTCACGCTCCCGACATAACTGTAGGAAAAATGCCTCCTAAATACCTCACGAATGCCGTCATACAAGAGTACAAAATGTAGCTTGTTTTTGCGCATTAATTGATTACTGGAAACTCTGTTATCTGTGCGGATAATTGTGGATATTATTCGAGTAGTTAGTTTAAATTATTTTAAAATTAACTGTGATTAATTCAAAAATAATTAATAATAATATAAATGTGTTTACAAAGCAGATTAAGATACATTTATTATATTCATAAGTTGTGGATTATGACAGTTTCTTTGTTACGCTTTCTTGATCTACACGACCGATCATAAAAGGAGATCGTCCATAATCGGCTTGAACGTGGACAATCGCCTTATAAACAAAGTAAAATATTAAAAGTTTTGTTTTAAAATATAATAAATATTGGTTACTATCGTAGTCGTATGAAATTGACGTATAATAAAAATGATTTTAAAATATTTTCATTTGTTTTAAAACGTGGAACTCAAATGGACAATCCAAATGGCTTGTTTATGTTGCCTAGTAAAAAAACAGTGAGAAAACCGGAAGAAAGTGTTCAAAAAATCACATTTAGGAATATTAACGAAATCTGAAACTACGTTGATATTTTTTCATTATTTACTATATTCATATTTTGAATAAGACAACAATAATTAATGTAAAAATAATATGATATTTGATAAAATATAACAAAATTGTAAAGAACACACACACACAACACTTGACTTATCTGTCAATTCTGTTTCCATCATTCGCTTTGCGTTTGTTCGCTCGTATAGTGGATATTTTGACATAATTTCGTGTTATATTTTATTATTTAACGGACTTGATACTAAACTTCATAGAATAATGTTTTCTACTTAGTTTAGGCTACTGATAATTAATATTGTTATTACAATATAAAATTTTCCACGCCCAGGCCAGGGCCCATACAAGGTGGCCGGTCTCCTTTCGCATACAGGTTATCAGGGGTACAGAAAAGGACATAGAGTTCCCTTCCTCCAGAAAAAAAGTATTGTTACTAACCGAACCTAACCTAAATTTCCGCGAGGAAAACCGCGAGTAAAATCTAGAAATTTATGTATAATAATCTACCTTATGAACACATTGATATTAGCTGCACTTGTAACAATTTAAATACTTTTAGTCGATTGTAGCCTACTTCTAATAGTCGTATCGATTGGAAACTATATAATAATTGCAGCAGCATTAGTGGGAAGCTTAGTGGGAGACCACTGGACTGCCACACAGAGGTCTCGAGTTCGATCCCAAGGCGCGCACCTCTGTCTTTTCGAAGTAATGCGCGTATTAAATAATTTATTATCGCTTACTTTAACGGGGAAAGAAACATCGTGAGGAAACCTGCATGTCTGAGAGTTCTTTATGATGTTCTCGAAGATACGAGTATGTATGTTAAGTCTGCCAATCCGCACTGGGCCAGCGTGGTAGACTATAGCCTAGCCCTTCTTACACTGAGAAGAGGTCCGTGCCCAGCAGTTTAATACAGGGCTTATATTATATATAAATTAATTTGGCATCACTGAGCTAATCTGATGATGGAGTAGGCACAAAAAACATAGCGCGGTGGTGTCTGGTCTTTTAATAGTTCAATAGACGGTACAAAAGTAGTAATTTCACTAGCCATGGAAAGACCCAGTCTTTTCTAGAAAATCCTCGTAAGAATGGTAACACTGTGGGTTTTGTCCCATACCTATTTTTCTAACTTAACTTGACGGAATGCTTTGACGCATACCTCTCCGCGGGGTGACGAAAAGGTTATGTTGGGTTCACCGGGAGAAAGATATCCCGATAATACCGACTAAATCTGCCACGGTATTCCTCGACATTACCAGAGTCGGCGGGGCCGCGCGAATCGCTTTCACATGCAATCGCGACTCCGCCTTGGTTTCGGCCCGCCGTGTGAAACGGCAGGCCACTCACAAAAAGACATTTTGGTCACTTAACCCTACTGTCCGCTTGAAGGGGGACGGACACACTACACGGAGGCGCGCGTGGGAACACGCACGCCGCCTCTCGGACCTGGTGCTGAACGGGTGGTAGTCAGGCCCACGAAGCCCACCACCCCTAGGTAAAACCTCAGGGTGGCTAGAGGTCGTCTCGCGCCTTCCGGCGATTTATGTCATTGATTAGAAGCAATATATTATACTTATATAGTTTAGAGCTAAAAATATCAACAGTAGTGTCACCTCAATGTTTAATATAGAAAAATAATCACGCAAGCAATTTCGTCGTGATACTCATCAATTTAAAATTAAATAATAAACATACCAATTCTTAATTTTCCCTTCCCTAGCACAGGTAACAGCAGACATGCGACAAAATGCCATAACATCAAAAAGCGTAACAAAAATCACACAAAACACCTCAACGTTATCCATTGCGTGTTTACAACCACAAATGTCAAACCATACTGAAGTCAACACAGCAATGTATGGTGAAACGTGTATTGTTTTCATATAAATCGCTTGTCCAGGTAATTTAGTGTTACATAAGTGGACTGAATAGGTTTGCAGGCACGTGTCGGGTATGCCACGTGATGTGGAATCACGTTGAATTGGATATTGTTGCTCAATTCGATACAAAGTATACTGTACACCGCCTCTTTACTTGTAGAACAATGTTTTACATTGTTCAAAGCTTGTGCTAATTCTTAGACACATAGGGTCTCGTGTGCCTGTGAAATAAATAGATGGGTAGACACGTGCCGGTTAACATTCTATGTCTAAATTTGAATTTACACGTGTAATGGTCACTGAATATTGGTGTCTAAGTTTGTTTTTGGTGAAGTCATTAAACTAAGGACTAGCCGTCGTGTGAGATTAGGCCTATATTTAGGATAAGGTTTGGTAGTCTACGCAAGTTGCTTGAAAATATACTTCTATTGACTTGATATCACCAAAAGAGCATTGTGGTAAAACCTTTCTTTCTTAGTTTTAAAATACCACTCCTGCACTAGAGTATACACATCCTGTATCACGGGTGTCTTTACAAACCTTTACAGGAGGGAGCGAACCCAAAACACTGCCAGTGGTAATAATAATAATAATAATATTCTATCACATACACACAACACCATCTAGCCCAAAGTAAGCAGAGCTTGTACTATGGGTACTAGACAATGGACAAACATACATATATACTTTTTTAATACATTTATATTATACATAGAAACACTCAGACCAAGACAAACATCCATGTTACACACACACACATGTTTGAATCGAACCCGCGACCTCACGCGTGGCAGTCGGTTACATTAACCACTACGCCATCGAGGATGCACAGATGGAGTACTAAAACCAGTACTCCATCTGTACACTCAAATGTCTACATTTGTTAAGCAAGGTAGTAAATAGGCCCTAATTTATTACATACCCGGCTATGTATTGCGATATATATATTATAATCTGTACTATATATTCAGTATATATGACTAACAGAATACTTAAGAACACCTTGTACGGATATCGAAGTCGGTATCTCGTGATTGATCACAAATATAACCTTATATCATAAAACCATCAGACAGCAGATTCTTGAACTTAAGTAAATACTTAGAAAATTTTACTTGGTAAGAATTTAACCCAGAGCTCTACGATGGACAGTAAATGTCACCGCACACTTGTATAGCATGATCAAATCTATCATAAATCAATTTTAGCGTTGATCGCACCAATAAAACATCATCTCAGCCGACAGATGTCCTCTGCTGCACTGAGGCCTTCTCCAAGGTTTTACACATAGACCAATTTTGGGTCGCTCGCAGCCAACCGCATCTCGCCAACATTTACAGATACATACAGTATTAAACATATAAAAGAAAAACAAAATAGAAACCTACTTTCTTTCACCTGACTCTGACCTTTCGTAAGTTCTGACCGTTCACCGGTAATGTACAAAACGTTAGAAGAAGAATAAATAAATATGTAAATTAACTACTTATGTAATAAACAAATTAATGTTGCCATTGAAAATAATTTAAGCGAATGCTTACCATAAAAACGTTGGCTAGTTGTCATATTTCTTGAAAAAAAAAATGCCTCTGCCAACTGCCTCTGACCTCTCATAAGTTCTGACCGCTTATGTGAAAAACATAAAAGGTTAGAACTGGAGCTATAAATAAATATGTAAATTACATACTTATGTAATCAATAAATTAAAAAATAATGTTTGCTATTGAATATGTTTAAATTATTGATATGTTTATACGGTTAATGTTATAGAATTGGTATATAATTATTTATGCCTCGTTGGTCTGTTGGTCTTCTTGTGTGTTATCGTGGGTTTGATTCTTGGCTCGGTCGAACTTTCATTGGTATTTCTGTGAGTAAATTGTCAGTAGTAACAATGCCGTAAAGTAATATTCTCGTAGACACTGTACTGGTAGGTTTGCGGTGACTCTCGTCGTAATACGTGGACCCCTAAAACATAATAGTTATATCGGTAGTCTAGTGGAAATCGTTGGACTGCCACGCAGAGGTTTCGAGTTCGATTCCAAGGCGCAAATGTCTGACTCTTCGAAGTTATATGCGTATTAAATTTTAATAGTTAATTATCGCTCGCTTTACTGATGAAGGAAAACATCTGGAGGAATTCTGCATGTCTGAGAGTTCTCCATAATGTTCTCGAAGATATGTGAAGTTTGTCAACCCGCACTGGACCAGCGTGATGGATTATGGCCTTACCCTTCTCACACTAAGAAGAGGCCCGTGCCCATGACTGGGTGTATACAACTATAAAGTAATTACTTGTTTTAATCTAACTGCCTATTTGATCTTGTGGCATAACTCATAACTCTCACCAATCCTGAGGTCCCAGATTTAATATTAAACATCTATGAAATTAAACTCATACAAAGATGTTTAATATAATATTGTCTTCTGTTCACGCGAATGTTATTCATTGAAATTAAACTTATTTAAAGATTTTATCGCGTTGTTTATTTAACACTGTATAACATAATTTTGAAACTGTTACATTCGCGTGAACAGAAGACAATATTATATTAAACATCTTTCGTAATAGGTGCTAATACCATCCACTAGAAGTTTACTGTGAATCACCAAAAAATACCAATAATCGGGTCTAGATATCGAACTTGACACTCCAACGTGCAATCTTGAGCCTCAGCACAAAATGATGTAGCAATAGTCGATCGAATGCCACGTATACGTAATATAAACCACATAAATAGTTCGTGTATCGATGAATTATGGTGTCAAATGCACATATGTAGGTAAAAACGCCTCGTCCAAGGTCATATATATATTATGCCTTCATGCATTATTCATACTAAATGTCACGTGTTTGTATGATATCACGAATTTTGTAAACAATCGGTGCATTCGCCAAACGACAAATAAAATATATACAATTGTGCGAGTTCATATATATTTATAGCGTTATTTGTTACAGACCTGTTTTTCGATTGCTTTGAAATTTATTTTAAGGTGTATATATTAACATAGATTCAAACCTTAGTTTATATAAGGGCAGAATTGTTTTGCACTCATATCGTTAGCCTTCTAACCTTCGTTGTTTTCCTTGAAGTTGTTAAAAAAAAACAATTCATACAGTGGGAATATTTTAAATGTCGCGGAGGACTTTAAAAACTTTCAAGAAACATAATTTTTTGCTGATGTGATATTTAAGACCACAATTATACTACGCGTAGTGGTCGTGGATGACGACCCAAATAAATATACTGAGTTATTGTTGTAAATTTCTTGATAAAAACTTCTGTTCACATAAGAGAATTTTCCTCGTTTCTGCAACACTTTTCATTGATGCGCCGCTCCTATTGGTCGTAGCGTGATGTTATATAGCCTATAGCCTTCCTCGATAAATGTGCTATCCAACACTAAAATAATTTATCAAATCGAACTAGTAGTTCCTGAGATTAGCGCGTTCAACAAAACAAACAAACTATTCAGCTCTATAACATTTACTTTATACGGATTATATCGCGTTGTTTATTTAACACTTTATTACATAATTTTGAAAATTGTTACTCTATTTCTATTGAACTTAAAGCTGATTAAATTATTTAAACCTTTACACTTTCCCCCACGTTTCGGTTGCTTTCCAGTAGCCATGGTCACGGGAAGCCTGACATAATTGGTACATAAGCAATAGACATTTTTTATAGCTTTATTGTATAAAAGATATCAATTACTTATGTACCAAATTAAACTGTTATACTTTTATTTCCTGGTCTCCTTTAGTTCCTTATTCAACTTTATTTATAAACATTCAGGTCTCGTGTAATTTATTTTATGCAGTATTTGCATGATATATATTAATTAATATATTTTGGCAATGTCACGATTTACTGTTGTTAGTTTTGTAATCATAGAGCAAAAGTTATACTGAAAACGTGTCTAAATTATGCTAACGGTAGACGCTTACTACATTTTCGTTATGAAATTTTAGTAGCAGCAGAGGTTTTGGAAATGTTCAGGATAGACGTCTCTCTGCTTGCTTTCTACTGCGTGGGATTTAATACGTAGTTACCCAACTTATTTTTTAGGTACATGAAATAATCTATGATGACATAATTAATGCGAACTAAATTAATCTACAATGAAAATAAATTAGACTAGAGACTTAGACTAGATTTAGGCAAATTTAGCGACAAACGCTAAATTTGCCTAAATATAGTCTAAGATAGCTCAGTGGGGAGACCAACAGACTGCAATGCAGAGGGTCTCGGGTTCGAACTCTCGCGCATCTCTGACTTTCGGAAGTTATGTATGACTTTTCGAAATTATGTACGTATTGATTGACAATTATCAGCTGCTCCGTAACTCGGAGAGCACGTTGAGCTGTCGGTCCCGGCTGCCATGAATATCTATGACAGTCGCTATTGGGAAGTCAGTGCCCTATAATATCCTGACACTAGTCTAGTCTTAGGGTATCGTTAGCCTTCGGGTTGCGGAGGTCAGGTGGCAGCTGCTACGTGTAAAAACTGATATCCAGTCAAAGCCGGTTAGGCTAAAAAGCCGACCCCAAGTACCTTGGGAATAATAAAGGCTGGGGAGAAGATAGTCTAAGTCTCAAAGGGATAAACCTAGGCGAACGATGAAACTAAACTTTCGACAGCATGTCTATGACCAGATCAGAGACAGTCTAGAGGAAAGTTAAATCTAGATTTAGTAAAAATTGCATTGTGACTTGTAGCAGGTAGCCGAATCTGGGCTAAAAGATGAAGCATACCCTAAAGAGAGTGCAGAAATTTAAAAAGAAAATGAAGCAGGCATTGTGTTTAGTGTGGTAGTTACAGCTGATAGTGTTTGCAAACCCGTCCTGGCAGCAGGCGTGAGACAAAGAAAACAACTAGTACTGATTGTATGCACACATCGTTATCACGAATTTAATTACGAGTCACTAATGTTATAATGTAACACTGTAACATAGTAGTGTGGAATGCGAACGTGATCCTCCGTCATGAATGTCAAGGGCACGTAGCGCGGGCTGACGTGACCACCGCTCTTCCAAACATTGTTAGCTACACTTACACAAAACGCAGTAGGGTAGTAGACATTTTGTCCATATTATATAAACTTAAATTACCACTTGCTCACTGACTGACTGACTTGGAGAAATAGAAGTCATACAGGGGGAGTCGTAGGAAATAAGTAAATACAGCGTCGTATAGAGAATCGTTCAGACCTTCGGCAGGTCAGCTCTTGGTGGTGGTACCCCATCGGATCTCGGAAACGGTGATATCTACGAGAGTCGTTACCGAACAAAATCTTCCTAAAACCTTAGCAACTTTTAGAGGCGGCGAAAAAAACATGGCTTCCGTACAAAAAAACATTGCCGCTATACAAACTTTGACCTCTAATATCTCCGAAACGGTTAGAGATAGGCGATGTGTGTTTAAACAAATGTCATAGAGATAGACGAAATTTTTCCAGAAAAGGTCATTTTCAAGGTCATCGGGAGTCATCGGTCATTTTTGGCTTTGGGGGGTCTGAAGGTCCCTGAATCCGAATTTAAAACTAGTTTTTTGATTCTTTACCCCCTCGCTGTATAACCCCTCAGGTTGCTCGGACCGCAAGCGGCCCGCGCAACCACGCGAAATACTAGTTTTACTATAAAACTGAGTCCTCGCTAATATTATAAATGTGAATGTGAGTTTGTTTGTTACGTTTTCACGCCTTACTCAACTGATCATCATGAAATTTTGCATACACGTTGTCAAGGGTGCTGAAAAGGACATAGGATACATTTCATCCCGGAAAAAGTACTGTTCCCGGGGGATAGCAACGCCAATGTGTTACAATATGAACTTTTCTAAATAGGCAGATGATACTTATAAAACTCAGCAATTCTATCATAAAAATAGTCTAGTTTTATCTCCAAAACTGTCGAGCCTTACGCTTTAAATACAAGCGGGATAATATGTAGGTGTGAAAGCGATATAATTAGTTCAATGGACGTCACAAGCCTAATGTCACGTGTCTGTTGGTTTTATAACTCCTCACACGTGAAATTTAGTCTCCAATTAGGCTTCGTAACACGTAATTGGGAAAATATAGCGTGATTTGACGTAAACAAGGCCTATTTTGGATACCTGTTTGAACTTTTAGAGGTAGAATTAGGTTTTGTTTATTTTGGTATGGTTTGGAAGTGGGACGTTATGGAAAAGTTATTTGAAATAGTCGCTGCTTTGGTAGCGGTAGTCTTTACGACCGCTGTGCATGGTGTCTCGGGTTCGATTTTAAATAACCATATTCTAATACCTAAAAATGTTACACATTGCTTTTTCGGTAAATAGGAATTATTACCAAGCCCTTTATTTGGATTTAAATATAGTTAGAGAAATGTAGGTGTTTATACAACTCTGCCTTTTTGGAATAGATACATAGATGTGGAGGCTATGTATGTATATAAAATTGACACGTTTTATGATTTTTGTACAATGTTAGACATCTTTTATTAAAATATATAATAAAAATGTCTTTATTAATTTTACTATGTTTAATATTCTATTACATTTTTTTTTTTTTTTTTTTTACGTGGGTGAATGCAATGACGCATGTCCCTCCGCGGGGGCGGGCGGAGGGATTATGTCGTACTCACCGGGGTAAAAGAAGGGTGGAATAATAGTAAAGTGCCTCCCGGAATACTGACAAAACCTACCACGGTGTTCCTCGACAAAACCACTATCGACGGGGCCGCGCGAATCGCTTTCGCATGCGGTCGCAACCCCGCCGAGGTTTCGGCCCGCCGTATGAAACGGCAGGCCACTACCCAAACAGACCTACCCAAAGGACTCCCTCAAAAATTCCCTACTGTCTCTCCCCTAGAGGGGAGACGGACTCGACACAGAGGCGCGCGTGGGAACACGCACGCCCCCTCTCGGACCTGGTGCTGAACGGATGGCGGGCAGGCCCACAAAGCCCGCCACCCCCAGGTCAAACCTCAGGGTGGCTGGAGGTCATCGCGCGCCAACCGGCGCCCGGCTCTGCGGTTTGGGAGAGGGTTTAAACGCTCCCTCTCCCGCTCCACCGCCTCCTTGATGGAAATCACTTCCTCGCAAAAGGAGGCGACGGCGTTCCACGACCTCTCACTCCGGACCATAGACTGAACTACGGCCGGGAGCGAGAGGGCAACCGATCCGACTGCCGCGATCAACTCACGGCGCTGCGATGCCCAGGCGGGGCAAACCGCCAAAGTGTGCAGCGCCGTGTCCTCTACAACGTCGCGGCAGTCGCCGCAGTGGTGACAACTGGGCGTCTCTTGCCGGCGTATACGACACAGGAACCGGCCAAAACAACCGTGGCCAGTCAGTGCCTGTGTCAGCCGGAGGGTGAGGGCGCCATGCCGCCTCTCTAGCCACTCCTCAAAAATATTCTATTACATACACACAACACCATCTAGCCCAAATTAAGCAGAACTAACTATGGGTACTAGACAATGGATAAACATACATATATCCCTTTTTTTTATAAATATATTCATATTATACATGGAAATACCCACACTAAGACAAACATCCATGTCCATGCACACAAATGTTTGACTTGTGTGGGAATCGAACCAATGACCTCAGGCGTGGCACTCGGTTACTCTCTAGCTAAGCTTATATACTTGTGTTAGAAGTGGGTTTATTAGGATTTGAATCTACAACTTCAGGATTGTAAGGCCAATACCTTATCCATTAGACTACCGATGCTCAAAATGTTACAAATGTTTGGCCTGTTTTGTATCAAAAGGTATGCAAGCTATATAACACGGGCACACACACGTGAACAAATGTTTAGCAACGTTTCATTAATGTATACATTGACATAATGTTTGTTTCGATTTCATTTTCGACACTATTTGTTTCAGACACGTGTACGAACATTCTTTAACTTTTTATATGGTTTTTGTAGTACGAGGCAATTAATAATTAGAAGAAATAACAAAAAATAGCAAAAATTAAGGCAGGTGAAGAAAGGGAGTACTATCTTTATCGAACCAGGGCAGAAGAATTGTAGTCTAGTGGTGTCAAGAGGTTAGAAGGAAAACAGAAGACAAAGATATGTGGTGATTGCTTCCTCGAAAGGAGCTCTTAAATAAATAAAAAGAACAAGCAAGCCTTTTTCTCAAATACATACTTACTTCTCTTTCCCCGAAGGCAGAGGGTTAAACATATTTGGCGAAAAGTGGTTGTAAATTAAACCCACATTACGCTAAATATGTTTGAGATCCCACGTAATGGAGGGTGACTCTATTGCCATCTAACGGGCATAGTTTTAAACTCCGTTATTTCAAAAAACCATTACACCTGAGTAGAAAGTCGAACCCTAGACCACATACACAGCAGTCGCTTTCCATACGGCTCCGCTACCAATCTCTACAACTCGACAAATTCAGTTTGCAAATTTAAGTGGAGTAAGCGACACACTTAAACAATAAAAGCCTTCATTAAAAAGGAATGCTAGTATTTTAATATTTTCCTCGCGCCTTCTTTCGCTCGAAAAAAATACTCTTTCTAGATGATAGGCACCTTATGTCCGTACTTCTTACAACGTGTATGCGATTTCATGATTATCGGTCTAGTAGATAAGGCGTGAAAACACATACAAACTCACTTTAGTCGTTATTGGGAAGTCAGTGCCCTATAATATCCTGACACTGGTCTAGCCTTAGGGTATCGTTAGCCTTCGGGTTGCGGAGGTCAGGTGGTAGCCGCTCCGTGTAAAAACTGATATCCAGTCAAATCCGGTTAGACCAGAAAAGCTGACCAAGTGACTTGGGTATAATAAAGGCTAGGGAGAAGTAGTTAGGATAACAGCTGACTTCTTAAAACATATCTATTATTAACGATCCTTTCAACGAGTAGTACTTTCGAGAAGTATCTTTACATGTGATATATTTTGTATCAAGCAACACGTAACGTTGTTTACTTGCTACATAATTGTTACTTAATTAGTAATAATAGGTTGTTATTTTACATTGTAAGCGTAAATTTTGCTTGCATTGTATTTATTTTTAATATTATTTATGTTAATATTTACGCTGATATTTATATTACTGGATTGTGTATACTAGACAGTTTTAGATGCATAGAATGGCAATTTAATTAAAACTATTTATGTTTAAGTTTACACTTTGCCCCGACGCGTTAGGGATTCTCGGATTCGGATTCGGGGATTCGCCCCGTGAACATGTAATATTCTATCACATACACGCAACACCATCTAGCCCAAACTAAGCAGAGCTTGTACTATGGGTAATAGACAATGGATAAACATAGGTACATATATACCTTTTTTTTGTAAATTCATACATATTATACATAGAAACACCCAGACTAAGACAAACATCCATGTTCATGCACAAAAATGTTTGACTTGTGCGGGAATCGAACTCGCGATCTCATGCGTGGCAGTCGGTTACACTAACCACAACGCCATCGCGTCGTCGTGGCTGCTGTAAAGCAACCGAAACGTCGGAGCAAAGTGTAAACTTAAATATAAATTATATAGTAGTAAAGTTCAATAATAGTAGTGTTAGAGTTTTCAAAATTATGTAATAAAAATTAAGTGAAATAAACAAGTGTTTAATTTTAAATCGATGCTTTAGAATAGTATGCTTAACGATTATTATGCTTATAGTAACTATGCTTAAACAAAATGGTGCCTAAACAGTTATGCCAAATGAATATTGTGCGTAACTATTATTAGGATAAGTAAAAGTATGCCATGTTAAATTATGAATACTAGCGGTCGCCTAGTGCTGGAAATTCGACCAAAGTTTGCCTGTAGGATATTGCTGATATAATAATATGTCATTATAATTGATATATGTAACCATAGTTACGCGCTTCGACTGCGTGTGTCAAATGCATGGTTGTGTGCGTGTAGTGTTTTTTCATTAATTTAATGTATTTCTAATGCATATTTTATATAAATATTAGGATTCGTCACTCCTTCTCCATATAAACTTTAGCTGTGCCAAATTTCATACTCCTCCGTCCGCGCAATTTTCGTAAAAAGGGGTACAAAGATTTTGCTTCACGTATTAATATATAGATGACGTATAATTTTATGCGAATAAATAGAGAACCCTTTATATGTTATCATACTTATGTTAACTTTTTATGGAATGTGCGCAGCACGTAATCTTAGTGGTCAAATGAGTAATCCAAGTAAAATATTAATTTAATACAAGCATTACTTAGCATTAATTGAATGAATGATGCTAAACACACACTTTCCGGACTGTAAGATAATAGAAAAGGAGCAGGAGGACCCGATTAGCCTGGTTGAACTAGGCTACCGTACAACCAAAGCAGATTGGGACACTGCAAGGAAGGTAGTGGATGAAGGGAAGGTCGGCTGGGCTCTAAATGGTTTTCAACCGTTCAAGTCACCTGGTCCAGACATGGTTTATCCCATTATCCTACAACAGGGAGCTGCACTCTTGGTTCCGCATTTGTGCAGACTATACAGAGCCTGCATAGCTTTTGGATACATTCCAAAGATATGGAGGCGAGTTAAAGTCATCTACATACCGAAGCCGGGCAAAGAAGACTACGAAGAAGCCAAGGCATACCGACCTATTAGCCTTGAGTCGTTCTTCTTGAAAGCCCTGGAGAAGTTAGTAGATAAACATATCAGGGAGGGAGCATTGAGAAAATTTCCCCTCCACGGGCTACAATGTGCCTACCAGTCGGGAAAATCCACTGAGACGGCACTGCATTTTGTGGTAAATAAGGCAGAACATGCATTAGATAACCGGGAAGTATGCATTGCTGCATTCCTGGATATTGAGGGAGCTTTCGATCGGACCACCTTTGATGCCATTAGTGTGGCATCAGCAAATCACGGCATAGAGCCAACCATTTGCAAGTGGATCGATTGTATGCTCAGAGGAAGAATTATTAGGTCTGAGTTGTTAGGGGATGAAATGACTGCAATGACCACCAAAGGCTGCCCTCAGGGTGGAGTACTCTCACCGCTCTTATGGTGCTTGGTGGTTAATTCACTCTTAGAACAACTCAACAAAGGTCCGTACTTAACGGTCGGATAAGCGGATGACTTGGTGATACTTGTCAATGGAAAATTTCCGAGCACAGTATCCAGTCTCATGCAGAGGGCCCTGAGTATGGTAGAAAAATGGTGCAGTAGTAACCATTTATCGATCAACCCAGGGAAAACTACTGTCGTGCCGTTTACTAGGATGAGAGATCCGACTGGCTTGGGAACTCTATCCATGTATGGTACACAGCTACAATGGTCCACGGAGGTGAAGTATCTAGGCATGACCTTAGATATCAAGCTAACGTGGAAACCTCATGTAGACAAAGTCATAATGAAGGCCCAGCGGGTCTTCGGTATGATTCGTTCTACTTATGGGAAGACCTGGGGCCTGAAGCCCAAGGTCATCAAGTGGCTATACACGATGATGATAAGACCCATAATCACATATGGAAGCGTTGTCTGGTGGCCAAGAACCAAACTAGCAACATGCAGGAAAGCGCTGTCGAAGGTGCAGCGATTAGCCTGCATGGCTATAACAGGGGCGTTCCCTACTACGCCAACGGCTGCGTTAGAGATCCTGCTGGACCTAACGCCGCTACACATTGTTGTGGAGTTAGAGGCGATGAAGGCGCTACATAGACTATCTATACATGGGCTGTGGAGCGTCAACATGCCAGTAACTCGACACACAAAACTGGAGATCTCGAAGGATCTTAAAGAGATTATGAGCATGGGATGTGACAAAATGCAACCAATGCACATATTCAAAAAGAATTTTAAAATAAAGGTCCCCACAAGGGACGAATGGAGACGAGGTCTACGATCCCCTGACAAGGGTTGTCTCATCTGGTACACCGATGGTTCCAAAATGGAAACAGGATCAGGCGCTGGTATTTATGCCAACGACTGCAAGGTGAACCAAAGCATGGGCAAATATGCAACGGTCTTCCAGGCGGAAACCTATGCTATAATTGCCTGTGCGCAGGAGAATATTAACAACAATGTCACTGACAAGATTGTTTATATACTCAGTGACAGTCAAGCTGCTCTTAAGGCTCTGAACTCCTGTAGGGTGGACTCAGCACTAGTCCTGAACTGTGTTAAAGCCCTTAACAAACTTGGCAGGAAAAACACAGTCAGGCTGGTGTGGGTTCCGGGGCATGCAGGGGTGCAGGGTAATGAGGAGGCTGATGTATTAGCCAAAAAGGGCTCGGAGCAACAATTTGTGGGCCCCGAGCCATTCGTAGGTCTCTCTGAGAGTACCGTCAAGGCAGCTTTGAATGCACATGGCAATGATAAACACAGGCTGGAGTGGATGGCCCTTAGGGGTCTGGAACACTCCAAGAAATTCATTGCATACAGAGCCACGGGCTTTACCCGGAAGTTCTGCGGGTACAACAAGGGCCAAATACGCCTACTCACAGGAGCGTTTACTGGTCATTTTGGCACCAATGACTTCCTGTGCAGATTGAGATTGTCAAACAATTCGATCTGCAGAGCCTGTGGTGAACAGGACGAGTCCATATCACACCTACTGTGTGAATGTCACGCGTTGGCCGGACTAAGGATGGGTCTGATGGGATTGGCATATTCGAACCCTGAAGACTTCAGGCTTCTCCCTCTGAGGTGTACGCTGCGACTGATGCAGTACATTCATAGGGAGATAGCTCAAGGATAAACCTCGGGGCCGACACAAAAGATCCCACTGGATCGAAGTGTCGCCGGTCTACAATGACTGGCCCCCGGATCAAGATAAGATAAGATAAGATAGCATTAATTTGTCGGCCTCGATGGCGTAGTGGTTAGTGTAGCCGACTGCCACGCCTGAGGTCGCGGGTTCGATTCCCGCACAAGACAAATATTTGTGTGCATGAACATGGATGTTTGTCTTGGTCTGGGTGTTTCTATGTATAATATGTATGTATTTACAAAAAAAAAGTATATATGTATGTTTATCCATTGTCTAGTACCCATAGTACAAGCTCTGCTTAGTTTGGGCTAGATGGTGTTGTGTGTTTGTGGTAGAATATTATATTATTATTTATATTATAAACTATTTATATTAATGTATATACTGTCATTAAGTAAATAGTAGATTTTACTGCCTTCTATATATATAAGTATATATAGATGGCAGTAAAATCTAGCTAGCAAGACGGCCTAATTTTGTTTAACGTGCTTTTATCACCTTGGTATATATCTGTGTATCTATATAACGGAATATTTGAACGTGATTTTTACACCCTTTCAAACCGACGGATTGATTTGAAACTTTGCACACTTATCGAGGACCGATGACAATATAATAAATAAAAAGAAACATAAATAAAATAATAGTTTAAAATAACTATGAAAAAAAGTGTGGGGTGCTTTCTAAGATATTTTGATAAGCCCCATCCCACGCTTATTTACATTAAAATTATTAAATTATTTTCTTTTTTTAATAAAGTATGTTTTTTAGTTTGTTAAACTATTACTTTTTTAAATAAGTACTACTAGAAAAATATGCTGCATAGTTTTTTGCCACATAGCTGTACATTACCAACGTGCCCAGAAGACTGCAGCATTGCCACATTGAAATCTAATCCAAATTAAATTGAAATTTTGACAATGTCGTAAAAACAAAATGGTCATATTCTATATTACCAATCTTAAATCTCTTATTAGCATTAAATAAGTAAACCTCACTACAGCTTCCTTACTGAAATACATGGTATAGATTTTGACCGCGGCTTCGGTCGCTCGGAAACAGTACCTTTTCTGGATGAAAGGTACCCTGTGTCCTTTTCTGTACCCCTGACAACGTGTATGCAAAATTTCATGATGCTCGATCGAGTAGTTTTCTAACTTTTCCTAATCTAAAACAGAGCCCTTCGTAAGCAGGAGATATTTAAATACACTGTGTACTTAAATACCTCCTGCTTGCGAAGGGCTAAAGATATTCGAAAATAAATAACTTAATCCATATATTATGATTATTGAACGCATAACAATTATATAAGAACGTGCGTTATGTCACGATCAAGATAACATGTTATCTGAACTATTTGATTGAGATAACACTCGTTTCTTAGAATGCAGATAAACGATTTTGCATAGTTGTTCGATTTTATGACTTTCACGAAAGCATTTCATGCATGTAAAGGTATTTAGTTAGTCGGCTTTTTTAGATAAGAGGTAGGTATCTTTATTTAATCTATTTATTTGCGTCATTTTTATTTTATTTTATCAAGGATTCCTCCCTCCTGGGAATAATTTCTGTGTTATAAACATTCAAGACACAAAGAAGACCTGGACTCGGAACAACCATTTGTGGATCACACAAAATTTTGACCCGTATGGGATTCAAACCCACGACACTCGGCGCAATGGCAGTGGCGAGGTGACTACTTAAACTGCTACACCATCCATGCAATCAAAATATTCTGCGCGATAGTGTTTAATATCATTTAAGGACGTGCATACATCTCATGCTTGTATGCAGAAAGGATTGGCAGGAGCATTAATACTCTCATTTCGCCAGCAATGGTTTAAAATCCCATGTAATAGGCGTCTATTGCCATCTACGAGGCATAGTTCCAAGCTCTGTGCTGTCACTGAGGAGATGACCGAATCCCAGTCAGCCTAAACCGGGAATCGACCCCATCACCTCAAGTACTGCAGTCGCATTTACTACCGATGCGACACTGAGGTACTTATTGTTACACTATAATAAAAATAAAATAAATTGTTGAAATTATACTACTATATACGGATTTTATCGCGTTGTTTATTTGACACTCTATTACATAATTAAGAAACTGTTACACTACATACTACTACTATTAAACACTACTAATTGGGAAGCTAATTAAATTATTAAAACTATTATAACTATTTTGATTTAATTTTACATATTTCCCAACGTTTCGGTTGCTTTTCAGCAGCCATGGTCTCGGGGAGACTAAGATGGTAGTTGTTTCAATGTTCCAGTGTAGCTACACTGAATTTGAGACAACTACCATTAATTTAATATTAGTAGTATGTAGTGTAACAGTTTCTTAATTATGTAATAGAGTGTCAAATAAACAACGCGATAAAATCCGTATATAGTAGTTTAATTTCAATGAATAACATTCGCGTAAACAGAAGACAATATTATAAAATAAATTGGTTAATTATCGTTTTCTTACATGATATTTTATAATCAGTAGTTGGAGTACTCGTTTTCAATAAACATACCTGTGTTAGGAGATCCCGCTCTTCAAATAACAGTATAATTACTGTGCCATACACATCGCTTAAGTTAACCGTACACCCATATGGTATATGGTTAATTTAGAGCATGTGTCCTTTAAACTTCATTGGTAAATATCGTTCCGAAATAACAATATAAAAAAATATATTATTTGAAATTAAACTCATTTATACGGATTTTATCGCGCTGTTTATTTAACACTATATTACATAAATCCCCGTGACCATGGCTGCTGAAAAGCAACCGAAACGTCGAGGAAAGTGTAAACCTAAATATAAATAGTTTTAATAAGTTTATTAGATTAAAAATGAGTAAAGTTCAATAGTTGTAGTAGTGTAACAGTTTCAAATTTATGTAATACAGTGTTAAATAAACAATGCGATAAAATCCGTTTAAATGAGTTTAATTTCAATAAATAACATTCGCGTAAACAGAAGACAATATTTTGTAAATTATATTATTTTCACTTCTTCGGTGTTGCAGCAGTTGTGCATGAGGTCTCGGGTTGAAATCTAAGGTCAGGCCGAAAATAAGATATTGGGTTTTCCTAAGAAAATCTCAATAGCAGACCAGTGTTAGAAATATGGCGGTGTTGCACATCTCGTGCATTAAATAGATTTACTTCGCAAGAGACAAATATGGTCGTCCAGTTACAGCATCTCTATAAGGACCTTAAGAGACCCTAGTTACTGCAGGAACACCCTAAGCTTATTTGACCTGGATCTTCACTAGCCTGAAGACACTTCCACCATCAAGCCCATTCAAATGCGAATGCCAAAGTATCTCCTCTAAAGAAAACTTCGCAGACTATTCCAGAACCTAACCACCTGGTAACTCATAAATATTCGTCTATTAATTCCTGAAGGACAATTACAATAACAAGTTACGTACTTATTGTACGTAACTTGTTATTGTAATTTGTAATACGCAGGTAAAACATGTAATTATCAACTTTACTAATAGCCTATTATGTGGTAACAATGTCGAGGACATAATTTAATTAAGTTGGCTTCTTTTCACTCGTGACTGATTGAATAACTCGCAACGTTTTCTTGTTTGTTACAAATACAATGTTTGAACGGAAATTTATTGAAGAAGCGAGAGAAAATGTTGGGTTTTACTCATTCAATAATTATTGATTATTATCGTCTATTTTAATCGTTGCGTATTTATTCCTGAGGGTTTGATTCTCACCCGGGAAGAAAAATTGTATGGTTTGCAAATTGTTCTTCTAAGTCTGGGTTTTCTGCGTCATTGCGATACAGAGTTCGATCCCTAAACGTGACGAAAAATTGAATAATTTACAAAGTAATTTCGAATACGAATAAATTGTATCCTTATTATCTCGTTGGTTTAGTAGCTAGTATACGACTCCCGATCATGAGAACACAGGTTCAAATCCCGGGTCAGACCGACAAAAAACTTATAGGATCATTCACAAAATTTTCAGTAAATGAAAGGCTGTTGGATAAATAATAAATCTCTGCTTAGCCTGTTGCATTAACAAGCGTGAGTATACATAGTAAGCTTGACATTGATATTGAAACTAACGATGTTACGTAAAGTCCTTATAATGAGCTTAACTATTCAGAACTGTACGTGTATTATCTGACTATTAGCAGGCACGAGACCTGGGCACGTTTGACGGTCACGTGTCGGTATACACACTCACTGTACCTACGGAGTTTATTCGTAACGAAATGTATTGTAAAGTTATCGGTTAATGAATAGGTTGTAGGTTTCTAGCTGGTTTATACAAAGACCCTGTGTATCCCTACAAGGTTTAATAATTACTTGCTAGATTTTGCCTGCGGCATCACTCCAGTATTTAACTAACAGTACTTTTTATGGATACAAGGTATCCTATGTCCTTTTCTGTTCCCTATACAATGTGTATGCAAAATTTCGTGATGATCGGTTGAGTAGTTAAGGCGAGACATCATGACAAACAAACTGACTTTCTAGACTAGATTTTAACGCGGCCTCATTCGCGTACATTTATGTTAGGTTGGTAACAGTACTTTTTGTGGATGAACAGCTTCCCGCTCCTTCTCCTTCCCACTTCCTTTCCTAAAGGGTCGGCAACGCGCAATGCCCCTGGTGTTGCAGGCGTCCGTAGGCTACGGTGACCACTTACCATCAGGTGGACCGTATGTTCGTTTACCACCTTAGTTGCATAAAAAAAAACAAAAAAAAAACAATAAAGTTACCCTATGTCCTTTTCTGTTCTCTTGACAACTGTAGGTATGCGAAATTTCATGTCGAGTAGTTAGGGAGTGAAAGCGTAACAAACAAATTGACACTCACATTTGTAATATTAGTCAGGATTTTAGCAGTGGTAACTAAATGGGAAAGGTATTGGACTAATGATTGAGATGTCATGGGTTCAAATCCCAGTCATTGCACTATCGACGTGTATCCACTCCTAGTACAGGTAATTTAGGTCAGGTGGAGTATTTGTAAACCAAAAAGCTAGTAACCGAAAAAGCATTTATGATTTTAGATATCACTAGCGACCCGCCCCGGCTTCGCACGGGTAGCACAAAACCTTAATAAATTTTATACCTTACCTATGAACCACTCTGTCTATTGGTGAAAACCGCATGAAAATCCGTTAAGTAGTTTTCGAGTTTATCGTAAACAGACCTGTCGGGGGACTTTGTTTTATTATGTAGTAATGTATTAGAGGTCGAACCCCCTATAAGGTGGGCTTAATACATTGCTGGCGAAATTAAGGTGACTAACATACAGAAGTTGTTCATTATTACGATTATCATGAATACTGTTATTAGATGTTTGTGCCTACTACCTCTATGGTGTAGCGGTAGTGAATGCGACTGCTGTGCGTGAGGTCTCGGGTTCGAATCCCGGGTCGAGCCAACAAAAAGTTATTGGGTTTTTCTGTTAAGAAATCTCAATTGCAGCCCAAAGTTAGGCAGTTGGCGGTGTCTCGGAAAGCACGTAAAACCGTTGATCCTGTGCCCAATCTTTCGCCGGTCGTGTCGGATTACCGTCCCAGCGGATCATGAGAGTTAGGGAACAGAGAGTGCACTCGTGTTTGCACACACACTTGAGCACTATAATATCTCCTACGCAGATGACCAGTCTCCATTAAGACTGGCCGCTATGACCGAAATTCGGTCTGGAGGACACATTATTAGATGTTTGTGATAGGTTATCCTACTCATCGCAGGAACACAACATAAGCTTTTAGTCCTCAATCGGGTGCTTCAATAATAATATAATATAAGCTTTGTATATAAACCGGCACGGGCCTCTTCTCAGCGTGAAAAGGGTTATGCCATAGCCCACCACGCTGGTTCAGAGTGGGTTGACAGACTTCACATATCTTCGACAACATTACGAAGAATTCTTAGTTATGCAGGCTACCTCATTATATTTTCTTTCACCGTTAAAGCAAGCGATAATTAACTATTTAATATGCACATAAGTTCGAAAAGTCAGAGATGTGCGTCTTGGGATCGAACTCGAGACCTCTGCGTGGCAGTCTTATGGTCGCCCACTAAGCTATTGCTGCTTAAAGAAGTCTGCCCACTACCCCGTCTCATACCATGACCGTACTAGGAACGCATCAGCCACGAAAAGCAACACGATACGCCCTGCTATAGGAACTGCTGGTCGGTGACGGAACGGTCTAGTGGGCATAGTCTTATACATTTCCTTACAAAGAATATTTTTTTGCCTGACACGAACACGGTCATGGTATGAGACGGGGTAGTGGGCAGACTCGTTTAAGATAAACTTCATATGTTATTCTACGGTAATGAGCAGCCACGACAGGACACCGTGCCTAAACTCAATATATCATCACTGGATGATATTTGAGAGTAAATAAAATATTTTAAGTCAAGCAAGCGTCTCTTGAATTAAGAAATTTCACACGGCTTTAGCTACAAAGTTCACCAAAAAACAACATGCAAATTTTGCAAAGAATATGGTAACTATATCTACTATTCAAAATACGTAATTTCAGAATTCACTTTCAGTGCCGGAAATGTATTAAAGTGTATATAATTTGTATAAATGTTTTTCATGATTTATTTATTAGGTATAAGTATTTGATTTTTCAGACACGTAAAAATATATTTTACATGTTGTTTACGCAACTCTTGGTATTGCCTTGGTGATAGTATATTATAGTAGGATAAAATGTAGAAGATTTGTCATTTAATTAAATTATAAACATAAAAAAATATTATGAAAACCTAAATTATTTTTCGAGTTTGATCTCAAGATACGCACTTCTAACTTTTCAAAGTAATGAGCCTATTAAATAGTTATTTATCGCTCGCTTTAACGGTGCAGGAATACATTGTGTGATGTTTTTGAAGATATGTGAAGTTTGCCAACCCGCACTGGGTCAGCGTGTTAAAGGTAGCGTAACCCTTATCAAATTGGGCCAGAAGCTCGTGCCTGGGCACGTGCTGGCATCAGGACCGTTTATACAGGTCGGATATAATTATACCTCTTCGAGGATTTAGAGAAAGTTAGAGGTACTTTCACAAGTGGGTCCTAGAAAACCCAAATACTTTCAATAATTAAGAACAATAAACTGTTTCAAAGGTTACTACGCACAATTTCAGTCGCAGCACGAGTATAGCCTCACACACGTGTGACCACATTGTGCTAGTTAGTAGAAACCCCGTGCGATGACGCAGGCGGTCACGTGACGGACCTGCCTCTGATTGGCATTATAGTGAAGCTTTTGCGTATCCTCACAGCAGTGAGTAATTAAGGGTTAATATGTACTCGAATGCCTAGTTAGTGGTAGGTTTGCACTTGTGAGGGATTTCCAGGAATACGTTATAGCGATACAATGTTCTCCAGACCGAATTTGGGTGGAGACGCCATCTGCTCAGAAAATATTATAGTGCACAAGTGTGTGCGTTAACAGAAGTGCACTCTCTGTTCCACAACGCTCATGATCCGATGGGCCGGTAATCCGATATGACCGGAGGGAGATCAGTTGCAAGACCAACGGCTTTACGTGCTTTCAAAGGCACGGCGGTGTCTAAAACTGCAGACTTCCTAACTCCCAGCTAGTATTGAGATTTCTTTGCCAGGAAAACCCAATAACTTTTTAGTCCGACCCAAGATTCGAATCCGAGACCTCATGCACAGCAGTCGTATTCTCTACCACTGCGACACGGAGGCAGTTATTGCGATATAGGAAGGTAAAGTCTGTAGGCTCGTCTCGAAAGATCTAAAAGCATAGCTGAAGAAATGTATTTTTGAGACACTTATTCTACTCTTTCGGGGACGCATGTAGTGAAAGGCAAGCATCGGCAAGCCTATTGCTGTCTCAATATCCAAATGGATACAGTTCCAAATTCGCAGCAACTGATAATTTTCCGAGAAAAACAATAACATCCTGCAATCGAGCACATCACAGCAGTTGCATGCCGTTGTATCACCGAAGTAGCCCGCTACCAGTTGGATACTCTAAATCTTTTTCAATTCACGAAAATACATTCATTTCTGTTTTATTCTGATGTTGATCAGATGTGCTCTTAGCACACACAGTTTTTTTATTGCTATCTAACTCCGTCAGTCACATGAGTTGCCACTCATGTCACAAAGAACCGATTTAGAAAAAAAGAACTGTTTAATTTTATATATGTATATAATACGTAACGGGTATTAACGCGATCATGCATAATGTTTACATTTTTTATGCTTGATGTTTCGACCAGGTTATTCCGACCGTGGTCACAAGCTGACTGGTGCTGCGATGTCATCGACGCTATGGATAATTTTATGCTGGAGGCAAGATATTAGATTGATATTTTATTAATTGACACTGTTGCATACCCTATGGTAAGTTGTTACCACCGCTTACGTATTGTGGCAAAGTCAGGCGTATACACTATCAACTGTCTATCTTGGTAGTAGTACTCCTTAAACCTTGTTTAAAGAATTAAACAGACTAAAGGAAAATGTTACTTTTTATAAAATCCAGTTCCTAGTTACCTCGATGGTGCAACGGTATGGAATCCAACTAAAACTGAATGCAACAAGTTGCCAAAAAGTTAGCAGTTCTATAATATTATATAAATTATTTATTTTTAGTTTTTCAAATTTATGATTTACATTGTATTCTGAGGATATATTACTCTGTAAAATGTCAAATAGTTTACACCTATTATAATGATTAAATACAACAGTAACTTACTCCTGAATTGTATGCCTAAAAGGCTTAGCACAGTGAGCTTATAATATTTTATTAACACCATGTATCGCCTATGTTATACAAATAAATAATATTGATTTGATTTGATTTATCTGTCAGTCAGTCAGTCTGCTAGAATGGAGTCTGCATCTGTGCACGATTGTCCTAAGACTCCACGTCTTAGGACAATCGTGCACAGATGCAGTCTTCAAATATATTTGACGATGATTTTGTAATACCTACCCTTTACCCCGTCGGGGATGTATTCGTATGACTATTAATGTATGAATTCCGCTTAAAAATCCTATTTGTGACTGCCTCGATGGTGTGCAAGAGATCTCGGGTTCGATATCCGTGTTGGCAAAATGTTATTACTTTATCTGTCCTATATATACTCTTCTTCTATTACGTGGGACCTTGAGTAGAGTTAGCGTAATATGGCTTGTTGTAATACACCTCTGCCTACCCCTGGATATATACGTGTATGTGTATACAAAACTGTTCTTATACGTAATTGAATTTCACTGAAGTTCGGTAATAAGTAAGCCTGGTAGTTCAAGGATGACCTTCAAACTATAAGCAATAAGTAACTAACAAATTAATGCCATTGTTTTCTAAACAACACCGTTTAATGGTTTAGGAAAACACTTTATTGTTTTGTGTTAAATTTTCCATTTAATTATATTGTTTTCATTGTTATTGCCAAGGACTTATGCTAAGCCAGTCAATAGGACTTTTCAGGTGTACATAACGCGTAGAGGTTCTAGATGGTATGGAATAAGAATTTGTTGTTGTTATTCGATTATGAAATAGGTTTGATAAATGTTTTGTTCTGTTATGTTGCTGGGGATGGGGTATTTACAAGTGAAACTCAGCAATATAACTATATAATATACTCTGTGTAATTTACAAATATGTTATTGGCAAGAGATTCTCTAGAAAAGCATGAAGTTAGGTAGTCTTCACATAATATTTATAAACAGTAATAGTAATTCTCGTAATAAAGAGCAAGGGACAGAATGCCTTTTTAGAAGATGTCTTTTAGAGAAAGGACAAGAAAAAGGCTTTTCTAATATTCAAACAGCTTCGGCATTATTGTTACTAAAATGTGTCATGTGGGTATTGAACCTACGAACACTAGATACAGTGGCATTAGCGAGGCGATCACGTACACCGCTGCGCTATCCGTGCTGTCCTTTAAATAGATCTCTTTTTTTGAAGTTATATGCGTATTAAATAGTTAAGTACGCTTTTTCTTTAATTCTAAAAACTCTATTTTTGTTTATTATATATATTATATATATATATATAATAAACAAAAATATTGTTTATTATATATATTAATGATTTACCAAAATTGACAAACAATAAAACTATTTTATTCGCAGACGATAGTACAATTATATTTACAGGCAAAAATGATACAACATTATTAAAACAGGACATTGACAATACTTTGCATTGTATAATTAATTGGTTGACACTAAATAACTTGAAAATTAATCTAGATAAAACAAATTTTATGACATTTAGAAATAGAATAAATAAATTAGACAAAATTGACATTAATTATTTGGGACATAAAATTGAAGAAGTAGACGAAACTAAGTTTTTAGGACTTAATATTGACTCTTGTTTGAATTGGACATCACATGTGGAAATTTTGTGTGCGAAAATAAATAAATTTGCATATGCCTTGTATGCGTTAGCAAAAACTGTGGATATATCAACCGTGTTAATAGCATATCATGGTCATGTAGCACCTATTCTAACATATGGAGTTATATTTTGGGGAAACTCCACAAATTGGGAAGCTGCATTTAAGGCACAAAAGAAATGCATAAGATCCATTTGTAAATTAAAAATGATTGATAGCTGCAAACCTTATTTTTTACAATTAAAGCTACTAACGCTACCTAGTATATATATTCTCGAAATTGTCTTGTTTGTAAGGAAAAATATAAATAAATTCACACATTTAAACAGTCGAAGACACAATATGAAAATACACATCCCGGCTAACAACACTGCACAAATGAACAAAAGTATATTATGTATGGCCCCACGCATTTATAATCACTTACCAAACGAATTGCTAAATATTACAAACTATTCTGTCAAGGAATATCTAACAGATAAATGTGTATAAAAATATAACTGCCACATTATTTAAATTGTATGACATGTTGGATTTGTTTTTACTATATAATTTTTTATTCTGACATCCTTTGTAATTATTTAATATTTATTCATATAAGTTTTATAATAAGTGCTGACATGCTTGTGTCTAATAATGTTTTAAATTTAAATAACTTATAATGTCAAAAATGAAATGTTGCATGCTTAAAAGCTGAGTATGGTGATACCATGTATTAATTTAAGATCTGCTTAACCCATATTTCGCAAATAAATGATTTGATTTGATTTGATTTGATCTACATTCTTAAAGATTTTTGCTGTCTGCCAATCCACCGACTATGCTCTAACATTTCTCAGTCTGCAAAAAGGCCATGCCCAGCAGTGGGATAGTCCATAACCAGATCTAATGTAACATATATACATAATATTGTCTTAAGTTTACGCGAATGTTATACATTGAAATTAAACACTTTATACGGATTTTGTCGCGTTGTTTATTTTACTTTAAACATTTTGATTACATAATTTTGAATACTCTAACACTACTATTAATTTTTATTAAATTAAATAGCATAGTAAAGTTCAATAATAGTAGTGTTAGAGTATTCAAAATTATGTAATAAAAGTGTTTAAAGTAAAATAAACAACGCGGCAAAATCCGTATTAAGTGTTTAATTTTAATATACATACATACATAGATTCATGCCTGTATCCCAGAGGGGTTGGCTTTATTTAATGTAACACTAACTATCAAAACATTTAGCTCAAGTTATGCAATAAAGGTACGTTGTTCAGACTCTAATTCGATGTAGCCCGATGACCTGAATATTGTACGGTGGTTGTGTGTCAGTGGACATTGCATAACCGGAGCGTTCGATCGATCTGGGCTTACGTAATGTCGTGTTGTAATAGGGAGGGGGCTGTACTCTGGCGAACTAGAAAATATGTTGAGTACTCTATAAGGATCTTTTCGATTACATAGAGGACAAGCTAAGAGCAAATATAGGCTTATTGTGTGTTTTTTATGTTAGAGTTGTTTTAGAATGCTAGCTTCCATTTTGATATTCCTTATTTAGCAACAGGATATTTATCGGACTGAATCTTTATTCGTCTACTCATCTGTAAGTTTGTGTGAAAGTAGGCAAAAACTTGTTTGTATTTTGGCAAAAAATCTTCAGTGGCAGCAATAAGGTCTGAAACTTTGTCTGGAAGACGGAAAATGGCTCGCTTTTCCATATTTCAAGGGACCTAAAACGAAAGCTGATCGAAATGTCGATGTAACACACTTTTATCTACACCTTTGGGATTTAGGCTTAGCTATGTATCTTCTCCCTAGCCATTATTATTCCCAAGTCACTTGGAGTCGGCTTTTCTGGTCTAACCGGATTTGACTGGATATCAGTTTTTACACAGACCGGCTGCCACCTGACCTCTGCAACCAGAAGGCTAACGATACCCTAAGGCTAGACCAGTGTCAGGATATTATAGGGCACTGACTTCCCAATAACGACTGCCATAGATGTTAATGGCAGCCGAGACCGACGGCTTAACGTGCTCTCAGGGGCACGGAACAGGTGTATGTACAGTTATCTTTAACAGTTTAGATTTGAAATGTATCTCTGCCAGACCTTATACATATGTAGAAGTGTGATGAAATGCACAAAACTTAATATTATTATCTATACTAATATTATAAGGCTATCAATTTTTCTATATTTGAACGCAGTCTTATCTGAAACAGCCTGTATAAAAACAATATTGTTTTATGTAGTCTGCTTACTGTGAAAAGATACTTATAGGATATATAAGATCATTCGATCCACGGGGGTGGACCAGTAATCATATGCGTGACTGAATGATATCACTTTAAATAATGCCTACGAGGTGGACTGACGACCTGGCAAGGGTCGCGGGCAGCGGTTGGATGTGGGTGTCCCAAGACCGGTCTGTGTGGACCTTGGGAGAGGCCTATGTCAAACTATGGATGTCTTTCAGTTGAGATGATAATCAATGCCGAAGATTAAAATAGTTGACTGTTATATAACTAATAATTTATTATACATATTCTAAGAATATATATGTATAATAACTAATGATGTATCTTAAATATTTAATATTAAACGATTATGATTATTTTCACGGACAGCAATAATAAATGTCCATATACTTCATTATTATTTAATTGAATATACATAAACAAAATAATTATCTCGTGCTGATTTGCATTTAAATACTTGTTGCATTTATATTAATGATTAAACTTAAGATTAAATAATGAAAATTATCTATTAACACTTTTTCATTTAACTTAAATTATAATTTAATTTATTATATTTAAATTTACTTCATCTTACTAATTATACATTTTGAATGAAAATTGTTATTTTGGTTTTAAAGTACTTTAATATTTTTTCAAATAATCTGTTCTCATACCTACGTATAACCGATTATATTCAATTTAGTTTGGAAAGGTATGCCATTGAAACTCAGCGGTAGTGTATGCGGCTGCTATACATGTGGTCTCGGGTTCGTTTCCCGGGTTGAACACAATGTTATTGGGTCGTCCTGTAAAAACATTTTAGTACCCGAAGAACGACAATAGGCTATCACTCTAATTAAGTGGCATGAAAAAGCATTGTTGTCGAAATGTGAGTCTGATAACTCTTTCTTTTCGCATTGTGTGCCTAAAAGATAAACTATAGATGTACTACTTCTTCTTCTCGGCCTAAATGGCGTAATGGTTATTGTAACCGACTCCTACGCCTGAGATCGTGGGTTCGATTCCCACACAAGTCAAATATTTGTGTGCATGAATATGGATGTTTGTCTTGGTCTGGGTGTTTCTATGTATAATATGTATGTATTTACAAAAAAAAATTGTTCATACGTATGTTTATCCATTGTCTAGTAGCCATAGTACAAGCTCTGCTTAGTTTGGGCTAGATGGTGTTGTGTGTATGTGATAGAATATTATTATTATTATTATTCTTTGTCGTTCCTTCACTAATGAGGATTGTGACCATATATGATTTGTCTACATTAGATATTATACAGTTAATACAAATACTGTTGTTTTAAAAGGCAAAGAACTTCTGACTGGGTCGTAAAGAAACCTGCATACCTGAGACTTCTCGAAGACGTTCTCGAAGATGTCTATAGTCTGTCAAACCGCACAATGTAATCGTAGTGGACTGTGTGCCTAAGGACTAATCCTTATCATACCAAAAGGGGCTCTCGAGTAGCAAATATGGTGTGATATTTCGGAGAATTGCCAGGTTAAAAGTATCGACGAGCGTGCATAAGGGCGAATTAAGAAAGAAAAGAGATGCCAAAATCGTGGTCTCTGTCTACCCAGCCGTAAAATAAGCATGAAAATATATGTACATATATGTTTGCAGCGCGATAGTTCAGTGAGAAGACCAATAGACTGCAATACAGAGGGTCTCGGGTTGGAACCCACGTCGCGTACCTCTGACTTTCGGAAGTTATATGACATTTCGAAATTATGTGCGTGTTGATTGTCAATTATCGCCTGCTCCGTGCCTCGGAGAGCACGTTAAGCCGTCGGTCTCGGCTGCCATGAACATCTATGGCAGTCTTTATTGAGAAGTCAGTGCCCTATAATATCCTGACACTGGTCTAGCCTTAGGGATTTGTTTGCCTTCTGGTTGCGGAGATCAGGTGGCAGCCACTCCGTGTAAAAAGTGATATCCAGTCAAATCCAGTTAGACTAGAAAAGCCGACCCCAAGTGACTTGGGAATAATAAAGGCTAGGAAGAAGATATATGATTGTATATATATAATGATGGGTTATTGTGTTATATAACTAGATGACTAATGACTATTAAGTGTACGATAATAAATCTCGAGAAATAATCACGTAATGACTGTACGAATGGCGTATCGGTTTAAGTGTTCGGCTCGCTACCACCACTGTTGTGAGTTCGATTCCCATTCGGGAGAATCCGAATCTGAGTAATATTTGTGCCCGTTGTTTGAATGTTTGTGAAGTCCACCGCGACATAGGATTTAATCGTAGAGCTTTTTAAATAAATAAAAAGAAAGCTTGTCTGAGAGTTCTCCATAATATTTTCGAAGATATGTGAAGTCTGCTAACCCGCACTGGGTCAGCGTGATGGACTATGGCCTAACCCTCCTTACTCTGAGAAGAGGCGTGTGCCCAGCAGTGGGACAGTTTTATATAGGGTTGATATTATTGTTATTTTAAATCTATTTTAAATAAAATTGTTTCGTGGGTTGCCTACCCCTGCCTAGGTTTGTATAACACACACAATTCGGCAGCTATATTTTAACTACGTCCCACCTAATGACTTTTCCGAGGCGGTAATCGAACCCAAGACCTCGCATGCACAAGCACTGGGCCACCCAGGTATACTTATCCAAACAAAATGTTATTCCGTAGTAAGATTCACAAATATTATTGTGCAAAACAGTTTTCATAATTCCGGTATCGGATATCGTGGAAATGATAAATTATGTAAACACATAGACTTAAACATATATACATAACATAATGGTATATATATATCGTTTGTTTACAAAGTGCGAACATGTGAGTAGATAGGTACTATATACATATATATATATATGTATATAGAGTCATTAGGAATGAGTAATGGTATAATGAAGGTATTAAAAATAGGTACTGCGCAGATATGGTATATGGCGTTATGTTATATATATCTGTTCTATGTAATTTAAGCCTTTAGCTTTTTCACATAAACAATTTTTACAAAAATTTTCGATACCAAATTGCCCGACTTGAACATCAAACCCGAGACCACATGCACAGCAGTCGCATTTACTACCGCTGCGCTATCCAAGCAGTAAATTTATAAAAAGAATTGAAGTAACTTCAACTTATGCCAAAACTGCCAAGAATTTTCCTAAAGCGTTTAACGTCGTTCTTAATGACTAAACTCTCAATTCGTTGTATTTAATACCAATTTTTCTTTTTTAATAAATACAACTCCCGCTCTAGGTATAATTCCTGTGTCGCGGGGGACTTTACAAACATACAAACAACGGACACGAAGAACACCCAGACTCGGAACACCCATTTGTGGATCACACAACTTTGTGTCACGTGTGGGATTCGAACCTACAACACTAGGCGGAATGGCAACGGCGCGGCGAGGCGACGACAAAACCACTACGTCATCCGTGCTGTCGATAATTATAAAAAAGACCCCAGTAGATTAAGTTATTTATTATTTGTATTGTATTATGAGATAAGGTTGCAATGAGACTGGCATATTGCAATAACAATAAAAGTGGCTAAATTAAAAATAAATAAAAAAGAAATGAAAATATATCATATGAACTAAAACCTTATATAAATAATCAAAATCAAAAATAAATTTATTCAAGTTAGGTTATAAGACAACACTTATATAAATTTAAAGTTACTGACACGTTCAGCAAAAAACTCATATCCACTCTTTTTAATCGCCAAGTTTACAATAATATTTCGTTTACAAATCATAACTGTAAGGTGCTGCAACTATATAACTAGCTGTCCTCACGTTTATGATACTGCACCGCTCCCGTGGCTCATAGCGTGATGATATAACTCTATAACCTTCCTCAAGAAATGGGCTATCTAATGCAATAAGAATTGTTCAAACCCGACAAGTCGTTCCAGAGATTAGCGCCAACGAACGAACTCTAGGTTTGTTATATAAGTACTAGTTGTGGCAGCGGTTGCATCCGCGTTTAGGATTACTGCTCCATTTACATAGCTCATAGCGTGATGTTATATTGTCTATGTTACTTCTGAATAAAAAAGCTATCAAATGGTGAAAGAATGATCAAAATCGGATCAGTCGTTTTTGAGTTAATCGATTACACACAAACAAATCTTTCCTCTTCATAATATTAGTATAGAAGTCTAGATAGACTAGTAGGAAATAGAATGCATATTACGTACATATAATGTATTGTTTATATACAATGTATTATTACTATATACATGTGATTATACATAATGTTTATAAGGCACATGAGCGTATTGCGCAATTATAAACAATTTATTTGTTGCTATTTCTAGACAGCGTGCGACTCACGTGCGTTTATACTGGGAGAGCTAAACAAGATTACTACATACGCTGATTCACGCTTTCATGTCACCGAAGGGGTAAGCAAAGGTGTATTAAAACTTCATCTCGCTATGCTATAATTTCTCACGATGACGCTTATTGACATACCGAACATATTTGCAGACTCTGTTCTGCTTCTGAGAATTCACTAACAAAAAATCCAATAGCAAATATATCTGTGTATCACGCCTAGGAAGGGGAAGGCAGAATTCTACTACACCCTCATTTTTCTTTAAGGTCTTTGCATCGGGAACATTTCCACACGTCAAAAAAACAAAGAAAGAATGGGCCGTACCGTCGGACTGTCACGCGGAGGTCACAAGTTTGATACCATGGCACTCACCTCTGACTTTTCGCAGTAAAGCGCTGGATCTTTGACCAGTTAGGGACCGGACTACTACTATCGACTAGACCCAACTACTGATACAAGCATTTAGCTTAGCTTTGTAGGTGAACAAAACTACTTGGAAATTATCATCCACATTTCTAGTAAGATGCAGCTTTAAAAACCACATGTGATAAAAATGTTAGTGATTCATTAATAGCAAGCTATCCTCAAAACAGTATTTTGTCCTGGATAGAATACACCCTTTGTCATTTTCTGTAGCGCTCACAACGTGTATAAGAAATTTTGTGATGATTGGTGGAGTAATTAAGGCGTGAAAGCATAACAAACAAAAACTCACAATGGCATTTTTAATGTTTAGGATTGATCTATCATTGGATGTGTTGCGCATCAAATACGACGTCCAATGATGAGTTACAGACATGCCTCTCTAAAATATAAAAAGCAGGTAACTATTTATCATTCACAACAAAATTATTATTTATAAACCGGCTACGTGAATAAATTTTTGAAATGTCACACACAAACCAGGCAGGAAATGAAATTCCTCGACTGAACAGCAAATAATTTGACACAACATTCAATATTTGTAATAGCACAATCAGTGAAACGGCAATACCATTTAATCTCCATACATTACTGAAAACAAAACAATTTTTTGCCCAATCCAAATTCGACAGCATCAATATTTACGTGCTTTCATTACAGCAACACCATGTATAATGTATGCGCTTGCGCACACGTGGGGGCGCACGTTGCCGGTCACGCGCGCGCGATCGTGCGCCCGCCCAGATAAGCTAGGGCTGTCACTGCGTTGGCGCACAGGAAGTACATTCCTAGGAAATGATATGTTAGTTTTTAATAAAATATACTATTGTTAAGAATTTATTATAATTTATGTGATATATTTTATAAATTATGAGTATTGAATATTACTATACTTTTATTAATTTACTTTACAATAATAATTGTTTTATTTTTAAATATACATATAATTATAAAAAAACACATTTGTATTATTATTAGAGTTTATTTTTTTTGTTTATTGACTTATGTAGCTGACGATCCAGAGCGGCCTACTTGGCGGTAAACCACCACTTATGCGTCGATTACTGTTATAGAAGTACTCTCTCTTTAAGCGTGAATTAAAGAAGGACAAGTCATAGTGCTCGGGTTCCACCGCAGCAGGTGGTTTAAAGACAGTATTCGACTAGCATGGTGGATTTATTCTAATTGTGGCAGGCTTGTGGCCTGCAGTAGGATCGTTTACACATAGTTTATTACTTGATTCTGATTGCACAAATGGCGTACTGGTTTCAGTATTCGCGACTGCCACTGCGCCGAGTTTTGTTTGATCCCATGGGAGAATAATTAGTGTGCTCCTGTAAACAGTAGCTCTGAGTCTGGGTGATCCTTGTGTCAGTTGTTTGAATGTTTGTAATGTCCCCTACGACACACTTTTATCTAGTGCAAGACTTGTCTTTTTAATGAGAAGAAAAGAAAATATTCATATTATCTATATTATTTTCACACAAATTGTTGTATGTCTCTAAACACTTATTAAAAAAGTGTAGCAGAGCTGCTGATATTAAAGTTTTGATTGGTCGAATCGAATCCTTAAAATCAGCTGCTCTGCTACACTGTAATTTTATGCCATGGGAAAATGTCAGGACCAGATTTTATAGTTTTATTAAAAGTGTTTAGAGACATACAATAATTTGGGCTAGGTGAACTATTTCAATTGGCTATTTCAGTAAGAAAGTTTCGATAAAAAAATCGGAGGCTTAAAACTCCTTGGTAGGTCTTAGTGGAGGTAAACAGTAATAGAGTCGCCCCTAGCACCTAAAATATTCCTAACAAAATTTAGGTGTCTTACACTTCGGCCTAGCCCTTCTGGGATACACAGAGGTCATGTGTCAAATAAGACGTTAGATCAAATATAATTTTAAATTTTTTTTTTTTATTATTAATTCGATTTTAGAATATGCGTACAGTATTGAGTTATAGAATGTTACGCTAGAAACGATGAAAACGATAGATAACATTCGACTAGAATTGTGAAGAGCTATAAAATTACGTACATACTTGTGAATTTAGATTATAACAGCACGTGTAGAATAGTAAACACTAATGTAAGTGATTCTGATATCGTTGCAGCGTTCATGCCGAAATGATTAGGTCGCGTGCTGCGACGGCTTCCGTGGTCGCACTATTCATTTTTATAGGGTAGCCCCTAACTTCGTAATTTAAAATCTTAACTAATATTATAAGAATATAAGTTTGTTTGTTTGATTGTTCCGGTTTCACGCCTTAATTACTCGACCGATCATTATAAACATTTACATACATGTCGTCAGTGACACATAAGAGGTCATACTTTTCATTCAGGTAAAAGCGAGTGAAGAAAAATAGTTTTAATTAATTCTACATTAAAACAGTCACGTGGTATACTACCGGATTATTAAACAGCGTTTATATTAAAATTGTATTATTTACGTTAATATTTGCAGCCTGCAGGGTATTTATTTTATATTTTTTATTATTTTAACGAAAAGGTTACGTTACCCAAACTCACAAAAATATGTCTACAACTTACCAGAATATATGGCTGAATATACTATGTATGTGTGTATGCTTGATAGTATCGTTTTCAGATGGTAAGCAGTTTCATAGCATAGCCTGCGAGCCTACGACTACGATGTGTTCCAGCACTATATACACTTTTCGCTCAAGTCAATGAGAAAATACAGCGGAAGCATGTTTACAGATGGATTACAGCATTGAACATTGAGAACTCAATGGACTGGCCAAACCTGGCATAGCAATGATGGTCGTTGAAGCACGCATGTCATAAAATGGATAGATGGACAGGGAGCTGTCTAAAACTGTCGAAAATACTTTATACGAATTTTATCGCGTTGTTTATTTTACTTTACTTTTCTCGGGGCAAAGTGTAAACTTAAATATAAATAGTTTTAATTAGAAAATATATAGCTTAAATAGTAGTACAGTTCAATAATAATACTGTTAGAATTTTCAAAATTATGTAATAACAGTGTTTAAAGTAAAATAAACAACACGATAAAATCCGTATAAAGTGTTTAATTTCAATGTATAACATTCGCGTAAACATAAGACAATATTACTGTCAAAAATATTTGTTTGTAAGCATATATTTGTAAGTAAGAACTTTTCTTTGTGAGTATCTTCTTTCGCTGCATAATCACTGCTAAGTTCCACCTCAATTATGTCGTTCGTTACTGAGCCCAGCGAAGAGTCTTTAAAGATAAAGGAAAGGATTGGAAGAGCTATGTGTGCCACCAGAACTCTTACTTATCGGCTGAAACGCAGTAACAGTGTTATTAGACTATAGCCTTGGTTTGTAAGAGCAGCGATAGCTCAGTGGGGAGACTAACAGACTGCAATGCAGAGGGTCTCGGATTCGAACCCACGTCGCGCACCTCTGACTTTCGGAAGTTATATGACTTTTCTAAATTATGTGCGTATTGATTGACAATTATCGCCTGCTCCTTGCCTCGGAGAGCACGTTAAGCCGTCGGTCCCAGCTGCCATGAACATCTATGGCAGTCGGTATTGGGGAAGTCGAAACAAAAGATCCCACTGGGTCGGAGTGTCGCCGGTCTGTACTGGCTGGCCCCCACACAAGAAAAGATAAGATAAGATAGCCTTGGTTTGGATTATCGGGTCGGGCAAAATGTTATTGGGATTTTCTATCATATCATTTATAGTAGCAACACGGAGTCTGTAATACAGACGGCAGACGGTAATAAACTTGCTTCATAGTACAAGGGTAAAGGTATTATTTTTGGTTCGACGTTGTAGGGGTCCTCCTTCCCCATTCTACCATCGGATGACCAGACAAACAGACCAGCGGCTCAGGTGCTATCGACTTGAGCGACGGTTGACCACTCCTAAGGTTAAAATCGCATAGCAGGCCAACAAAAGCAAAAGTAAGAAAAGTCATAAAAACAAACGGCTTGTACACTTTTTTATTCGAAGATTCCTTTTTGATTGGTTAACAAAATTAAGGGCGGAGTCACTTAAAGTCAACATGTGTAAGCGAATTTTTTTCTGAAATGGACAACCGTCGCTCAAGTTAATAGGACATGCTGGATATACCACATTTACGCACGAAGCGCTTTGCTTCAACTGTTATAATGCGTACCGCAAAGAAGTGGAATTCACTACCTAAGTTTTCCCGATGAGTACAATCTGGGGGTCTTCAAGTCTTGAGTGAATAGGTATCTTCTAGGCAAGCCTGCTCCATCGTCGACTACATCTTCACTTAACGTCAAGTGAGATCGCGGTCAAACGCAAGCTTATCTATACTTATCTATACTATAATATTATAAAGCTGAAGAGTTTGTTTGTTTGAACGCGCTAATCTCAGGAACTACTGATCCGAATTGAAAAATTCTTTTAGTGTTGGATAGCTCATTTATCGAGGAAGGTTTTAGGCTATATAACATTACGCTACCACCCACGAGGGAGGCGCAGTAATCATAAATGCGAGTGAAACCGCGGCCACATCTAGTATATACTATTATAAAACTGAAGAGTTTGTTTGTTCGTTTGCTTGAACGCGCTAATCTCAGGAACTACAGGTTCGAATTGAAAAATTCTTTTAGTGTTGGATAGCCCATTTATCGAGGAAGGTTATAGGCTATATAACATCACCCTTGCCACCCACGGGAGCGCGCAGTAATCATAAACGCGGGTGAAATCGCGGGCATAGCTAGTTACAATATAAAAAAAAAACACATGATACGCATGGCTAAATCTGGGTATAATACAAGTCTGATTACCCTTTAGGGTACATAGGCGTGGCACTAAGAATATATTACGTGAAATGCCACCTCAATATACCCGACTCACTTACATACTGTATATTGTAATAATAGAAACATTGCTTTCTAATTACACCAACTAGTATGAAACATACCACTCATTTCAGCCCCCACGTGATGGTATAACACAACCGTGAGTCACGTGAGTCACAGACACAAACACGCTAGACGGCGCCACATCACGTTGGCTCGTTCCTGATGCTGCAACGTGTGGTGTGCCAACTGATTATTGTTGGATATTTCCGGTTTCTTAACCAATAGAGTGTAGTCATTGTACTCTGATTAAGATTTCCTAGTAGTGTACCAGTTTCTGACCGTGGTTTTGCTCGTGTATGATACTTATCAATAGGATAATCCTAATATTGTCTTCTGTTTACGCGAATGTTATTAATTAAAATTAAACTACTATATACGGATTTTATCGCGTTGTTTATTAAACACTTTATTACATAATTTAGAAACTGTTACACTACTATACTACTGTTAAACTTTACTAATTTTAAGCTAATTAAATTATTAAAACTATTTATATTTAAGTTTACACTTTCCCCGACGTTTCGGTTGCTTTTCAGCAGCCATGGTCACAGGGAGACTAAAGTGGTAGTTGTCCAACTATATAATAACAACGATAAAATCCGTATATAGTAGTTTAATTTCAAAGGATAATCCTAACTAATATAATAAACAAGACTTGGCTCGCGGCGTCACTTGCATAAATTTAAGCTAGGTTAGTAACTTTTTCTGGATGAAAGGTACCCTGACAATGTATATGCAAAATTTTATGATAATCCATTAAGTAAGTAGGGCTTGAAAGCGTAACAAAGTCATATTCGCATCCTACCTAATATTAAAAATGCTAATATGAGTTTTGATTGTTTGTTTGTTATGCTTTCATGCCTTAACTACACGACCAATCATCATGAAATTGCGCATACGCTTTGTTAGGGATACAGAAAATGATATACAGGACTTTTCATCCAGAAAAATTTACTACCGACAATAGGACTTTATTGTCAAAATTTACACAAGCAATATAGCATAATTTAGAAGTATATACAGGGTGTCCGGTAATTAATGGATAACCTTGATATGTCTTATAGTAGAAATGAAGGCCGTTCAGAAAATATGACAAAAAAAATTAAAAGAAAATTTAAAAAAAATTAAGCAGTGCAAGCTATATTAGCATAGCATACTTTTGACTGTCTATTTATTAACATAATTAGTGTTTAATAATAAAACAACAAAAAACCGATGGATTTCATTCATTTATGGTCGTAGTATACAAGAAAGTTATACATGGTAATTAAAAAAAACACATATCTCAGGTACTAGTTAGGATAGATTCTTTTCATATTTTTTTCTGAACTGCCATCCGTTCCACTATAAGACATTTCCAGGTTATCCATTAATTACCGGACACCCTGTATGTTAAAACAAGACTTGTTCTATCGATGTGCCGAATTTTAACTAAATCCTTTCAGCGGTTTACGAGTAATTGCGTAACAAATATTTAAACATCTTTAACTGCCCCAGTGCGGGTTGGTAGACTTCACATACCGTGAAGCCTGCCAGAACATTATAAGAACTCTCAGACATGCTTGTTTCCTCTCGTTCAATTATTTAATACGCATACAGCTTAAAAATTCAGAAGTGCATTTAGGGATCGAACTCGAGATGAGCCACACAGTTGGCGTGGCAATTCAACTGGTATCCCACTGGGCCATCGCTGCTATCCAAATTTTTACATTTATAATATTAGTAGAACCACACAACCTACTCACAAATGTATGTATCAATGAATGACTGTCTCAATTAAGCAAGGGTACTGGAATCTGAATACTATGACGTTAAGGTTCGGTTCCTGGGTCGGGCAAAGTATTGTTAAGTTTTTCTGTTAAGTTTTTCGGTAGCAACACGGAGTCTAGAACTATGTCAGTTAAACGCATTTAGGCTCGCCCCCCTATGACGTAAGACCTAAACATTACAGCTAAAATGTGCCAGAATACCTGCGTGATATGTCAGAACAATCATTTTATTTAATATTGTCTTATGTTTACGCGAATGTTATACATTGAAATTAAACACTTTATACGGATTTTGTCGCGTTTTTTATTTTACGGGGAATCCGTGAACGTGGCTGCTGTAAAGCAACCGAAACGTTGGGGCAAAGTGTAAACTTAAATATAAATAGTTTTAATTAGAAAATATATAGCTTAAATAGTAGTAATGTTCAATAATAGTAGTGTTAGAGTTTTCAAAATTATTTAATAACAGTGTTTAAAGTAAAATAAACAACGCGACAAAATCCGTATAAAGTGTTTAATTTCAATCATTTTATTATCATATAAATAATTTAACTTGGATTCGAACTCATACTTCACACAGTAGTGTTGAGCCGACTGTTTGTCCACTACGCCATTCGTGCAGATGATGATATAATCGTTAGCTATCTCGTTAGCTCAAGAGAATAGCTGCAACGTGTACCGTTATCGCTAACGCTAACAAGCCTGCACGTACAACTATGTGTGGAATGAATAATTGTTTGATAAGCCTAGGAATTACATACATACCTATTTATGTAACTAGAATATATCTGTGATATAATAGGTATTTATATCACTTCTTCTCCCTAGCCTTTATTATTCCCAAGTCACTTGGGTCGGCTTTCCTAGTCTAACCGGATTTGACTGGATATCAGTTTTTACACGGACCGGCTGCCACCTGACCTCCGCAACCCGAAGGTGAACAATACCCTAAGGTTAGACCAGTGTCAGGATATTATAGGGCACTGACTTCCCAATAACGACTGCCATAGATGTTCATGGCAACCGGGACTGACGGCTTACCGTGCTCTCCGAGGCTCTAGTGGCAATGCAAAAAAATATAAATAATAATATCAACCCCTTATTTTTTCACATGAGGAGATGCTCCTTGTGCATACCTCCTCGCCACAAGGACAGGCGAGAGAATTATGTTGGGCTCTCCCGAGACTTCAGGCCTACCAACTAGAACCCCACGGTGTGCTAACTCACTGCATTTAAAGTGGGTGCCACCCAGCAGTGGCAGTAATATCAACCCTGTATTGACCTGTCCCACTGTTGGACACGGGCCTCTACTCAGTGTGAGAAGGGTTAGGCTATAGTCCAACACCCAGTATATCCCAGTGCGTGTTGGAAGGCTTCACATATCTTTCTGAAGATTATGAGAACTCTCAATCATGCAGGTTTCCTCACGATGTTTTTCTTCACCGTTAAAGTGGACGATAATTAACTATTTAATATGCAAATAGCTTCGAAAAGTCAAAGAATTGCGCTTTGGGATCTGACTCAAGATCTCTGCGTTGCAGTCCAACGTCAACAATCTCCGTATGTAGACGGTGTCATATGCTGCTGACAGATCCACAAAGACGATTGCTGTAACTTCTCCAGCCTCAAATCCGTTCTCTATATATTGAGTCAAGTTTAAAACTTGATTGGAACATGACTTTCCTAGTCTGAAGCCAGCCTGCACAAGAATAAGATATTACAAAAAAAATAAAATTACAGAAAAAAAGAAATGGATATGTATGTGTATCCATTGTATAGTAACCATAGTACAAGCTCTGCTTAGTTTGGGCTAGATGGTGTTGCGTGTATGTGGTAGAATATTATTATTATATTTTGAAAGATCGAAATCCCGAGAATATTCTTTGTAAATTCTTTTCGTTTTGGCTCGAAGTTTCAGGTAAAGATTTTAACAGTAGGCCTGCTATGCTAGATGGCAATAGGCTAGCCCTTTATAGGACCTAAAACCATTCTAATATATGGGTGTGATATAATTCTGGGCAATAGGTTGACCCTTCATTAGAGTCCTCAAATCACAGCTTAATGTAGGTATGATGTACCTCTGCCTACTCTTTCAGGAATTTAGGCGTGAATCTATGTGTGATGGATAAAGATAAAGATCTGTTTATTTGTCACAAACATGAGTCTTCTTTTTCTTTTCTTCTTTTCGTGTGTTTACCTGTGGTCAACCTGTTGTCAAGAGTTGTTCAAGCCGCCCGTAGGCCTCTGACATGGCTTAACGACTGCTGTCAATTTGGCAACAACCGGGACTAACTTTTTACGTGTCCTCCGAAGCACGGAGGCGCTCAGATGAAATACCACTAAGCGGTCACCCATAGACTGACCGCACCCAACGTTGCTGAACCTCGCTAATCGTTTACCGATCATTGAGTGCAACTGGCTATGAGAGTCGCATGACTAATATAACATAACATGCATGGTGTTAAAATAAATATATGCTCATCATGTTTTGCCTTTAAGGCATACAAATATTAAGTATTGAAAAACATAGAATATGAATTGTATTTATAGTAATATATTTCTGCCTATCCCTTCGGCGATATAGGCGTGAGGCTATAAAATACATAAGTATGCATTAGTCTATATACTAATGACTAACACATATGTACTTATTACATATCTGTGTAAACTGTACATTATGCATATGTGTGTGTAAACATGTAATATGCTTACAATAATATTACATTTATGCATGTGATTGTAAATACGCTTCAAGTGAAATATTATTAGAAAATGTTGTACAAGGTGAAGCAATATTCTTTTTTTATTAAAGAGATATATAATTGTCTGGATTACTCCTTGGTAGTCTACATCTACATATATTTTTGGAAAAGGCAACCCCGTATTGTGTGTCAATATCTGTATTGCAGTGGACTTTACGAACGTATAATTAAAGTCCCTAAAAATGGTAGTTTCTTTTTATTCGTATGGTTTAATTTCTGTTATATTTAACGTAATTATTACAAGGACTAGAAACTTATAAAATGACTTACATCTTTCGGTTATATTGTGGTTTTCAGACATTCAGCCAAACAAAATTAACGACACAAATAAATAACACATAGGCACATCTATACACATTGCTTGTACAAAGTTCATGCAAACAAAAAACTGATTAGGTTTGGTTTAGAATTGATGTTTTTGTCAATTTTGCAAAGCAAGCTGTAGTTATACCTTTCACACATTAATATTTGGTTGGGGCTCAGCGCGACAGCACTAGATCTACAAACACTTTTTCTTTAAAAATTTTGATGCTCGCATTTACTCTTAATGTGAAAATCGATCGCTAGGTGAGTCGATCACTCGGTCAGCGGACATGTGACCACTTATGCTATTGCGCCATTACGAAATTAATTATATTATATGAGTAATTACAATCATGAGTATGTTGTATGCGCTTACGCAACGGTAGATTAGTTGGCAGATGCACCGCTCACGTGTCAGGATCACGCTTGCATTCACGTGCGGGCTAAGCAGTGATTGTGTACACGTGTGATAGTTTCAAGTTATGGTGGACAAGATTTTGCCCGCGGCTTCGGCTCCCTTAAATGTACGTTACATATAGTATATGTAGAGTCTGCCAACCATCATTGGGCCATCGTGGTGGACTATGGTCTGCTCTAATACAGAGCAGAGGCTCGTGGGTAAGTTTAAATACAGGGCTGATATATTTATATCAGTGAGCCATGAGAATTAGGTAGAAGGTTTGTTTCAATCTATCCTTCAAGTTTCTTTGAAGGATATACTCGGAAATGAGGCTATCCGTCAAAGAACCAGAATCACTAATATAGCTCCCGGTATAAGCAAGCTGAAGTGGCAATAGGTTCGCTATATCTCACTACGGATTGATGGCCGTTGGAGCAAACTAGTAAGAGTAGTAGACTAAAATGAATACAGTGTTCTATAAAGACCACGGTCTTTAAGGTATATAATACTTTCTCAGAGGGGCAAGCCTAGCTTGTGGGAATCCTACGCTAAATTAGAATTTTAAAAAACAATTTCGATGTTGCTGAATTGGTGAAACGAGAGCTTTTTAAAATAAAGTGTGTTTTCCCGGAGATGTAGATAGAAGTGAATTACACTAACATTTCGCTAATGATATTTTTGGTATAAATGCGAATGTGAGATTATTGGTTTGTTACACCTTAATTCTTAACCCATCATCATGAAATTTTGCATACACGTTGTCAGGGCTACAGAAAAACATAGGGTACCTTTTATCCAGAAAAAGAACTGTTCTCGAGCGAGCAAAGCCATAGGCAAAAACTAGTAGACGTATAATGTGAACAAATCTACACAACAGAACTAAATTCTCTAGTCACAAGAAATACTATCGGAAGGAATGCGAGTATTTCTTCCGATTTAATTTCGTTGGAACAATAGCGAATTTCCTCAGCTATGTGGAAAGTAATAAAAAAGAGCCTCGGCATTTGTTACTATAAGAGAAATAAAGTATTTATTTGTTTAGTTTTAAAAAGGAAACTGCCGTATTTGGACCAATCCCTGTATTCTGGGGACTTAACAATTATAATAATATAAATGTAATATTCTTATATGTTTATCCATTGTCTAGTACCCATAGTACAAGCTCTGATTAGTTTGAGCTAGATGGTCTTATGTGTATGTGATATAATGTTATATTATATTATATTATTACAGTTTTTATCTATAGTTATCATTATACCAAAACATTAGACACCCATCCCCATAGACCAGAATAATTAGATTCCATATGTAACAATAGTCTTCCACACCTGCCGCGGTTAGTGTCTCGGTAAGTCTCCCATCTCAATCTAAACTAAATCTCTCAAAGGGCCCCTGCATGTTGGACCCGTGTCCCCGTGTAAGCCTCCCAAAGGGCCAGGTATTGTCCTACGGTATTAAGAAAATACCCGTGAAAGAGGCGGGCCTCAGTTTCTTTTTTTTTATGGCACGGGCGGCGAACGGGCAGGCGGATCGCCTGATGGTAAGCGATTGCCACCGCCCATGGACACTCGCAACCCAAAGGAGTTACAAGTCCGTTGCCAGCCCTTTAAAAAGAAATGAAGGAGGGAAAGAACAAAGGAAAGGATAGGAAAAGGATTGGTGTAACTGGGCCTCCGGCTCTCTCACTCACCGATACGAAACGCAACAGTACGGGTACCGTTACTTCAGGCCGGTATTCTGTGAGAGGGTAGTACTATCCCGGTCGATCCGGCCCATTCATGCTGAAACCAGCGAGGATCTACTACCTTAGAGTTATGAGAAGGGTTAGGCCATAGTCTACCACGCTGGCCCTGTGCGGATTGGTAGACTTCTCATATCTTCAAGAACATTATGAATAACTTCACGAATGATGTAGTGGTTTAAGTGGTCGCCTTGCCACTGCCGCCGCGCCGAGTGTTGTGGGTGCGATACCCACACGGCGCAAAAATTTGTGTGATCCACAAATGGTTATTCTGAGTCTGGGCGTTCTTTGTGTCCGTTGTTTAAATGTTTGTAAAGTTCCCCGTGACACAGAAATTATACTTAGTGCGTAGTTGTCTTTTTAACACGCTTTTATTAGCTTGGGATGTTTAAAAAAAACCTATTTTAAAAAATAAAAATAAATAGAAGTTTACAACTAAAAACACGCTTTATTAAAAAAGTTAGGAAATAATTTAATAATTTTAATGTTCTGTTTAATAAAGCGTGTTTTTCGTTTTTTAAACTATAATTTATAAAAAAATAATGAACTCTTAAGTATGCAGATTCCCGCACGATTGTTTTCTTCCCGACCAATCATTAACTATGTATTGAAAGTTTTGAAAAGTCGTGGGTGACCTTAGACCTCTGCATAGAAGCTGTAGCTTCTAACGGCCTTCCATTTTTAGATAAAACCGTTATAATTCTTTATTTAAACAGCAAAATAAACTCCACTACAAATTATTATGTTATCTTCTTCGATCTTCGCTGTAAAATTACATAACGGCATACATATTTTAACATATATGTATTTTTAATACACATTATGTACAATAACGACTTCGAACACCGGAACATAAGCTAGGTAAATAGGAAACAAACGGTTGCATATTATTATGCAAGTGGTATCTACTCGTGACCTTCTAGGAGGTCTCCGTAGGGGTCACTGATAAGTAATGTGTTTTCCTACTAAGCTAGTTTTAGTTTATGTGGCTGTTTTGTGGCTTGGTAGCGCAGTGGGAGTGTTGTTTATGTCTTGCTTTCGATTCTCGGATAAGGATAAGTGTTGTTGACTTTTTTGTTTAGAAATTCTCAGTGGTGCAGTGCGAGCGTATGCGACTGTTTTCCATGCTTCAGGTTCGATTATCGTGTTATTATTGAGGTCAAAGTTATTGTGTTTTTCTGTCAAAGAATTCTTACTAGTAAGTACGGAATCTGGAATTGCGACATGAATAATTTTTTTTATTGTAGTAATTTGTTATACAATTTACTTGTATACATGACAAGTATTTTATTCAAGCTGGGATGCTTGTGTAGAAGTTTACGATTACACGATAGTAATAGTGCAATGGGTAGGCACAACTGTATAATAGCCTCATATCGCTAGGTTTTTTAAATCACCTGCTAAGAATTTTTTGACAGAATAACACGTTGCACAACCCGAGCATTGAACCCAAGATCTCATGCACAGCAGTCACATTCAAATCAAGCCTAATGCTTGCCATTCAAACAATGGACAAAAATATCACCCAGCCTCCGTTCAACTGCATGTGGATCACACAATGTTTCTTAATTGAACTTAAAACACTCGACGTAAAGGCAGTGACGTCCACTTAAAACACAGCACAACCCGGGAATCGACCCTCATATACAGCAATTCACTACTGAACTCGACCTTATTCGTCACCATAAAAACTCAATAAAACGTTATCTACTCCAAAATACGACACGTGTAGGACAACCAATCATGATGGAGTCAATGTAACAACCTTCGTACTTCCGCGAGTGCGCTGTATGCGGGTAAGCAGAGGCAACTTCGCGCTCGGTCGACACCACACTTGACTCACAAGTGATTACTTATGTAATATTTTGTGTCAATGTTAAATATGACAAACTGCTTCTGTGGCGCAGCGGTAGTGAATGCGACTGCTGTGCATGAGGTCTCGGGTTCGAATCCCGGGTCGGGCCAACATAAAGGTATTGGGTTTTTCTGTTAAGAAATCTCAATACGAGCCCGGAGTTAGGAAGTTGGCGGTGTTAGACACCCCCGTGCCTCGGAATACACGTAAAGCCGTTGGTCCTGCGCCTGATCTCTCTCCGGTCGTGTCGGATTATCCGTCCCATGTGTTCATGAGGGTAAGGGAACAGAGAGTGCACTTGTGTTTGCGCACATACTTGTGCACTATAATATCTCCTGCGCAGATGGCCAGTCGCCGTTAAGATTGGCCGCCGTGACCGATAATCGGTCTGGAGGACATTAAATATGACATGTTTGACGAGTCTTGAGTATTGCGATATGTAGTTCGGTGTGTGGTCTTGGGTTTGATACGCGGGCCGAGGAAATTATTAGTGGATTGATAGATGATGAATAAGTTTGGATATTTTTAATATGTAAATTAATAGTATATGGCTATAAGCTTTGTTCAGCTATCGGTAATTAATGCGTCTGCTTATATGAGGTCTCGGGTTCGATTCCCGCAAAAGACTCGACTTCTGATACATGGGTTATAAAATCTTAGCTGACGAAGCACAACTTTACTTATTTGAGGATATAGTCGTATATGTGTACTATATTTTTACTAAATTTAATTTTGCATGCATGTAACTTTTGGTATTACATTTTTTGTACCAAAAGCTTACAATCTTCTCACTAGACTTTATTATTTCCAGGTCAATTGGGATCGGCTTTTCTAGTTTAACTGGATTTGACTGGATATCAGTTTTTACACGGAGCGGCTGCCACCTGACCGCCGCAACCCGAAGGCTAACGATACTCTAAGGTTAGACCAGTGTCAGGATATTATAGGGCACTGACTTCCCAATAACGACTGCCATAGAAGTTCATGGCAGCCGAGACCGGCGGCATAACGTGCTCTCCGAGGCACGAGGCAGGCGATAATTTTCAACCAATGCGCAGATAATTTCGAAAAGTCATATAGCTTCCGAAAGTCAGAGGTTCGCAACGTGAGTTCGAACCCGAGATCCTCTGCATTGCAGTCTGTTGGATATATCAACATATTATGTAAACATTACAATTAAAATCACAATATTGGCGTATGCAAAATTAGTTTACTTTATTCACGCAATTTTATCTCATGTGGGAATCGAGCCTACAACACACCGCGCAGTGAAAATAGCAAGCTGACTAATACGCCATCTGTGCATTCAATTATTTAATATCCTTGCTAAATCTTTAGCTAATCTATTCTTATCACTATTAAAACGCAGTAAAATTATTGTTTATAGTCTATAAGTGGTCACATTATACTCGAAGGTTACCATTACTATTCTAAACGGCACTGCGGAAACGAAACTAATGGCTACATGTTACCTTACACGAGCCTTGTGAAAGAGGAAAACTGACGGTATCATGTGGTAATGGCAGTAAAATATGGTAAACAATGACCGTGGGACATGATATAATAATATAGTGGTTTTCCTTTAAGCCTATAAGAACGTTAAGTAGTTCCTTTTTGCGACATTTGTGAAAATAAACCTCTAGGTTATTTTATATTAAGAGGGACTTTACAAATGGATCGTAAGTGACGAAAAATTCGCATGAATGGGCAGGCTCGACCGGGAAAGAACTACCCTCTCACAGAATATCGACGTGAAACAGCAGTTTTCCCACTGTTGTGTTTCGTTCGGTGAGTGAGAGTGCCGGGGGCCCAATCACCCTCTTTCCCCCTTCCCGCTCTTTCTCGCGGTCAGCAACGCGCAAGTGATGCCTCTGGTGTTGCCGGAGTCCGACGGCACTTTCTTGAAGGAGCAGCGGTAGTGTATGCAACTGTTGTGTATGACGCCTCGGGATCGATGCCTGGGGCGAGCAAAGTGTTGTTAGAATAACATTATCTTATATTTACGTTGTAATTAAACTTTTTTATACGGTTTTTATCGCAATTTATCTTTAGATAACTAGCTCTTTTGCAATTTATTTATATTTGCTCTTTTTGCGACGATTCGGTTGGTTTTTAACAGCCATTGGCCACGTGTAGTCTCTTTGTGTCCATAGTTACTTAAATTTGTATAAAGTTGTTTAATTTGTTGCCTCGATGGCGTAGTGGTTAATGTAACCGACTGCCAAGCCTGAGGTCGCGGGTTCCATTCCCGCACAAGTCAAACATTTGTGTGCATGGACATGGATGTTTGTCTTGGTCTGAGTGTTTCTATGTATAATATGTATTTACAAAAAAAATATATGTATGTTTATCCATTGTCTAGTTCCCATAGTACAAGCTCTGCTTAGTTTGGGCTAGATGGTGTTCTGTGTATAGAATATTATTATTATTATTTAAAAGTGTTGTTTACCTAGCAGGACGGAGTCTGGAACTGCGCTGTGACTGCAATATGGTCGCTCCCAATTAATGGGCGTATTGTACATCTTCCAACCTCTTTGGCGATGTAGGTATGATAGGCGATAGAAATGCCAATCGTGTGAACATGTCCTCAAAATATTGTCTAGACGGAAGTGGCTGTCTGTCTTAACTGATATCATCTCTTACTCATCTGATGACTATGTATGAACACCGAAATGATACAGATAGCGATCTTATCGCAACATATTTTTTCGCAATAGTCACGAGATTTGGATGATTATAAAGGAAAAAAATCTTGCTATAATGATAATAGAGCCCCTCTGGGGCAGTCGTTATCATATCACGAGAGTACGCATCCTCGGAGAGCACAGTACATGTATCACCAGGTTAACTAAACTGCACAAACCGCAGCGCAACTTGTAGTAAGCTGGATGGAAGTGAAGGCATAGCGCTCCCGAATACCTCAGAGAAGTAGTCAGGGCCTCGTCTGCGTCATTGCCTTGATTGGCTAGCTAGAACGAAACTGCAAAATCGCCCCTAGAACTCTGAACTCTGGGTAGTACGGTCGGTCAAAGATACGCCGTGGCGTTATATTCTCCAGGTCATAGAATCATTATCAAGGGTTCATAATTAACTCAGGGTCTTCTTTATCACGGAACCAGTGATGGAGAAACTGGCGCTGCACTGCTTGACACTCTTGACCGCTTACACTCGTGTTGTTCCCTGCTGCTTTTAAAGCTTGTGTTCCTATGGCGGATATTCGAGGCGCCCATTTAGTAAATCGGGGAATCACAGTCAACCTATCCGAAGAAATGCTATTAGTGTATTTAGGTTATACCGGCTGTTCTGAGTATGTGATGACGGTAAAAATGGGGACTAGAAATACCCATACACCAGATTTATTAGATGCCATATATAGCAAATATTTTAATGAAGTTTTCCTTCACGTCAAAGCGACCGAAAATTAACTAATAACTATATAATTTATTAAATTTAAATATTCAGAGTTATATGCTGTGGGATTGAACTCGAGACCGGCATTGCATTCTAACGGTCTCTCCACTCGGTTATCGCTGCTCCTTACCAAACACGCATCAACATTATTTTGTTATACTATCACGGATGGAGGAGGCTTTTACCTCAATATCTGGACCTTACACCTAATATATACTAATAAACCTACTAATACACACGAACATTACTAATGAATAAAAACAAGCAGAATACTTCATAAATGGGAAATGGGATTAATCTAAATTACAGACATTTAGATTAATCCCATTTCCATCATTAGGAATGAATAAATAAATAAAATCACGGATGTATTTAAGAATGTGGTCCATCTGATGATAAATATAGCTTTTTAAATGTTAGTGTTATACACTTGCATCTCCATAAGCTTTTTTTTTTTACTTTGACGCATACTCCTCCGCGGGGCCGGGCGGAGGGATTATGTCGGACTCGCCGGGGTAAAAGAAAGATGGAATAAGAATAATGTACCTCCCGGAATACCGACTAAACCTACCACGGTGTTCCTCGACAAAACCACTATCGACGGGGCCGCACGAATTGCTTTCGCATGTGGTCACAACCCCGTCGAGGTTACGGTCCGCCGTATGAAACGGCAGGCCACTACACGAAGAAACCTACCCAAAGGACCCACTCTATAAAATTCCCTACTGTCTACCCCCTAGAGGGGACACGGACTCGACACAGAGGCGCGCGTGATAACACGCACGCCGCCTCTTGGACCTAGTGCTGAACGGAAGGCGGGGAGGCCCACAAAGCCCGCCACCCCCAGGCCAAACCTCAGGGTGGCTGGAGGTCATCCCGCACCCTCCGGCGCCCGGCTCTGCGGTTGGGGGGAGGGAACTTTATGTCCTACGTAATAAAAACCAAAGAGAACCGAGATCGCGAACCGAGATCGAGAACCGAGATCAAGAATCGAGATCGAGAACCGAGCTGTGATTGTTGTCTCCGCACATTTTTTAAAACTCCGTGTTGTTACTAAAATCTTCCTAAGACCAAAATCCAATAACACTTTGTGCTAGCTAGGTATCAAACCCCAAATCTAGCCATCACCCTCACTAACAAACGCAAATTAATGTCACTGTACCGACAAAGTAACAACGATAAAAGCTCACTCCCAGAATAGCCAATCACGTGCGTTTCCCATTGACTTCCATTCAGTATTCAAACAAAGGCTTATGCCCTTTGAGGTTGACATCTAGACTTCTAAACTAATAAGATCCATTTTGGTAAACAGCCGTTTATAACGTAACGTAAAGTAGCAGCTTTAATAGCAGTTTACGTAACGTTGTAATAATAGTTACGGGATCACGTGAAGCGGTCGTTTGTTTGCGGCACGTGGACCCTGCACGTTCTATCTTCACGTTCACGATATACATAACAATGTAAATTATTTTGCCTTTATTTTATCTTTATGTAACTTGCTGGCTTATCCTTGAAGCTTTACACATTTATCCAGGATATTTGATTAAAGTGTTCTATGTAATATTGTTTTACGTTTCCGCAAACGATATATTGCTCATGGTCACGGGGACATCATGGCTGCTCAAAAGTAACCGAGACGTCGAGGAGAGTGCAAACCTAAATTTAAATTGTTTAATAATTTAAATGTTTTAAATGGTAGTGTACGGTAGTTGTTTAAAGTTTCAAAATTATCTATTAACTAGCGGACCTGTACAACTGACAAGTTTAATTACAAACACACTTACAGAAGATTTATATATACAGGGTGTCCGGTAATTAATGGATAACCTTGAAATGTCTTATAGTAGAACCGAAGGCTGTTCAGAAAAATGAAAAAAAAAAACAAAATTATAAGAGCAAGCTATTATAGCATAGCATACTTTTGACTGTCTATCTATTAGCATAATTAGTGTTTAATAATAAAACAACAAAAAACCGATGGATTTCATTCATTTATGGTCGTAGTATACAAGAAAGTTATATATGGTAATTAAAAAAATAAAACACATATCTCAGCTAGAAGTTATAGGATAGATTTTTTAAATATTTTTTTCTGAACGGCCATCAGTTCCACTATAAGATATTGCCAGGTTATTCATTAATTACCGGACCCCCTGTATATTTATAAAGATTAATAGTGTTTAAAAATAAACAACGCGATAAAATCCGTATATAGTAGTTTAATTTTAAAGTATTATGTGTTAATATAGAATATATATAGTTTATCTGTGTGCCATATATAGATTATATAAGCAGTCCGTTAAACTAAAACATATTCCGAATTTATTTCTAGTGCGAGAGTTGTCTTGTTTTAAAAGGAAATAAAATCGTACGAAGAGGTTTGACCGTTACTCATTCGGGGTTAGTGAGACAATGTATTGTATGGCTCAAGCTGGCTTGATAGACCTGTACAAGTTTGCGGCAGAAGAAGAAACTTTTGGTTTTTAATGTAAGGTGATTCTCAATAATATGGAGTCTGGCAATATACCGCTTAACGCCAATAGCTCCTCTACCCACTATAAAATAATATAATATCAGCCCTACATTAAACTGTCCCACTGCTGGGCATGCGCCTCTTTTCATTGTGAGGTTATAGTCCACCACGCTGGTCCAGTGCGGGTTGGCAGACGGCACATATCTTTGAGAACATTATTGAGAACTCCTTGGCATGAAAGTTTTCTCACGATGTTATCCTTCACCGTTAAAGCAAGCGATATTCAACTATTTAATAAACACATAACTTCGAAAAGTCAGAGATGCGCGCCTTGAGATCGAACTCGAGACCTCTGCGTGGCAGTCCAATGATTTCCCATTAGGCTATAACAGCTGTTACAACAAAATTGCTCCGCCCACAATTAAGTGCCCTTTAAAACATGGCTGGAAAAATTTAGGTATACTTAAGACATAACATTTGAGATTTTTTTAAATTTATTTACCTATTAAAATGATTATAAAAATATACCTATGTAACGAAAAGAAATGGATTTTGCATAACAGTTTTACAATATATATTTAAACAATAGTTTTATTAAAAGAGGAAATGTTTTTCAATAGGTATATAATATATATTATTAAATAATTTTATTAGTGATTATATTCCGGGTATTTCCGCGAATTCTGTGAATTATAAAGTTTTATATTGGCATAAATGCAATTATAAATGTTTAAATCATTTTGGATTTTTCCTGGTAGGAAGTTCCTATCTGGGTTAAAAGAGTAACCTAAAGCTGCAGTACTATAATGTACCTCTGTAGCGCAGCGGTAGTGAATGCGACTGCTGTGCATGAGGTCTCGGGTTCGAATCCCGGGTCGGGCCAACATAAAGGTATTGGGTTTTTCTGTTAAGAAATCTCAATACGAGCCCGGAGTTAGGAAGTTGGCGGTGTTAGACACCCCCGTGCCTCGGAAAGCACGTTAAGCCGTTGGTCCTGCGCCTGATCTCTCTCCGGTCGTGTCGGATTATCCGTCCCATCGGATAATGAGGGTAAGGGAACAGAGAGTGCACTTATGTTTGCGCACATACTTGTGCACTATAATATCTCCTGCGCAGATGGCCAGTCTCCGTTAAGATTGGCCGCCGTGACCGAAAATCGGTCTGGAGGACATTATAATGGTTTAAGTATCTAACTTGCGACTGTGAGTTTTTGAGTTTGAGTCTAACCCGATGCACTACTGCCGTGGGTGTTCCAAGCGAGTTTTGAGTTTAACTGCAGAGGTTAATTAGATTAGATACTAGCAATACGTTTAGCTAAATTGCTAGTTCTAATTTAAAAAATATAATACTATACATTTATCAAACTACCCCTAGTCAGAAAGAGTTTAGAGTAATGTGAGAGACCATTGCCTGCATATTTTACCAGACAAATAAAAATAGGTGAGCTCCTTAGAATTAGAAGTGATAACCATTATGATATAATGGTCAAATATAATGGTAATCTCGCATTTGACGACGTTTTGAGGTTATATGCTTATTAAATAATTAATCACCCGGTTGACCGGCGAAGGAAAACATCGAGAAGAAGCCTGCATGTCTGAGATTTCTTCAACATTTTTTTAAAGGTATGTGAAGTTTGTCCATTCGCAGTGGGCCAGCGTGGTGGACAATGACCCAACCTTTACTACACTGAGAGTGGGCCCGTGCCCAGCAGTGGGACAGTTTATATACAGGGCTTATATTGTTGTTATACATATACTACAAGCCTGTATATCCATTATGAAGTAAACAGCGGTGTATTACATCAAAATTGCGTGTATCATCCTTGTTTTAGATAAGCTAAAATGTTCTATCAGGAAAACATTATACTTATAAAAATTCATTTATTTCTTGTAGCAATAGACAATTTTTTACATGTTAATATATAACAATATGTAGTGGTCAGTGTAACCGACTGCCACGCCTGAGGTCGCGGGTTCGATTCCCGCACATGTCAAATATTTGTGTGCATGAACATGGATGTTTGTCGTGGCCTGGATGTTTCTATGTATAATATGTACCTATGTATTTACAAAAAAAAGTATATATGTATATTTATCCATTGTCTAGTACCCGTAGTACAAGCTCTGCTTAGTTTGGGCTAGATGGTGTTGTGTGTATGTGATAGAATATTATTATTATTATTATAGTTGAAGAACTGGTTGATCTGGCTTTACAAAAACATCCCAAACTAGGCTTAGCATCTCCTATGGGTAGCTTTTATGTACAGGTTACCAGAATTTGTGTTTATGACGGTATACAATAAAAAATATTATAGATATATTAATAGCATGCTGTATAGATTGCATAATGTGTTTACTAATATACGAGCGCCCGTATCTTATATAGAGTCCAATCATCTGATCGACGCTTCGCGTGATCCGAAGGCTGGTCATTTCTTGGCCTAAAGTATCAACATTGCCATTCAACGTGGCAATGCTGCCAGCCTTCTGGGCACGTTACTAGTTGATAGCGATGCTCACGAATTCTACGACGCATAAATCAGTTTTGTAAATAATTAGTATTTCACTATTAAAGTATGTTATAATAATAAATTAACATTAAATTATTTAGCGTTATTTGGTGATATAACACATTGTCAATCAAACAAAACATTGTCAAACGTGGCAATCAAATCTAGCTCATACATAATCAGACCCACGAGACCATCACCGCAGTTATATATAGATTTAAAACAAACCACCGTACATTGTATTCGTCTATTTACTTTACATAACACAGAAACACGTGGCGTTTGCCGTTTCACGTGTTCGCTCGTACACATTCGGTAGGTTGTCGGCCCAAGGCTGGCAGCCTTTTGTTCAATAATTATATATTCAAAAATGGCAACTTCGTTTTTATTATATTATAAACTAATTCGTATAAATTATGCGTTATTTTCGAGCGTATTTAATACGTAATGGTTGCTTTAGAGCTTATGTAATATTCTTTTTAGTAAGGATAACGTGTAAATTATGCTGTTTTTCAACTGTTGTGTAGATATTAAAACGTGCTGTTATATAATCTTTTGACTGTTATTGTTAGTCTCACGTATAAATCCGCAAAGGGGTAGGGCATTATACTCATATTTCGCTATAATTTCAGGTCATGCTAACTTAATATTGTAAATGAGTGAGTTAGTTACTTTGTTATGATTTCACGCCTTAACTACTTGACTTGTCATCATCAAATGCCGCATACACGTTGTCAGGGGTACAGAAAAGGACGTAATAATAATATTCTACACATAGGTACACACAACACCATCTAGCCCAAACTAAGCAGAGCTTGTACTATGGGTACTAGACAATGGATAAACATACATACATTATACAATTTATTTTTGTAAATACATACATATTATACATAGAAACACCCAGAGCAAGTCAAACATCCATGTTCATGCACACAAATGTTTGACTTGTGCGGAAATCGAACCCGCGATCTCAGGCGTGGCAGTCGGTTACACTAACCACTACGCTATCGAGACCGACATTGAGTACCTTTCATTTAGAAAAAAGGAATATTACTAACCTAACATAATATACATTTTCTTGAGGGAAGCCTTGGCCTAAAGCTAGTACGTAATAAGGGATTGCTGTCGACCATGCATAGTTGCTGTCTCCGTGGTGCAACTGAGACTTACAGATAGAAAATTCTATTAACACTTTACAGGGAATTGAAACTGGGCACTTATATACAGCTGTCGCTTGCATTTTCTATAGCTGCATCGCTAAGGAACGATAGGTAGTTTATATATAGGTCATCATCATAATCTCAGCCGAAAGACGTCCACAGCTGGACATAAGCCTCTCCCAAGACCGGTCTTGGCCCTCCCACATCAAACCGCTTCCCGCGACCTTTACCAGCTCTTTGGTATGTATAGGTATATGACCATAATTTATTATTTGTATTTCTTATTTAAAACCGAGTTATTTTTGCATTCGTCACGTTTTACCACAACTAATTAGATTACGTAATATTCCGTAATCACGTTTTGCTCGTAAATGCGGAAAATAACCTCAAGCTATTTTAATGTTTTCTTGTAGGTTATTTAAGTTAAATTAACCGTGGACCAATTAAAGAATTTAATTGAAAATTTTAAATGCTATGCATATGTTGTGATATATACAGAAGCATACTTTATTTACATGTGAATGTAATTACAAAATTGTCTAGGTAGTGCAGCGATAGTAAATGTTCATGCTGTGCATGAGTTTTAGGGTTCGAATCGCAAATCAGGCAAGGTGTTCTTGGACTTTTTTGAGTGGTATTTCTCAGTAGAAGCACGGCATCTGGAACTCAGTAGTCGTTAGGTGGACAGCAAAACGCTATATCGGAAGGACAGCTGGCTTATCTGCCATCAACAGCAATAACTGCTACTACAACTGAGCAGGTTTTTGAAGAAAACGAAAACGAAGACCGCCTCAAATTCTTTAAAATGAAGATCAGACATTGATTTATTTAAATGTAGTTCTATGACCTCAATAAAGAAAATACTTAATTGTCTGTACTAATATAAATTTAATTTTATCTATAATTTAGCTAGGCATACTTGTCATATAATTATTAGCATGTAGCGTCATGTTTGCGAACCATTAAAAAAAAAGAAAAAAAAAGGTAATCCTCTAACTAAAACACTTCAGATATTAATTTAAAGACCCATGTTATAGCGTCGGGTTTTCTGTCGAGAAATACTCAGTAGCTGTATGGAATTTGGAACTGCGACTGGTAGACGGCAATTGTTCTACTGTCTAAATATTTTTCAAACGAAAATCCCAAAAAAAATTACCCTATACGAAGATCAATATCGAGACTGCACACTGCATAGAAGTCGTATACATTACCGTTGACCACAGCCACAGTAGACACCACACAAACCTTTTATATTAATTCTACTTGCACAATTTGTCCGAGAATCGAACTTCTCGCACACAGTAATCGCATTCGCTACCGCTGAGCCACAAAGGCTAGTCCTAGTAACTTTACTCCTACTAGGATAATTTACCTAATCCGAGAATGGAACTCCTTTTACACATCAGTCGCATTCCCTACCACTGCGTCACAAAGTCTAATTCTTCTAAACCTACTAGTAAAATTTATCCTATCCGAGAATTGAACCTATCTCGCAAAGCAATCGCATTCACTACCCCTGAATAAACAAGCAAGCAGTTATCATAAAAAAATTGTAGTTCTTCTTTGAAATCGGTTTGATCCAGTATCAGTTAAGACTAATCCAATTATGAACCCGGTTGGAAGTACCATTGACGTCAGAAGGTATTATACATCTACTGGGTGGTTGCACAACCAAGTCTCGTGGCTGAGGGGGAATCACGTGCCCGCCTACGTAACCATAGGCTGGTGTTACACTGATGGATAAACGTTGTTATAAGGGATGGGGTACAATAGCTTTTGTTTAAACGTAATAAGGGCGTGGCTGTACCGTCTATAATATCAATCTTGTATTAAACTGTCCCAATGCTGGGCACAGGCCTCTACTCATTATGAAAAGGGTTGGTATGGCGTAACCCTTTTCACACTGAGACCTTCTTATCCTGACCTCATATCTGAAAGTTCGCCATAATGTTCTCGAAGATATTTGAAGTCTGCCAACCCCCACTAGGCCAGCGTGCCACCGAGGATAATCCTACTCTTTTTCGCACAATTTACCCGATCCCAAATCCGATTACGATCCCGCTACCAAAATCCTCAACTACGCGTAGTGCATCAGTGGTCACTCTTATGGATTCGAAACCCACGCGGGGTAAAATGTGTGGTCTACAAATAGTTGTTTAGCGCCTGGGCGATCATTGCTTGAATATTGAAAAAGGCAAGCTCACAAGAATAATTCTTACTGCCGGAGTTGTCTTTCAAAAATAACCTAAGAAGACCCCAAAATGTGTATCGAATATATTTGATGTTTGTTACTCAATCACGCTTAAACCGCTTAACAGATTTTGATAAATCTTAGCACACAGATAGAATATATTCTATGTTAACACGTAGGAGACTTTTAATCCTAGTATACATTCCCGTGGGATTCACGCGAGCGAAACCGCAGCAGACACTCTTGTGATAAATGTAAAGATGTTTGTTACGCCATAACATCTAAACGGCAAAACAGATTTGGTTGAATCATGGCATACGGATAGACCATATCCCGGATTAACACATAGGATACATTATATTTTCCTATTCGGCACTTATATTATTGCATATTGACACAGTTGTAATATTTCATAAGGCCACTTTGATGGTTGATGGCCTGGCTATATTTACATCACATCACAATTATGGCCTTATACCTTATATTGTGGTTGTCACAGATTAAGTCATAACACAGCATGTGAATGTTATGTCATGCAGTTGGCACACGACCATACGAATTGGTCACCTTACATCATAGTACGGTCACGGCCGGATGACGTCATCGTGTGGCATAATTTGTGGCGATTCTTGGTCAAGAGCAGTGTCTGTGAGGCATGGTCTCACGCTTATATCTTCGAAGGTGTAGCCTGAGGTGTATTACAGACACATTTTGTTGGGTACGGTTTTTAGATCCTAAATAGGCAGACTATCTATTGCCGTCTACGGTACATAGTGCTCGACCTTCGAGCTGTTACTGATAACTTCTTGAAAGAAAATGTTATTAGCATTTTACCTGACCCGAACATTACATACAAGACCCAGACATTAAACTCGAGATATCATGCATGGTAGTTGCATACACTGCGCTACCAGGGCAATCTGAAAATAAAATATCATATTTTTTATCTTATATATAAAATTCTCCTGTCACAATGTTAGTTACCATACTCCTCCGAAACGGCTTGACCGATTTTTATGAAATTTTATATGCATATTTAGTAGATCTGAGAATCGGCTACTATCTATTTTTCATACCCCTTAGCGATAAGGGTTGTCCACCCCTGACATTTATTTTTATAATTTTTTTATTTCAAAACAACGTTTGCCGGGTCAACTAGTACCTATAATTATTATATTATTTTTACTACAAATGTTGGTAATTCTATTTTAAATAACAAATACAATAGTATCGGATTAGTTAGAAGTTATCCCTATAACTCAGTGTCAGATTTTTTACTGGGGTTTTCCTCAAGCCTGTCTTTTATGTTATTTAGTACTATTTACTGCACGCGGCTTTGCCTGTGCGAGTTCCACAAGAGCAGATATCAGGATATAAAGTACCTTATATGTTAATTCAGGACATAGTCTATCTGTGTAACAAATTTCATTCAAATCTGTTCAACAGTTCATGTGCAATTGTGTAACAAACATCCAATCATCTTCACAAACATTTATATTTGTATCAAAACAAATTTCTTGTTAGCCTCTCTAGCTAAGCTATAAAAATTATAAATAATAAAATAATAAAAAAAAATTATTATCATTTTCTTATATGCTATTTTATAATCAGTAGTTTACTCCTTGTAAGTAAACATTACCTGTGTTAGGAGACCCCGCTCTTCACATTACAGTTATAAGATAATTGCAAAAGTTTCACAATATTTAAACAAATGGGTGATAAATATAAAGGTATTAGGTATATAACTAAATTTGTTGAGTAAATAAGTGTATGTATGTTTATGTAAGTATGTCTGTGGGTGTGTGAATGTGTATGCGTGTGCATGTGTGAGCGTGTGTATGTGTGTGCGTGGGTGCATGTGAGTATGTGTGTGTATTTGTGAGTGTGTACGTGTGTATGCAATATTATTAAGACAACAATTATTATGAAATTATATACAATAATTCCTCAGTACTATTAAAATTTAAGTTTTTAAGTCAAAGCATTAATGTTTTTTTGCACTCATGATATGTCAAAGGGTATATATGTAATATTTTATTTATTTTGTTATATAAATGGGCTGATTGCCTATCAAATTGTTTTCTTGCGAATGTTGTAGCAATGGTGCAGATAGGGATAACGTGATGATTGTGTCTTTTCATAAGAAGTTGGCAGTCGAATTTAAATTTTTGATGTAATTTTAGACAGTGAGTAAATTATATAGTTGCCTGACAGAAAGAATGTTACTTAGTTTGTATAAGTCATCAGTGGGTAACCGAAAGGGTTTAAAATACATGGCATTTAAATTGATCTTTGAGCCCTCTCAATTTCAATAAGTTTGCTCTTATTAGCGCCGCCCCACACTGGTATACAATATATTAATATTGACTGAATCAAAAAAATGTAGATTTTATTCATTGTTTCGGATGTTGTAACGTGATGCAATGTTTTGGAGACCCATATCAATTTTCTAACCCGGCTCATAAGTAAATCCAAATATAAGTACCATGACATTCTTTGATCAATCAGAATACCAAGATATTTTATATTACTAACTTTTGCAATAAAGGGAAAACTGCAGATACTCGACTGAAAATTGTTGCAATTGTGAATCCAAACTCCAAAATCTACTTGTGGTTGAGAAGAAAGTGTAATAGAGAAGCATATATATTTAGTTTTTGAAGTATTTAAGGTCAAAAGATTACTATTTAACCAACCAGCTATTTTGGCCAATCCAGCTTCAGCGTGCTTTTGAACGTCATTCCAAGTGCTGCCCGTAAACACTATCGCGGTGTCATCAGCATAAGAAAATATATGTCCAGCAGTTATATTAAGATTGCATAATTCGTTAATGTATATTAAAAATAGGGTAGGCCCAATAATACTGCCTTGTGGAACCCCATACAAAACATGTTCAGATTCGCTAATGTAGCCACCAATTTTGACTTGTTGTTGCCGTTCCGTAAGGTAGCTTTTAAAGAGCAATAGACTATTATCCCGTTTACCAATATCTTCAAGCTTCTTTATGAGGATGGGAACAGAGACAGTATCAAAAGCTTTCTTTAGGTCTAGAAAGGCAGCTAGACATTTTTTTCCTTATCTAGGTTATTAACAATAAGGGAGCTAATCTTAGAAACAGCATCTTCAGTAGACATGCCTTTACGAAAGCCGAATTGCGTTGGTGCCAAAATGTTGTACTTACTTAAGTAGCTAAGTAAACGTTTGTTTAAGAGCCTTTCCAGAATTTTTGATATGGCGGGTAGTACAGATATTAGTCGATAATTATTGACATCATCTCTGTCCCCACATTTGTATACCGGCGTTACCAGAGATTGTTTCAAAGCTTAATGAAAAACACCCGTATTAAAACAAAGATTAACAAGGTGGCTGATTATAGGCACTAAAGTAGACTTAACAAGTTTTAAAAATTTGGTATTTACATTATCCCAACCGATAGCACTGTTGGAATCAAGGCTCATCAGCACACTTTCAACTTCCATAGGATCCGTTTCATGTAAGACAAATGATGACAAGATGGTATTATTGAATGTTTTTTTGTCTGTGCACGAAGCACTTCTATAGCCTAATATACTCTCAGCCAGGCTTTTACCAACATTCGCGAAAAATTTATTAATATAGTTGACAAAATCGATAGGATTTAGGCAGTTATATAACAGATTAGTGTTTGCTATTTTCAAAGGTTTGTACTGAGTAATGTCATTTATAGTTTTCCATAACATTTTGTTATCATGAGTGCATTCAGATATTGTATTTCTATCAAATTGACGTTTTAATTTCTTGATAAGATTGTTACAGAAGTTTCTATACCGTCGGTATGTAATTTTAAGCAATTGATTGTTTGGATCATTTTTCAATGACCTCTGCATACTATTTCTATTTCTTATACATCGAAAAATACCATCAGTGATCCAAGGTTTTAATGTAAGTTTAGAGTTTGGAATAGGTTGAATTTTAGTGTGTGCTGAAAGAGAATCCATGATATTTTTAAGAAGTTTATCAGTTAGGCAATTTGCATCATCATATGAAAATAATTCTTGGAGATTTGAAGTTTGTAAGGTATAATGCGCTTTTTCAAAGTCTATTTTCTTTTTGTATTTTCGTCACATTAGATAGACTTAATAGGATCGAGTGATGGTCAGTGATGGTTGTATCAAGGACGCTAACGAATGCCGTATTGTTTCGTTTATTTATCTTTATTAAAAAGTGGTCTAAGCAATTTTCACCTCGGGTAGGAAAATTGTGAGCAGAGAGTAATCCATGATACGCCATTGTATTTAAGTCTTGTTCCCTATTTTTTCTTTCGTAACAAGTTTCCGTAGAGTTTATTATTAAATTAATATTTAAATCACCAGTGATTATTATTTGTTTGTATGATTTAATTTTTTCAAGATGAGTGTCGATTGATTCTATAAAATCGTTTGCGGATTGGTTAGAAGGGGAGCGATAAATACCAAGAATTGTGAATTTGGAGGTAGTTATTTGCATACAAGAAGCATGTTGAAGAATAACTTCTTCCACTTTGCTTTGTAGATTATTCTTTACATATACCACGACCCCATCGTTTTGATTGAGTACGTTAGTAGTATAATATGAGTGATAGTTACATAAACTGGGAATCTGTTTATTGTTTAGTAGTTGGCATTCGGTGAGGATTATAATATCTACATTAAGGTTTAGTTGGGTTAAGAATATTTGAAAATCATCTAAATTACTGGACACGCTCCTTATGTTTTGGCATATAATATTTAAATTAGTATTACAGAGAAGGGATATTTCTTTATTAGATCCTCTACTGAACATTCTACAGACGTAGAAGCTAAAATGCTTGTGTTAGAAGTGGCATTACCTCGCTAGTGTAATAGGTAAGATTCAAACCCACAACCACTCAATCGCAAGTCCCTTATCTTATTAATTATCACAGATGAGAAGCTTCTTAAGATATTCTCCTGTAAAAAAATACTAGAGTTATTACACCTTATAAAAGAGATATCAATTAAAAAAACGATGTAGTGATAATCATTATTATTTGCAAACTAAGTGTATATACATTAGATCTTAAATGTTTTATAATCCTTACTTATTAATATTATAAATATATTATAAAATTTTGTATATTTGTTTGTTACGTTTTCACGCCTTAACTACTCGACTGGTCATCATGAAATTTTGCATACACGTTGTCAGGGGTACAGAAAAGGACAAAGGGTAACTTTTAGCGGGCTTTTAGAGCATATTAAAAGTATATTATATATTACATAGCAAATTTGAGAGCACTGCAAGATATATATATATACTAGCTGTCCCGACAGACGGTTGTCCTGTATAGACAAAAAAACTAAAAATTCATTCAAACCGGTCCAGCCGTTTAGGAGGAGTTTACTGTCAACACACGTACAGAAGAATTATAAATATAATGAAGAAGATATATAGTTAGATCACATAAAACAGAGACCATTCTAAATTAATCAATATAATCTTATAAAGCATTGTGTTTTTATGGCGTCAGCGTCTTTCATTGACCTCATACAACACAATAACGTCATAGCAATGACGTTTAAGTAACATGAGCAAAAAAATAAAATAAACATAGTTCTTATAAATATGACAATGCATAAAATATTTCCTTGGAATATAATTATGCTAGCAAACCAGTTACTCACTACTGTTGACTAGTGTTACGCGAATCGCGTAATATATGTATGTAATTTATGCGTAATTTACATTAATATAACAAAGCTGAGGAGTTTGTTTTGTTTGCACGCGCTTATATTTAAAAGTAACAGTCCGATTTTGAAAATTCTTAGTGCGTTTGATAGCCCAATTCTTAAGGAAGGTTATAAGCTATTTAACATCACGCTACAAGCCATAGGAACGGAGCAGTGATCATAAACGTGGACGATAGTAAGTTATATATAAGTTTGTTGTTCTTAAAATGTGTTTTATAATAATTTAAAAGGAAATGGTGAAGCCTTTTTTATATTGTGACGTTATTTTGATGACGTCTTGGGTTTGAACGTTTGTCATGGATTTAATTCCGGAGATTTATTAAGTCATTCATTTAGTTCCTGGTATGTGTTAGGAGGTCTTGTTCCGTATTATACGTAAGAGATCCGTGTCCACGTCAGCGAAATGACGTGATTATTAGATTGTATAGGATATGATTGATTGTAGGCCACTGTTATCGAGTAATCGAAAGATTCTTTGGAGCAAGGGATCGATATGTTGTTTCGATTTAAGATACCAAATCGATTAAGTAAATTGATCTATACATGGATACATTATTTCACAATAATTTTACAATGAAATAATACGTGAAATAACTTCTTCAGCAGCTATAGCCTAGTAGGAAAACGTTGGACTGCCACACAGAGGTCTCGATCGAGTTCGATCTTAAGGCATATTTCACAGAGTTTTCTTTCTTTATTTTTCTCGGTGCCTAAATATATATATATATATAAAAAACTGTGTATCTACCCCCTAAACACTTATCAATGCAACATTACTGTTCTAGAATGGCTTCTAAAGCTATGTTATAATGAAACTGAAGATCTCTTGATGGTTCTGGAGTAATCATTTGCGCTCACAATCACAGACACACCCACACACAGACACACACCCACACGCACACACACGCACACACACACACACTTATACACACCCACATAGTTCAACATATTCAAAATGTTAACACGATCTTTTTAACTTTTTTTTTGTTTTATAGTTTTAGCTTTTAGTTTCCATTCTTATGTTTTGTTTCGTTTATGTTTGTATAACCTGGCTCCGTGGGGAGATCTGGTGACCTGTAATACAGGTAATTTTATACCTACCCCAGGCACCAGCGATCCTCGACCGAAACCTTAGTCTTTAGACTATATCAAAACAATATTAAAATTAAACTAAAATAACTTTATTTCATTTAAAAACCTCAATATATAACAGTCATTTGCAACGCACCTACATTTATCTTTACAAACTAGCGGTCGTCTAGTGGTCAAAATTCGATCAAAATTCCTAAGCTTGCTACTTTGTTTTCTGTTTTTCTCTATTACATATAAATAAGGTATATGTAACCATAGATACAAAGAATTGTACGACGTCAGACGAACAATGTCGAAATACTACGAACGCGATTCGACTGCGTGTGTCAAATGCATGGTTGTGTGCGTGTGGTGTTTTTTCATTTATTTAATGTATTTCTAATGCATATTTTATAAAAATATGAGGATTCGGCCCTCCTTCTCTATATAAACTTTAACTGCACCAATTTTCATACTCCTCCGACCGCGCAATTTTCGTAAAAAGGGGTACAAAGATTTTGCTTCACGTATTATTATATAGATAAATAAAATTGAATTGTCTGTTTGTAATGTCAACTAACAGCTTTTGACTAAATGCATATAGTATACCTATATATCATGTAGGTCGGAAAAATCATTTTTATAATTTGTGTCTGTCTGTTTGTTCCGGCTAATCTCTGAAACGGCTGGACGGATTTTGACGGGAGTTTTTTTTCACTGGCAGATAGCTGATGTTATGAGAAGTAACTTAGGCTACTTTTAATGATTCAGATTAGTCTTCTTCGTAGAGGTTAATGAAAACACTATGTGGGTCTGTGTGTCTGTCTGTTAGTGACAGGCATAGCTCCGAAACCGCTGTACCGAATGACTTGTAACTTGGTGTACAGACACCTTGGGGTCATCCCTCAGTCTTGGTTATCTTCTTGGTTGGTCTGGTCTCGGTTTAAATACGGGCCCTGTGGGTCAATAGACACCCGAGAAATAGGGGTCACAAGATCGTAAGGTCAGGGGATATCCACCAACAGAGTGATTTGGAAGTCCAAGGGAGAGGCTTTTACCCAGCAGTGGGACATTACACAAAGCTATACAAAAAGTCACATGAAGACAAAGAGGTTGAAACCTGGGTTTTTACATCTATCTCGTTTTTTGTTAAAAACCACGCGGACGAAGTCGCGGTTAACAGCAAGTTATTATAGGTACTTAGTTATGTATTTATTATTTTATAAAGTGTCCATTAAGCCCCTACGCTTTAAAACGCTTTTAATCTTATTGTTACATTCTGTATATTAATTTCAGTTAAAATCCCTCTAGCGAACAGTTAGTACGGCGGTTAACTTAACCCGGTTACGCGCGGTTAGACCTCAACTACCGTTTAGCAAGATTAAACGAGTTAAACCACTTGTTGCACTAGAATGGGATTAACTGTTCCTAGAACCTAAGGGCTTTACGGGCTACGTTTTATGTACACGTTTTTGTACCTATAGTACAGCGGATGAGTAGGTATGGTGTTGTGGGTTCGATTTTGTCTGTGAAACACAAAAGCATATCTAATGAGTTTGGTTTTATTTCAGTTTTATACTAAAATCTCCCGCAATAGGAAATCGTCGGCCTCAATGGCGTAGTAGTTAGTGTAACTGTATGTATGTTTATCCATTGTCTAGTACCCATAGTACAAGCTCTGCTTAGTTTGGGCTAGATGGTGTTGTGTGTATGTGGTAGAATATTATGTTATTATAATTATTCCCGTGTCGCGGGGGACTTTACAAACATTCAGACAACAGCCACAAAGAACACACAGACTTGGAACAATGATTTGTGGATTACACAAATGTTTGTCCCTTGTGATATTCGAACTTACAGCACTCGGCATGTAGTAGGTTCGAATATTGGCGATCACATAAACCACTGAACCATCCGTGCAGTCAAGATAGAAAACAGACTATATTATTCGTAACATTACTCATTTCATTATATAACGCGGCGTAAGTAGGTAAACATACTTATATAAGCAAAGGCTGAAACAGAAGAAGTTCTTCTAACTTCGTCTTCCTCATATAAATTTTTTTTCTCGATTTTGCAAATTTTTTTATTGATGGACCGCTCCTATTGGTCGTAGCGTGATGTTATATAGCCTATAGCCTTCCTCGATAAATGGGCTATCTAACACTAAAATAATTTTTCAATTCGAATCAGTAGTTCCTGAGATTAGCGCGTTCAACCAAACGAACAAACAAACTCTTCAGCTTTTTAATATTAGTATAGATAGGTAATTCTGCTTATACATAAATAAAATAAGACATCCTACAATGAAGTTTTTGTGGAACTATAAGAGGCGGTAATAAAATGCTCACAAACACCAGAACTTTTACACTAAACGAGAAGATATACAAACAAGGTACACACTCAGACACAAAACAAGACTCAACCTACCATCATCCCGCTTAAAAATACATTCTACAAGTCCTCTGGTAATGTCAATAAAAATATACAATGTGCTACCAGAAACAATAAGAAAAGAAAAAAAACTCCATTTATTCGTAAATAAATTAAAAAAGTTATTATTAATAAAATCCTACTATAGTGTCGACGAATATTTAAGTGATAAATCTCTAAAACTTGAAAAATAAAGTGTTTTGTTAATTTAAATTCTGATGTTAATGTTATGTCTATGTTTTTAGAATAAGTTGGATTGTTATAAGATACTTAAATGATAAGTCCTCTCCACATTTACATTTATTTATTATATCTTTTGCTGTGCCCGACAGGGTCCACGATTGTTACCTACCAAATAAATGTTTACCACCTAAGCCTATATTGTGGAATGCAATAAAGAATTGAGTAATTGAGTAATTGAGTAACTGAGTAATAACATCCGCATATTATACTATGAACAATAACTTAAAGACCAAGACCGGAGAGAGATCCGGCGCAGGACCAACGGCTTTACGTGCTTTCGAGGCACGGGGGTGTCTAACACCGCCAACTTCCTAACTCCGGGCTCGTATTGAGATTTCTGAACAGAAAATCCCAATACCATTTTGTTGGCCCGACCCGGGATTCGAACTCAAGACCTCATGCACAGTAGTCGCATTCACTACCGCTACGCCACGGAGGCAGTTAAAAGGTAGTATGTAATAAGGGGCGAGTCTATTGCGATCTTTTGGACACATGTCCTGACCCCATGCTGCCACTAAGAATTTATGACAATAAATAATACCTACTCGAGCCGGGAATTGAACCTGTATCTTATGCATATCATTCGCATACACTATCTCTGCGCCAGCGAGACTAATGCTACTAATCCTACTCCATTAGTATTATAAATCTGAATGTGCCTGAAGATGTGTGGATGTTTGTTACTCAATTGTTATGATTGTTAAGTATTACATATCCATCCAGCATCAACAAGCTAACAGATCTCCTGGCTTGCCAGCAGATTCTGATCCCAAGATAATCTGTCCCCATTTGTCGTAGGGTTAGCACACACACATAAAACGTATACACATACACCCACACGTCACGCATACACGCACACACACGTACCCTTGTACACACGCATACTCACACACACATACACACACACACACACACGCACACACTCACACGCACACACACACACATACAGACACACACACACACGCACACACACACACGCACACACACGCACATACAGACACTCACACGTGCACGAACTCACTCCATATCTTATAGTCTACTCAATTACTCACCTCACATATTAAAGGTACATAATTGTAAAATCAGGTCACTCCTATCCGAGCACTAACTTGTCTGGAGTCAGGAGAGGCTGGTAATCTGTCATACAGGTCTACCTAGTACAGATACCAGTCTCTCACACAGATTCACCCTTTTATAAATGTAACCCCTAGCTTAAGATTCTGATTTTTTGTAATTATTTCTGTGTGAGAGAGTAAATAAACGATTATTATTATTATTATTATTATTATTATTATTACTCAATGACGCGTAAATCGTTAAACAGATTTGGATGAAACTTAACACATACATAGACCATCTCATAATATTTATCGGTACATGTTCTCGTGAAGTTTTTACGTGCAAGAGTAGAGGCTAGCTAAAAATAAAAAATAATTACCTTATTATAAATAAATAATAACAAATGACTGTCGACTGAATGGCTGACTGAACTGTAGACATCATTAACTGGATAAAATATCAAAATGACACGTGTTGGAAGCCATTTTATTAATTAACTTGTATATTATACATGTGATAATATTAACACAAGTGTTGACTACGTGGGGAACTGTCGACAGTGTTACAAAATACATACACTTATGCCTGCTTTTATTTTTAGTTCCTCTCAGCGCACGATTTGGTAGCCTGGTCTTGAAGCCTGAATCAATAACAGTGCACGTGTCTTTCTTCTGTCAATCCAGGATTATGCGAGACGCAAGAAAGGTATCTCTCTAACCTGTAAATTCTCAGAATACCACACAATCGAAAAGCTGTGGTATCCGGCCGCCGGTGTGCTGCTGCGACACAATAGGTTAATGGATAGGTAAGTTAAAGTAGCAGTAGATATAATATGCCGAGAAACAACAGTTGGAGTATACAAGATCCGGAGTGAAAACTGCCATTTGGCTAATTTCGCGACAAAAGAACATCCTAACGTCCTTTGTCTAAATTAGGTGATAATATATTATATGAATAGGAATAATTCCTGTGTTGCCAGAGACTTTACAAACATTCAAATAATAGTGTAGCTACGGACACACAGACCACCCAGACGGAAAATCAGAACCGAAGATGTGACACAGTGGTAAGCTGACGATGAGGAAAAATAACTAGCCAAATCTGAGTGTCTATGACGCAGTGGCAGTGACTGCTGTGCATGAAGCCTCGGGTTCAAATCCCGGATCAGACCAAAAATCGTTATTCTGACAAAAAAATCTTGATAACAAACCCGATGATAAGAAATTGATTATGTTGCACACCACTGTGCTTCGGAAAACATGTGAAGCTATTATTACTGGGCCTGATCTGAAAGAAAAAAAAAAAGAATGAAAAAAAAAAATTATTTTGGCTCACAAAATGGCACACCCAAAACATAGAGAAATAAATTAAAAAGATACAACATAAAACAGAACCAAAGAACTGTCTCCAGTCTTATCGGATTGCCGGACAGCATCTTATCGTATTATAAGAAATAGGGAATAAAGAGTGCACTTGTGCATCTCTTGCGTTGATGGCCAGCCTCGTTAAATATGAACGCCGTAACTGAAGGTTTGAAGGACCTAAACATACCTAACTTTTGGAAAAGGTGATTCAAACACGTTTCTAAAAAGCCGGCATTTTATTTCTTTATTATATTGAAAGGAAACTGGTAATAAAGTTACACGAATATATGCAACAAAAGAATTTTAATACATACAATATAAAATGTGTATAAAACACATGTTTCCAGTCACGTGCCGTCGAAACGTGTACGAAAACACATTATTTTGTAATTTTATTGTTTGGTGTTGTTACATAATCGCTTGTTTCCGAAGTATCGGTCTGCTGAAATATTGAATTGATGTGACTGATTCGATGGTCACATGGCATAATTATTCGTTTTTTTTAGCGACTGATGATGATTAATAGTAACCGAATTTGAATGTTGGGTTAGGCAAGTGATATAGAAATCTCTGTACCAGGACAGAGTGGCTAATATGGCACTAAGTTGGCTCTCTATAAGTAGGACTTAGAAATATAGTAGTAATGCACCCCTGTTGCTGACCCGGGCATTACATTGTGTATGTAATTCTGTAGATTTACATACTCACGCCTGTTTTCCAGAGGGGTAGGCAGAGACTACGTTTTTCTTTTTGATATGATCCTAGCATACCTCTTTTGCCGTTATTCACTTTGATTATATTCTTTCATTAACTTATATTCATGCACGTTCGTCGGTTGAGCATATATTTAACTTAACCTTTTCTTCAGAATGTCTCCAATGTGATCAGAGACCATTCGCTGTGGTTTTCCCCTTCTTGCTGTCCTATTCACATTTGCAAATAGCCGGCCAATAAGCATATGTCTGTAAACAGTTACCATAGCCAATATCCTCTTGCAACACAAAGGATATTACTGGCTTTCTCATAAAAAAATGATGAAGACGAAGGGGTAGTTATCTCTGTCATGCCAGAAGCCCAATCATCCTCTTTTGGGCCACTGGTACTCTGACTCACCAAACGAAATGCATCAGTACATATTCTGCTATATGTTGATTCTAAGACAGGGAACTACATGCCCGGTCGAACCAACCTATTTAAGCGTCAATACTTAAGGCTCGACCACTCAAAATGTAGGTACAATTCCACCAAAAAGCAGTCGTAACCCAAGTTTTTCCCCACAGTACATAAGCTCCACTTACTGGTGTAATGAACGCAGTGCGCAACACTCTGTTGCAACGATACAAGGTTGCACACTTGCGACATCCTCGTGAATGCACTTTAGATGCTGTTTACACTAGCACGATTAGTCGCTGCGACTAAATTTTCTATAACGTAATATATAAATATTATATATAATACAATGTAAAATCAGTAGCCTAGTGGAAGACCGTTGGACTTCTTCGCAAAGGTCTCGATATTAAATAGTTAATTGTCGCTTACTTCTACGGTGAGGGAAATCAACGTGAGGAAACCTACATGTCTGAGAGTTTTCCATAATATTCTTCTTCTTCTCTCTAGCCTTTATTATTCCCAAGTCACTTGAGTCGACTTTTCTGGTCTAACCGTATTTCACTGGATATCAGTTTTTACACGGCGCGGCTGCCACTTGACCTCCGCAACCCGAAAGCTAACAATACCCTAAGACTAGACCAGTGTTAGGATATTATAGGATATATATTATATACACTGACTTCCTAGTAACGACTGCCATAGATGTTCATGGCAGCCGGGACCGACGGCTTAACGTGCTCTCCAAGGCACGGAGCAGGCGATAATTGTCAATCAATACGCACATAATTTCGAAAAGTCATATAACTTCCGAAAGTCAGAGGTGCGCGTCGTGGGTTCGAACCCGAGACCCTGCATTGCAGTCTGTTAATCTCCCTACTGAGCTTTCGCTGCTTATAGTTTTCCATAATGTTGTCTAAGATATATGCAGTCTGCTACTCCGCACTGGGCCAGCATAGTGGTATGTGGCCCAACCCTTCTCACACTGAAAAGAAGCTTGGGCAAATTCAAAAATACATGTGAGATTAACCCCTTTTATAGATTAAGTAAAATATGATTACCAATCATCAACGATTCTATAATGATATTTTTACAGTTTGAGAATATAATATACTAAACTAACTTATGTTTGTAACTTTGCTTACATGATAGGCTTATAAGGTGCCATTTACCTACGAGTTTTTGTATTATCAAGGTAGCAAAAATGCTTACAGCCCGCCGAATGCCTTGGAGTTCTTTCAACACTAGGTATATTATTTACGTATTGTCAGTCCTTCAAAAATGGGTCGCTGTGATACCAGCATACATAGACAGCACTGGGTAACAGTCTCACTGATACTTTCTGATTACTGATAGCACATCTTTTTCCTCGAGGAGTCTGGCAACTTTATTTATCATAGGAAATGGACTCCAAGCTGTTTGGTTGCGATTTTCTCTAGGACAGAAGAAGTTATAGATCACAAAAATATTTGCTTGGTTTGGAAATCAATACGTGACACGTGATATCAAAACGAGGAAAAAAAAATTTTTTTTTGTGGTACCGGTTTTGCCTGTCGCGGCTTCGCCCAAGTGGTAGTCAGGCATAGTGTAGTTATCTATTAGTGAATTTATTTTCAGCAGCGATTTAGTTATTCTAGAGGATATCGTATATATACACAAACAAACGAGCTGAAAGTTTTCTTAAATAACTAAAGTAAATGAATTCCGTCATTCATAAAATATTTTAGAATTATTCATAATTTAACGTCGTACTTTTGATAATGTATACGCTCCTTAATATTACCACAAATCTAAGCTTGCGTTTCCAAACTCTGACACAATTCTTACGTCCGAAACAATAAGGTCGAAAATCGTTTAAATTAAACGAAAATTATCAGTAAATGATTGCAATGTTTAGTTTTAGTTAGAAATGTTAATAACCTGCCGTTTGATTATAGAGACAGATTGCTGGATAGATAGATATATTTCTAGGCAATTTAATAGTAGCACTAAAATAACTGGTCTGATATCGAAAGTTTTGTTATAGGTATCTGGATTGATTTAATCGGAATCATTGATCCGATTATAAAATATTGCAATCGGGCTGCGACTGCGCAGTTCCAATTTCAAATATTATGACAATGTTCCGTTATGAGTAACCGAATATTGTAAAATTTATAGTAAATTAATGAAGGGTAGAGTATATATAGTAGAAATATAATAATGTATAAGAGTGCCCCGGTAGTGCATCTATAGTGTATGCGGCTGTTGTGTATGGGGTCTTGGATACGATGCCCGGGTCAAGCAGTGTTATTGGTTTTCTTCGAATAAATTCTCATTAGCATCACTAAATTTAGAAGTGAGCTCGGTAAACGGGAGCAGGCTGATTCCCTATGACATGAGCCTATAGTTATCTTCCCAGCATAGGTCCAGAACCCGTATTGCTCCTAAGAAATTATTGATAGAAAAATCCAGTAATACTTTGCCCTATTGGGAGTCAAACCCGAGACCTCAAGCATAGCAGTAGCATACACTAGCGCTGCGCCATTAAGGCAGTGGTGTAAAAACTATCTTTGATATCGAGTGTATATTAAATTTGATAGTCTGCATGACCCTGGAAGCTTAGAAGAGAATGTCTAAGGTATTCCGATTGCAAATTATTTTGTGTAAGCAGTAGTCAAATATATATTTTTTAAATTTTTAATGGACAACTCCCGCGCTAGGAATAATGCCTGTATCACGGGGGTTTACAAACTCAGACTCGGAACAACCATTTGTGGACCACACAAATTTTTGTCCCGTGTGGGATTCGAACCCACAACACTCGGCGCAGTGGCAGTGGCGAGGCGACTAACTAAACCACTACGCCATGCGTGCAGTCAAAATAGTGTCACGCCTATAACCCAAAAAGGGTAAGCAGTAATATATTATTTCTATGTTTCGCCGTCATCTGCCAGATTTGCTATTGAGAATTGATTTACAGAAAACTGCATTAATGTTTTGCCCAACCAGGAATTAAACCCAAGACCCTATTATAAGAACCTATTATAGTGTAAACGAAGTTATAAATGACATGCAATGTAATATTAATGAGAAATAACACATGGTATTATTTATATATTGACTTGACATATTTTAATTTTTAATTATTGTTTGACATATAATATATTCTTATTTGACATATACCTCAATAACATTGCCTGACATTTATTATTTTTAATTTAGTTATTATTGTATTTAATTTATGAATTTTATGTGATTATTAGTAATGTACAATCATTAGAGACAAAATACCTGTAAAATTGCATGCTTTCAGGCGGATTATGGAGAGACTAATTTATTTGTATATTATCTGAATTACCCATTTTCGCAATAAATGAGTTTGAGTTTGAGTTTGAGTTTGACCTCATGCATTTCAGCCTCATTACAACTGCGTCACCGAGGCAGTAAATAAAATAAAATAAATTTCAAGCAATAAGACTTAAATATCTAACTATAAAATCAGCTGACAAAGCCCTTTTCAATTTCCTAAACAAAGTTTCTAATATACTCCTAAGGGCTAATCAACTAGACCGTATAAAATTGCACCACGAATGTCAAAGTGCCATTAGATCTGTCCTTGAGACTGCTTTCCGGTGTCCGAATATCGAAATCGAATCGTCGATAACGTAATCGAGACGAAATTTCGTATCGATCATCTCGTAAAACGAAAAAAGATTTTGAAACAGCCATTAGGGTAGCACCGTATCAAAACGTTAAGAAATTCTGATGAACTATTGTTTGTGGTGATGGTTTTATTCAAATTGTCTATAGATTAACTCCTATATATTCTCGAAGGTATAGGCAGGTCATATTTATACTATAATTTAAATACGTCGTAGTAAACGGTGAGAAGTTTAACTTTCTTTTATATATATCATAGTCACAGTTATCGTCAAAGTTTTAGACTACGTCTGGCTACTGAATTCTTTGACAGAAATACTTAATAACTAACTTAGGAATCGAACCCGAAAATCCAAAACAATCCGAAAAAAAAAACCAAAACACAGCAATCGCTTTCAACACCGCTGCGCTATCAGAGAGCACGGAGGCGAAAGAAGAAAAAAATTTTTAACTGTTCTAGCGCATATGTTAATGCTTATATAATATTACATGGCCTTGATGGCGTAGTGGTTAGTGTAACCGACTGCCACGCCTGAGGTCGCGGGTTCAATTCCCGCACAAGTCAAACATTTGTGTGCATGAACATGGATGTTTGTCTTGGTCTGGATGTTTCTGTGTATAATATGTAAGTATTTACAAAAAGAAAGTATATATGTATGTTTATCCATTGTCTAGTACCCATAGTACAAGCTCTGCTTAGTTTGGGCTAGATGGTGTTGTGTGTATGTGGTAGAATATTATTATTACATGCTTTTTAATATTGTGAACACAATTACAAGGACTGCCCTCTTAAATATGTTCACTATATTAAAAAATATTATTACTGCTTCAAAATTCGTGATTTTTCTATACAATTAATGATGGCTACTTAACTTACGGCCCGACGCATAAGATTAGCTGTTATCCTAGCATGTGATCACTTGCATTACCAGTTATATCACTCATACGTTACCCTAAGGTAAATAAATTGAAAATGGGATGAAAAGACAGGCATGGGAGAAAAAGATTAGTGACTCTCCGACAATCATACTTGCCAGGCGAAACGCAGTAACAGTGCTACTACCTTTACGCCGTATTCCTGTAACAGCAGTTCTTACCTGGTGAACTGAAGAACTGGATATAGTTTGTATGTATTTTCTCGAACCACAAGTACCTATAATCTAGTTCGGTCAAATATCTGAACGTTTACTTTATTTTAACCGGTAAGATGACATTGTAAAACAAACGATTATTTAACTTAATTAAGATACTTTAATTAAAAATTAAATCAAGTAAAATAGCGGTCGCTTTCAATGCATACAGTATTAGTAATGTCTCATCATCATTGTCCTTAAACATGACCAAATATTTTAATTACATGTTACACAAAAACACGATATTGAAACACATAGATTACCAAATTAATTATCTAATAAATAACACCGTAACTTACATAAAATAACACTTACCTAAATAACCTAATGAACAGAAGACTGCACTAATAATTGCAAAACACCTGATGTAATTGCCAGGTATAAAATTAGCAAAATATTTCGCTAATGGCAACACTCTGTTGTAACCGTAGTTCCGTAGATATGTCAACACATACATACATATACTATTACTTAATGCTTGCTAAATATACATATAAGTGGTATAGTATATGCGATAGATTTTGATGCGAGTTATATATTTTTTTATTTGGTTATGTATTTGTCAGTAGACCGATGGTAAGGAGTAACATTTACTTATGGATAGGGCCATATTTCCAAGGACATATATCAAAGGCACCAGCTAAATGCAGTACATCTATTCAGCCCTTTAGTTGGAACGCATTTTGCGATAGAAGCAGACAGAATTTTAGTAGAAAATCCAAAGGACGAATAGGACATTAACTTTGTGGAAACAATATCCCGCATCTATACTGCGGGGATCCAAATATTATTTACTTTGTAAGTATATTTATCGCTAGTTTTAATGGCAGCATTTGCCATAGTGCGTGTCCTTTGGTTCTGTTATATGGTTTAAAAGATAGGTAGGGTACAACTAGCAAGCGCCAGTTTTACCCAACTTGGACCTAGGTTTCATGTATTTCGGCTTAGAATACATATATTGGTTTTTGAGAAGCATGCTGAGAAAGAAACACTGTCTTACAGAAAATCGCAGCTTAACATGCTTCTGTTGTGTTTTTGTGGCAATTAGGTTTGCCAGGCTCCCATGTTGACGGCAGAGGATTATTCATCTTTAGTCCTTACCTAGTGTAATATGATGCAGTGATTATTTATTTGAAGGATCTTTACTACCGTTCTCCCTGGGCACACTCCGACACTTAACTATAGAATCACTACCAACTACTATTTCCGTATCACGGCGGTGAAAGCCGAATAACGTCACGATTACAGTACTGCTAGTCATACTGCTACGTGAATAGGCGTCGCTTCTGCATAGTAATAGATATTATAATTTGCCCTGGGCCTCTTTAGGTCACGGTCATCTCTTACCATATTGCAGGCAATATAACTCTTTGCCTTACTAGTGAAGAAAAATGCTATAAAATAATATCAGCCCTGTATTAAACGGTCCCACTGTGAGAAGGCTCGCTGGCCCAGGGCGGGTTAACAGACTTCACGCATCTTTAAAAACGTTATGGAGAACTCGCAGATATGCAGGTTTCCTCACTTTGTTTCCAATATTAACAATTAATACGCACATAAGTTTGAAATGTCAAAGATGCGCGCTTTGGGATCAACCTCGAGGTCTCTGCGTGGAAATCTATCGGTATCCCAATAGCCTATCGCAACAATAGCAACGTCTAAAAGTCGAATAAATCGGTGCAGTATATTACCGAGAATGAACTGTAGACCTTCCGGAGCTATTTCGTCACAAAGTTAGTTGACCTGTTGCATTTCCACCGCTCACAAGAAATGTTCGACGGGCGGGGGTTTGTGTTTCGACATGTCGTTAATCTAATAATGTTTTGTGTTCATGTATTTTACATTAAGTTAGCGCCGATGGATTGATATTAAATTGCTAATGTACTTAAACTAATAAGACAAGTATTTCTGCATTATTGGTGTTGGTAGTAAAGAAGACTGTAAAATTATCGTAAATTTCATTTTATGAAATTAATGACAGCAATAAAAAATATGTCTTAACCTGCTAACTTAAGCATATGGAGGCAATGTGTCTAGACGCTGGTGTTCGAACGATGGTTCATTAGTTAAAGTTACTATTGATAAATATAAAAGGCAAGGTGTAAACTGAACAGAACCGAAGCCTATTTTTAAATCATATGTAATGATAAATTATTTTTAATATTCTGGTGAAAGACCACACATTTCCCAAATATTTAATGATAATACGACTAATCCACCTCGCTTGAAGAGTACCACCATTTTCCAAGAAAGCAAAGCGTTTGAACATTGTTATTAGGTTTCGTTCGTAAGGCATCCAAAGAATCAGATACCTGCCTCTTTTAATGCTATCCTTTTATCTCATCTCTGATTCTCTTTCTTTCGACGGTAACGTGAGAGTGTTTCCTTTGGAATAGCAAACGATTATAAGCTACGATACCGTTATTCTTATCTTATCTTGTGTGGGGGCCAGTCAGTACAGACCGGCGACACTTCGACCCAGTGGGATCATTTGTGTCGACTTCCCCAATAACGACTGCCACAGATGTTCATGGCAGCCGGGACCAACGTGCTCTCCGAGGCACGGAGCAGGCGATAATTGTCAATCAATACGCACATAATTTCGAAAAGTCATATAACTTCCGAAACTCAGAGGTGCGCGACGTAGGTTCGAACCCGAGACCCTCTGCATTGCAGTCTGTTGGTCTTCCCACTGAGCTATCGCTGCTCAACGATACCGTTTACCATGAGGCGGATCGTATAGAAGTATGCCACATCATTTATACGGAAAGATCTAGACTAGCACCACAATATGCGAAGCTTACAAATATGTGTCAATCCAGTATTAGATCCACAAAATTAAGGGTTTCAACAGTACATGACAATTTTACAAATACATCATAGTTATACTTATTAATTCAAGACAATGCGTTTTTAATTGCAGTAATTCATATAATCAGCTTCTCGCAGTTATTTTACAGTGGCACTTGCTTGTCCTTGCTGATATTACAGAAGATGTCTAAATAAAAGTAAAAATGAGTTCATCAGTAAACGATCTCGACGCAAGAGTCAACAGAACACTCATTGTTCTCGGTAAGTGTTGAAACTGAGATGTTTTAATCTTAAATGATGTTTCTACACGGTTTAGAAGATTACAAGTGTTTTGCCTTTGATGGTATACAGCGATTCACCTGGTGGCAAGCGGTAACCGCCGCTATAGACACGCACGTGTACTTGGTATCAGCAATTGGTATTGGTGAACCACATAGGTGGCAAAGAGATACGCGGGCTGTCTGATGGTAAGCAGTTACTGTAGTCTATGTGCGCTTGTTATACTGAGGATATCACTCGCGCGGTTTCAGCTTGGATGAAAGGAGTAGAGATCATAGTAGAAGGGAAGCACTAGAGAAAACGACAAAGAAGATGATGAGATTTAGATTCTTACTCCCTAAACAAAGCGCAACAGCACATATACTGCTACTTAACGCCAACATTCTGTGAGAGTACATTATCACAAGTAAGTTCTTTTGGGAAATAGAACCTCTGGGTAAAAGAAGGAGAAGTAGTACCCAGCATGTCAAGCAGGTCCTATGACCCTGGAACAATAAATCACTAGAGTTTTTATGCCTGTAGGTGTTAGACGAACTAGCGCTCAACCTGATGGTAGAAGAACTAGAAACCATATTTGCCGTTGGAATGCAACACAAGGTTAATCTTCGACTGCGAAGTTCTATATGATGCAGAATCCGTTGCAGTCGGGTTTTGTATTCTGTTTTTTTATAATTTTACATAAAAGACAACTTCGCATTATGGATCCCTATGACGCGAAGGACTTTACAAACAGTATAAAAAGAGACACAAGGAAATCTATCAGGGACAGATCCTGAAATAACTAAATGTGGAACAGGTTTTTTGTCTTCGTTTGAGTCTCGATCTCACGACAATTAGCCTAGCATTACAGTGACAAAAACCGCTGCGCCGTCCGTGCATTCAAATTCCCTTTAAAACTAACTCTTTTAAGAGTTAATTAGTGCATTTACAAGATCACTTAATTTAATTTAGAAAGTTGAGTTAAGTTTAGTCTCCCCGTGACCATGGCTGCTGAAAAGCAACCGAAACGTCGGGGAAAGTGTAAACCTAAATATAAATAGTTTTAATAATTTTATAGTAATAGTAGTGTAACAGTTTTCAAAATTATGTAATAGATACACTGTTAAATAAACAACGCGATAAAATCCGTATATAGTAGTTTAATTTCAATGAATAACATTCGCGTAAACAGAAGACAATATTAGAACTAGGTTTTGCCCACGGCTTCGTTCGTAAAAGTAGTTTCGTTTAGGTTAGGTTATGTTAGTAAAAGTAGTTTTCAATAAAATATTAGTACTCACCACTCGGTTATAATAAAGCTTTCTAAGGTTGAAATACTTTAAAATCGAACGAGTTGTTTTTGAGTTAACTCTTTACAAACAAACAAATTCTAATATTGCCTCTTTATAATATAAAGAGTATAGATAATGTTTGAGTTTCGTTTGAGGCTCGAACTCGAACGTCAAACGAAACAAAAACGCGTGGCTTGACTACTTTAACCGCTGAACTATCCGTGCATTCAAGCTCTATGAAGAGTTAATTAGTACATTTACAAGTTAACTTAATTAATATTACAATTATTTTATTTCGTACACTCTACAAACACGTATACAGCAAGTAATACAAATGTGCGTAGTATCGACTCCCGCGCAACTACAGAACCGGCTAGTGAAATAGGTTACCGTGTTTGCGCGCAACCTGTTCTGCGCGGACGCAATCGTCGTATCTAGTGCTTATGACCATGGACTATATTGTACCAGAGTAAAGTAAAACTGCTTTTTAATTAAAAAGTACTAATGTAAGTACTGGTAGGGTGATTTGTTGTCTGTCTGTATGTTTGCATGCGCATAATGCAAAACCTACTTGCACGAAATTGAATGCGGTTTTCACAGTGGTCCTGCTGCAGGTCAAACATAAAATTTCGTATTTTAAATATTATTTATAGAACAAATATAATTTCGTTCCAATATTAAAGGCTCATGTTTAACTTATCACCAGATATAGTGAAATTTAACAGTCAAAAGTAGAAAATGATCACCAAAATTAAAAACGCAATATATTTAAAGAGATCAAAATAAGTCGACGTCTATTTTTGGGTGGGTTTAAGAAGGCACCTAACGTAACCTTACCCTTCCGAGACGGAATGCAGTGATTTGAGGCGTATAGGTGCTCGCCTATTTTGCTGCGCAATTACTATTTTTGGTGGTCATTATATTTAATCCCAATATTAAATAACGAATGTCATTTTATTAGAATTTCAAATATTTTAAACCGTAACTTATCATTTTAGAAATTCAAATATTTCTATCGCTCACACAAACACACACGCACATGATTACTACATTCAAATGTCACGCTTTTGATATTTTATCAGAACTATAGAAATGTAATCAGTTTGTCTGTTCGTTTATCCTTCAGAACATCGAAACAGGCCTTTTACTTTGTCGTTGTCGCATGAAATATCGCATCTGTTGCGTCACATGTTATTCAAACCTATCTTCGTCAGATCGTGAGACTTTATGAATAAAGTGTAAATTGTGTGGCATTGAAGTTACCGGTGAAATGTCTGATTGCGTATCCATAATATGCTTTAAAAATGTATTTCGATGTCTATGTACACACGGCTACACATCAAGTTAGACACCCTATACACGCATAACTACGCTACATACAAAATAGAGAATTGTCGGAATGAGACAGTGCATAGTGGTGTCGATGTAATGGTAAGGATAGAGCGTAACAAAAATATAACGCACTCTCTCGCACGAATCGCAGCGTTCAACTTCTAATAGTTCAAAGTCCAAACAGTCTAGTTTAAATTTTGTTTTTTCTCTAAAAGGGCAACTGCCGCACTACGAATAAATCCTGTTTAGCGGGAGAATCTACAAATATTTAAACAACGGACACAAAGAACAACCAGACTCGGAACAACGATTTGTGGATCACACTAAGTTATGTCCCGTGTGGGATTCGAACCTACAACATTTTGCACAGTGGCAGTGGCGAGGCGACGACTAAACTACTACTTACGCCACCCGTGCAGTCAAATATATATAAAGTTATTGATTCGTATAATAGAGTCCAAATAGCCTAGAATGTTCTCTTTGCTAAAAACTTAGTAAATCTTCTTCTTTGCGTATCGTTGGCAAACACTTATAAATTATATATTTGCCGCCCAGAAAGCAGCTACGCTAGCTGCGTTTATAGAGACAGCCATCAGATCCTCCTGCGTGCAAGTTGTCGGTCATGCAGGGCACGATGTAAGGTGGTACATCGTTTGTCTTGCACCACTTAGTAAGTTTCAGAGTAGTAGAGCCTCGCTGATTTCAGCAAGAATGGGCCGGCTCGACCGTGGAAGAACTTCTCTCACACAGAATATCGACGTAAAATAGCAGTACTCCTACTGTTGTGTTTCGTTCGGTGAGCGAGAGTGTCGGAGGCCCAATCACCCTCTTTACCCCTTCCCGCTCCTTCTCCTTCCCACTTCCTTTCCTAAAAGGTCGGCAACGCGCAAGTGATGCCACTGGTGTTGCAGGCGTTTATAGACTACGGTAAACACTTACCATCAGGTGGGTCGTATGCATGTTTACCACCTTTGTTGTATTAAGAAAAAGTAAAGATTGTTTTAAGTAACATAATACTATAGATTCTGGACTGTCTATCGCCGAAGAGGTAGGCAGAGAGGTAAATAGCTGGTGTCATGTAACAGTGGTTCGTTCTTACCGTTTATTGGGTACAGTGCCACACACTGAGCTACTACAGAGAATTTCTCGTCAAAATAACTGAATAACACAACGCGGGTATCCAACCCGAGCAATCGGATTCAGTACCGCTGCACCACAGAGGCAGTCTACATTAATATATATACGTAAAATAATAATGATTTAAATACCCATCACCTCATTGATTTAGTGACGTAAGCGATATCTGCCAATAATAAAGTCCCTGGTTTGATTCAATTTAACTTTACGGCATACACGAAATGGCATGCCTTTTGTTACAAAAGATCACCTAGCTAAACCGTTGTCACAATGAATGCCACTGTGTAATGTATTATGTAAATCAAGACCTAGTTTGCAATTCAATTGTAATAAAATTATTGCATTCGAGATAGATAAATGTTGCTGAAATGTGGCAAAATTGGATGTCGCAAGAACTATTGCGACATCAGAAAAAAGGAAATCATTGTTATGTTTAAAAACACTACTTGTGCACTAAGCTTGTGGCTATGTCCCGAAATACTACAAACAAATTATTAATTAATACAAAGTACACCGAGACTCATAATAATAAAATTCGTAGATAGAGGCAATAATTGTCCAGTGTGGGATTCGAACCTACAACCCCGAAGCGCAATGGCAGCTGCGAAACAACAACTCACTGCATAACCCAACTAAGAGTTACACAACAACAGACTGAAAAATGAGATGTTAAACATCATTAATAGTTAGGCACAATACAAACCATTGTAATATGAATACACAAGACCATAATTAATATAAACATATATTTTGTTTTAAGCATATATAATAATTAAAGTAAGTAGAGTTTATGTAATGTATGCAAAACTCCTCTAACATAATAATATTGTCTATAAATTATAATTTAGTATAAGTTAATAACTAGAATTAAGAAAGAGCGCCTCTTTCGCCAACAAACTGTGTTTACAGTTTGGCGAGTTTGTAAACAACCACATTTTAATTTTATGGAAATAAATGGTATAAAAAATTTTTTTTTTTAAATGATAGATACGGAAGCTCAGACTAGTAATAAACGTCGCGTGGAACTGTACAAACATACAAACAACAGACACAAATTACACCCAGACTAGAATCAAATATTTGCAGATTACACAATTTTTGTCCCGTGAAGATCGAACTCACAACACTGCGCGCAGTAGCGTTTGCAAAGAGATAAATGGCCTCTACACGAATTTATCAATAAGTTTTCAAGCGTCTACTACGGTCTTTCCAAACTCCGTACTGCTACAGAAAGTTTTCTAACAGAAAATATCAACTAGTGAAACGAGTATATTATATTCCACCGCTGGCTAATTATGACCTACACGAAACATTTGAGTAGCTACTGGTCATGGCCTATCCGCGGATGTCGCAAGCGGTCCCGGGTGACGAGTTGCGCATGCGCTTGTGTTTTAGCTAAGCGTGATCGTAACTGGTTAGCGTGCAGCTAGTATTCTGTTAGAAAATCTAGGATTCGAATCCAAGATCATCTTGTAACACAAGTGCTATGTAAAATACATGCAATGTTTGTCATGAATTCATTTGGACTTTATTTATTTTATTTATTTATTTATTGGTTCACCAGCAGTTATTACACTAAAACATTTATTACGAAACAGAACATAGTATTATGCTTAATCTAAGTTCACAACTTATGTAGGTAAACACCACATGCATATAATTTAGAAAATAACTATTGACAAAAGTTATCCAAGTTTCGGGGAAACAAAACTTATATTACAAAACTTATATAATATACAGTACATATCTCTGAATAGGTCAGCAATTAGTGGATGGTTAATCGATAGTAAGATTATGGACTTGGGTCTTAAATCGTTGAAATGTTGTGCCGAATATATCTATCTATTTACTGTAGTGATTACATATCTTACTTAGCCGTGAAACAGGCGAGTTGGAGCCTAGAACAGACTTACGAAAAGGAGGATGTAGGAGCATAATTGGTTTTCTAGGATATCTGTGAGGGATATTGAATTTAAATTTAGATAGCAGTTCTGGGCAATCAATATTGTTGTTTAAAAGTTTAAATAAAAATAATAATTCAGAAGAGCTCCTGCGTTTTTCTAATGAGTCAATTTTGAAATATTTGACTTTTGTGACGGAAGTACATCGGTATCGAATGCAACTACTGTGCACGAAGTCTGAGATTCGATTGATTATATGCACGGTTTTTTTTACTGCACGAATAGACAATTCCCGCACTAGGACAAGTCCTGTATTACAGACATTTCCAAATACTGAAGCAATGGACATATAGACTAGGTACATCTGTTTGTGGATAACACATTTTTTTGTCTCGTTGGGGTTTCGAACTCATAATACTCAGCACAGTGGCAATGGCGTGGTACCCACATCAACTACTGGTCCACCCGTTCATCTATACTTCAATATTAGTCTATACTAATATTATAAAGATTAAGGTTTGATGTCTTTGTTTGTAAAATTTATCTCAAAAACGAATCAACCGATTTTTAAAATTCTTTCACCATTATATAGATATATTATCACCGAGTCACATAGGCTACATAATATTAAAAAAAGGACTGTTATTAACATAACCTAACTTAACCTACTTTTCCGGGAGCGAAGCCGCGAGCAAAAGTTAGTCTAATATACCATCTTAAGTATATTTAGAAAAATACATAGGTACATTAAATAAGCAATTATTCACCATTCCTAAATCACCAATATTGTCTGCACAGCACGTTTCGCCACGTCAGCTTCTGTGACGACACGGTTATGTAATCACCAGTCCAGCTGCCGCTCTTCACCTTGCTGATGTAAGATGTCAAGGTTAGTGATGCAACGCCTTTGTCGACGCAGCAGCCGGTGAGAAAATATCTTGGAGTAAGTCTCTGAATCATATTTATAGCACTATGGTAATCCGACTGATGGTAAGCGGCCATTTTCGCTTGTAATAGATTAGCGACCCGCCCCTGCTTCGTACGGGCAGTAGAAAACCTTAACAAATTATACACTGAAACCTTTCTCATGAGCCACTCTGTCTACTAGTTAAAACTGCATGAAAATCCGTTCAGTAGTTTTTGAGTTTATCGCGTACAGACGCGCCGGGGGAATCTGTTTTATAATATGTAGTGAAGAGGTATTGAATTCAGGCCGTATGCAACTAATGAACCTTGTATTGTGTTCACCCTATAGAATATCTTAATCTACTGTAGGATGTACTGGGCTGCTTTAGTTGTATCACAAACCAAGCTGCCCTCTAGTTGCCTTTTTACAATCATAGGTGTAATTTTGTTACAGTTGAAGGTTAGTTGCCATAATTATTTGGTGTCGTAGCCTGTTATGTAGGAGTGCCGCAAGATCATAATGTAAGTTTGGTAGTGTTATATCCCTCGGGAATAGTACATTTCTTTCTGGATGAATGATACCCTATGTCTTTTTCTGTACTCCTGACAACGTGAATGCTAAATTTCATGATGATCGGTCGAGGAGTCAAGGAGTGAAAGTGTAACAAATAACCAGTCATGTTCATATTTATAATATTAGTCATAATTCAATAGACTGTAGGATGGCATGAAGATGCATACACAACACTTTGTGACAATGCAAAGGGAGTTAATATCAACTAAACATGATGACGTATGATCGTAGGGAACGGTAATAGCTGACAATCAGGCGGATCGTTGACTTGTTTGTCACCAATGCTGATTATATATATTATCCACACATATCAGAGACGTGCCCGGGACGTGACAGGGCCGTGGACATGCTAGTATACTGAAGCTCCGTCGCCGTGCCAGCCCGGGCACGGACGTGTGTGTACGAGTTCATATAAAATGTACACACCGATATTTTTTGAGCTCGTGACCGGGCACGTTCCTTTCACGTCCCGGGCATAGCCCTGCTATGTGTGGATAGATCTTAATAAAAGCCTTACAAACACTTCATTTGCATTTATTAAATCAGCTGTCTCTCGCGTTTTTACCCACGCTAATGGTTACTGCTCCGCTCCTTTAGCTCGTAGCGTGATGTTATATAGACTATTTTACTTCTGAATAAAGTAGCTTTCTGAAGAGGAAATAAATTTTAAAATCGGTCATATTGTTTTTGATTGAAATTAAACTACTATATACGGATTTTATCGCGTTGTTTATTTAACACTATTATACGTTTCGGTTGCTTTTCAGCAGCCATGGTCATAGGTAGACTAAGATAGTAGTTGTCTCAATATTCCAGTGTAGTTATTTCAAAGTACCCGAACATAATTTAATCTCTGGTGTTTCTATTTACGCAGAATAAGCTCAAAGTATAATGAAGTTTAGCTGTGGTTTGCTTATTCTTGGGTTTGACTATTTGAATTACTGGATCTCTATTGAAATTAGGATGTTTTTTAATTTCAATAGCCTCGCGAAGCATCCTTGGTAGGAATCCGTGTCCTTTTGCGAGTATCTGTGGTTTGTCAAATCGTAGGTAGTGGTTGGTCCCCTGTTGCACGTGTCACACACACGAGCGTCGGTGTTTAACATTAGCTATATGTTCTTTTATGCGGGTGCTTATGTTTCTCTTGGTTTGATCAATGTATGGGAGTCCACAGTCACAATCTATTTTACACACGCAAAATCCGTACAAAGTGTTTAATTTCAATGTATAACATTCGCGTAAACTTAAGACAATATTATGAAATTAGGATGTTTTTTGATTTCAATAGCCTCGCGTTTTTGAGTTTATTCATTACAAACAAAAATACAATATTCAAATCTTTCCTCTTTATGATATAAGTATAGAAGTATATATATAGACTATACCAAATATGTTTCTCTCCATTTTGGCATTACTTAGTATTCTGCTCAGCAGTTGGCTCCTACGTTCATTATGATGTATTATTTAACCGTGCGTCATGTAAGTGCGTTAAGTAATCGTAACTTATCTAACAGACAGATGAAGTTACATTACTTTGTTGTAATCATTACATATTCATTTTAACGGTATCAAGGTTTGTAAAATGATTCTCATACGAAGGAATAATTGGTGGACCGCGGGTGATTTACAAAAGTAATGTGTAGTATTTTTGTGTCATGGGTTATCTAACCCTATGGGATATTTACCCTAGTACATGTACTACAGTAAATTTCTAAGTTTCTTCTTTTCTAAATTTCTTCTTCTATCTTATACACAGTCTCACGCCTGAGTAGGTAGAGGTGTTCTACACCCATATTTTGCCAGGTATGGTTCTATAACCATACTACATAAAGTTCTAGGTTCTACAGTTGATGCTGCCATTGAGAAGATTTTGACAGAAAAGCCCAGTACTATTTTACTCGACACGAGTATTAAATGTGAGGCCTCATGCAGACCCTATTAAATGCACTAACCAATAAACTTTGTCATTTATTAGTCTTGCTTTGTGACCTAAATGTTTTTGACTTGACTTTGAGTTTCCATAGTAGACGACAACAGATTGGACTTCAAAATATAGCTGTTGAAATCTGGGCAATACTATTGGCAGTATCGTTATATTCCTGAATATAACTTGCGCGCCGCCGAATCACCATAAAGGAGAATCATTGTATTGCCAGTGATATATAGAGCACAATCACTTCAAACTACGAGCCATTAGCTTGTTTGCTTGTAAAAGCTTTAAAAACATTGCACTTTAACCAATCAAGAAGATAATTTAACGGACGACGCAGCGGGCAAGTGAACCTGAGGTTTGTGGATTTGAATCCCACATGGGTCAATTATTTATGATCGACAAATGATTGTTTTGAGCCTGGCTGTCCTTTGTGCCCATGTTTTTAAAGTTCTCCGCAACACTTCTTCGTCTTTGAACACAAGTTAGAGAATCGTCGTTTTAAAGCGATTCGTATTGCAATGCAATGCAATTATTCTGCCACATCGACAATCGGAGGCGGTGCTTAAGAGGTCAAAATTTAAGTCAATTTAGCGATATTTATCTTCCGATGTGTGAATCATTATTCAATATTGTAATACATTGAACACTGACCTGGTTTATATTATTACGAGTAGTTACGTAAGAAATGCATTAGTGTTATACTGATTGACATCTGTTGTTGCGAAATAAAATGTTATTTAGTAAAACAGATAGTCGATTTTTGAGAGACTTTTAACGCACGGATGTTGTTGCCTCGTTAGTCGTCACGCCACGCCCGAGTGATGTAGGTTCGAGTCCGAAACGGGGCTGAAATTTGGGTGATCCAGAAATGATTGTTCCTAGTTTGGATGTTTTGTGTTTGTTGTTTGAATGTTTGTAAGGTCTACTGTGACACAGGCATTACTCCTAGATAAGAACTTTGGATGATATTAAGTTTAAACTATATCAATTAACCATTAAGCAGTATCCTGAGGCTCTATTAATCAGATAATCAATGCATTCCTAGTACCACGCCTTTTATCCAGAAGAAGTAAACATTGGTGTATCACACCCACATTTCGTGAACTATGGGTTTAGGTCCCTCTTAATAGGGACTAGCATATTACCTTCAGTCTACACAGTTCGAGCGACTAAAATATTTATTAAAACAAAATTACGCTAACGTTTTGCCTGACCGGAGACTTAAATTCGGAACCTTACATGCACTATGCATACCTGGCGCATTAACTGCAGCTCCCCCACTGAGACCTAATATGGTAACCCATCCAAAACTTGACCTCGACAACATTACTTAACTTCACCAGCGTGTAGCGGTCACGAGCTCCCCTATTACCAACACACAATCCTACCATTCAGTTACTTAACTTGAACTTGCTAACTTAAGTAATAAGCAATGTCACAATCTCTCAGTAAGTTTTACATCAGTAATCGTTGAGTTTGTGTCTTATAATGATGTAAGTATTACACATGTTTTAATTATGTGTCAAGGTGAACGGTTTATGTATTGTTAAGAAATTATTATAATTGGTTGAAGCTTTATGTGTACACGCGGCTCTTAGGTGTCCATATACAGTAATACCCCACACGCGATAGGTGGGACTAAGTTCGATTAAGTCGGGATATGATTTCGCATATTAATTATTTTTAATTGGGTCCGGAAGCTAAAGAAAATAATAATTGTAATAAAAATGGGTAATGAAATCTTAGATTATACAAATATAAAATAGTCAACCGAAGTTATTTTGATGAAAGACGCTTCGTAAAATCTAATGGAGTAAAAGGGTTTTCTAAAAAGGCCGGGTAGATGTTGAAATGAAATAAAACAAACTGTGTATGAGGCATTAAGAAAATTCTTTTTTATTTGAAAGGCCTTAGTATGCCATTTTGTGTGAAATATGACATCGTTTAAATGGCTACATCGGCTTCTTATAGTATAAGAGTAATTGAAAATTAGACCACTCGGATCCGCACGGACTTTTACTCTTCCTCATAGATCCGGCTGAATTTGAGCGATGGCCTGTGTTATGTTTACCTTTAGGGCATCGGTCGATTGTGGTTTATTCGCATAGATCTGAAACTTTTATTTTTAAAAAGCCCCAAGAAAAGCCTTTAGTTTGACTATTGAATTTTTCTCCCGCAGAATTTTCCTAATTCCTAAACAATAGTCCTAATAGTCGAGGTATTTCTATATAGTGTCTTACCTATATACCCGAAGACGTAGCCAGAGGTGTGTTATATCCAAATTTCACCAGATATAGTTTTAGATCGATCTTTTGCCGTTTACAGTGTCAGAGTACGTGCTGCTACGGAGAATTTCTCGACAGAAAACTCAATAACACTTTTTTCGACTCGGGAATTTGAGTCCTGAGACTACAAATTTAAGCCACAGAATCTGACGCAGCCTATTGTCATAAAAATAATTTATATATATTTAAAACACATTAAGAAACCTTCTTCTTTTCTTCCTGTTTTTCTTAAAAAAGAAAGATTAAGACACCATTTCGGTGATGCAGCAATAATAAATACAGTTGCTGTGCATTAATTGAGTACTAAGTCTCGGGTTCGAGTCAGGATTGGGCCAACAAAAAGTTGCTGATGTTTTCTGCCAAGAAATTTTCCTAGAGTTAGGAAGTTGGCGTCGTTAAACTCTTCCGTGCCGTTGATCCTGCGCTCGTTCTCGTCCTGTCAAATTTCCATCGCATCGGACGTCTGTTCTCCCGCCGGTCAGATTGCCGTCCCATCAGAATATGAGAGTTACAGACTAGAGAGTACGCTTGTATTTGCTCATAAAGTTAAAGACTATAATATCGCCTGTACAAATTCTAAGTCTAATGGTCAGTTCCACATCTATCAAGTAAAAGTTATCCGATAGATAAATCGCATGCTGTCTCACTCTTGTTAAGTTAAAGGAGAGAGAAGGTGAGACTTTTATCTTATAGATAAATGCTATTTGGAGGTGGTGGAGCAGGCCCCAAGAAGTCCATTTTAAGATTGGGCGCAATGACCAAAAGTTTGCTTGGAGGACCTTAATTCCCATTTGTTCTTCTCTAGTTGCTGCCTAGTTTTTACCCGCGGTGCCCTACCTTTCCTAAATCTCTCTATCGCCGAAATGTATCTCAATTTAAGTACATCCAAATTGATATTTAGATCTGCCGCCATCATGATGTAACCGTTAAACATAGATTGACTGCAAATATGTCAAGGTTGAGTCTCGTAATGTTTAGAGTTAGGAAACTCTGAGATAAGACGATGCGCCGTTGATGAAACTGCGTGTTGAAATCTTCTATGTGATTTTATCTTAAGTTGATTTGGTTGGTTGACATTTTGTCGAAGAAGTGGCGAAGGGTCGTTCTGACGACGATATTGGCAATGTGTAAGATTATTTACTTATTAGAATGTCGCTTTTTAGATTTTGTATTAAATTGTTTTATGCAAATAAAGATTTGTTATTACATTTTATTTATTATTATTCTGTGGCTTTGTTATAAGGGTCGTAATGTATGTGTTGTTCTCCATAAATTGTCTTGATAGACCAATTTTTTTTACTAATCTTTGTTGAAAATATACTTTGCTTGGTGCAGCAAAATATTACGAGGAAATCTGTATTTTCGAGTTCATTATAATATTTCAAAGAATGTGTTTAGTGACACATTTAATTTTGTCATATTGGGTTTTGCGGTGAGAGGAGGAGATTCTCAGTAGCTGAGCTGGAGCCAGACAAAGTCGGAAACTTTACAGTAAAAGGCTCATAATCTATGCGGGTATTATAGGTACATATCTACCTACAAAGGCGTATAAAGCGATTATATGTATATATTATTATATTATATGCCTATATTATCATAAAAATAAAAAAAATCTGCTCAATGAGTCTCCGTCGAGAGTAAACACGGTGGATTAAACAGGTGTACATAAATAATGTTATTGTCGATTCACTTCCCGTTTCGTGCAAACAGATTCCGACCTTCGCATTTATTGAATCATATTATTTAATTTTGAATTTGTAAAGTATCAATTATATGCGTTTTATTTATATACATACTTGGACGCATGGTTGAACATCTTCGAATATGTAGATGGGAGTGTATTACACTCATATTTCGCAAGCTGTATTTAGGTCCATCATTTTTTTTTATGCAACTAAGGTGACAAACAAGCATACGACCCACCTGATGGTAAATGGTCACCGTAACCTACGAACGCCTGCAACACCAGAGGCGTCACTTGCGCGTTGCCAACCCTTTAGGAAAGGAAGTGGGAAGGAGAAGGAGCGGGGGCGAAAGAGGGTAATTGGGCCGCTGGCATTCTCACTCACCGAACGAAACACAACAGTAGGAATACTGCTATTTCACGTCGATATTCTGTGAGAGGGTAGTCCTTCCTAGGTCGAGTCCCATTCATGCTGAGAACAGCGAGGCTCTACTACCCAGAAAAGCGGGCGAGCGTATTGCTCAGTCTATCGGGTACATTATCAGACTCCATGATGCTTCAATATACGTCTTAAGAAAAAACATCAATAACACTTCGAAAAAGAAGTGGTAGCCAAGTGGGAGACCACTGGACTGAACAGAGGTCTTGAGTTGGAGCCCAAAGAACCTCTGAATTTTTGAATTTATTTGCATAGTAAATAGTTAATTATCGCTCGTTTTAACGGTGAACGAAAAGGTTTGAGAGTTCTCCATAATGTTCTCAGACATATGATCTCTGCCCACTCGCACTGGGTCAGTGTGGTGCACTATGTCCTAGCCCTTCTCACACTGAGAAGAGGCCAGTGTCCGGTAATGGGACAGTTTAATACAGGGCTTATATTATAAGACTACGAACCCGAGACCGTACGCACAGCTGTGCGCATTCACGATCGTTGAACTATAAAAGCAGTTTAAATGTGCTAAACTAATAATAGTTTCAAGACATTTGTAATAAAACATAGATTGAATTAACGCAAACAGCTGTAGCCAAAGCAGTAATTCAACCTTTTAACATTTACGTACTCGTTGGTAAATACTTTACGGTACAATGTTGCACTATTTAGCGTCCGGCAGACAAGTTACGAGACCAGTTTATCTTAATTAAACGTCTGAGTTAGTGCTTTAAACCTTATAACATGTGTAAATATACTAAAATACGACCATATCGGAGACATTTTGAAGAAAGGCTAGGCTAAGAGTAGAACTGACGAGCGTATGAAGAATGTAAGTTTTTTATGTAAATAGACAACTCCGGGGGATCGCAGGGGTCTTTATAAACATCCAAATAACGGAATCAAGAAACATACAAACTCAGAACAATCATTGGCGAATCATACAAATGTTTATTCCGTGTGGGATTCGAACTCCAACACTTGGTGTGGTGGCAGTGGCGAGACGAGCACTTTACCCACGACGCTATTCGTTCAGTCGGTGGAAGAAGAGAGGTATATTGGGCAATCTGCAGTCTCTGCCTATCCCGTGGGAAAATGGGCTTGAGTCAATAACCTCCAGCCATGTTTATAAGCTGTTCCATTGATGGGCACGGGTCTCTTATCAGTGTGAGAAGGGTTATAATCCACCTGTTGGCTCAGTGCGGGTTTGAACCTCTTTCCGGTTTGGACTAACTCTGTAGTCTACTAATCGGTACAGGTTGGCAAATTTCACATACATTTAAGAACATTATGGAGAACTGTCAGATATACAGGTGTCCTCACGATGTTTTTCTTCTCTGTTAACACTGTCAATCGAGTATAACAAAGGGATATTGTACAGTTTTTGATATCTATTTTAATATTATAAAGCTGAAGAGTTTCTTTGTTTGCTAGTCTCAGGAACTACTAGTTCGGATTGAAAAAGTTATTTCAGTGTTGGATAGCCCATTTATTGAGGAAGGTTATAGGCTATATAACATCAAGCTACGGCCGATAGGAGCAGAGTATAAATGAAAAATGTTGCAAAAACAGGAAAAGTCTCTTACGTGAAGCAGACGAAGTTACGCGGGACAGCTAGTTTTTTAAATGTGCAGTATTCAATGATAGCTATTAGCGATCACAGAAATGACTTTATTTTCACAGTGTCTCTGAAAAATAACTGATTAAGCGGAGTAGAAAAATTTCGATTATGATTTCAATTTCGGGCGTGTTTAAAAATGTTACTATGTACATACTTACATATATATTATTATAACCAATTTATTGCAAACAGAGCCACGGGCTTTACCCGGAAGTTCTGTGGGTACAACTGGTCATTTTGGCACCAACGACTTCCTGTGCAGATTGAGATTGTCAAACAATTCGATCTGCAGAACCTGTGGTGAACAGGACGAGGTCATATCACACCTACTGTGTGAATGTGACGCGTTGGCCGGACTAAGGATGGGTCTGATGGGATTGGCGACACAAAAGATCCCACTGGGTCGAAATGTCGCCGGTCTACAATGACTGGCCCCCGGATCAAGATAAGATAAGATTATAACCAACCTATGTTTGCCACCAATAAAATGTTTTTATAGTTTATTATTAAATTCATTTTTATCTTTGAATGGTAACCAGAAACGTTTATCCTACGGAATCCCTCACTTTGCGTAACACACGCACATGGCCACTTTTATTTATAAATGTTTTATTTCTATAATAAATATGCCTTGTTTAATGGTGTAAGTGCTTTACGAGGAAGAGCGCAATAGCGTCAGCGCTGCAAATTTGTGGCATATGAGCTTGCCTAATGGTATAATATTAACGTAGCTTATAGACTGAGTGTCACTAGGCAGTTGCCTACCTAAAACATTCTTACTTAGACTGCCCGAATGGCGTCGTAGTTTAAGTGGTAATCACCCCGCTGCCGGCGCGCCGAGGGTGTAAGATCGGTTTTTCTTTAACAAATTTTTCTGCCGCCATATTTGTCGATTGATCTTCACTGAGCTCGTATACTCCTACGGCTGTTCCTCGGCATATATATCTACTGCAACTTTAGCTTACTTCTCAATCCTAACGGACAACGGACAGCAATAGTAATTACTTTTTACTTTTGCTGACCGCTCGGATGGTGTAGGACAGTAGTAGTCTCCATGTCATCGCTAAGTGTTGTGTGATCAGATGGGTAAAAATTTTGAAATGCTTTTCTCTTGGTTTGACAAGAGTAACATACCTAATAGTACATATAGTAGCTCCTTACCTTTGTTAAAAAAAACACCTGACTGATGCAGAGGGTCTCGGGTTCGAACGCACGTCACGCACCTCTGAGTTTCGGAAGTAATATGACTTTTCGAAATTATGTGCGTATTGATTGACAATTATCGCCTGCTCCGTGCCTCGGAGAGCACGTTAAGCCGTCGGTCCCGGCTGCCTTGAACATCTATGGCAGTCGTTATTGGGGAAGTCGACACAAAAGATCCCACTGGGTCGAAGTGTCGCCGGTCTGTACTGACTGGCCTCCACACAAGATAAGATAAGATAAGATACCTGACTGATACCATTGATTAAGCCTATTTCATTTAATATTGAATAATAATTATTATTATTTGTCATTTATTTATTTATATCATTATGTGCATTTTTTTATTTGTATTTCATTATTTGTATGTCATTATTGTATATCGTTATTTGTATTTCATTATTTATATTTCATTATTTGTAATTCATTATTTTTATTAATTATCAGTAAATTACTATTTGTTACTTTGTCCAATTTCGTCAACTGTATGTACGTTTTTACTTTGCATGTTGTGATGATGCTTTGCATGCATTGCCTTCTGTAAGTGAGGGTGCACAATTAATATTATATATTGACTTAACACTTTTGTATTTAGCTTTAAGTTGTGTGCATCTTTGTAGATGGTCCAATAAATAAATAAAATGTAATATGATAGTTAGCTATCCGCATAGCCCTGAACGCCGCTGAGCGCAAGTGACTGACTTGAAGGGTGTTCGTTTACTACTATACCATACCTACACTCAATTCTGCTCCGTTCAGAAAAATAGCAGAGGAACGACGCTACACAGTACTTCCTCCATCGTTACTGGATTGTGCAGATACCTGGACTATTATTTGTTTAGGTTTTTGCAAAATAGGAGCACATGAGCTGGTGCCATCCACCGATCTCCGAGCAGTGTCTTCATAAGAGTATAATATATATGTATGATATGCAGTTTTGTAAATATCACACTGTTCGCCGTCTACAGCGTAAGTACTCTGGCACTTGCGCTTCATGCTGTTACAGAGAATTAGTCGTGACATGGCATTCCAGTTATCTCCCACTGGACTACATCTGCTATTTATTTCCCGCTCCTTCTCCTTCCCACTCCCGTTCCTAAAGGGTCGGCAACGCGCAAGTGATGACTTTGGTGTTGCAGGCCTCTATTGGCTACGGTGACCACTTGCCATCAGGTGGGCCGTAAGCTTGTTTGCCACCAAATTCGTATAAAAAAAACGCAGAACTTTCGAGTTCGATCCAAAGCATCATCACTGACTTTTCGAATTCATAGTTGTTTAGTTATTTAACCAAAATAATATGAGTATATAATGTACCAACATCTCACAAAAAGCACATGTAATTATTGAGCGCCACGGCCTAATCTCGAAACCTTGGCATGCATGCATAAAAACTGGGCCGAATATGATGCAACGGCGTTGCGTCACATCTCCACGGATCGATCGAAAGATTGACCCACATTGCAGGCTGTATGCCGTGATTCATATACGTATATTATTGTAATTATAGTTCAATAGGTTTTATAAGGTATTGTTTTAATTCAGGGTTAAAGATGAGACGTTTTAAACAAGTCTTTATGGATTGGACTTGGATGTATGTAGCAGTATTATTAATGTAAAGAAATATTCGCTTTGCTGTGTGCGACTGCTGTCCATGAGGTCTCAGGTTCGGTACTTTGACTGTACCGATAACGTAGTGGTTCAGGTGGTCTCGGCACTCCCCTGCAGCGAGTGTTACGGATTCGAATCCTACACGGGATAAAACTTTGTGTGATCCGCAAACGGTTGTGCTGAATCTGAATGTTCTTTTTATATGTTGTTTGAATGTTTCTAAAGTCTCTCATGACACAGGCATTATTCGAAGTACGGGAGATGTTGAAATTAAACTACTATATACGGATTTTATCGTGTTGTTTATTTAACACTTTATTACATAATTTAGACGTTTCGGTTGCTTTTCAGCAGCCATGGTCACAGGGGGACGTTGGGGAAAGTGTAAACTTAAATATAAATAGTTTTAATAATTTAATTAGCTTAAAATTACTAAAGTTTAATAGTAGTAGTGGTGTACCAGTTTCTAAATTATGTAATAAAGTGTTAAATAAACAACGCGATAAAATCCGTATATAGTAGTTTAATTTCAATGAATAACATTCGCGTAAACAGAAGACAATATTACGGGAGATGTGTTTTAAAAAGAAAAAGATATTTGTGTTGAACTAAGTGTTATTGGATTTATTATTAAGAAATTATCAACAGCGTCATGGAGACTGGCACTGTGCTTGGTAAATGGTATCAGGCTCGCCATCTTTTACTAGGATCCTCAAACCATAGCTGGTGGCTATAAATCACGTCTACTTTCTTCTTTAAGGATATTTGTGTAAGGCTATATACCTACAAGGTAATTAATAGATAACCTGGAAATGTCTTATAGTGGAACTGATGGTCGTTCAGAAAATATATGAAAAAAATCTATCCTAACAAACCTTGATAGTGTTCTTTTTAAATTACCATGTATAACTTTCTTGTATCCATCGGTTTTTTGTTGATTTATTATTAAACACTAATTATGCTAATAGATAGACAGTCAAAAGTATGCTATGCTAATATAGCTTGCACTTTTTAATATATTTCTTTTCCTAATTTTTTTTTATTATTATTTTATTTTTTAATTTTTTCCGCACGGCCTTCTGTTCTACTATAAGACATTTCAAGGTTATCCATTAATTACCGGACACCCTGTATGTGGAGATAATTTTTCTGACTTCTGTTATTTAGTGAACAATTGTACACTGTGTGAATAGCACAGTAATTTAAGTGATAACATTATATGCGTTATTAAAAGAAATTGTATTTGAATCACAGAGTATTTTTTGTACCCAACAAATCAGTTTAAATCGCAAATAGTCTGTGTATTTTCTGTATATATCGTTTCAATGTCAAAACTTAACAGAATAAAGTTAAATACTTAATAATAGCACAAACTTTTAACTATCTTGGCAGGTATAAAAGTTGTCGGTTACTGTCGACTGTACTCCATAAGCACTACAATATTATTATCCTTATTTAATATTATAAATTTAAAAGTAACTCTGTCTGTCTGTTACCTCTTTACGACTCAACCACTCAATCGATTTGGATGAATTTTGGTATCTACAGAGTTAGTTTAAAAGCTAAGGGAAGGACATATGCAACTTTTTTTTGCTGAAGATACCACGCGTTCGTAGCCACGCGTAAAACCTTGTGTGCGTATGTAATATATAAACCGACTGAGCAAACATTTCATATATAGGCCAGAGTGGCAAAAAATCCAGCTGGTAGTAAGCTGTTACTATTACCCATTACCTTCTCCCTTCTCCCTCTTCTCCCTAGCCTTTATTATTCCCAAGTCACTTAGGGTCGGCTTTTTCTGGCCTAACCGGATTTGACTGGATATCAGTTTTTACACGGAGCGGCTGCCACCTGACCTCCGCAACCCGAAGGCTAACGATACCCTAGACCAGTGTCAGGATATTAGGGGGTACTGACTTTCCCAATAACGATTACCATAGATGTTCATGGCAGCCGGGACCGACGGCTTAACGTGCTCTCCGAGGCACGAGGCACTATTACCCATTACCATTCACTCTTTATTAATTAAAAATAATAAAAAGATAATTATTAAATATACAACAAAATTCTTGCACGGCTCATCAAAACATTTTTACAATTTCTTAGGAAACATCTTGTGATGCCATCCATTCAATCTCATATTTAGATCATCACAAGAAATAAAAGGACCTTCAAATTGTCTCGTAATATCTTTATTTATAAAAAAAAATATGTAGTAACAGCGCTGTGTAATCTACATACATAATATACACCGTAATATTCAGCGTTGCAAATGGTACATTTGAGTAACCTAATTCATTCTATCATGCCATTCTTTCACTCCAAAATCAACCTTATCTCATCAGAATTATAGCTGGCTTTCCAACGTGCTCAACACAAGTTTTGGTTTAGAATTACGTAAGATTTTAAGGTCATAGTGATTGCATAACGCCTTCGCGAGAACTGCCATTGTAACAAGAGCTCTTGAAATGTACTGCAGACCTACAGCTGCTTGTAATTTGAATGGTGGGAGGGAGCCGAGGAAGGTCAAGTTAGCTGGTCAGATACATGATTTGTGTTCGCTAATTTTAGAATGTTAGTTTTGAAATCACGTTAGGCACTATTGGTTCTAATTTTGTTATAAATTACAGTAGGTGTATAGATCAATCGAATTAGTTACCAATACTGCATGAAAAAATGAAATTGTCTACTTTAGTTGTCTTATGATTGAAGATGTAATTAGTTTTAGAATGTGTATTGTCTATACTCGCCGCTGGGTATGTACATAGTCTATGGCTATTTGTCATATTTGACATTTTTGAATTAATTGACAAGATCATTAATGTCACATAGACATTTGTTACTATAATGGCGGAGAGGAGTCATCGATATAATTGATCAATTAATCTTACTGATATTAGTGTTGTTTTTGTTGTAGCCCAAAGAAGAACGATCGTTATAATTATCCGTCAATCGTCATTTGGCTGACTGTCTATTAATCTATATATTTCATTATTTTTATTTTCTCTATTTTCTTCCTGACGTTGGCAAAATCACAGGTACTTGGTATCTAGTTAATCGATGGAGCCAATTGACACCGAGAAAAGATGGATTTGAATCAATTAATCATTAAAAGACCACATTAATTAGCTTGCCAGTACATTGCAAGAGAGGCTGGGCTATAGCTTAATACTTGGATACAGTGTCCGGGTTGGCCAAATATTATTGGTCTGGAAAATTTTGTGTAGCAGTAGACTGGTGAAATAAACCTTGTATATATTAATAGCCCTCTATAACGTTAGACTTAAAGCTGGGAAACATGAGTATTTAGACCTCTGCTTACCCGTTCAGGGACATTTAAGCATCAGTCGTTCTGCCGTCGTACGTTTTTGTAGAGGCGGAGCACTTTAGTACTTTGATGGTATATTAGTGTCGACCAAAACGGTTTTAGACCACCTATAATCAACATCACGAGTGGCATAGTGGTCTAAATGGTCACCTTGCTTCTGCCACTGTGCTGATTGTAGTGGCTTCGGTCCCCACGCAAAACAAAAAATTGTGTGATCTATAAGCAGTTGTTCCAAATTTGGGTGTTTTTTCTGTACGTTGCAGCGGACTTTACAAACATTTCAAATGTTTATAAAGTCCGCCTGAGACACAGAAATAATCCTCATGCGAGAGATTAAAAATAAAAATGAAAATAGGAGTGAGACATCTCTGCCTACCCTTTTAAGGATATGCAGGTGATAAAAATGCTATTGGATCTTTCTTTTAGTACATTGTCAGTAGCACACGGAATCTGGTAATATGCTCAGTAGACGACATATTACGTATATCCTTAAAACATCTTAGAGAAATGTAGATATAATAGAACTCTGACTACCCCTTTAGATATGTAAACACATACATGTGTGACATTGCTAGGTTAACCAGTGTCAGTGCTAGTTGTGAAGAGGTCGCCGGTAGAGATGCCTGTAACATCGCATTATACGCAGTGCCACGCTTTACTGAGCTGATTCTCATTGCCATCCGTGTCGAGACAACACTGACTTGTAGGGTGACTATGTTGGTATATACTTGATATAAGGAAGAAATGGTAATCTTAATCCTAACGTATGTTATAAGTTCGAATGTGACTTTGTCGGTTATGCTTTCGAGCTTTGACTACTTCACCGATCATCATGAAATTTTGCATATTGCCTTTCATCCAGAAAAATAGCACTGTTACTAACCTAACCTGGCTGAGAGATGCGGAGAATACAATTTACCCAAGGACCAGGCCCCATAAAATCGGTGCTAGTGCTTGGTTCTGTACCTTGCTATAACTTCCATGCCATGTTTATGGAGACCCGTGACCACGTATTACCAGTTCGTCCCTCTGCCATCTTAGGCAATGATAACGATATAAAACTGTCTAGTCTCATAAGACCTTTAACTTAAGTTTGTGTGTGATGTACCGGATTCATTTTCCGATTCAGGCAAAGTGTAGCTTCGCTTTTATTTCCCTCAGAAAGTACTTTTTCAGGATGAAAGGTATGCTTTGCTGTACTCCTGATCAAAATTTCATGATGATCGGTCAAGTAGTTAAGGCGTGCAAACGAAACAATCAAACTTACACTCGCATATATTCGCCTCTATTTCGTGGGTACTAGAATAACAAACAAAATTTAATGCAATTCCTAATATCAAAATCTACCTAATATCTAAATCTCTGCCGACCCCTTTGTGTGTATATACAGGTGCGACTACATCTAGGCAGTTTGAAAATATTAGTTACCTTTGTCTAAAAATATAACGTACCGCTTACTAACTAAATAGGAAAAGCAATAAATCCTAACCGATGCTGACCTTAGGCAAACAAAAACCCATTAATTTACGAAATTATTGATTTGAACTTGAATACGTATATTTAAGATTCCGGTTTTAAATTAACCCAAGGTGTATCGTTACGCAAAAATCCATCTAATGAATTTAATTTGCTATTTTTAATCTGTTACATAAGGTGTTGGAGTCGTTGAGAAAATATATTTGCATGTGATGTTTATTGAATAGACTTTTTTATACAACATAAACGGCTAATGAGCTTACTGCACTGTGTAAACGGTTACCGGGTAAGTTGGTTGTGGAAAAGGAATTATATTTGGGATGAAAGGAAAGTAATGGGAAACATGATGATCAATATATGGTATAATGGCTGCAACATCTTGTTGCTATGAGTTGTAAAATACTGAAATTATATTCAATTGGCGATTTAAAAGAAGAGCCTTGAGTTTCTTGCAAGTTTCTTCTTATAGGTACAACTCTTTGCCTGAACCTACCAACTAACCTAAATGTAGCTTCAGTAACTTAGTAAACTCACTAACCTATATATTTTGACGTTCATAAGTGTTACTTTATGGCCAAAATGAATAAATGATTTTTGACTTAGACTATGTTTGATTCAGTTCCTATAATAACACAGTTAACATATTGGATAAGAAAATTAATCTTAGCCTTTTAGGGGCTTACATACCGACATACCGACATGTAATATCAATTGAAATTAAACTACAATATACGGATTTTATCGCGTTGTTTATTTATCACTGTATTACATAATTTTGAAACTGTTACACTACTAATACTATTGAATTTTACTAATTTATAAGCTAATAAAATTATTTAAACTATTAAAACTATTTATATTTAGGTTTACACTTTCTCCGACGTTTCGGTTGCTTTTCATCAGCCATGGTCACGGGGAGACTAAGATGGTAGTTGTCTCAATGTTCCAGTGTAGTTATTTCAACGTACCCGAACATAATTTAGTCATGGGTGTTTCTATTTACGCAGAATGAGCTCAAAGTATCATGAAGTCTAGCTGTGGACGTGTGTGGTCTGTGCAAGAAGAAACAAACCACAGATAAGCAACAAGCAAATCCGTATATAGTAGTTTAATTTCAATGAATAACATTCGCGTAAACAGAAGACAATATTATGTAATATCAACGTAGATATAACCATCAATAGCCTAGCGGGAGACAGTTAGACAGAGGTCTCAATTTCAATCCCATGACACGCACCACTTACTTCAAAGCAATGTGCGTATTAATTAGTTATCGTTTGCTTGGACGGTGTAGGAAAATATCGTATGGAAACATGCATATCTAAGAATTCTCCCGCACCTATGTATGTCTGCTGACCCGCAGTGTGCTAGCGAGGTGGACTACAACCTTACCCTTCTCACACTGAGATGAGAACTATGAATAATTCCTGTGTCCCGGGGATACAAACTTTCAAACTACGGGCATAAAGAACAATCAGAGTCGAAACAATTATTGGTGGATCACAAATTTGTCCCGTATGGGATTCGATCCCACATTAGTCGGCATAGCGGCACTGTCGAGGTGACCATTTAAACCACGACGACATCCGTGCATTTGCTATGCAAAATAAAATTGCAATATTCAAAATTGTTTGATCTCGCATTCGAATGTTGATTGTAGTAACCGAATATAATTCGAATGCCTCAAATTTAATCAAATAATCGAAACTTATCACAGAGAAGAGGCCTGTGCCCAGCAGTGGGACAGTTTAATACAGGGTTGATATTATATATGTTGATTGACGAGTCCAAGAGTGTTGGCACATTTTTACAGCAGTAAAGATTGTTAACGTAGACTCTGACTACGTAAATCACTGAGCCATTTGAAGTCTATATAGGTGATATGATGCACATGTTCTCTCCATCATGGTCACCATACGGCATGCGTACAAGTGTGTTGTAGTTCCCATAGTTAGTCGCTTGTTACAAACGTTACTCGCAGTTGCACCGTGACATAATCCGCTTACCCACTAACTGCCGGATGCTTCGTAGGGTTTACACTTAATTATTGTTAACAAACTGCTTGTTAAATTAAACTTTTTTAAGTTTAAGTAGTTCAAAGTACTATAAAAGTAGAGTTATGAAAATTAAACCGCGACAACATCTGTATAAAGTAGTTTAAATTTTTAACAATTGCGTTAACGTAAGACATTATTATATTGCATATTATTTGTTTTTTTTAAATTTAATTTGTTGTTGAGTCGGGTGCACTCATCATATTTAAAACTGCCATCGATGTATTACTAAATTGTTTTTATTCACTACTTATTAATGACGTCAGGAAAACTTATCTTTTAATTATGTACCTTTTTTGAGGTTCAAGCTATGTTTTACATATCTTTAAAATATATTGGGCATCTGTAACAATGAATAATAAATAAACTTAACCTATTTATTTAATTTATTATAGTGCAGGGATCATTTCAATCTCAAATATCAATATTTAATATATTTTTAGATTTAACTTATTATCACGCTTGTATTGCTGTTTAGGTTTTAGTAAAGGTGCGTCGCACTTACATTTTACTTGTTTAGACACATTCGCCTAATAGCCATAGTTGCAGACTACTGCAACAAAACTATTTCTAGTAGAAAAACTATTATTAATATTTTTCTTCCATCTCACGATTGGCATTTAGGCTTTCTTAATAACCACAGACCAAACCATGGTGTCTACATTATGCAATTAGCATAGGTAATTAATATTTACTTATCAATTATGAAAATCGATTAGCGAATACTTTATGGCGGCAATAAACCCATTAAATCACGGTAGAACGACTTATTTACAAGCTAATTATGGTCTATTAATTAAATACCATATAGAAAGATCATAGGTTAATAAACTATTAAATAATTAATGACTTTGTTAACTCACGTTCTTAGTCTAAACTTAAAACATTAATTTAACAAATTTTATCAAAATTGGTTTTAATTATTTTCACATTTTCAATATGTTTTGCTCGAGATGTCGTAGGCGTTAACTAAAGTTCGCTTTAAACATATTACTTTCCTTATCTAATAAAACATAACTTGACTCAATAAAACTTAGCTCCCATTTTAATTGAAGCCTAAGCTACCACATAGTTAAAACCACATCAAAGTTCTTTCATGACACAAGTACGAATAGACAGACGAAAATTCTACTAAAATGTATGTAATAAGTCTAGTCTAAGATAATTGGTCAACAATTCGTTTGATATTCTTAATTTTACCCACATGCCCAAATGGCACAACGGGCAAAGGGTCTACGGGTTTGAAGCCCACACTAGTCAATTACTTGTATGATCCTCAAGCTATATTCGGAGTAAAGGTGTACTTTGGGTTCGTTCATTGAACATTTGTAAGTCCCAGATACAGGGATTAAACCCTTGTCTTTTTTTTAACAATACTACTAAATCATGTATATGTAAATTACAAATGTGTGTGTATATAATACAAGGACTAATTTTGTAATATTATGACTATAACAGGCTTTTATATTACTCCATCTCTTTCAATTTCAACAGAAGCTTTCTTTATAGCGAAATAATTTTAATGTACCTACATAAATTATTTTTCGTTGTCAGATCGGCGATTTTATTAAAAGGCTGCAACTATGGGTCGTATGTATGCACCTGGAAAGGGTATTTTTCAGTCGACGCTTGCATACCGCCGCAGTGAACCAACATGGTTAAAACTGACCGCTGATGATGTAAAGGGAAAGATTTTTAAACTTGGTAAGAAAAGCTTCAATCTCTCCCAAAACAGTGTTATACTTAGGAATGCCCATGGTGTTGCATAAGTCAGATTTGTCAAAAGATCCTCCATATCACGAAGGCTATGGGTCTTGCCCCCGACCTACCTGAGGATCTCTACTACGCAATCAAGAAAGTTGTAGCCATGAGGAAGCACTTGGAACGCAACTGGAAAGACAAGGACAGCAAATTCAGGCTGATTTTTGTTGAGTCCAGGATCCATATACTAGCCCGCTACTCAAAGACAAAGAGCGTACTCCCACTTAACTGGAAGTACAAATCAAGCACTGCTTCCGCTCTGGTGACCTAAGTTAAAATAAACTAACTCTAATTATATACATAATATTTTTGCGAATATATCAAATATATATTAATTGTAGGTAAGGTAAATCCATGGTGCCCGCCAAACTCTTTTGGAAATATGCACCATCTGTGCAATCAACAATTACATTTTGTTTTGTCTAATTAACTTAATTTTGTTTATTTTGAAAGCTAAAATATTTCGTCTCTAGCCATGCCATTACTTAAGACATTTCGCTCTGGATACGAATCGCGAGTCAGTGAGTGGTCTGTAAGGTATAGGGAATTGCTCAGTTTGTTAAGGTGCTTCGGCTTGGCGTGTACATTAATCATAGTAATAAATGCATTGCTTTTTTAACATCTTATACCCAAAACAAACTAAATATGATAATAAAGTTGCAGTAAATTGTTAAAATATGCCTTTTCTTGATATACATAATATTGCAGTATTGTCACTTATAATTGACTGAAAATAAGCATTTGATGGATTGAATAATATCTATATTTATTATAAAAACGATACATTATTTATGTAATAAAGAAGAACATGTTATGAAAAACAAGTATCTTATTAAAAATGCACGTTTATTTATATGGTAACCCAGAATGGAGCTCAAAAAAAGAAAAATGGCGGTGCCTATGATTGTTATCAGTTTAAATATTTATTTATGCGCCCTTTTTTACCGAAATATTTCCTGCAACGAGGTATTGTTTAATATTTTTTAATTAATTAATTATAATTATTTATAAATAGATTTTTACTGAGCAATTTGTCTACGCAAAGCCGAAAGTGGTTATCCCCTTTCAGTAGCAGCGCAGTCTATAAAAATGTAACTCATAGGTATACTACACTGCCTACTCTTTTGGAGGTATAGAGACTTGAATCTATATAATATAATAATAATATTACACATTAACAGGGCTGTATATAAACTGTGTATAATAATAACAATGTACCCACTGAGAATGTATTTTCTATTAAGTCAACAATTTTTTTTCTTTTTGTGTCACTTTTGGGCATGGTCCTTTTCTCAGTACAAGAAGGGTTAAGCTATATTCCACCACGCTGGCCGTAGTGTAGGTCGTCAGAATTTATATATCTTTAAGAACATTATATAAAACTCTCAGACAAGGCAGTTTCCTTGCGATGCATTACTTACCCGTTGAAGCGAGCGATATTTAACTATTTAATACGCACATAACTTCGAATAGCCAAGATAATGCGTGATATGTGTCGTTGAATCGAACTTAAGACCTTTGCGTTGCAATCTAAACGTATCGAATGAGCTATCGTTTCTCATATATTATGTAAAACCTAAAACACAGTAGCTGAAATGTAGGTGTACTACTCTACCTACTTTGGAAATAAATCTATTTACTTATGTAATAATAAATACTATATATAAGAATTTATGTAATGTGTACGGACAGCCCTGGACCCACAGCATCACAGGGATGTGCGCGGCGGATGCTAACCTACTACTACGTAACGGGACTTGCGCCGAGGGAATAGTGTGGACCTGACTGTTAAAATGTTGCTTTAACATATGATGTGACTTGGGATCCAGTAATTTAAATAGTAAAACCCAAGAAGAAGCAAACCACAGATAGACTTTATGATACTTTGATCTCATATTGCGTAAATGGAAACACCAATGATTAAATTATGTTCGGGTACTTTGAAATTACTATACTGGAATATTGAGACAACTACCATCTTAGTCTCCCCGTGACCATGGCTGCTGAAAAGCAACGGAAACGTCAGGGAAAGTGTAAACTTAAATATAAGTAGATTTAATAGTTTTAATAATTTAATAAGCTTAAAAATTAGTATTATTAATTGTAGTAGTAGTGTAATAGCTTCTAAATTATGTAATAAAGTGTCAAAAAAACAACGCGATAAAATACAAATATAGTAGTTTAATTTCAATGAATAACATTCGCGTAAACAGAAGACAATAATTATTATATGACGTGATATTATTACGATATTTTACATATTGGTCATTGTTGGTGATATTTACATAGTTTCATATATCTATATCCCAAAATAGGTAGGAACACTTTACATCAACTATGATTTTAATCCGCTGTAATAGGGAGCAAGTCTAATGCCGTAAACCGAACACAGTTTTAGACTACATACCGAGAATTTCTTGACAGAAAATCCTAAAAACACTATGCCTAACCCGGCAATCAAACCTACATTCATAGCAGCAGTTGTTTACAAAACCACGGCGACACGAAGTAATCAAAAGCAATAAGGGATCAGTAACGTTTATTTGTCTCTCGTTTAATCCTTACCGATGTTATAGGGAGCGAGCTTATTGTATTAACATGTAATTAATTAATGTTATTATTAAGGGAAATCTTTACATATAATATAATAGGAGATATTTAAGAAAATTGATGTAAAGAGTACTTATAAGAACTATAGCAGCCCAAACAATTATTTCAGAGTTTTCGTCTGTCTGTTCGTACGCGTATCGAGCAAAAGCCACTGCACTGTTTTGAGCGGTTGCATGTTTTATCTTGATACGCCTAGAATTCTAATATAATATGTGCAGGCGGTTCTTATTACATGCAAAGACATAGACAGGTATTTAGTTCCATATTACGCATACTATGTTATGGGCAAAAGCTAGTGATTAATCAATTCGAACCAATTCTAAAACATCGAAACAAAAACTGACACAACTCGCATCTGTGGGTAATATGTTTTTGGTTATTTCTAATAAAACTATCTGAAATACAGTGATGCCTTACAAAAAGCGTAGCTAATAGCCAAACTAACCGTAAAATTGCTGTCTTAACCATTAGTGTCTGAAATCATTGTTTTTTTAGTCAAATATAACACAACTTTACGTCATCAGATGTCATTTTTACGTCGGAAATCTGTGTAAGATTATTGTTTTTTTATAATAAGAATTATCATGAATATTAATCTATCAAAATTGTCGTATTTTTCAGTGTCTTCGAAGTCAACCTACGTCTTTAAATTTTTTAATCACGTTAACTGTCTTGCTGGTTCCATAACTTAAGTAGCGTGCAATTGTAAGGTCTTGGGTTTAATGACCGTGTCAGATAAAGTGTTATCGGGTTTTCCTGCCAGGAATTCTAAAACAACATAGAAATTTAAAATGTGCTTGGTAGACGACACTACATCCATCCATTACGGTGTAATTAAATCAAAAAGAGCAAAATTTGGGTATAATATACTTCAACCTACTCGACATCTTGACTCAACAAGTCTTCAAAGTTTCTGTTATCTTGCTTTATTTCCAAAAAAGACAATTTTCTTACTAGGTATCAATCCTGTTCTCGCCACTTTACAAACATTCAAACAACGGACACAAAGATCACTCAGAATCAGAACAACCATTTGTTTATCACACAATTTTTTTCCAGTGTGAACATCGAAGCCACCACATTAAACATCCAACAAACGATGTTAAAAAGTCATCTAGTTCACAAAGTGACATTTATGAACGTCAAAGGTCTTCCTATATGTTATCTCCCAGTCGTATCCACGCTACTCTCTCGCGGCATGCCGTGTCGCGTGCTGACACACTGCTCCACATGCGACCATTGATAAAGTGCAGATAACACTTTTTATGTTCATCTCTCATACAAGTAAATGAAACGGATTAAACTATGCGCGTATTAATCTCTCATGGGTGTTATTTAAGTCATTGACACGGTTTTAAAGTAAAACGGAGTATTGGAGCGGTGCGTTCAGCGTTGGCGTTCTGTAGTATTATAGATTGTCTGCACGGATGACGTAGTGTGTTAAGGGGTCATATTATCACTGCTACAGTCTAGTTATTCGAAAATGTTGTGATTCACAAATAGTTGTCATGAGTCTAGATGTCCGTTTTTTGAATGTCTGTAAAAGTCCCCCGCGATATAGGAATTATTTTAGGGAGTTCTCTTTTTATTTTTACTCTTAGGAATAAAAATTTATAGGTAGGTATATACAGGGTGATTTTGAAATCGTGTAATTCCTTTTAACCACGCATTCTACTGGTGATATAGAATAACCCTGACCATATTTTTTCTTAATTAGAATAATGGTTTCGGCAAAATTAGAGTACAGATTTTTTTCATGAAATGATTTCAAATAGTCATATTTTAACCACCTGACACAATCTTAATATTTTACTAATTTAAAAATAATAACATAACAATAACTGATGTCGTAAATAATAAGGGGCAATAAAAAGGACCGCCCGTTATTATTTACGACATTAATTATTAATATGTTTTTTTATTTTAATTAGAAAAAAAATAAAATTGCCTCGGTTGGTTAACATATGACTATTTGACACCATTTCACGAAAAAAATGGAACAATAAATTTTCAAAAAAAATAATTCTAATTAAATAAAAATATGGTCAGGGTTATTCTATATCACCAGTAGAATGCGTGGTTAAAAGGAATTACACGATTTCAAAATCACCCTGTATAGTCTATGTAGATATTTAGTTTATATCAACGTTGTAATTATTGCCTGGTAATTCATACATATGAACCTATCTCCTTCTAAATTCCACGTTTACGAAATCGCGGGCAAAAGCTAGTTTACAGCAAACAAGAAATATTATTAATCGCATCATCACAATACAATAGCAAACAACGTATTTTTTAACTTATCCTTCATAATACAAATACTTAAGTAATTTAATTATCATAACGAAATTTTAACAAATTGTATGCAATAATTTGACGGGCAATGCAAAAGTTAACAAATTTGTTAGAACGTGATGATATTGCTACATTGGGTCAAATTTTCGGAATGATAAATGTAATTTTCTGAAAACTGATTAGTTTTTAGTATATATGTTGACTTCAGAAGGTGAAAAGTCATTCGGATTTGCAGAAGTTGTCAGTATTCAGTCAAAATGTTGTGCCTATTAGTAGCTCTGGTTTGTGTAAGTATTTTTCATTTTACCTTTATATTAATTTCTAATATGACATGTTTTTATTTGTGTTCGGTCCCTATATACAGGTGTCCGGTAATTAATGGATAACCTGGAAATGTCTTATAGTGGAACTGATGGCCGTTCAGAAAAAAATATGAAAAAAAATCTATCCTAACTACTACCTGAGATATGTATTTTTTTTTAATTACCAAGTATATCTTTCTTGTATACTAAGCCATAAATGAATGAAATCCATCGGTTTTTTGTTGTTTTATTATTAAACACTAATTATGCTAATAGATAGACAGTCAAAAGTATGCTATGCTAATATAGCTTGCACTTTTAATATATATTTTTTTTTCCTGCACGGCCTTCAGTTCTACTATAAGACATTTTAAGGTTATCCATTAATTACTGGACATTCTGTATAAGGACCATTACTAGTTTAAAGCCAAGCCATGGTAGATCGTTGTGCTGCCAGGCAGTGATCTTGAGGTCGATCCTAGGGCACCTCTGACTTTTCGATATAATGACCATAATTAATTTAAATTTTAAGTTTGATCGTTATTAAGGTTTTATTGTCTATAACTCTACCCTTATAATTGCATTTCATTTAATCACTTACTCCACATACATATGTAACCATAGATACGAAAAATTCTACGACATCAGCCGAACAATGCCGAAATACTACGAACGCGATTCGACTGCTTGTGTCAAATGCATGGTTGTGTGCGTGTAGTGTTTTTATTATAATGTATTTCTAATGCATATTTTATACTCCTTCTCCATATAAACTTTATTAGTAATGTATCTTTCATAAATTTACACCCAACACATAATTAATTTGATACCCATATTGAGGGAGTTGTGAAAAAGAAATGTAATTCACCATTTTGTGGTGGCGGCCATCTTGGATTTGAAATTTATCATAATGTATAGTATTCTACTAGTCAAGCTCTTTCATTTAATACTCATATTGAGGGAGTTGTGAAAAAATATGAAATCCGCAATTTTGTGGCGGCGGCCATCTTGGACCAATTTTCATTAAACATAACTAAGAACACTCCCTAATTCACCTTTCAAACAAAAAAACAATATTAAAATCGGTTCATTTGTTCGGGAGCTACGATGTAACAGACAGAAACACACACACACACACACAGAGACACGTCAAACTTATAACACCCCGTCGTTTTTGCGTCGGGGGTTAAAAAGGGATACAAAGTATTACTTCACGTATTAGTATATAGATAAAAAACTTCTTGAAAAGGCCTGCATAAATATCAGAGAGTTCTTCATAATGGTATTAAATACATAAAATCTACCAACGCGCAATATGCCAGCGTGGTGGACTATGGCTTAACCCTTCTCACATTGAGAAGAGGCCAACGCTTGCTTGTATACAGAGCTGATATTATTATTGATATTTCAGCTAGCAGCCACACAAGGGTGCTCAGAACCACATACAATGGTCCACATCCAGAACTACGATGGCCCCATCATACTCCACTCGTCAACCTGTGACCACCAACACTGCAACCACCAACACTGCAACCCGAGCAACCAAAACAACCAAAATAGGCATTGCGAAACCGACTGCACATGCGTATCAAGACATAGTTACAATCCTTGCAATACACAAAGTTACCCAACAACCAATTATGGTTACTGCAACCAGTTTTGTAATGATGAGCCGAAGGTTTACCCTGTAGTGGACACTGGTTACAGTAGTTATGGTAACTGCAATAGGTATGGCAATAATAATTATCAGTGTCATTGTTCTGGCTATTATAGCCGATAGAAAATGTCATTTGTATTTCTTTTAATAAAATCTTTCTTTTATTAAGTTCTTTTTTTAATTACGAAGCCTCCTTTATAATTATAATAATTCCTGTTTTGAAAGGGACTTTACAAATTAAAACAAGAGACAGAAAGAATATCCAGACTCGGCACAAACATTTGTGGATCACACATTTTTTGTGCCGCGTGGGACTTTAAGTCGAAGTCGAAATAATTTATTAATGTAGGTCACAAAGTAATACTTATGAACGTCAAAATATATAGGTTAGTGAGTTTACTAAGTTACTGAAGCTACATTTAGGTTAGTTGCTAGGTTCAGGTAAAAGGTTGAGCCTATGAGAAGAAACCTGCAAGAAACTCACGGCCACTCCTTTAAATCGCCAATTAAATATAACTTCAGTATTTTACAACTCATATCAAGAAGGTTTTGCAGCCATCATGACATTTATTACTGACTATATAAATCAAAAGCTTATAACAATAATATTAAATAAATAATTACTGAATAATGTAAAGGAGATTTTGTGATTCGAACCCACAACACACGTCGCAGTGGCAATAGCGAAGCGACCATTTAAACCAGTACGCCATCCGGGCAGTCCATTACCCTAATCCTCCTAATCCTCATTAGCTATAATTATCCTTATCCTCCTAATCCTTATTAATTATTATTAGCCTAGTGGGACACCGTTGAACTGCCACACAGCCGTCTCGAGTTCGATCCCAACGCGCGCATCTCTAACTTTTCGAAGTTATGTGCGTAATAGATAGTTAATTATTATATCTCGATTTAACGGTGAAGGAAAACATCGTTAGGAAACCTGCATGTCTGGGAGTTCTCCATTAAGTTTTAGAAGATATGTGAAGTCTGCCAAGCGGCAGTAGGCCAGCCAATCCACCACGGATTATGGCCTTAAACCATATGACGAATAATATAATACACCCCTGCGAAAATATATGTATATAATATAAATTATTACAGTACAACCAAATGCATACATTGCGAAACTAAAATTGCTATAAGCTGCGCAGGAGTGCTATGCGAAATCATTTGCAAAACCTAACGGTTTGTGCTGTTGCGTCAATCCAATATGGCGCTTGTTTTTGTTCATTTGCGCAATACTCTTACATTAATTTGTTAAAAGTTACCTAAAAGGTTTTACAATAGAGATTGACATTTGATATGTTACGTTTAATTTGTTGTGTTGCAATCGCATGTGTATGTGTGTCTGTCACGACATTTCTGGTTTGTTATTAATTTGATTGATTGCAAATATTTGTTGCAATGATTACATACTAGACGCACGCGCAGTCTGTTCTATATTTGCCGTTGAGTTAAAGGCGTTTCATGTTTTTTTAAATACCACTCCAGCTTTAGGGATCAATCCTTGTGTTGCAGGGTACTTTACAATCATACAAGAGACACAAAGCACACGCAGACCCAGAACAATTATATATAAATAAGTTTTTTTTGTCCTGTATGGAATTCGAACCCACAAAACTCTGCAGTGACAATATTGAAGCGTTCTCTTAAGCCACTACGATTACGTGCAGTGAATGGTAAGCGTTCACTGTATCCTATGACGACTGAAATACTAGGTGTATCTCTCGCTGCCGAGTCTTCAGAAAAGAAGTCTGCTGCCAACGCAAGAAATAATATTCACACTAGTCTGGAGACAGACTCTTTTGAAGAGTCTAGAATTCCTACTTACCGCAGAAAGATAACCCAAGCTTGTTTCAATCTTGCAGTCTTCTCAATTGGTGCAAAATTCTAGGTTAAATCGGGGATTTTGCTGCAAACTTTATCATACCTTATTATATTAAATCTCGCCCGACTGACGCTAAGCGTTCACCGTATCATACATTTTGCTGCAATTGCAAGCAAATAGAGTAGCCTATGACGGCTGATAATATAGTGCCGTATATTACCAGCGGTCATACGTATCTACGTTTTTTCCTGGATTGAGATTTTTACCTATTTGGAAGTATTATATTAATTAAAAAAATTATTTTCTTCGGCAGATACGTCTTTTTCCTTATAACGGCAGTATTAACGAGTCTAGATAACGATGACAACTAACCATTACTTACTGCTGTTGACGGTAACCCTGGCATTTTAGAGGTATCAGTCGCTTGTTGCTCTAAGGAAAAGGAATTAAAGATGAGATGCAATAAAAGTAATGGATGAGGTTCATTATGTGAGCTATCATAACTAAATTAATAAACATAATATGACTAATAGATAATTAATGAATGTTCTGATTATCACGGGATTTCCAATGTTGATGCGTCGATAGTATATAATAACTCATTAATTCAATATCAATAGGGATCTTAGTACATTTTATATTGAATCACTTGATTGTAGCAATTAATGAAATTTTAGATAATTTATCGATTTATAACATTTTTATCAAAAAACACTTTTAATTTTAATGAAATTACAAGTATTACAATCATAAGACTGGCTTAATTTCTATTTATCTACATATTATTGGCAATAAAAATAAAGACGGATATGACATAATTAAGACGATAAGTTTTGTTAGAGTCCTGATAAGTCAGCCAATCTGACTGTTGGGCTCGGACATTCTCTATACGAGATTGGCTATTGGCCACAAAGATTTGAAATAAATGTTCACCTCACCGTAAATGGAGCGCATGAAAAAGTGTCCACTCATAAAAGAGTGAGGTCACATATTACGTTTTCATGATAGAGCACGATTGTGTACATTTTTTTATAAGTGTGAGCGTAATAATACTTGTAATTCAGATGTCATGTTGGTATAGTGAGTCGGAGGACAACTTAACGTCCAGAGAGGTGACCATATATAAACGTATGATTTAAATCTTGCGAAAAGATCACATAGAACAATGTTCAAAAATATTTAAATAAAACAAAACATAATTCATTTTAGACAACGACTGTTTTAGGAGTAATGTTCTTGTAACAAGAATCAGGAAAAAACGAATTGCCTACATTATTCAATGTTAGTTCTACGTATCCTACCTAAACTATTTCAATATCATAAATTTAAATTAACATATATTTTTACCAAAATCCGTTTAACATCCAACAACATCCAAAATGTTAATAAGTATTGATTAACAAATTCCTGCATCCAACCAGCTCTGCCGAATAAAACGTTCGACTACGCCATCTATCGTACACGCCTGACACTAACGATATGAGGTAACGGTTACGCAAATCTTCAAGGATAGTGCAAGCAACCGTAGAACACTTGCGTAAGCGCAAATGTCGGCTTAGGAAAGGAGCGGCGTGTCAAGGCGCCCGTGGAAACTGAGCCTTTCCATTTGTTGGGCAATGGGATCGCGTAAATGGCACTGTTCTGGGATACACATAGGAAATCTTGCTGTTTACTGGGATACTTGGAGGAATACATGAGTAGATTTTTCGGGTACGCCGATATTGGTTGTGTGTTTTGATATTTTTGAAGAGAAACTACAGATAATTGCTGGATGCCTTAAAAAAAACGTACGAATATAATCATTTTACATTGGGTGATTTGTAAGTCTGCCATGACAATGTCTATCCGAAACTTCCAGTGAACGAAATATTAAGAATATACCTACCGCGAAGTTTCTTTGTTTTTCTTTAATCTTTAAAAGTGACATTTTTGGTTAAGACTACTGCACTGTACGGTTCAGTTTAAGCAAAGCGTTACTTCACTTGTTTCATGAAAAGCACTTCGTTAAAACTTTGGCATTTCTGCATTTGTACATTGTCTTTAAAACAATTAAACCCATAGTCAAGTACATAGCGAACATAATAATGTATAGTATTTATTTATTACATAAATTGCAAATACAGATATATGGGATGTTATATATGTATTGTCAACGTACTCGAATAAAAATCGAATGAAATCGAGCATATCGTTACTTAGGATATTTTGTACCTTGAATCACTTTTCTTTTAATGTTTACGCTTGTTTTGCGTTTAGCGTCACGCTTGGATATCACAGAAGGCTTGCGTAGCGTATTACACTTCCATTTGATTAATGTTGCTAAATGTCATTTCCGATAATTTACTAGATTTATATTTGACTCTATACGTACCGACTTGGGTGCAGTTCTAGGCTTCGTGCTGTCACTAAACAACATAAAAGAAAAATAGTAAAAGGCCAACGTTTCGTTGAAGCGATGGTAGCTCAATGGGTAAAGTGTCATATTTGAGATCGAGAGATAAAGGGTTATAAGTTCTAGGCCCTGGTTTGTTTTATAACCCTTTACCTCTAACGACTTCAGTACTCACAGGAGCCCACTCTGAAGATAAATATATTAGTAGAGCTGGAGTAGTAAACTAGGTATTCTAGTACAACTACAAGACTAAGAGAAACAAAGGATATCCTTATATCTAAAGTAACTATATTACCAGTTTATTGTGTTATTCAATTACAAAAGATACCTAAAACAATTAATCTACATGGTATATGCTAAAAAAGGCTACAGAACGTTCAATATTGGATTAAATATTCTACACACACACAAAAAAAAACATTTAAATCGGTCCAGCCGTTTAGGAGGAGTTCACTGTCAACACACGTACAGAAGAATTATATATATAAAGAACCATATGAGACTCGAACCCACAGTTGATCTCCTAAACCACTGTGCTATAAATTACGTATATTATATTACCGCATAATCATAAGTCTCTTGAATGCCAAACCAATAAAATCATTGAACAGGTATATCTCAGAGTTACGAATGCGCCATTACACATAACGTTATTTATGTTGTTACATTGTGTGTTGCATAATTTAAATGCGTGCTAATGACCTAAGCTCAGCCGACGCTGCTGCCTTCGGTGCAGGGTCACTGGTTCATTCTCCGCGCAAATCAATTTAACTGATATTGTGAATGCGAAAGTTTGTTTGAAATTTCTTTTTTTTTATATTTTATGTAAAATCATTTGTGTATCTGTGAGGGGTAGGTGATAATTTCAAGATACAATTTTATTTTTTGTTAGTTGTAAAGCATTTGTTGAAATGACTTTATTAAAAAAATCTGTCAAAGGAATGAAATGCATTTTTAACATACATACTCTCACACCTGTATTCCCGAAGGGGTAGGCAGAGGTGTATGACACATCTACATTTCGCCAACTATGTTTATGGTCCCACGTAATAGAGGGCGAGCCTATTGCCGTCTACCGGGCACATTTCCAGACTCCGCGCTGCTACTGAGAATTTCCTTACAGAAAATCTCAATAACACTTTGCCCGACCTGGGAATCGAACCCGAGACCTCACGATCCGCAGTCGTATACACTACCACTGGACCAACGAGGTTTTATTACAATTTTTATATCACACATTACAAATATAAATGCTTGAATTGCATAAATTAATTATGTAATATTTAAACATAGACCAAACCATCATTTATACATATACATTAGCTATGGGTTGGTAGAGGCGAACGTATTAAAGTTTAATTTCGTGACTGAATACCCCAATAACTAAATGCCCGAACTAGGAATCGAAAACGAGACTTGTTCTACAGAAATCGCATAAACCAGCGCTATGCCATCGAGGCATTTCTTTTAAAACATTATATAATGATTTATTACCTATATTGTATAATTATATTGTGACCTTACTATTAAAAACATATACACTCATCAAACCAAAGCAGCGATAGCTCAGTGGGGAGACCAACAGACTGCAATGCAGAGGTTCTTGGATTCGAACCCATGTCGCGCACCTCAGACTTTCGGAAGTTATATGAATTTTCGAAATTATGTGCGTATTGATTGACAATTATCGCCTGCTCCGTGCCTCGGAGAGCACGTTAAGCCGTCGGTCCCGGCTGCCATGAACATCTACGGCAGTCGTTACTGGGAAGTCAGTGCCCTATAATATCCTGACACTGGTCTAGCCTTAGGATATCGTTAGCCTTCGGATTGCGGAGGTCAGGTGGCAGCCGCTCCGTGTAAAAACTAATATCCAGTCAAATCCAGTTAGACCAGAAAAGCCGACCCAAGTGACTCGGAAATAATAAAGGCTAGTGAGAAGACATTCATCGAACCGATATCGAACCCCAACACTACCAATACCGTTGTAACCACTCCACCAAAACACTTATCTAACCACGCAGTCGAAATACAACAAACCGTATCGTTTTACAGTAAAATTAAGTAAACATCGTTATATAAACAACACCTATGTTATGGTAAATACTCTTCATGTTGTGTAGTCACGTCTGTAGGAAGTAAAGCCTACCTTGGAGGTGTCCTCAGAACCTTCATTGATCTTATAATTGTATCTACAAGTCTACTACGTTATAATTACTTAAGCAGTCAACATGGTAAAGGTGGTGTCAGACATTTGCTCGCTAACTTATTATATTTGCCCGCGATTTTGTTTGCGTGAACTTTGGATCGCTTGTGGTTTTTTTACGTCGAGCACCCTTTGCGTCCTATCTTCAGTTATGCTGTACAGGATCAATTAACGGTGGACTTGCGCTACTAAACTCTAAAAACAGAATCATAATCTGTTCAGTTCATTATGAGTGGTACCGAAAAAGAGAACAGTCTGAAAAAAATTATATATATATTTATACAGGATGTCCGGTAATTAATGGATGACCTTGAAATATCTTACAGTAGAACTGAAGGTCGTTCAGAAAAAATGAAAAAATAAATAAATTATATATATATATTAAAAAGTGCAAGCTATATTAGCATAGCATACTTTTGACTGTCTATCTATTAGCATAATTAGTGTTTAATAATAAAATAACAAAAACCCGATGGATTTCATTCATTTATGGTCGTAGTATGCAAGAAAGTTATGCATGGTAATTAAAAAAAAACACATATCTCAGGTAGTAGTAAGGATAGACTTTTTTCATATTTTTTTCTGAACGGCTTTCAGTACCACTATAAGACTTTCCAGGTTATCCATTAATTACCAGACACCCTGTATATAAGGTCTAATTATTGCCCTAGTATTTGTTTTAAAGAAAACATTGTTTATGTTACTCGATGTTAATATAGCTTCCTAATGGTAATAGAATATTTAAAATAGGTTGATTATTTTTGAGTTAAATCCTTACAAACAAACAAAAAATCTAATCTTTCCTCTTTATAATATTAGTATAGATATAAATATAATGTTTAGATTTAGCCGCTAGGTAGAAAAATAAAATTAGTTTTATAAAAATATCTTCAATGCACTTGTACTCTCTAATTATTAATCTATAAACCAACACAAAAATTTACCTTATCGGTGAATCAATCGTCATTCGCCCCTACGAAACGCTTTTTATTTATTTAAATTAATTATAAGAAGTTTGACTGTAACCTTGATTAGGTACATATATAATTTATTTTATTTCACAATCGCAAAACATGTTATAAAAATCCATTTATGTTAATCTCTTCATTAATTTTTCTTTGTAAAAAGACCTGAATTGCAAAAACCTCTTACTTCACATCACCGTATGTCTAGCACCACCTTAACTCAGCATAATAAATACCATGTCTGGCGCGAGCGTTATAATTATATGTCTATGAACGTCGCGGTTACACCAGCATTGCAGAACAACGTCATTTATTTATTACAACGATTACTTAACGCTATTATATAGTAAATCTGTTGTTATTGTGAATTAATAAGCATTTAAAAGGTTTGTTTATATCATAAAATCACAGAGGATTAGGTCCTCTGTGGTCTGGTCCATTATGAAAGAACATGAAATGATGAAACCAATATCAAAATGCTTTTTTTAAACAACTAAAGTGGCAAACGAGCTTTCGGCCCACCTGATGGTAAGTGTCACCCTAGCCTATGGACGCCTGCAACACCATAGGCATCACTTGCGCGTTGCCGACCCTGTAAAAACGTTTTAACACCCTTTTTGGAGAACTCCATACTGTAGTCTTGTGAGAAAACCTCGGCAGGGAGTTCATTCCACAACCTGAGCGTCCACGGAAGAAAATTCCTTTGGAACCGCTTGGTGCGCCACCAATTAGGTTGTAAGGTGTGATAATGAAATCCCTGCCGGTGGCGAGCGGTGCGATGATAAAAAGTAGCTTTTATGTGATGAGGTTCGTGTGGAAGACTTTGGGGGAGGCCTGCGTCCAGCAGTTCTCTTCTGATCCTCTGACAATGACCCATGCCATCACTATGACCCGCAAACATAAGCGCAATCTTAGCCACAGAACCAACGCCAATCCTGTTAGTTGATAACAGGTTTTAAATATATAACAGGAAATATAAGGTACCGTTATACATTAAACGAAATACTCAACACCTGTGTTTCAACAGGTATAATTTATTCAACTTTTTTTACTACTAAGATGGTAGGTGCCCGTCTGATGGTAGCCTACGATCGCTTCTACCTATTATCATGGAGTCTGCCATGCACTGCCGAACTTTGGTAAAAAGAACTATAGATGGAATGAAAGGGGAATAGAATACCAACATAGTGGGTTTGGTAAATTTACATTTAGGTTTCTTGATAGTACACATGGCTACACATCAAGTTAGACACCCTATATATGCATAACTACGCTACATACAAAATAGAGAATTGTCGGAAAGGAACAGTGCATAGTGGTGTCGATGTAATGGTAAGGATAGAGCGTCGCGTCCCGTTCACCGTGAATGGGACAAAATAACAAAAATATAACGCACTCTCTCGCACGATTCGTAGCGTTCAACTTCTAATAATTCAAAGTCCAAACAGTCTAGGTTGATGTGTCGCTGTGTGTACTTAATAAGGTTACTACCTTACTGCTGGGCTCGGGCCTCTTTTCAGTTTGAGAAGGGTTAGGCCATAGTCCACTACGCTGGCCCATAGCGTGTTGGCAGACTTCACATGTCTTCGAAAACATTATGTAGAATTCTAATATATGCAGATTTCCTTGCGAAATTTCCCTTCACCGTTAAAGCGAGCGATAATTAACGAATTAATATACATATAACTTCGACAATTCAGAGATACGCGCCTTGGAATCGAACTCGACACCTCTGCGTGCCAGACCAACAGTATACCACTAGGCTATCGCTGATACTTGACTTTTTACATTAGTAAGAGCCTCTTGCCGTCTATCGTATCTGTACTAACAATTTCTATACAGAAAACTCAATCACATTTTGGCCAACCTAGCATCAAACTCGGGACTTGGGTAGCTGTCACGTTTACTACCTCTGCGGCACTGAGACAGATATAGATATCGATTTGTAGTATACTAAGCAATTATAATATTTACTACAAATCGACAAGTCGCTTACAGCTGTGTAATGTCATGACAATTAGTTCAACATGGCGCTTGCCTATTTCCTTGTAGTTCTATTACGGAGTTTATCATGACTAGTAAATATTGCATAACATGAGCCTTTGTTTATTCGCTCGATATAGGTACTGATTATTGTTTTATAATATTCATGCAATATGCATATTTATCTTGTTGGTCTCTTAGCATAATAATATCAGTTTTTATGAACTTTTCCACTGGTGGTCACGTGTCTTCACAGTGTAAAAAGGTTTAGGCCATAGTCCACCATGCTAACCCAGTGCCGGTTGGCAGACTTAACATGTCTTCGAATATGGAGAACTCTCAGACATGCAGGTTTCCTTATGATATTTACCTTCACTGTAAAAGCGAGAGATAATTGACTATTTATGCAAATAACTTAGAAAATTCTACCGAAACATGTGTTTCGTTTTGCCTTCGATCCTGGTTCTTTTAAGTGTGTCGTGATAAAGTACCTTCTGAGGCTGTCAAAGTAGATACCTTGGCACCACTTCACGTGTGGGCGTGGAATGGCAGGCTCTGCTCTTGAACTATACGACTGCTTGCCATCAGGTGGAGTGTAGACTGCCAATAATATAACACAACTCAGAGGTGTAAGTTGGGCTCGAACTCGAGATCTCTGTGCGGCAGTATTCAGAAACGTAGGTGAAACTGCGGTAAATAGAGCGGTCCTGGAGACCGAATTTCGGTCACAGCGGCCAATCTTAACGGAGACTGATTATGGCGCAGGAGATATTATAGAGCACAAGTGTGTACGTAAACACAAGTGCACGCTCTGAACCTAACTCTCATAAGCCGATGGGACCATAATCCAACACGACCGGAGAAAATCAGGTGCAGGGCCATAGTAAAAGTTAAAATCATTTATTCATTTAAGTCACAAAGCAACACTTATGAATGTTGAAATATATAGGTTAGTGAGTTTACTAAGTTACTGAAGCTACATTTAGGTTAGTTGCTAGGTTCAGGCAAAGGGTTGAGTCTATGAGAAGAAACCTGCAAGAAACTCACGGCCACTCTTTTAAATCGCCAATTAAATATAATTTCAGTATTTTACAACTCAGATTAACAAGGTGCTGCAGCCATTATGCCGTATACTACTGACTATAAAAAAATTAAAGATAATAACAATACCGACGGCTTTACTTGCTTTTCAAGGCACGGGGGTGTCTAACACCGCGAATGCCGGGATTCGAACCCGAGACCTCCTACACAGCATTCGCATTCACTGCCGCTACATCACGGAGGCAGTTAATAATATTATACCGTTAAAGAGAGAATTTGTCTATCAAACAGTTTCTCTTAGTACTACCAGCTCTTACCATTGTTAAGCCATCGATATTACGTTAATAAAATGTAATGGCGGTCGTCAATTGAGATGATTGGATTGTTGTGGGAGTCGCCGGTTTGGGTACAGACTTATTAGCGTTATGTAACCAAATAGTTTGTAAGTCGCGTTCTCAAATTAGAGAACTCTATTTTATTTTCTTGCTTTAAAAATACAATTTACTTACCACAAATAAATCCTATGTCACCTTTAAAAACAAAACAATGGACACAAAGAACACTCAGACTGGGAAAGACTATATGAAATAATAATATCAGCCCTGTATTAAACTGTCCCACTGCTGGGCTCGGGCCCTTATCAGTTTGAGAAGGGTTAGGCCATACAGGCAGACTTCACATTTATTTTAAAGAACATTATGGAGAACTCTCAGACATGCAGGTTTCCTCACGATGTTTTTCGTCACCGTTAAAGCAAGCAATAATTAACTATGTGTAGATTACACAAATTTTATAATACTTCGTCTGACCCGGGAATCAAAGCCAAGACCTCATCATAGACTCTGTTCACTATTACTGCGGCACCAAGGCAGTTATAATTATCTATACTAATATTATAAAAAGGAAATATTTGATTGTTTGTTTGTTCATCACCGAGCATCAAGCTTTATCATCACCGAGTAACATAGGCTATATTTTTTTTTACTTAAGTACTTTTATTAATATAAGCTAACCTACTTTTAAGCGAGCGGAGCCGCGGGCAAATTTTAGTGTTTTAATATATACACTATTAATATTGGTACACTGCTTGTCATCAAGGAATGTTAATATTAACATTTCGTATTTCCTTCAGATCATAATTAGAACCGGTTATAAATAACCAGATTTTAACGGTTTAATTCGGTTTTGTAGTTTATATTATTTGAATTCATATTCATATCGCGAGCCACTTAGCTAGGTATGTCTGTAATTTGCTATGGAGTTTAAATAATGATCTCTTTTCTCTTTCCGTGTGGTTAGTGGCCAACCTGTTGTCAACAGTTGTTCAAGCCGCCCGTAGGCCTGTGACATGGCTTAATGACTGCTGTCAATTTGACAAAAACCGGTACCGACTTTTGACGTGCCCTCCGAAGTACGCTCAGATGAAATACCACTAAGCGGCGGTCACCCATCTATAGATTGACCGCACCAAACATTGCTTAACCTCGCTAATCGTTTCCGGTCACTGAGTGCAACTGGCTATGAGCGCCTCGTAATAAATAATTATTATAGGTTATATTGGTTATACCTCCTTACGGCGATGGGCAGAGATACCAATGTCTCTGCTCATCCCTTCGGCGACCTTAGATAAAGCGATTCAAAAATTATTTCTATGAGTTCTAGCGACCGCTCTGGTTCTTGCAAGCAACAAGAAATATCCTTTTTATATACAAACTAGCTTTTGCTCGCGGTATCGCCCGCGTAAAAGTAGGTTAAGCTATGTAAGTAACAGTAATTTAAAAACAAATAATGTTGAGCCTGTTACTCAGTGATAAAAAAGCTTTCTAATGGTAAAACAATTTTTATTATCGGTTGAGTAGTTTGCCAGTTAAATCATAACAAATAAACATACAAAACATCAAATCTTTCCTCTTCATAATGTTAATATAGATTAAGCAAATCATATCACATGCATACATAACGCACTCCAATGAATTTTGAATCATTTCATTTCCTCGATGTTCTAATTGATATTATACTGAAAAGGAGTTACAGTTGAAGGAATTAAGCCTCATCACGTGACTTTTAATCATTTGTCGCTTAATACTTTTTGTTATTAAATACCTTTAGATAAACATTTTCTCATTGTGTCACCTTTTATCACCCAATGTATTATGTAATCGCTCTATTTTTGTATAAGCTATTTAATAATATGGCGTAATAATATATTTGTTATCTTCTATATTAGTATTATAACGTCGAAGAGTTTGTTAGTTTGTTTGAACGCGCTAATCTGTGGAACTACTGGTCCGAATTGAAGTTTCTTTTAGTGTTGGATAGCCCATTTATTGAGGAAGGCTATATGCTACATAACATCACACTACGACCAAAAGGAGCGGCGCATCAAAGAAAAATGTGAATGCAGAACAGGTAAAAATCTCTTATGTGACGCACATAGAAAAATGTTGCAGAACGCGTAAAAATCTCTTATGTGACGCAGACGAAGTTACGCGAGTCAGCTAGTATTAGTTAGTTAGTAGTTGGACGTGTGTTATCCGCACTTAGCCACACAATTGGGCCATTGTGCGTAAGTGACCGACGCGACGCGAAAAGTTTTTCGGTTACTCATACCACCCCAGCTCCGTCCAGAAAGACAAATGGGGACCCGTGTTGCGCAGTACTTCCTTCATCGTTTCTGTACTGTTTAGTAGTTTCGCCCGTTGGTTGCTCACGCTTTTGCAATGTAGCAGCACGTGAGCCGGTGTCTCCTCGGTCTCCATGCAGCCTCTACATAAGGGGCTGTCAGTGATGCCGATGTTAAACAGGTGTTTGTTGAGTGAGCATTTCCTCATCGCCGGGCATGTAGACTGAAGCTAGTACTAACGTTTGGTTGTTGGGCCCTGTTTGGAGTCCTACCGCGGTAAGGTCTCTAGAACAGAAGTTGGTTAATAGCAGAGCTGATATTGATATATGGATATGGATACAAGTTCTTGGCTTATGAACCGAAGTATTGTGCATCAACTTACCCCCGATGCTTTTCAGACCGCATATGCTGTTGCCTCTGATCCACGGCTCCTGGATCAGGGCTATGGTCCTTTGGTCAACCTCCAGCAGTCTGCGTAGGGTAGCCGTCGCAATTTGTTTGTGCTGGGGGTTGGTTTGTAGCACACTAATCTGACGAGGATCCGAGAACATCGCTGTCCACGGACTCCCCGTCTGAAGACGTGTGGTGGTCGTTGGTTTCCATGGTAGGTATGGGAGTAGCGTCATCTAATATGGATACCTGTTTGGAGCAGGCTGTGCTTGACGTACTTGGGCCAGTAAGTGGCAGTGACCTCTCTCCAAAATCTTGGCCACTTCAGATTTTCGGATGCCCAGGGTCAGGAAGATAACCTTCTCCTGCATAGCCGCACCGTACAGCTGCCAGGTTTTGACGCGGTACCATGGGTTCTGCGCAATTAGGAGACGATGAGTCCTCGTCAGGTCCAAACCGATTGACTTCGGCAGCCATAGCGAAGCGCGAACTCGCTTTACTATGTCTGACTGCTGAATGACGGTCAGCTTGGTCCCTGGAATAGGTAATTGCAGCGTGGCTACTGTGTTCTTGAGCCAGGGTAGAGTGCTGTCGTTCTCGCACCACATCTTCAGTACTCCCTCTGTGGACAGAGGTTTCCTTCGGACTGCTGGTGCGAGTTTTAGCTCGTTGTCTGGCGGTGGAGCAAGTGCTGCCTCGATAATCTTCTCCTCTAACGAGAGTTCGAGCTGCTGTGCCTGTTCCAACGTTAAGTCTGTAGGAGGCGTGGCAGCGACAGCTATCAGCAGTTGCGATTGAATCGCATCTGCATAGCTTATCGTTGCTCTCCTTGGCGTCTGGTCTAGCTTCGCGCGCTTCGGCCCATCTCTCGGAGATAACGTATCATTTGGGCGCTCTCTCTTTGCCTTTGCAGGCAGAGTGGGCGCACCTGCTATGACCGGACGTGACGGGCGATGCGTGCGTGCTAGTATTATGATATAAGAAAAACCGCAGCTCTAATGACCCAATTACAATAATTATGATTCACTTGTAAATTGATTAGTGATCAATATTGAAATTAAACTACTATATACGGATTTTATCGCGTTGTTTATTTATCACTGTATTACAAAATTTTGAAAATATTACTCTACTACTACTATTGATTTTATTTGACTAATTTATAAGCTAATAAAATTATTTAAACTATTAAATCTATTTATTTTTGGTTTACACTTTCCCCGACGTTTCGGGTGCTTTTCAGCAGCCATGGTCCCCGTGACCATATAGTGATCAATATCTTGTAAACACTTCACGCTATGACTCAATACTGATTCAGAAAAAATATCGAAAGTATTATAATTTATAATAGGTACTATTACGCTCGGATTTTCCGTATTTTATATGATGCTACAAATTTTTGATGATATATGTAGTAAGAACTTTTTTATTATTGCTTATATCATGTTATTAAGGTAGAAAATAGATATATGGCGCTTTTAATTATTAAGAGAGTCCTCAAAAGGTTTATTCCGCATTCGACCCTCATGTTTCGTCCCGAATGTAAAAATATGCATTCGTCCCAAAAATTGTTCCTCATATGCCCCGAAATTTTGATAAATATTGATTTCTCAACTTAATTCCTATTTCGTCCCAAATTATATTTCTTTTTTGAACCTGTTTTTTTTTTGTATAGTAGAACTGTATGTACTGTCAGCCGAAAAATATTTTAAAATACCTCCTTGACCTCTTGGCGAAACTTTAGGCTTATGATTGCATGACATAAAATAATTAAAATATTTTTTATAAGACAAAATAATTTTAAACATGTTTTGTATTGACCATATGCTCAAAAATGTAGGACGAAAAAGGAATAATTAAAAAAGAGGGACGAATTAGGAACATATTGGAATATGGGACGTAATGTAGGGGCGAAGCGGAACAAACCCCTCAAAACAACTCGTATTCTAAAACTAATTGAATTTGCGGCACTCCAAAGAGGGTTGGAGGTAGTTCGCATTATTTGTAAGACTTATAATAATTTTTAATTTGTAATGACCATGATGAATGATAATGATAAATAACTATATAGACTCTATTTCTATTTTCTTTTTATCTATAACGGCTTTACTCTTTTTAGGAATAATGCTACGGATACAAAGAATACCTAGATTTGGAACAGTTATTTAGGTATCACAAATACGTTTATTATTACATTTGACTAGTATAGGGTTACCAGATAAAAAACTCAAAAGTCCGAAGTAAAAGCCTGATTTCCATTGAAAAATCTTGAGATTTTTTTACAGTATGAGAATTTTCTCTCAAAACAATATTAATCTAGTTTCCATCGCACCCATTATCACAGAACACACTTAAAATAAAAATAATTTATTAGAGATCTTTAAAATGTGAGCTGTATTTTATTGAAAATTCTAAAAATCCTGAGATTTCATGAGATTTGCAAAATCCAGCCGCAATCCTGAGAAGAGTCCAAAAAATCTCAGGACAAATCCTGTAATCTCAGGACAAAGGCTGAGATATAGTAACCCTAGACTACTATATTATACTATATATACTATATACTATACTACTTTGACCTTTTATATCTTTAACTCTTTCTTTGTAATTGAGTGAGCAAGTATAATCCGTGTAATTGGCTTCGGAATCTAATTATTATTACATTAATTATTTGTTTGTTTGATTTCACTCGCGGTTTTAATTATATACTATAATTTAACCGCGGCTTTGCGCGTAAATGTAGGTTAGGTTAGGTTATTTTTTGTTTTTTTTTTTTGGATTTTAGCCGCCTGGCCCCCCTGCTGATGTCGGCGGCGGGAGCGCTTAGCTCTCTGCTGCCGAATATCGGGGGGCCGAGTGTCGTCTGCCGCCGCCTCTATTTGGGGGTGGTGCGGTCGATGGTCCTCTACGGGTCGCCCATTTGGGCCGGCGCCCTCGATCGCCGAAACATCGCCCTCCTGAGGAGACCTCAGAGGGCGATGGCGATCAGGGCGTCGCGGGCGTACCGCACCGTCTCCTTTGAGGCGGCGCGGCGTGCGTCCTGGCGGCATCGCCGCCCTGGGATTTGGAGGCGGAGGTCCAAGCGTCGGTGTATCACTGGCGCGCGGACCTCCGGCTCCATGGTTAGGTACCAACTCACGGGGTGGTGGAGACGCGAAGGTCCCAGGCTCGACTGGTCCTCGAGGCCAAGTGGGGGGAAAGGCTGGCCCAGCCCCGCTACGGGGTGAGGACAGTCGAGGCTGTCCGTCCGGTGCTAAGGCAATGGACGGAGAGACGGCGCGGACCGCTCACCTACCGGCTTACTCAGGTGCTCTCTGGACACGGCTGTTTCGGAGAGTACCTGTGCAAGATAGCCGGTAGGGAGCCGACAACCAGGTGTCACCACTGCGAGGAGTGCGACCGGGACACGGCGCAGCACACGCTGGGGGAGTTTCCAGCGTGGGCCGAGGAGCGCTGTGCCCTGGTCGCCGTGATTGGCCCCGACCTCTCGTTGCCGACCGTCGTATCCATGATGGTCGGTGACGACAGGTGCTGGGGTGCAATGAGGTCCTTCTGCGAGACTGTCATCTCGCAGAAGGAGGCGGCGGAGCGGGGGCGTGAGGAAGATCCTTATGCCCCGGACATCCGCCGCCGGAGGAGGGGGCGCAGGAGACGCGCTTATGTAGCTCTCCTGCCCCCCCCCCTAACGGTTCTGGGTGGCAAGGCCTCAGGGGACCCTGCCACCCGTGAGTAAGAAACCATAGAGGGCGCGCGCGGTGTTCCCGCGCGCCTTCTTACGTCGAAAGGGGAGAGCAGTGAAATGCTCTCCCCCGGGGACGAGAGGAGGTCGGGTCCAATTGACCCGGCCGGCACCCACACGGGGGGGCCTGCTATGGATGAATCTTTTTAGACTCTCAACTGGCCCCCCACACCCCAGGTTTTTTTAGTGGGTATACCAGCACTCTAAGGTTATTTTTTGGATGGTCTATGGTTATGTCGAGGAACACCGTGGTAGGCGTAGTCGGTATTACCGGGGTATCTTTCCCCTGGTGAGCCCGACATAACCTCTCCGTCGCCCCGCGGAGAGGTATACGTCAAAGCATTACCCAACAAAAAAGGTTATTTTTTGGATGAAAGGTACCTTATGTTCTTTTCTGTTTTCTTGACAACGTGTATACGAAATTTCACAACGATCGACCGAGTAGTTAAGGCGTGAAAGTGTAACAAACAAACTCATATTCGTATTACTAATATTAGTTAGGATTATTAAAAAACAACTCCCATACTGAGAGTAAATCCTATGTCGCGAGAGACTTTACGAACATTGAAACATACGGCGCAAGGAACAATATTTATCATCACACATATTTTTGTCGCGTGCAGGGAGCAAACCCACAACCCTCGGCAGCTATGATTTTACGTCCTACGTAATAGACGACGAGCCTATCGCCATTCACCGAGTACAGTTCCAAACTCAGTGCAACTAAGAATTCCTTTACAAAGAACTCTACATTATACCTGATCCAGGTATCGACTATTGAGCCAACGAGGCAGTCGTACATTTATATGAGTAGGATTAAACGATTGCTACATTGTCGTTTATTCACATAGCGGCCCAGGACGTCCTATAGTTGCGCAACACCGTCGAATGACGCTGTTACATCACACCATACAGGAACAGCGGGGACTCTCTACACGTGACTGGTACAATTACCATCTATTTATATGCCAGATTATAATAATATTAAAATGCATACATACATACATAGATTTACGCCTGTGTCCTAGAGGGGAAGACAGAGACTACGGATTTCCATTTGCTACGAGCCTGACACACTTCTCTGGTTTCATTCACTTTCATAACATTCCTATACACGCTTTTAACCTGGCCTTTATCCAGAACGTCTCCAATCTGATCAAGAAACGTTCGCCTAGGTCTTCCCCTTGCGACTGTTTCATTCGCACTAGCCTTATAAACTATCATAGTCAGTCTTTTCTCATCCATTCTTTCTACATGCCCAAACCAGCTCAACATACCCTTTTCTATTCTTGTCACTATATCCACTTTCATGCCACATCTCTTTCTAATCACACTATTCCTTATTCTATCTTTCAGAGTCACACAACATATGTTAACCCTGTGTATAAACTGTTCCACTTTTGGGCACGGACCTTCTTAGTATGAGAAGGGTTACGGGCACCCACTCTATTGACTGCACGGATGGCGTATTAGTGTAAGTGGCCTCACTGCGCCGAGGGTTGTGGGTTCGATACCTACACGAGACAAAAATTCTGTGATCCAAAAATTGTTGTTCCGAGTTTAGGTGTTCCTTGTTTTCGTTGTTTAAATGTTTGTAAAGTCTCTGGCGACACAGAATTTATTATTAATTCAGTTATCTTTTGTGAACAAAATAATGGTTTGTGTTTTATTGCTATTGTCAGAGTAATAATAATAATAATATTTTTTATTAGCCAAAGGAGTAATAGCGTATGACTTTATAATGTGGTTACATATTAATTAAAATACATACTAATGTGAATAGTGAGAGTGGAGTAAAGAAGAATAGCCATCTGCGCAGGAGATATTATGGTGCACAAGTGTGTTTGCAAACACACAGTACTCTATATACCCTTACTATTATAGTTATAATAATAATAATAATATTCTATCACATACACACAACACCATCTAGCCCAAACTAAGCAGAGCTTGTACTATGGGTACTAGACAATGCATAAACATACATATATACTGTTTTTTTGTTGTTAATACATACATATTATACATAGAAACACCCAAACTAAGACAAACATCCATGTTCATGCACACAAATTTTTGACTTGTGCGGGAATCAAACCCTTGGCCTCAGGCGTGGCAGTCGGTTACACTAACCACTACGCCATCGAGGCCGCCTGTTATAGTCCGATAGTTCGATAAGAAAGCAATCCAACACACTTGGAGAGAGATCAGGTGAAGGATTAACGGCTTAACGTGCTGCTTTATAAGGCACGGGGGTGAGCAACACCGCCGACTGCCTCACTCCTAGGTATTTCTTGCCAGAAATCCCAACGGCTTTTTGTTGGCCGATCGGGGTTACGAACCTGCGACCTAATGCACAGCAGTCGTTTGCGCTGTCAAAGTAATAACTGTGACTGCTGTATGAACCCAAAACTATATACACAAAGTCAAAGACATAAAATCCGGGTCCAAAAAGTGTAGATAATCAGATCTTTCTGACAAGCAATTCTGAATAGCAGCAGGCAGCTTAGAACTGCGCCTAACATGGTAATAGAATAGGCTATTATTATTAATATAGGAACTAAAATCTAGCTGTCCAAATGTAAGAATAATACTCTCCTACATCAGGACATAGGCGTGAGACAATAAACATAATCACATCGCAACAACATCACAAGTAGTTCCCACAAAACTAACAACACGACACAAAAGTTAACAGACAATCAGTTAAAAAAACATTATCTAAAGTATTCAGCTCCACTCCGTAACCTTGTCTTCAAATAGCTCTATCTGTTACATCATCTGTTACGCAATCACACAATCAAAATCACTCTACGTACGCTACGCACACATACGCGAGCTGCGCGTACGCATGTCTCTTTATTACGTTATCTATTAGACGGTTTGAATCGCGTGGTTTAGTTCGGTGCTAGTGGATATGTGTTGGTTTTGGCTTCGATACCCATTGCACTACGGATGTGAACCCGTAAAGGGTCACGACTGCATACACCGGCAAATCCGGAGTCGGATGGTAGTCGATATATGTATGTTAAAGACTGTACGTTTGATTCCCATAGCACTATCGGCTTGAACCCGTAACAAAGGGATCTGTTCGATCCAGAAAGGACAGGCCACGCCGTAGGGGCGTGGTGTCTTAAGGTAAATTTGTGAGATTAATAATAGATGAGATGACAATTAACACTTTTAATATATTTTAAGAACAAGTATAGACTATAATAATTTTTACTACGTAACAATAGTTAGGGCGTGGTTCGTCTTAAGGCTTTCTTCGTGGTCCTTGAAGAATCAGGACACTTAGCTGAAGATGTGAAGCCGGAAGAGGTCCTGTCCAGGACGCGATCGGCTTATATATCACTACCGCCGGGCAGGAGGGGAAGAGGGGCGCCAGCCACCACTCCGACTCGCGCGCAGCCGTCATGGCGCGCGCGGTCCGCGCGACAGCCGTGGAACCTAAAAAACATAGGGCATGAAATTTGGCTGTATTAACTCAGATTTTAAAACCTATGTTTTAGGTTCTATATAATAGAACGCGAGTATAGTACCGGCTGCCGAGTACATTGCCAGACTCCGTGTTGTTACTGAGAATAACCTAACAGTAAAACTAATTGACTGACTCGAGAATCGAGCCCGGGAGCTCACGATAGACACGGGATTAACACTGTGAAGCCACTGTTAAGCATAAACTTAGCTGACAACCGTGAGCTTTTCCTTTTACACGTTTGTAAATTGGCGAGAATAGATTTCTTTTATAAAAGATAAGCTGTCCTGATTACTGCTGAATTCCCGTGTTATATGTAAAATTATATAGCCCATGATACTACTAGATAAAGTAGCTTAATGATGGTGAAAGAATTTTTAATATCGTCTAGTAGTTTTTGAGTTTATTCGTTAAAGACAAAAATACAAATTCAACTTTCCTCTGTATAATAGTAGGTTAGATACAGACAACGTTGCACTGACAATAATCTCAAGTCGTCAAAGTAGAGACCTCAACATCGCCTCGGCTGCTATGAGGACGATGTGGAGGCCACTGCTCTTAGACCACACGACTGCTTACCATCAGGCGGAGTGTGTCATTTTGACGAGGAAAACAAAAGGAAAATTTTTATTTTGTGTTTTTCGAGGCAATTTACAAACATTCAAACAACGGACACAAAATACAGCCAGACACGGAACAACTATTTATAGATCATCCAAAGCAGCGATAGCCTACTGGGAGACCGTTAGACTGCCTCGCAGAGGTCACGGGTTTGATCCTAAGTCACGCACCTCTTACTTTTTAAAATTCTTTGTGTACAAAAATAGTTAACTATCGCTAGCTATAACGGTGAAAGAAAACATCGTAAGAAAACTTGCATGTCTGAGAGATCTCAATAATGTTCTTAAACATATGTGAAGTCCAGTCAACTCGCACTTAACCAGCGTGGTGGACTATATCCTAACCCTTCTCACACAGAAAAGAGGCACGAGCCCAGCAGTGGGATAGTTTAATACAGGGCTGATAGTATAGGCAGCAAACACGCTTGTTAAAATGGTGAGAATATATTATTTATCTCTTCTCCCTAGCCATTATTATTCTCAAGTCACTTGGGGTCGGCTTTTCTAGTCTAACCGGATTTGACTGGATATTAGTTTTTACACGGAGCGGCTGCCACCTAACCTCCGCAACCCGAAGGCTAACGATACCCTAAGGCTAGACCAGTGTCAGGATATAAGAGGACATTGACTTCCCAATAATGACTGCCATAGATGTTCATGGCAGCCGAGACCGACGGCTTAACGTGCTCTCCGAGGCACGGAGCAGGCGATAATTGTCAATCAATACGCACATAATTTCGAAAAGTCATATAACTTCCGAAAGTCAGAGGTGCGCGACGTGGGTTCGAACCTGAGACCCTCTGCATTGCAGTCTGTTGGTCTCCCCACTGAGCTTATTTATATTTTTTATATTTTATTTTATAAAAATATTACTGTTCCCTGCGGATTATCAACATTTATGGTTACTGCTTCGCTTTCGTGTCTCATAGCTCTCATATGATACCTATTATATAACGTAAGTTACTACTGGATAAACTAGCTTTATCAGTTCAGTACTTTCTGAGTTAATGCGTTACAAACAAAAAAAATCTTCCTTTTTTAATATTAGTATATATAGATAGGAGACAATGTTGCACTAGCAATAATGCCAGTATAGCGCGGGACTTTACCCAGATTTGGAACAATCATATGTAATATACAACAAACAAATTTTTGTTCCATATTGAACCGACAACATTCGACGAAGTGGCAGTGACGAGACGACTGCAAAATTACTATTATTATTACTACTATTCTACCACATACACACAACACCATCTAGCCCAAACTAAGCAGAGCTTGTACTATGGGTACTAGACAATGAATAAACATACATATATCCTTTTTTTTTGTAAATACATACATATTATACATAGAAACACCCAGACCAAGACAAACATCCATGTTCATGCAGACAAATGTTAGACTTGTGCGGGAATCGAACTACACCATCCAAGCTGAAACAACACGTTATATATTTGTAAAACAAACAAACCTTACTATTCTAAGAAACAAATTAATTATGCGTACATAATACATAATGGCATTGATAAGGTTCCACACATGAGAGTTTCCTCATAGCGCAAATAAATGCTATATATATATAATTATCTGATAGCGCGGTGATTCATCGCTTAGCATTCATTAGTGGTGATGCCAGTGTAAAAATAGATGCAATTAAGGCTTGGTTCACAATTTGCATTAGTATGTAATATTTTTAATCTTACCTAATCATATCGTACTATGTAATATTATTAATGTAAAAGTTGGAGATGGATGGATGGATGGTTGGATGGTTGGATGGATTGATGGATGGTTGGATGGATGAATGTTTGTTACTCTTTCACGCAAAAACTACTGAACGGATTTTGATTCTTTTCTTCTTCTTTTCGTGTGGTTGATGGCCAACCTGTTGTTAAGAGTTGTTCAAGCCCGTAGGCCTCTGACATGGCTTAACGACTGCTATCAATTTGGCAACAACCGGGACCGACTTTTTAAGTGCCCTCCGAAGCACGGAGACGCTCAGATGAAATACCAATAAGCGGTCACCCATCTATAGACTGACACCCAACGTTGCTTAATCTCACTAATCGTTTACCGATCATTGACTGCAACTGGCTATGAGCGCCTTAATTTTTATTTTAACGGATTTTGATGGAACTTTATAGCATTATTAAATACAGGCTATAGCCTAGTTTGGTAAACAGTCTCAGTACCTTTTAGCGAAATACATACATATTTTATAGTTAGTATCTAATAACCATGTACCTACAGTGAATGTATTCTCATTTGTGTAATTTTTTTTTATTTTTATTATTATTTATCCCTCAGAATAACTTATAGGCTACTAAAAGTCTATCTTAACATAAATCTACATTAACACGACCGTAGTCATAAATACGCTTGTGAGTTTGTTTGATTGTAAGACATTGCCGATCTTCATGATAATTCGCATACATGTTGTCTGGGGGTACAGTAAAGGACATAGTGTGCCATTCCTCTAGAAAAAAAGTACTGTTCCCGTGGGATAGAGAATGGATAAAAGCTACATATAAGCGACCGAAGCCACGGACTAAATCTAGTGATATATGATTGATGCGTCCAAAAATAAATAAATAAAAATCAAATCTATACTTATACTATAAAGCTGAAGAGTTTGTTTGTTTGCTTGAACGCGCTAATCTCAGGAACTACTGGTTCGAATTGAAAAATTATTTTAGTGTTGGATAGCTCATTTATCGAGGAAGGCTATAGGCTATATAACATCACGCTAAGACCAATTGGAGCGGAGCAGCAATGAAAAATGTTACACAATGTAAACGGGATAAATTCTCTTATCTTATATGAAGCAGACGAACTCGCGCAGGTCAGCTAGTAATTAATATTTTTATTGACGTTTAATTTTTTTTATACATTTAAGGTGGCAAACAAGCATACTGCCCACCTAATGGTAAGTGGTCACCGTAGCTTATGGACGCATGCAACACCAGAGGAACACTTGCGCGTTGCCGACCATTTAGGAAAGGAAGAAGAGAAAAAGTAAGTGTTAAAGAGTGAGAAGGGGGAAAGATGGTGATTGGGCTTCCGGCACTCTCACTCACCGAACGAAACACAACAGTAGGAATACTGCTATTTCACGCTGATATTCTGTGAGAGGGTAGTCCTTCCTCGGTCGAGCCGGCCCATTCATGCTGAAATCAGCGAGGCTCTACTATTCAGTAATGTTTAAAAAAGTGCTTATTAGATGTTAATTGAGTCGCTGCTTATTTACCTTTACGCAGCATATAAAATAAAACTGATTTAATTTGTATGTAATAAGATTTTCCAGAGCTTAATTCAGTCATGGCGGTCGATATTAACGGAGGCTGGACATCTGCGCAGGAGATATTATAGTGCAGAAGTGCGTTCTCTTTTCTTTCAGTCTCAAAATCAGAGTCGGCAATCCGACATGATCGGAGGAGATCAGGCGCAGGTCGAACGGCTTTACGTGCTTTCAGGGGTATATGTACAACACCACAATCTTCCTAAGTGGTTGCTATTAAGGATTTCTAGACAGGAAATCCCAATAACTTATGTTGGCCCGATCTGGGATTCGAAACCTGATGCAAAACAAGTGCATTTACAACTGCTGCGCCTGGATAGTATTTGGCTATATATGTGTTTTGTAATTTTTATATAGCACACACCTGTCTCCCACTTCATAGTACAAGCGAGAGTATACAAATAAAATTACTTCATAATATTATCTTACGTTTACGCGAATTTTATACATTAAAACAAGCTTTCCCGAAAGATGTTGTCCTGTACACATGAAAAAAAGAATAACCAAATCTAAACCATTCTCAAATCCACTGAACACACACAATTTTTTTTTATCAAAACGTTCCAGTTCTTTAGGAGGAGTTTAATTACAAACACACGCACAGAAGTTTTATATAAAGATTATCCTACTATATAAGAATTTTATCGATGTTTATTATGTGTTTATCCTGCGTAAATAGGATACCGTTTATTCAGAAATTCACGATTGCTATAGTGGTTTATGTGGACGCGTCGCCACTGCCATTACACTGAGTGTTGTGGGTTCGAATCCCACACGGGACAAAAATATGTGTGATCCACAAATGGTTGTTCCGATTGTGGACGATATTTTTCCGTACACAGGAATTATTCCCAGAATGGGAGCTGTAATTTTTTGAAAATATAGTACTTTTCTCGAGGCGTTAGCAAAAACCATTACTTTAATTTTAATAACGAACGACGGTAAAAGCGCCATACGGTAGTTTATTTCAATTACTTACTTAAGTAGATACAAAGCATTGTGCACCTGGTCTAACGCAGTGCGCATGATCAGTTAAGGTCAGGCGGAAGTGAGTGAGGCGATCGGAAGTAGGCTTTCAAGTACACAGTGATGTAATGGTAAACAATGTATGTGACGACTTTACATGCGGAAGGTTGCGTTAAGGAAAGAGACAAATAAATGTTACTTGTTTCTTTTTTCTTTTGATTGTGGATATCGGTGGTGTAAGCGATTGCTATGTATGAAGCTTCGATTGCCAGGTTGGGCAAAGACTTTTTGGAATTTGGATCAAGAAAGAGGTTTTGAGTTCAAAGCCCGGGTCAGGCTTAGTGTTATTAGTATTTTCTGCCAGGGAATTTCTGGAGTCTTTTGCCCAGTTAGTGGCAATAGGCTATTACGTGGGATTTAAAGCCATAGCTGGTGAAATGTGGATGTTATAATGCTGTTCCTTATTTTTTGGGAATATAGGCGTAAGACTTTATTAAAAACCTTTAATTATATTTACTAACGGTCGCCTAGTGGTCAAAATTCGACTAAAATTCCTAAGCTTGCTACTTTGTTTTCTGTTTTTCTCTATTACATATAAATAAGGTATAGGTAACTGTAGTTACAAAGAATTGTACGACGTCAGACGAACAATGTCGAAATACTACTCTACGAACGCGATGCGACTGCGTGTGTCAAATGTATGGTTGTGTGCGTGTAGTGTTTTTCGTTAATTTAATATATTTCTATCGCATATTTTATAAAAATATTAGGTTTCGCCCCTCCTTCTCCATATAAACTTTAACTGTGTCAAATTTCATACTCCTCCGTTCGCGCAATTTTCGTAAATAGGGGTACAAAGTTTTTCTTCACGTATTAATAATTATATAGATTATAGCTCAGCGATAGCTCAGTGGGGAGACCAACAGACTGCAATGCAAAGGGTCTCGGGTTCGAACCCACGTCGCGTACCTCTGACTTTCGGAACTATATATGACTTTCCAAATTATGTGTGTATTGATTGACAATTATCGCCTGCTCCGTGCCTCGGAAAGAACGTTAAGCCGTCAGTCCCGGCTGCCATGAACATCTATCGCAGTTGTTATTGGGAAGTCAGTGCCCTATAATATGCTGACACTAGTCTAGCCTTAGGGTATCGTTAGCCTTCGGGTTGCGGAGGTCAGGTGGCAGCCCGCTCCATGTAAAAACTGACATACAGTCAAATCCGGTTAGACTAGAAGAGGCGACCCCAAGTGACTTGGGAATAATAAAGGCTAGGGAGAAGACAGTTTGAGTAGTAAACAAATGCATTTTTAAATGACTAGCAGTTTGAGATACGACTTACTTATTTATTTAATCCCTCTAGCTAGGCTAAAGCGTTTGTTGTTGTTGAGTGTTGGTTAATGCAATGGGTGGGATACGAATTTAGCACCTCTCAATCGTCGATGCCTTAGCCATTGGGCTACCTCTCCTTAAATATCTTATAATAAGCGACTGCTAGTCTATAAATGCTTGCAACATATTTACGAAGATTAGATACTATATTGCTGATCTACTAAAATACCCGTGTAAGGGCTTCCTTAAAAAATCTAAAGACGTTATTGACCGCAAGTAGGTCGCTGTGATCTATTCAAAGGTATCCCAATTCTGAACTTTCGGTCTGCTCCTAATTAGATGAATAATGAGGACTGCAATCATCTTACAATAAACTTTATAAGTGAAATATTCTCATGGAACGCCATATTTATGGTCATCCAACCAAAAAATGCCGCGATGACGTTGCTTAGCTACTCATATCAATAACACACAATCATTATGGACTCTTTCAATTGACCTTCGAGCGAAACTTACCTAACTTAATAGACAAAAATCAAAACATTTCAAACCATATTGAGTAGCAATGAACCACAATAGGGCACTCATAGTACACAATTGCCCAAACGCCAACAATAGCATATCGAAATAGTTCACGCGGTTATGCAACCAGCTATCGATGGCGCAACACGGCTTAGATACTCTACAACTGGGGCATGGGCCGCTTGTATACGAAGAACTTGCATTAACAGTGAATGTTCGTGCTGACAACAAATGTTCGTAATATTGTCTTCTGTTTACGCGAATGTTATTCATTTAAATTCAACTATATATATAATACGGATTTTATCTCCCCGTGATCATGGCTGCTGGAAAGCAACCGAAACGTCGGGGAAAGTGTAAACCTAAATATAACTTATAAATTTGTAAAATTTAATATTAGTAGTAGTGTAATAGTTTCAAAATTATGAAATACAGTGATAAATAAACAACGCGATAAAATCTGTATATAGTAGTTTAAATTCAATAAACAAATGTTCGGATGCGTTTGTCATAATCTGCAACGCGAAATTACTTAAAATTAATGCCAGACATTTTTGAAACCTAACGTGTATGGCCGTTGGTGTGCCGCTGCGACACAATAGGGTAAATATAAAAATCTATTTCAAGGTACTTTTTTGATTATTTACAGAGTACTTAAATTTTAATTTTATCCAAAATCGCTCTCGTGTGTTTGTTTTTTATAGAGATGTTCTTGGACACTGGTAAGCTTGTTGGCCATGTATTTAAGTGTAAAAGCATAAAAATACATGGTGACAAAAGATACTAACTTTTTTCCTTTGACTATGATCTTTTCACTCATCTTGTTGGAGAAAGACATCTTTGGTTGTGTTCTAGCTTTTGCCCGCGGCTTCGCTCGCGTAAATGTTATGTTAATGTAACGTTATGTTAATCTTCAATACCTTTTCTAAATGAGAGGTATCCTATGTTCTTTTCTGTACCGCTGACAACGTGTATGCGAAATTTCATGATGATTGGTCGAGTAGTTAAGGCGTGAAAGTAACCAAACTCACGCACACACTTTATAAAATTATATTTGTTTTTTCCGTTCCCGTGGGAATATCGGGATAAAAAGTAGCCTATGTGTGAATCCAGGTCTCCAACTATCTACATACCAAGTTTCATCGTAATCGGTTCAGTAGGTTTTGCGTGAAAGAGTAACAAACATCCATACATCCATACAAACTTTAGCGATTATAACCATATATTGGTTGTTGTTTATACTAGTGTAGTTTAACTTATAGTTATGAATTAATGTTATATATTTACCAAATAAATTTTGCAGAAACATATTGTTATAATATTAATATGTCATAGCATAAAGTCTAAATAAGTAATTACTTTAAATTATTAGTAATCTCTGAAATATACAATTAATGCATAATGTATGTATATCAAACGATCGCAAGATTGGAAATCTACCGGCTTTAAGTAATTCAGAACGTTTTTTTGATTGATATACTGAGTAAAATCAAATTATTTTTAAGGTTACTATTTCTTATATGATTTATTTTACTTTATAAAAGAAAAGCAAAGACAATTCTCATACCAATAATAATTTCTGTGTCTCGTGGATCTTCCCAAATATAGACTCAAAACATCTGCTTGTGATTGAGCAGCTATAGTTCAGTGGGGAGACGGACAGACTGCAATGCAGAGGGTCTCAGGTTCGAACCCACGTCGCGCACCGACTGCCGGAAGTTATACGACTTTTCGAAATGATGTGCGTATTGATTGACAATTATCGCCTGCTCCGTGCCTCGGATATCACGTTAAGCCGTCGGTCCCGGCTGCCATGAACATCTATGGCAGTCGTTATTGGGGAAGTCGACACAAAAGATCCCACTCAGTCGAAGTGTCGCCGGTCTGTACTAACTGGCCCCCACACAAGATAAGATAAGATCTGCCTGTGATACGAACGAATTTTTATCCGATCGAGCCTACAACCCTCGGTTCTCTGGCAGTAACGAGGCACCCATTTAATCTATTGAGCCATTTATGTAATCATAAAAACTGTTTCTTTTTATATAAAACTTAACTCATTCCCCATAAATGCAAAGACCAGATAATATTGTCTTCTGTTTACGCGAATGTTATTCATTGAAATTAAACTACTATATACGGATTTTATCGCGTTGTTTATTTAGCACTGTATTACAAAATGTTGAAAATATTACACTACTACTACTATTGATTTTATTTTACTAATTTATAAGCTAATAAAATTATTTAAACTATTAAATCTATTTATTTTTGGTTTACACTTTCCCCGACGTTTCGGTTGTTTTTCAGCAGCCATGGTCACAGTGCTAAATAAACAACGCGATAAAATCCGTATATAGTAGTTTAATTTCAATGCAAAGACCAGTATTAAACTAAACTTGGTTCAAACTGTTTGTGAATTATAACCATATTTTTTCTCTGGACATCTGTTCTGTCACACTTGTTCGTACTTTTCGATATAGCTAAGCAAAGTCCGAAGATTTCAATGCTTAGAAGCTTCGCCCCTGCTCCAGTTATTTTGTATTGATACGCATTTCGGCTTCTTACGCTAACATGTACACAAAGTAACTACTGCATATTTCATTGTATAATTAAACAGTTTGGTATAGATAACAATTATTTTGAAATTGGTTCATATGCTAATACTTACATCAAATAATTAACCTTGATATTTCAATTATTTTTGCTTTAGATCAAATTATGTTTGATCTTAGCATAAGCTAACGTTTATGTTAGCAGCCGAGCGTAAGATATCGGGTTTGATTCTTGTTGTAGGTAATGTGTTATTGAAGCTTTGCCAAGAAATTGTTTTAGTGTCGGCCTCGATGGTGTAGTGGTTAGTGTAACCGACTGCCACGCCTGAGGTCGCAGGTTCGATTCCCGCACAAGTCAAACATTTGTGTGCATAAACATGTTATGTATCTACAAAAAAAAGTATATATGTATGTTTATCTATTGTCTAGTACCCATAGTACAAGCTCTGCTTAGTTTGGGCTAGATGGTGTTGTGTGTATGTAATATAATATTATTATTATCTGTAGCAGCACAGAACCTAGATGCCCGGTAGACGGCAATAGCTATGCTCCTTATTACAAACTAACATGATAAATCGCGACATAGACTGAATCCCACAAGAATACCTACCAGGATTGAAAGTATGGTCCTATGTTTAAAACCAGGACGTTTTTTTGACGTCCCGGATTTTTACTTAGTATGATATAGGACATACAGATTTGGATTAAAAATTGTGCCAATTACAATTTAAATCCATTCATTGGTTTAAGCGTTTCAGTAACAAACATCTTCAATTCAATTCAATTCGTTTATTGCACTCCATAATGTATATACAGGTGTTATAAATGTAGAGAGAACAATTATGGACCCCGTCGGGCACGGCAAAATTAGGAGAGAAGAAAGAACGTTCTATTATCATATCTTCATTGATCATTCATTCTTCATTCATCTTCACTGATTTCCACATATATTATTTTAGTAGGATGTATGACCATTATTTCAATTTATTACATTATTGCATCAGTCTAATCAATAACAGCCTGCACGTATTAAGTTGTAGCTAGGTAACAATATCAGCTTGTTCAACATAAGTCTGTAATGACATTTCAATAGTGACAGACAAAATAAATGTTCGTAAACACAACAAACTTACACGTGCGGACTTCCAACGACGAATGTAATATCTAAATATATTGGGCAATGTTTACATACAAGTTTTATCGACTTATTAATAGTATGACACAATATTATTATATTAAGTAACCAGAAATATAAACAGTGTTAATAAAAATGTTGATTTTAGATATCGCGAATATGGGGCAAGTGTCATAATTAAAAATGAGGTCATTGGAGATAAAATGTGTGTGTGTTTTATTGTTTTTTTATATTAATATATTTGTACGTGATTTATCGGAGTTGGATTTGTTAATGTTTATAATTAAAAGTGTGTTATTTTTACTTATGTGGGAGACTTATCTATAATGTTCTTAAAGACATGTGAAGTCTTTAAGAATATTATATATTAATGCATGTAGAAATATTGCTTCACTATATAAACGTCCGTATTAGGAAGGTTTTTAAATCGGGCTAATATCTCCATTAATATAAAAACATTAAATACATAGTTTGTTTTTTGTTTAAACGCGCTCATGAAACTACCAGTCGGATTTGAAAATTCTTTTGCATATACAGTGTCCGGTAATTAATGGATAACCTGGAAATGTCTTATAGTGGAACTGATGGCCGTTCAGGAAAAATATGAAATGAAATCCATCGGTTTTTTGTTGTTTTATTATTAAACACTAATTATGCTAATAGATAGACAGTCAAAAGTATGCTATGCTAATATAGCTTGCACTTTTTAATATATATTTTTTCTTTCATTATTTTTTTTTTCTGAACGGCCTTCAGTTCTACTACAAGACATTTCAAGGTTATCCATTAATTACCGGACAACCTGTATTATAGCCCAATTCAATACTCAATACTCAATATCACAGTAGGTACAATATGGGCCCTGTAGGGTACGGCAATGTAGAAGAGAGGAAGATGCTGTTTTATACATCACTTAAGTCTCAGTATAAATAAATTTTTGCACTATTTGTTTTATATTATTTTAAATTGAATGTACTCTGAGGTAGGTTATGAGCTATATTACATATTACGAGCCATGGGAGCGGTGCAATAATCATAAATGTGAGTGAAACCGAAGGGAAGAGATAGTTGCCATTCAAAAAAGGTAACACATTAGAAGTAAAGCATCTCTACAACGTACAAAAATAATAACCAGACTCGGAATAACAATTTTTGATCATTGTTTTTTTACCAATGTTTGGAACATTGGGTGCAAATTAGTGACAGGGCCATTATTTTGACTTCGCCATCTATATTTTGAATAACTGATAGCAAAGATTGTGGCCGCTGCATGTGCTGATTCAGCGGCGTAAGTCGTACGCTTTTTGCCAATTCTCCATATAACTCTATTATGCTCTATATATATAAATATTCACACGGTTAATCAAATTTTTCAACTGCCTCCGTGTCACAGCGGTTGTAAATGGGACGGCTGTGCATGAAGTCTCGAATCCCGGTCAGGCCAACAAAAAGGTATTGGGTTTTTCTGTTAAGAAATCTCAATACAAGCCCGGAGTTAAGAAATTGGCGGTGTTAGACACTTCCGTGCCTCGGAAAGCACGTAAAGCCGTTGGTCCTGCGGCTGATCTCTCTCCTGTCGTGTCGGATTATTGTATATGTATTGAATTAGTTGTGGGTTCCAAGAAAGTTAATCATACTACGACTTCACGAGTGTCGAGACTTGGCGATTTCCATGGTCACTGCATCCTTACACAAGCAATTCTGCTAAGAAAGAGGTCTCAACAAAAATACTAGAAATTAGTAACCAAATTCCAAAAATCTTTCTAAAAACAAAAATACCTGTTTGTTCTTTGTTTGAATGTTTTTTGTGCCCGTTATAGATATGAAATTAAATAATAAAGACCACTTGATATTTTGACATACGAAAGACGTAGCAAACTGCGTAAATTCTTAGTCTAAATATATTCTTACGCATTATCAAAACACCTTCAATCGCATATCAGAAACATTTACAAAAACAATGTTTTTTTTTCGTATCGCCGGCGACGCGATAACCTATAAATATACATTGAATTACGTCGTTTTAACAATTCTTTATCAAACTAGGTCACGGCGTGTGTAATTGTTTGCAAATATATTGTAATGTATTACGCAATAAATTCTATATCATAGTGCTTTATAACCTTTCCATATTATTGTATCACTTATCTTTATATTGGCATACCATAGAACATGGTATGCCCTGTATTAAATAGTCCCACAGTAGTAACCAGTAGGACTCTTCTCAGTGTGAAAAGTGTTAGGCCATAGTCTACCACGCTGAGCCAGTGTGGATTGGCAGACTCCACGTACTCGTATGTACTTTCAAGAACATTATGTATAACCTTTAGACATGCAGCTTTCCTCACGATTTTTGCTTTCTTCGTTATAGCGAGCAATAATGAACTATTTAATAGGCACAAGCATACTTCGAAAATTCAAGTATGCATGCCAGGTATCAAACTCGAGACCTCTGCGTGGCAGTACTAGTAACCGACTAGGCTATCGCTGAAAAGTTTTTCTTACTGACAAGCACAGTCTGATCAATTATGGATTTCATAGGTTTCCAAATCTGAAACTGTAATTGATTATCCATTTATATTCAGTAAATTTGGTAAATTCAGTAATTTCTCTGATGTTCATAAGTGTAAAGTAACACCTGACCTAAATAAAGAAATGGTTGTTACCACTTAACAGATATTAATATCTAAGGTACGTTTTATTTATTTCGTTCCATGAAACTGGCGTTCTAGGGCATAGTATAATATATTTGAACGTGGCAGAGGCACTGTAGTCCACGCCAACGAAAATATGGGTTAAAGCTAGTATTCCATATTGCATGAAATATGTATATGTAACATACATAAGTATACAGTCATTGCCTCACGCTTATATATCTGAAGAGGTAGGCAGATATATAATACACAAACATTTCACTGGCTATGGATGTAGCTCCCACGTAATAGGGGCCAAGCTTATTGCCTTCTACCGGATGCAATGCCGCACCCCGACCTGCTAGTGAGAATTTTTTGATAGAAAGAAAGAAAGGTATTTATTCACTTAGTATACTTTAGATACCTCACCATCTAAAGTAGGTACCATCTAGGTACCAACTTTAGATGGTGACTTGAAGTTCTAGCTCAACATATTCGCCAATAACAGGTATGCGACTTTTTGTTTAAGACTAGTGAATTGCTGCTTAGCATCATCTGGAATGCAGTCTATGCTGGTTTTAGCCCAAAGCTCCTGTGGCATGCGGCAAACGGGTTCAGCCCAATCCCATTTGAGTTTAGTGGCTTTCTGGTCATGGTAGACCATAGAGTCGATGGCGGGACGAAGTAGCTACAGAAGATAAGTACTGGTGCAAACTAGCGCATAACAGGGATATGTGGAAAAGTAAGAGAGAGAACATTGCCCTGCAGTGGGACAATATAGGCTGAAATAATAATAATAATAAAACAAGTATTATTTTAAGGTACTGCAATTTAAAATAAATTTTTGTTGTCAAACCACTTTTTATGAAACCAAAACTTTAAATTTGATTGGGATAGAAAAACCCATTGATCCTTTTCCCCACCTAGAAATCAAACCTGACACTTCATGGAATTTTCATTGTATGAAGTGTTAGAATATGCATTCAATATTATTGTGCCACCGAGGCAGGAATTGTAGCTCTTTAGATCAGCTCTTATTGCTTGGAAAAGTAGGTAAAAAGAAAGAAGAATTACGTAAGAACTTCTTCCATAAAATGACATCGTACCGCTTGAAACTTGAGCATATAGTTATTCTAAGAATAAGCACAGTTACTTCACTCATTCCCAAAACTGGAACTAATCAAGGTGCGACTCCATTGCGTCGAATTCTCAGTATTTCATGCATATAGGTCAAGCAAGTCGGGCGCTATCGTTCGTTTCGTAACATACATACATATAGGTGCTATTATTGTGTTTCAACTTTAAATTTTATTGTTTTGTAAGAATAGTGTAATTACTTATTAGTATTCTTGTTAAAGGATTGCGAAAATGTGGTCGTTTTTGTGATATGTTGCGTGTATTGTTAATGTTAGTTAATAACTAATGAAATAGAAGGATATAAGACATTTTTCATTCACTATAATTGACTGCATATATGGCGTGTTTAAGAGGTCACCTCGCCGTTGACACTGTGCCGAGTGTTGTGGGTTCGAATCCCGCACGAGACACAAATTTGTGTGATCCACAAATTGGTGTTCCAGAGTCTAGATGTTCATTGTGTCCGTTGTTTGTATGTTTGAAAAGTCAAGAAGAAGAGACAAGAATTATTTCTAGTTCGGGAGATGTCTCACTAAATAAAAAAAACTGAATGTTAGGTAAGTGTTTGTGATTGAAACTAATAATTAAGTCATTAATTATCAAAACAAATAAAATGTGCGGTATAAGAAATTTTTATTCACTATAATAATTTGATCGGGGTCATCCGTCATAATTAATGCGCTTATCGATTTTTATTTTAATACTTAAGCGTTAAATGTATTAATTAGATTTTGATCGCGTTAATCTAAATTTTGACAATAAATTTCTATGCCTCGGGAACAGTACTTTCTCTGGATGAAATCTACATTTATATAATATTGTCTTCTGTTTACGCGAATGTTATTCATTGAAATTAAACTACTATATACGGATTTTACCGCGTTGTTTTATTTAGCACTGTATTAATTTTTTTATTAATTTTGAAAATATTACACTACTACTACTATTGGTTTTATTTTACTAATTTATAAACTAATAAAATTATTTAAACTATTAAATCTATTTATTTTTGGTTTACACTTTCCCCGACGTTTCGGTTGCTTTTCAGCAGCCATGGTCACGGGGAGACTCTCCATCAATAATTTTATTAGCTTATAAATTAGTAAACTAAAATCAATAGTAGTAGTAGTGTAATATTTTCAAAATTTTGTAATACAGTGCTAAATAAACAACGCGATAAAATCCGTATATAGTAGTTTAATTTCAATCTACATTTATGTCGTTTTCTGTAACCCTGACAACGTGTGTGCGAAATTTTATTATGATCATTCGATTAGTTAAGACGTGAAAGCTAGTACAAATAAATAAACATACAAACAAATTCATATTCGCATTTATTATAGTTATTAATAATATCCTCCAGACCGAATTTCGGCCACGGCGGCCAGTCTTAACGGAGACTGGCCAACTACGCAGGAGATATTATAGTGCACAAGTATGTGCGCAAACACAAGTGCACTCTCTGTTCCCTAACTCTCATGATCCGATGGGACGGTAATCCGACACGACTGGTGAGAGATCAGGCGCAGGATCAACGGCTGTACGTGCTTTCCGAAGCACGGGGGTGTCTAACACCGCCAACTTCCTCCGGGCTGCTATTGAGATTTCTTAACTGGAAAACCCAATAACTTTTTGTTGGCCCGACTCGGGGTTCGAACCCGAGATCTCATGCATAGCAGTCGCATTCACTACCGCTACGCCACGATGGCAGGATTAGGATAGGATAGGAAGTTAGGATTAGGATAGTTAGGATTTTTCATTCGCTATAATAATTTGATCAGGATCAGCAAGCGTAATAAATGCGCTTATCAAATTGTATTTTTATTAAATACTAGTTTATCCCTGCAAATGCAGCGATAGCTCAGTGGGGAGACCAACAGACTGCAATGCAGAGGGTCTCGGGTTCGAACCCACGTCGCGCACCTCTGACTTTTCAAAATTATGTGCGTATTGATTGACAATTATCGCCTGCTCCGAGCCTCGGAGAGCACGTTAAGCCGTCGGTCCCGGCTGCCATGAACATCTATGGCAGTATTTATTAGGAAGTCAGTGTCCTATAATATCCTGTCACTGGTCTAGCCTTAGAGTATCGTTAGTCTTCGGGTTGCGGAGGTCAGGTGGCAGCCGCTCCGTGTTAAAACTGATATCCAGTCAAATCCGGTTAGACCAGAAAAGCCGATCCCAAATGACTTGGGAATAATAAAGCCTAGGAAGAAGACTACTTTTCCCTGCGGTTTTACCCGCGTAAATCTCGTTCCCGTAGGAATATCAGGATAAAAAGTAGCATATGTGTGAATCCATCTCCAACTATCTACATACCAAGTTTTATCGCAATCATTCCAGTAGTTTTTGCGTGAAAGAGTAACAAACATCCATACAAACTTTCGCGTTTATAATATTCATCATCATCATCAGGCTAAAATAGTCCATTGCTGGACATAGCACTCACCCAAAGAGCACCACAGCGTCCTGTCTTCAGCTTGCTTGTTTATAATATTAGTAAGAATTAATTACTGCACAGAAAGAACTACTAATTGTTTTGTTGATCGCTTGGAATAGGGTTTGAATTATGTTTGCGGACTATCGTGAAGTATCTGTTTCGATTCCTTGGTCGGGTAGTGTTATTGGGATATTTTATTAGAAATATTTTAATACAATACTGGACTACGTATTTAGAAACTATCATTGCCCGCGGCTTCGCTCGGAAGCAATATACCCTTTTTAGTATCCTTGACAATGTGTATGCGAAATTTCATGATGTCAATTAGTTAAAGCGTGAAAGCCTGACGAACAAACTCTTTTTTTTTATGCAACTAAGTTGGCCATCAAGCATATGGCCCACCTGATGGTAAGTGGTCACCGTAGCCTATGGACGCCTGCAACACCAGAGGTATCACAAGCGCGTTGACGACTCTTTAGGAGAGGAAGTGGGAAGGAGAAGGAGCGGAAAGGGGGAACGGGGGTGATTGCGCCTCCGGCACTCTCACTCACCGAACGAAACACAACGGTAGGAATACTGGTATTTGACGTCGATATTCTGTGAGAGGGTAGTCCTTGCCGGCTCGAGCCGGCCCATTCATGCTGAAATCAGCGAGGCTCTACTACTCATGAACTCACATTTGCATTTATAATATCAGGATACCAATCACAGTTCCAAAAGCCGCGTTCTCCCTTACAATATTCTCTTATGCAACATGGGATACAAATCTATAATTTTACGATATTTACGCTACTCAACACTTAAAACTTCTAACTCATCACACACTTTTTCACGGTTGCCAAAATGAATAAGACAAACAAACTGATTGCCTTTTGCTAGTTTTCTTTTTCTTAAACAGTTCTCGCTTTAGAAATAAATCCCGTGTCGACAAACATACAAACAACAGACACAAAGTACAACGTACGACTCGGAACAACGATTTGTGCACCATAAATTTTTTGTCCCGTGTGGTCATCGAACACTCAAAACTCGGCGTAGTAGTTTATTTGTTTATTTATTTATTTATTTAACTACTTATTTATTTATTTAAATATATTTTTATTTATTTAAATATTTATTTATTTATTTATTGAACATGAGAAAACAAACAGTAGTATATTAGGAGGTTACATTGAGTACTTAACATTAAACTTAACAAATATACTACCCACTACATTTTCCACAGATTACTTGTAACACTTAAATTAAAAACTGTAAGCAGACAATAGCTGTCATTTCGAATTAACTTAGAGTAGCAAAGGTTCAAAGATAAATTGAGTGACATAATCAAAAGAGAAAAAATAGGTAAAAAATTTTAATTACCGGCTGTAGTACATAAGCAAGTTAACTACATTTAATTAAGTGCGTGCTTTACAAACAGTATAAAGTAGTAATTATGCCTGTTCGGAATAAAGTACTAAAAATACATACATAAAAGTTAGTAAAAATCTTGTCTAATATACATATGTATCTTGGAACTACTGTAGTGTACTGTAGTTAACTGTCCGTCAAATGTAAAGAGGGACAAAGTTATCTGTCATAATTTCAACCATCATATTGCTACTGAGAATTTTCTGATAGATAATCATAGCCAATGAGAGGCGCTTATAGCCAATTGCACTCACTGATCAGTAAACGATTAGCGGGGTGAAGCATCATTGGGTGCGGTCAGTCTATAGATGGGTGACTGCTTAGTGGTATTTCATCTGAGAGTCTCCGTGCTTCGGAGGGCACGTAAAAACGTCGGTCCCGGTTGTTACCAAATTGACAACAGTCGTTAAGCCATGTCAGAGGCCTACGGGCGGCTTAAACAACTCTTGACAACAGGTTGGCCACAAACCAATGCGTGAAAGTACGAAAAAAAAACTTTATTCACCCCGGGAATTGAACTTAAGGCGTCGCAATCGGTAGCAAACAAATCACATACTAAAGCCATTAGACATCCAACAACTGCAAACAAACAACCCGTCCTTCAAATCTCAATTCTGAATCACACGGCCACTAAGTCATTAGTGTAAACGTAATATGAGTATATATTGTAACGGTTACAAACAACCATTACGTTACCAAACAAATGGCCAAAGTAACAATCAACAGGTTACATTGAGTACCGTCAGCAACCAAAGTCACTCAAAACTAAAACATACAGATAGAATTATTTCATAGATACTAGCATAGTTAGCAAATTAGAGCAAGTCGTTACATATAATATACTAAATACTAGTTTTTTCCTGCGACTTAATTCGCGTGGAATTTGAAAGTAGGTACCCTAAATACATTTCATTCTCGGACTTATTAAAATTTAATTTCACTTGATTAGGAAAAATATGTTATTACATTGCATAAACTTAAATAGTATATTTTCCTTGTTGGTAATAAATGCGCATAACCACATCATTTGCCACAGATTTTTTGATGAGATAAGATATTAATCGCTTCGGTCTCTCCCTCTCTCCTTTCAACGCTTCGATTATTATTTGTTGTTACGGCCACGTTCTAGGTGGCTATATTTTTTTTTAATTATTAATATTTGTCTTTTAGGTGGCGTGTCAAAATGAAATAGGTAAGCACCAGACTTAAAATGAAACTGTGAAAACCACATTCAATTTCGAGCGGCAGTTTTTCGTGATGCGCGTATCAACATACAAACAGACTAATTTGCAAAATGTGTAACTTTAAACATTTTAAGCACTCGTTATTTTATATTCTTGTGACTATTCTTTTTTTGCAAATATTATAATATCTTCAACAACTTATGTTGCTAGCTGTACATGCGTATGCGCAAAAAATTCGTTACATTTGTTTGTATGTGTGTCGCTCGGTCATGTTATGTAATGTTACGATGTATGAAGTAACCTTCAATGAAGTGCTTCATGCCCTACATCTTCAGCTGGAAGCAATATTACACAAAATAATTACTAAAATTCTGATTTTTTTTTTGTTTGGATGTTGGAGGTTATGATATTTGTTACTCTAATCACGTGTTAGTTGAACAGATTTGGATGAAACTAGGCACTTAAAATCATATCCTGGATTTTAGGTTAATGGTTGACGTGGTCGCTTCACCATTGCTAGTCTAAGGCCATATGGGACAATTTGTGGGAACCAGTTGTTTCGTGTCTGGTTGCTCTTTGTGTCTGTTGTTTAATATTTGTAATGTATTCCGCGACACAATATTGATAACTAGTGCGGGAGCTATCCTTCTATAAGTGGATAAAGAACGCATACTATTTATCCTGATATGCGTTCCCGTGGAATTCACGTAGGCGAATCCAAGAGCAAAAACTAGCTCAGTTATGAAAACTATATAGATGAATGTATTGTAGGCAACTTTACATTAAATAGAGACAGGACTGACTCAGAACGACCATTAATTACATACATGAATTACCTTTTTTTATACAACAACGGTGGCAACTAAGCGTACCGTCCGACTGAAGGTAAGCGGTAACCGTTGCCTATTATCGCTTGTATCTAGTAAAAAGGTATTAAAAACGGCATAAAAGCATGGAATGGTATAAGTATGTAAGTGCCCAGCAACTCACCAGGAAAAGCGCAGTATTACTTACTAATCTTACGCTGATTTTCCAAGCGAGCCAGCTTTTGGTTTGGCATCAAACTGCCTTATGGTAAAGTGGTTGAATCCTCACGGAAAAATAATTGTCTGATCCATAAACGATTGTTATGTGTTCAGGTAATTCTTGTGCTTGAATGTTTTGACAGTCTCCACAGTACGGGAATTATTCCTCATATCCTATCATAAAATATTAACAACGACGGGCTCTTTATTCAAAATGTTTTTGGCACGGGACGATTACTTGATGCATTAGTAATAAAACAGTGACCAACTACAGCACATGACACAACAAGAGATAAAAATAATTCGCTGACTCCTTGTAACAGCATATTGACATAATTATGAGTTAATTGTGAGTAAAAATAAACATAAATGCGCTTACTAAGCGCCATTTTGTTGCAAACATGTGTGTAATCTGCATTATTTCATGTTACATACATGTACTTCGTTTGTTTGTCTGTTTCTTCATAATGCCTACATATGTGGTTGTTTAAAAATGTTGCGAAAATAAGTTAAATGTCACTGGTACGGGCTGTTATTGCCAGCATGTAAGAATAGTAATTCTAATAACAATTATTTAATACACGTTAACATTTTACATATCGTTATCTATACAATTATAACTACAATGGCCGACCACACACACATACACACATACTTAATAGTTACAACATTGTTATATTTAGAATTATTATTCATTTTTTGTTAATTTTGCTTATCGAGCTTATTATAGCTTATTATAGCTTAATAGAGCTTATTATACCTATCGTGCACCGGGCACGATAGGTATAATAAATGTGAAATTATTCATAGCTTAAGCCTTATTTTAAGTTTTGAGGTCTCGGCGATACAAGCCTTGACCTTAGAGCCAATACAATTGATAACCAGATTTATTGTAAAAAAAATATGCAGCAATAAATTATTCTTATTCTTACTGAAAAGAAGATTAAAATTTTGTGTGAATTATTTTTTGTATCCGTGGCATTATTTCTAGAATGAGGATGGTCTTTTTGTCTTTTATATATGTATAATAATAATATAATATTCTATCACATACACACAACACCATCTAGCCCAAACTAAGCAGAGCTTGTACTATGGGTACTAGACGATGGATAAACATACATAAATACTGTTTTTTTTTGTAAATACATACATATTATACATAGAAACACCCAGATCAAGACAAACATTCATGTTCATGCACTATTACTGTTATTATATAATAACATCAGCCTTGTATTTAATTGTCACGGGCACGGGAACGGCACGGGCACGGTCCTCTTCTCAGTGTGAGAAGGATTAGGGCATAGTTCAGCATGCTGGCCAAGTACGGGTTGGCAGATTTCACATATCTTCGAGAACAATATGAAGAACTCTCAAAAATACAGGTTTCCTCACAATGTTTTTCTTCACCTTTAAAACGAGATTAAAAGACCGTTGATTTAACTATTTAATACGCAGATAACTTTGAAAAGTCAGAGTTATGTGCCTTGGGATCGAACTTGAGACCTCTGCGTGGCTATTACTGCTTTTTAAAATAAAATATGATATAACTAAAAATACCTACTTCCTATATAAATATATTGACAAAGACTGGTAGCATCATATAAAATATGGAAAACCCGAGCGTAATAGTATTATAATACTTTCGATATTTTTGCTGAATCAGTGTTGAGTCATACCAAAATGTTTACAAGATATTGATAACTAATTAACTTACAAGTGAATCATAATGATCGCTGTTAGGTCATTAGAGTTGCGGTTTTTTTATAACATAATAGTACAAAGTGTAATGAACTGAATTAACTTTTAATTTAGTCGGATGTCTTATTCCTTTAAATATGATTACTAGGTCTGTATTACATAATATTGTCTTCTGCTTACGCGAATGTTATTCATTGAAATTAAACTCATTTATACGGATTTTATAGCGTTGTTTATTTAACACTGTATTACATAATTTTGAAACTGTTACACTACTACTAATATTGAATTTTACAAATTTTTAAGTTAATAAAATTATTAAAGCTATTTCTATTTAAGTTTACACTTTCCCCGACGTTTCGGTTGCTTTTCAGCAGCCATGGTCACGGGGAGACTAAGATGGTAGTTGTCTCAATGTTTCAGTGTAATTATACCAAAGTACCCGAACATAATTTAGTCATTGGTGTTTCTATTTACGCAAAATGAGCTCAAAGTATCATGAAGTCTAGCTGTGGCTTGCGTTTTTTTTGTAACAGTTTCAAAATTATGTACAGTGTTAAATAAACAACGCGATAAAATCCGTATAAATGAGTTTAATTTCAATACTAGCTCTGTAGATAGGTTAATTTACTGATATTTTACTAACTAGCTTTTGCTGCGGCTTCTTTCGCTTAAGGGCAGTACTTTTTTCTTGATGAAAGAAACTGAGCGGATGGCGTAGTGTTTTAAGTGGACTCCTCACCACTGCCTCTGCTCCGCCGGTAAGATAAAGATAAATTTATTTAAGTCGACTCAACATGCTCTGTCTTGTCAGACATGCAAATGTATGTCCTTTCTAATTATAATATATATAATATTAAAATAATTATATATAATATATATAATGTATGTATTATATAAGTCAATTTAGTTATGTGAAGGTACTTCGTGTTTATTTGGTGGTGTTAAAGTATCTTTCTTTTCTTTTAAACAAACTTTATAAGTATTAACGTAAATTTTGTTTTAACTACATTTAGTCACGAACTACCTTTTCATGTCACAAAGTGTAAGTGTATGCGTCCTCATGCCATACTACTATCTATTACAAATGGCTACGTACTGATAAATATGATTTCAAATCTCAAATGCTTTTTACATAATATTACCAACTTTTCTTTATTTTAGAATTTAGTTTTATATGGACAGTGACATATGGCATAATGACTGCAACACCTGGTACATAAATGAGTTGTAAAATACTGAAATTATAAGTTGATGGCGATTTAAAAGAGTGGCCTTGAGTTTCTTGCAGGTATCTTCTCATAGGCTCAACCTTTTGCCTGAACCTTGCAACTAACATAAATGTAAATTCAGTAAATATAATAAACTCACTAACCCATTTGACGTTCATAAGTGTTACTTTGTGACCTAAGTGAATAAATTATTTTTGACTTTGACTTTGACTTTGACTATATAATATAATAATAGGAATTTTAATATTATGCCGAGTGTTGTGGGTTCGAATCCCACACGGGACAAAACTTTGTGTGATCCACAAATTGTTGTTCCGAGTCTGAGTGTTCTTTGTGTCCGTTGTTTAAATGTTTGTAAAGTCCCCCGCGACACCGGAATTATTCCTAGTGCGGGAGTTGTCTAGAAAGATACTATATCTCCTATTTTGTACCACCGACAACGTGTATGCGAAACTCCGTGGTGATCGGTCGAGTACTTTAACCGGGAAAATGTTACAAACAAACATACAAATCAACAAACTCACATTCGCATTTATTATATTTGTTTGGAGCATAATAGTAAAATAAAAAGAAAATAAATAATTAGTATTGAATAAAAAGTCTGTGTTTTCCGAATAATAATGAAACTCGAATACATTCAAATAACTCGATCATTCGAATAATTATAATCCAATCGCAGATCACTAGAAGTATTATTACCATACTAGATTGTGCCCTTGCCACTCCCGTTAATCTTCATTTTGTCAATAAATGGCCATCGCTAAAACAGTACTCTTTTCTGGATGAAGGGTACCCTATGTCCTTTTCTGTACTCCTGACAACATGTATGCGAAATTTCATGGTGATCGGTCGAGTAATTAAGGCTTGAAAGCGTAACAAACAAACAAAATCATATTTGCATTTATAATATAATGATAACGATGAGAGATACCAATCACTGTTCCAAAATCCGCACTCCCACTTACAATATTCTTTTATTCAACTTCGGATACAAATTTACTATTTTACGATTTATTTTTTATTCACGCTACTCAAAAATCGTGTCAGGCACTGATTAAATTTCTCAAAACTCATAACAGACGTTTTCAGGGTTGCCAAAACGAATAAGAGATATACAAAGATTCTTCAGTCCATACTTCAGCATCCAAAAATACTCCTTGCAACACAAACCATCCGTGTCCATCAATCACGAAAATTCATTTATTTAAACAAAAAGCAAAAAGTAGGCATGTCGCAGAAAGCTGCGCCGGCGCATCGCCAAGTAAAGGGAGATTCAAGGGCAGTGGGTTCAATGCTCAGGCGAGGTAGGTATTTCTAAAAATATATGGGAACATGTTCGCGATCATTCAGCGAGTAATAAAAGAAACACAATTATTTGTTTATGCAGTTCATTGAACATGGAACCGTGTGGAAAGTTTTCGAATGGAAAAGATTATTCTAGAACTATATCTTAAATATGTAATATTAATAACTGCCTCGGTGGTGCAGCTGTAGTAAATCCGGCTGCTGTGCTTGAGGTCTCGGGTTCGATTTGGTAAAGTGTTACTGAGATTTTCTGTCAAGGAATAGTAGCAATACGTAGTCAGGGACTGGGTATTGCTACTAAGGAACCGGGCCCAGCTCGGGAGATGGCAATAGGCTCAGACCCTAATAAGTAGGATCTAAACATATAGCTGGTGAAAATTGGGTGTAATACACTACTGCCTTCATTTTCGGGGATACAAGTGTGAGAATAAGTATGTATGTAGAATATCGTCATTTTTAAGCTGTAGCGGCTAGCTGGCGTTGAGTTACAATTGTTTTTTAATTATTACAATAGACATATTAATAATAACTTCCATGATAAGAAGTCAGTTTTATAATAACACTAGTTTTTCCCCGTAGTTTCACCTACGTAAGTCCCATTCCCGTGGGAATATCGGGATAAAATTAGCCTATATGTGAATCCAGGTCTCCAGCTATCTACATACCAAGTTTCATTGCAATCGGTTTAGTAGTTTTTGCGTGAAAGAGTAACAAACATCCATACATCCTCACAAACTTTCACATTTATAATATAATATTTGTAAGGATGTCATTCATAAAAGTTATTTAACCAATTTGGGAGGATAACCAACTTTGCTAGAGCCAATTTTTAAGCGTCCAATTACAAAATAGGTATCTTTCATTTTAGTATTTGGTAGCCCATCTTAAATAATAATTCCACACTACTGTCAATGTGGAATGTTAATTTTCATTCTAGATGAGCACCACCTGGTTAGCCGCTATTTCTTAAACCACTGTGGGAATTAAAAATATATTCTTCTATCAAAGATTATTCTTAATAAATCAACTGATGACGGGTATAATAATAATATTCTACCACATACACACAACACCATCTAGCCCAAACTAAGCAGAGCTTGTACTATGGGTACTAGACAATGGATAAACATACATATATACTTTTTTTTTTGTTTTGTAAATACATACATATTATACATAGAAACACCCAGATCAAGACAAACATCCATGTTCATGCACACAAATATTTGTCTTGTGCGGGAATCGAACCAGCGACCTCAGGCGTAGCAGTCGGTTACACTAACCACTACGCCATCGAGGCATCGAGGTATGACTTGACCTTTTGCAGACGGCATGCTAATACAACAGCACGTTAAATAGCCCGGTAACTAGACAACAACACGAGGTTCTATGGTTGCGATTATTGGTGTCTTTCACCTTACAGAAGACAGGAGTCAATATATTCCCAAGACTGCTCAAAGTCAAAGTCTAAAATCTTAATTTCCATAAAAATGTGTAGGCATTTCTTGGACACCTCAATTTTATTATAATCCTTACTATATATAATATAATAAATGCGAAAGTTTGTATGGATGTATGGATGTTTGTTATTCTTTCACGCAAAAACTACTGGACCGATTGCGATGAAACTTGGTATATAGATGGGAAGGGACCTGGATTCACGCATAGGCTACTTTTTATCCCGATATTGTCACGGAAACGGGACTTGCGCGGGTAAAATCGCGGGAAAACTAGTAAAAACAAAACTAAGTTCATTCTGCATAGAAAAAAGCCTGTTCGAGGAGTGGATCTCTCATGCTCCAGTATAAACATTAGTTGATTATAGTAATATTTATCACCGCACTTTTTCAGTATTTGTGTTATACAACCAAATTTCACAAGCTCAGGTCTCAACCTGGGTGAACGTAAGCCTCTACCGGGAACAAAGTGAAATGCCATGCTGCTTCTAAAAATTTCTGGTCGGAAAACCTAGTAACACTCAATGCTCGACCCTGGAAAATCGCAATCCGCAGCTGCGTCAGCGAAGCAGTAAAAAAAAAAACAAATTGGTACTGGAATGTAGTCCAAGTAATTTCCTCAACAGATTCCGAAGAAATCTTGGATATTTCTTGTCGCTAAGTTTGCATTCATACTTTAATTCCAGCTTATCCTTACACATAGCACAGTGAGTCTTCATGAGTCAGCTGTCAGGGGGCGCCAGACTGCGGGGTGGAGTGGGGGAGAGAGGGTGTGAGTCAGACTGCCGGGCACGCGGGGTGATGTCGCGCGGTTGACTTGCTAATGCTTACAAGAAGTATTTAATTATGGTGTGTGATATATGTGTTGTATGGAGATTATAAATGGAGATGCGTTTGTGCTAATGTCTGTTTTGAAGTCGCTTACGACAAGATGTTACTGTTGATCTGATTAAAGAAGTACTGGTACTTCTATTAGACTTTACGCATGTAGGTTAGGTAGGTAAATACAAGCATAGTCTCACACCTATGTATGTACATACATATATCCCAGAAAGCTTAGGTGGAAGAGTATTATATACCAAAATTATACCAGCTACGGTTTTTGCTCCCATCGATAGATTGCAATCCTATTGCCACTGATCGAGCATATGTTATAGTGGCTTAGTAGTCGTTTCGCATGAATTTGTTCGCACATATCGTGCGAAACGACACCTGTGTTTTCGGACGGGACCGATTCGCCAAAAATATATTTTCATGTGTGCGAAACGACAACAAAAAAATATTATTTTCCGAACAAATTCGTGCGAAACGACTACTAAGCCGTTATATACATTTTATTGGCCTTCTTTTTCGTAATTACTCTGTCTACAATATTAAGGCAGCTGTAAGTTTTCCTAAAATTGTAAGATAAAATAAAATAAATGAAATAGTTTATGACTTCATGCATAGCATGCATGAGGTCGCGCTTTCGATTCCTGGGTCGAGAATAGTCTTAGTGGGTTTTCTGTCAAGAAATGCTTGAAAGCAGCACGAACATTTAGAACTTTGCTCTGTACAGCAATATGCTCGACCCTACTACGTATGATCTAATTCATGGTTGGCCCAATGTGGATGTAATACAATCCTATCCCTTAGGGAATATAGCCATAAGACATTTTATGTAATCTGAATAACAAGGTACCATAAAAAAATAATAGATATAATTATTATTATTTATTTAAGCATATTTACAGCGATAGCTCACTGGGCAGACCAACAGACTGCAATGCAGAGGGTCTCGGGTTCGAACCCACGTCGCGCACCTCTGACTTTCGGAAGTTATATGACTTTTCGAAATGATGTGCGTATTGATTGACAATTATCGCCTGCTCCGTGCCTCGGAGAGCACGTTAAGCCGTCGGTCCCGGCTGCCATGAACATCTATTGGCAGCCGCTCCGTGTAAAAACTGATATCCAGTCAAATCCGGTTAGACTAGAAAAGCCGACTTGTCTCTTGCCAAGTGACTTGGGAATAATAAAGGACAAGGAGAAAAAAAATTACAGGGTAAACACAGACATTCACATAAAATTAATTATTATCAAAGTTCATGTTCAATTACAAATATGCATGTACTGGCATGTAAACAACATGCAAAAACTAAGTATTAAAATTTAACAAAAGAAAAATACAACAAATAAAATCAATATTTATATGCATATTACCAACTTATTATACGTTATTGCTATTACTTATTTTATAATAGATATTTAGAATAGTCATGAAATATATCTAATTTAAGTCTCCTCCAACAATGGATATACATATGTTGCAGTATATCTATAGGAGCCTGAGCACCTATTCAAAAAATATGGGTGTATTACAACTCTGCCTGTACTTCGGCTATATAGTCGTAAGACTATGTAAATAAAGTTTATATAGTGATGCAACGATATATCGAACATTCGATAATATCGACCCAATAAATATCGATATTTTTATCGATATCTAATCGTCATCGATACGGTATTATCATATCGACAAGAAATTAAATATCGATATCGAAGGATAAAACGAATATTCCATAATTTCTACTTTCAAATATCGATATTTTTATATATATCTCACCATATATTATTTAACTACTTCTACTACTAACTTGAAAGTTTTGAATTCTCGATAATATCGCATTGAAACTGTCGATATTATCGATCATCGAAATTTTCAGGCATTCAATATAAATATCGATATGTATATTGATATTTATTATTTGCTACTTTTTTACCCACTTCTACTAGTAACTTGAAATTTCTGAATTATCCATAATATCGCAATGAAAGTGACGATATTATCGATCATCGATATTTTCAGGTCAGCGATATAAATATCGATATTTATATCGATATTTTCGTCTCCTTGCAACCCTAATAAAACCAAATTGAAGATTACCTTTAAAAAGTAATTGATAGGTAAGCGCTGTCTGGGTCAAACCCTAGTTTAATACTCCAAACTATATTGTCACCAAGTATGCAAGTTATACTCGACTCAGACAGACAAACAGACAAACAAAACTAAAGATATGCGTCACTATTGAATCACATACATATCGAAATGTTCTTATTGTTACGAACGAGCCATTTAAGACGGTGCGTAAGTACTTACTTTTTGTGATGATTATTTAGGTTTGTGATCTGATTCTTATTATAGCGTGTGTTGTAAATGTTTTATTATTGACAATCAAACGACGTAGTGGTCGCGTCGCCTGCGCCACTACACGAGCGTTGTAGGTTCGGTTTCCACACGGGGGAAACATTTGTGTGATCCGCACATAGTTGTTTTGTGTCAGGGCGTTCTTTGTGTCCGTTGTGGTAAAGTACCCTGCTACACAGGATATCATACTGCGGTAGCTGCCTTGCCAATGATTCGAAACTACCTCGGTGGCGCAGCAATAGTAGATAACCGGTATCTCAGTTAACTCCAATATTTAATCATCATTACCTCAGCCGAAAGACGTCGTTGGACATAGGCTAGGGATAAGGCCTTCCACTCAAAAAGTAACATTAACCGAACTTTAACATAATTATACAAAATATATTTTAAATCTACTCAAAAATAAAATAGGTACAATCTGGTAGTAGGGGTTATTGCCAAATGACACGTAAAAGATGCAGGATGAATAATAGAAATTGTGACGGAACCACTATGGAAATGCAGCTGTCCGAGGGAGAGATCCTCACTAAAGCTCAATTTTTGTAATATCCAAATTTTTTAATATTAATTATTTTTCATTTATATTGCAAACAGCTTACTCATCAACAGTTTGATTCATTAGCTCGGATATTGCTATTTTATTGTTTAAAATGTCAGCGAGAAGAGAATTATCAAATGTATGTTTATTATTGGTATTAATTAAATTTCATGTGTGGCAAAACATGATGAACGTATATTTCTTTTAAAACCATGCATTGTATGCTATATTACTCATGTTTGTGACAAATAAACAGATCTTTATCTTTATCTTTATCTATGTTCCTGTTGTGGTTTTCATGAACCAGAAATCGTAACATATTATTAGTAGTAACTTAAAACAATATACTGTAAAAATGGTTCGTATTTCATGTAGTTACTTAGTATTGTTTCATGGCGGAAAAATCTGCGGAGCTTTAGGGTAGGCAGTTTGATTTTCCTTATTGATACTATTGAATATTTATATTGAGATTTATTTGCCTGCACTGATAGAATTATGGTTTAAGTGGTGTCCTTGCCAGTCTGGCTGTTCTTTGTGTCCGTTGTAAGAATATTTGCAAAGATACAAGAATTGTTCCTAGTACGATAGTTGTCTTTATTGTTATTATAAATAATAGTTAAAAAAAAAACTAAATAGCACGCTTTATTAAAAAAGCAAACGTTTTCGTTTGCTTTTTGAGCAGAAAAAATTTAATAATTTTAATGTAAAAAAGCGTGGGGTGGGGGTTATCAAAATATCTTATAAAGCACTCCACGCTTTTTTACATTAAAATTATTTAATTATATGCTACTTTTTAGTTTGCTTTTTTAATAAAGCGTGCTTTTTAGTTTTATTGAACTATTATTCAAATTTAATTATTTTTTATACTTTTTCAAAATTATTGTGTTGGAATCGGTCCTTGATAAGTATGCATTAAATTTCAAGTTATTCCGACGTTTTGAAGGGGGTCAAAATCATGTTCAAAGTTTCCGTTATTATACATACCAACAAACGTATGAAGCTAATAAAAGCGTGTTAAAAATACAGCCTACTTGTAAATTTTTTATTGTTATCGATGGCTAACTAGTCAGTGTTCCATCTGATGGTAAGCAGTAACTATAAAGGTCTTAAAAAATCTGTACAAGAACTAGATTTTTAATTGTACGTTTTGTAGAATTGATATTTGTCTGTCCACTTGTTTTCTAAAAACTTAATCAACTCTGATGGGATTTCAATTAAACTGAATATAATATGCTGTATTGATGTAAAGTTACTGTACCAACTTAAAATCAGAGGCTTATTTTATCACAATCCGATGAATAGTTTCTGAGATAAAGCTTGTCCTTTTCATTCTACAGGGTGTCCGGTAATTAATGGATAACCTTGAAATGTCTTATAGTAGACACGGAAGACCGTTTCGAGATAATGAAAAAAAATATATATATATATTAAAAGTGCAAGCTATATTAGCATAGCATACTTTTAACTGTCTATCTATTAGCATAATTAGTGTTTAATAATAAAACAACAAAAATCCGATGGATTTCATTCATTTATGGTCGTAGTATACAAGAAAGTTATAAATGGTAATTAAAAAAAAACACATATCTCAGGTAGTAGTTAGGATAGCCTTTTTTTCATATTTTTACTGAACGGCCATCAGTTCCACTATAAGACATTTCCAGGTTATCCATTAATTACCGGACACCCTGTATACAGTGTCAGGCACGACAGCAATTACTTTGACAAAAACCTATTTTATGTTTTAAAACTTTCTTTTTAATTGTTACCAGTCAAAATGATTACACTCTGCCTGATGGTAAGTAGAATATTTTATAATATTATGTATTCATTATACAATATTAATAAACGCAAGGTAAATTGTTCTCCGGCCAGATGGACCGATGACCTGAAGAAGGTAACTGGGGAAGACTGGATACGGAAGGCAGAAGACCTGATGTTGTGGCGTAAAATGGGAGAGGCCTATGTCCAGCAAGCAATGTACTGCAATAAGCTGATTGATTAATTGCTTCATTGAAATTTTTATGCTATTGGAAAATTACTGGTATTCTTGTTATATCCTCGACTCGTAAATGCTTGTGTTACGAATGGTTTTACGTCAGTAGTGCAATGCGTGGGAATCGAATCTACGATCTCTCAATTTCGACTAAAGTCTTTAGTGTAACCGACTGCCAGGCCTGAGGTCGCGGGTTCGATTCCCGCACAAGTCAAACATTTGTGTGCATGAACATAGATGTTTGTCTTGGTCTGGATATGATATATATGTATTTACAAAAAAAAAGTATATATGTATGTTTATCCATTGTCTAGTACCCGTAGTACAAGCTCTGCTTAGTTTGGGCTAGATGGTGTTGTGTGTATGTGGTAGAATATTATATTATTAGAAAATTATGTTATATATTATTATTATTATATTATATTATTTATTCCAATTGTGAAGGCTTTAGATCGCTAGCTTTTAATCCTACCGCAATAAAATAATGGTTATGTAATCTAGTGCTAAACTTAGTTATATCATTCATCTCCGACCTATAATAGGAATATATTTGTTTAAGGAAAGGCCAATGTTTAGGGAAAACATTATAATAATAAAAATATATATTCTATTAACTTATGCGTACGTGAGGTTTTAAACGTTGAATGCGTCATTACAGTTTTGTTTTAACTCGAATCCCAGGCCGGGTTTGTAGAATAGTTTGTTACTGTGATTAATATATGTATAATAGTGTGGTTATAATTTATTTCCTTTTATTATTTAATGTTGTGCAATAATAGACTTTTTTGTATTCTTAAAACAATCTGTTTAGTAAAAAGGGGCTAAGAAATATATATTTCTTTGAATAATATTTACTTACTTCGCTGGCTCAGCTCATTGATTGACAATTATCGCCTGCTCCGTGCTTCGGAGAGCACGTTAAGCCGTCGATCCCTGCTGCGATGAACATCTATGGCAGTCGTTACTGGGAAGTCAGTGCCCTATAATATCCTGATACTGGTCTAGCCTTAGGGTATTGTTAGCGTTCGGGTTGCGGAAGTCAGGTGGCAGCCGCTCCGTGTAAAAACTGATATGCAGTCAAATCCGGTTAGACCAGAAAAGCCGACCCCGAGTGACTTGGGAATAATAAAGGCTAGGGAGAAGACTTCGCTGGCTCAGCGACCTGAATTGGATCTTGGCCTCCGACATTAAAGTACGCCATTCCTATCCATTTTGTGCTTAGTCAGACCAATCCAACTCTTTTAGGTCTTTAGTTATTTCGTGTTTCCAGCTGGATCTTGGGCGACCCACCCAAGCCCAAGATGTGCTATTTTGGCAGGTCGATCCTCTCTTATTCTTTTCACATGTCCGAGCGAGCAAAGCTTTTATTTTCCCGATAATATTCGGCTCTGACACAATCTTCAATCAGGCTATTAAATCTTTTTCCCCTTCTCTCCTCTTGTCTCATCTCATCTTACGGAATATATTTTGCTCCGCGACTAGTAGTCTATTTTCCTCCTTCAGTGTCAATAACCAAGTCTCGGAACCCTTCATTAAAATCGGCCTAATTACTGTTTCGTAGACACAAATTTTCGTGGTTCTGCTTATCAATTTAGGTACTAAAACTTTATGAAAGTTAGCGGTACACCTTAGAGCGTTGACAATGTTGATGGTTACTTCGTCCTCCCATTGATTAGTATCCTCTATAGGTTGTGCTTCTGACTTTAAGGTCTTTTCTATTGTCTCTTTGATCTTTGCATCTCTTCATATGGAGATAAATAGTCTTCTCGCGACTAATTCTGAGACCCACTTGTTTTACTCTTCCAATACCTCTGCCATGCATATTACTTCCATCTCACACTGCCCTAGGATCATCAGTATATCCTATCACTTTGTGTCACCCATTCAGTTTTATTCTACTAGCAAGACTTGTCGAATTATGTGTTCGAGAGCTAAATTAAATAGTTGATAAAGCGTTTAGCCCGGTCACAACTTCATAGTCCTCAGTTAGAATTAATAATAAGTCATGTAAATCCTAATTAATATTATAAATGTGAATGTTAGTTTGTTACGCTTACATACCTTAAGTACTCGACCGATCATCATAAAATTTCGCATACACGTTGTCAGGTTAACAGAAAAGGATATAGGGGACTCTTCATTCAGGAAAAAGTACTTACTGTTACTAACTTAACATAACCTATGTTTACGCGAGTGAAGGCGCGGACGAATTCTAGTAAATAATAAATTGTAAAATAATAAATAATTGTAAATAATAAATAATAAAATAATGATGATCAGAGATAGGCCAGACTGTCCCTTCCTGTGGCACTGGACCCGCAGGCATAGCGGCGGGTCGGTGCAGCAAGAAGATACATGAATTAATTTTAATAATTGTATATACTAACATAGGTTTTTAAGTAATTGTAACTAACAAAATATGGATGAATATCTGAAATAAAAAAAATAAGCGTTTGCTGCAGCTTGCAAAACGAGTATCTCTCTCGCGTTGTCCGGTCTTCAGAGAAGAAATCACTTTGCTGGCAGTACAAGGCACAACTATGACTTGTCTTCTGCTGACAGTACAGGAAGAGCATCCAGGCTTCTAAGGGAGGAGGAGTTCCATGGAGCATCTTCAAAAACGATCGGAGTTAAATGAGCTTGGTTTGGTTACTATATCCATCTCGAAAACCCTGGATTATACGGATGGCGTAGTAATTTAAGTAGTCACCTCGCCATTGCTACTGCGTCGAATGTTGTGGGTTTGATCTCCTCACGGGACAAAAACTTGTACAAGCCACAAATAGTTGTTTCGAGTTTGGGTGTTTTACAATTGACGTTTTATTCCGCGGCACAGGAATTGGTCAAGGACCAATTGCGGGCGTTGTCTGTTTAAAGAAGATGAATGAATTGTCTATTTACCAAATAATACAGGTAATAATAGACTATAATAATATGTCAATCAAAGAGAACATGATGTAATTAATTTTATGGTCACTAACTCTAACCAATAATGACGTTTGATAATAAAACAATAATAATGTCATATGTAGACGTAAATACCAATTAGTTACTCCAACATGTCTTTATTTTGATCACCTTAATTAAATTAATTAATATATGCAATATATAGTTTTATATTATGTAATAATTTACCTCTCGTGCTCGCGGATAAATATTGAACAATATTATATAATTATATTTGGCATCAATTTATTATTATTATGTTTAATTAATAGACTGGTGCATTATTATTCATTAGTAATAACAATTATTATGTAATATCACTATGTTAGTATTAATTAATTGAATCTTAATGTAACTAGACTGTCGTTTCTAATAAGCATATTATAATGATGTTATATATAGCTACAATCTAATTTTACATATGATATATTGTTAAAATACTAATTAATATTTTAACAATATAGCCTAGTGGGAAACCGTTGGACTGTCACGCAGAGGTCTCGAGTTCAATTCCAAGGCGCGCATCTCTGACTTTTCGAAGTTATGTGCGTATTAAATAGTTAATTATCGCTTGCTTTAACGGTGAAGGAAAACATCGTGAAGAAACCTGCATGTCTGTGAGTTCTTCATAATGTTCTTGAAGTTATGTTAAGTCAGCCAACCCGCACTGGGACAGCGTGGTGGACTATGGCCCAATCCTTTTCACACTGAGAAGAGGCCCGTGCCCAGCAGTGGGACAGTTTCATACAGCGCAGTTTAGTACCAACTATTTAAAGATATAGTTTGTTAGCATTTGGGTAATAAATGCTAATACATGTGGTCTCGAGGTATATTCCCGCATCGGGCAAAGTGCGAATTTGTGCCCAATATTATATAAAGGAAAGATTTGTTTGTTATCAATAAGCTCTAAAACTATTGAACCGATTTTAATAATTCTTTCACCGTTAGAAATGGGCACGGGTCTCTTCTCAGTGCGAGAAGGGTTAGGACATGCTGGCCCAGTGCGGGTAGGCAGACTTCCCGACGTTGTGTAAAACTCTAGAAGTTTTCCTTCACCGTTAAAGCGAGCGATAATTAACTAATTTCACACGCACATACTTCGAAAAGTCAGAGATGCTCGCCTCGGGATCGAATTCGAGACCTCTGCATGGCAATCCAACGGTCTACGGTCCACTAGGCTATCACTGCTGTACAGAAGTAAAGTAGGCTATATAATGTCCCGCTAAAAGCTGCGAAAACGAAACAGTAATCATAAACGTGAGTGAAACCGTGAGGTATAGGCTATTTGGTTGTATTTATAACCAACGAATCTATACGGTTGAAATTAAACTACTATATACGGATTTTCACGGGGAGTCTCCCCGTGACCATGGCTGCTGAAAAGCAACCGAAACGTCGGGGAAAGTGTAAACCAAAAATAAATAGATTTAATAGTTTAAATAATTTCATTAGCTTATAAATTAGTAAAATAAAATCAATAGTAGTAGTAGTGTAATATTTTCAAAATTTTGTAATACAGTGATAAATAAACAACGCGATAAAATCCGTATATAGTAGTTTAATTTCAATGAATAACATTCGCGTAAACAGAAGACAATATTATGAATCTATACGGTTTCGTATATACGTCTGACAGCTCAGCCTGAGGGTTAAAAAAGTAACTCATTCCCTTCCAGGGGAAAACCATAGAGATTTGTAACGTGTGAGTCATATAACATGACTTCTAAATTTTGATATCAAAGTATATAGGTATGAATCATGCTTGTTCAGTTCGCTTCCTGGTAAAACTCGGTTGGCGTATTGTCAAATTGTAAAATTACCATAATTTTGCAATAACAATATAATATGATTACTATGACGACGAATTAGTATGACGTAGTTCGGTAATAATGGCGGCCTCGATGGCGTAGTGGTTAGTGAAACCGACTGCTACACCTGAGGTTGCGGGTTCGACTCCCGCTTAAGTCAAACATTTATATGCATGCACATGGATGTTTGTCTTGGTCTGGGTTTCTATGTATAATATGTATGTATTTACAAGAAAAGTATAATTATATGTTTATCCATTGTCTAGTACCCATAGTACAAGCTTTGCTTAGTTTGGGCTAGATGGTGTTGTGTGTATGTGATAGAATATTATATTGAAAATATTTATCATACTTACAAAAGCAGGGTTAGTTTAGTGGTAGACCGTTACGTCACGCACAGGTCTCGAATTCGATTCCAAGGCACACCTTTGACGTTTCGAAGTTATGTGTGTATTTAAATAGTTAATTATTGATCGCTCGCTTCAACGGTGAAGGAAAACGTCGTGAGGAAACCTAATATCTAAGAGTTCTTCATAATATTGTAGACGATATGTGTAGTCTGCCAACCCGCACTTCAACAGAGTTGTGGACTATAGCCTACTTATTTTCACACTCAGAACAGGCTTGTGCCCAGCAGTGCGACAGTTTAATATAGAGCTGATATTTTTATATATCATAAATACATAATTATACTCATGCTTATATCGCGCAGAGGTACATTACACTTAAATAAATCAGCTGTCTCAAGGCCTACGTAATAAAGGAAGAGCTTCTTAACCTCCACAGATCATCATCATTTCATAACAAAAAAAGTGTTTTCTATCTAAATCCCAACTAATTGTAAATGTAAATGTAAGTTTGTTAATTAGTTTGTCGAACCGATGATCAAAAATAAATGTATATACTCGTTGTCAGGGATGTAGAAAAGGCCATAGAGTACCTACATAGGTTCATCCAGGAAAAAGCACTAATTTAAATTAACCTAAACTATATTTATGTGAGCGAAGCGGCGGTCATAATCTAGTAATAATATTATAAATGCGAATATACGTTTGTTTGTTACGCTTTCACTTTCACCGTAACTACTTGACCGATAAATATGAAATTTCGCATACACGTTGCCAGTATCACAAAAAATACTATAGGGTACATTTCATCCAGAATAAAAGTATTGTTCCTGAGGGATAGAAGTTTATTGATAAAATTACATTAACGGCGAGCGAAGCCATAGCAAAACATAGTAGTAAATAAATATGTATAGTACTGATTGCTAGAGACAACACGTAAACACCCATCTTTATGCATTGTCTTTCTTTTTTTGTCATGTTTATTTATTAAAGAACGAATAAAGTCTAAAGGAGTGGCTGAATGATTTTATGATGTGTTTTTTTTGTAAAATAAGAAAATGGTCTAAATGTAAACTTAAGCCAAGGGACAAAGACTGAAGAATGTCTAAAGCGCAACTTTTTATTTTAATCAATACTATCTACTAATATTATAGAGTGAAAACATTCGATTTTTTTTGTTGCTTTTTAGGAATTTAACTAAAAAACTAATAAACAAATAAACCCATTTAAAAAAATCTTTCTTCATTACAAAGCTTTATTATCAACGAGTAACATATTTAATATTTTATTTAAAAAAAGGGTACTTTTACTAACCTAACCTAATCTAATTTGACGCGAGCAAAGCCGTGGGCAAAAGTTAGTTTTAACCAAATAGATACCGGGGAGCTACTCGTCTGGCTAATCCCCAAAGGAGTGAGGCGTGATGATAAGTTATAATATTAAACAACTGTTGCATAATAAGAACTACAACAACACGTAATGTAGCTGTCGACCTTATTCGTACGAGCATGGGGAGAGGATACAGTAACTGAATTATATTATAACGCTACAGTTAAGTACAGGCATTTTTATTTTTGCTCTTTGTCTTAGATAAGCTTTTGGCTTACTGGATATTTAGCGGAGCCAGCCGTAACAGTCATGGACCTGGCTTTGTGTCGCCTGTGAGTTTTGTGAGTTCGATCTCCACGCGAGACAAAAATCGTGTGATCTACATAGTTGATTTAAGTCTGGCTGTTCTTTTGCTTAAATATTTATAAAGTCCTTACGCCAGACAGGTACAATGCCCAAATTAGTTTTTTTTTAAATATATAACATTTACATTCCATTCATAGCATTGTAAATACTAAAAGATGTGTTTACTTTTTTGTGTTTTTGTAGTCGGCTTATATGTATTTTTTTAAAGTTGTTATTATATTAATGACTAACTAACTCGCGCAACTTCGTCTGCTTCACATAAGAGAATTTTTACGTTCTTGCAACATTTTTCATTGCTGCTCCTCTCCTATTGATCGTAGAGAGATGTTATATAGCCTATAGCCTGCCTCGATAAATGGGCTATCTAACACTAAAAGAATTTTTCAATTCGAACCAGTAGTTCCTGAGATTAGCGCGTTCAAGCAAACAAACAAACAAACTCTTCAGCTTTATAATATTAGTATAGATGTTTACCAGGGTTATAAGCTAGATGGGTGACTCTGTAGTGTTTATCAACTAACTAACGCTGGTGGTGTGCACAACCTTTATCTGTTGGTATGTATCTTCTAAGTCCAAGGTTAAATAATAATGAAATCTTTTTATAAAACCTAACCTTATTAAAGGATTTTTGTCATCGAAATGTAACGATTACACTAGTAATAATTCCTGTTTCGCGGCGGACTTTACAAACAATCAAATAATGGACACAAAGAACATTCAGACTCCAAACAGCTATTTATGGCTACACAGATTTGACAGACAGTTAAAAAAAAAAGTGAATGTAAAAGATGTATTCAGTTTCAAATTTTACAGCACTATCGATTACCAATAACTAATATTAAATTCCAAAAAATAAATATGCTTTTAACTAATGCTTCCTTACCACAACTAATGCGTCAATATTACAAAAAATAAAAATATTCCATATATTACTAACCAACAGACGGCACTTCAAAAACACACAAATCTTCCACGTTAGTAATTGCAAAACTGCCATTTATAAACGAACAGCGGCAATTTTCAATCACTCGCTAGCTCTTGTGCTGTGTGAGCTGTCTTACGCGGCTGTCTAGACTTGATTCCAGGAAGGCTACACAATGTCGGGCGAAGGCGAAATGAATCACAATGGTGGAACATGACGTCATCAATTAGTTGTTCTTGTTTAAGTTCCGAAGGGTATATACTCGTAGTGCCCTCTGATGTAGGTATATACATATATTTACCACTATATACCATCAGAGATTCACCAAATTCGAATGCATTCTAAAGACATGCAAATACAAATTATACTATTAATCTATTGAATGGCAGCGGAACACCGCCGGCCAATCACAACAGGTTTTTAATTATACCTGGAATTCCAAGAATAGACCGGTTAATTACTTAAATAAATCTGCTTCGGCATCCCAGCGGAAGAGTATATAATTCCTGAGGTCTCGGTTTCGATGCCCGGATCGTGGAAAGTGTTGTTGAGTATTTCTGTTAAGAAACTATCAACAGTCTGGAGGTGTGGAGTATCTGGAACTGTGCACTCTGACCTATATATGTACATAGTTTTAGGACAATCCCATTCTCTCTACGACTAATCCATTTTTGATAAAGCGTTTCCACTCACTCAACCTTTCGGTTATATAGTAAGAGCCGCTGTACCTTCCAGTGCCCGAGAGCACCTGCCGGAGCCAGTTAAAAACAGGTCTCGGTTTAGGACAGTATACATATATTGATGATGCATTGGCAGTGTTTGCGACTGATGAGTATTACATAAGAAAGTTGTGCCATCGTGCTGCTGCTGATAAATTCCGAATAAAAGTTTGTCCGATCTGGACATCAAAAATAGGACCTCTGGAACGCACACCATTATATGCAAAGTTATTCTACGGAACATGGTACACATGGTACGTTGTAATGGCTCCAAACTAAATTCTGGTCAAGGTGGCCAATCTTATCGAAGACTAGCCCTCTGCGCAGGAGATTACATTGTACAAGTGTAGGCTAACACAAGTGCACTCTCCATTCTCTCACTGTCATAATCCGATAATCTGACACAATTGTAGAGAGTTCAGATGCAGGGCTAACAGTTTTACGTGCTTTACGAGACATGAGAGTGGGAATCACCGCTAGCTTCCTAACTCTGGATTATTATTGAGAACTCCTTCACAGTAAAACTTTTTTTTGGTATGGTTTCGGAATTCCACCCGAGATCACATGCAGAAGTATTCGCTATAACTGCGCCTCCAAGGCAACAAAAAAGGGACAGGTTATATTGTAGATGCGTCACAACTTGGCTAATAATATAACTCATTCATTGATGACCGTGGCTGATTCATTGATTTAGTAGAGTTGCATAAGTGGCAGCATTACTGGAATTGATGTGGTGATACGTTGGAATGTATGGATGATACAGCAGGTTAAATGTTTGTCCATTGCCAGTGCTCCAGATGTTTTAGGTTCGACGAAGGAAAAAAATTCGCGATACAAAATAGTTGTTCCAAATTTGAGTGGCTTTTGTGAGTAGTCTCAATAATTAGGATTGGAATAATCCAGCAATTATATTGTCAACAAAAGAGGATTATGTCGAATGAAGTATTTAAATAAAACCTCACAAATCTTTTTTAAATAGAGTTCTGTTCTAATATCTGTGTGATAAATATCACAAATGGTATTCTTCTAAATTTAAATAATCGTCAAATATGAACACAAATTGCATTTCTTTTTACATTTGATATTTATTAGACTAGATTGGCACTCTATTTCTAATAAACAATGACTAATTAAATTAAGTTATTTAATATATAATAACAAATTATTTACAACAACATTAACAGATAAAAAACAACAAAATGTAAAAAGCGTCTTATTTTGAACATATGTAACGTATTACGAGAATATATTAGTCTTCAAATAAGCTGGTATAGCTGAGTTTTTAGTCATAAGATTTAACATGAAATTATACTTAAATGTTTGGATTCCATGTATTGTATAAGGACAAAATATATTCACCTACATTTTACTAAAAAATACTGACAGGAAATATAACAGTAAACTAAGAATTATACCTAAGCTTATTGTGTAATTATTTCAGGGTATGAAAATATATTGGTACCAGTTTTTTTATGTTCATCTTGTCTGTTCGCGGATAGTAATTCTGGGTGAGCTCTGGTATGAGGTTATGTAAAGTTCCTTGACACAGATACTCTTCTTAGTTCTGTTCCTGGACAATCCATGTGCAGCAGGAATTTTACAAATATTCGAATAACAGACACAAAACACCTACATAGATTCCGATAAAGTTTATATGAACACAGAAATGTCCTGTGTGGGTACCAATCCCCCACTTGGTGCATTGGCAGTAGCGGGGTGACCACTTGAATCGCTGTGGTAACCATGCAATCTTTAAAAAGGTAGTTTAATTGTGCAGGTGTCGTCTTTAAAGAATATCATAGCTGGCGAGTAGCTTATCTTATCTTGTGTGTGGGGGCCAGTCAGTACAGACCGGCGACAATTCTACCCATTGAGATCTTTTATGTCGGCCCCATGATTTTCCCTTAGCTATCTCCCTATGAATGTACTGCATCAGCCACAGCGTACACTTCAAAGAGAGAAGCCTGATGTCCTTAGGGTTTGGATATGCCAATCCCATCAGACCCATCCTCAATCCAGCTTTAACGGTGAAGGAAAGCATTGTGAGGCATTTAACTATAATTCCTCTAAGACATGTGAACCCTGCCAATTCGCACTGGGTCAGCGTGCGAAGAGGCTTGTGCCGTGGAACAGTTTATACAAGTGTTCCAGAAGTCAACGTCAAGCTGGAATCAGTTAACATGCTAAAAATGGAATCAGTTAACAGGCATTTGAAATCGTCGTTAATTATCGCGTGTTTTAACGGTGAAGGAAAACATCGTGAGGCAACCTGCATGTCTGAGAGTCCTCCATAATGTTCCCGAAGATATGTGAAGTCTGCCAACCTGCACTTTTTTTTTTTTTTTTTTTTTTTGACCCAGGAAAATCCTTGATGGATACCCCCTCCCCCGGGGGGGGGGGGGAGGGAAGTTATGTGAGACTCTCCGCCCCTGAAGGGGGTCGGTATACACACTAAAAACCTGGGGTGAGCAGTCCCACCGCCGACGGGGTGGGACGAGATGGGGTCGCGTTAGCAATCACCATCCCGTCCCGGCGGTTGGCCCGGCTGATTGTAACCGGGCCTCAGCACCTGTGGAGGGGAGGCCTTGCTCACCAAGGCCACCCCCCAGACGTGTGGGGCCGTGCAAGCCGGTAGAGAGTCCCCCGACTCTGTACCAGTGACCCCACTATACAGGAGCGAGAAGGCGGGCAAATCGCCTCCTCCTCGCTCCCGTCCGTCTGCGCCGGAGAGGGTCAGCGAGGGGATTGTTCTCCCTGACTCTCTCCGCGGCCTCCTTCTGCGCCATGACAGCCTCACAGAAGGAGACCACTGCCTGCCACGACCTCTCGCCGCCGAGCATGGCGTTGATCACGCTCGGCAGGGAGAGATCCCCGCCTATTATGGCCGAAAGCGTGTGCCGCTGCGGCCCCCACGCGGCACACACCTCCAGCGTATGGAGCGCCGTATCTTCTGGCGCTCCACACTCGTGGCAGAGCGGGGTCGCCTCCCGTCTCGCGATCTGGTGCAAATACTTTCCGAAGCATCCGTGCCCGGAAAGCACCTGCACCAGTCGGAAGGTCAGCGACCCGAATCGCCGCCCTATCCACCCCCGAAGGACCGGGCAAATGGCCTCCACCGTCCACTGGCCCGGGACCGGTGGAGCCAGGTCCTCCGTCCACCGCCTCAGCAGGGCGGCCCGCGCCTGTCGCCGCATGCGTGCGATCTCCTCCCACCCCGGGGGCTCCCCGCGGGACCTCCTCGCCGCCACGAAGTGGTAAACTTCGGCGAGGATCTCCGCTTGCAGCTCCCAGGGGGGGTCACTGGCCAGCACGCACGCAGCCGTCCAGGACACCGTCCGGTAACCGCGTATGGCCCTCGTCGCGACGACCCGCTGCGGACGTCGCAGCAGGGTCTTATTGTCGCGACTGAGGGCGTCCGCCCAGACCGGTGCCCCGTACAGGGCCATACTCCGGATCACTCCGGAGTACAGTCGGCGACAAGTGGCGCTCGGGCCACCCACGTTGGGCAGCAGCCTCCCCAGGGCGGCCGCCGCTCCTAGGACTTTTGGGGCCAGCTGGGTGAAGTGTGCCCCAAAAGTCCACCTCCCGTCCAGGATGAGACCCAAGTACCTCATTTGGGTCCCAAGCCGGACCAGGACCCCGTCCAGGGCTACTCGCGTACCTGGAGGAGGTCCCCCCCGAGGCCCATGAAACAATAGGGCCTCAGTCTTGGAGAGGGCAACCTCCAATCCCAGGGCGCGGATACGGTCAACTACTAGGGCAGCTCCCACCTCAGCCAACCGCACCGTCTCCCCGAGGTTCCTCCCCTTGACTACGACCAGGGTGTCATCGGCGTAACACGCCACCCGCATACTCGCCGGAAGCGTGCCCCGAAGCACCCAGTCGTAGCCAACGTTCCACAGGAGCGGTCCCAGTACCGACCCCTGTGGAACCCCGCAGGATACTGCCAACCTGCACTGGGCCAGCGTGGTGGATTATGGCCTAACCCTCCTTCAACTGAGAAGAGGCCCGTGCGCAACAGTGGGACATTTTAATATAGGGCTGATATATTATTCTCGTAGTTAAATGACATGATGGTGTACCTATACGTAAAATATAGTTATTGTTTTGTATTATTTCCTTAAATGGAGTAAATTAGGTTATGTGATAATGGCTTAATTATACACACATCCATTAATTCACGCCTGTTTCCTAGAGGGGTAGGCAGAGACTACGGATTTCCATTTGCTATGATCCTGACACACTTCTCTTGCTTCATTCATTTTCATAACATTATTTATACACGCTCGCCGGTTTAAGGTGCTCTTAACCTGGCCTTTATCCAGAACGTCTCCCATCTGATCAAGAAACGTTCACCTAGGTCTTCCCCTTGCAACTGTTCCATTCACACTAGCCTTATAAACTTTCTTAGTCAGTCTGTTCTCGTCCATTCTTTCTACATGCCCAAACCTTAATTATATTCTGTAGGTATACAGTATATAATTAAGTAACTAACGAAATATAGCTCTGCATAAATAATTAAGGTTATCTAACGAAAAGAAAATGGAGAAAAATTATAATTAGTACATTACTATATACAGGTTGGCGCAAAAGTAATGACCCTATATAAATTTATTTTTTTATGACTTCTCCTGTCATTTTGATATTGAAAATTTTGTAGTAATCAAATGTAAAATTCACTAAAAATAATCATGGACCACTTTACTCCCAAAGAACGTGGAATAATCGTGTCAATGTTTTTACGGAATAATTAATCAGTGATAAAAACACATCGTGAATTTTGTCGACGATTTCCCCAGCGTCCGAAACCGGTTGGTCGCACTATTCGACGCTTTGCCACACGCCTCGAAGCAACTGGGTCAACATTGGATAGACGTAAGTCTGGCAGACCAAGAACAGGCCATTCAGCCGAAAATATTGAGGCTGTGCGCGAAAATGTGGAAGAGTGTCCAGAAACATCAACGAAGCGACGTGCCACGCAATTAGGAATCTCCAGGCGGACACTGCAGCGTTGCGCATTTTAGTCAAAAAATTTAAGTTGTTTCCGTATAAAACTAAGATTACTCATCAGCTGCTGCCTACTGATCACCGAGATCGTCTAGAGTACAGCCAGCGCGTCATAAACCTCAACCTTGAAGAGGATAATTTTTCTTCAAAATTGATTATTAGTGATGAAGCGCATTTCCATCTCTCGGGGCATGTCAATAAGCAGAATACCCGCTTCTGGGGCACTGAAAATCCGCGCATTATTCAACAAACACCTTTACATCCACTAAAAGTTACTGTATGGTGTGGCGTCTGTGCAGAAAGAGTGATCGGGCCCTATTTTTTTGAAGACGCTGCAGGCATTGCGGTAGCTGTCACTGGTGAGCGCTATAGAACCATGTTACGTGAGTTCTTGATACCCAATTTGAATGAAATGGGGCTGGAGCACACCTGGTACCAACAAGACGGCGCCACGGCACACACAGCGCGCGATACTATGGACTTAATTAGGGATGCTTTTCCAGGCCGTGTTATCTCTCGTTTTGGCAATTTGCCTTGGCCTGCTAGATCACCCGATCTCACCTGTCCAGACTTCTTTCTTTGGGGTTATTTGAAATCTCGGGTGTATGTGAACAAACCACAGACTCTCGCAGCTTTAAAAGAAAACATACACCAAGAAATAAGAAACATATCGCAGGCAGTGTTACGGCTAATTATGGAAAATGTCATATAAAGGTCAAATGTGCTTCAACTCTGGAGGTCAACATTTAATAGACATCATATTTAAATCATAATGCAACTAAATTTCATGGCACAAATATATATATTTGAAAAACTAATTCCAGTTTTCTAATTTAGAAACGAAATTGTAGCTGAACCGAATAGGGTCATAACTTTTGCGCCACCCGTTATATATATATATATATATATATATATATATATATATACATTACTATATAGTCAGACTTTATGTTGCTAATGTGTATTTTCTAACCGAAATACATCATAATAACATCAAGTATTGAATGCATTGATGGTGTCGTGGTTTAAGTGTTCACTTTGCTACTGAGCCGAGTGTTGTAGCTTCGATACACACACGGAAAAAAATTGTGATCCACAAATGGTTGTTTAGAATCTGGCTGCTCTTTGTATCCATTATTTGAATGTTTGTAAAAATCTCCGTGACACAGGCAGTATTCCTAGACGGTAGGTGTCATTAAAAAAATCAATAAAACTCATTAAACTGTCAATTGTTGGAATGCCAGACATAGTTGAAATCTTATCGTGGCTGGCCGCCGGTGTGCCTTTTGTGGTTAAAGCTCGATTATGTGGCATATTGTAACCTATGACGCCATGACACATTAATCGGAACACAAAACCTCCTTTATAGTAACAAAGAATACAAGATTATTATTGCACAATTTTCCTGTGTTAATAATGCGAATAGGACTTCTTCATGGTAGAACCGCAAATCACCTGATGTGCCTCAGTCTAGTGACTTATATTTGACCTACAATCACCGTCTGGTCTTTATGTTATATTTATAATAATAATATAATAATATTCTATCACATACACACAATACCATCTAGCCCAAACTAAGCGAAGCTTGTACTATAGGTATTAGACAATGGATAAACATACTTATATACTTTTTTTTGTAAATACATATGACAAACATCCATATTCATGCACACAAATATTTGAGTTGTGCGGGAATCGAATCCGCGACATCAGGCGTGGCAGTCGGTTACACTAACCACTACGCCATCGAGGCCGTGAATATTTGCTTACATTATTTCGTTTATAGGAACTTTCTAGCGTTTTTAAATCAAAGCTTTAATGTTAGGAGAAGCTGGTAGTATTTCATACAATGTAACAAAAAAATTATCCCGTATGGGAATCGAACCCACGACACTCGGCGCAGGGTCAGTGGCAAATCGAACTCTTAAACCACTACGACATCTAAGCAATCAACAGTTGATGATATTATTATGTATTTGGTTAGAAAATACACATCAGCAACATGGAATCTAGCGATGTACTCGTTATATATATTTTCTCCTCTTTCTTTTCGATGGATAGTCCTTATTATCTATGCAGCTGTATTACTTTACAGCAATAGCCCAGTGGGAGACCGTTTGACTGCGACGGAGACGGTTTGAGATCGATCCCAAGGCACGCAACTCTTTCTTTTCGAAGTTACACGGTGGAGTCGACTACAGTGCGTACCAACAAGTTTGGGTCCTCATACCTCTGCCGAACGATCAAGGCATGGAATTCTCTGCCAAGGCACGTGTTTCCTTCTTCCTTCAATCCTGGGTCATTTAAGCGGGGCGTGAAAAAGCACCTTTTTAGGCCGTTAAAGTAGAGACCTCAACATCGCCTCGGCTGCTAAGAGGACGATGTGGAGGCCACTGCTCTTAGACCACACTACTGCTTACCATCAGGAGGAGTGCGGTTATTTTGAAGTACAAAATAAAAAATAAAATGAAAATAGTATTAAATACTCAATTATAGCTTGCTTTAACGGTGAAGGAAAACATTGTGAGGAAATCTTAATGTCTGAGACTCCACTATAATTTCTCTAAGACATGTGAACCCTGCCAATTCGCACTGGGTCAGCGTGCGAAGAGGCTTGTGCCGTGGAACAGTTTATACAGGTGTCCCAGAAGTCGACGTCAAGCTGGAATCAGTTAACATGCTAAAAACTATAGGTATTACAAAGGATAAATAAAAAATGTACACCCTGTGTCGGTCTTTTCACTCCTGTTACTAAAGATATGTACTTATTGAATTATATTTCTTAATATGTAATCTAGAATAATGCTTCTTCATGGTCTCGATGTTTTTCGATTATTTTTTAACTTTTTTTAAAATACCTTTCATTTTTAAAATACGTAACTTAGATTTTCTTTATATTTTTCTGATAGCTCTTTATAACTTAGCCTATTACCTGATTCCAGCTTGACGTCGACTTCTGGGATACCCTGTGTATAGAGTGTATAATTATGATGGTATCAAAATTATTTTTCTCAATTAGAATATTTGCCACGATTACTATAGTTTTAGGTTCTACGTAATAGCGACAACAATATTAAATTTTCCCTAAGTATTCAGGTCAAGGCTCATTAGAATGACCAATACCACATTCCAGTTAACTATATTATGCATTTTATATTAAATACATAATCTTACGGCAATATCCTCGAAGTAGAAGTGTATTTCCATGAGTATGTATTTATTAAGTATATGTATCACGGGGTCTTAACAAACATTCAAACATAGGACACGAAGAAAACCCAGACTCGGAACAACCATTTGTAGGTCATAATTAATATCCCGTGTGGAAATCGTAGAAATCGAAGTAGTAGAGCCTCGCTGATTTTAGCATGAATCGGCTCGACCGGGGAAGGACTACCCTCTCACAGAATATCGACGTGAAATAGCAGTACTCCTACTGTTGTGTTTCGTTCGGTGAGTGAGAGTGCCGGCGGCCCAATCACCCTCTTTCCCCCTTCCCTCTCCTTCCCACTTCCTTTCCTAACAGGTCGGCAACGCGCAAGTGATGCCTCTAGTGTTGCGGGCGTTGGTGGCTACGGTGACCACTTACCATCAGGTGGGCCGAATGCTTGTTTGCCACCTAAGGGGTATAAAAAAAAAAGAAAATAAAAATTCGTACTCACAACAGTCAGCATAGTAGTACGGGCGACGCAACCACTACGCCATCCGTATTTTTTATTCTTATGGTATACATTCATATTTATATATTACTAAAGTTTTAGCCCCAACGTAATATCAAGCCAGCCTACTGGTTCTCTATTGTGTTACTTTTTATCCATAATCTAAACAGCCATAATCTATTTTGGCCTAATCATCATTTGTCTGAATGATAACTTGCCCGAACTTAATGTCACATGACATCATAAAATTAAAATCCCTAAACACAATATGCCCTAAATTTATTTGTCATAAATATTACAATCAATACAAAAGACTTAAAACAGTTTTCAATAAAAGTCTTAAATTCAAATTATTAAATGTTTATTTATCCTAATAATGATTTTAAAATTTATTTATATTACAAAGCTTGACTTTTGCCACGGCTCCGGCGCTGCGGGTTTTCGGCGGTCCCACGCGTGCTAATTGTCGCAGACGGCTTCCGCTCACCGCCGCGGCTAAGGTTGGCCGGCAGAGCCAGCTGAAGCTGCGGTGCTCGCTCGCAGCCTCCTGCTCCTCAGCCCGCGGGCCGCCTCACCCCTACGCGCATACACGATTCTAAATTACACTCTAACTATTTAATACGCGCATCGAATTAAATAGTTAATTATCGCTCGCTTTGACGGTGAAGGAAAACATCGTCAGAAAACCTGCATATCTGAGAGTTCTCCATAATGTTTTCGAAGATATGTAAAATCTACCTACCCGCACTGCGCCAGCTCGGTGGACTATGGCCTAACCCTTCTCACATTAAGAAGAGGCCTGTGCAGCCCCTATGCCCCAGCAGTAGGAAAGTTTAATACAGGACTGATATTATATAAGTCATATACCCTACCGTTTCCCCACCGAAGGTTGTGACCAGTGTTGATATTTATAAATATCATTATAGTAGAGTAGAGGTAAAGGTCTAGATAAGAATAGGTACAACATGCATGCAGGCTTATTAATGTATTCTTTACCTGTTTTGCATGTAAACCTGCAGACTATTATTACCCATACCGATAGCACACCGGTCTCAATGTCCACATGACCGCACCGGGCAACGGTCTTATGACGCAAGTACTTGCATTGAGACCTTTTAGCATGGAAAAGCTTGGTTTAGTTGGTCATCTCGCTACTGCCTTTGAGTATTGCGGGCTCAAATCCCACTCGAGACGTCAATTTGTGTCAAAACTGTGAAGAGAGAACCGTTATACTCGTTTTGAGCATATTGCACCCAAAGAGTTAGTTAGAGTTAGCATAAGTTTGGTATAGAAAAAGTTTATATGGAGAACAAGTGCTGAAAGCTAAAACCTATTAAAATACATACATAGATAAATAGATTCACGCCTGTTTCCCAGAGGGGTAGGCAGAGACTATGGATTTTCATTTGCTATGATTCTGACACACTTTTCTGGTTTCATTCACCTATTAAAAATGATATTTCATTTCAATTTCGGTCTATTTTTCTGAAATAATTTTTGTTTTTTAATACTTATCTAAATCGAATTTAGAGAGATATATTAAATTTTCCGGTAGGCAGAGATACATATATTAAACCCACATTTCATTAGATTGTATAGCAGTCAAAATATTTTATCTTTAAACATTATAACAGCGCGGATGGTCCAGTGGCTTATGCGGTCATATTGCTTCTGCTTCTACGCTAAATATTGTGTGTTCGATGCCCAGAAGAAAATGTGTGTGATGCACAAATATGTTGGTGTTTTGCCTGAGTGTTCTTTGAGTTCGGTTTTATTCCTATTGAGACAGTTGTCTTTTTAAAACGAAATATTTTATTACAACAGTTGGCATCGGCGCCATTTTAAAAGTATCCTACCTATATAATAAAGCTCCTTTTGCAAAGCACAACAAAATATAATCTCCCTTTACAAGTATTGACAGAAGTTTGTTTTGATTCACCGTCTCGGCGAAGTGTTCCCATGTCAGCACCAGTATATTATTATATAGGGAGAGTATAAAGGACGGCGGCCATATTAAAGACTGGTTCAAGTGCCAAGTAATATTAATCATAAGCTTGGTTCCGTACTAGGAGTCAGTTATAAGGAATATAACTGCATGGAAGGCGCATTTATTTAAGTGTTTGCACATAACATAGCCACTGGGGCGAGTGTTGTGGGCTCGATGCCCACGTTGTTTCAATTCTGGGTATTCTTTATATCCGTTGTTTTAATTTTTATTAAGTCCTGCGCGGTTCAGGAATTATTCCATGTACGGGATATGTAATTTTTTTTAAGTGCTTCCAAATTTATCTGTCGTTAGGGTCGATTGAGAAATAAACTTTCACATTTAAAATATTAGAAGAATCATAAAGAAATTTTAATTTTCTTTGCTTTCATGTAAGAGATATTCTTATGAAAGCTTTACTATCCTCGTTTAAAATCCTATTAAGTATAGAAAAATGTAGGCGATGAAAATACCGGCAAATTTATGGAAACAAACAATTAAGTTTATACAAAATAACTCTTTCAATTGTAAATATTTGTTGCATTCATCTATTAAATAAATTAAAGTCAAATAGGGACCTTCAAAATTAATAGAATATTAATTGTTATAAATGATAAGTACATATTATTTTCTTTGCATTGGTTTGTATCGCTTAAAAATACAAATTTACAAAATTACACAAAACAATTTTGTGACCTAGGTCTAAGGTAAATAGAAATAGAGCTAATATAAAATGAAGGTAAAATGTCCACAACAATTTTACCAAAACCATCAGTTTGACAAAAATATTTACTAAAATTATAGTTAATATAAATGAAAGGTATCCCTAAATCCCCAGACAGACAGACAGTTATATTACCTATACAAAACGACCTTACGTAAGATCCTTTTGTGTAAAACCGGATGGGTTCGAACCCAGACCCATAGTTCTAGGAACGTTCGCAGACATTGGGGTAGGTCATTGGGACTTTAGGGTCACCTTGCAGGCCATTGAACCTGTTCGTACCTTAAACGACCCCCGTAATAGGAGCCGCTTTTTGCTAAACGGGATATATTTGGGAGTTTTTGAATACTGTGTATATACACTATGCACATTGAATTTTTAGTTGTGTGTGTGAGCATGTGCATGTGTGTGTTGCGGGTGTGTGTCTATGAAAATAAATGTGTGTTTATGTGAGTGTGTGTGTATGATTTCTTAAAATGTTTGTATTTTGCATATCTAATATTTCTTACAACTGAGTTTATTCGTTTGGTGAGTATGCAATTGATGAAATGTTATGGCGTTATATACATTTTATATTATTATCTGGAAGATGTTTTCAAGCTCTTGGATGGGAAAGGACTCGGCATTAACATCAACGACGAGTACATGACTCACCTTCGATTTGCTGACGATATCGTAGTCATGGCTGAGACCATGGAAGACCTCAGCATTATGCTCGATGGCCTCTGAAGAGTCTTCCGACAAGTAAGTCTTAAAATGAACGTAGACAAGACAAAAATCATGTCCAATGTCCATGTTATACCTACTTATTAAGGTTGGGAACTCTACTCTCGAAGTTGTCGACAAGTATGTACCTAGGACAAATGATCCAGTTTGGTAGGTCCAACTTCGAGAAAGAGGTCAATCGTCGAATCCAACTCGGCTGGGCAGCGTTCGGAAAACTACGACATATCTTCGCGTCCAATATACCGCAGTGTCTCAAGACAAAAGACTTTGACCAGTGCGTGTTGCCAGTATTGACATACGGATCCTAGACGTGGTCGCTCACTATGGGCCTTATCAGAAGCCTTAAAGTCACTCAGAGGTCGATGGAGAGAGCTATGATCGGGGTTTCCCTGCGAGATCGAATCACAAATGAGGAGATCTGAAGGAAAACTAAAGTATCCGACATAGCTCTCCAGATAGCCAAGCTGAAGTGGCACTTGGCAGAGCACATGGCGCGCAGAACCGATGGCCGCTAGGGCAGAAAGGTTTTGGAGTTGCGGCCACGCATCGGAAGATGCAGCAGAGGTAGGTTTTTCATCCTATAAGGTGGACCGACGACCTGGTAAAGGTCGCGGAAAGCGGTTGGATGCGGGTGGTCCAAGACCGATCTGTGTGGAAGACCTTGGGGGAGGCCTATGTCCAGCAGTGGACGTCTTTCAGCTGAGATGATGATATTATTAGTTGCTTTTGCTCGCAGCTTCTGTCTTTTGGAAACAAGAACATTTTCCTGGATAAAATGCACTCTATGTCCTTTTCTGTACGCCTGACAACGTGTATGCAAAATTTCGTGATGGTTGGTCAAATAAATAAGACTTGAGAGCGTCATAAACAAACAAAGTCACATTCCCATTTATAATATTAGTTATAATAATATACCTAATTGTATTACTAGCAAAATTATTACTAGTATATTTAGCATGAATTATTTTAATGAAAATAATTTCAATCTAAGGTTAAGTTATTGTATGAATAAAAATAGTTATTTTAAGTTATTTAAATTAATTAAATATAGTACCTAATAATAGACATTCTTAGATTTGATAGCGCGCACATCTGACTTTCAGAAGTTATATGACTTTTCGAAATTATGTGCGTATTGATTGATAATTATCGCTTACTTCGTGCCTCGGAGAGCACGTTAAGCCGTCAGTCCCGGTTGCCATGAACATCTATGGCAGACATTATTGGGAAGTCAGTGCCCTATAATATCCTGACACTGGTCTAGCCTTAGGGTATCGTTAGCCTTCGGGTTGCGTAGGTCAGGTGGCAGCCGCTCCGTGTAAAAACTGATATCCACTCAAATCCGGTTAGACCAGAAAAGCCGACCCCAAGTGACTTGGGAATAATAAAGGGAGGAGGAGGGGAGAATAAGAAAAGACGTTCATAGATTCATGTCTGTATATTCTTAAAGAGGTAGGCAGACATGATAACTGGACGGATGGCGTTGTGATTTAAGTGGTCGCCTCGCCGCTGCCACTACACCGAGTGTTGTGGGTTCGAATCCCACACGGGACAAACATTTTGTGTGATCCACAAATGGTTGTTCTGATTCTAGGTGTTCTTTGTGTCCGTTATTTGAATGTTTGTAAAGTCCTCCGTGACACTACATTGACATCTAGCGAGATATATTTTAGGTCCTACATAAAAAGAGCCTATTGGTTATATTTTCCCTTGTTGATATAGAGAAATTCCTATCGGAAAAGAAAATCGAGTATCAAACCTAAGATCTCCAGTCACAAGTTAACGCATACTTATGCCGCGAGACCAACTAGGACTATTAATAATAGGTATTAATTTGTTATCAGTTTTATGGCTTTTTAATTACTAAAAGATTGCTTACTTGACGTAAGACTTACATCATTATTACTCATAACACCTGTTACAATAATACCTATTTAATTGTTTATTCAATAAATACAAGTCACGGTGTGACATAAATTGAAATAACGTAAATAATATTATCACAATTAAATTATAATTATAGCGATAAGCTAGTGGAAAACCGTTGGACGCAACGGTTTCTAGTTCAATCATAAGCGTCTTAATAGGTAATTATTGCTCGCTTTAACAGTGAAGGAAAACATCGCGAGGAAATCTGTATGTCTAACAGTTGTCTATAATGTTCTCGAAGGTATGTGAAGTCTGCCGACCCGCACTAGGCCAGCGTGGTGGACTATGGCCTAACTATTGCACTGAGAAGAAGCCCGTGCCCAGCAGTGGGACAGTTTATATAGGACTGATATTATTATAAACTTGCCGGCAAATGGCGGCGAAATTAAATGCGTAGGTAAATCAATGCATTGTGTTATCTATTATTATCTTATCTTGTGTGAGGGCCAGTCAGTACAGACCAGCGACACTTCGACCCAGTGGGATCTTTTGTGTCGATTTTCCCAATAACGACTGCCATAGATGTTCATGGCAGCCAGGACCGACGTCTTAACGTTCTCTCCGGGGCACGGAGCAGGCGATAATTGTCCATCAATACGCACATAATTTCGAAAAGTCATATAACTTCCGAAAGTCAGAGGTGCGCGACGTGGGTTCGAACATGAGACCCTCTGCATTGCAGTCTGTTGGTCTCCCCACTAAGCTATCGCTACTCTATCGATATCTATGTGTTATCTATACAAATAAAAACTATTGAAGTGTCTGTTTGTAATGTCAAAATAACAGCTTTTAATTAAATGCATATAAAACTATATACGGTACTTATAACAAAAAATCAATTTTTACATATTTGTTTTTAAATTATCGTATAACAGATCTTGGACCGATTTTGACGGGACTTTCACTGGCAGATAGCCAATGTTTTAAGGAATAACTTAGGCTACTTTAATTTTAGATATCTTTTTGTTAAATTCCACGCGATTGAAGTCGCGGGTTACAGCTAGGTTTATAATAAGATAAGTATGTTGGAGTCTTTACATAGTCTCTTGTCTATATCTTCAGTCTTAAGTCCTACGCGCCACTACTGAGGGTTTCGTGACAAGAAAACCCATTCACACTCTGCCCGAACCGGGAATAGAACCCATAGCAATCGCAGAATTCTACTGCTGTGCCAATGAGGTATATATCTTTCTATGCTGTGGTTCAAATACATGCTTTCGCTAGAAAAAGCCTACCAGCCTTCCTCTTTACCGTGTGAGAGCCACGCTTCGGCACGAATGGGCCGGCTCGACCGGAGTGATACCACGGCCTCACAGAAAACCGGCGTGAAATAGCGCGCGTTGTGTTTCGTGGAGTGAGTGAGGGTACTGGAGCCCTCCCCCATCCTCCCTTTCCGGGGAGGGAAAACTTAAAAGGCCGGCAATGCTCTTGTGATTCCTCTGGTGTTGCGGGTGTCCATGGGCAGCGGTAATCGCTTACCATCAGACGAAACGTCTGCTCGTTTGCCTCATATACCATAAAAATAAAGTTCATCGACTTCCCCTAAGTCACAAAACAATTGGTTTGTTTACCGCATTGTGACGTCACACTTGTGTGTAGAAGGTCGCGCAACGGTTGTAGTTGTGATGTCTGTCACGTATCGACATGCCTTGTGACGTCATCGCGCGAGTACTCCGTGTTTTCCCGATGCATTAGGATGAATTTGACTAATTAAGGCTTATGCATACGGTTACTAACAAGTCAGGGATTTTGGGAGAACTTTGCCCAGCAGTGGGATATACATTTAAAATAATGTAATAATAATAATAATAATAATAATATTCTACCACATACACACAACACTATCTAGTCCAAACTAAGCAGAGCTTGTACTATGGGTACTAGACAATGGATAAATATACATATACTTTTTTTTTTTGTAAATACATACGTATTATACATAGAAACACCCAGACCAAGACAAACATCCATGTTCATGCACACAAATATTTGTCTTGTGCGGGAATCGAACCCGCGACCTCAGGCGTGGCAGTCGGTTACACTAACCACTACGCCATTGAGGCCGACATATAATATCAGCCTTGTTTGTTAACAAGTGAACGGTGCCCAGCATTGGGATAGTTTATCTATTGATAAACTATCCCAATGCTGGGCACCGTTCACTTCTCAATTTAGACTATGGTCTATCATAGGCTTCACACATCTTCGATAAACATTACAATAAATTCTCAGACATGCGCAGTGTTCTAATGTTTCACTTCTATGAGTATTGTGAATCTACATACATGTACCTATCTCGACACTAATTTTGTAGAGTTTGTGTTTTCGACTTTACGAACAATTATACTACGGATACAAAGAACTTCCAAACTCAGAAAATATATTTGTGGTTAATACAAATTTTTTGTCACTTGTTGTACTTGTAAATCAAACCGTACCTCTAGGGGTAGGAGCTGGACCGAGCGACCACGTAAACGACTACAATATCCGTGTACCATTTTTACTGTGTTAGCTTTATTGTTATACTAGGCCTTGCCTACGGTTTCGCTCCTTATTGAACATTACTTTTTTCTGAATTAAAGGTACCCTTCGTCCCTTTCTGTACCCCTGACAACGTGTATGCAAAAGGGCATCACAAACATACATACTCGCATTCGCATTTATAATATTAAGTTAGGATGTTTGGATTAATTATTCTGCACAGACCCTAACTTTATATAAAATGCATTCTATATAATTATATGATTCGTGGTATTTTCGGTTTATTTTGATTTATATACGTCATGGGTCTGGTGGTGTGATGGTAACGTGTTATGGTGACTGTTGGATGGCGTGACATCTGTCATATCCGTCACGTAATCCTGCGGTTGTTCAGAAGAATAGAGATTGTTCTAAGAAGAACATATTTGTTATATACAAGGTGTCCGGTAATTAATGGATAATCTGGCAATGTCTTACAGTGGAACTGATAGCCGTTCAGAAAAAATATGAAAAGAATCTATCCTAACTACTACCTGAGATATGTGTTTCTTTTTTAATTACCATGTATAACTTTCTTGTATACTACGACCATAAATGAATGAAATCCATCGGTTTTATGTTGTTTTATTATTAAACACTAATTATGCTAATAGATAGACAGTCAAAAGTATGCTATGTTATATAGCTTGCGCTTTTTAATATATATATATTTCTTTATTATAATTTTTTTCATTTTTTCTGAACGGCCTTCAGTTCTACTATAAGACATTTCAAGGTTATCCATTAATTACCGGACACCTGTATATGAGTCAAAATATAGTTTTAGACTGGATGCCACGTTTAGTAAGATATTCTTGTTTCTATATATCCGCAAAAGTCCTATAGATCGATTTAGATCAAGGCGGCTAGTCTCAACGGACCCATCTGCGCAAGAGATATTATATTTCATAAGTGTATGCACAAACACAAGTGAAGAAAATAAAGAAAAAAGAAGGAAGAAAATATTTATTTGGCACATAAAACGGCATACTTAAAATATGACAGGAAAAGAAAAAAAGAAAAAAAAAAATATATATATATAAAACTGATATCGGCATGTGACAGTTAATAGATAGTGCTATCTATTCCCTAACTCTCACATGCCGATGGGACGGCAATCTAGGAAAAATAACTAATTAAATAATGTTTATAACCTTTTCTTTAAATGCATTGATACCCGCATTTCTCTCAAGCTCACAAGTAACAAGAAACTTATCAAGCGAGATTTTTATTATTGGCAGTGACTCTTTAGGTTCCAATTCATACCATTAGTATGCAAGAGGTATCACAGAATACGGCTAATAGCAATAAATTCGTGATCAAGCACTCATTAAGCCCCACATCACATAATACTTATGCGGTTAGGTGATTTTATCGAATCCTATGTTGTTCCTTGAATAAGTTTATTGAACTAACGGTGATTACGGAGGACAATGACTAACAAATAATTAGAAGTGAGTAGGTGAGTAGTAGAGCCTCGCTGATTTTAGCATGAATCGGCTCGACCGGGGAAGGACTACCCTGTCACAAAATATCGACGTAAATAGCAGTATTCCTACTGTTGTGTTTCGTTCGGTGTGTGAGAGTGCCTGAGGCCCAATCACCCTCTTTCTCCTTTCCCACTCCTTCTCCTTCCCTCTTCCTTTCCTAAAGGTTCGGCAACGCGCATGTGATGCCTCTGGAGCAGGCGTCCATAGGCTACGGTGACCACTTACCATCAAGTAGGCCGTATGCTTGTTTGACACCATAATTGTATAAACAAAAATAGTATGTAACATCCATGAAACCTTTTCATCACTGTACTAGATTTTTCCCGCGGCTTCACTCGCGGAAATGTAGGTTAGGTTAGGTGTATAAAAGTACTTTTTCTGGATGAAAGATATCCTATGTCTTATTCTGTACCCCCGACAACGTGTATGTAAAATGTCATGTTGATCTGTCAAGTAGTTCAGGCATGAAAGCGTAACAAACAAACATACTAACATTCACATTTATAATACTATATAGTAGGGATAGTTCGGTTAGTAGGCATTACTGGATTGGTAGGACAGAGGTAGCTTTAATTTATGGGTCGGTAAAAGTATAATTTTTTAATTTTTTTACTTTATATTATAGGTGGCAAACGAGCAGACGGATCGCCTGATGGTAAGCGATTACCGCCGCCCATGGACACCGGCAACACCAGAGGAGTCACAAGTGCGTTGCCAGCCTTTAAAATTTGCCCCCATCCCAGGAGGGCGGAGGGTTGGACCTCCGGTGCCCTCACTCACTCAACGAAACACGACGCAAGCGCTATCTCACGCCGGTTTTCTGTGTGGCTCCAGCCCATTAGTGCCGAAGTACGGCTCTCCCACGGTAAATTTATTTTTTCTGTTAACAAGACTGCTGTGCTTGAGGTCTCGAATTCGATTCCTAGGTTAAGCAAAGTGTTATTGGGTCATGAAATTCCCAGAAGCGGCATGGTATCAGGAACTGTGTCCGGTAATGGTAAAAGGCTCGGTAATATAACGTGGGATCTGAAACCATAGCTAGCGGAATGTTGGTGTAATAGAACTCTGCCTACCCTTATCGAGGAAATAGGCGTGAGACCATGTATTTATATAATAAAGAGACCAGAACAGCTACCAAGATAAACTGTGTGGGTTGTTATTGAGAATTTCATGAGATAAAAATCTAATAACATTTTGCTCGACTGGGAATCTAATCCAAGACCTCATGTACAACAGTCGCATACGCCCTATAGGCTAACTAACTTAACTGCCTCTGTGGCGCAGCGGTAGTGAATGCGACTACTGTGCATGAGGTCTTGGGTTCGAATCCCGGGTCGGGCCAACAAAAAGTTATTGGGTTTTTCTGTTAAGAAATCTCAATAGCAGTCCGGAGTTAGTAAGTTGGCGGTGTCAGTTCACCCCCGTTCCTCGGAAAGCACGTAAAGCCGCTGGTCCTGCGGCTGATCTCTCCCCGGTCGTGTCGGATTACCGTCCCATCGGATCATGAGAGTGAGGGAATAGACAGTGCACTTAGTGCACGCTTGTGCACTATAATATCTCCTGTGCAGATGGCCAGTCTTCGTTAAGATTGACCGCCGTGATCGAAATTCGGTCTGGACGACATTATAGGCTGACTATGATACCAGTGTCCAGAGTGAGCTATTCTATCCAATATTAAAGGCACCTGTCGGTGTAGCAATGTCTATCTTTTTCGGTCCGATGCCAAATCCTTCAGTTCTCGTTATGTCTCTACATTTGCTTTTTCTTTCAGTTACTTACTTCTTCTTAGCCATCCTCTATTTTTCTTTTCTTTTTAAAAAAAGTTTACTAGCAATTTGGGTTTCAAATTACTAGTATTCTTGTTAACCCCTTCAGACAGAATGCTTGTATTAGGAGTGGGTTCACGTCAGTAGTGTAATGGTTGGGATTCGAACTCGCGACCTATCGATCGCAAGTCCAATACCTTATCCATTATGCTATCATCTTTTTTCTCTTTATTTTATCAATGTCCTCTATTACATAGGTGTTATAAAAACGCACATGGCTATGCACATGTAGACGCGAGCACTGACGCACGACGGATCAATTTTCATATTATTGTCACTCCATTATATGACGCCATGTTGCTTACGTCATTGGAAATCTTTATTGACCCTAGTCTCACGTCCACATCATTTTAATGCATTTTATAATACGTAGAAGGCTTTTAGTAAAGAAGTAAATTTTTAATATATCTGTCATGTTTGTAAAGACAACTGTCTCAGTAAGGTAATCTTGTATTGCGGGGGACTCTACAAACATACAAACAACGGACACAAAGAATACCCAGGCTCGGAACAACTGTTTGTGGACCCCACAAGTTTTATCCCATGTGGTGATCGAATACAATACTCGGCGCATCGGCAGTGGCTAGGCGTGTGTTGTGGGTTCGAATCTTACATAGGACCTTCATTTTTTTATTTTTGATTATTCTGCGTCACGCCGTACTTTAAGTGCACTAATTATATATTTTGAAGTGAAAGCTTCTTTAGGCGCGTTGAGCACTTTTTGGGAGATCAAAAATCATGGAACTCGCGTGATCGTCACCGCACGCTAGTTACTTAGTTTTCACTTCAATCGGCAGTCCCTAAAGACTGCCAAGCATGTTTTTTTTTAAAGACTCTCGTAATCCAGGGCTTAGCTAGTGTGACCTTTATAAAAACAAAATTAAATTAATGTTTTCTACGTTCAGTTTAGTTTGACTATTAATTTATTATTATTATGTGAGCATTATAAAAAACAGACCACCAACATAATATTCTGCAAGCTCTATTTTTATTTTTACCTTCCAAAATGACCAATATAATACCACAACATGTTTATTTCTTGAACGATCCACTTCTGGTTAAGGACCAAAAACAAGTGCCATGACGCAAAACGCAGGTACTGTACCGTTTGCCAATAAAATTGATCGCAAAAAGCGAGGCTTTAGAACAGGTTTAATATAATAATTTATAGCTTAGCATTCGTTCTGCATATCGTTTAATTTGAGGGTGAATAGATTGCGTTTATGGCATGCAAGGACAGGCAGACAGACGTGTGGTGTAAGACGGGTGAACGCAGAAGGTAAACTTGGTGCGTTTGTGAATTGACGCTAATAAAACGTAACGAGGGTGAAGTAAATTAAATAAATTTTCTTTGTATTGTCCATGTCTAATAATAATAATATAATATCCTCCAGACCGAATTTCACCCACGGCGGCCAGTCTTAACGGAGTCTGGCCAACTACGCAGGAGATATTTTAGTGCACAAGTGTGTGCGCAAACACAAGTGCACTCTCTGTTCCCTAACTCTCATGATCCGATGGGACGGTAATCCGACATGACCAGAGAGAGATCAGACGCAGAAGCAACGGCTTTTACATGCTTTCCGAGGCACGGGGATGTCTTACACCGCCAACTTCCTAACTCCGGACTGATATTGGGATTTCTTAACTGATAAAAACAATCTGTTTTTTGGCCCGACCCGGGATTCGAATCAGAGACCTCATGCACAGCAGTCGCATTCAATACCGCTGCGCCATGTCTAATATAAGCAGTAAGTAGACTGTAAATGAAGTAGATATCATGATATACGGTTCAACATAAACACTACGAGGTATATGCTATGTGCGTTACCAATATGTTATAAATAGATATTTTTAAATAAATAGACAATATAAATATAATCCATCTTGTTATTATAATTACATGTAAATAAAACGGCTTATTCCCGTGCGCTCCAAATCTATTGTTGTCAGTTATTGTTAACACTAAAACTTGTCAATGATTACAAAAGAATACAACAAAAAAATCGGTTCACAAACAGCAGAAAATAATACGGAGCTGTGGAACGCACGGGAATAAGCCAATAAAACAGCACGTAGGCTAATATAAAAAAAAACTAAGAAATACCTACAAATACAAAAATACTTGTCTGTAATTTTTACCTGACTTCGAAAGAAAAAGAGTTTTTGTACTGTTATATGTTACATCCTGTCGTTACAAAAACTCTTTAGCACGCTCTGTAACTTAGTCGACTTAATGTATTTAATAAGTGAGCTATTGTTAGACTACTTATAAAAGTCCGAGTTACAGAAGGTATATTACATTTTTTAAACATACAGTGTGAGTCTTTATAAAGTGCACATATTAAAAAGGGTGAAAATATAAACAATTTTAACGACGGAAAAAATGTTTAAAAAAATCTAAAAAAAAATTATGTACTTTTAATTTTTTTTACTCTCGTCTTGGTACCCCATGCAAACATTTTTGCAATTAATGTATGTTTTTGTGTTTACAACAGCGTGGCGGACATTTTGAGCAATTAATGCATTAGTTTTAAGTTTCATGTGAAATAATAAATGATTTTGATTAACCTAACCTACGCTTCTTTGTTTTATGAATCACATAGCCTTCATAAGAAGGTAATTTATCCTTTCGAATTAATAACACACCCGGTGCGCCTCTTTTTTAGCCTCTGATAGCAAATGTTGTGTTTTAGCTACAACCATGGGATTTTTACCAAAAACTAGCTAATACGATATAGAATAACATAAAATAAGAAAAAAGTAGGGTAAAGGGGACATTTTTTTGATAAATTTTACATTTATTGCAAAAATTGGTAGACAAATGGTAAATTTTCTTAAAAAAATCATTGATAACTAATTTATGAGGTTTATTTTTCAATAAATTATGGCTTTATTAGCTTGGTCTATTATTAGAGATCATTATTAATTTTGTTTTGTTTTAATATCACATTTAGTTTAAAAGTAGTAACAGTTTGTTTACATGGGGTACCAAGACAAGAGTAAAAAAAATAAAAAGCCCATAAAAAATTTAAAAATTTCTTTAGATTTTTTTTAACATTTTTTCCGTCGATAAAATTGTTTATATTTTCACCCTTTTTAATATGTGCACTTTATAAAGACTCACACTGTATAATATGGCCGCCGTGGGCAATATTTTTCTGTATATTTACTTTCGGATTTCATTGTCTTTTTATATTTGTTAACTGTAATAATATTATAAATACAAGTGATAATCAATACATCTTTATACGTGATATCACGTGATCATTTAGTACTTCTGTTTTCTGCCTGTCACACGGCACACTGGCACGAAGGGCCAGACAATGGCAGGTCACCTTGCCGGTCGTTGCACGCTTGCATAATGTTTTTTTGTTCGTCTTTCAACCGAATCTCGGGAACTGCGCCTTTATTGAATCATCTTGAGATTTGTGCAGCCTTTTTGTGAGTTTGTAATGTTGTAATAACTATTATTTAGGAATGAGGTTTAGTGATTTAAGTTTTATTCACTTATATAACTTTTCGCTTGCGGGGCTAAGGGCTGGGCAGATCTTCAACTTACGAGTATATCCAGCCAGTTATGTTAAGGTCTCATATAATAGAGAGTATTTGTGCATTCAGCCCTTGTATAGACAAAGGTAGAGTAGGTAGATCTGTTTTCAGCATTACTCTTATTTTTATATTACTAATAGCACTTCAAAAAGGTTTGATATTCTACAGTGAATAAGGTATGGTTATATTCATTACAATTTCCATTTGTGCGGCATCCAGGGAATTAATTCACTAACTTGTATTTATGTAATTATGCCAATAAATATTATTATTATTAAAGGGTTTATTTTAATCCTTAAAATTAAATTAATACTTCGAGATTATCTCATAGAATTCTGTATTGCTTAATACGGTCCTCAAAAATTTTTATAAAGCAAAGGCCTATTAAAATAACATGCGATACATATTTGTTATGATTAAAAAAAAATCTTGATAAGATGTAAAATGTTACTGGTATATCCAGATTTGTACAAAAAAGTCCATGTTGTATAATAAAAACGGTAACTAATTGAAATTGACATGATAAATTACGGTACTGTGTTTATTTCATACGAAAAGGCAAAAATATATTTTACTGAATTTAATATTTAGCATGTTATGTGAATGCAACGATTAATATATAGAAAAAGATTTTAGCGCTGTCGTAAACAGTGGCATTTTCGATAGGATTTGGTTTAAAGTTACTTAAAATATACATAAGATCTTATATACTGTGTTTATCACCGCCACTAGGGAGTATATGAAAGAACACCGATGGTATAGTGTTTATAAATCCCTCGTTCCTTTTGTTCCACTTACAAATATATGATGCACAACGCATTGATAAGTGGTGGAATAACCACAAAAAGCACTTCACATATCTTGATAGAACACCTCATTAAATTGCTCAACTTATGGATTTGATGATTTTATTATGATATATTTTCATTATTATTATTTTTTACCTCTTTTCTAAAATAACTATATAATACAGCATTTATGTAGCAAATAAATAATATTGATTGATTGATCCAAGTACATTAAGTAGGATTCGCATAACCTTTGCTTCTATTATTTAAAAAATAAACTAAACAGCATCTTCTGGATATTATTGTTATACTATCAAAGAAACAAACAAGGTTTCCGTAGCTTATGATGTCCGAGTGCCAAGCAAGCTGCCAAGCAAGCTGCCAAGCAAGCTGCCAAGCACGTGCTTTGCCAGCCAAAAGAAAAAGGAATGTAAGATGAGACGAAAGGCAAGGAAAGAAAGATAGGTAAATGCTCAGAACTTTTACTTACGCTTCTACTTTTCGCCAGTTTTCTATAAGAGGGTGATACTTGCCGAGCTAGCCTTTCGTACAACACCGGGTTCAATCATATATTTCTTTTTTTTACTACTTAGATGGCAAACAAGCATACAGCCCACCTGATGATAAGTGGTCACCATAGCCTATGGACGCCTGCAATACCACTTGCGCGTTACCAATACTTTAGGAAAAAAAGGAAGCGGGAAGGAGAAGGAGCGGCAAGGAGAAGGAGCGGCAAGGGTGAAAGAGGGTGATTGGACCTCCGGCACTCTCACTCATCAAACGAAACACAACAGTAGGAACACTGCTATTTTACATCGATATTCTGTGAGAGGGTAGTACTTCGCCGGTCGAGCCAGTCCATTCATGCTGAAATCAGCGAGGCTCTACTACACTTAAACTATTAAAATTGCTAGCTTTCTTTATTCTGGCCTAAGTTTGGGCTGTGAGTGTTCTAGGATGTGTCATTGATTTTTCTTGTAGCAAATTCTGCATCTAAATAGTAGGTTACGTCTAGAATGTGCAAATTGGGTGACAATAGATACGTTCTCTTTAATGTAGGACCTATCGTCGACGTCAATATATAATACATCTCCGACTGCACCTTTTAGAATAACCAGATTATCTATGTAGAAATTTAGCACGATATTTTGAAGAAATAACTATTTCTGAAGGTCAAGACGTCGAGCGAAACTTTTCCATGGTTAACGTATATCCAATTTCAGATCGTCTTCTAAACAAAAGCGATGACAAACTATTTGTTCCAAAAAGAATCCTTAGCGCAGATGCCTTGACCTTGGTAGGGTCCGGAGGTCTGAGGGTCACCTTCGGGGGAACGACCGCTTGCGTAAGCATTGCATCAGTGCGCAGAAATGCACGCTGTGATTCAAACCGATTAGGGCTGGCAATACCACTTGGAATACAGACAATATTATATTATTTAACAACTTCTAAGGAAGAAAAAGGTTCTTGATTCGTATGTTTTTTGTATTTGTCGTCAGAATTCAAACGTATTTTTATTGTACTTTCACTCATGCCATTTTGCGAAGGGTTAGGCAGGAACTGTGGGTTTTCACTAGCTAGAATCCAGTCATATCCCTGTGCTTCAATTATTTATTATTAGTTCTATGCACGCCTATGGTTTAACGTGCTCTAAACTGGGGAATACTCAGAGTGACTTTAATTTGACCAAATAACGTTTGCCTAAGGCTTTATTAGGTCAACTATTCTATAAAAACAGGTAGATATAATATGTAGTTAATATGTAGTTAATAATAATAATAATAATATTCTACCACATACACACAACACTATCTAGCCCAAACTAAGCAGAGCTTGTAATATGGGTACTAGACAATGGATAAACATACATATATACTTTTATTTTTTTGTAAATACATACATATCATATCCAGACCATCCATGTTCATGCACACAAATATTTGTCTTGTGCGGGAATCGAAATAGTATGAAACTCCCCAAATGGTAGACTCATTTAAATTGATCGATGAAGACTTTAAGGAAATTATTTACAGGGAAAAATATCTACAGGTGAATTAGAAACTGGAGTTTATTATATCACATATACGTACAAAACTGTATTTTGGACAATATATAAGCAAAAGCGAGGTACCCTTACCCTTTAATAGTTATATTTTGGATACCTCCAAATAGCAGACAAGCATAATACACTCTACTAAACACATTTCGAAACAAAAAACTGCGTAAGTCTCAATACCACTTTACTAGATATTCTAGCCCAATACCTTATGGAAAAGCAACGAAGAGCTATCCAAAAATCTACTGAAACCACCAGCTCTAATTAAATTGCTGCAGTTTCAAACTTTCTGGTAACTACCACCCCTAAGTATGATATAAAAAGTGGACCAATCACAGTCGAGTACAAAATTACGCGTGTAATTTGCTTGTCTGCCCCAATGCTTTATGTTCGATATTATCGCACTATGTCCTCAACAGCGGAAGCAGTAATGTCACCAGAATTAATATCACCGTCATCAGACCTTTAAAGATCGTTTACACTTCCCGAATATTGCCGCAGATAATGTTTTTGGCATTCAGTTGTCTGGTCAACCTCTTCGGAAACGTTTGGCGAGTTTAAGCTATGGTGCTGCGGTTGTTTTTCGGATAGGTAGCTGTGAAAATAATTGTAAAGACGAGCGTGGCCATGTTTAAGATCACGTCATATAATGTGCGTATCTACGAAACTGCCGTTTTGTAGGAAGAAATTACGTTACATAGGGTTTATAAACAATAGATTTTTATTGGCAGATCCGAATCGATGACACTTTATTAAATGCTGTGAAAATGTGAGAATTTGCAATTATTATTGACTGTTATATAAATAATTCATTTTTTACAGCTGGAAACTCCATGTTGCAACTGAAAATTACTTGTCAGAATACTTAATAACACTTTATCGAACTTAAGCATATAACCCGAGGACTCACATACTCACACACCGTCAAGGTAGTGAATAAACTAAGCACTAACATTAAGGAAACTAAATGAACAAAAAAAACAAAAAGAATAAATAAAGAAAATAACAAGCTAATTATGTACCGAAGGCCATTTGAATAACCGGCTTATGTATCAGCCTCTAGAAATTACGTCAAAGTTTTCCATTACCAAAGAGGTGTCGTAGTTATCGTTTTGTGCCACGTCCAACGCGTCATATCTCTTATGCGAGCGGCGGGAAAACCTAATTAGGTATTACTCCTACGAGCAAAAGAAAAATAAAACATGTTCTTGGTACAGGCAGCGCGAATTCCTATGTAATGACGTCATAGTTTTGGCTCGAGTGTTCGAAGGGTTTTGAAAAAGGTTCGTAGTCAATTGTACCTAAAATAGGTCCTCGACATTGAATTTCGATCACAGCGGCTAAGCTTAACGAAGGCAGTCCATCTACGCAGGAGATGTTATACAGCACAATATTGTAAGCAAATACAAGTTCTGTCATTGACTCTGATAATATGACACGACCGGAGACGGTTTAGGTGCAGGACCAACGGCTTTACATACTTTCTGAGGCATAAGCCTGTGCAATACTGCCACCACCCTAACTACGGGCTGTGACAATATCTTCTAAAAGGTTAAAAATAATAATAGCCGCTTATAAATACTTACCTGATGCTTCTCCTTAAATCAAAGGTTTATACCTACAATTGGAGTGAATGGCTCTGCTCGTGGACTACACGACTGCTTACCATCAGACGGAGTGTAGTCATTTTGACTGTCTACAATAAAATACGGAGGTGTCATGATCAAAATTGAGATCTCTACGTACCAGTTATCATAAACGTGGGTGAAACCGGCGAACAGCTGGAAAGAAATACGCCTTCAAAAAAAATTTGTCTGTCAAACAGTTTCTCATAGCCACCAGCTCTTACCATTGTACTATCGTAACAATCAGCATAATTCCATTAAAATCAATATCATTCGAATACCAGCAATTAATTGGCTGTGACTATTTAAACCTTTGCGCCATTTGTACAGTCAATGCACACACGTAAAATGAAGGATATATTCGCATACCATTTTTATTACGTCATAGTGCAGTAATGGTCAAAGACCTTTCTAAATAAGATCGGATCTGCGAGTGCTGTTGTCGTTATGGTTGGCAGTTTGATTAATGGTTAAGGTAAATTGTGAGAAGCAAGAAGATGGTGTATTGGATCAAAGAGATCATCCAGTAGATACCATCTTAAGAAATGACTTGAAGTTTATTTTTTTTATAATTAATCTGGAAGTTTGTATATTTTGGATTCTCGCTTTTTAATGCTTTTGAGGATTTTGGTATTTTAGATGATTTATTTTTATTATCCATGTTGCATATTCATGCATAAGGCTTTATACTAGAAAGTAAAAACATGTGTACCATAAAAGATTAGAGCCAAATTGTGGTGACCACGATTGATGCAAGTTGATCGAAACGTCGGGCAACCAAAAGGTATTTATAACCTTTTAAATACTTTATCGCGAGTAAGACCCGTTGTCTAACATGATATTAAATTGTGGTGGAGCTTAACAATTAGAGCAAATCTACTAAAAACAGGAGACAGGTATAAAAAATGAAGAATCTTATCCAATTTTTGACAGACAGAGTGTTATTGTGAAAAATATAATTACCAGATTTTTTGAGCACTTACTATTGTTTCTGGTTTACCCGAAATTGGGACTACCGATACGAATGCTTACCTAGTACTACGTTTCCTTAAAAAAATTCACGGAACTGTGTGTAAAGCAAAATGTTTTAAGCTCAGGTTTAAGAGTTAAAAGACCGTTTTGTTATTTACAGAGGGATCTCCACATGCGACAAAAATGTCAAATATGTATAGTATAAAGTAGTGACATACACATGACATAAATAGGACTGCTACTAGTACGACAATTAAATGTTTTAGTTGGGTTTCATACATGATCAAAGAAGACAATGACAACTGCTAAAAATAAACCAAAACGTCAAAAGCCAAGATGATGCTTTTGCCTTTAACTCGTACAGTTCTACATTTCGTGCTATTATTGACAATTTATTAATAATAACTCTCCACTACACAGTCCGGTTAAACTAGAGACCTCATACACAGCAGTCGCAATCAGCAATCGCTGCGCCACCGAAACAGTTACCGGCAGCAAAACTATTATTTTCGTATGTTTCCTAGATTTTTAACTACAATCAAACAACACACAGAAAGAACACTCAAAATAAAATTTTATTTTATTTATTTATTTATTTATATATGAGTCACAAATATAGGTATATGGGATCTTATTGGTATATAGATGTTTTAGAATCACTACATTTAACCTTGTGGCATGTGACATACTTACATATTATATAAAATAACTAAACTAAGAACCAAACTAGAACAGAATATTGTATTACATATAATGTATCGGATAAATAATCATCTACTGAATAATAGGCCTTTTGCAATAAGATTTTTTTTAGCTTACTCTTTAATATATGGTTAAATATTCTAGGAGCCATGCAAAAAATACTTTTATTAAAATATGCAGTAGTATTTAAATTTACACTAATTTTTAAATTGTGTCTTTTACTTTTTAATTTTATAAACATGTGCATATTCTTTTCCACAAATAATACACTTTCAAGTATACATACATTGACATTGAATTTATTCATCACACACATTTTTATCCCGCAATACGCAACGCAACGGCAGTAGCAACCTTTAAAACCACTGCTCCATCCGTGCAATCAAAAAAATACACGCATATCACCGGAAATAACTTCAAATAAAAAAGTATTTTTCGCCAAACATTCCTTTGTACAGTTATCGATGTTTTCATCCATTTTCATTCATAAACTGAAAATGAGAGTAAAAGTTTCGTTATCGTTCAGTAAACGTTTTGTTTGTCTTGTTATACACGCGTGTAAACACACGTGGAATCTTACTGGGCAACTGTAAAAGCATGGCGTGTAATGTGACCATCATGACTGAAAAATAAACTATATACCATCATAGTTTGTTGGACGTGTGTTATCCGCACTTAGCCCCACAATTGGGCCATTATGCGTAAGTTATATTTCATCATATGCGTAGATTCGCGTGAATATATCCCTAGGAGATAGACAGAGATAATAGCGTATTACTTCCAGATTTAATTAGCTGTTTATAACTCCCATGTAATAAGAGCCTAATGCTGTTCACAGAGCAGAAAATTTTCTGACTGAAAAACGCAATAAAATTTCATCCGACGGATATCGAACGCAAGACCTTATGTACAACAGTCGCATACACCAACACTGCATCGGCGAGGCAGTTAAAACTATACACAGTGTTTATGGTATATTAATTTCGACGGCTGTTTTTAGGTTCATGTAATAGGGACCAACAAGAGCCTTTCAGATCCACCGTACCCCTGGCCATACCGCTAGTGGCACGGTGGGTCTCTTAAAGTTAAACGATACCACTGACTACGAGCTAAACTTCTAGTTTGCGTGATGCTACTGCAAATTTCCTTACAGAAAATCTTAGTAACATATATAAATGTGCATATAGACGCACGCCTATTAATGCTTTTAAGTTCCACGTTATATGTGGAGGGCCTAGTGCCCTCTACTGGGCATAATATGAGACTGTTTTGCTACTGAGAATAAACTATGATAAACGATAATAGCCTTTTAGAGTTCGAAAAATCTCTTATAGGTACAGGTAACAGCATTGTCCGCCCGTATGTCTGTTATACAACTTTCAACTCAAGAACCGTAAGAGCTAGAGACTCGTGGTCAACGTCATTCGACTCAGCATAGTCGATATACCCCGAAATGACTATGACCTTTGACCTCTGACCTCAAGGTCACGTGTTATCACGTGACCTTTGCATATTACTTGAACCATTTTTCCGAACTCTAAGGTTCACGGCAATTTATTGCCGTTTCTCAGTTGTTTCACCATAACATCTATGATTACGAGGAACCTAAGTCATCGCTAGCAATATATGAGTGTTATGCACTTCCAAAGATATATATTTTACTAGCTTTTGCGCGCAGCTCCGCCCGCATAGTCATACATCAATAAAATGTAGCCTATGAGGAAGGCCCCAGGGTCCTTCCTTTCCCTTAAACTATCTTTGTACCATATTTAATCCAAATCTATTGAGTGGTTTAGCCGTGAAAAGTTAACAGACAGACAGGCAGATTAATAGACAGACGTACAGAGTTACTTTCTAATTTATGATATTAGTAAGGATTATCTTCGCCTCATATAATATGTATGTTTATTCAATTGGCAGTTTAAAATCGAAATGAAAATCCTTTATATAATTATTTTAAGACGCTCGAAGATGACCTCTTATTTTTGATACACCATCTAAAAGCATTTGTCTATAAATCTAAAAAATAAATGATCGTATCTCTGTATTACATTATATAGTAAATTGAAGACATTTTGCAAACCATTACAGTCAAATGAAAAGCCATATTTCTTTGTGAAGTAGCTCCTTTGTTAAATGTTTGTATGATATACATCTTTATTATAAAAATAGACCCAAGATTTTCCTTTTCGCACTTGTGTGTGTAAACAGTGCATCTGTGTGAATACAGCTACCAGGTTAACTTGACACCCCCTACCTCCCGACCCTTTGAATATTCGGATGGACTGAGGGCGTTTCAAAGGAGCTGCATGGGTCTCTGTTAAGTGGTAGCCGTTTGGGTTGCAATGTTTGACGAGAAGGGTGTAAGTGCGGTGGTTGTTTTACGCGTCTGCTTGGTGCGAATATTTTTATATTGGAAGTAAGAACATTTTAATGTCATGCTTAATAAACCTATGCCATTTTACAAAGATTGAATCAATGAATTCCAGTCTAATTTGCAAACTTCTTTTTGGTGTTTTATTACGTATTAAAGAGGAGACTATTTAAATAACCTCGTGTACTTATATATTATTACATAAGATATACATATAGGTAAATAAGTGTTAACTAAAATTGATAATTATCTATGTTAAATTGCTAGTTTATTAGATTAAATAATTAATTTAATACGATTAATAATTCAATTAGAATAATACATTAACAATATACGGTAATGATTTATCTATAGCGCAATAAATATATTAAAATGTATCCTTTATGTTAATCCATAGATATGGTCTAGTAAGTAGCACACAGGTTGCTAATTTTCATCTAAATCCTTTCAACGATTTACGAGAGATTGAGTAAAACACATTCAAACATGTTCACAAACTTAAACATATATAATATTGGTAGGATAGCATTTTATTTTCAAGCTAATTGAAACATTGTAAAACTACGCAAGGCAGGTATTTCGTTTAACTATAAAAAAAATTCGTTATAACCAAAGCTATAATTAGCAAATGTAATAAAAATAAAACACAACTAAGCCATTACTTTATCCAAACACTATTCGCCCATTACATTCTTCAACATGCCCATATTCGCGCAAAACAATTCGCGCCCTTACACACACACATTTGCGTGGGGAGTGCGTCGCGCGGGCGACCTTGAGCCGCCGGGGTCGCTGGCCAGCCACCAAGGGCGACGCGCGACGTGCACACACAATGTTTATGTAATGCACAACCACACCGTTACTTGTCTGCGTAAATGAAACGGCCGCTTTATTCAGGGTGGAGTGGTTTGTTTTAACATTACATTATAGCTAGACTCTATGAAAAAGCAATAGATTCGATAAATCAAGAGGTTTAGGGAGTCTATTAAATAAGTAATAGTCGAATAAAAAGTGAAATACGATGACAACGTAGGAATAAAATGTCGGCCTCCCTGTCCCCTAAATGTATTGGGGCAACAGCAAGAGCACAAGAAGAAAAGCCTTTTTTTCTTACTCTTTCCGTATTTAAGAAGAAGAAAGAAGACCGAGAAAGACCTCTGGCCACATCTTTGATACTCTCGGTAGGAAGCCCGTAGTAAGTAGTATGCAGGCAAAGATCTTTCCCGTTCTTCTCTGGGGTAGAAGACAGTAAAAGATCATAGCTACCTCATTCTGTTACCTATGACTATTTATCTAGATCTTATTTACTAGAGGCGTAACACTGTCTACTGCAAATAACTTCGAGCTGCTTTTTTACACTAAGCAAGCTTGTTTGATCGCTACTTGACATGATGTCTAGTGTAGTACGGTTGACGATAAACACGCTTGTCTACTGAAAACCTGTTTAATCGAGCTTCGCAAGAGAGATTTGCTTTACAGAATACCCGACTATACCTACATCTTCAAAGCGTCGACACCTGGTTTCTCTCGCTGATGAACAGCAGTCGTGCGTCCGTTGACTCCTACCCTGGATCTTCTCCATAGCCATTATTATTCCCAAGTCACTTGGGGTCGGCTTTTCTAGTCTAACCGGATTTGACTGGATATCAGTTTTTACTTGGAGCGGCTGCCACCTGACCTCCGTTACCCAAAGGCTAACGATACCTTAAGGCTAGACCAGTGTCAGGATATTAGGGGCACTGACTTTCCCAATAACGACTGCCATAGATATTCATGGCAGCCGGGACCGGCGGCTTAACGTGCTCTCCGAGGCACGGAGCAGGCGATAATTGTCAATCAATAGGCACATAATTTCGAAAATTCATATAACTTCCGAAAGTCAGAGGTGCGCGATGTGGGTTCGAACCCGAGGCCCTCTGCATTGCAGTCTGTTGGTCTCCCCACTGAGCTACCCTGGAGGTTCTAGGCAATTTAATTAGATGTGGTGAGTACGGTATTCTGAAATACTTAACCCTTTCATAGAGATGTTTCATTAAGCAAACTGCACGGAGTTTTGACGCCTGCATATAAGGCCTCCAGCATATCACGTCCCTGTGTCTTATCTGCCACTCTCCTTTTATCTGCACGGATGGCGTAGAAGTTTAAGTGGTCGCCCTGCCACTGCTATTGCGCCGTGTGTTGTGGGTTCTATACCCACACGAGACAAAAAATTGCGTCATAAACATATAGTCATTCCGAGCCTGGTCGTTCTTTGTGTCCGTTGTTTGAATGTTCATAAATCCGCCGCGACCAAGATTTCCAGTGTGGGAGCTGTCATTAATAGGTGGATGATTCTCTTGGTCTGTGTGTTAATATGTATATATTTACAAAAATAAAGTATATATGTATGTTTATCCATTGTCTAGTACCCATAGGACACTCTGCTTAGTTTGAGCTAGACGGTGTTGTGTGTATGTGATAGAATATTATTAAATTATATTATTAAACAGAAATATATGCTGTCAATCACTTTGCGTATAAGTTCATTCTACCTAAATATATTCTACCCCACGTTTCGGATTCGCGGTGTTCTTGCCAGAACTTGTTTGCCTAAAGCAATATTCGTTAAATCATTCGAGAACTCGTTTACCTCTTTATAATCATGTGTTTAATGCAAATCGATTATCACTTTAAATATGCTATAATTATTTTTCTTTTTAAAAAGGCTGTCATGCTGTGAGTAATGTACAAAGCGAACCACTTAAAACCTTATTAAACTTAAATAAAATATATTACACAATGATTGAAAAACTATTTATTACTGACGAGCTCTTTTTTAGGAACATTACTTATTTTTATTTTCAAAGTTATCCCATGTCCGTTTTTGTACCTCTGATAACGAGTATGGGAAATTTACTAATGATCGGTTTAGGTGTTGAGGCGTTAAAACCTCACAAACAAACTTACATTCGTATTTTTAATACTACTAGTTAGGATTTTGTCGCGGCTTATTTAAATGAATGAAATTTTCGAATTTTTTTTACTGTTTCAGACGCTTTTCAGCAGTCATAGTGACGGAGAGACAATAATTATATAATACATGTTTGGAGTCTTATAATTATTTGGCTCGACTTGGGATCTAATTCATAATATAGATAGGTATGAAGAATATTTACAACACGGTGATATCCGTTTAATATGTTGGGAAATTCCTTACTATGCTTTGGAAAGTAAGCGTAATTAAAAGTTTATTTTCTGTTTTCCTTATTTTATTCGATAAGGCAGCATGTGACTGGCTTAAAGAGCGCTATTTTTAAATTAAAATTAATTACAATGTATAACATTAGCGCAAACGTAAGACTTCATATTGTCCATGGATATAAGTATGTCTAAGAATAAAAATAAAATAGATTTGGTAAGCAAAAATTCTGCTGGTAAACCGTATCAATAGTAAGGTGGAGCAGTATCCTCATGTAAACTTCGCGTATCGCTTAAATTGGAGTAGCCTGTAGAACTACTTTCCTCATATAGAAGACCTTAACCTAACAACCTTGAATTGGTAACCTTACTTTTGCAATGAGTAGGGTTTCCAGCCTCTCCAAGCTCTATGCTGGTGACTAGTACGTAGGCTATAATAGATATGATGCAATACTACCCTCGGTATTGTATCATATCTATCATAGCCTACTTGTAGTACCCTTACTGCAAGCTATCATAGGCTTTGCATTTTCTTGACTGAGAAATGAAAGTCAGTATGAAGGGAAAGGAATTGGCGAAGTAGATATGTGATACTTCGGGACTCTTACATACCGGGTGAAACAAAGCCGGTTTTCTTTTAGATGTTGTTGTTTCACCAGAGGAGCCAGCTCTTTTATAATATCAGCCCTTTTTATAAACTATGCCACTGCTCGGCACGTGCTTCTAATCAGTATGATAAGGATTAAGCTTTAGTCCAGCACGTTGGCCCAGTGCGGGTTGGCAAATTGCACATATCTTCGAGAACATTATGTAGAATTCTCAGACTTGTAAATTTCCTCACGTTTTCCTTCACCATTAAAGCGAGCAATAATTAACTATTTATTAACATAACTACATGTCAGAGGAGCGTGTCTTGGGATTGAACTCGAGACTAGTGCGTGGCAGCCTTTTCACACTGTCACCAAAATTAGCATTGGCTTCCAATATATGCGATCATGGTGTCACAAATAATGACGTGACTACCACCATACATTTTTGTCCACTTATTCATTTGCTGATTCATTTGTAAGTCATGCAATACGTGTCATGTCATCATATTGTTATAGAAAAGTTGTTACCGGACATTTATACGCATATGTTCAATTGTTCACGCTATTTTTCTGTAGGGGTAGGTAGTGCAGACGATTCTCTCACTTATTCGTCATATTATCCTTGATTCTTCGTTTATTACCATATTATATTTACTGACAGAAAATTTATACTCTCGTGATTTGTATACATTAAACAATATTAGTAATAGTAAAAATAATGTTTAGTATGTCCTTTTAAGTATACTGCGTGCATAAAGGAATGCTAAAATAAAATACACTGGACGACAGCTGATAGGTATTCATACCTTTAAATATTAACAAATACGGTTAAGACAGCGATAGCTCAATGGGGAGACCAACAGACTGCAATGCAGAGGGTCTCAGGTTCGAACCCACGACGCGCACCACTGACTTTTGGAAGTTATATGACTTTCGAAAGTCTAGCCTTAGGGTATCGTTAGCCTTCGGGTTGCGGAGGTCAGATGGCAATCGCTCCGTGTAAAAACTAATACCCAGTCAATTTCGGTTAGATTAGAGAGCCGACCCCAAGTGACTTGGGAATAATAAAGGCTAGGGAGAAGGTTAAGATCCATTGACTGATAATGTATTAAGAATAAATTTGATGGCTGATATGTTTTTATCTCTGACTGATCCTGTGCACATGCGTTATGCAATTGCGACAGTTAAATATAACCAGACTTTTCTATTATGTCTTGTATACATAGAAATAAAACAAAGTACACACCGACGCGACGTGATCAATTACACGTAAGCACTTGATAAAAATATTTTCTTTATAATATAAGTATAGATAAACATAAAACGAGTAAGATGTTTTTACCATAAATCATATAATTTATACATACATATTTAGATTATCCAGAAATATATATATATTATAGATAGTAGAGCCTCGCTGATCTCAACATGAATAGGCCGGCTCGACCGGGGAAGGACTACCCTCTCTCAGAATATCGACGTGAAATAGCAGTATTCCTACTGTTGTGTTTCGTTCGGTGAGTGAGAGTGCCGGAGACCCAATCACCCTCTTTTCCCCTTCCCGCTCCTTTTCCATCCCACTTCCTTTTCCTCTTCTGTCTTTCCTAAAGGGTCGGCAACGCGCAAGTGATGCCTCTGGTGTTGCAGGCGTCCATAGGCTACGGTGACCACTTACCATCAAGTAGGCCATGTGCTTGTTTGCGTCATTAGTAGTATAAAAAAAAATGAAGAAAGAAAGAATATATTTTATTTCTGCTTCGTTAGCACAAGGATACAACATTCTTAAACCTCATAATAACCTTATTTATTTACTTAAAGTATATGCACTAGACTTTTGATTGTGTAACTGTGTTAACTGTAACGGGAGATATTTTAGTACAATATCGTTGAAGAAAATTTTACTGAGGCGGACTTTAATATCTAAGGCGTCATAATTAATTAAAACCTAAGGCATTTTTATCAATTAAACTTTGAGTAGAGCAATAAATAATAGCAAGTAAGAGAAATAAGGCATAACATACCACGCCGGCCCGGTGCGGGTTAGTAGACTTCACATATCTTCAAGAGCATTCTGTAGAAATCAGACATGCAGTTTTCCTCACAATATTATCCTTCACAGTTAAAACAAGTGATAATTAACTGTTAAATACGCACATAACTTCGATAATTTTCCTCTGCGTGGCTTTCCAATAGTATCCATATGTATTCCATTCAGTCATTACAGCATTTTGCAGACATACTTTTTAAGCTTTTTCACGGATCCCAGTCTCCTAACTCCTCTCGCTAACGTTTTTCTGCCTGCCCCTAAAATCTTCAGGGATTCCACCAAATTACCTTATCAATCCAGTTTTGGTGATGCATTCGAAAGACAAGCAAACACAATTCAAATTATCAATCCTAACTAATATTATAAATGCCAATGCGAGTTTGTTTGTTTGTAACGCTTTCACACTTTAACTACTCGACCTATCATCATCAAATTTCGTATGTAAGTATACCTATTTTGTCGGGGTACAGAAAACGACATAGGATACCTTTCATACAGAAAAACGTTCTGTTTCCTAACGAACCCGCTGGCTAAATATAATTATATCAACATTGTATTAAACTGTCCCACTGCTGGGACTGTCCCACTTCTCTATGTGAGAAGGGTTAGGCCAAAGTCCATCACGCTGGTCCAGTGTGGGTTGGCAGACTTCACATATCTTCGAGAACATTATGGAGAACCCTCAGACATGCAGGTTTCCTCACGATGTTTTATTGCCGTTAAATCAAGCGATGATTATCTATTTAAGACACATATAACTTCAAAAATAAGATCGAATTCGAGACCTCGGAGTGGCAGTCCAAAGCGCGGTTTCCGACTAGGTTATCGCTGCAATATGTAAATACCTAAATACAATTGTTATTACGCTATAGTTACAACGTATGTAGCCATGTCATAAATGTCGGTATTTCTTGTTTAGGTATGATGTTATTATTCTCGATAACAAGCTAATAATAACAATACTCCGAAACAAACACAATAACAATTTACCTGCTGTAATAATATAATTATTATTTCAATATTGAATCCTTATCTCATTGACCAAACGTGGCTAATGACATTGTTTTCGATTTGCTATTAATAATATTATATTATTTATTGCCGTAATAATAATTACATCACGCTTATGCCTATTATTAATGATAATTAATATTTTATTAGTTGTTAGGGATAAAAGTAGCTACCTATCTTTTGTTGTAAGGTGCAATTGTAAAAGTGAGGTCAACCTATTATGAGCTGGATATTATTAACCTACTGAATGACACATCGGTGGTTAAATACGGTTTTTAATTATGGCCGGCATGTTGTTTACATGCCGGCCATTGACTGGTTAACAAAAAATCTGGTTAAAAATATTATTTGTTGTTAGGTGTAACCGCCACTCTCATTGGTGTTGCAGTTTCAAATATTTCGTCTTGTATCAAAACAAAGTATTAAAAAATTATGCGAAGTCTTGGATATTGATCGAATATTTGATAACATAGTAGCTAACGCAAATACGAATTATTAATACCGTAATTTTTTGCGAATGCGGACAAAAATACCTGAGACGGTCAAATGCAAGTCGGACTCGCAGCATCGTACAAAATGTAACTCTGTGTTTTCTATTATTTGTTATTATAGCGGTATACTACATACTTTAGCAGCAATGAAAATACACATACTGTGGACATTTCAACTTTCTGCCTATTACATGTGCATGAATATTCTAAATTATTGGAAATAAATAAATGAGGTACAACTCTGCTGACAGATAAATGGATAGACTACGGAGGCTTAATGGACTCCCGTTAGCACCCTTTGGGTTCGGAACTAAAAGGTCGTCGCTGTCTGCGGTTACTCCATATCAACCGTGTCGCCATTACAGCAAAAGTTTCGATTAATAATATCAGCCCTGTATTAAACATGTCCCACTGCTGGGCACGAGCCTCTTCTCTGTGATAAGTTTCGATTATTTGATTAAATTCGAGGCATTCGAATTATATTCGGTTACTACAATCAACATTCGAATGCGAGATCAAACAATTTTGCAATTTTATGTTGCATAGCAAATGCACAGATGTCGTCGTGGTTTAAATGGTCACCTCGACAGTGCCACTATGTCGACTAATGTGGGATCGAATCCCATACGGGATAAATTTGTGATTCACAAATAATTGTTTCGACTCTGATTGTTCCTTATGCCCGTAGTTTGAAAGTTTGTATCCCCGGGACACAGGAATTATCCGTAGTGCGAATAATTTTAATAATTTTAATTTTTGACCACCTCGATGGCGTAGTGGTTAGTGTAACCGACTGCCACGCCTAAGGTCGCGGGTTCGATTCCCGCACAAGTCAAACATTTGTGTGCACGAACATGGATGTTTGTCTTGGTCTGGGTGTTTCTATGTATAATATGTATCTATTTACAAAAAAAAAGTATATATATGTATGTTTATCCATTGTCTAGTACCCATAGTACAAGCTCTGCTTAGTTTGGGCTAGATGGTGTGGCTATGTGGTAGAATATTATTATTATTGTCTTTATTAAAGAAAAAAGAAAACTTGCAAAACTTTATTCAGTGCATAAGCAAAAACCAGCCAAATAATTAAATTCATAAACTATGTCTTAATTATCCAGCCTTATATAGTAATTATGAAGAAAATGTTACCTGCAAAGGTAGTTTAAATCAATAAAGTCCCAGAGCGCCACCTGAGGACGATTACATTGTTAATATAATATGTAACTTGTACATAATAGTGTTTTCTATTTTTAATTTGTTCGCTTAACACCTGGCATCTGGTCTTTGGTACCGTTAGGCTGCATAATCTGTGGAGGGCACTTTATATCGTGCGGTTAAGGGACGGTTTTATTTGACCTTCGACGCGCAGTTTTGCTTTTGGGAATCTATGTGGAATGAATACTTGAATGGAAGTTCGATAGAAGTCTTAAGTTCATATAGGTGATGGGGATGTGGAATTTGGTCTACCTATGTGCTATATTTTGGCTTAATACGGTTGATGATTTACACGTACGACAAGAAATATACAGATATATTTACAAAATTACCAGTTTATTTTTTTAATTAGTGGATTTTTTTGTATTTCTGAGATAACAAAAGAAGCTTACGGACCGCTTGATTTGAAGGGAATTAGCGTGATTAATACAAGGGATCTTAATAGTCAGTTATGCAGATATTTTTAAACTGAAATGTCAAAAGAAATTCTGTTGCAGCACAGAGCCTCAAACTATCCCTTGTATACGGCAAAAGATTTGCTCTTACGTGCGATATAATACCGTAGTCCACGAAATGTGGATGTAATACAGCTCTGCCTATTCCTTTAGGAATGAAGGCGTAAAATGTATGTATAAATAATAGCAGCCCTAAAACGATCATACTGCTGGGCACGCGCGTCTTCTCACTGTGAGTAGGGTAAGCCTGTAGTCCACCACGCTAGCCCAGGGCGGCTTGGCAGACTACGCATATCTTCTTAGACATGCAGGTTTCATCACGATAACTACTTCACCGTTAAATTTAGCGATAATAAACTATTTAATAGGCACATTACTTCGAAAAGTCAGTGGTAATAATAATATCGTGTTTCCTTCTTTCTTCAATCCTGGGTCTTTTAAGCGGGGCGTGAAAATTACCTTCTCAAGCCGTCAAAGTAGAGACCTCAACATTGCCTCGGCTGCTATGAGGACGGTGTGGAGGTCACTGCTCTTAGACCACAGGACTGCTTACCGTAAGGTGGAATGTGGTAATATTGACGAGCAAAAGAAAAAAAGAGAAGCCCGCCTTGGGTTCGAACCAATCTCTGACTCGAGACCTCTGCTGCTGGCAGTACAAGGAAGTCCTTCTAGGCTATCGCTGCTGTTTCTCAAAATATACATACGTAAATATAAAAAGCTATGACGCCATAGTATATTTTTACTGCAGAAGTGTAACGAATCAATTATTATGGTACACGACGCCACAAAGTATAGCAGCTGCGCTATAGTGGGGAGACCAACAGACTGCAATGCAGAGGGTCTTGGGTTCGAACCCATGTCGCACACCTCTGACTTTCGGAAGTTACATGACTTTTCGAAATTATGTGTGTATTGATTAACAATTATCGCCTGCTCCGTGCCTCGGAGAGCACGTTAAGCCGTCGGTCCCGGCTGCCATGAACATCTATGGCAGTCGTCATTGGGAAGTCAGTGCCCTATAATATCCTGACACTGGTCTAGCCTTAGGGTATCGTTAGCCTTCAGGTTAGGTTCAGGTAGCCGCTCCGTGTATAAACTGATATCCAATCAAATCCGGTTAGACTAGAACAGTTGACCCCAAGCGACTTAGGAATAATAAAGGCTAAGGAGAGGAAGACGACGCCACAAAGTAATGACAGCGAGCGATTCGATGCGCTGCTCAGTTTTGTGTAATAATCCTGGTTATAAAAATATTTGTAACCTTAGTCGTAATTGTAGTACAATATAAAAGGTTGTGTTTTCATATTTTGTTGTAAACATTTTAAATTTGTAATCATCGGCCATTAGAATGACATAATTCATAGTTAGCTATTCATCCTAATTGTTGAAGTTGGCTATTTATTATTTATTACATTACGGTTTATTTAAAACTAGATTTTGCTCGTAGCTTCGCTTCGCTTATATAGGTTATGTTAGATTATTAACAGTATATACTTTTTCTGGATGATAGTTAACCTATGTCCTTGTCTGTTCCCCTGACAACGTGTATACGAAATTTGATAATGTTCGAGTATTTGAGGCGTGAAAGCGGAAAAACAAACTCACATTCGCATTTATAATATTAGCTAGAATGTTAGTGTATAGAATTTTACTGCTGTTTTAAAAGTATTTATTTTTAATCTTCGTCCTTTGATCGATTCCTTCCTTTCGATCGCATTTCGGAAGTCACGGATAGACCATGGCTGCTAGAAGGCTGGATAATATCCGTTAAATAGTTTTATATTAAAACATTCTCGTAAACATAAGAGAATATTAAGACAGTATCACATCCTCTTTTTTTTTGTAAAGTGATTTGAAATTAGGCTTCATTCGTACCTGTTTATAGTCGAAAGGATAAAAGAGGTTCACTACATCTACATGATGTCAACTATGTTTTTCGGCTCCATGTAACATCTATTTCAAACTCCACGCGCTTGCGAAGTCTCAGGGTCAGTTTCCAGGTGTATTAAAGTATTATTGAAAATTCTTTAGCAACTCGAAATCTGGAAACACACCTAATAGACACCACCGAGCTCACCCCCATTATGTCGCAACTACAAACATAACTCAAATGTAGCTATTATACACCTTTGCATGCCACTTCACATACGAAAGTCGTCTCGTTCCCGTGTCGTGAGCTCTAAACCTGATCCAGATTGTTATGCTACTCGCCCACCTACCCAGTATTGTACAAGCCCTACAACTTTTTATGCACTTGTAAATACTCCACAATTATCTAGACCCTTAGGTTCTTTAGGACCTAGAGACCTACTTGATGAGTGCCATCTTTGATGCTAGACTGGCAACAGGATGTCGAGAGTGATTAAATATTAATAAATTATCTTGAAGTAACGCTTCTATGCTTTTGTATTTTTCTATTGGTGCCCTTACTGACTGATAGTTGAGGTTCAGTTTTTATTACTCATTTTGTGTTTTGTTACATGTATATGTGCGTAGATCGATTCCTAGACACGCAAGTCAGACTTTTAGAATTTATAGGTATGCGTTATTTATTCCTAACTAATATTATACAGGGTGTCCGGTAATTAATGGATAACCTTGAAATGTCTTATAGTAGAACTGAAGACCGTTCAGAAAAAAAGAAAAAAAAAATATATATATATATATTAAAAAGTGCAAGCTATATAAGCATAGCATACTTTTGACTGTCTATCTATTAGCATAATTAGTGTTTAATAATAAAACAACAAAAAACCGATGGATTTCATTCATTTATGGTCGTAGTATACAAGAAAGTTATACATGGTAATTAAAAAAAAAACATATCTCAGGTAGTAGTAAGGATAGATTTTTTTCATTTTTTTTTCTGAACAGTCCTCTGTTCCACTATAAGACATTTCCAGGTTATCCATTAATTACCGTACAGCCTGTATATGCGAATGTTTGTTTATTTGTTAGGTTTTCACGCCTTAACTACTCAATCGATCATTATGAAATTTTGCATATACATTGTTAGGGAAACAGAAAAAGACATAAGGTACCTTTCATCCAGAAAAAATAAACCTAACCCACATTCATGCTAGTGAAACCTGAAACCACGGGCAATATCTAGTATGCTTAAAGCTTCGAAAAGTCAGAGATGCGTGGTTAACTATCGTTCGACGAAGGAAACAAAAACAATGCTAACATAAACCTGCATGTCTATCGGATGGCGTACTGGGTCTGCTACTAGAACTTGCACTGTCCTCTATAAAAACTATCCCATTATCCACAGGGCTTTTTTCGGTGTGAAAAAGGTTAGACTATAATAAATATATGTAGGTATAGTACACCACGCTGGTCCCATGCGGACAGACTTCGCATATCGCAGACAACATTATTTTTCTTAATATTGTCTTCTGTTTACGCGAATGTTATTCATTGAAATTAAACTACTATATACGGATTTTATCGCGTTGTTTATTTATCACTGTATCTATTACATAATTCTGAAAACTGTTACACTACTTTTACTATTGAATTTTACTAATCATGGTAATGGTGATAAAAATTGACTTATTTTCGTTGGCGGCTTGAAATATGTGTTGATTGAAGCTCGCGTCAAGATGTAGCCAATCTTGTCAGTGACACTCCTTACATAAGGCAGTATAGCAGGCTGGCGCTCGACTGTGGCTGGCTTTTCTCGGGATCTGTGATAGCGGCGCGGCTTTTGGAGCCTGTTGTCTTGCAGTACTTGCTTGACATGTTGAAGCTCGGCGTCCAGGTGTTTCTTGTCACAGATCCCGTGGGCTCTCTGAAACAAAGACATTCCCACGGTAGCTAACTGCTTAGGATGGTGACCAAACATTTGTGGTTTACACATTTTTTTGTGTTGGATGGAGTTCGAACCTACAACACTCGAGGAGCGAGGCGACTATTAAACAACGACGATAATCGTACAGTCATTTTCGAAACAAATTTAAATGTGATTTATATAAATGGCCGAAAAAATAAAATTTTATTAAGCTGCGACATATTCTGTATTTAAATATTCTATTCTATCACATACACACAACACCATCTAGCCCAAACTAAGCAGAGCTTGTACTATGGGTATTAGACAATGGATAAACATACATATATACTTTTTTTTGTAAATACGTACATATTATACATAGATACACCCAGATCAAGACAAACATCCATATCCATGCACACAAATGTTTGACTTGTGCGGGAATCGTACCCGCGACCTCAGGCGTGGCAGTCACTACTACGCCATCGAGTCGTCAGAAAAGAAACTGTGTGCAAGATTTCAAGTTTCCACTGATTACGTTTTAAGCTGTACGTGGATACGTCAGTTTCTCCTTTTAAAATATTTACTATTTATATTTATAAGCGAAAGCTTATAGATATAATAGTCATAATAGGGATAAAGGGTAATATTGGGTCTGAGCTTGTAACATGGTAACATTGTTTATTTTTGAAGTAAATTGATATATAGTATTTGGTACAGTGAGATCGCAAAACGCCTGATCGACGTTTCGCGTGATCAGAAGGCTGGTCTTTTCTTGGCCCAAAGCATCAGCATTGCCATTCAACGTGACAATGCTGATGCAGTCTTCTGGGCACGTTACCAATTGACAGCGATGCTGAAGAATTCTACGATGCCTAAACCATTTTTGTAAATATTTAGTATTATAATTATTTGTGTTTTTGTAATTATGTTATCTTTTTTAATACGTTTATAAATATAAATAGTTTCAAAATTATGTAATACAGTGATTAATAAATTTAACAAGTTTAGTATCTAAAATGATATATAGAATAAGTGTTTTCATAGGGTTTCAGATATTTATATACCAAGTAAGATTCTTTCTTTTTTAAGCACACATTACAACCATTCAAACAACAGACGCAGAGAACACCCAGACTAGGGTGAAGTATTTGTGGACCACACAATTTTTTTTCCCGCTTGGATCGAACCTAGGTACCCAGCGCAGTGTCAGTGTTGAACCGACCAATCAAACCACTAAATCATCCGTGCAATCAAGTTGAACTAGATGTAAACCGTTCATTACTCATATAGGTCAAACAATGTCTTATACATAGATATTTTTCTTTAGGTGCTTCTTCATGACACATAGGGTCATAATTGCTATCATAATTATATAGTATTTAATAATAAATAGTGCCGTAGACACGGTTCAAATACGAAATGACCGAGTATAGTCTAATAATAACTGTAGTATGTAATTATTAGTTACGCTTTAAAAATGAACCGATAATAAAGATTACGTCTAATGACTCATATAAAACACTTTTAGTTAAGTTTATATCGTAGGATAACGAAATCTATATATGAACTATTAATAATAGCTTGTTATTTAAGGATAACAAAGTGTAGCTTTATGTTTTTGTGCACTAGTGCTACCTATTGGTTAAATTGTTTATATACATAAACCGGAGTTCTCCTAACTATATATTATATATAAATTATGAGCGTGAGGACCCCCTCGGATACTTGGGGAATAGAACAGCAGGATATTAGGTAGTTTTTTTCTTTTTCACCTACCGCGGCAAACAAGCATACGGCCTACCTGATGGTAAGTGGTCACCGTAGCCTATGGACGCCTGCAACACCAAAGGCATCATTTACGCGTTGCCGACCCTTTAGGAAAAGAAGCAGGAAGGAGAAGGAGCGGGAAGGGGGAAATAGAGTGATTGGGCCTCCGGCACTCTCACTCACCGAACGAAACGCAACAGTAGGAATACTGCTATTTCACGTCGATATTCAGTGAGCGGGTAGTCCTTCCCCAGTCGAGCCGGCCCATTCATGATGAAATCAGCGAGGCTCTACTACTCAAAACTAAACTCAACTAAATACCGAGATCACGCTAAATACTTATCGTTGATAATATTGTCATAGATGAAAGTTTATTTATACATATGTATCAGACCAAAGACCATCATCTGATTTAAAATAAATTTATATGGGGCCATACGGTATGACCTTTAATAAATATGTACTTCCAAATCCAATCCAAATCGGTTGAGAAAGATATGAGGTAAGATATATACCAAACACATATGTACGTAAATACGTTTACGTAAACGAATTGAAAACGAACTCCTTTTTTGAAATCTGTCGACAAACTAACTATGCTTTGGCCACGATACTCACTTTTTACATTACTTAGGAGGCAAACAATACTTTACCTATCCTTTATACTTGTACCCTCAAATGAGCTATAACTGTGATAGTCAAACTCAACCCTTCGCAGTCACACTTCAAAACCACATAACAACACACCCAATTAAAACCATAATTCCAAAGCAGCGAAACAACTTGTTTTCCTAAAACATACACAAAACAATTATCTCATACTTTTTACTTCTTAGGATCAATTATAGAAGCCAGGTGTTTGAATTTTTATGTCAGTGGGATTACAGGGTAACTGTTGGACAGGTGTGGTGTTGCGGTGAATCCTGCGAGGATACAGGTTTAACCTGTCGGGCTATGTGGCTTTTTCTAGGGTATGTTCAAGTTACGTCGGTATGAAGATGGGTTAGATTCACTCTGTTAGATCGTATTGATTTGTGATGTAAATATGTGTGGTATAAAACTGTGGTTTTATTATGTCTGGTTAGACTGAGATGATTTAAATTTATCGTGTGTTCTTGGACTTGGTAAAGTGATTTTGGTTGATTGTAAGGCAATTTTCTGTAGGAATATGAATGTAGGATTGGATCAAATACAAAGGTATTTGATATGCAGTAATAGGCTTTTTCCCTATTAGAAAATGACCAACGGAATGTGGTAGCCAACTAGAGGATATTAATGTCCATGATACTACACAGCTCAGTGGGGAGATCAACAGACTGCAATGCAGAGGGTCTCGGGTTCGAACCCACGTCGCGCACCTCTGACTTTCGGAACTTAAATAACTTTTCGAAATTATGTGCGTATTGATTGACAATTATCGCCTGCTCCGTGCCTCGGAGAGCACGTTAAGCCGTCGGTCCCGACTGCCATGAACATCTATGGCAGTCGTTATTGGGAAGTCAGTGCCCTATAATATCTTGACACACACTTCGGGTTGCGGAGGTCAGGTGGCAGCCGCTCCGTGTAAAAACTGATATCCAGTCAAATCCGGTAAGACTAGAATAGCCGACACCAAGTGACATGGGAATAATAAATTCTAGGGGAAGAAAAAGAGAACATACTACTTACCATCAGATGAACTGCCAGCTCTTTTACTATAAAATGCAATTAAAATCTATCTAGTTCTTCATCCGGATCAGTGTGTATATAAAGGATCTTAAAATAGTCGTTTTAGGTATAGTTTCAATCCGATATTATATATAATATTATCTTCTAGATTTATACAGTGAATAATTCACTATTGCCAGTTAATTGATGGTGATACGGACGACCCCCGGGAACACCACTACCTTATAAGCAACCGGTGTGGTGGCGTGAGAATATAAACACAGTTCCTGTATTTCACCCGATGATACAACACATTTCTAACCTTTCACTTGTTTTGCACGCTATTAGTTGTCCTGGAATTGCAAGACATCATAGACCACATTTCCGTCAGGCAGACCGTATGTTTTTATATCACCTTTTCAATAGCGTTGTGTAATAGTTAAGAAATAAAAACTAGCATTTAAAAAAAATTAAAAGACCTAAAATTTTGATCAGTTCGTTGTTACTGAATAAAATTCGAATTATAATTTAATTTAAATTTTGATTTATTGATGACTCGATCGATAAGGCTTGGTCGCTCGTGTGTGTGTAACGATTACTTAATATAATGTTAGACAACGGGTCTTACTCGCGATAAAGTATTTAAAAGGTAATAAATACCTATTGATTAACCTATTGTAACGATTCTCTCAGACACGACAGTTATGACCTCTTTTAGGTCTACGTCCAATATTTCTATGACCCTAAAACCACGAGATATATGTTGGTTGTAACTGGGGCTCGAAAACAACTAGACGGTATCTATATTCCTATATTCGTATGACTGACGTCATCAAATAACAATATCAACAATAACTAAATTCAATAATAATTCGTATATTTCATTGCAGGAAAATTCAAATAATCCTTTCATTTTTTATTTATAATCCTATCGCTATGTGCAGTGTATGAAAGAGAAAATATCACTTATTAAAGCACACACGTGTTCTGCATCCTTCAGCATGTAAATCAATGGTAATAGTATTCATACAATAAAGTTTTATACATTCAACACGTATAATAATGAAGTCACATAACACGCACAACACGTGGTCACAAACCCATGTATTTATTCATAGTGAATTGTTTCAACATTTTGCTGGAATATCAATGCTAAGTAATATTATAAATGAAAATGTGAGTTTGTTTGTTGCGCTTTCAATCCTTAACTACTCGACCAATCATCATGAAATTTTGCATGCACGTTGTCAAGGGAACAGAAAAGGACATGAGAATTTCCTCCAGGAAAAAAGCAATGTGCCCGAGCAATTTATTGACAAAGTCTAGATTGACGCGAGTGAAGCCGCAGGTTAAATCTAGTTCTATTATAAAACTGTGACGATGTTGTGTTTGTCTGTATGCATGTTAGTTGGAGGTGTGACCCTAAAACAATAGTTTTTTATCAGTTCAGTCTGTTTGTCCGCCTGTCTAACTGTATTTTTGCTCATCTCTGTCTTTCTGTCTTTTTGTCTGTTTATTTGTCTATCTATCTGTTCATCTTTTAGCCCTTGTATCTGTCTATTTGTCTTATCGTCTATCTGTCTTTATGCCCGTTGCCGTCTATCTACTGGTCTATCTGTCTGTTTATCTGCCCGTTTGTCTGTTCGTATGCTTGCCCGTCTATCCGCTTGGTTATCACTACGTCTCTCTATCTGTGTCTCCAATGACTGTTTATATGTTCGTGCTGCAATGCGTAAGAACCACAACACGGATTTCTATACCATTTTTGCAATTTGATTCAAGGTTTAACATAAAATCTAAGCCTGATATAAAATAAATCCGTCTATTAAAAACATACATATCGTCATACGTAAAGCCACAGGCGACTTGTAAAAGGCTAGTTTAGCAATAACTGAATGAATTAAAAGGGAAAATAATTATTAATACACCAAATTGTGATTTAAGAAGGAAAATTTTGTATATGTACCTACTGTACTTTTTCCGTCTTGATGGAATGATGGCGTAAGGGTGCCTTGCGCAATCTCAAGGTCTTGAGTTGGAAAATCCCATTGGTTTATTGCGTTAGGAATCTTCCAGAAGAAAATTTTATGTCAAGAATAATTCATTCATTTAAGTTACAAAGTAATATTTATGAACGTCAAAATCTATTGATAAGTGAGTTTATTAAATTACTGTACCTACATTTAAGTGTTTTGCTAGGTCCAGGCAAAAAGAAAATAATGAGATGATACCTTGATATGATACCTGCAAGGAACATACTCTCTTCGCCACTCTTTCATATAGCCAATTAAATTGAAGTATGTATTTAACAACTCATATCAACAAGGTGTTGCAAGCATTAATTAAAGCATACATACATAAATATCGGGAGCAGCGATAGCTCAGTGGGGAGACCAATAGACTGCAATGCAGAGGGTCTCGGGTTCGAACCCACGTCGCGCACCTCTGACTTTCGGAAGTTATATGACTTTTCGAAGTTATGTGAGTATTGATTGACAATTATCGCCTGCTTCGTGCCTCGAAGAGCACGTTAAGCCGTCGGTCCCGGCTGCCATGGACATCTACGGCAGTCATTATTGGGGAAGTCGACACAAAAGATCCCACTGGGTCGAAGTGTCGCCGGTCTGTACTGACTGGCCCCACACAAGATAAGATAAGATACATAAATATCGAATCACAGAAATCTAGTATCACGGAAACAGGAATCGTTGTTGGCTTACCAAATAAACTGCTATTGTACTATCTTGTCAAACAGGCAGTATTATAGACAAACTATTTAAGAGAAGAAACACTGTTACTGCGTTCCGTCTAGTGAATAATCTATCGAAGGTTCACATACCTACCTCTCCCATTCCTCATATTTCATCTTTGATATTGCTTTCTCTAAGATAGGTAACATGTGCTAGTGACCCCTGGTATTGCGAGTGATACAGTTGCAGTAACCGTTTACCATTTAAGGCTGGTTAATCATAATTGTTAAAGGTAGTAGAGCCTCGCTAATTTCAGCATGAATGGGCTGGTTCGACCGGAGAAGAACTACCCTCTCACAGAATATTGACGTGAAATAGCAGTATTCCTACTGTTATGTTTCGTTCGGTGAGTGAAAGTGCCGGAGGCCCAATCACCGTCTTTGCCCCTTCCCGGTCCTTATCCTTCCCACTTTATTTTTCTCTTATTCCTTTCCTAAAGGGTCGGCAACGCACAAGTGATGCCTCTGGCGTTGCAGGCTGCCATACGCTACGGTGACCACTTACCATCAGGTGAGCCGTTTACTAGTTTGCCTCTTAAGTTGTATAAAAAAAAACATGCGGGTCTTTGGAGACTGCGGATAGAAGTGAAAACTAAGTAACTAGCGTGCGGTGACGATGACGTGAGTTTCACGCTGTTTGTTCACCCAAAAAGTACACATATATACACAGTATACATATAACTCATGGAAAGCGTTCGGTGACAATGACGCAAGTTCCATGATTTTTGTTCACCCAAAAAGTGCTAAACGCGCATAAAGAAGACATCATTTAAAAAAAAATTGTACATATCTGTCTCTCTCTCTCTAAATCCTGCGTCGCAGAAGACTTAACAATCATTCTAACAAAGAACACACATACTCGGCATAACTATTTGTTCCACACACATAGTCTCTTACCCATATCCCCCAAAGTGTAGGCAAAATTTGTATTTCATCCACATTCCGCGAGCTTTGATTAAGGTCCCACTTAGTTGGAAGCTAGACTATTGCCGTTAGGCGGCTACAGAGTCCAATCCCATGCTGCTACCAAAAAAATATCTTGACTGCAAAACCTAATAAGATTATGCAGGACCTGGCATTCAAACTCGAGGCCTCACGCACAGAACTCGAGGCCTCACGAACAGAACTTGCATTCACTACCACTGCATATATTTCTTGCCAGAAAAACCCAACAACACTAACCCCAACCCTAGATACGGGCCCGAGGCTAAATACATAAACTACCGCTGCCATACAAGGCTGTGAAAATAACACAACAAATAAATAACAAGTGTTTATGTATTTAAGCTGAAAGAAAAGCACGTTTTCTGTATATTTTATATTGTATTTATTATAGAAGAGAATGAATACATGTCAAACAGACTGAAAACAAAGTGTGGTAACACAAAACGTGTCGGTACACGTTTCAGGAGCTTTTATTATTACATTGTATAAATGTTTCTCTTTACAAATAAGTTATACTGTGAGTTATAAGACTTATGTATTTATATAATATTTTATTGTTACGTAATATTTTAAATTTTGAAATGCCGTTGTAGCGCTGCTGTAATGAATGAAACTGCTGTGCATTAGGTCTCGGGTTCGAATTCTGGGTCGGGCCAACAAACAGTTATTGGATTTTTCAGTTAAGAAATCGCAGCCCGGAGTTGGCGGTGTAAGACACCCCCGTGCCTCAGAAAGCACGTAAAGCCGTTGGTTCTGCGCCTGATCTCTCTCTGGTCGTGTTGGATTACCGTCCCATCCGATTAGGAGAGTTAGGGAACAGAGAGTGCACCTGCGTAGTTGGCCAGTCTCCGTTAAGACTGGCCGCCGTGGCCGAAATCGGTCTGGAGAATATTAATATTTTAAAGATGTCTATAGGCTGCCTCGGTGACGCTGTGAAAGTGTTAGTGACTGCTGTCTGCATGAAGTCCCGGATTTTATGCTTAAATCGGGTAGTGTTTTTAATTAGTTTGGATAAGCCAGATAATTTTTTGACCGATGTCCAGAAATTCCCAGTAGCAGTGGTGGTCAGGTGTCTTTAACTGTGACCAGTTTACTGTAATACAGAACAGAACTTCGATTCCAACCAAAGATGCTATGTGAGGCTATTGAAATTAGGAAATATCACAATTTCAATAGAGAAGCTGGTTGGTCCATCAGTTTGGCATCCAGTAATTAATTTACTTAATCCTAAGAAGAGGCTAAACACATTGAGACTTCAGATACGTTAAACTTATTCTGTGTAATTAGATACTAAAATAACCAAACAATGTTCGGGTATTTTGTAATAACTTTACACTATCATACCAAATACCTTAGTCTACCCGTGACCATGGCTGCTGAAAAGCAGTCGAAACGTCAGGAAAAGTGTAAACAGCAACACTTCATGATACCTTGATATCATTCTGAATAAGTAATTAAAATATGTTCAAGTACTTTAAAATAACTACACTTCGAGATAATGAGATAACCACTATTTTAATCGCCGCGAGACCATGTCTGCTGAAAAAGAAAAGTAGCGTCGAAAGTATAAATTTAAATAGTAATAGTTTAAATTATCTTAAAGTAGAATTTTATAACCCATTGAGTCGCAGTGGCACACCAGACACAATGAATTTTAATTATGCCTGGTGTTATAAGGCTTCATAGATTAAGTGAACCGTAAAATCCGTAAACAGTAGTTTAATTTTAATAGTTCAAAACTTGTAAGCATTTACGTAAATCACTATAAAACCGAAATAGTTTAATTTGAATAGTTAACATTCGCATAAACGTGAGACAATAGTAGACTTCTAATCTTAGAACTAATAACTTAAATCGGTGTAAGTCTATCGTCACGTCATCACGTGGTAGAGCACGTGACTCTCCTCATGAATGCCACATTATTCGGTGTCAAGACAGCACATAAAATATTCGGGATCGCCCGGTCATTTGGTACAATTACCCCTTCATGAATAAAGGATTATATTAGAATTATGTTTTGAGACGTACTGCTGGTTGGATTGTGTGATAGAAAACGCGTTTAGTATGATGTTATTTTGCAAACAAGTTTGCATGAGTACGCATGCGGGTATTACTCACAATACCATATAGTATAGATTTATATTTTATACCTTTCTTGCCTTCTTTCTTTCTTTTATAATTGTATGATGTCTATCTTAGCTATTATGATATTTTTTTGTAACTGAAGACCCTGCCTATGCTGTCATACATTTTCTAACTAGTAAAGGAAACAGCTGATCATTTACACAAATTTTAGAATCCTTGGTCTTGAGTCTTATATTGCAACTATGTATAAAGTTGAAATATTTGTAACTGTATTTTGTGCAATAAAATAAATAGTAAGAAAAAAAAATGCCAGAGGTATTATTTGCCATATCCCCATTTTTGCAGTAGAGGCTTAAACCATCTCTAAACACAAGTTTAGCCAGAAGTTGATAAAACCACTAGCAAGTAATTTGTAACCTAAATTACTATAATTTAAAAGAACTTATACTGTTTGTCTGCTATATTTTGACGGCTAAACTCACAAAATGCTACACTTATTTTAATAGAAGCTTGAGCTATACTGAACACCACAGGTTCAATCTAGTTCGGGCAAACAACAACAAATGTATTTTATAAATTAATTAGTCATTTATTATAAATTAATGTACCTATTATTTAAATAAATATTATTATTATTAAAAAAAAAGAAAAAAATAGTCAAACGCCTTTCAGTCATGAGTGGTAAGGTAGAGGAATATCATACCCACATTTCGCCAGCTATGGTTCTTAGGTCCAGGAACAAACCTATTGTCATCAGGTTTGTTCCAAGTAAACCTCGTTTACAGCAGTCTTATTCATTTCCGCTACATCACAAAGATTGGCTTGAAAATTAAATGTAATATTAAGCTACACAACCTTCAGACCAGTGAGTCTCCCTGTTACATAGTAATGACGGCACTTGCTCCAGTCACGTTGCGGCGCATGCGCACAAACTTCACATTTTCACCTCATCATTATATAAGTAGAAGGTAACGTCAAGTGTTTTCCAATTTTTCATAATGAATATTAACAAATCTATTCGATTGAATTTTGACCTTTAAGAAGAAAACTTTTACTTATTGAATGGCGTAAGACGGTGGGGGATGGGTTATGACGGTATTGTAATCTGTAGGTAGTATAGATTACGTGTAATTTTAAACAGGTGAGATGAAATAAATAAATTAATAAATAATATTTTAAAGTGATGTACCAATCGCGTAATTATGTTTTTCTGCCAAGAAAGCTTAATAACACCCCGGAGTTTAGAAAGTTGGTGGTGTAATATACCCCTGTGCCACATAAAGCCGTTGTTGTCCTGCGCCTCATCTCTCTCCGATTATGTCGGATTGCCCTCCCATCGGATTATGAAAGTTAGGGAGCAGAGAGTGCACTTGTGTTTGCGCATACACTTGTGTACTATATTGTCTCCTGCGCAGATGGCTAGTCTCTGTTAAGATTGGCCACTGTAACCGTAATTCGGTTTTTACTATTATCATACCTTACTATTATCATATTGGTAATTCAAAATAAAATTTTTTTAGACACAGGTAAGGCAAGTGCTGGCCTATTTTAGGCCTATAGGTAAGTTATAGCAGGAGCGGCTGATTTATACGTCAGTCAAAACGTAAACTTGCTTGACTATCGGAATAGAAATTACATTGTACAAAAGAGATCGCATCTAGTGCTAATAGAAAAGCTTTATTGAAATACAGGACTCTGCCACTCGTCATAGAAAAGATGGATGAAGAAAACAATTATAATATGATGTTAAATCTGTCTTTGCGATGAATATCCGTGGTTTTTATCGGAACCTAATAGTGATGACGCAAAAGTTCTGTTCAAATTCATGTCGGATGTATTAAAATTGTTTGATATGTGGTTAGTATTATGCTTAGGTTATGATGGAACTGACATACTCTGCGCGGAAAAGTTCCAAAAAAAAAATATAGAAAAATATATCCGTGGTTCTTACTGTTGTGAATATCTATGACATTATCTTATCCTATCTTGATCCGGAGGCCAGTCATTGCAGACCGGCGACACTTCGAACCAGTGGGATTTTTTATGTCGGCCCCGAGGTTTATCCTTGAGCTATCTCCCTATGAATGTACTGCATCAGTCGCAGCGTACACCTCAGAGGGAGAAGCCTGAAGTCTTCAGGGTTCGGATATGCCAATCCCATCAGACCCATCTTTAGTCCGGCCAACGCGTCACATTCACACAGTAGGTGTGATATGGATAGTATCTATGACATTAATGCTGAAGTAAGATTGTAGCTAAAATAAGCTGGCTAAAACTAAGTATAGTGGATTAGGTAAGTTTGCTTTTAGTCTTAGCCGGCTAATCCTTGATCATAATTAGACTTCGGTATGTCATAGGTAATATAAATGTAACGGTTGATAAGCCGTAATTACAAAATATTGATCTGCAACCTCTTCATATTTACCGAGATGCTGCTGCTTATTTTAGAAATAATTATTAATTATTAATATAATATAATAATAATAATAATAATAATATTCTACCACATACACACAACACCATCTAGCCCAAACTAAGCAGAGCTTGTACTATGGGTACTAGACAATGGATAAACATACATATATACTTTTTTTTTTGTAAATACATACATATTATACATAGAAACACCCAGACCAAGACAAACATCCATGTTCATGCACACAAAATGTTTGACTTGTGCGGGAATCGAACCCGCGACCTCATGCGTGGCAGTCAGTTACACTGACCACTACGCCATCGAGGCCGACAATAACATATATGCTACACACAACTTACATGCGCAAGATCAACTGCATTACATTACATGCACAAGCGTTGGCCAGCTACTGTATCGCATATACAAATGCAGCGTTATTGTTACTCTTTGAAAACATATTTGAAAAATAGTGATCGCCCAATACTCGACTGGTACACATACATTTATAACAATTAAAATGGTTACACTAAAGTTCAAGAATAAAAACATAAATACATAGGTACACTTATTATGTAACATAAAAAATTATTGAAATTAAACACTTTATACGGATTTTATCGCGTTGTTGATTTTACTTTAAACACTGGTATTACATAATTTTACAAAACTCTAACACTACTATTATTGAAATTTTACTACTATTTATTTATATAAGCTATATATTTTCTAATGAAAATAATTTATATTTACACTTAAAAAACATCCTAATTTCAATAGAGAGGATGGTTGGAATGTACCACCAGCTTGGGATCCAGTCATTCAAATAGTCAAACCCAAGAAGAAGCAAAACACAGCTAGACTTCATGATACTTTGAGCTCATTCTGCATAAATAGGAACACCAAAGATTAAATTATGTTCGGGTACTTTGAAATAACTAGCTACACTTCAGAACGTTGGGACAACTACCATCTTAGTCTCCCCGTGAACATGGCTGCTGTAAAGCAACCGAAACGTCGGGGCAAAGTGTAAACTCAAATATAAATTGTTTTCATTAGAAAATATATATAGCTTATATAAATAAATAGTAGTAAAATTTCAATAATAGTAGTGTTAGAGTTTTGTAAAATTATGTAATACCAGTGTTTAAAGTAAAATAAACAACGCGATAAAATCCGTATAAAGTGTTTAATTTCAATGTATAACATTCGCGTAAACATAAGACAATATTATATAAAAGATTATAACATATAATTGGTATCATAATATATTATCCTCTCTCCTACTTTGCTGTGCCCCACAGGGTTCACAATGACTCCTTTAACTTAAGCACTACCACCTAAATATACATTGTGAAATGCAATAAAGTATTGAGTATTGAGTATTGATATTCGACCATTACCGATTCCACCATTCGACATTATTTCTTCAATTTTTTTTTATATGTTAGATAGATTAGCTTTCTACATTCTTTCGCCATATTAACTTTAAATATAAAGCTAAATTTCTAACTACTCCGTGTACGGATTAGGCTTAAAAAGGATACAAAGCTTTTACGTTACGTATTAACATACATGTGTATAGGTATGTAATGTGTGTAATGCTAAAGTTCCCTTGAACTGCCTTCCGCAAAAATGCGTCTATTCTGCGAGATCTGAACATAAAAACCAGACTATCCACCATCTGTCTACGCAGAATACTGGAATTTTTCGGACACATTGACCGCAAAGACGGTCACAACATCGAACAGTTGATGGTGACAGGCAAGGTTGACGGCAAAAGACCAATAGGCCGCAATCCAACGAGATGGTCGGACCAAATCCGATTGTCGCTAGACACCAATCTCCACAAAGCCCTCCACGAAGCAATAGACCGGAACAGATAGAGGGAGATAGTCAATGAGAAATTGACTAAGCGGGGGAGTCACGACCCTCAGTAATGAGGAATACGACGCAAGGAGGAGGATTAAATAAATGCAGGTCAGTAAAATTAGTATAGTAGCGGTAGCCAAGTGGGAAACTATTGGACTGCCATGCATATGTAGGTCTCAAGTTCCATTCCAAGGCCCGTATTTCTGACTTTTCAATGTTATGTGCGTATAAAATAGTTAAATATCGCTCGCTCTAACGGTGAAGGAATACATCGTGTGGAAACCTACACGTATGAGAGTTCTACAAAAGATCTCGAAGACGTGTGAAGTCTGCCAACCCACACTGAGCCAGGGTGAGGCCTAACCCTTCTGTACCCAATAGTGCGACAGTTTATAAAGAGTGCTGATACAATAGGTCAGTAAAATATAATGCCAGCTATTATATATTACCAAAGTTTGCCAAAAAGCAGATTAACACGTTTATATACTTCTTTTTAAATGATTCTTACTAAAAGTTGAAAGAAAAGCTTCATAATATCAAAAGAATGTATACACGTGAGCCTATTCATAACATAATGTATATTTAGAAGTGGGCAAAGCCTGTTACGTCCGTGTTTCTTACATAAACCTGAGAGGAAGGCACGTGGTCGCGTGTTGGAGGACCTCCGTCATACTTTCAGTTACGGAACACGTTTCTGTTGGAAACCACACGAATGAAACTTTCTTGAGCATAATATTAAGGCTCGGAAAATTTGTTATGTTAATTATAAATATAAATTAATTATAACTCGTTGTTACGTCTCCAGTTAAACGTTATATAAGTATTGAAGACGTTTCCAGAGTTCGGTAAGCGATGTAAAGTGGTCATAAGTTTTGTATTTAATCCAAATAGCCTGCGTAGGTTGTAAGTACTTGCGAGGGTTATATGCGACGACGACTGGCGTAAGCCACTTGCAGAAGATACCTGTTTGAATAACTGTATTTGAAATACTACTATCAGATATTTTAAAAACAATAACTATTTTAAATTTTAAATTGCTCTGACATGTAATTTTCTTTTAAACAGCCAATGTCATGGAGACATTGAGATTGTGGTTGTCTTATTGTCTATAATTGTAGTTATTTAAAATAACCCGAACATAGTTTTATTCTTGGTAATACTATTTACGCTGAATAATCTCAAAGTATCAAAAAATCTTATCTTTCTCGGGTTTTACTAACTGAATCACTGTATCGGTATATTCTTTCTATGTTATTTATAGCAAACTGGGTGTTTCTTGATTTCAATAGCCTCACGAAGCATCCTTGGTAAGAATTGGTGATCTTTTGCGAGCGGGTAGCTTTAGCTTGTCAAGTCTGAGATAATGGTTGGTCCCTTGGTGCACGTATTTACACACAGCAGACTTCATCGAGCGTTGGTGTTTTACATCAACTAGGTATATTGTGTTCTTTTAACAGATGCCCACGTTTCGCATGGTTTAACCTGTGTTTAGGAGTCTAAAGTCACGATCTATCTTATGGACACCTGTATCTTGCAAAGGTAGTTGGCACTTCATCTATTACTTCATATATTCATATAGTGTGTATAATAATAAATAAATAAATAAATATATCAAATATTTGAAAGGTCTTACAAGAAAAGGTTTTTCTTTTTCCTTTTTCAGAAGACCGTTTCGGAGCATGATTTGGATGTACTAAGGTGGTGCAATGATAATGGATAACCGGTATCTCTGTTAATTCCAATATTTTATCATTATCATATCAGCCAAAAGACGTCCAGTGCTGCATATAGGACTCCTCTAAGGTTTTCCACACTTGATGGTAATAAATATTGACTGATCTTCGTTGTCGGTTTATAGTATGTATTTATTGAAGCTTATGAACTTTTAACTGTATAAGAAGATACACATTTAAGTGGTCAATTCGTCACTGCCTTCGCGCCAAGTGTTGTGAGTTCGATCTCCACACGAGATATAAAATTATGTTATTCATAAATACCTATTTATGTGATTCCTGAATATAAAATTGTGTCTTTTGTTGGAGTGTTATTAAGTTCCCTTCGGCACAGAAACTATTTCTAGAGCGACCTAATTATTAAGTTTTTTTTTCTCGTCAATTTGACCACACTCCGCCTGATGGTAACCAGTCGTGTGGTCTAAGAGCAGTGGCCTCCACACCGTCCTCATAGCAGCCGAGGCGATGTTGAGGTCTCTACTTTGACGGCCTGAGAAGGTGCTTTTTAACGCCCCGCTTAAAGGACCCAGGATTAAAGGAAGAAGGAAACACGTGCCTTGGCAGAGAATTCCATGCCTTAATCGTTCGGCAGAGGTATGAGGACCCAAACTTGTTGGTACGTACTCTAGTCGACTCCACCGTGTAAGGATGGCATCTGAGCCCAGCACGCGTTGTTCTAGATAGGAAAGGGGAGGGCGGGATAAGGTGGAATAACTCTTCAGGGCACTCCCCGTGGTATATTCTGTAGAAACATGCCAATGTGGCAATATCCCTACGGAGTTGCAGAGGTTCCATTGAACTCGTGACCTCCCTTGTGATGTCTGGATTTACAATTCCGATAAGAAAAATACTTTTGTGAACGGATGGACAGACGGACTACGCACTGGTAGTCTGTATATTGCAGTAGGTTATAGTATTCATAACATCACGCTACAAACCACCGGAGCGGAGCAGTAATAATAAAAGTGAGTGAAACCGCAGGGAACACCTAGTATTAAAATACAAAGCTAGATACTTTAAAATGTAATTTGTAGTACACGGATTAAGGTCGATTATATTGGTACATTCAATGCACGTAATAAGATTTCGAAATGTTATACAAATTGTAATTCTTGTAATCCCAGCTTGGAATGGCTTACGATTTAGTCCTAAGAAATTATCATAAATAATTTTGGTTTTTAATTTAACTCTATTTCTAGTTATATTGATTTGTATATTGATTTTTGTTTTAGATACGATTTAAAGGCCCAAACCATATAAAAAATAAAAAATAGCTAGCTTATTGGTGTCTACGGAGCATATTTCGAAACTTCTTACTAAAACTAACTAAAAATTCCAATAATACTTTGCTCGATACGGGCTTCGAATTCCATATATATATCATAACAGGGCGTTATATTGCATTTATGTTTATTATGCATAGTACCTTAACATCTTGAAGCCCATTATCTTTTAAGCGTTCTTATTCGACAATTAATGTGCGCAAAGCACAAAAGAAATATATAATCGCAATACATAAGAACAAAAGGAGCAGCAGCATAGCTCAGTGGGGAGACCAACAGACTGCAATGCAGAGGGTCTTGAGTTCGAACCCGCGTCGCGCACCTCTGACTTTCGGAAGTTATATGACTTTTTGAAATTATGTGCGTATTAATTGACAATTATCGCCTGCTCCGCGCCTCGGAGAGCACGTTAAGCAGTAGGTCCCGGCTGCCATGAACATCTATGGCAGTAGTTACTGGGAAGTCAGTGCCCTATAATATCCTGACACTGGTCTAGCCTTAAGGTAACATTAGCCTTCGGGTTGCGGAGGTCAGGTGGCAGCCGCTCCGTGTAAAAACTGATATTCAGTCAAATCCGGTTAGATCAGAAAAGCCGACCCCAAATGACTTGGGAATAATAAGGCTAGGTCTTCTCCCTAGCCTTATTATTCCCAAGTCATTTGGGGTCGGCTTTTCTGATCTAACCGGATTTGACTGGATATCAGTTTTTACAAGAAGACATAAAAACAAAAGGTAGACAAGTTAAATGACACCTGCTTTATTTTTTTTGCCATCTATCGAGCACAATTCTAGATTTCATGGTGTACTGTGTATTTAATGATCGAAAATATCAATAACAGTTTAGTTTGATCGGGGAATCAACCGATGATGAGACTGTCTGCACAGCAGTCGCACATTCTACCATTTTGCCACTGAACCATTCTAGTATAGGACAATATGTAGTTCAGTCCAGTTTTAGCAACGAAAGCTTAGTGGGAAACCGTTGGACTGCCAAGCAGAGGTCTCGAGTTTGATCCCAATGCAAGGCACGCACCTCTGACACCTCCTTGCTTTAACAGTGAAGGAAAACATTGCAAGGAAACCTGCATGTCTAAGAGTTCTCAATAATGTTTTCGAAGACATGTGAAGTCTGCCAACCCGCACTGTGCTAGTGTGGTAACTGCAAAGAGGCCCTTCTCCAGCAGTGGGAAGTTTAATATAGGGCTGATATAATATGTAATTCAAAACAGAGCGGTTGGCCTTGATGGCGTAGTGGTTAGTATAACCGACTGCCACGTCTGAGGTAGCGAAAACATTATGGAGAACTTCCAGACAAGCCGGTTTCTCCACTATGATTTTCTTCACCGCTTAAGCAAGCGATAATCGATTATTAATTACGCACATAACTTCGAAAAGTCTGCTTTGGGATCGAACTCGAGTCCTCTGCGTGGCATGCCAACGATCTCCCACTAAGCTATCACAATAAATGTTCACAAATTCGTACGTATGATACTAGTGCCCACGCATACGAGCATGTTCACAACAATGTCACCAACATAACTGATGATATCGCTGCTGATTAGACGGCCGTGGGCGAGCACACGTGGCGTATTTAGGCTAGCTGCGATGTTTGTATAATGCCTTCATACACGTTACAAGCATGGAACACTACTACTCTTAAATGTTCCGTGGTTACAAGTGATTCCTACACCTACTAATATTATTGGTCGCCGGCGGCCAGACTAGCATCCCAACCATAGGGTAGTTAGCTGACAATTAATTACTATTTAAGTAAAGTAGTTACATAACCCAAATTTGGAAATACATAAACACAATACAAAAAAAAAGTATGTATACAAAAATAAATAAGTCTTAAGTGGTAATTGTGCGGGTTGCCAGACATCCCATATTTTCGAGATCTCTGACATACAGCTTTCCTCACGATGTTATCCTTCACAGTTAAGGCGAGCGATAATTAATGATTGAATACGCACATGTCCTCGAAAACTCAGATGTGCGTGCCTTGGAATTGAACTCGAGACTTCAGCGTGGCAGTCCAATCGTTGCCCACAAGGCCATCGCTAGGCTGGTCGCAATAGATTTTAATTTTGTCTGGTATTCCAAGACTTGAAGGACTACTTGTAATAGTAAACGATTAGCGAGGTTAAGCAACGTTGGGTGCGGTCAGTCTATAGATGGGTCCGCTTAGTGGTATTTCATCTGAGCATCTCCGTGCTTCGGAGGGCACGTAAAAAGTCGGTCCCGGTTGTTGCCAAATTGACAGCAGTCGTTAAGCCATATCAGAGACCTACGGGCTTAAACAACTCTGGACAACTCTAGGTTGGCCACTAACCACACGAAAAGAAAAAGGAAGAAACAGTAAGACTTATTTTAATTTTTACTGTCATTTCGATGTAATCTTTATTTCACGCTTCACCCAAGTATGTCTTATCACATTATTATTTATTTTGAAAAGGTTGCCCAAAATATATAAATTAAACAATATTTTTCATCCATTTTGCATAACGAAATAAACATTATTTAATAGGCAATATTTTTTTATTATCGCCGAATATATCACCAAATTTACCTCTATCTCGCCAAGATCGAAAAAACCAGTTGGAGTATAAACATACTTAACATTTATGTTATGTGGGTGCAGTCTCGTGGACGCGGGCACTAGCTAACGGGTTCAATTACGGTGCCTTATCTCTAGTAATGAATAAGTTTATGATAAGTAACAACCGCTTGCTCTAATACTTGGATTCATTAATTCGTTAACGGTTTACAATCGCTCATGTTCGGAGCATCATACTAAGCTGTTTGAACTACATACACTTTGCAGTGGCGGTAGCTCAATGGATAAGGTATGGGAGTTGCGATCGAGAGGTCGTGGATTCGAATCTCACTGCTAAGACAACGGTTTTACCTTATCTTATCTTATCTTGTGTGGGGGGCCAGTCAGTACAGACTGGCGACACTTCGACCCAGTGGGATCTTTTGTGTCGACTTCCCCAACAACGACTGCCATAGATGTTCATGGCAGCCGGAACCGACGGCTTAACGTGCTCTCCGAGGCACGGAGCAGGCGATAATTGTCAATCAATACGCACATAATTTCGAAAGTCATATAACTTCCGAAAGTCAGAGGTGCGTGACGTGGGTTTGAACCCGAGACCTTTTACATTGCAGTCTGTTGGTCTCCCCACTGAGCTATCGCTGCTCTCGGCTTTACCTTAAATAAAGATGATGTTTACTTATAAAAACTAGCGGTCGCCAAGTGATCGAAATTCGCCAATAAATTATTAAATTTTTAAATTTGATCGTTAATAAGATTTTATTGTCTATAACTTAATACTCTTATAATCACATTTCATTTAGTCACCTACTCCACATACAGATGTATGTAACCATAGTTACGAAGCATTCTGTGAAGTCAACCGAACAATGCCGAAATACTACGAACGCGATTCGACTGCTTGTGTCAAATGCATGGTTGTGTGCCTGTAGTTTTTTTTCATAAATTTAATGTATTTCTAATGCATATTTTATAAAAATATCAAGATTCGCCCCTCTTTCTCCATATAAACTTTGACTGTGCCAAATTTCATACTCCTCCATCTGCGCAATTTTCGTAAAAAGGGGTCCAAGTTTTTGCTTCACGTATTAATATATAGATGGCTAGATGTGCCCACGGTTTCACCTGCGTTTATCGTTACTGCGCCGTCCCCGTGGGTCATAGCGTGATGTTAAATAGCCTATAGTGTTCTTCCATAAAAAGGCTAACCAACAATAAAAAAATAATCAATTCGAACCAGTAGTTTCTGAGATTAGCGCGTTCAACCAAACAAACAAACTCTTCAGCTTTATAATATTAGTATAGATAACGCCTGCTCTAAAGATCAAGCCCTGTGTGACATGGCAAGTAAGTACACCCAAATTCAGAACAATAATAACATACCTATGTCATTATACATAATTCATAACATAAGATTCGAACCTACAACATTCAGTGCGCTAGCAGTAGCCAGGCGACCACTAGCCGACTGTACCAGTTAATTATTTATTAAAAGTAATAGTGTAATTTGTTAAAAAAAAATCTAGTAATCATTCAAAAACACTTATATAAGTTTATCATCGTTCATAGACAAGTCTGTGTTTCTTAACATCACAGAAGAATTCCAAGGAAACACAATCACGCTGCTGTCTACCGTAAACCAGTCTAGCCGGTAGTCTATGTAAAGCAGACGGGGGAAGGAGGTAGGAGAAGGGGAGAAAGGGATCAAGGGGGTGACTAGACCTTCGGCGTTCTCAAAAGACTGCACACTGACACTTGTCGCAATCTTAAAATATCTGTATTTTATTTAATAGCAGTATATTTTAAGGATATAAATGTAGATATATTTTTAAAAGAATAATTCTCTTTTACTAATTGAAACAAGATATGCCAGAATATTATCTTTAAAATAATTATATTTGTAATGTTTGTAAAGAACTCGATATTGCATTGCTTGTAAAAGTCCACTTTATAGGTATAAGTACCAAAAAAAAAATTTTCTTAAAAAAATTTTAGGTATCGAACTCGCGACCTCAGGCTTGGCAGTCGGTTACACTAACCACTACGCCATCGAGACCGACAATAATATATATAGTTAAAGAGGTAAGCAGTAGTATATTAGACACACATTTCGCCTAAAATGTGCGTCGCCACGTGAAATTGAAAATTTAACCGACTTTACGGTTAAATTTAAGAGCGAGGCGATTGGCATCTACTAAACACTGGTTTTAACTACATGCTGCTAGTGCGGATTTCTTGGCAGAAAAACATACATTAACTGACTCAAAAATCAAATCCGAGAACCTTATATCTACACGGCCGCCGCATTCAAGACCGTTGCACCATTAGGCAGTCAATAAAATTATATTAATTATAATATTTTAAATTATGTATCGCTTCATTGATTTCAATTGTAATCCATTTCCAAGTACCCAATTACTGCAAAATTAATGCGTTTTAAGCTGAAACATTAAAGTTTCAGTTAATAATGTGAATGCATTCAGACGCCAGACAACAAAGACATCTAAATCATTCTGTAGACGGGGCACGTTATCACTGAAATTTGAGCGTACCTATAAGTGGTTCTTGCAATAAGTGGACATTTTGAGGGTTGGGGTTCGACACCGAGTTGATCAATAAATACGTAATAGAGTACCATGCTCTTTCGTTATAGTAACAGGAGTGAATGCGATGATTTTCTTTCTAGAATTTTTCAGTGGTTCTATGTTGTAAGCCTGGTTAGACGACTGGGTGGGTGACGTAGTGATTAAAGTGGTTGCCTTGGTATGACCACTTTGCCGAGTGCTGTGAGTTCGATCCCTACACGGGTCAAGATAATTATGATCGACTAATAGTGGCTTCGTGTCTGGATGTTCTTTGCGACCGTTGTTTGAATGTTTTACAAGACCCTCGCTATACAGAAATTGCAACCATTGCGGACATTTCCTTTTAAAAATCCTAACCAATATAAAATATTCTAATTTGAGTTAGTTTGTTTGTTACGCTTTCATGCCTTAACTTTTCGACTGATCATTATGAAATACCGCATACTCGTTGTCAGGGGTACAAAAAAAGACTTTCATCTTTTATACAGAAAAAGTACTGTTCCCGAGTGAATAATAGTTATAATTAACTGGTCTATAAATTATGTAGTTTATTTTAATGAGGTCATCAGTTAAATAATGGCAGTTATATATGAACACGCGAAACGTTATCATTACGTAAATAAAAATAAAAATGGTGTGAATTGAATGTGTTATCGTACGTTGACCTGTCGATAGCCTACTTAATTTCACATAGTTGTTTACGTAATACCTATTTAATTAGGTAATATTATTATTATATGTAATTTTTTTCATGATATTAAGTTGGTATTACCATTCACTTAATGGTTAACTTATAAATAATAATAATAAATCTTTATTTGCATAAAACATGGTTTATTAGTTGCTTTGACGCTTGCGATATCGAGGGAGTCATTTGCTTATTTTCGATTTAAATTAGTGTTGGTAGATACAATCGAATGAAACGATACTTATAATTAGGTAGAGAGGTACTCACCACGCACCTTCGGATTGTCCACCTCAACTATAGCAATAGAAAAATGTCGATTATATAGAACTCTTCTGAAGGCGCACAATCATTTTTTATTATTATGAATTTACAAACATGTAGACACTAAGAATAATTACAATGAATGCATGCATGCACGCATGGCAAATATATCTTAAGTCTGTGAAATTATCATTAAAATATAAATATAATTATAAGTAATAGGGGAGAGTAACCTATATTGAACCGGCGCTTAAATTGTACCACTTCATACAATTCACCAAATTGACGCTATTTCTTATACTGGCAACAGAAAAAGAGGTGACTGTGGAAATGACAGTGTTAGTGGAGCCACATAGCTACATAGTACGTTTATTTTAATGACATAATTAAATAATTGATTTAATATATACATAAATTATTTACAAAAAATATAAACTAAAGAGAAAATAACACTTCAAAATTAAAAAGCGTCGTAATATTCCTCCGCATCGTCGTCAATTGGCAACGTGCCCAGAAGACTGGCAGCATTGCCACGTTGAATCGCAATACTTATTCTTTGTGCAAAGAAAATACCAGTCCTCTGGTCACACGAAGCGTCGATGAGCCGCTTAGCTAGGTCTCTATAAACGGACCTAGCACTTAGACCCCATGGCCCCAGCGTTTCGACACCAAACGGCTCAAATATGTACTCACCAATAAGGTTTTGATATTTACGCCGTTTGAGCGTCTCCGCTGATGCAGCAGCGCCAGCACAACCCGCTGTGCTAGAAAGATGTGATGGCGCAAGGGTGTCGACACAAGTTGCGTCCCACACCAAAGGCCTACCCATTTTCCATGGCGGTAATAACATACCATCTGGTCTCTTGCCATCGTCGCAACATAGTTACTATTATACACATACTAGCGACCGCAAGGGTAGTGCAAAACCTTATCAAATTATACACCTAAATCTTCCTCATGAATTACACTGTCTATTGATGAAAACCGCATGAAAATCCGTCTGAACAGACAGACGTGGCAGAGGATTTCGTTTTATAATATGTAGTTATAGTGATACATACATATATTACTTAAAGAGTATGATAAATTATCTTATCTTGTGTGTGGGGGCCAGTCAATACAGACCGGCGACACTTCGACCCAGTGGGATCTTTTGTGTCGACTTCCCCAATAACGACTGCCATAGATTTTCATGGCAGCCAGGACCGACGGCTTAACGTACTCTCCGAGGCCGGAGCAGGCGATAATTGTCAATCAATACGCACATCATTTCGAAAAGTCATATAACTTCCGAAAGTCAGAGGTGCGCGACATGGCTTCGAACCCGAGACCCTCTGCATTGCAGTCTGTTGGTCTCCCCACTGAGCTATCGCTGCTCTTTTAAATGGTAAACTATAGTATAATAATAATATTACACTATAATTTTAGATCCCAAGTGATAGAGAGCGAACCAATTCTCGTGTACCGAGCACAGTTCCAGACTTCGTGCTGATATTGACAAAATTTCTACCAAGAAATCAAACCTGTGACCTCATGCACAGCCGTCGCATTCACTACTAATTTATCATTATACTTCAGTAATAAATACATGATTTAGCCTTTAGGCATAACCGTGATTCTAAGTAATACGAAATACTCTGAAACTTTAATATTGTATTAACCTATTCTCAACAAAACATTCCTAAATGCGAGGGTAAGGTCAACGCCCTATATCGCTAAGGGAACATCGTTATCAGTACCCGGCGCTACGGTTCGGGGGTCAACGACCGCGTAGGCGTGCTACGAATATTTGTTTTACGTAATTATTAGAATGTGTAGCATTGTATTTCAGACATGCCTTCTTAAGGCTTTCGTATTCAGTATTAACTACTTTAATGTAAAGGAAAATTTATTTATAACTACTGTAATTTAATGTATTGACTGCACGGATGGCCGTAGTGTTAAAATATAGAGGGTTCGAACAAAAAAAAATCTGGTCTACAATTGGTTGTACCGAGACCGGATAATCTTAGTCTTATTTAAATGTTTGTAAAGCCCTGCGCAATACAGGAATTATTCCCGACGACGTTGACTTTTTAAGAAATAATAAAAAATCATGTACATAAATTAACTAGTCCATTCGCATTCCCATCACACTAACACCTGTGTGGCCAGGTTTAGCAGTGGTGATCATAGAAAACACAGAGTTTTGAGACTCATGAAGTTCCTAGAGACGTCTTACCTTTCTTGGAACTGGAAGCGAATTTAATTAAAAGTCTATACATCCTTAGCAAAACGACTAAGTAACATTTTTAAACTTTCGCCTGAACAACTCCGAATCAGTATGCCGAGGTAAATTACACTAAAATTGCGTCAGCTACGTTTATGAGTCCCATGATATAAAAGGCGAGCCTACAATCATCTATCGGGCGCATTTTAAGACCTCGTTTTTGACCTTACAAAGAACAATAAAAAAACCTTGTACTTTACCTGATCTGTGCAAATCGAACCCAGATCCTCAAGCTACGGCACCAAAAATACATTCTGTTATTGCCTGAAAATTTGCCTAAAACTTTGTATGAAGAGATCGTAAGCATCTAGCAACAGCATGCGAGTAAACCCACGGCTTATAAGAAATCAATAAGCTGCAATAATCGGACACTCAAAACGTTAACATTTAATATATCAAGTGGAAACAAAATTGCATCCAAACTCTAGACATTTATTTTAATATACTTTACAATGTTGGTAAATAAAGGGTCACGCACCTAGGAGCAATAAAACCTATGACGGCGCGACGCCGGGTCGACGAACGCCTTGGGAAAGCTAAGTTTTATTTCAGACACCCGGACTTTTGGAGTAAATGAACTTTCACTTGTAAGGGCACGGACTTGGGGATGGGAAACTTACATTTAATTCTGAGAAAATGTTTCTTTAAATGTAGAAACGCTCGCCTGTTTCCTGGAAGAGTACATTGTGATTACGAATATTGATTTTTATTGTCACGTGTTTTCGAATGAATCGATTTTAATTTAAAATTACTACTTATTTGGGTAACAAATTAATATCTAGTATTCTTATTAACCAGGGTTTAAGTCTGTAGTGCGAAAAAGTGGTAAACCAGATCTAATTCAATGTTTTACCTTATACATATATACATATATGTACCTAATAAGTAGATATCACTTTTAATATATACATACCTACGCCCATTGCCTGTAGGCAGAGACGATGGATGTCCATTTAGTACCATCCTTGCTCTCTTTTGTCATTCTCGTCATATTTTAGTTTACAAAGTGGTTACGCACTGGCTTTATGTTTTTGCATTTCAATTTAAGTTATAAATTACTAGCATTTTTAATAATGCCTTCGAAAAGTCGGCGTCGTAGTGGTTGGTGTAACCGACTGCCACGCCTAAGGTCGCGGGTTCGATTCCCGCACAAGTCAAACATTTGTGTGCATGAACATGGATGTTTGTCTTGGTCTGGGTGTTTCTATGTATAATATGTATGTATTTACAAAAAAAAAACTATGTATGTATGTTTATCCATTGTCCAGTACCCATAGTACAAGCTCTGCTTAATTTGGGCTAGATGGTGTTGTATGTATGTGGTAGAATATTATTATTATTAAATGAAAATAGTTGTTATTTACAACCCTTTGCCAGAGCCTAGCAACTAACCTAAATGTAGCTTCAGTAACTTAGTAAACTCGCTAACCGATAGATATTGACGTTCTTCTTTCTTCTTTCTTTTCGTGTAGTTAGTGGCCAATCTAACAACTCGCCAACCAAATAATTGACATTCATAAGTGTTACTTTGTGACTTCATTTTGACTTTGATAGCTCATGTCAATAGATCGCTCCGGTGCTATTCAGAGACGTTATCTTTCAATGGCAAGACCAGGTCAGGTTATAATTATGTGGTCTTTGACACATTTTACTTACAATGTAATGCATTTTAAATGGCGCTATGAACAGGCTTGAAGATTATATCAAGACGCGTACTTAACATCGTTTACAAGAAGCTATCTGTTGAATTTGCATTTATACTATACTTGTTCGCCCACGTGGCTTCGTGTGTTATGTCATTAAAACGTAGCCTATGGTACTCAGGAATAATTTAGCTTTCTATAAGTTAAAGAGTTTTGAGAATCGGTTTAGTTATTTTAGAGGTATCCCTCTATTTACACACAAAAAAATATTATCTTTCATAATATTGGTGGAGATTAATTGCGGTTCGCGGTTTCGCCTGTCTTTACTAATATTATACAGAGGAAAGATTCGAATTTTCGATTATTGTTTGTTTGTATTAATTAAAGATGGTCGCATGGTTGTTTTGGGTAGTAGCATTATACTATTTCTATCACCATTTATTTGTTCTTTGACGAACTGTGTTGAAGCATTTTATATTCTAAGCCTGGTTAAAATACGCCCGAATCCTACGTAGCTGTCTATCGTCAGAAGAGTTCCGTAATGACACACTTTTTGCAATAGTTGGGGTTGACAATCTGAGGATTATTTCATGATTTGCATGGATGACGGAATTGTTCAAATTTGCGCATCGCCTCTGCCACCGCGCCAAGTATTACATGTTCGATGCCCACTCGGGACAAAAGTCGGTGTGACCCACAAATTGTTAAACTGTTGCTTAAATAAAAAGCCTTTATTATCAAAAAACGTTAGCTAACCTATAGATACTGTTGTAAATTTGACTAGCAGTTCCTTAAGAACGCGTCTAAACATACAAATGTTTCAGCTAAGTCATATCAGTATATATTATGGTAATTTATATATTGTTCCAGCTACCTAGGTTTATAGGGTAAATGATTATGTGATGTCCTTTTGTGCATAATTACATCTCATTAATATGTAAGTAGTGTTAAATTGAATTCTGGTTATAAAGTGCTATGCGCCTTTCTTAAGCGATTTTTGTTCGTGATCTCTCTAATTTTTTAGCTATATAGTTATTAACAACGGAAACAAGCTCCATGGTGGTCGTTCAGGAAGAATAAAAAAATGATTTGTTTTATGCCTAACAAGGCATACAACAAAACAAAAATCTTCTACCCATATGTATAATTAGATATTAAATAAGTTAAATGGGTACTTCATAAGGGAACTTTCTCTGTGGCGCAGCGGTAGCGAATGCGACTGCTACTGATGTCTCGGATTTGATTCCAGGATCAGAAAGTGTTCTGAATTTTGCTGTCAAAAACAATTCTCAGTAGTAATATTAATAATAATATTCTATTACATACACACAACACCATCTAGCCCAAACTAAGCAGAGCTTGTAGTATGGGTACTAGACAATGGATAAACATACATATTATACATAGAAACAAACCAAGACAAACATCCATGTTCATGCACACAAATGTTTCACTTGTGCGGGAATCGAACCCGCGACCTCAGGCGTGGCAGTCGGTTACACTAACCACTACGCCATCGAGGCCGACAAGTAGTAGTAGTATGGAGTTTGATACTGTATTGCAAAAGCCTTCACCCATATGACATAAGACCAAAAACATACTATGTGAAATGGATGTGACAGCGAGAAACTTAATATGTAAATGTATGATACATAATTGTTTCTTTACAAGAGATATTCACAGTAACAGTACGATACGTGAAATTGTAGGTGGTAGACGACAAGTAGATCGTTCTTTATTACGCCTGACGTAACCATAGTTGGTAAAACTAGATATAACATATCTTTGGTAACGCGGTACAGACTAGTGTCAATTAATAAATTTAAAAAATCGACGTAGCCGGACGGAGTCAAAAATAAATTCTAGCAAACAGTATTAGGCTCGCCTCTTATAACGTGGTGTTTAAAAACATGGCTGGCGAAATTAAGGTAAAACAACTTAGTTGAATCCTTTTGAAATATACTGGCTCAAACCTACGTAAGTATGGTCATAAAACATGTGTCAAAGAATACCAACAGAATATGATATGATGCGTTTCGAAATGTAACGAGTATTACAAAACAATTAGTTCTTACCGCCAGCAGGCCGAGTCCCTACACAAATTTTATAACCGTTTCCAACAAAAACACGTCGCAAATTACTACAATTAATATAACTCGAAGTCAAAAACCTTCGCGCTTTAAAAAACAGTCCATTATAAAGTACCTTTTGGCGTGTTTTCGTTGTCAATAATCAAACCCCAGGATTAACTTATCAATCTTCAAAAAAAAACTAAAATTTGATATCCCAAATCCGTCTGGTGAGGCCGAAACAGCATCCCAATCGATCGGTCATTGCCCCCAACGCCTTTAGAAGTCTGTCCTAAGCAATACTGTATCATATATACATTATATTGTTTATATATGAATAGGTCTTTACCCTTTAAAGTATTAAGCCATGCAGTTGGTTTGACCGTGGTCTTAGGTAAGACGTTGCACTTTGAAATGTCACATGATGTTTATGAAATCTGCCTTTGGTTATTGTGAAGAAAATATAACTAACTGCAAGAATGATCAAATTTAATTTAAAATCTGGATTATCTGCTCATAATATGACCAAATTTAAAAATGATAAAAGGTGACGGTAGCCTGGTGGGTAAGACATTGGCTGTGTGGTCGAGAAGTCATGGATTCTTACCCATACGCCCTATTGCCTTAAGCCAATCTTTTAACACTGGCTCTTAAGCTGGAGGGGTTTAGAAGAATACTCGTAATTTTGTAACTCAATTAGCCAGTAAACTTTGAAAAACAACCTGATTATAATAGACTGAAAGATATGTATCACACAATTTGGATTACAATGGGTACCTAGCTACCATTTGCCTACTAGGTGTCTAAGACCTTGGCCTTGCGGTCAAGAAGTCGTAGATTTGAATCTCACTCATTGCACTATCGACGTGAATCTATTTCTAAACACGAGCGTCGAGCACATTAACTGAGCTGAAGGGGTTAACAAGAATTTTGTAACCCAAATTGCAAGAGCAAATCTTAAAAATGAGATTGGAAGGCACTGAAAAAATAGAATTTGGTGTATCTCACATTTTAAATTACAATGATTTGTGCCTGTTAAGTTCAAAGAACGAAAACATTATACGAGTGTCAAGTACACTAAAACGCTTCTTGGTTTCCTTAAAACACCCAGTTCGCAATATTAATCTTATATCATGTTTAAATTTGCCCATGATGAACAAAGAAAGAACACATGGCAAAATTCGTGATGTAGCTCTGTAAATCTCGAGATACTTGATTACAGCTGTCAAAGCAATGACAAAAACCCATGACTACAATATGTCACTATGCGAAAAATATCACGTGAATATGCTCCGTTGTAGCGTGAAGGAAGGACTTATTTACATACTCACGCCTGTTTCCTGAAGGGGCAGGCAGACTATGGATTGCCACTTTCTATGATCCTGGCAGACGTATCTTGACTGTGAATTAGTGAGGATAGCATTCATAATATGATAGTGAGTATAAAAGTTTATTATGTGTTTTGAATGTGTTACATACGACCATTTTAAATGGACATGCACAATATTTTTGTTATTTTTCAAGCCGTTTGTAATTAGTAAGCCATATTGTTAGGTATTTTTGTTAAGCTCACCAGCTAAGTTAGAAGTGGGTTCACGTTGATAGTGCAATGAGTAGAATTCGAAGCCAGGACCACTCTATTGCAAGTTTAATGCCTTACCCTTTGGGCTAGCGCTGTTTCAAATGTGTTGTCCTAAATATAGTCAATATTATATAATAATATTAATAACAGCCCTGTATTACACTGTCCCACTGCTGGGCAGGGGCCTCTTCTCAGTCTCAGAAGGGTTTGACCATAGTCCACTACGCTGGCCCAGTGCGGGTTGACAGACTTCACATATCTTCCAGAAAATTATAGAGAGCTCTCAGACATGCAGATTTCCTCACGATGTTTTCCTTCAACGTTAAAGCAAGCGATGATTAGCTATTTAATACGCACATAACTTCAAAAAATCAGATATGTGCGCCATGGGATCGAACTTGAGACCTCTGGGTAGCAGGCCAACAGTCTCCCACTAGGCTATTGCTGTTTATGTCAGCATTGATACACATAGATAGTGCAATAGGTGAAAATCAAACGCAAGCCTTTCCGATGTCATCCTGCCATTCTTCAAATAAATGTCAACTATGTATTAAATCCTGTTAAAAATGTGGAACATATCACCAGGCACTCAGCAAAGTATTTTAAAATTTCTTTGACATTTACATTAACTTCAAAAGCAATTTACTTTTGCTGTCTTGACATTTGAAATGACAATAATATAATGAACGTAATTTCTTTAGTTAATCATTATCTACACTGCATCACTTAAAATATATATCTACATATGTGTCTTTCCTTAGCTCGTCTTTATTTTACACTAGTCTGCGCCGGCGGCTTCGCTCGCATTGTTGATTTCGCCAACCTATTTTATCACTCGGGAACAGTACCTTTTTCTAGATAAAAGGTACCGTATGTCCTTTTCTGTCCTGACAACGTGTATGCGAATTTCATGATGATCGATGCAGTAGTTAAGGCATTAAAGCGTAACAAATAAACTAACGAATTTATTAATGGACAAGCAACAAACATTTACTATTAGTATTATATTGTATAGTATTTAAAATAAATAAATAAGGCTAAATATTAATAATATTATATTACGTTTATACGAATGTTATTCATATCGTGTTAGTGTAACCGATTACCACGCCTGAGGTCGCGGGTTCGATTTCCGCACAAGTCAAACATTTGTGTGCATGAATATGGATGTTTGTATTGGTCTGGGTGTTTCTATGTATAATATGTATATATTTACGAAAAAAAAAAAAAAGGAAAAATGTATGTTTATCCATTGTCTAGTACCCATAGTACAAGCACTGCTTAGTTTGGGCTAGATGGTGTTGTGTGTATGTAGTAGAATATTATTATTATTATTATATATTGAAATTAAACTACTTAATACAGATTTTGTTATAAAACACTGGATAGTGTTTTAAGTAATATTATAAATATAAATGTGAGCTTTATTTAATACGCTTTTACGCCTTATTTACTCGACTGATCACCATGAAATTTCGAGTTGTCAGGGGTACAGAAAAAGACTATAGTACTACCGAAAAAACCTAGTACTCATACCGAAAAAAGGATTGATAATAAATTATTGACAATATGTACTTATACATGTAATGTAGATTAACGCGAGCAAAGCTGTGGATAAAAACTAGTTAACTTTACTACTAAAGCTATTTCAATGATTAAACTATTTGAATATTGAATTTTGGTGGAGTGACCATTAGACTATTGAACTGATATATTCTTAAATTCTACCTTCAAGGGGAGCCACAAACAAGCACTATTGAACCGGTATCCCCACCGGGTAGGGTCGGTGGATCGGTATTCTCTGGTTGTAAATAAATAATGACCCGCATCAATTTGGCAACCAATCGAAACTCCCTCGAGATATGCGGGCTAGAAATCGTCGGTGTTTATGTTTGGAAACAAATTTCAGCTATTCTTAATGCCATGTTTGCTAAGATACTGTACAAATCTGTTAGTGAGTGATCCTGAGGTCTAAAGTTGGCATCGAAGAAAGACCGATAGAGGATTTTATTTATATTTTTTTTTTTGCCTTTGGCCAGCATACGAGCAAGTGGCCCACCTGATGGAAAGTAGTAACCGCTGCTCATGGGCTTCAGCAATGTCAGGACACAGCAAAGCCACTGCCTACCGTGAAAGAAGAACTCACTTTTGAAGAAGGACATATTATAGCGCTCGGGAAACACCGAAGCAGGCAGTTCATTCCAGAGCTTGCACGTACGTGGGAGAAATGATAGCTGAAAGCGTACCGTCTTGGATTTGAACGCTTCCAGGTGAAATGGATGAATCCTGCTTCGTTGTCGAGTGGTACGGTGATAGAAAGGGGCCGCTGGTACCAAATCAAATAGTTCAAAATCAAAATCAAATCTCAAAATGATTTTATTTAAGTTAGGTTACAAGGTAACACTTATGAATGTCAAAGTTACACGTAATTTATTTTTCTGTGAATTTACATTTACTGCCACGTTCAGCAAAGCAAGGGTGTAGGGCTCATGAGAATAACGGACGAGAAACTCAGTTCTTCAGAGCACTCCCCGCGAAAGAGTCGGTAGAACACGCAGAGAGAGAAGTGCTTTTACTTTTTTCTATAATATAACGATATGATCAGAAATAAACGTGTTTGCACGATATACAGCACTAGGCTATAACGTAGAATCTAAAACTATAGCTCATAAAATGTGGTTGTAATACTTCTGCTCACTCTTTCTGGGATGTATGCTATGACTATGTATTGTAAGGTTTAAGCGACGTGACCATTCGAAAGTCAATCGAAGCGATAATTATATGGTTCTTATATACAAAGTTCTATAAGTTAATACACCGAATATGTTCCAGTCTCCAAGAGAAACACACTTTGCCCTATATCTAATCGAACCCAAAACCATAAAAATGCGTGAGCGATAATAATTATGATCACAATTCCAAGCATCAAGAATTTCTCAGCGGGAATACCAATCACACTTGGATTTTTTTCATAACCGCAGATCGAATCTGAAACCTTAGGCACAGTGCACATCTACTGCGTCACAGAGTTAGTCATAAAACTGCATAGTATAAATAACTATGTTTTTACACAGTTCTAGCCTCCAGTTATACCTTAACTGAGCTGCCGCCCGAACTAACTCAGGAATCAACCCCGATTCACAGGAGTCGCATCCACTTCGCTATTGAGGCATTAATAAAGCAACATAAATACTAATAATTATGATAATCAAATGTCAAACATATGTGTTAGGTCATTAACAGACGCCATGACAGACACTTAGTTGTGATTGTCTCGAAGTGTAACCAAATCGGTTTGTTTTTATACTGGTGTAAATATAACGCACCTAGACTTTCAATGGATTAGACCCGGACATACGAAGATCAGAGTCGTAAAATATTGATTTTATTAATCTGACCTTGACCTTATCTTGTTTGGTTTGGGGACGTGGTATGATATTGCGGTTATGTTTGTGTGCAATCAAGACTTTGTACAGTAGGTACGATTACCGGATTGGATTAATTGGTGTTAGGTTTTTCTGTTAGAAATGTGCGTAGTGTGGGAATGTGTCCCAGTAAGGCAAGACGCGTACTCTTTGTTACTTGTTTTTTGATTGTATTTTATAGATAGGTATACAATATACTTATCTATAAGTAGGATGATTGTAATATTGCTTAAACTCGCAGTTCGAGCGATTTGCGTGATTGATTTTTTATTGTGCGCCTCTCAACAAATAGTATATATAAAGTCATACATTACGCATATATATATCCAAATGTTAGCCATGATGTATTATTAGAACCCACATTTTTCTTTCTGATTTCAAGTCACCTGTTTAGATCTCTGTGCTGGTCAGAATTGATTGGCAGAAAATGGGAATGGAATTCTAGACTTTATGACCGGCCGTAACCTTATGCGACCAAAGGCTTAAGTTAAACAGTTTCTGAAATTATGATACGCCACTGCCAATTATTATTAGAACAATGACACATTTTTGATTACACATATTTTTAATTTTTAATATCAAAATATATTTTAGTATTTTCACATTTATAGTATACATTCATATATTTATTTTATTTTATATTAAATTTATGTTTATTATGTTATTTGGCAAGCGTAGCTGTCCGTGGCCTCACTGGACTTATCCGAAAATCAGCGTTGCACTACCTATTACGGTGCTGCATCATTATGCTGAGATAAGTGCCATTTTTGGTCTCGCACTGGCGATATGATGTAATTACTTAAAGTATTCCTATGTTTTATATTTCTAATTTTTCTTTCCTTTTTGTTTTATGCCAGTGTAGAGGTCAAAATAAACTGTTTTCTTTCTTTCTTTCATTAATGAAGTACTTAACAAGGCCAAGTGGAATTATTCATAGTGCTTAATCATCTTTCCTCATACAACATTACTAATTGTTTATCTTTATCTTTAGCGTCATAAAACAAAATGCATAGGCGTTATTACGCCGCATCTAATTCTATATCGGTCTGTGGAGTGTTAGATCAACGGCCGGCCGCCCTTGTATTGACCGACTCTTATGTAAAAGCGTTGCACGGAGCGCGTTCGCGTTGTATCGTAATCGACGTAATTGGTCAAGTGACCATACGTCACGGTTTTATGACCATAGATTTTTATCTATACGGGTGGCTAGACACAGTAGGCTATTTATGTCTGGTGTTCTAAGATTTGACAAATTAAAACTCATATTTAGTATGAATAAATAAATTTATGAATAAATCGATATATTTGCATATAAGAACTATGTATATTCAACTAAATCTCTTAACTGAAATAACTACACTGGAACATTGAGACAACTACCATCTTAGTCTCCCCGTGACCATGGCTGCTGAAAAGTAACCGAAACGTCGGGGAAAGTGTAAACCTAAATATAAATAGTTTTAATAGTTTTAATAATTTTATTAGCTTATAAATTAGAAAAATTCAATAGTAGTAGTAGTGTAACAGTTTCAAAAATATGTAATAAGTACAGTGTTAAATAAACAACGCGATAAAATCCGTATATTTAGTTTAATTTCAAAGCATATTTTATATGTAAAAGACTAGTTTCAAACCTCAGTCATATAGTTTCGTTCGGAGGACTGGTGACCTAACAGCATTTTCCCTGGATATTTACAACAATTGACAATATTTACCGTCTCACCTAAAAAAGCATCAACATATTTAAATCTATGTCAATAATTTGGTAACTAGGAAAAAGACAAAAATGCAGCTTAAATTTTTCAAAAATTGCTTTGCATCTTGTAATTCGATATCGAATCTATCTTAGAAAATGTTTTAAGCCAGTTGGTGAAGTTGCAGATAGAGCTTTAACCGATATCCTTTGTAAGACCACGTGTGATTTAAATCGCATGAGAATGGAAATGCGTTCTAATATGCCTTTATCTCCATTCGCCAGGAATTGATTTTATCTCCTTACCGATGCACGCAAACACAACGTAATTCTTTAATATATATTAATATATTGCATATCGCACGCTTGTATGCCACGTGTTCACACGTGTAATGTCGCGTGCTATTGTTATATTTTAATTTTACCCTTTCAGGTAAATATGGGACGATCTTAACGTAAATATGTGTTTACGTTGTTGAATGTTCAAATGGCGCAGCACGCAAGTAGATGGCTGGTCGCTGATGTGTTGTGGGTGCCAATCCCACACGGGACAAAAATTTGTGCGTTCCACAAAATGGTTGTTCCGACTCTGCGTGTTCTTTGTGTCCGTTGTTTAAATGTTTGTAAAGTCCCCCGCGACACAGAAATTACTCCTGGTGCCTAGTTGTCTTTTATAAAGAGAATAAAGAAAGAAAATAAGCGTTAATGTTGTTGGCTGTATGAATGGCACAGCAGGCAAATGCTTGGCTCGCTGTTGTCGCTGACGTTGCACTGTATGTTGTGGGTCCCAATACTACATGGTGACAAAGGCTCTTATCCCATATGGGTACGATAGATACATATTCGAATGGATAAATAATATATATATATATATATATCCGCCCAATATATAAAATGTCTTACTGCTAGGCATGGACCTACCCTTGGTAAGAAGGGTTGCCAAATGAAATGTCAATAATTTGTGTGCTTCACAAAGATAGTTCTTTGCGTCCGTTAAGTTTGTAAAGTCCTCCGTGAGACAAGGGCTAAACAAAGTGTTGTCTTTCTAAAAAAGAAAAGTAGTAGAGTAACGTCTTCATAACTTGTTTTTATATAAAGGGTATATTAGAAAGAGTGGACCTTCAAAATTATAATCGTCCGTCTGCGTCAGGTGGCACAAGGTAATCTTTGTTCTATACAACATAGCAACGCCTTTTTCATAGGGTGCTGCATGCGTTTATCGGTAACCCTTTACGACGGTAAGCGGTTACCAATCAAGTCTTGCAATGCACAGACAGACCAGTGATCTTCACATAAACATTAATTTTAACGTGTAGTTTCTTAATTATTGTTTGTATGAAGATTACGATTTTTATTGCTATGTTTATGATGTGAGTTATTGATTAAATCATTACCTTATTTAGCAGCATATCGATTATATAGACAATACATAAACAATTAAGTGCAAGATGGATTGATTGGATAACGTAATAGTTTAAGTATTTGCCAGAACATTGCTTCTAGTTATACGGTTATTATTCCTGCACTGTACGAAAAATTGTGTTGTATACCTATAAAATGTTGTTTTAATATGGATGTTCTTTGTGTCTATTGCTTAATGTATTTAAATATACCCATGTAAAAGGAATTGTACAAAGATCAAGATATGTCATAAAATAATGGCGTTATACGTCTTATAAGAATGATAGAGCAATGTGCGATCACCGATTGAACTGAAGTTTTAAAAGAAATATACTGAAACTATAGCTGGACTAAGACAAAACATTCACCCTATAAAAGACGGATAGACGAACAACCTTGCCTGGTGATCCTGCGGTGAAAATACAAGCCTTCCAATAATCACTCTGCACTACAGACTGTAGGTATCTGTGAACTCCCACAAGACTACCCTCTCACAGAATATCGATGTGAAATAGCAGTATTCCTACTGTTGTGTTTCGTTCGGTGACTGAGAGTGCCGGAGACCCGATCAACCTCTTTCCCCTTTCCCGCTCCTTCTCCATCACAATTCCTTTTTCTCTTTTTCCTTTCCTAAAGGGTCGGCAACGTAATGTTACGTAGCAGTTTAAGCGGTCACCGCGCCACTGATGCCTAGTTAGAGGATTTGATTCCTATACGGGTGTAACAATTTTGTGAATTACAAATAGTTTTTCTGAGTTTAGGTGATCATTGCGTCCGTTATTTGAATGTTTGTAAAGATCAATTCGATTCAGGAATTATTCCTTGGGCCTCCCACACCGCAATTTTCTTCTCGTATTGTCTTTAAAACTACTCAAACATAATACAATTACCTTCCATTTAAAAAGAAACAACAGAAAAATCTAACACATAATAAACAAAATATAGAAGCCACTCAGAAAACATAACGTTTCATAAACTTAGTAGATAGAATTTACTATAACAATATAATATCGCCACCATTTTTCTATATTTTCGCGAAAAGCCACTGACACAAGCTGTGAGGGTCGCGTCTAGTTTATTGACCTTAGGGCAAAGTACTAACGATCTATTTTACTGAAATAATTCGGCGGCCATACTTGTTTCGAGAAACAAATAAAATAAGTATTCTGTTGATAATGAAATAATAAGTTTTCAAAGATAGTTTATTGCTTTTTGGTTATATACTTAGAAGTTTTTAGACGCTCAATGAGGTAAGCAGTAATATTAAGAGAGAGTAAATATAGCTGAAAGAACTTGGGTGTAATACATCTGTATTAAACCCACGCTTTTCCAGCTACATTTTATAATATAACCAGCTGATCCGCGCAACGTCGTCTGCGTCACATAAGAGAAATTTCCCCGTCTTTGCAACATTTTTATTGATGCGCCGCTCCTATTGGTCGTAACGTGATGTTATAGCCTTCCTCGATAAATGGGCTAACCAACACTAAAATGATTTTTCAATTGGAACCAGTAGTTCTTGAGATCAGCGCGTGCAACCAACCAAACAAACAAACTCATCAGCTTTATAATATTAGTATAGATAATACCAGCCCTTTATATAAACAGTCCCACTGCTGGGCACGGGTCTCTTCTTAGTGTGAGAAGGGTTAGGCCTCAGTCCACGACGTTGGACTAGTGCAGGTTAGAAGAATTCACATATCTTCGAGGACATTATAGAAAACTCTCAGACACGCATGTTTATTCACGATGTTTTTCTTCACCATCAAGGTAAACGATAGTTATCTAATTAATACGCTTTAGGATCGAATTCAATACCTCTTCTTATCTCGTTGACGGTATATAAACGTCTAAGTCACGTAACGTCTAAGCGGTGAGCTCATTTTCGTCGAGCGAGCTCATTGCCAGACTTAGTGCTGCTACTTTGAATGACCACTTTAACTGACCGTTGAAACGAACCCAAGACCTCATGCACAGCGCTGTCGTTTTAATAATCGCTGCTCCTACATATACGGCACTATGGTTATACAATCACTTAACCTCTCAGTGTGGTCTCGTGTTTATTTCCTGGCTCGTGCAAATTGTTATTTCGATTGCCTGTGAATAAATTCTCAGAAACAACTGGAACGGTGCCTGGTAAACGGCATTAGACACGCCTCTTTTAGGTGGAACTCAAAGCTACAGCTAAGGGTATGTGTGTATTAGTCATATTAATTAGTGGAGTCATCGCAGGGACTCCTTCGGGAATATGGTCATCGAAGGGGTAGACAAGTTGTACAAGGTACAACCCCAGGTTCACCCCTTTCGATGACTATAACCCTGAAGGATTACTATATACACAAAGTATGTGTAAACTTCAGACTATCTATATACTAGATATTGCTTGCGGCTTCGCTCGCTTAAATGTAAGTTAGGTTAAATAAGGAACGGCACTATTTTCTCGATTAAAGGTACGCTATGTCCTTTTCTGAGTCCCTGACAACGTGTATGCCAAATTTCACGATCATCGGTCGAGTAATTAAGTAGTGGAAGCGTAACGAACAAACTCACATTTGCATTTCTATATAGGATTAGGATGCATGTATAAGGAACAGTACCGAAAATTAATCCTTTAACCGATGCTCAGAAAAATACTTTATACAAAGTGTTTATAAAAAATATCCTTACGAAAATTATAAAACCCGTAATACAAAAATACAAAAACATAAAAAAAGTGTATTTCATTGTATTTATTTGCAATAAATTACATAACATCAATGCAAACAGCTTTACGATACAAATGAATCAACACTTTAAAATAAATAGGCAACAACTGCGCTTATATGAAACAATAAAAATACAACAACTCATTGCAGGAAACAATGTCAACGAACTTATCCAGCCCGCCCTTGACGTATCAATATTATTTTTATTTTTGTACATGATGTATAAACTCACGCTTATACCCACGAAAGGGTCAGCAGGGGCATATAATACTCACTTTTCGCTTACTATGTTTTAGGGATATTTGAGAGATAGAATAAGGAATATTATGATTAGAGAAAGATGCAGCATGTAAGTGGATATAGTGACTACAATAGAAAATGGTGTTATGCTGGTTTGGGCATGTAGATTTCTACATGCCCAAACCAGCATATATATAATGGACGTGAAAAGACTGACTAAGAAAATTTATAAGGCTTTTGAATGGAACAGTCGCAAGGGGAAGACCTAGGCGAACGTTTTTTGATCAAATCGGAGACGTTCTGGATAAAGGCCAGGTTAAGAGCGCCTTAAACCGGCGAGCGTGTATGAGTAATGTTATGAAAGTGAATGAAGCCAGAGAAGTGTGTTAGGATCGCAACAAATGGAAATCCGTAGTCTCTGCTTACCTCTCTGGGAAACAGGCGTGAATCTATATATGTATGTTTTAGGTTTCCTATACAAGGCGAGTACATGGCCATCAGGTTAATAGTCAATCTCTGTTCTGATGGATAAAGTTTACTTACTGAAGAAATCTCACGGCTGAATCACTAAAGCAGTAGGCAGAGGTGTAGCACACCTTAAGTTTTTTTTTAAGTCCCACGTATCATAGGGCCTGTTTGGGGTTTCATCATTATCATCATGTCAGCCGAAAGACGTCCACTGCTGGACATACGCCTCCCCCAAGGTTTTCCACATAGACCGGTTTTGAGGTTTACCAGGTGCATTTCCCTCGTGCTACAAGATTTGATAGAAATGCAAGTCATGTGATATTGGTATTGGACCTTCTATATAGAAATTCACTGACTCCTCAATAGCTTATAGTGCATTTTTAATAAGCATACTTATAGAATAGTTATGTATGTGTATTCTTACTATCTATAGAAAAGCCGCTATTTCCGATCTCTATACCAAATTGTATTAATATTAGTACAACAGCTTGAGTGTAATCAAGGAAGCAGTGATAGCTAAGTGGGGAGACCAACAGACTACAATACAGAGGGTCTCGGGTTCGAACCCACATCGCGCACCTCTGACTTGCGGAAGTTATATGACTTTTCGAAATTATGTGCGTTGATTGACAATTATCGCCGGCTTCGTGCCTCCGAGAACGCGTTAAGCCGTCGGTCCCGGCTGCCATGAACATCTATGGCAGTCGTTATTGGGGAAGTCGACACAAAAGATCCCACTGGGTCGAAGTGTCGCCGGTTTGTACTGACTGGCCCCACACAAGATAAGATAAGATAAGAGCATAATCAAACATTCATAAATCCCCAGTGAACCCACCAGTCACATTTATAATATCAGTAGAAATTAATACCTAACTAATGTATTGAAATTAAACTACTATATATACGGATTTTATCGCGTTCTTTATTTAACACTCTATTATATAATTTAGAAACTGTTACACTACTATACTATACTATTAAACTTTACTAATTTTAAGCTAATTAAATTATTAAAACTATCAAATCTATTTGTTTTTAAGTTTACACTTTCCCCGACTTTTCGGTTGCTTTTCAGCAGCCATGGTCACGGGGAGACTCTTAACGTCATGAATAACATTCGCGTAAACAGAAGACAATATTATCTAACTAATGTAAGTTGTTAATACCGAAAATCTAATTCAATGGCGATTAATAAAGAGTAACCATGAGTTTCTTGAGTGCTGATCTTCTCATAGGCTCTCTTGCCTGTACATACCAACTAACTTACACACAATTCCAGTAAGCTCCACTAAGTGCTAAACTTTGACGTTCATAAGTCTTCAGTTCAGCACTTGAGTTTTCAGAACTACGCAAAAAAAACAGCAAATCAACAAAAATATGTTAACAGATGGTCATTGGCATATGAACTGCTATTATTGGCCGACTACATTATCAACAGCCAATTAAATCACTTGACATGAGTTTCATTTTGACAACTCATTGATTAGCCTTTCAAAAACAAGGTGGTACTGACCTAAATGATTTTAATTCTATTTGGTACAATATCAAAAAGTGATTGAAAGATAACGTCTTTGCTATCATTTGATAAGGTCATTGAATTGCATTCAACATTCTTTTCTATAGTGTCCTTGATAAATATAGTTCATTGAACTTTGTAAATAAACGTATTCTATTTTATAGTACGCATGTGCGAGGAGCTAAGTAATGTCAGAATATTTCTAACCTCTAGAGTGACACTGGATTTTTATTTTGACCAGTTCAATAACGTTCTAAAGAAAGACCAGACTTTAATCCAATAATGGTACTTTAAGGATGAAAATTAATGAAACGAGTGATGCCAGGATTGCAGCTAGTAGTAATTTGTAGTCTCTGCTTACCCCTTCGTAGAACAGGCGTGTATATACCGAGGCATATGACTTTTTACATCAAATGTCACAAATATTACTGACAGTCAAAATCGACGAGGTAATTTTCTTACAAGGCTCAAAAAATTCTTAGTCATATACAATACACTGGTAATGAGGATTTCTATCTGCCCTAGCTCAGGATTCGAACTCAGTATTTCTCAATCGGCATATAGAAGCTGCTAGACTAACAAGGTGTTAAAACATCAACTTGATTACAATATTCAACATATACTGACCAACGCATGCGTCGCCATTTCCAAATAACTTAACAAACATCATAAAATAACTTCGCATATACACACATACATATTATTATATACAAAGTATTAATATACGCGCAATCGCTGTAGTTACAAAACATACTTCACAAATATAACGCACACATACACACCCGTGTACATGCACGTATCAGGACACAGGATACGTGTGCATGTATGGGTATCATTAGCATAGATCACTTGTATTTCCCTGAAATGTACACCAGTGTGCGTGTATACGTATACAAATGTAATCTATTTACAGATTAAGGTATAGAGTTATTCCAACAATTTTAAAAGCTTTTAATACTGTAATGAAAGTAGAAATATACACAAAGCTTTGTATGTGTGAGTGCAGACTGCAGTTGAATGTACTATGCGTCTCGGTTGTCATGTGTGGGTGCACCCTTCTCGTCTCGACAAACTTAATAATACCATTCAAAATTTGAATGATGTACTTTATTTTAAGGATGTAGAGTTCAAATTTGTCTGAGATTCTGGTGGACAACTGTAGAAGTAAGCTTGTAAATGTATTTTGAGTCACATAGTGGTTATGCAGTGTATGCACGTCTGTATGTTCATATGTGTGTGTTCACCTTGAAAAGCGCCAGTTCTTTGTGCAATGGGTTATTCGGTTAATGGCATCAGAAAGTCAATGGCGCGGATGCTTTGTTTGTACCGTCAGCAAAAATGGATGTCTAGAAAAGATAATCGTGTTTTTTGCTTGTATTGTTTGGTTATTATGTAATGGATAACGGATTTAACTGAAACTTGACAAAAGGGATATATATTAACAAAGTATGTAATACTTTTATATAATGATAAAATATAATGTGTTTTATCTTCTTGGTCGTGGGACATAAGTTTGCTAGAGAAGATCGCGAGGTTTCAGGTTTAATCCTCGAGTCAGGCAAATTCTTGTTGGGATTTATTGTTAGCAATTTTTTGATTTATTTTTTGGAAATATGCTTTGTACCATCTTCTTCTCCCTAGCCTTTATTATTCGCAAGTCACTTGGGGTTGGCTTTTCTAGTCTAACCGGATTTGACTTGATATCAGTTTTAGTAGGCTAACGCTAGACCCTAAGGCTAGACCAGTGTCAGGATATTATAGGGCACTGACTTCCCAATAACGGCTGCCATAGATGTTCATGGCAGCCGGGACCGACAGCTTAACGTGCTCTCCGAGGCAATTGTCAATCAATACGCACATAATTTCGAAAAGTCATATAACTTCCGAAAGTCAGAAGTGCGCGACGTGGCTTTGAACCCGAGACTACTATCGCTGCAAATATGTATCGTACCATGTGGATCTAAAACATAGCTTGAAAATGTTTATGTAATCTCACTTCTGCCTATATTTTCGTGGATTGATAGAGCCTATGCATGTATTTTTCTCTAGTACAAGACAAGTAGTAAATGTTATCAGATTAACTTCTAACTTACAAACAGACAGAGAAACTGACATCAGGCCGATACTAAAAATGTGATAACGGATCGCCTGCACCTTTGGCTAAAAGGATAAAAGGTGGCTTATGTCCTATCTCTTTAGCAATCATTGAGAAAAAGCAAACAAACAGAGTTAAGCGGGAATTGAACCCATAACACTGGGCTCAGAGAAGACCAATAAAATTCCTGCGTCATCTATATAGCCTATTAATTTAATTATACAGCTGTCCCCCACGTTAATGATTATTACTTGGCTCCCAAGGGTAGTAGCGTGATGTTATGTTACTTGAGAAAGTGGCTTTATAATGGTGGAATTAGTTTTAGAGTTTATCGATTACAAACAAACAAATCTTTCATCTATATTCTATACTAATATTATAAGGCTGAAGAGTTTGTTTGTTTGTTTGCTTGAATGTGCTAATCTCAGGAACTAATGGTTCGAAACGAAATTTTTTTTTTAGTTTTGTCTAGCCTATTTGTCCATGAAGGCTATAAGCTATATAACATCACGCTACGACCCACGGGGGCGGCGCAGTAACGATAAACGTGGGTGAAATCGCGGGATCACATCTAGTTCTAAGAATTATACTTAATCTAGGTCCAAAATATAGGGAAAAATATAGTACATACTGGTGACCCTGACTTCTAAACGAGGTATGGACCTGTATCTCAGAAGTCGGTGCTGTCTTCTGATAGTTACATTTATATAAGCCGCACAAATGGTTACAATTATTGATAATATATTGTTATATTAGTATAGATTTTTTATTATTATAAAAAATATCAATATGGGTTACACAATAATATACATCTAGAATATTAATTTTTTTCTGCGCTTAGTACCAGTGTCTCAAAATACCGGCTTGCTGTGCGCACACGCGCATTTGCGCCTGCGCGTGTTGAGGTAGGCCCCTTACCGTTCAGTATGTTCGCGTTATGGACTAACGTTTTCGGTTAAACGCCCTTGGGATGTAATATCTTAGGGAGACGGTTATACGGCTATCTTTCGATATAATAATGATTCTGGGTGGTATGTCGATTTAAAACTTTTTTTAATTATTGGATTGCTTTTTAAGAAATAAGTTTGGGATTCAAAAATGTCAAGACACTGTAACAGATGGCAAGCTGCTTTTGCCTGCTGCTGAAAATGTATTGATAGAAAACTCATATTTTGCCCTAGCTGAGTATCTAACACTTGATCATGCAAAGAAGCTGCATTTACTACAGCCACGCTACCGAGGTCACAAGTCCCACAACTTAGGATATTTTGCAATCCACAGTTTATAGTTTTATACACTTTAAGGTCATTTGCATATAGCAAGAACTTACGAGTGGTGAAAGCATGAGCCTCATTAATAAACATAACAAACAAAAGAGGACCTAAGATAGCACCTTGCGGAACACCAGAGGCGACGTGAGTGGTGTCAAATTGGAACCCATTAATAACAATCTTTTGGCTGCGATTAGTAATATAGGAGGTGAACCAACGCAATAGGTTACTATGAATTCCGTTAAAAGCTATGCGGTTCAACAAGCAAGCAAGCAGAAGTAACGGGTTTGTGGCATACGCACTTCTGCAGATATGCCAATAGCAGTCGCGTTTTATACACAACGTAGTTGGATTTGACATCTGTTTCTATCTCTTCGTAGATATAGAGTTATGGATTGAATATATTGGTATTTTCTGTTTTTAAGGGTCGATTTTTTTATAGATGAAGTCGTCAATAGCCCTGGGAATAATAAAATGCTAACTGATATCTTATTTAAAAATTTAAAATTTATAAATCAGTTGAATTTTACCTCTGCCGAACGATCAAGGCATGGAATTCTCTGCCAAGGCACGTGTTTCCTTCTTCCTTCAATCCTTGGTCCTTTAAGCGGGGCGTGAAAAAGCACCTTCTCAGGCCGTCAAAGTAGAGACCTCAACATCGCCTCGGCTGCTATGAGGACGATGTGGAGGCCACTGCTCTTAGACCACACGACTGCTTACCATCAGGATCAGGCGGAGTGTGGTCATTTTGACGAGCAAAATAAAAAAAATCTAGTAACTTGATTTTACCCAAGGTTTTATTCGCTCGGAACAGTACTTTTTTATGGATGATAGCTATTCTATATCCTTTTCTGTACCCCTCACAAGATATGAAATTTCATGATGATTGGTCGAGTAATTAAGGCGTGATAGTGCAACAAACAAACTCATATGCGCATTTATAATATTAAATAGGTTTTGACCGCGGCTTCGCTTCGTTAATGCAGGTTCGCTTAATAACAGTATTTTTCTGGACTATAGGTATCCTATGTCCTTTTCTGTTCCCCTGACAACGTGTATGCGAAATTTCATGATAATCGGTTAAGTAGTTGAGGCGTTAAAGCGTAACAAACAAACAAACAAACTCACATTCACATTTATAATATTAGTTAAGATTTATAATATTATTACGCAGTCAAGTGTGCGGTAATCTTACTGGATGGTTTATTTTTCATTAGTCAGCAACTCAGATGTGCCTCTAGGTACTAAGAATCCTTCTATATAAGGTTGGCACAAGAAAAGAAATAAGATAAAACGAGAATCAAGGATGGGTTTTTCTATCGACCAATAATTATATTTCCTTCCTACCTTTCTATTTGTAATGGATATAATGATTTTTATTTATATAATATACATATGTAGCTTTAGCTCTCGAATACATACGCGTGGACTTTAGAAGTAGGTATAGGATATTTTTCTTTCTTTGCATGTAAGAAGCTGATCGACACACAGTAGGTACTCGACTTCTAGGTTGAAGGATGAAAACGTACATCATATTTAAAGTTAAACTTGCAGTAATAAAACTGCATTCAATTTCGTATTATAGTATAAATGAACAAAAATATAGACAGACAATCATTCTAAAATAATTGACACCTCACATAGACTTAGAGCATTTTTTAAATAAATCTCACGTAAATAGTTAGTATTAATATATGAATAATACTAATATATTAGTTTAATTTCAGTGTATTTACGAGTATATACACGACTGTATATAATTCGCGTACAAGAAATATATAGTTTAGTATTTCGAATGATCAAAACTTATACGATCTCGGAGTCGAATGATTATTACGATGTAAATTATAATCAAGTATTCGGAACTTGATTTGATAGATAGGCCTGATCGATTGTGTTCATGACATGAAGTTATATATTGAATTCGAAGAACAGTGATGAATATTTTTGAGGCCATTTTGCTGCGTTTCTATATGCCAATTATTTCGGATAATACCAACCTCTTACAGGTAACTGAGGTAAGAGGAGTAACACTGACACTGTCTTCTGCCCGATAAATAAGAGATCCAGAGGTTCGCGTTCCTACCTACCCTATTCATTTCCTTTAATCTTATCTTGAATTCTTTTTCTTTTTTCTGAAGTACGCAAATAGCTAATGATATTACAAGTGATGGTAAGCCACGGTAACCGCTTACCGTGCCATAGGCATGCTTATACATATGCTACCTTTATAGTATATAAAAATTGGCATACTTTTCAAAAATCTCGATTCAAACCGTGGGTCTCAACTATCTCAAAATAAAAAGTATGACGTACAATACAAATAATTTACTCTTTTGCATCCAAAAATATTATTTCAATCATTAAACACATAATTCGAGTTGACGCCATATGCATAAATTACAATCATAAATTTTAAATTAAAGAATATTCCAACCGTATTATCGGTATAAAATGGATTTCTTCGAAAAAATAAAGCGCCAATTTTAACGTATGACGGAAACAAAATGTTTTCGGTTGGTCAAAAACATAAGTTCACGGCCCGTTTGATTGCGGAGCATGCGCGCGTGCACGTGTGTTGGCAGTAACGTATGACATGCCCAAATAAACTGTGTTTTAGTGGACGATGTAACCTTGCAAGGACGCTTTTGAGAATTAATTTGAGAGATAATTTAAATAAATTGAATTTATAGTATATTATGATTTATTTTTAAATGATTACCTATGCTATAGTAGAATGTAAATTATGAACGTGAAAAAGAAAATCCAAAAAGCAAGGCTCAAATCTGCGACCTACTTCGTAGATTTCAATTGCAGCCCATCGCGAGGTTTCACGCTAAGCAAAGTATTATAATTGGATTTATCTGCCAAGGAATTCTCAGTAGCCGTACGGAGCATAGGAATAATTCTGGTAGATGGTAAAATTAATGCTCTCAACCTTTTAGGAGTGTTATAAAGCATAGCTGCCTGGTTTTGAATGAAATATACCTTTATCAAACTCTTTCAAATTATTTAGGCAAGAGTCTAAATCAAGTCATCGTTCTCTGCTGCTCTTAGTAGTAACATCAAGTTTAGAAATGTGTCTGCCAGGTGGGAAATGGCAAATTTACTATCATAAAGGTAGACATAATAATCCGTTTAACTTATTAATAAAATGCTATCATTTAAACAAGCATACTTAACAAACATTTTCATAAATATTATTCTCACATGACTATTGCACTTCAGAGCTAACAAACTCATTAAGTCTAGAAATAAATATGTCGTCTAAAAGAAGTGCTAAGGCTAGCTCCAGACATTGATATGTTTGTGTAAAAATTTTCCAAACACTCTTTATTTACATAATATTGTCTTCTGTTTACGCGAATGTTATTCATTGAAATTAAACTACTATATACGGATTTTATCGCGTTGTTTATTAATCACTGTATTACATAATTTTGAAACTATTGTCTATAACTATAATATTTTTGTCGACCTCGAAGGCGTAGTGGTTAGTATAACCGACTGCCACGCCTGAGGTCGCGGGTTCGATTCCCGCACAAGTCACATATTTGTGTGCATGAATACGGATGTTTGTCTTGGTCTGGGTGTTTTTATGTATAATATGTATGTACTTACAAAAAGAAAGTATATATGTATGTTTATCCATTGTCTAGTACCCATAGTACAAGCTCTGCTTAGTTTAGGCTAGATAGTGTTGGGGTGTGTGGCCAGAGAACCTCCTAGTGTGCCTGACGGCTGCTGGTCCTTTCTACATTTTTAGTGGATTGGAACGGTAGTCGTTGGGCCGGTACACCCCGGGCAACACGGGTAATAATGTCCTTTCGGGGGCATTATTACTCGTGGCTAATACTCTGGCACGCGCGTAGGGAACCCGAGGCAGTTTGTCTCGGGGTTATCGGCCCGCGAGGGCCGCGTTTGGGGGTCTCTCCACGTGTTCCTCTGATTAGCAGAGGACACGTGGATGAGATGGGGGGGTTAGAGGAAGAAAACCTCTATAAAAAATTACCAGTGGGGGCTGTCAGCCGGGGTGGGGAGCGTAGGCATCCTGCCCAGTCAGGCGGTCTTGGGGCGGGTGGATCGGTCCAGCATGGACCCCCATCCGGCCCAACACGGGGGGATAGAGGAAGACAACCTCTCTAAAAAATCACCAGTGTGGGCCGTAAGGCCGGTGCGGGTCGCGTGGCGTCCTGCCCGTCGAGCGGCCTTGGGGCGGGTGGATCGGTCCAGCATGGACCCCCATCTGGCCCGACACGTGGGGGATAGAGGAAGACAACCTCTCTAAAAAATTACTAGCTGGGGCCGTTAGGCCGGGATTTGAAGCTTAGGCTTCCTGCCCGGTTGGGCGGTCTTGGGGCGGGTGGATCGGTCCAATATGGACCCCCATTCGGCCCAACCCGTAATCCTGAACTGACAGGACCGGGGGCCTTCGGGCTGCGAGGAAGAAAACCTCTATAAAAATTACCCAAAGCCCAAGTTTTTGGTGGCCTGGCGAGGGGCTGTATGGCTGGGGGGAACCCAGTCATTAGGGCCACCCTAACAAAACTATGAGATGTCGGTCCAAGGCAATATAATACCCCAGGAGGGTACCAGGCGCTCCGCGCCTGGAGAATCCCTCACGGAGCCTTCTGGCTCCGTCTGCCCCTCGTACTCTGGGGGGGGCAACCAACATCTGTCCAGCGTAGTGCCGCGCGATATATCGGGCACAGAGAGGTTCGCGGAGTCAAGTACTGACCCCGCGGTAGGTGTCACCTTGGGCTTGGGCCCGGACAAGGTGAGGAGGGAAGGCCCCAAAAAGGGGAAGGTTGGGGGGGGTATGCCCCCGCCGACATGTGTAAGTAGCTCGGCCGTGCCGAGGACACGGTCGAGGTCCCGGGTGGCGGCGCTGGCACGCAGCGACTCCGTGTCGAGCGTGCTCAGTGCCGACACCGGCACTGATATGGACGTCGAGTCGCGGGCGGGCTCGGGTTCGGAGGCCGGTCGGCCTCGGAGCCGGTGCTCGTCGGCGGCACGACGGGAGAGAGAGGAGGGGGGGGAAAGCCCTGCATCCCTCACCCTCAAATTCTGGGGTGCACCCGGCGCTTCCGTGAAGCGCCGGAAGACGTCGCACCACGTGCACTCCGATTCTGGGTCGGACACGGAGGTGGAGGTGGTAGAGGGGACGCCCTGCGGAGGAAGGGCTGGTTCCCCGATGCCACCTTCCTCCATGAGGAAGCTCCTCGGGCAGCCTCTGCCTGCCCGTCGAGACTTCGTGAAGACGGCTGGGGTCGCGGATGCGTCCCCCTTGGGAGGGGACTCGGTTGCCGACCTCAGGCAACGGTTCGAGGCTGGCGCCGAGACCGTCCTGAGGGTGGCAGCCCGGTCCGGCAACTTGAAGGGGGGATTCGTTCGGGACCTCAAAGTTGCCACGGAGGAAATGAGGGAGGCCTTCTTCGGCATGTGGGGACGGGCTTCCTCCGACCTCCAGAGGCGCTGGAGGTCGGAGAACGAGGGGCTGCATAGGCAGCTTGCGGAGCTCCGGGCGGAGGTGGCGGCCATGAAGGCGGCCGCTGTCACTGCCGCTCGGGCCAGCGCCGCCAAGACGCCCTCGGCTACCGCCAGGGCGCCTGCCGGGAGGCAGCGGCAGGAGTTCCCGCCCCTCCCGCGGCGCACAGCGCAGCCCCTCACTCCCGCGGAAGACCAGCGGCCCGCCTGGGCGAACGATTTGATGCGGGCCACGGTGGCTCAGGCGCGCAACGTTGTGGAGGCGTGTCTGGCCAACTATGGCCTCGCACCTGTCCCGACCCCGGGCCCTTCGCTCGGGGGCCGCCCCCGGATGGTCGGGGGCGCGCCGGCTGGCCCGGCGCCCTCCGGCCAGCCGGTGGCACGTCAGAGGTCTGTCCCCACAGCGTCGGTTTCCTCTCTCAAGGGGAAAGGGAAGGGCAAGAGGAAGACGACCACCACTGTGGCGCCTCCGCGCCCCGCTGCTCAGACCCAACCCGCCCCGGTGGCCTCTGCCTCGGCTGAGCAGCCGTGGACAGAGGTCGTCGGGAAGAAGAGGAGGAAGAGGAAGCAGAAGAAGGCATCCCGAGCTCCCCCAGTGCTGAGCAAAAAGAAGGGCCCCACCCCGGCTGACCTGCGCCCCCCGCGCTCCACCGCCGTTGTGGTGGAGCTGACGGAGGAGGGACTCCGGAAAGGCGTCAGCTATGCGGGCGTCCTCCGGCGGGCCACTGAGGCCATAAAAGGCGATCTCGCAGGGATGGGCCTCGCCGGAGGCGTCCTCTTCAAGGTTGCCGCCACTGGGGCCAGAATACTGGAGGTCCCAGGTGCCACCTCCGGCGACAAGGCGGACAGGGTGGCCGGAAAAATTCGGTCACTTTTCACGCCTGAGGAGGTCAAGGTCTCCCGCCCGGTGAAGTCCGCGGAAATGCGGATAACCGGGCTGGACGACTCGGCCTCCTCCGAGGATGTCGCCGCTGCGGTGGCAAAAGCCGGAGCCTGCCCTCAGGCGCAGGTCAGGGTGGGGGAGGTGCGCCGCGGCAATGGTGGTCTGTGCACGGTGATGGTGCGCTGCCCCATCGCCGCGGCGAAGAAGGTGGCGGCCGGCCGTTTGCTGGTCGGGATGGTCTCGGCTCAGGTAAATCTCCTGGAGTCGGGGCCTAGGCGGTGCTACCGCTGCCTCGAACCGGGGCACGTGAGGCAGCAATGCACCGCCGAAACTGACCGCAGCGACTCCTGTTATCGCTGCGGCCAGCCCGGCCACAAGGCCGCCGCATGCTCCGCGGCAAAAGCTTCCTGCAGCATCTGCTTGGCTGCGGGAAGGCCGGCGGGGCACCGGATGGGGAGCAAATCTTGCTCCCCACCCAAAAGGCATAAGGCCAGAGGGGCAGTCGCCAGGACTCCGGCCGCCCCGGCCCCGTCCCAAGCAGGGAGCAGTACGGAGGCGATGGACACATAATTAATTATGGCCCATCGCCTCCTACAGGTGAATGTTAACCACTCCGCCAGGGCGCAGGATATTTTGCTGCAGCACATGGCGGAGTGGTCAATAAACATCGCCGTGGTCGCCGAGCCTTACTGCGTCCCCAGCCGACACAACTGGTTTGGGGACCTCGGGGGCTCGGCGGCTATTGTTTCGTCCGGACCCTCACTCCTGGTGATGACAGACAGGGGCGAGGGGTATATTTGTGTTGATTGGGAGGGAACCGTCCTGATCGGGGTGTACTTTTCTCCGAACCGGCGCCTCGCCGAGTTTGAGCGCTTTTTAGGCGCGGTGGGCGCCGTGATTAATCGGTACCCATCGCGTCCGGTCGTGGTGGCGGGGGACTTCAATGCCAAATCATCGGCTTGGGGATCCCCTGTCACCGACGCTCGCGGCGACGCGCTGGAGGAGTGGGCGATTGCGACCGGCCTCGTGGTTCTTAACCGGGGGTCGGTCGCCACGTGCGTGCGCTGGCAGGGCGAGTCCATCGTGGACATTTCGTTCGCAAGCCCTGCCGTAGCGCGCCAAGTCCGGGACTGGCGAGTGCTGGTCGAGGCGGAGTCACTGTCGGACCACCGCTACGTGCGGTTCGACATCTCCGCCTCGCCGGCGATCCCGGACGATCGCCCGAGGAGAGTGCACACCCCGTCGTCCCCACGATGGGCGTTGAAACGTCTCGACGTAGACGTGCTGGTGGAAGCCTCCATCGTCCAGGCCTGGACCCCCATGGGTGAAGGGCCTGTGGAGGTTGAGTCAGAGGCGGAGTGGTTCCGGGGCGCGATGACGCGAATTTGCGACGCGTCGATGCCCCGGGCCAGTGCTCGACCTCCAAGGCGTCAGGTGTACTGGTGGTCTGACGAAATCAGCCAAAAACGCGCCGCGTGCATTGCGGCGCGTCGCCAGTACACTAGGTACCGCCGACGCAGGCGGTACCGTGACCCGACCGTGGAGGCACGGCTGCGGGGCGAATACGTACAGCGGAAGTACGCCCTGCAGTCCGCCATCAGCGAGGCCAAAGCCCAAAGATGGGAAGAGTTCCTGGGGACTCTCGAGGCAGACCCGTGGGGCCGTCCGTATAAGACGGTCAGGGGCAAGTTGCGCCCCTGGGCCCCACCGGTCACCGAGAGTCTCCAGCCCCGGCAATTGGAGGGGGTGGTCTCCGCTCTCTTTCCTTCGAGAGCGGAGCACACACCTCCCGTAATGGCGCCGCCCGAAGTCGAGGAGGACGGCGCCGATGCCGGGGCGCCAGTAGTATCAATGGCGGAGCTCGGCGCGGCAATGGTGCGGCTCCGGGGCAAAAACACTGCTCCGGGGCCGGACGGGATTCCTGGCCGCGCCTGGGTTTTGGCCTATGACGCCCTAGGGGACCGGCTCCTCAGGCTGTTTAGCGCCTGCTTGGAGTCGGGACGGTTCCCTTCCATGTGGAAGACGGGCAAGCTGGTCCTCCTGAGAAAGGAGGGCCGCCCCGCGGACTCTCCCTCCGCGTACCGCCCCATAGTGCTGTTGGATGAGGTGGGCAAGCTCTTTGAGCGTGTGTTGGCTGCCCGCCTCTCCAAGCACCTGGTGCGGGTGGGCCCCGACTTATCCGAACTCCAGTTCGGATTCCGGGAGGGCCGATCGACGATTGACGCGATCAGTCGCGTCAAGGCCCTCTCGGCAGAGGCTGTCGCCTCGCGCGGGGTGCTGTTGGCGGTGTCCTTGGACATCGCCAACGCGTTCAACACCCTGCCGTGGGCGACTATTAGGGAGGCGCTCCGATTTCATGGGGTGCCTCCCTACCTGCGCCGAATAGTCGGGGACTACCTGCACCAGAGAAGTGTATTCTGTGTGGGGCGGAACGGAGAGACGTTCCGGAGGGAGGTGTCGTGCGGTGTTCCACAGGGATCGGTTCTGGGTCCGCTCCTGTGGAACATCGGTTACGACTGGGTGCTGCGGGGCGCCCTGCCCCCGGGCGTCGGCGTAACTTGTTACGCCGACGACACGCTGGTTACGGCCCGGGGAGAGGACTACTGGGCAGCTGCCCGTCTTGCCACGGCTGGAGTGGCTCTGGTTGTCGGCAGGATTAGGATGTTGGGACTGGAGGTGGCGCTGGAAAAGTCCGAGGCCCTTCTATTTCACGGGCCTCGGCGGGCGCCACCACCAGATGCCCACATCATCGTTGGAGGGGTCCGCATCGGGGTGGAGCCGAGTATGAAATACTTGGGGCTCCACCTCGACGGCCGCTGGAACTTTCGCGTCCATTTTAGCCGCCTGGCCCCCCGGCTGATGTCGGCGGCGGGAGCGCTTAGCTCTCTGCTGCCGAATATCGGGGGGCCGAGTGTCATCTGCCGCCGCCTCTATTTGGGGGTGGTGCGGTCGATGGCCCTTTATGGGTCGCCCATTTGGGCTGGCGCCCTGGATCGCCGAAATGTCGCCCTCCTAAGGAGACCTCAGAGGGCGATGGCGATCAGGGTGTCGCGGGCGTACCGCACCGTCTCCTACGAGGCGGCGTGCGTTTTGGCGGCATCGCCGCCCTGGGATTTGGAGGCGGAGGTCCAAGCGTCAGTGTATTACTGGCGCGCTGACCTCCGGCTCCAGGGCGAGGAGCCCACGCACAGGGCGGTGGAGACGCGAAGGTCCCAGGCTCGATTGGTCCTGGAGGCCAAATGGCAGGAGAGGCTGGCCCAGCCCCGCTATGGGGTGAGGACAGTCGAGGCTGTCCGTCCAGTGTTAAGGGAGTGGACGGACAGACGGAGCGGACCGCTCACCTACCGGCTTACTCAGGTGCTCTCCGGACACGGGTGTTTCGGAGAGTACCTCTGCAAGATAGCCGGTAGGGAGCCGACAACCAGATGTCACCATTGTGAGGTGTGTGACCGGGACACGGCGCAGCACACGCTGGAGGAGTGCCCGGCGTGGGCCGCGGAGCGCTGTGCCCTGGTCACCGTGATTGGCCCCGACCTCTCGTTGCCGACCGTCATATCCAAGATGGTCGGCGACGACAGGTGCTGGGGCGCAATGAGTTCCTTCTGCGAGACTGTCATCTCGCAGAAGGAGGCGGCGGAGCGGGGGCGTGAGGACGATCCTTACGCCCCGGACGTCCGCCGCCGGAGGATGGGGCGCAGGAGACGCGCTTATGTCGCTCTCCTGCCCCCCACCTAGGGGCTCCGGGTGGCGGGGCCTCAGGGGACCCTGCCACCCGTAAACTAAAAGCGCCGAGAGGGCGCGCGCGGTGTTCCCGCGCGCCTTTCTGATGTCGAAAGGGGAGAGCAGTCAGGCTCTCCCCTGGGGACGAGAGGTGGTCGGGTCCGAAAAAAAAAAAATGACCCGGCCGGCACCCACACGGGGGGGCCTGCTATGGTTGAATCTTTTAAGTTCCCAACTGGCCCCCCCCATTGGGTGAGAGAGGGAACACCCCAGGTTTTTTAGTGGGTAGACCAGCGCGTTTTCTTGCTGGGAGTCCCACACGCCCCGCCGGTGCCGTCCCCTAGCCGGCGGGTAGTGCATGAAGCATTTTTCCTGGGAATCAAAAAAAAAAAAGGCTAGATAGTGTTGTGTGTACGTGGTCCAACGTGAAGAGGCCCTTCGAGAGTTTTAATCAAAGGTGGGATGGAACACCTACAGCGGCACTAGCCGCAGCAGGCGTAGGACTATTGCTACGTATGGATTCTAATAAATGGGCTATAGGTATGGGTGTTTGGTGGACCGGTATATTGCTAACTATGGATGAAAAACGGCGTCTGCCTTGAATACTCTAATAGCATCAATGCAATGGGCAGACGGTGACTCACCAACTCACTAGATGGGCCCCCTAATAAGCCACTATAGGCATACAAGCCAACAGCAGAGGGCAACACTGGTGCGAGTGGCTAGGGGTGTCGAGCAGTGCGGCGCCGGTTTCACCATTATGGGTCTCGTGACAACGGAGACCCGGAGCGGGTTTCCCCGTAGTTATGCTCTTGAAAATGACACTTCCACTCCCAAGCATATAGCTTTAGCGGCCCCCCTCTGATCGGCCAACCAAGGCAAGCCAGAGTTGAGAGTCCTACGGGCGCTCTTGAAGTTCCACCCCAGCTAACCAGTAACGGCAAGCCGGGGACGAGGCTCTAACCAACTCTCTGAGGCATTCAGGACCACAGTGTCACCACTCACATTCAGCCCGCCACAAGCTGCCCTGCGGCTTGTGCGCTTTAATTTAACCTAGTGATACATTTTTTGTTTATATCACAAGGCGAAGGTGATAGTTTTAAAGCTAGTGTACTGTGCCCTCCGATATCGCGTTAGTGTCATGATGAGATAACGACTGTCCCAGAGGGGTTCATTATTATTATTATTACACTACTAGTACTATAGAAGTTTACTAATTTATAAGCTAATAAAATTATTTAAACTATTAACTCACGTGAAAACTGCCCGTGATCATGGCTGCCGAAAAGCAACCGAAACGTCGGGGAAGGTTTCCCTGTGACCATGGCTGCTGAAAAGCAACCGAAACGTCGGGGAAAGTGTAAACCTAAATATAAATAGATTTAATAGTTTAAATAATTTTATTCGCAAATAATTAAATAAGTAAAATTCAATAGTAGTAGTAGTGTAATAGTTTCAAAATTATGTAATACAGTGATTAATACGTGATAAAATCCGTATATAGTAGTTTAATTTCAACTCTTTATTTATTTACACTCACAGTTATGTATTCCTGATCTGGTAGACCGAGGTCTACTGCAGTCACATATGCTATGTTTTAAATCCTATGTGTAGAGAGTGGCCCTAATGTTGTTTATTGGACATACTTCCAGAATCCATGTGACTCTTTTAGAACAGCCAAACAAAAATCCAAGAACATTTTTGACCAAGACTTACAACAAGGACCTCACGAAGTATGCGCAAATATGTATCAAGCGATTAAGAAAGCAGCCTATTCATTTAATTTCTGCCCAATAGTGGACATTGGGGTTGGGCAGAAGTATTTTATACCTATGTACATTATGCCAGCTTTTTTTAAACCCCACGCAGTAAGTCTTAAGACAAACGTGTCAAAATAAAAAGTCTCACTTTATCTAAATTAGGTCCCAACTCAAAAATTCTACTAATACGAATGAAAATATCACCGCGATGGCCCCTGAATAATAGACATACGCATTTACCAAGCAGATATCATTTCCTAAAACCTTGTATAGTGTTACATGACTTAAAGGTCTTCATATAATGTCTGTCACCGGCTTTACAGTAATGAGACAAATAAAGATAATTTCATGTTTGCAATACCATCTACCCACAATCCTCGTAATCTTTTGTTACGAAAGAAAAAGTGGAGCAAGGCGACAAAGTAATGTTGTAGTATAGGTGACATTTCAGGCATTTGAAAAAAATGTCCAGAGATTTATACTGCTTGAAGTGTTGAAAACGAATGTCAACTGTTTTTAATTATTTTGACCATATTGTAAGGTAAGAAAGTAGAGCATCAAATAATAAAAATAAAAGAACTCTCAGATATGCAGGTTGCCTCACGATATTCTTTTGCCGCAAAAGCAAGCGGTAATTAACTATTTAATACATGGCAGTCTAACATTCAACTACTAGGCTAATAATTCTATTATATTATTAGAACATTTTGCTGCCAGTCATACGAAAGCAGACATCCTTAAGTATGCAAAATGATCTATCTTAAAAAGCAATATGGAGACTTATATATTTTTCCACATTGAAAGTAATAAATTAATTGTTATAATAGCAATGTAATATAATGTAATCTGCCGGTCAATAATAATTGCGTTGGCCACGTTCTGAGAAATATGTCCTGATAAGTCCTTTACCTAACCGTTAGGTACTATTATAACTTCCATTGCGCAACTTTCAACCAGTTCTTTAATAACTTACTTTACGCAATCCAATAACAGGAATGTAATATATTTTTGGAGGTTTCCGGAATTGTACAGATTTTGGGATGTAATTACTCCCTTCCTAATAGTTTATTTATATAGGTTTCAAGCAAATCGGTAAATATCTATTTTAAGGTCTTGCGTAGTACAGGGCATATCAAAGCAAGAAGAAATCCAGAGTTTGGCCTAGAATCTCATCAGCTTTATAGGACAAACCCTGACGTGACCTGACTGACCAAGTGAGTATTCACTTGCGTGTTAGAAGTATTTCAGAGTTTGGCCAGAAAAAACAAAAATGGTTTTCCGGTTTAGATATTATCTTGCCCTTTAGGCAGAAATCCTTTGTTATACCTTTCTTTTATAGCTGTAAAACCTTTAACGCAGAGTTAGAATATTACATTTTCTCTTGAATACTAATCTCAGAAAATAAAGTTGAGTGAAATCTAACCTTCGGGTTCAGTTCTCTTCAGATTATCTTATATCATATTACATATACAATATTATACGCGCCATTATAATTCATTTAATTTGACCATTTTATATAATATAAAATATTGAGTATCATTCATCATCATCAATAGTAAGAAGATAGCCGATGGAATCATTAGCTTCAAAATACCATGAAACTGACTACGCTGAAAATATTGCAATTTTATACGACTTGGATGGTAAACATATCGACTCACCTTATGGCAATTAGTAACTTTAACCAATGGATGCTTGTTGCATTGAATGTTTCCTAAAACAATAAACAATCTTATCTTTTACGATACTAACGTAATTTACAAGAGTTCGTTTTTCTGAAAAGCGCCAAATGCAAAAATGTCTAAACATTTTCGACCTGGTCAATTCTCCCAACGTTGACTTATCATCCCATTGTCCACATTGCGCAGTGAATGTACTATAATGTGATGATTAACAGTAAGTACTCGTTATAAATTACATTGTGCTAACTGACCTTGCACAAGCATCGACAATAAATAGCATTATCAGTTGAATGATGCAACTCGTCTCAGACACTCATTGATAACGATTATTTATTACTGTTTTTACCATAAATCAAACGTTTATGTGTATTTTTCTTTCCTGTGTAATTTTATGTGGCAATTTGTTTTGATCTCTGACTCAATCTTATTTTTATGCAATCGCATCGACGACATAACAGTAGTATGCGTCTTGACTTGCCGTGCTTGAGGATTCGGGTCAAATTCACGTGGCTAAAGTGTTTTCGGATTCTTCCTACAAGAAATTTTCAGTAGTTGTGAGCCTGAAAGCTCAACTTATAGTAGAAACATATCATAAGCTGCGGTCTTGCGAGGGGTGGCAACAGTTTTCCAGCTGGGCTACTCGAATTTCATCCAAGATCATCTACCTAATGGCTTACCATTAGGTAGATGATCTTGGATCAAATTCGAGTAGCCCAGCTCTGCTTATATAGCATGCTTACATATGGATGTTAGTGGAGTCGTATAAGCACGATCTTGCTCATCCATTCAATCCATCCTTCCGAAAGGTAAAAGAAAACAGGCGTTTTGCTGATAGCGTAGTGCCTGTTTAAAGAGCCTAGAAGCCAAACACAGCGTAAACACAACACTAGGTTATTTGGCTGCGATTTTGTAAAGTGAGGTTTTCCAGCCAGGCTATTCCAGAGTAAACGATATTTCGTTTTAAGTGCGCCTCTGTGACTTATCTCTAAAGCAGTTTGTCTTCTATTTCTATTTAATAAGTTAACTCCCGCACTCTGAAAAATTCTGCATTGCATAGCCCTTTGCAAATACGACGCCACCTATACCGTCGGTCTCGATGGCGTAGTGGTTAGTGTAACCGACTGTCACGCCTGAGGTCGCGGGTTTGATTTCCGCACAAGTCAAAACATTTGTGTGCATGAACATGGATGTTTGTCTTGGTCTGGGTGTTTCTATGTATAATATATATGAATTTACAAAATAAAAAGGTATGTATGTATGTTTATCCATGGTCTAGTACCCATAGTACAAGCTCTGCTTAGTTTGGGCTAGATGGTGTTGTGTGTATGTGGTAGAATATTATTACCTATGAAGTCCTATTTATATTAAGAATTTAAGAAACAGACAGATTTATTCACCATCCCAAGGTTATTCAGCTACGATCTTCAACGTTCTTCATTGGACGAGATTATCTAGTCTGCCCGAGCTTTAAAAAATACTAGTCTGCCCCACTAAACTCAAAGTTGATTAACCTCCGAAAGTTTATTAACAAAAATTACGTTACACGTTTACAAATAATCGCTTCAGTTGTCCGTTTTAATGATAAACGTAGTAAATAAAGAGTAATTATAAGTTTTCACCTTACACCTATGTATGAGTACTATTGATTCACACTCGCTATTATCGTAGTAAACAGTCAAATACCCCATTTAATTGCTTTTTGCTTTCATGCATTATCAGAGTAAAAGATGTTTACCTGATGTTGTTTGTTTTAAAGTATCTGTTTGGCGGTATATTGGCATCAAATGGGTTTTGAACTTAAGTTTACAATGACGACAGGCAGCTAATCAAATAATTGCCCCATTTATATATATATATATAGATTTTCGCCTGTTTGTCTTTGAATGCACGCCGGCGCGTAGGTTTCAAGGTATTCCAAATAGCTTTGCCGAATTTTCTTTTTCACTTCGATCGTAACATCAGTTAGTCAAAGTCACAGTCTAAAACATTATTTCCAAAAAAGTATAAACGCTTCTTGGATACGTCACTTATATTTAAGGAAATTTTTTTTTCCATTAAAAGCCTGTTCGAGGAATACATCTCTCTAGGATCATAAGTTCAGCCGTTTTTAGTTTTGCTTCAGTATCTCTAACTGAAGTTTTTCTAGCTCCGATTGTCTACTCTTTACGTGTTCATAACATCTCTTCTTCACACCAGCATTATCGGATCAAACTTCCTCACACTAAATTAGAAACTATCTGAAGCTCTATCAATATTTTTTTTGAGTATATATCTTAAACTCACTGCCGTATTAGGTATATGGGAATACAATACAATGTTTTTATACACATTTCCCCTAATGTACCTTACACTTTGTTCTATACATATGTAACACAATCAGTTTAAAGTATATACGTATGTATATATAGATTCACACTTATATATCTCCAAAGGCTTGTGTATTTCCAGGTCTATTACACGCACATTTTCCCAAGTATATTATCTTCCTATTAAGTAGCATCCACTTAATGAGAAATGAGCCCATTGGCGTCTATCGGAGGCATTGTCAGACACTTTTGAAACAAAATCTTTTAAACAGACATGCCGGATAACTCAGAACCTCTCTACCCTCACGTACACAAGGCATTTAGGCCAGAAAACCAACGCCACTGTCTATATAATAATAATAATATAATAATATTCTACCACATACACACAACATTATCTAGCCCAAACTAAGCAGGGCTTGTACTATGGGTACTAGACAATGGATAGACATACATATATACTTTTTTTTTGTAAATACATACATATTATACATAGAAATACCCAGACCAAGACAAACATCCATGTTCATGCACACAAATATTTGTCTTGTGCGGGAATCGAACCCACGACCTCAGGCGTGGCAGTCGGTTACACTAACCACTACGCCATCGAGGAAATGAAATACAACTAATTTAAAGTTAGTAACTTCCTATTTACACCTTTTTCCATACCAACTATGACAATCAGACAAAGGCATTACCGCTTACACATAACTCTATATTATCTATAGCCTACATAGTCATTGTCCTTGTGTAATTCCTTATTGTCTATGCTAATAGTTACCTTGGAGCTTATCTCTGACACATTAAACGAAGAAAATAATATAAAAATGATATATTTTATATTCTTTGTGTCAAAACAAACAACTGACCTAAGTCTGTATTCAGTGTTGATATCTACGGACAGACAAAGCTATAAAAACAAGATGGCAGCGTGTACAGAAATGTATAATTATCTTGTATGCAAATAAATAGCAATATGGCTGTCATCTCTGAAGGATTAATTAGTTTGCTAATTGTCCACAAGTTTGTTAAATACAAATAAAAAATGGCAATGAATTGCCGTAAATCTTAGAGTTCGAAAAATGGTATCACGTGACCTTGAGATCAGAGGACAAAGGTCATAGTCATTTCGGGGTATATCGACTATGCTGAATCGAATGGCGTTGATCGCGAGTCTTTAGCTCTTACGGTTCTTGAGTTAAAAGTTGTATAACAGACAGACGGACAAAGCTGTTGTATAAGAGATTTTTCGAACTCTAAAAACTATAACCAAACCATCAATTTTTATCAAATGCTTGAGTATGTTGAGTAGTAGTTCATGGAGAAATGGTTGCAGCACCTTACAGTTATGATTTGTAAACGAAATATTATTGTACACTTGGCGATTAAAAAGAGTGGCTATGAGTTTCTTGCCCGTTCTTCTCATGAGCCCTACACACCCTTGCTTTGCTGAACGTGGCAGTAATTGTAAATTCACAGAAAAAATTTACGTGTAACTTTGACATTCATAAGTGTTACCTTGTAACCTAATTTGAATAAAAAAAATTATTTTTATTTTTTATATCCAAGAGGCAGCTAACCCCACGGATATTGATTTTTTCACGGGATGAAAGGCCTTCCTGGATACCTTGAGCCTACTCTATGTCCTTATCGGTACCCCTGACAACGTGTATGCGAAATTTCATGATGATCGAGCGAGCTGCTAAGTCGTGAAAGTGTAATTAACAACTTCACGTTCGCATTTATAATATGAGTTAGGATGTATTCTGTATATAAGCAAGAGTTAATCAGTGCACTGCATCATCAGTTTGAGGAAATAAGCAACATCTTTATGGAAATTCTCAGTAACAGCACGTGCTTTGGAAAGCCCAATCACCCTGTTAGTTCCTTCCCTTCATTTTCCTATCCCTACCCCGCCTCCCCTTACGCCCCCTTTAGAATAAGAAAATCTTTACTTCAAAGTATTTGTACTTTACATATGCTTATCGTATCTTATCTTGTGTGGGGGCCAGTCAGTACAGACCGGCGACACTTCGACCCAGTGTGATCTTTAGTGTCGACTTCCCCAATAACGACTGCCGGGACCGATGGCTTAACGTGCTCTCTGAGGCACGGAGCAGGCGATAATTGTCAATCAATACGCACACAATTTCGAAAAGTCATATAACTTCCAAAAGTCAGAGGTGCGCGATGTGGGTTCGAACGAGAGACCCTCTGCATTGCAGTCTGTTGGTCTCCCCACTGAGCTATCGCTGCTCTTACATAGGCACATACATATATGTATATTATCTGCATCTGTATCCATTTGGCAGCAGACCATATGCTTGTTTGCCATCTATATGGTTTTGGGTAAGCAGTGGCTTGGTTGTATTCCGATAGAGCTGCTTCTACAATATCAATGAAGCTCAGCAATGTCTATGAGCGGCGGTCACCACTATCTTATCTACCAGTAGAAGCAATAAAAATACGATATTATATGTTTCTTATGTTTGTTGATATGTTCGGCACATAGAATGATGCAAATATAAACTGCAATATCTGAATCTATGCATCAAAACAAAGTCAAGTGACTAAATCATTAGCCGAATGACTTTGTAAAGCTACGTCGGAAACATCATTCACTACGCTTTACACCATCAAAGGAAATGTCTAAAGCGTTGACTGATCTGTCATTTCTATCTCTGCACAGCGTTGACCGTCCTGCTTTCTTTCTATGACTTGCTACTTATAGAAATACATTCACTTAAGAGATTTTGTCGTTTGGTATCGAGTCCATTGTCATTATCAACAGTTGGTTGGGTTATATAATTTATTATATACTAGCTGACCTATGCAACTTCGGCTGTTTCACATAAGAGAATTTGCCCCGTTTTGCAATATTTTTCATTGATGTTTCGCTCCTATCAGTCGTAGCGTGATATTATATAGCCTATAGCCTTCCTCGTTAAATGGGCTATCTAATAATCAAAGATATTTTGAATTCGGATCAGTAGTTTCTGAGATTAGCGGTTCAAACAAATAAACTCTTCAGCTTTATAATATTAGTATGGATGTACATATAATATATTGTCATATCATCAAATATCCCAACAAATGACAGTTCCTTAGTGTAAACTAAGGACTATTCTAATGTGTATACATTAGCTATCCCTTGGGAACAGTCCTTTTTCCTAGATGAAATAGCTTTCACCCTATGTCCTTTTCTGTACCCCTGTCAATGTGTATACTCGTACAACATTTTATGACGATTGGTTGAGTAATTAAGGCTTAAATTCGTAACAAACAAGGAAACTCGTATTCGGATTCATAACATTAGCTACAGTAGTTAGGATAACTATAGTTTAAAAATGTTTAGACTGACAATTTGACATTTTGCCACTACGACTTAGAGCGACCTCTCATTTTTTATATGACGCTACAGAAACAGTTTTCCACCTTTGTTACCGCTTTCCTTACCCAATATATTTGTACGCATTACGACAAGGAAAGATAACATTGAGTCAATCTTTTCTTCAAATCATAAAAATAGTACCACGTGATTTCTTGTACAAGAAATAAAAACAATATGTATATTGCATTGTTGGAATGTTTACTTGGAGATAAAAGCCAGATATCTCGAGACGATTGTGTCATTGCACTCAAGGCTTCGTTACAAGTATTTTTTATCAGCAATACTTTCCTGTTATCACTGTATGTAGGTTAATGTGTTAAGGATACTGCCGAAATGCGAGTAAATATGAATGGCCGAGATTTTCTTTATGTAATCAACGTAAGCCTGGAAAGAGTCTTATTTGTTCACGCGAGGTCTTGAGCTTGTGATTCCGTTAAAAATTTCTTGAAATGAATTTCTTGGGATCGTCTATTAATCTTGATGGTTTACGTTCTCGTCTCTCCATAGAATTACGTAGAAAAATTAAGAAACAAATAAAGAAAGAAAAATAAAAAAGAAAGGCAAAATTTTTTTGGCGCACAATAGGGTACACCGAAAACATGAAGAAATAGAAATAAAACAGCAGGTCAATAATAAAAACTAGAAAAATAAAAACAAATACTTTTCCTACAATATCTTTGATAATTTCATTTCTGCTCACTGGCTGCACCACACCTTCCGCTTAACTAAACGGAAACCGACTGCCTCCATTCAAGTCAAGCCTAGTATTGTCAGTGAGCAGTAGATACAAACATTAATCTATTGAATTATTTAGTTTAACTTAAATTTAAAAATTAATGTGAAAGTGTGTGTCCCATCAGTGCCAAAATTTGGACATCGCTCAGCGTACGTTGCGATTGTTAAATCGCAACACTGGTATTCTCTGAACTGTTTTCTAGCGTATTTCTAGCGTATATATCTACCACTAAGATGAAAAATAAGCATACGGTCTGCCTGATGGAAAATGGTTACCCTAGATTACAGACGCTTGCAGCATCAGGGTAATTACAACACAGCTGTCGTACACCAAAGACCAAAAATTGGCATATTTTTAAAATATTTTCTGGCGGACGAGCCCGCTCTCTAAAGCAAAGTACCATCTTCTTACAGGAAAGAATACTGACACTACTATTGCACTTCTTCCATTAACGAAGCTCACATACCTACAACTGCCGTTGCTATCTTTTCAGCTTCTTGAATTCCTGACCCATACGGCAACGTGCGTGCAAATTGCGTATATATAAACTTAATATTAGTCGGACCTGGAATGTTATTGGCCACCTATTGTTTTACTACAAGTACAAAAATGGTAGAACGTTTTATATAATATACATATATAATTTAAGCATCCACAAGAGAGAAGCTTCTAAATTATTTTAATATGCTTTAGAATTGACGTATTCACACAAAGATATTCGTTTTTAGAGATGCTGAATCCTACATATTAGTTAAATGCACCAATAGACATTTGCGTGGTCTATTGCTAAATTATTGATTGACCTGGTAAATACGGAGGAAAAGCGTATTACATCCATATTTCGCTCGCTATAAAGTTTGCCTACTACATAATCCTGTCGTTATGGCAAGCTGGCAAAATACTTAATAACAGTTCTGTTCTTCTGTCTTTAATTCCCTATTGTCACTAAGGCTTTGTTGAGTAGAACAATCAGCAATATTTGCGTTTACGCTTACTCTAGTTTATAATCTTTTTATGAAGCCAAGGTGAGAAATACATAATGAAATGGCTGTTTACAAGTGTATATAACAGTGTATGGAATATACATGCCTGATAATAAGCGGCTATCATAAAACAACAGAAGAATCACTATTTTATTGACTATTCAGCATAGCATGATCTCCTGATAAAAAAAGAAGTTCGCTATGTGGTGTAGTAAGGTTTTGCAGGTCTTAAAGAAAGCGCTCTGTATACTGTAGACTCTCTTTTTATTGGTTTTTATATATCTTGGTGGTATCTACTACCATATTTACCTGATGGTAAACGATAACTGCTGATCAAGGGTTTGGCTGACTTTTTGCCATCACAAAGCCTAAAAATATTTGTGTAATCCACAAATTGCTGTTCCGAATCTAAACTCGAAGCAATTATTTGTTCGAAACACCTTGTTGTGAACAACTTTGTGTCCGTGGTAAAAATGGTTATAGAGATCCCTAAGACACAGTATGCATTCCTAGCGCAGGAGATGTCATTTAAAAGAAAATATAGACTACGATTACCGCTTTTGAGTTTTATGAGTCGTATGTTTGTTCATGTTGGCTATAAAAACACATATTATTATTGACTATGAAAACACAAAAGTCGTTGCACTAGCATTGTTTACGTTCCTTTGCCAAAAACCAGACGAAACACGTGTAGATCCGCGATAAACTAATTTACTTATTATCGATATACTGATAATATTATCAACGTGAGTGTACACGTGATTGAGTCAGTGTACGACCGCCCTTAGAGGTGGATCGTGCATTCAACCTGTGTGCGCTCTGTTTAACGTTTATGTTGAGAGTTAAATTGTTTTAGTCATAGTCAACTATATAGATGAAAGGGTGTATTCCTGGCATATTTCGGCAGCTATGGGTTGAGGCCTTCGTAATATATGACGTAATCCTGTTGACCAGGCAGTACCAGACTGCGTGCTGCTAATAAGACTTTCTTGGAAAAATGCAGTAAATTTAAAAAAAAAAGTACTAAATCGAATATTGCATATTGTTGTCTGCTCGGCATAGTTACAAACTCCTTTTATTAGCTTTTTTTTTAAAGGCTACTCCTTAACTGCTCCTACTGCCTAAGTCGCGGGAGACTTTAAAAACATTCAAATAACGTACACGTAGAACACCCAGACTCGAAGCAACCATTTGTGGATCACACAATTTTTTGTCCCGTGTGGAGATCGAACCCACAACACTCGACGGCAGTGGCGAGGCGACCACTTAAATCACTAAGCCATCGGTGTCAGTCAATTTTGAATTTTGCTCAAAACTGGTAAGTCAGAAAATATCCTAACGAATATATCCCTGTGGTACAACCAGTGGTTGAACCACGAGGAATACATGAGTTGTGATCTACTAGTAATAATAATAATAATATTCTACCACATACACACAACACCATCTAGCCCAAACTAAGCAGAGCTTGTACTATGGATACTAGACAATGGATAAACATACATATATACTTTTTTTTGTAAATACAAACTTATTATACATAGAAACAACCAGACCAAAGTCAAAGTCAAAGTCAAAAATCATTTATTCATTTAGGTCACAAAGTAACACTTATGAACGTCAAAATATATGGGTTAGTGAGTTTACTAAGTTACTGAAGCTACATTTAGGTTAGTTGCTAGGTTCAGGCAAAGGGTTGAGTTAGGCCTATGAGAAGAAACCTGCAAGAAACTCACGGCCACTCTTTTAAATCGCCAATTAAATATAATTTCAGTATTTTACAACTCAGATTAACAAGGTGTTGCAGCCATTATGCCATATACTACAGACTTTAAAAAAACTAAAGATAAAGACAAACATCCATGTTAATGCACACAAATGTTTGACTTGTACGGGAATCAAAACTGCGACCTCAGGCGTGGTAGTCCGTTACACTAACCACTATGCCATCGAGGCCGCCAAGTAGTCCATATAATAAATCATTTATTATTCTACTAGAACTGTTCCAAAGCTGTCGTCTCTATTTTTAAACGCCACACACACAGTCACATTATATAATTATTTAAATGTAATTAAAAATATAATATACTTATAGAATTGAAAGACACTAGAACTGACTACATGAACTATCCTAGTGTGGGAACAGAGCCTATTTGTTACTTTTTTTAACAAAACAATATTCTAATTATGTTTGCCAGTGAAAATTTATTGAGGCAATCTCGATAACATTTAGCTCGAAATCGTGCTAGAAATCGAACCCTGGTTTTCAATAGCAAACATAAACTTATCCCATGAGACTTTCAAAGCTAGTTTAGTAACGAAATAACCAAAATTCAAGCAAATATTTTATAAGAAGTTTCAGTCAATTGCCAGCAATGATTTATAAGCCCAATTGACAGTAATTGATGACAATTAACACCTATTTGTAGATGCACCAAGAGAATTGTACATATTCAAACTGCCAACTGATTTACTTACATAAGTATAAGTTAACTAAGTTGCTGGACGAAAGATTCTAGCTTGTGTATACGTCTGGAAATTATCAAAACCAATATGGAAGATGGAAGAGTTACCAGTTGACATCATAACTTAAACTCGGCTTAGCTAAGCATAAACTTAAATAGTGCTTTTGCAACTGCTATCCCAACCGTAGGACAGAATACCACCTGGGACGAAAGTTTGTATACACAAATAGTTTGTAAGTGAATGTTTATAAAATCCCCAAGCGACACAGGAATTCATCCGAGTTCGGTATTCAAACATTTAAAAAAGAAAGAGATTAGTATTTAGAAACCCGTCTCACTTCTGGAATACAAAAATAATTTACTTCAGAATCATGTACCGTTATTTTTTAAGAGAAAATCTTTTTTGCAGAACGATTTCTGCAAGTGTACACATTACTTACATTATAAAACAACTTGCTACGTGTAAGGAAAAAAGCTTTTGTTTACTAGGAGCCTATTAAACTAAACCTATATATTTATATCTGCCTGTCTTATTTATATCACTAAGCGTAACAAAAGAGCAGCGATAGCTCAGTGGGGAGACCAACAGACTGCAATGCAGAGGGTCCCGGGTTCAAACCCACGTCGCGCACCTCTGACTTTCGGAAGTTATATGACTTTTCGAAATTATGTGCGTATTGAATGACAATTATCGCCTGCTCCGTGCCTCGGAGAGCACGTTAAGCCGTCGGTCCCGACTGCCATGAACATCTATGGCAGTCGTTATTGGGGAAGTCGACACAAAAGATCCCACTGGGTCGAAGTGTCGCCGGTCTGTACTGACTGGCTCCCACACAAGATAAGATAAGATAAGATAAGCGTAACAAACTTTTATTTAGACACAATCACATATCACAACTAATAAAACTACACTATAACTACCCGAGTAATAAGGGGAGGAGCAACGGCTCCTCTGACAGTTCTCGGGTAGGGCCTAAGCTAGCCGTTGTTTTATCTGGGGCACGGAGGTACCTCCTGTCCGACACTTATCTGATCCTGGAACTGATCTGACTACATGCTGCTAAGCACTTTGCGCCTGGCAGTTAAACTTGGAAACTCACAATCAACGAAAAAGCTAAACGCTTACTTACAAAACGTGAGCCACAAGGTAATGTAATCACGTTTACACTTGACTAAATAAAGTTCACACGTCGTAAAAGTTGCACTTCAATATAACACCTATTTACAACCTTCGTTCATTACTCCTTTTGTACGCAGCTTCTTAATAAAAGGTAAAATTTTACTTGATTCAAGTCCTTCGCTTTTCCCCGAGGTGATACGCTTTCCCTTTGTGTATTTAATAGCTAAATATCAAATAAACTTTCGTTTTCTATCCCTACGATCGATGTGTAGGTATAACTGCAGTTATTAAAGCAATTGCACACTAAGATACTATCTAGTCGCTGATAAGAATGCACAGGTGAACGATGAAGGTCTTTATTTGAGAGATCATGGACTAGTATTGGTTCGTGAATGTAGTGGGTGGCCGGTATCAGCTATCAACGCAATGGCGGTTTAAGTGGTTCACCACTGCACCAAGTTATTTGGGTTCGATCTCCACACAGGACAAACATTGCCAATTCTTACTCCAGGCTGGTACGGATGTATAAATTTCTTGACAGCAAAACTCAATGACTGTTCGTAAGTTCGAACCGGGAATCGAGCCTTTTAAAGTATTCGTCTACCCACCTATTCAAGTATAAAGAGTCGTTAGTCTGGACCATCTAATTACGCTAGCTAAGTTTTAAGTCCTATAGTGTGTTACCATTGTCGTCTACTGCTATTGCCGCCAGTCTACGTGCTGGCATTGAGAATAGCTTGACTGAAGTACATAACATTTTGGAAACAATGACTCAGAACTTCAACTTTATGGTAACATAAGGGCTTACTTAAGCCACGTTACAAACGAAGCAATATAATATTGATACTTATAAGACCTTAAATGAAAAGCATGACTTGTTTGAGATACTGATCGTCGCTACTGTGAGGCAATGTGTGCAGTTAACTTTAAAGTCACAGACGGGCAGACACTTTTATTAGACGCTTTAGACTCACGTCTAGACTAAAATTTCAAACTGTCTGCGTTATATACTTGAGGGTCATCAGTTTATAATAAATAATAACATGATCAATATAACAATGAACTGGGAAATATTAAAAAACAAGTCTTGAGATTAATGGGTTAATTATTGCTGTTTAATTGTCTTTGTTTTGTTTAATATTTTATATAAAAGAGACAAAATGTTTAAGTAATATCGGCCTCGATGGCGTAGTGGTTAGTGTAAGCAACTGCCACGCCTGAGGTCACGGGTTCGATTCCCGCACAAGTCAAACATTCTTGTGCATGAACATGGATGTTTGTCTTGGTCTAGGTTTTCTATGTATATATAAGTATTTACAAAAAAGAGTAAATATGTATGTTTATCCGTTGTATAGTACCCATAGTACAAGCTCTGCTTAGTTTGGGCTAGATGGTGTTGTGTGTATGTGATAAAATATATACATATATAATATATTTCTCTAAGCAAGAGTTGTGATGAATAATTGTCAGTAACAGAGATTTAGTGTTGTATATGTATGGTATGTATTTATTATGTGGTTATATTATTGTTGCATTTATTAGCAGAATAGAAATATATATTTTTTTTTAATATAGTGAACAGAAGTTTTTTTTCCCTTACACGTAGCCAGTTGTTTTATAATCTAAATAATGAGTACTCTTCCAGACATCGTGATGCTCTTTAGTTTTAATGGATCCCGTTAGGTATAATACCATAGAAAGCAAACAAGAGATTATTTTTTTACTTTTAATTAGGTCATGGAGATCACAGTTAATGTCCTTATTGAAACTATTTGAGTCACCGATGACAAATCGGTGCGTAACTACTGAATGAGGGCGGTAAAGGATAATATTAATTAATCATTATAATAATATAGAATTATATCATTAATTATTATGATTATATGTGAATCATAATGTTTTTAAACTTTAACATATAGTAAATGAATGAATAATTCATTATATTAATTGAATCATTCTTAATTGAATAATTTAGGACACTAACACTTTCCTTTCCCTTCACTATATATTTAATTTCTTCACAGTAGCGTCGGACATGGGCTATGGGCTAGTGGGGATCCATTGCATTGCCACGAAGAGGTCTCGAGTTCGATCCCAAGGCGCTCCTGCTTTCTTGGCTATGTACGAATTAAATAAGAAATTATCGGTTGCTTCAAGGACGAAGGAAAGCTGAGGAACCTGCATGTCTGAGATTTCTCCATAATATTTTAAAAGATTTGTAAGATGCACTGTGTCATATTGATGGAATGTGACCTAACCCTTCTCTGAATGAGAAGGGCTGTTATTATTATGTATTATTATTAGGGTCGGACATATGCAAATAATACCTCTAGCATTTCAAGCGATTATAGGCTACGATAACAGCTGACCATATAGACAGACAGCTAAACATCACAATATTACAGCACCGCTAACGAACCCAAGATGTTTACCTAGAATTATCTGGTATTGCAAGCGATTATAGATCCGAAGCGTGACCGAATTCAAGAGCCTTAAAGATGGCAATAAGACCTTTTGGAACATGAACCTTACTAACGAAACTACTCTACATACGCAGTACATACGTAATGTTATGATCTCGTGTCATCCTAACTAATATTGTTAATGCAAATGTGTGTTTGTTTGTTTCGCTTTCCAGCTATAACTTTTAGACCGATCATCATGAAATTTAACATACTCGTTATCAGGGGTACATGAAAAAACATAGGCTGCCTTTTATCAAGAAAAATTGACTGTTCTCGAGCGACAAAAGCCGCGGGTAAAAGCTAGTGTTAAATAAATTTTTCGTGTATTCCACATGATAAAATCCGAGAAGGTTATTGAAATGTCCGATTTCGTCCGCACATGTACTTGCAATATAATAAACAAACAGAATACTTGAATTAACGAAACGATCGGTGTATTCTTCGATTGAAAACAATAAATATTTGTTTAGGTTTTGAATCTACCTCATTGGTTTAGTGACAGAAGCTGGTACTTAAGAATATAGGCGATGTGTTCTTAGCTCAGGTAAAACGTTACTACTCGTCTTCATAAATTATCAGTATCTGTATTGCCTGAAAATTTGTGCGGTATGAGGTAATAAGTTCTTCACATATCTTGCAGGTTTGGTTCCTAATCTGTATAAAATCTGTATGCTAGTCAGTAATATGCAATTTTTATAGGCTGCTGCACTTTACAATATTCTAACTATTATTATAAACGCGAACATTCGACTCACATGAGTTTCTTGGTTTATTTGTTACGCTTTAAAGCCCCAACTACTTGACCGATCATCATGAAATTTGAGATGCATGGGCATGTTGTCAGGGGTACAGAAAGGACATAGGATATCTTTAAACCAGAAATTATTTAGAAATTAATTGACAAAATATATGTTAATAAAAGTTAAAAAAAGTTGCTTTGGAAAATATATTATCACATTTTTTTTTTACCTCTAAGATCAACACCGAAAATAATCTAAAAAGTGTCATAACGCGAGGATAATTTGGAAGCATTCCCAATAAAAACGTCTCATTATGCTTGGAGATGAATTTACGAGTGCAAAGCTCGCTACGAAGCGCAATATGGTAGGTCAACGGACCAACCGCCTTCAAGGATACAGGGCTCACGCACACATACGCGTCACGGACACAAACGCATACATATGTATAGACACAGGTATAGATGTGCGTGTCAGATAGCAAGATCTATGTATGAATGCATGAATGGTTCGCTACTGTGAAATGTGAATGCTGGGCAACTTTGTTTGAGGTATGTGTTTGGATGGGGTATCTTTTTAATATTAGACTGTTAGGTTTTTGATCCTTTGTTGAATATAAGCAAGGTCAAGTTAAATGTACCCTCAACCAGTAAGCGTATTTGTAGAAAATGATAAGAGTAAATTAATTGAATAAGATATCTGGTTTTATTCTTGAACGTGTGGTACAAATTGTGTTTAAAGAAATATCTTTAATGCGCAATAAGACCGCCGTTGTGCGTGTTTGTGTTGTTGTTGTGTATGTTTCCGTTAGTGTTGTGCAATTGCTATAAAAAAAACGAATTATCGAAAATTTTATGATATCGCATCCAAATGTTAATCGATTCGTTGTCACTTTAAATCATAATTATTCAAATCAAAATATTTAATTTGATAATTGCGCTATTGATATGGCCTGCTACAAGGTTGACTGTTGACCTGTAAAGACAAGTAGTTAGATACGGGGGGGCAAGATCGATATGTGTGGAAACCCTTGCGAGAGGCCTATGTCCAGCACTGAACATCTTTCTGCCGAGATGAAGACTAGTTTATTTATTTATTAACAGTTAAAGAAACCAATTACAATAATTGGCATAGATTACATACTGATTACGATAATTACATAGATTAAATACAAAAACATTGCCAATAATAATAATTTATATAAACAATTAATAACTAATACGGCAACGTGGATCTCTCGCATACTTTTTCTCGCAGAACACCAGGCATACTCTTATAATTTCATTTCACCTGTCAGCAAAAATATCACACTCAGGGTTGTCAACCAGGAGGGCGTTGAGCACTTCTAAAGTGCGACACACTGGGGACTCGGCTCTGGCTGCGCGAACAAACTGTGCCGATGGCTCCAGCAATGTGCAATATATATGTGGGCACAAATAAACGACTAAATAGGTTATGGAGATCATAACAGTCTATTCTTCCTCAAAGGATTTTACAGCCAATCAAAAGCTGCTCAAGGCCTCTTCTAACGTCCAGTAAATTGAACCCCAAAGCTCCTAATAGGTAGTTAGTTGGGTACATGAAAGGGTAGTAATGGTATAGCCTTTTGAATAAGTACCGGGGGAAGGTTTTGTGTAGCTTTTCAAGCATTAAAGTTTGGTTGGCTGTTTAAGGATTCCAGACGCAAGCGCTCGTCTCCAGTTTACTTCGAACCAACGTAGTGTACAGAAATCTAATGACTAATGGATTGTCGAGGTCGTGGGAATGACTCCTGTGCAAATGCAGAGACGTGGTCTCCAAAATACAGAGAGGCACCAAAGGTCACTCCTAGATCTAGACTATTGATATGGGCCTAACGATTGTATCGTTTTATTAGATCTTCCTCCTAATATTTTTATGCTAGTTACCTCATGCCGCATGCGTGACCGAATTGTAATATTGACATTCCTATTTTCCACGCATTCGAATATTTGTCAGTATTTCGAATAAGTAGACTGCCCAAATATGCTAGTAATACTTTAATAAACGTAATTTAAAATTGACTGTCTTATTACTTCCATAGAATAGAGGTGCGCTTATAGTGTGCGAGAGATCGTGAGGTCCCCGTTTCCAGTCCAGTAGGCCAATTCACGTATTTAAATGAGTACTTGCAGTGCAGTTGCAGTTAAGTTTCGAACAAAACAGCTCTTTTCGTATTCACGTAATTTTGACAGCTGATGTTTCAGATACAAAATCCGACGTAAAACTTAACTACGACTGCATACGGACTGCATCGAAACTTGATCGGTGCGTCGAGATATTACGTGAATTGGCTACTGATTGAGATAAAATGTTATTAGATTTTTCTATCAGGTAATTTTGAAAAGTGTATTACAGCCATTGACCATGCACGCATGACTGCAAAGATGACGTAACTATTTAAGCGGTCGTCTCACCAGTGCCACTGGGTCCAGTGTTGAGGATTGGATCCCATCATGGGAGAAAAATCCACAAATAGTTGCTCCGAGTTTAAATGTTTTTGGTGCCCGTTGTTCAAAAGTTTGTAAATTTGCTCGTAATCCAGAAATCATTCCTAGTGCGTGAAAGAAGTAAGAAGAAGAAAGAAAATTCATTTATTTGCCACAGATATAGTACAAAAGAAAATACATAGTAAAATACATAAAAAATAACATTGTACATGTAGTCTGTGACAAATTGGTACGCACTTAGCATATATAAGTATATTGCTCTAATGTGGTCCATAGGGGCCCACAATAGAGCGCTGATTTTCAGTGCGGACCTTTGATGTCGCACGGACGTAAGAAGTCACAGAAAGAAGTGAGATTTTTATGAGGAAAAAATGGGGCCGACCTGTTGTCGTCTACTGGGCACAGCTTAAAACTCCTAAAACATAGCTTGCAAAATGTGCGTATAACACATCTCTGCTTACCTATCAAGCATATACAGGCGTGTGAATGTAGTACGTAATTCAAAATGACTACGCAAAACACAACGTAAACCAAAACATATTTTTAACTTGCGCCAATTCTAACAGGTCATAGAGTGAAGGACCGGCGTGCGCTGACCCTGACTGCCGATCCACATCTAGGGGCGTCGTAAACATGAGCCAATGTTTATTGTAAACATATCTTTGTAATATATAGACCTATATCCCTGAGAGCGTAAGCAGAGGTGTATAACAGACATTTGACTAGATATGGTTTTAGGGTTCACGTAATAGGGGATCTGCCTATTGTCGCCTATTGAACGTAGGTCCGACTTTATTTATGCAATTACATATTTTTATTTTTAACTATCTTTTGAAGCCGGTTAGAATTTAAATTTAGATATAGCATTCTAATAGGGAAAAAAAAATTTAAAATCCATTCAGTAGTTTTTGACTTAAATCCTTACAAACAAACAAACAAAAAGTCAAATCTTTTCTCGTTATAATATTAAATATAGATATAGATAAAAGGCAGGCAGAAGGCAGAAGACAGTATGTTGTGTGTGGCGTAAGATGGTAGAGGCCTATGTCCAGCAGCGGACCGCAATAAGCTGATTGATGATTGATGAAAAAGAGTGAACATACTGCGGTTTAGTTTCTGACTCCATACTGCTACCTATGCTGCCACTAAGAATTTCTTGTGAGGGAAGCCAGCAATACTTTACCTGACACGGGAATTTAACATGAAACCTTATGCACATTAGTTTTATATTCTATATCACATACACACAACACCATCTAGCCTAAACTAAGCAGAGCTTGTACTATGGGTACTAGACAATGGATAAACATATATATATACTTTCTTTTTTGTAAATACATACATATTATACATAGAAACACCCAGACCAAGACAAACATCTATGTTCATGCACACAAATGATTGACTTGTGCGGGAATCGAACCCGCGACCTCAGCTGTGGCAGGCGGTTACACTAACCACTACGCCATCGAGGCTGACTTAATTGTATATACTACGCGTTACATCACCGAGGCAGCTTGATTAAAGGAATCTTAGGTGAGGTTAAAAATAGTTTGACGGTTACTTCTACAAGCGTCTTAGCACTAGAGACGATCCCTAGACCTCATAAGGCATTTTACATACATTAAGGGCTATAGACACAAACAACACAAATTGCGAACGATTATTAGTGGTAGTAGGTATAAACACATAACACTCACAGTACTAACAGTGTCGAGCCGACTTTTTAAACTACTGCGATATTTGTGCAGTCAATATGTGCTGAAAAAGATTGTCTCTTTCAGCAAGTATCGGTGTCCTCACAAGCCGCAGTGTTGCGCTTATACTTACCCAACTAGATCAATAAGACACCCGTTTAGTTAACATTTTATTACGATATAAACAAAAGCGTTAAATAGAATAAAAACAAAAACACATAAAAAAACTAACAATCTAACGTGAAGCCGACATGCGCATGATTCACCCGCGAGCGATTTCCGTTGCCGGCGCGTTCTAATTTTAAACGAGCCCCCTTTTCCAAAATGGAATAAAATTCGTCGGCGCATGCCCATCCTTTTATTATTTTAGGAGTTCACATCCGACTGTGGATTGATATTGTCTAAAATTATCGACACCAAAGAGCTTTCGAGAGGAAATCGTAATCTATTGTATCGAGTTGCATAAACGGATCTTTTGATTTTTTCTAAGTTGTCAGTTTATTTTAATTATGGCGTCGTTGGTCTATGGCTAATACCGGATTTTACTGTTGTAGACACAAGCTTTGTATGTTCTCGTTAGCATCGTTGGTAGTTTATTACAACTAAATTCTGTCAGCTAGATCCGCAGAAAAACTAAAGTTGCCAACATAGCTCCCCGGATAGCCAAGTTCATGTAAGAGCGCTGGCGGATGGCCATTGTGGCACAAAGATTCTGGCGGCCACGCACCGAAAGACATATCACACGACAAGGTGGACAGACAACGTGGTAAGGGTCGCGCTAAGGGAAGCGGTTGGTTGCGGGTGGCCCAAGACCGGTCTGTGAGGAAAACCTTGGGAAAGGTCTATGTCCAGGAGTGAACGTCTTGCGGCTGAGATGAGGTCGGTCGTTTTACGTCCGACGTAGTAAGGGCCTAACCTGTTGCCATCTATCTAGCACAAACTCCGATATGCTACTGAGATGTTTTAATGTTTTCAAAGAAGTGTGTCAGGATTGTAGCAAATGGAAATCCGTAGTCTCTGCCTACCCCTCTGGGAAACAGGCGTGAATCTATGTATGTATGTATGTTTTCGGCATAATAACATAATAACATTTTGCCCGATCTGGTAATTCAACCCGACGCCTCACACACAACAATCGTGTTCACTAACTACTACGAGGCACAAGCTCTATTTACACATAAAGATTCAATCAGTTTTAGGTTAACAAATTTAAAACGGCCATGGCATTATTTAATTAATTTATCTTCAAGCACACTTTGATCTTAGCCAAAAGGCCGAGAAGCGATTAGCGAGCAGCTATAGCTCGGTGGGAGACCAACAGACTGCAATACAGAGGGTCTCGGGTTCGAACCCACATCACGCACCTCTGACTTGCGGAACTTATATGACTTTTCGAAATTATGTGCGTATTGATTGACAATTATCGCCTGCTCCGTGCCTCGGAGAGCACGTTAAGCCGTTGGTCCCAGTTGTCACGAACATCTATGCCAGTCGTTATTGGGGAAGTCGACACAAAAGATCCCACTGGGTCGAAGTGTCGCCGGTCTGTACTGACTGGCCCCCACACAAGATAAGATAAGATAAGATCTTCAAGCACAATATGTTAGAATACCAATACGGCGGCAAAATTTAGCAAAACCTATTTTATCAATGATATTCAAGCCTCATCGCCGTCTTCCAGTCGCGAAAACAAGGTATTGTATACTTGCTAGTTTGGTGTTTTAACCTGAGTGCCTAAGATTCAATGCCATGTTAGGCTAACAGATTTAAAACGGGAATAGCATTATTTAAAAAGAAATTACTACTCTTCAACGTGGCAATGCTGCCAGTCTTCTGGCCACAATTAAACCAGCCTTTTTTACTTAATTTGACAGTGCTATATTTTACATAATATTGTCTTCTGTTTACGCGAATGTTATTCATTGAAATTAATCTACTATATACGGATTTTACTGCGTTGTTTATTTAGCACTGTATTACAAAATTTTGAAAATATTACACTACTACTGATTTTATTTTACTAATTTATAAGCTAATAAAATTATTTAAACTATTAAATCTATTTAGTTTTGGTTTACACTTTCCCCGACATTTCGGTTGCTTTTCAGCAGCCATGGTCACGGGGAGACTAAGATGGTAGTTGTCTCAATGTTCCAGTGTAGTTATTTCAAAGTACCCGAACATAATTTAATCATTGGTGTTTCTATTTACGCAGAATGAGCTCAAAGTATCATGAAGTCTAGCTGTGGTTTGAAACCACAACTAGACTTCATGATACTTAGTTAGTTTAATTTCAATCAATAACATTCGCGTAAACAGAAGACAATATTAAGCTAATCCCAACTGAAGATACAGAAGACAGTTAAAAGGTCAGTGCTTATCCAAAGCTTAGTTCAGACCCTAAATATCGATAAAATCTTTTATTACAGTCAAAGTTCTGTTAACGCGTACAACACCCCTGCGACCTTAGCCATTATAAAGTACTTTATTGTCAATAAATAAAATATAAATGAACTCGATAATAATAAAATTGCATAATTTATATTTGCCAACTGAATCAAATAAACAAGACATGTTATTGAATGAATGTAATGGCTTTTGTGCTCCTGTGTATTGAAGCTAGAGATTTTAACTCATTTTATTATATTTTACTCTATAAATAGGTAAAAAGACAAAAAAATAATAGAGATTAAGGGAGTTACTGTACGGATGGCAGGTGATATGAGGTCGGCTGCCATTGCGACTGCGTAGGTTCTCTGTGTAGGTGCGATACACGAGGGAAAATTGTAAGAGCCACAAATGTTGACCAAATTTAAATTAAGCTAATCCAGAAAATTATCTTATTTGTCAAGCTAAGGTACCAGGAAAACTATTTTAACTATTTTTGATATTTTAAATTTATTTTCCTCCATTCATTTTGTTCTACTTATAGGTAGTTAGGTTTGTTAATAATTTCGTAAGTTATAAATTATGATTGTTGCTTATGTTCATGTAAAAAATAGAAAATAAATACTTAAATAAAGCTAAAAGAGGTAATTTTAAAAAAATTATAATATTTTTTATGTTTCTTATTGCAATCATTGGTATTAACGCATAAAACACATTTACATCTGAAATAACCGCTCTATCACAAAGCCTGGTTCGTGTATTATTCTGAGAAGTTCACAAAACATCCTGTTTGAGATAAATACTCGATATTATCAAAATTATGTTCACCTCACATCATATAACATAGAACGGATATACGGGAGCACATCCGGAGATCCCAATATCCGGCGGATGTTCGCGTGTTAAGCCTGTTTAAAAAGTAAAAGCTTATACACGCGATGTTAGGATGTCCATAACAGTTATAACGATTACTGTACACGGATGAAGTTCTGGGTTAAGTGGTCAGTTAACTGGGGCTGCGGGTTCGATTCCCGGAAGGGATGGTTAAGTGTGCGATTAATACAAAGTTGTGCTGAGACGTGCTTGTTAACAAAAAAAAGTGATAAATATGACTGCCTATTTGATGGTGATTGGTTGAAGTAGCCCATGCTAACAAAACTAATGCGTAATCAAATCTAGAAAAAAGTGTGTTAAGTAAGTGATCACAGTGCCATTATTCTGAGTATTGCGGGTTCGAGTCCCACAGGAGGTAATACAATTTATGTGATAGTTGTTCCAAGTCTGAGTGTTCTTGTTTATTGTGTTTGTTGTTTGCAATACAGGCATTATTCACAGTGGAAACATTGTATTTGTTCTTGTTATTTCCTTTATTATGTGTAAGGTATAATAATACTTGACAGTGTTGCCCACACTCTTCACTCTAAATGCACGTGAAGCTGTTGATATATCGCCGGTTGTGTCGAACTGCAATCTTATTGGACTATGAGAATATGGGTAAAAGGGAGTGCACTTGTGTTTGCGCATACAGGTAATCAATATCTCCTGCCTAGTCTTGTAGTCTGGCTAGTCTCCATTCAAAATGGCCACTGTGTCCGAAATTTGGTCTGGAGGACATTATAACTTTTAGCTACTGGTAACAACTGACAACCCTTTGCTTTTGTTTTATAAGAATTTATCTCCTGCACTATAAATAATTCTAGTGTCGTTTACAAATATTTAAACAACGGACACAAAGAACGCCCAGGCTCGGAACAGCTATATGGAACACACAATTTTTATTCTCATGTAGGGATCGAACCCACAACAGTCAGCGCGGCGAGTCTTTAACTAACGTTGCTTAGCTGCGTCGCTTTAAAGGAACTTCCTTTAGATCACTACAACAAGCTCGGTAGTGCTTTAATCATCATGTTAGGCCGGATGTGTATTTCGTCATAACACAGGACGTCCATACACACACACATACAAACACACGTGCGGGTGAGAATACCACGTACTGTGTCTAAAGAGGTGTAATCATAAGATACCTTTATGAAACTATGGGTGGTCTGAAATATGGTCCTGAAATAATCATTAGCTTTGAAAATACGTAGCACTATCACTTAAATAATTGACAACATGGATGGCGTAAATGGTTTAAGAGGTCGCACGCCATTTTCATCATGCCGAGAGTTGTGGATTCTATCCAAATACTGTAACCTCCACGTAGTTGTTCCGAGCCTAGGTGGTTGTAACGTTGTTTGAAGGTTTGTAAGGTCTTCCATGACACGTGATTAAGCAGGACTAGAGCAAAAGCTGTTCTAAAATACTTGAAAAGATAATAATAATAATATTCGATCACATCCACACAACACCATCTAGCCCAAACTAAACAGAGCTTGTACTATGGGTACTAGATAATGGATAAACATACATATATACTTCTTTTTTTTGAAAATACATACATATTATACATAGAAACACCCAGACCAAGAAAACCTCCATGTTCATGCACACAAATGTTTGACTTGTGCGGGAATCGAATCCGCGACGTCAGGCGTGGCTGTTGGTTACACTAACAACGCCATCGAGGCTGACAAAGATGTTTCTTATATAATATTCAATTAAAATACCGCCGACCGAGATTCAACTCTTATGTTTCAACAAATTTTAATTGGATTAAAGAGAATATTATATCATAATGCTACTCAGTATAAGATTATAATTATAGCAAACAAAAATAAATAAGATTGCATGCCCTCATCCAAAGGCTATTTCTAAAAAACTGACGAGTTACTTATGAGATTCATTAACATTATAATTAACATAATTATAATTAACATAAAACATAACATTCATTATATAATTGTTTTTTGTAAGGAGTTATATGGGTGTCTATGTAACTATTATTAATAAGAGATAATTAAAAAATAATACTATTTGTGTTACAGCTCTGTTTGTAAATAGTTTCACTGCTGGGTTGATTGGTCTTACTTACAAATATGAAAAAAAGTCCACACTCGGTATTCGATGGTAGACCTCATAGAACTTCAAGATCAAGATATAAGTTTCATCGCAATAATACATCTTCGATACGATCTTCTGTATGGTGATGTTACTTCTCCAGTAGCTGATACTTTGACTGGATCCCTCTTCATCCTTCCTTGGAAAACTATAGAAAATTCTTACAAATTATTTAGTTGTTATTTTTACTCCCTAGTTTTGTTTGAGAATCCTTGTTCAGAGATAGACGTCGCCTTGAACTTGGATGAGCAGAACTTCTAGAAATATTTTTTCCGCTTACCTCACCAGACAAAGACGCAAGCTGATGAACATACGAACACGTAGTAAGCACAGTAACGATGTTTATGTAAATGCAAGCAACCTCGCGACCTTCGCAGTTTCATCTCTCCCACTCAGTTAATTTGTGCAGACACGACACTCTAATGAACTTTTTCAAAAACAATCTTCTTATATTACGGACTGAATCGAGTCTTTCATCTTACAGAAGAAAATGACTAATCTTATAACATTATGCAAGCGCCTTAAACTGTCAATTATCGGAATGCCAGAAATAATTGAAAATCTATCGTGTCTGGCTCTCGGTGTGCCGCTGCGACTCAATAGATAAACGTTTTGCTGTTTTAGATGAATCTATCCTTAATAATAATGTCCTCCAGACCGATTTTCGGTCACGGGCTGCGGCCAATCTTAACGGAGACTGGCCATCTGCGCAGGAGATATTATAGTGCACAAGTATGTGCGCAAACACAAGTGCACTCTCTGTTCCCTTACCCTCATGATCCGATGGGACGGATAATCCGACACGACCGGAGAGAGATCAGGCGCAGGACCAACGGCTTTACGTGCTTTCCGAGGCACGGGGGTGTCTAACACCGCCAACTTCCTAACTCCGGGCTCGTATTGAGATTTCTTAACAGAAAAACCCAATACCTTTATGTTGGCCCGACCCGGGATTCGAACCCGAAACCTCATGCACAGCAGTCGCATTCACTACCGCTGCGCCACAGAGGCAGTTATCTATTATTCAAGGAATAAAGAAAAATGTCGCGGACACCACGACGACTCCTTTTTTTATAGGGATAGCAACGGCAAATGTAGGATTAAAAGCAAGGAATGGGAGAGCTATGTAAGTCAGCCTCCCCTACGGTATATTGGCTAACACAAAATCCAAAAAACACAACCTAGGAATCCTACCCATCACGATCGATTCTAAACGTAAACGAACCGAGCATCGATTTCGTTAACTACTGTAATGAACATCCGTCCTTTTCAGACGCATAACATAAAATTATATAAATAATATTCGGCGTGTCAGATCTTTACATGCATAATCTCGCTGCACGCACCGGATGACGCGTTGCGTGTAAATTTAGCGTCGCGCGCCAGGTTCACGGACATGCGCCGGCGCAGACGACGCCATTTTGCTTTTGTTGCAGCCAGATTCGCCTTATAGATGCATCGTCGGGAAATGTCACTTGTCCCGATTATAATGTTGATTGTTTTTTTTTATATGCTCATATTGATGGGCGGGTAAAACGATGATGTCTGATGCTTTTTGGTTTTATAACTATTAACTTAGTTGGTGTCGCCTGCTGATCGTATGCATTCGTTTCATAGGTCGCGGCAAGCTTATAGAATTTTTGCAAGGAAACTTTTTGTAGTTTTATGTCTGAATTTGAGGTGAGTATATGGCAATAGACTCGTCCTTTATTACTGTCCTTTAAGTCTGGATGTTCTTTGTGTCCGTTGTTTGAATTTTGAATGATCATTATGTTGTTCTTATGTTACAGTCATTTTCGCCGTAATAAGTATAATATTCGGGGTGCGGTGAAGTTTCAACATTGAAGCAACAGACACAATGACCAACTACATTTCAAAGAAATATTTTTGGATCACATAAATTTTTGTACTCTGCGCACTTACAGTGGCAAAGTGACCTCATAAACTACAACGCCATTTGAGCAATCATTAATTCTCGTTACATTCCTTAGGTACACTTGCTACTGTTAATTCAGCCTTGATTTAGAATCTCTCGGAACTATCGAAGCACCTTTACTGCTCGGATGGCGCAGCAAGAAAGCGGTCAGACTCGCTGCCAGCCGCGCGCAAAGGTTGTAAATTTGAATCCCGTACGGAACAATTATTGTTCCGGGTGATATTAAATATAATAATTGTTTTAAGTCTGAATTAATTTGTGAACATCAATTGCATGTAAGTAAAGTCCCCACAAGACACATATTGAACCATAATGATCCTTTTTTTATGCACATTCGCTGAGATCTTCAATGCCGAAATTTACATATTTATTCGCATTTTATATAGTTTTATTTATACAATAACAGGCTTCAGGTAATCAAACCCATATTATATTATATCATGCATTTATATAATCTGTTGATTACATTAACATTTAAATGTCTTAAATAAAATATTTATTTATTAAGTAACAACAACTTGTAATTAAAATATTGACTAGGTCATTTAAATTAAGTCTGTTATACGGGAGCAAACATTAATTAAAATATAATTATCTATTTAGATTTAAAAATAAATAAATAATAGAACATTTTGAATAAATATAAATATTTACTTAATAGGATTAACTAATTGACTGATTGAATAACAGACCGAGTTTTTTTTTTAGGAAGACACCTCCCTCTTTGGTAGTAATTCCTGTGTCGCGCGGGACTTTACAAACATTCAAACAACGGACATAAAGAACACACCCAGACTTCAAACAACTATTTGTAGATCACACAATTTTTGCCTCGTCTGGGATTCGAACCCACTATACTCAGCGCAGTGGCAGCGGCGAGGCGACCTCTTAAACCAATACGTCATCCGAGCAGTCTCATAATTGAGTGATATATCAATGCACAGCCCAAACCTGATGGTCTTTAGACTTCATATTTTGCACAGATGTTTCTTATACACCCATAGGCGAGTAAAAACGAGATGGGTGTAAAAACCCAGGATTCAACCTCTTCGTCTTAAATGTAAAAGTAAAGACAAGAAATGACCTTTATACCTCGGGAGTCTTTTGACCCACAGGGCCCATATTCAAACTCGACTAAGGTATGACCCTAAGGTGTCTGCACACCAAGTAACAAGTCAATATTTTTCCATTTAAAATATTTGACTCCTATATCTCGGGGGTCTTTTGACCCACAGGGCCCATATTCAAACTCAACCGAGGTATGACCCCAAGGTGTCTGCACACCAAGTTACAAGTCAATCGGTCCAGTGGTTCCGGAGCTATGCCTGTCACTAACAAACTGTCACTCATGTCATTAACTTCTTCGAAGAAGACTCAGAGGTTAATAAAGGATTTTCAAAATCAGTCCCTGTCAGTCAGTCCCTAAAGCGTGACCATTCTCACGCTTTTAGGGACTGAATTTTTTACTGCGACTGGGTTTAAAGTTTAATATATCGATCGAGATACTGCCCAAACTGCATAAAGGCTGAAATTTTACACAAAGGCAGCAGTTTCATCCACAGTAATTTGATTTTCATAATACCACAGTAAAAGAGGTGAATCATTATAACCGAATCTCATCCAGAGACGTCGCGGGCTACAGAACCTAACTAATGTCATAAATGCGAATGTGAATTTGTCTATTTGTTTGTCTGTTACGCTTTCAAGCCTTAACTTCTTGATCGATCATTATGAAATGTCGCATATATGGTATTTTATGTCCTTTTCTGTATCTGATAACGGTCAGGGATACAGAAATGGATATGAGGTACATTTTAACTAGTAAAAAAGTTGTGTTCTCGAAGGATAGAAATATATTGAAAAATCTAGACAAACGCGAGCGAAGCCATGGCCAAAATCTAGTTTTAAATAATGTAATCTTAAATTCTTAATATAATAATTATATATTAATAATATTAATAAGTAAAAATATTGATAAACAATGATTTGAAATGAAACAATGGCTGCAACTTGCTAATTATAAAAAGGGTATGCTTTGTCTCTTTTCCGCTAATTACCTACTGTTCATTATTATGACGGATATGATTACGTCATACATTTGTAGTATTGTCGTACTTTTATTACACATGCAAGTCATCATATTATAACGCTTTTATTGCAACTTCGTATTTAAAAGGGATTCGAGTATATTATATTCTGGTTGTGATAATTTAGTTTAAAAAAGAACAGCATCATGCATATTTAAAATGCATTAAATATACCACATAAAATTATACAATAGTCTTACGCCTAATATATATTCCTAAAGGGGTACGAAGAAGGGTTTTGCACCCTCATTTCGAGCTATGGTTTTAAGTCCTGCCTAATACGAGCCAATTGTATTGCCGTCTACCGGCCACATTGCCAGAAAGACGTCTTAAAGGAAAACCTCAATAACGTGCCAATCGAACCTGTAGACATCAGTCACAGCAGTCGCATTCATTACCGCTGCGTTACAGAGATATTTCATCATCATCATCTCAGCCGAAGACGTCCACAGCTGGACAAAGACCCCCGCAAGGATTTCCACACAGACCGGTCTTCGGCCACCTGCATTTAGATTTGAATTATTTAACTGTATGCATTTCAGTTAAATAATTGAAATCTAAAACAGTATCCAAACTATTTAAACCTGACCTTTCCTATTTCCGCATAATCCACCGTTTATTCCAAGATCGTCGTGATCATCCGAAATGCAAAATATCTCTGGTAATAATAGACAAGATAAACAAAACAGTTTACTCATCATTTCCGGTATTTGCATGACGGTCATGGCCTTAGAAGCACTTCCCTTCCAACATCATGCAATTTTCCGTAAGAGCAGCATACAGGCGCAATAACATCTACCATTTTATAGTCTAAATTTATAATCGTTATAATGTCTTCGTCATTGCTTGCTTTTTCAAGGCAAGCGGTGTGTTGGTTGCTTGTTGTGATGTTATACGCATTATAATCATATCAGACATGTTTTTAGCTCTCTCTTCTCAGTAAGACGTTTGTTGGCTCAATCCGCGATGGTAGACGTCATATATATTTCGTTGTCTTAAAGATTTTTCTGGTTCTAGGAATAATTCCTGAATCGCGAGGGACTTTCCAAACTTTCAAACAACAGTCACGGAGAACACCCAGACTTAGAACAACTAATATATGGATTACACAGACTTTTTTCTTGTATGGTGATCGAAACCATAACATTAGTGCATAGGGGCAGTAGCAATGTGTCCACGTAAACCACGACGCCATCAGTGCAGTCACAAAAAGCTCAGTACACTGCTACACGAATTGTTTGCTGATTCAGTTAACTGTATGAAAAACGATCAAGGCGTTTTGTAAAATAGCCTAAATTATTTCTTGTAAAAGTTCAATCACGGCTTTCCCTATGAGAAAACATAAAAGCGTCCTGTTTTCAGTTTTTAAATATAAGTGTGAACAGTCGCATAGGTTTTTATGCATTACAGAAAACTGAATATCGGTGCACCGACCGGTACTTAGAATTTTTTATTTCTGTTATAGGACGCAAACGAGCAGACGGATCGCCTAATGGTAAGCGATTATCGCCGCCCATGGACACCCGCACCACCAGAGGAGACACAAGTTCGTTCCGTTCCATTTAAATTTATCCCACCAAAAGAGGAGGGGACCGTTGGGCCTCCGGTTCCCTCACTCACTCGACGGAACACAAGGCAAACGCTATTTCACGCCGATTTTCTGTGAGGCCGTGGTATCACTCCGGTCGAGCCGGCTTATTCGTGCTGAAGCGTGGCCCTCCCATGGTTAACTTACTTAGATGAATTAATACGCATATAACTTCTAAATGTTGGAGATGCATGTCGTGTATTTAAACTAGAGTCAGACCAATATTGATCCCACAAAGTAACCATTGCACTCGTTACACAAGCTTTATTCTCTCCAGATAAATCTGTTCATTTTGTCTTTATTAGTGAAAGCGTAAATGGCAGCGAAGATATTAGTAGAGTCAAAAACAACAAAATCAAGAATTCTGGCATCTTAACCGATGGCTTTAGTCTGGACTCTATGAGGTCTAAACCGAAGTGATATATACAGCAAGAATTCATTGTTTTTATTGCAGAGAAGGTTTTATTTTTTAAGTATTGACACTTTTCCTGCAAGGTTTATAAAGTATCGTATTCGTTGATAAAGTAGCGCATTACTTTTACACTCCCACGGATCTTAAAATCTTGGCTATGATTAGTCGATCAAGTCATATTACTGAAACATACTTGTGAAGAAAAAGCAGTGTCATAAAACACTCAGTTTTTTTAGTGTGCTCCTACGTAAAATGGGCCAACGTTTTTGTTCCCCATTGACATCATAATGATGATGAAGAGGCGGCGAACCTAATAACATGGACCGGGCAAACATCCAAAATCGAGCTTCCTACTACATATTTCTTGATAGATAAACGTAGTAAAACTTTTATAGACCTCACATTGGCTTTCAAACATCATATTAACATACATTTTATGCCTAATCTGTAAAGTTCTCGCCAGAGGTGTACTATCCTCATATTATACCAGCTATGTCTAAACTAATAATAGCCCTATTGTAAAAGCCATTGCTTTAAAAAATGACTTTTTGAAAAAATATCCATATGCAGACAAATTTTTGATGAGCCTTATGTATTTAGTAACCACGTAATGACATATTTAAATAATGCCTAATTGTATAAGTTTTAATTAATTCTAAATTGTAATTTAGCTTTTGACATTTAACTGTATTATAATTTTTCTTGCTAATTGTATTCTACTATTATTTTGTATATTATTAATTTGTATTTTAATGAAATAATACTGTAAAACCCAATTTGACATAACATATAAGCGCTAAGCTTATGTTGTTTAAATAAATAAATGAATTCGTAAATGTCTTTAGGGCCTACGTAATAAGGAAGGGCCTATTGCCTCTACTGGGTATTGATAATTTCTGGACTATATTATACTTATAATGTCTGCCCAGTCGTGCACAGCATATGTACTTAATACCACCACCCTACTAAGGAAGATACACCAACAAGGTTGCAATATGTGATAACTTCAGGTGCAATAATAAGAACGCTTATGTGCCATCAACTCGTAAAAATAAAACACACGTATTGGCATTTTAAAACTTGTCATTCCCTTAGCGCAGGAGTTGTTACATGTTTATACGTGTTGAATATAGTACCTACATCGGTTTTATAGTTGGTTTTGACTTTATTTTATAGCTATACTCATAGTTTTACTACCTATAATTCGATTTTTGCGCTTGGCAATAATTCATTGCTATGCAAAATACCGCGAAAGGTTATAACTTACTTAGCCGATGCTGCATTATTGTAAAATTAACATGTAACAATAAAATTATAATGGCGTTGCAAATGCACATTTTAATATTCCAAGACCAAGGTCGGACGGAGCGACATTCAAAATGGCTGCTTGTTTCATGTTGGAGTCAGTACACTCTTGTTTAACGAAGATCTCGCTTTAAAAGGGCAACAATTACGCATATGTACACAATAAAACGTGAATATTTTTACACAACCAGGATCCACTGCAGAAAACTGGGTAGCATTGAAGAGTTCGTTGGTATTACATGCACTTCCTGACTCGTCGAGGCCGCACGTCGGCCATCTTACATTTTTTGACGTTTATTTTTGGCGGGCTTTTGTGGTGCGTCCAGAAATGGTAAGGACATTTTTAATGCCAGAAATGATTGTTTATTACTCTTTTGAATTAAATTCTTATTTAATTTTCTTTGAGGGCTGGTTTTTTTGTTACATAATTTACTTGTTATTATGTTTGATAATATAAATGTTGTTTTGTAGGTTGTTGTTATGTAGGTTTCTTGAGGCAGGTTAATACAAAAACGAAATCTCAGGCACCGAAACCCCCGCGGAGTCGGATACTGACTCCGCGATGAGTGTCGCCTTGGGGCTAGTCCCGGACAAGGCGACTCTGGCGCGGAAGCGCAAGCGCCGCCCCCGTCGGACCCACTCGGGTTCCGAAGGGGAGTCGAGCGCGACGCCGACTCCGAAGATTGGCACAGCCCGAAGAGGCAGGGATCGGCCTGGCACACCGGGGCCTTTCAGCCATGCGAAGGCGGCCGAAGAGGCCACAGCTAAACGCGCGGCGGCAGAGCTGTGCGCAGAGGAGGAGGTGGCGCTGCTCGCGCGGAAAATACGTCCGCAGGGGAGCAGCCCCACCCCGAAGTCGGTGGCAGAGGCGGTACAGAGGGTCCTTGACGGTTCCGAGATTGTGACGAAGGTGGCGTCCAAGTCTCGGAACCTCAAAGGGACCTTTCAAAAGCACCTCAAGGAGGCGGCGGCCACAACGAAGGCGTCGGTCGATTATCTGGCCGACAAATTCGTGCGGCTGGAGGCGGAAGTGGCGGAGCTGCGCCGTGAGATGGTGCGGCTCAGGGCCGAGACCCGAGGGCGGGCGCCTAAAGAGGCGCCTCAGCCGTCCGGAAAGGAGATGGATATGCAGGCGTCCATCTTCAAGTATGTTGACGCCCGCATAGACGGTCTCGGCGATCGGTTGCTGCCGGCGCCTAGCTACCGATCGCGGCTTCAAGCCGCGCCTCCTGCGGCTAGTACTGCGGCTGTCTCTGCGGCCAAAAGGTCACCGCTGGTGCCGCCGGAACCACTGGTGCCGCCGGTGCCGCTGGCGCCGCCTCATCCTACGCCCCCAATAGGCGGTAAGAAGTCGGAGAGGAGGGGCGGAAGGAAGTCTGCCAATGACTTCCCGTCCCTTCCAACACCCAGGGCTCCTCCGCCCCAGAGCTTACGGCGAGTCCCCACTAGGCCTGCGCCCCCCACGCCGTCAACCTCTGCGCCTACTATGTCTCAGGGTGAGGGTTGGCGGACGGTGGGCAATATAGGCAAGGCTCGCCGCAAGAAGGCCAAGAGGGCCGCTGCAGCTGCGGCTGCTGCTGCGGCTGCCTCTGCGACGACCTCAACCGCAGTAAGACCTGGCCCCGTAAACCAAGGCGGGGCCAAGAAGAAAAAGAGGCGGCAGCGAAACAGGCTCCGAGCGCCAAAGTCAGCTGCCGTGGTTATTACGGTGCTACCGGAGGCGGCTGAGCGTGGCCTGACTTATCAGGCCGTGCTTTGCACGGCGAGGCGGAACACCGGGGACATTACACACCTCGGAGCCAGGGTCCGCCAAGCCCATACAGGAGGCCGCATCCTGGAGTTTCCCGGAGCTGACGGAGGCGAAGCGGCAGACACCATTGCCGCTAGGCTCAGGAATCTGTTTCCTGAGACGGATGGTGTGAAGATTGCGAGGCCGGTGAAGTGTGCAGATATGCGCATCACCGGCCTCGATGACTCGGTGTCCGCGGAGGACGTCTCTGGCGCCATTAGCGCCAGAACTGGTTGTGCTGCGGACGCCATACGGATTGGCACCATCCGTCCCGGCCCAGGGGGGGTCGGCGCCGTGTGGGCGCAATGCCCTGTCACCGCGGCCAAGCTGCTGGCTGACGCCGGGCGTCTACTCGTGGGCTGGAGTTCGGCCAGGGTCCACATCCTGGCCGCTCGGCCCATGAGATGTTTTAGGTGTGGGGGAGCTGGGCACGCTCGTATTAAGTGCCCTAGCCCCGAGGACCGCAGCGACGCCTGTTATCGCTGCGGCCAGCCTGGGCACGTCATTGGAGCGTGCAAGACGACCCCGCACTGCCCGGCGTGTGCGGCAGCTGGTCGAGCAGCTGCCCATTTCCGTGGCGACAGAGGGTGTAAATCCCCGCCCACAAAACGCGTTGAGGGGGGCAGCTCATCGACTCCGGCTGCCGCCCTATCACTTGAGGTAAGACCGCCCTCAGCGGTGGAGGAGGGGATGTCGACCTAGTCATGGACCAGGATCGTGACTATCTCCTCCTCCAGGCGAATCTCAACCACTCCGCCCGAGCGCAGGACCTTTTCCTGCAGTCTATGGCGGAGTGGTCGATCGGTGTAGCTGTAGCCGCGGAGCCATATTACGTTCCTCCCAGTCCCAATTGGGCAGGTGACCGGGACAGCTCCGTGGCAGTCGTCGGCTCCACGGCGCCTCGTTCACCCTCCCTCTCAGTTAAGGAGAGGGGAGCGGGATACGTTGCGGCCGCGTGGGGAGAGGTTACAGTCGTTGGTGTGTACTTCTCCCCCAACAGGAGTCTGGCAGACTTCGAGGCCTTTCTCAACAACTTGGAGGCCTCGATACGGCGGATATCATCTAGCCGCATCCTTGTGATGGGGGACTTTAACGCAAAGTCTACTGCGTGGGGGTCCCCCCGCACGGATGTCCGAGGAAGGGCGGTCGAAGAGTGGGCCGATGCGGCGGGCCTCTGTTTGCTGAACAGGGGCGCCGTCAACACGTGCGTGCGACGGCAGGGGGGGTCGATAGTGGACCTCTCGTTTGCTACCCCGGCCCTCGCCGCACGCGTAAGGGGATGGCGTGTCCTGGAGGAGGTGGAGACCCTTTCGGACCATCGGTATGTCCGACTGGAGGTCTCCCTGCTCCGGGACCCTAGCAGGGGTCAGCGCCCGTCGGCGGGCAGAACACCTCGCTTTCCGCGGTGGGCTGTGAAAAGGCTGAACCGGGACCTACTGGAAGAGGCAGCCATAGTTCAAGCTTGGCTGTCTCCTGCACCCCCGTCTGGGGAGGTAGACGCCGGGGCTGTCCGCTTTCGCGACAGCATTCAAGCTGTTTGCGACGCGGCCATGCCCCGAGTGCGACACTGGACCCCAACGGGGGTCTACTGGTGGTCCCAGGAGCTGGCGGACCTCCGTGCGGCCTGCATTCGTGCCCGGAGGTTATACACACGCAGCCGAAGCCGTCGCCACCGCGATGAGCGAGAGGAGAGCCGACTGTATGACGCGTATGGCGAAGCGAAGGTGTCTCTGCAGTCGGCCATCTGCCGCGCCAAGGAACGGGCGAAAAGTGAGATGTTGGAGGGTCTAGACCATGACCCCTGGGGGCGCCCATATCGCGCGGCGCTGAACAAGCTCCGTGCGCGGGGCCCCCCCCTTACGGAGACCCTCCAGCCCAACTTCCTCTCCGAGGTGGTCGAGGAGTTATTTCCTGACCGGGCAGAGCACGTGCCCCCGACAATGGCCCCATCGGGAGGCCGACATCGGGAGGCGGACCTCAGTGCTCCCCCGGTTACAGACGCGGAGATGGGGGCGGCTGTCTTGCGGATCCGCTCCAAGACGACCGCCCCTGGACCTGACGGTGTGCCGGCGCGAGCTCTCGCGCTGGCCCTCGATCACCTGGATGTCCGCCTCAGGGAACTTTTCGACGCGAGCCTGGTGTCGGGACGATTCCCTGAGTGCTGGAAGGAGGGGAAGTTGGTACTGCTGGCCAAGCCGGGACGGCCTCCAGAGTCGGCCGCGGCGTACAGGCCCATAGTGCTGCTGGACGAGGCGGGGAAGATGTTTGAGAAAATTCTCGCCACCCGCATCGTCCGGCACCTGAGCACGGTGGGTCCCGACCTGTCGGACGCTCAGTTCGGATTCCGGGAAGGACGTTCGACGGTCGGGGCCATTATGCGCCTGAAGGCCGCGGCCGAGGAGGCGGTCGCCGGCGGCGGTGTTCTGTTGGCGGTGTCTTTAGACATCGCCAACGCGTTTAATAGTCTGCCATACAGCTGTGTCCAGGGGGCGCTCCGATATCACGGGGTACCTTTTTACCTGGAGCGGCTGGTGGCAGACTATCTGAGAGGCAGGAGTGTCCTCCTCGAGGTTCGAGGCGAGGTTTGGCGGCGGCCCATGTCGTGCGGTGTCCCGCAGGGATCGGTTCTTGGTCCGCTCCTGTGGGACATGGGGTACGACTGGGTCCTACGTGCTGCCCTACCCCCCGGGCTGAGCGTCATCAGCTACGCTGACGACACCCTGGTCACAGCCCGTGGGGGTACCTTCGAGGAGGCGGCCCGTTTGGCTACCGTGGGGGTTTCCCAGGTGGTCGGGCGTATCGAGGCGCTGGGTTTACGGGTGGCTATTAACAAGACGGAGGCCCTGGTCTTTCATGGGCCTCGTCGCAGTCCACCCCGCGGCGCCTCGATAATGGTGGGCTCGACGCGCGTTCCCGTCCAGGCCCACATGAAATATCTGGGCTTGGTGCTGGACGGAAGGTGGCACTTCGACGAGCATTTCAGACAGCTCGCCCCGAAGCTTCTCGGCACTGCGTCCGCCCTTGGGCGGCTATTGCCAAATTTGGGCGGGCCCAGTGCTGGTTGCCGGCGACTCTACACGGGGGTTATCCGGTCGATGGCGCTTTACGGCGCACCGGTGTGGGCGGACTCCCTGACCGCTCAGTGCAGGACTCTCTTGCGGAGGCCGCAGAGAGTCATAGCGGTCAGGGTAATACGCGGATACCGCACGGTGTCGGCCGACGCAGCTTGTGCGTTGGCCGGGACACCCCCGTGGGATTTGGAGGCTGAAGTGCTCGCCGAAGTGTTTGCAATGAGTGAGGCGGTGCGGGAGGAGACGGGTTGTCGTCCCCTCCCGACAGTGATTGAATACGCGCGCAATCGAGCCCATCAGGGCATGATTTTAAAGTGGCAGGCGCGGCTGGAGGTGCCCTTGGCCGGTTTCAGAACCGTTGGGGCCCTCCAGCCGGTATTGGAGCGGTGGGCAGGGCGGCAGCATGGGACCCTTTCCTTCCGGCTAGTGCAGGTGTTGTCAGGGCACGGTTGCTTTGGCAAATGCCTGCACACGGTCGCTAGGAGGGAACCGAGTCCCATCTGCCACCACTGCGATTGTGAGGAGGACACGGCGCAGCACACGCTCGAGCAATGTCCTGCTTGGGCGGTGCAGCGCCGTGAACTCATTGAGATTGTGGGTGAGGATCTCTCGCTGCCGGCCGTGATCAAAGCCATGGCCGACAGCGAGAGGAAATGGGCAGCGGTCGCGTCCTTCTGCGAGGACGTCATCTCGCAGAAGGAGGCGGCGGAGCGGATCCGTGAAGAAAGTATCCTTGCGGATCCGAGCCGTCGCCGGCGAACCGGGCGGCGCAGGCGCGCTTACGCGCGCCTAATGCCGCCATAATGAAGGCCGCGGGCGGAAGAACGGGGATCTTCCGTCCGCCAGCCATTGAGTCGGTCTGACGCCCTATGTAGTGCCGGGGCGTCGCCGAGGAGTTGTAGACTGCTGGGTGGGTCGCTGAGGTAGTAATTTTGCCAGCGGCCCATCCAATATGCAAGGCAGCGAGCGTGCACACCGTGGGGTTTTGGTCCGTAGGCCCGAAGTACGGGAGAGCCGGACATAACCCTCTCGCCTCCCCTTGTGGCGAGAGGGTATGCATCAGGCGCATTTCCCCACGTAAAAAAAAAAAAAAAAAAAAAAAAAGGTTAATACAAAAAAAATACTTGGCAGACAATATATTTAATTTTCCATAGGTAATTACTTACATACATAAATTCTTAATTCTTAAACTTGTTACACAAGTGCTATTTCGTTATTTAACGCAATTCATAAAGTAAAAAAGTTAAAGGTTAGTTTGTTAGATCAAAATAGGTACGTAGGTATACAAAAAGTATTATGTTTGTTAAAGCGAAATATATCCATTAAAAAGGATGATAGACCGACCAACTGAAGTATAGTTATAAAGCAAATGTGAATGGGCCAACCGGAAAGGGAAGACGTCAGCAGTCAATCAAACTTCAACATTGGAGAGAGGCCAGGTTAAAAGTACCCTTAACTGATGCAACCAGCGAGCATAAAGATTATGAGAGAATATGTGTAGTGTAAAGCAAGAGCATTTTGTCAGAATCCTACTCCATAGCCCTCCGGGAATATCATTAACAATAATTTCTGTACCTCACGATACTTTCATTAAAAAAACGGAATATTTTCCATGACAACATGGCTATTTTCATGGCCAGAGAAAACATCTCCAAGTTACTACCGAGATGTATGAACTCTTGTTTGTTTCATACTCTATATTATGCAATACTAGAAATCTTATTATTTCTAGGTATTTAATACGCATATAACTTCGAAAAGTCAGAAATGCGCGCCTTGGGTTCGAACTCAAGACCTCTGCGTGGCAGTCCAACGGTTTTCCAATAGGCTGCTGATATTAGTATTCAGTTATATCTGAGCAATTAACCTTTTGCAGACTCCAGTCTAGCTTACATAGACCTCTAGTAACTTATGAAGGAATGCAACTTCTTAACAAATAGCCTTGTTGCTATTTTATTCAACAGGATTTCGTTGATCTTTTCAGCATTTGATCCCACCAATAAAGGGTCTAAATCTATTCCAAATTTTATGTTCAGTTTATCGGCCATATTGTATTTATCTTTGCTGCAAAGTTATATCAATCGGGGTTTATGTATTATAAGCCAATTTTACGATACCAATAAATATCTGCCTAAAATAAACCAAAGATATTGCTGGTCTTAACTTGGATGAAGTTGTTTGTTTGTTTGATTATGTTGAATTCTGTGAATTGTTTTACATAAAGAACATTCATGCATAACTTCTTTAAGGGTAAGCAGAGACTGCGGATTCCATTTGGTAAGATGCCTGGTATATATTTTTACTTAGAATTATTCACTCTATTTCTTGATTGATGTTAAACATCTTTTAAAATAATTGTAGTGTGTGGGTCATCGAAAACATTCAAACAATAGACACCGAAACTATTTAGATTGGGAACAATAATTTGTGGACAAAACATTTTTTTTGTCTCGTGTAGGGATCGAACCAATTTGTGGATAACACAATTATTTTTTATCCCGTGTAGGGATCGAACCAATTTGTGGATAACACAATTATTTTATGTCCCGTGTAGGGATCGAACCAATTTTTGGATAACACAATTATTTTTTGTCCCGTGTAGGGATCGAACCAAATTGTGGATAACACAATTATTTTTATCCCGTGTAAGGATCGAACCAATTTGTGGATAACACAATTAATTTTTGTCCCTTGTAGGGATTGAACCAATTTGTGGATAACACAATTAATTTTTGTCCTGTGTAGGGATCGAACCAATTTGTGGATAACACAATTATTGTTTGTCCCGTGTAGGGATCAAACCAATTTGTGGATAACACAATTATTTTTTGTCCCGTGTAGGGATCGAACCAATTTGTGGATAACACAATTAATTTTTGTCCTGTGTAGGGATCGAACCAATTTGTGGATGACACAATTATTTTTTGTCCCGTGTAGGGATCGAACCAATTTGTAGATAACACAATTAATTTTTGTCCTGTGAAGGGATCGAAGCAATTTGTGAATAACACAATTATTTTTTGTCCCGTTTAGGGATCGAACCAATTCATGGATAACACAATTTTTGTCTCGTAGTGACAGTGTCGAGTTAAACGACTACAGCATCTGTGGAGACAATACATTCTTCTCTCTCATCATATTTTCACCCTCATAACATTCTTCTTGTACGCACGTTGGTTTAAGATATTTTTAGCTAAACCATTTTTGAAAACCTTTAATACTAATATAGTCTGTCAACTTGATGTATTAAACCTATATACCCAAAGGGGCAGACAGAGAGGTAACACACATTTTACCAGTTATGATTTTAGATCCAACGTTATACGTGATGAGTTGTAGTATACTGAGAACAGTACCAGACTCCGTACTGCTACTTAAGATTTTTTGACAGAGGAACCCATTTTACACAACAGTTGCATATACCTACCGGCGGGCCACCACGGCGGTCAGTGTATATTTTAAATATAATTAAATGATATTATCAAATATTTTTACTAAATTAATTTTAATTTATACTATCATGAGTTGTTATCTTTGAGATTAAATCTTAATAATACAGACTTCATCTTGTTATAAATATCTTAGAAGGCCATTTGTATTTTTATCATTATTATCTCATTAATATAATATTCATTCTATATATTTTGTCTTGTTCATTCCGTGATATGAGTTTGCGTTTGTTAGCCCCTGATCGTGAGGTCCTAGGTTCAATTCTCTGGTCAAGCAAAAGGTTGTTGGGTTTTCTACAACAATAATTATGGCTATTGCGAATATATCTCTGTTTCTCTCTTTTCCTTAAATATCACGGTTTTGGCACCAAATAAAAGAGTACTATGAAATGGTAGAATTAACGCTGACAGCAATCTTCACCAGTCAACACTCAAGAATAAATCCTACGAATATTATAAATGATAAATTTTGTAAAGATGTTTTGATGTTTCTTTAACTGAATCACGCGTAAACTGTTTAACGGATTTGGAAGGAATTTAGTACACTGATACACAAAGTTTTAGTTAACATATTTTATAGGATACTTTGCTCTCGTGTATCCACACAGGCGCCACCATAGGCAGTACCTAGTTCAATTACAATTCAAAGACAAATGTATACTTGGTTTTTACTAATTAAATCGTTAAATCTGAGGAGTAAAGAGTATTAAGTCTACTTTTTTAAGGAGATGCTTTTGTTTATCGTTTTCAAAAATGCACATTTAGGACGCCAAATCAATAACAAAACTGATTTGAAAGTTTTGTAAATATTTAGTGTTTTTATAATTTATTATTATTTATTAATACGTTTGTAAATATATATTAGTTTAAAGGTTGGGTAAAAAAAGACAATGGATTTATTATTTTTTACATCTCAGCTACAAAAAATACAGCCATATATTATGTAGTATTACATTTTATTACAGCATCTAATTCCTAAGAAAAATCTTAACCAAAAAAGTACCTGCTGCCAAAAAGGTAAATAATAACTAAAACAGATTGGTCTCAAATGGCGTTAGTAGTATGGATGCGCCCGCGCAGGCGATCCTATAACTGTACCAGACGCGACCTGCCGCAACGCGCCCGCGCTCAAGGGCACGACTAAGACCTCCGTGGAGCCGCTTTGTGCTCAATAAATTATTGTAAATATTTTATTTATTATATTGTTTTGTAATTCTTGTTTGTTTTGAATGGTGGCGATGTAATTATGTTTTACTTATTGACAATAGTGCTTGTATTAGTCAAAGGTTTAAAATCGTTGCTATTATTGAATATTTGGTAGTAATAGAATTTAAACTTAACTGTAGTTTTTTTAGTTTCCAGAATTTAATATAGTAAAATTACTACATTTGGATTACACCAAAGATTTACTAAAAATATTCTCATTCGTAATTATACTCATTTGGTACTACTATTTATATTCACAGAGTCCATTGAAAATAAAGGATGCAAGCTATAGAGCCCAGAAATTGGCCTTAAAGATAAGGTACAAACAATTCTGTATATCAAAAATACAGAAAGAATAAAAACCATAATAGAAATAGCAACGTGAACATCAAACTGATTGTCATAATTACTCCTATACCTAATATATAAAGTAACTGAACAAAATAATAAACACGAAAAATAACAAACAATATCCGATTCAGAGATTGCTCTGTTCAGTAACAAGAAGTGAATAGCAATCGGCGAGTCGACTCACGAATCGGACGTCAAGGCCGGACGTCGATGTCCGTCTGCTGCAAATGCACTAATGTGTTGTAAACGAACTCGTTTTAAACTCAAATACCTATTAGTTATACTGCGCTGTATGCGGTGCAGTTGTTTAAGTGGTTATCTTACCGCGTGATGTCGGTTCTATGCCAGTGGGAGATAAAATGTTTGTCAGCCATAGGTAACAAGTGTGGCTGGCTCTGTGGTTATTACAATAGTTCAAACGCGCCGATGATGCAGGAATTTGTATAATATGATATTCGTATATAAAGAAAAAAATATATAGTAATGAGAGTATGATATTGGTGGTTGTTCCAAGTCTGACAATACTGGATAAAATTCTCAGCCATCTTTAACTGAGTGTTTCTAGTCTGACTGGATTTGTGATCGTTATAATTGACTTAAAGGTTTATACGATACTGTAAATGTTTCTAGTATGTCCGCTGTTTTAATGCAAAGAAAAGAAAATTAAATAATTATGGTAATGAGGCTATGCATCTTATTTCATTAATGATGTATCTTTAAAGACTATAATGAACAATAGTGTGATACACTGTGACATGAAGAAGATGTAGTGACGAGAATCGACAACTAATAAGATAGTTTGAGCGTAGAAAAATAATGTACAAAACATTCAGAAAAATTATAAAAAATGAGTATAAGGCAAATATTAATGGGACAGATGGCAGAAGAAGACCTAGGCGAAAATTGTCTAACAAGATCGGACAATTCCTGGCAATAGTGCCGGATCAAGAGTAGTCTAAGTGTGAATAAAGCAAGAAATGAAAGAATGAATTGCGGAATCACAGCAAGTAATAATCCATAGTCTCTGATTACCCCGCCCAGGAGTCACAAGATAAAATAAGATCTAAATGGAAAATAAATTAATAAATTAAGATTGTTGGGTGTTACATTATCTGTGTTTGGTTATTAATAATAGGTACGTATCATTTAGCAGAATAACAAAGAAATGCAGCGTAAGACATTTTCATAACGTTCTTGAACGTTGAATTCAGCTAACCCGCACTTGACCGCTGTTGTGACCTTAACCTTATTATATTGTTAGCCAGGGGTCCGATATGCAGGAGGGGATCAAGTATATAAATACCGAGCTGGTTTTATTTGATTATCGTTTAATGTTTTTGTCACCTTGTGCATTCGAGCGTACTATAATAATTTGCATGAGTTTATTTGATCGAATTCAGCCAATAGAATTATATTAACCGGTTCTCGGCCATATAAACTAATCCTTACATTGGCAAAAGAATAATATCTATTACTTTGCAAAGAGGTGACTCATTCACGTAGCAGTATAACTAGCAGTACTACAGTGGTGGCGTCATTCGGTTTTCACCGCTTGTGTGCGAATGGGATGTTGCTGAAATATAGCGTTGTCGTTGTCCCGTTCGATGAGCTTAGTCCTACGATGACTAAATTAAAAAGCCAACCTATGTGACTAGTTTGTTCTTGACTTTGGTATTGACTCGCCTCTTGAACAGGATTAGAGCAATAATAGTTCCTTGCGGCATCCTAAAGGAAAATAAGCCATGGTTGCTTACAGCATTTTAAGTACATTTAAAGAGTTCCACGTGCATTGCATTTTAATAAACGATTAATATCCAATATATTAGACGTAGAGCATAGCTACTTGTCACGTCGACCGCTTGCGGTATGGCGGCCGCAATAGGTTGCCAGGCTCCTTGTCCTAAACACTGTTGCCAACGCAGATCATAGTAGTGTGACCTGTGATGGCGCCATAGCAACTACTTCGACTAAAACACTTTCTTCTTCTTTCGTTATTGCTTACCGCGCTAGTGTCTCCTGGTGCTGCTTGCGCACATTAGCGATGGTAACCAAACTATCAAATGTACGGCGCTTGATTGCCACTTTGGCATTCTACACAATCAAACATTAGTAGAATTTTCTTAGAATAGGTTAGCGTATCAAAAGCTTTTGCCAGATTCACAAAAAATCTGACATAAGGAGACCTAACATATACCTCGCAGACTCCTAAAACTATCAAACATAATACTCACACCTGTTAGACAGATGCATAATAATATATAGATCTATACATATAGCTTAGTTTAAGAAGTTTAAGGTCATATACTGAGCAGCTAGACATAGCACTTATGTAGAAAACTTCCGGACAGAAGGTGTTTACGGAAATGTTTATAATTATTGTGTATTTTACTATTTTTATCAGTTCTATTTTAAGACAGACTACCTTGTTAGTATTGAAATAAACAAGCGATAAGAAAAAGTTTTTAGATAAACATAGATAAGTTTCAGGGCTGCAGGTTGACGTCGTATGTATTAAGAGGATAATTAGAATAAACATAGTCACGCATTTGTCTATGGTGTTGTAGGTTTCTCTGACTGACCCTGGTTTGTACCTTACATCATTTTTATGTACTTTGACAATTACCCCTTTTATCAGATTTGAAACGCTAGCATCTTATTTATTTTTGAGTAGAGTTTAAAAAACTTTGTTTTTAGGTAATGTAAAATTTGACTTAAATAATACAAAATGTGACTCATCTACAATATCATATATTAAGTGGATCCTAAGCATGCTAGTAATATGTAGGTGTAAGTCACATCGGCCTTACTCTTCTGAAGCTGCGTTGCTGTGTCTGTTAAGACAGTATTTTAAAGTGCGAGGATTTTATTGGTTATTTTTGATATTCAGCCTGTGATGTGTGTTATAAAAATATTTATATACTTATTGCATATAAATATTTTTATACCACCCTCTTCTCCCTAGCCTTTATTATTCCTAAGTTACTTGGGGTCGGCTTTTCTAGTCTAACCGGATTTGACTGGATATCAGTTTAACTTCTGAAAGTCAGAGGTGCGCAACGTGGGTTCGAACCCGAGACCCTCTGCATTGCAGTCTGTTGGTCTCCCCACTGAGCTATCGGTGCTGCTAATATTTATACCACCCATAGCATGCTAATTGGTTACAATACGTAAAGATCGTTTACAATACCAGGGTTGATCAGGGTCGGTCAGAACTACTCATGCGTTGTCGACTCGGGCAACATAAAATAACGAAGGATGATAGAAAAGGAATGTAAGACTTCTCTATGTATCTGAGTTTCTGGAACCCTGATTCACTAAGCGAAATGCAATAACAGTGTTACTTCTTACACTGGTTTTCTGTAAGAGGAAATTGAATAGTGTCCCGGGAAGTCTCGACATCTCCAAGTGATGTACATTTCCGCAGTCATTTAGAGAGCAAGGTCAAGCTGGGTTCCAAAAAGCTTGGTGTGCTCAATAGAGCTAAGCTGTACTTCACTGCGGGGCAAAGACTGCTTCTATATAAGTCGCAAGTCCGGCCTCACATGGAGTACTCTTAGTCATCTTTGGGCAGGAGCACCAAAATACCAGCTTGATCCTTTTGACGCGGTACAGAGACGAGCATTGAGAATTTTCGATGATCCCAAACTCACAGACGGTATTGAGCCACTAAGTCTCAGACGGGACTTTGCCTCCCTTTATGTGTTCTACCGCTTATATAATGGATTGTGTTCTGACGAGTTGTTTGAGATGATGCCCTCAGCTACTTTTTATCATCGCACCACTCGCCATCGGCAGGGATGTCATTCTCACACCTTACAACCTAATTGGTGCCGCACCAAACGGTTCCAAAGGAATTTTCTCCCGCGGACGCTTAGGTTGTGGAATGAATTCCCTGCCCAGGTTTTTCCCACAAGACTACAGTATGGGGTTCTATAAAAAGGGCGTTAAAAGGTTTTTACAAGGTCGGTAATGCGCTAGTGATGCCTCTGGTAGGCAGGCGTCGATAGGCTACGGTAACCATTTACCATCAGGTGGGATGCTTGTATGCCACTTTAGAAGTATAAAAAAAAAAACGTCGAATCATACCATCGCTAAATAATTAACAACGCAGGCACTTACATAAAATTGTCTTGATGCTTTATTGAAAAACATTGTGTTCAAAAGTTTTCGATAATTGCATTCTCAAAGAACTACATAAAAGGCAAATAAACACAGGATTTATTGCAACTTTGGTTCCAACTAAGGCGCCCGTACCGACTAGTATTAAATATGCAAACATGCAGACACCTTTATCTTTTGCCGATGTTATTGAACTTTGAGCTTGCAGCTAAAGAATTTCCTAGTACTGGACCGGACGAGGAAAATTGTTTGTAAAATTGTTTTGACTTTATGATATCTTTGAAACTGAAAGCGAATGTTTTATTTATACACGTTTGTTGTTGTGTGGCTTGTTGGAAGTCAGAACTTTTCAAGAAGCAGTTCTGACTACATATGATACATAAATAAACATTACTCCGACTGCATGAATGGCCTAGTGGTTTAAGAGGTCACCTCGCCGCTGCCACTGGGCTGACTGTTGTGGGTTCCAATCCCACACACAAAACTTTGTGTGTTTTTGTCCTTAAAATACTTAGAAATAGAATTCAATAGTTTGAACACCTGTACTAGGTTAATACTTGGATCACAGGCGATATGAGCTACTAAAGCGTAATATAAACAGCATTCTTAACAATATAATGAATTACTATTAAAATAAAAATACATACATAGATTCACGCCTGTTTCCCAGAGTGGTAGGCCAAGACTATAGATTTCCATTTGCTACGATTCTGACACACTTCTCTGGCTTCATTAACTTTCATCACATTCCTCATACACACTCGCCGGTTTAAGGTACTCTTAACCTGGTCTTTGTCCAGAACGTTTTCGATCTGATTAACAAACGTTCGCATAGGTCTTCCCGTAGCGACTGTTCTATTCACACCAGCCTTATAAAATTTTCTAGTCAGTCTTTTCTCGTCCTTTCTTTCTACATGTCCATATACCTCTGCCGAATGATCAAGGCATGGAATTCTCTGCCAGGGCACGTGTTTCCTTCTTCCTTTAATCCTGGGTCCTTTAAACGGGGCGTGAAAAAGCACCTTCTCAGGCCGTCAAAGTAGAGACCTCAACATCGCCTCGGCTGCCTATAAGGACGATGTGGAGTCCACTGCTCTTAGAACACACGCTACACACGCTTGTACTAATAAGTAAAAGTCCAGAACTTTAACTTACAGAAAGAAACGCCACAACATTAAATCAAAGGTACACATAGCGACCTTTCCCATTTCCTTTTTCTCTTCCCACCTTGAATTCCTTTTTCCTAGAGTTGCAAGTGGTACTCCTGATATCGCAATCATTAGTCCTTTGCCATCAGGCAGGCGGCGTAACTGATAAACAAGATTATTTATTTATTAAATTGGACCACTACAGAGATACACATAACTTAATACTAGATACAAAAGTGTTAGGTCAGTAGATTGAGTGTGCACCGTCTCTTACTTTAGGCCACATGCAAAGTACAAACATACATACAGTTGTCAAAATTAAACTAAAAAATGAATTACATATGACTAAATATAGTATTTTAATATTTAATCAATGACATAAATAATTAACATAATATATACACAATTAATAAACAAAACTGCAAAATCAAAAAGCGTCATAACATTCCTCCGGATCGCTCCGCATATATCTAATTTGTTAATTGCTAATATTATTTGTGTAATGAAATGAAATGTATATTTACTAATATAAAATACAATTGTAGCATAATGCTGGTAAGGCAATTAAAACATAAAAGCAATAGGAATATTCAAATTTTAAAGTAATTGTTATAAATTCATGCATGTTTTAAAATTGCTGTGCCCTGACAGGGTTTCATATATAAAGATCCTATATTCAAAATGAAACAACTATGTACACATGAAATGCAATAAATGATTTGATTTGATTTGATTTGAAGACTGGCAGTATTGCCACGTTGAATGGCAATACTTATTCTTTGTGCAAAGAAAATACCAGCCCTCTGGTCACACGAAGCGTCGATGAGCCGCTTAGCTGGGTCTCTATAAACAGACCTAGCACTTGGACCCCATGGCCCCAGCGTTTTGACACCAAACGGCTCAAATATGTACTCACTAAATATTAAATAAAAACAGGCTTAATTTATGGTATCAGTTAGGAAACAATACAGGTGTTTTTTAAACAAACGTACGATATCAGATGTCTTAGATAGTGAGTTGTATTGTCTACAGAGAATGGGCAACGCAGCGAAGAGACCGAGGTTAGTTTTTGATGTTGGTATATTTAAGCACGTAAAGCCGTTGGTCCTGCGCGTGATCTCTCTCCGGTCGTGTCGGATTACCGTCTCATCGGATCATGAGAGTTAGGGTACGGAGAGTGCACTTGTGTTGGCGCACACACTTATGCACTGTAATATCTCCTGCGTAGTTAGTCTCCGTTAAGACTGGCCGCCGTGGCCGAAATTGGGTCTGGAGGATATTATTTAAATAATAATTTAACACACGAAAAATACAAAGACATTATTATTCACACATACTACATCAACGTCACGCACATTTCGACGTAACTGTATCAAGTCACGTCGAAATGTGCGTGACGTTGTCTATATATAGACACAAGTGTAGGCGTTGTTACATCCCAAATCATTTAATTAAAAGACATATCAATTGATCGTAAGAGCCTGACCTGATCATCAATAAAGCAACAATGAGTAACCAACAGATTGTGTTTTGAGATCGACCGAAGTTAGATAACGTATGCGAATTATTGAACAAATATTGAGCCACATTTGAGGTCGTAAGGAACGAAAGTGTATTGACTCGTGAGGTCAGAAATAACACGTAATTCATTATGGACATCTAAATAAAGCATGTTTTCCATTTAATTTATAACACAGTTTTTGGGTGACTTTTTTTAGTCATGGAAGATTTTAACGATGGCTGTCTTCCTTTTCCGGGCAATAACCTTTATCTTATAGAGGACCGCAGCGCGATTCTATAATTGCCTTGTGTTAAGTTTTTAAGAAGGAAGTATAATAATATAATAATAACAATAATAATGTCTGCCCATTGCATTGATGCTATTAGAGTATTCAGGGCAGACGCCGTTTTTCATCCATAGTTAGCAATATACCGGTCCACCAAACACCCATACCTATAGCCCATATATTAGGATCCATACGTAGCAATAGTCCTACGCCTGCTGCGGCTAGTGCCGCTGTAGGTGTTCCATCCCACCTTTGATTAAAACCCTCGAAGGGCCTCTTCACGTTGGACCCATGTCTCCGTGTAAGCCTCCCAAAGGGCCAGGTATTTTCTAATATAATATGTTAGAAAGTAATGTTAGAAAGTACCTGTGATAAGAGAAACATAATGATTTTATTTACGAAATAGTAATTGTAGTACAAAATGAAAATTATACATATACGTAAATACGTATGCTTGTTTGCTACCTTAGTTATATAAAGTGCTAAGTTCGATCATTAAGTTTCTTTTTATTATTAAATACCAAAACTACTTTAAACAAGGAAAAATGATATTTTACTTCGATTTCCATCTAATTTGATTATTATATTATGTCGAAATCGTAACACACTTTTTACACTCATTGTGCACTAGCAAATTGGGTGTTACGATTGCACACCTACCGATTGTGAAGTAACAGGTTCAATAACAAACATAAATTCGTAGACTTATAACCTCAATAATATGCAAAGGTACTGAAATTGCTTACTTTATTTTTGTTACATTGACCTATAGATCCACCTGTTCATCCCTAAAGATATAAGCATATTCCACCCACATTGCGCCTACTACATTTATCAGTCCCAAATAATTGGGCTGACCCTATTACTGTTCACCGAGGAAATTGCCAAGCGCCCTGCTGCTTCTAAGAATTTCTTAAGAGAAAAGTCAATAACACTGCCTGACTCGAGCGACATAACTGGGACCTCTCGGTCGGTGACGTTAGCCTAATTTTATGCCACGAGGCAATCAAAGTATTATTAATGAATAACAAACATTTCAAGATAATGGTTGGCGTAGTGGTTTTAGGGTCGCTTTGCCAGTACCAATATGACGAGTGTTTGCATCGTTACACTGGACAAAATTTATCCAAGCCTCGGCTTCGAACCCACGTCGCGCACATCTGACTTTCGGAAGTTATATGACGTTTCGAAATTATGTGCGTATTGATTGACAATTATCGCCTGTTCCGTGCCTCGGAGAGCACATTAAGCCGTCGGTACCGGCTGCCATGAACATCTATGGCAGTCGTTATTGGGGAAGTTGACACAAAAGATCCCACTGGGTCGAAGTGTCGCCGGTCTGTACTGACTGGCCCCCACACAAGATAAGATAAGGTGTTCTTTGTATCCGTTGTTTGAATGTTTGTAAAGTATCCCGAGACATAGGACTTACTACTACAGCTGGAGATGTCTTTTGAAAAAGGCTAAAATATTTTGAAAAGGAAAGTAATACTTATAAAATTCATTGCCATAATAATAAATCACAAATAATACAAAACAATTTGAAAAGGTGTTTTGGGTTCAATTATTCTGAATCGATGACATTCCATGGCACTAGGAAAGTAGGTATCCTGTGGGAAAATACAGCATAAGGCCGAAACATTCAAAGACAAAATTTTATATACAGCAGTTATGAACCAAGAATATAAATTACAGTGTAGGCAAAATTAAAATGTTAATCAAAGAATTATATAAGAAAAGGATATATGATATCATCCTAACTAATATTATAAATGCGAAAGTGAGTTTGTTTGTTATGCTTTCACGCCTTAACTACTAGGCCGATCAACATGAAATTTTGCATACACGTTGTCAGGGGTACAGAATAGGACATAGGGTACCTTTCATCCAGAAAAAAATAACTGTTGCAAACCTAACCTAACATAACCTACATTTACGCGAGCGAAGCCGCGGGCGAAAACTAGTACATTTATATAGTTGAAAGTATTTGAACTAGCAGTATCTTAATCACGCCTTGATCATGAATCTGGCAAAGCATCCAAAACTTCTGGAAGTATCCCATCGCGTAAATAACACTGTAAACCTAAATAAATGAGGATAACCTGCGTAAAACCAGATCAGTTTTAATGTGCACGGCTTACGTCAATGTTAATAAAATCTAGATTGTTCTCTAAAAGTTAGTATTAGTTGTATTCCTGGTTTAGATCTGACCCTGATTAAGATTAATACTCTAAAAAAAACAACTGAAAACTAGCACTGGTGCACTCAATTTGGGTGCCCATCTAATGCTGAGGTGGTGACCCTTTTCGGCGAGGGCATACACTTTTTTTTATTTTTTTGTAATTTTTTTGTTTATTTTGTTTTAATTAATTGTGTGTGCTCTGTACGAAATAAACATGATTTCTTCCTTTCTAATCATTCAGTTTGCGATTGACGGTGAAGTCCCAGGTTTGGATCCTAGGTCGGACAAAGTGTTATGAAGGGTTATTTGTGACAAAATTCACGATCAGGCACGAGGTATGAAATGAGTCCGAGCGATATCAAAAGTCTCACTCGTACTTCTATGGGATTAGACAATTTAGATATATAATTTTTTTTTTTGAAATTTATCTCCTGCTTCAGTCATTATCGTGGGTCACTTTACGAATATTAAAAAAAGGATGCCCAGACTCGGAACAACTATTTGTGGCTCAAATCATGTTTAAACCTAAGATAATCGAACTCACAATATACGGTACACAGGTTGTAGCGAGACGACCACTTACTCCACTACAACATCAGTGCAATCTAAGCTGGTAAATTCTATATGCAATAAACTCTCCCAACCCCCTTGGGGTTTACAAGTATATACAGAAGCGAATACTATCCAGTTGTGTTTACAATTTCGCCTTGAACCAAAGAAGTTTATTTACTATAGCGAATACAAACACATATATTTATCTACGCTTATATTTTTACACGCGCAACCATAAACGATTATATCGAGTTCCCGAATAAGTTATTTCTGTTTAAGTACCCTATAAAAAACAGTGAATTTCATACGCAAACGCCCCATATTGTTGGCGAAAACAATTTTATTACACGTTTTGTGTTACACGCTGCGCCTGTTTATAATTACATATGTACCATTAATTCAAAAACTGCACGTTATTCATTCAAAAATATATCTGCAAGTAATTCGGAATATGAGCTACTTTCCAGTTGAGTTTCAACAAAATCTGTAAAGTCGTTACGGAGATATTGAGTCACAAACATCCGTCCAAAATCTTGCCGTTTATTATAGAAGTCGTAATAATATTCGTGTCAAACATTAATCATGGCTTTTAATAACTGTAAGGTCAATATACTACAGTAGGCACCACGTTTCAGTTGCGTAGAAAACTGTGTTAAATCAAGTCGTTGACCTCTCGTTTTGATGTGTGTTAAACGGGTCGTGAGTTCACGAACTCTCGCTGTTATCATTATGTTTCCGTTGCTATAGCAACAGGAGGGTTGCGACTTAAAGAAGGGTTAATCTCTCTTTGTCTCAGTACCTAAAAGTACGCAGAAAAATAGGAGGAATAAGTTAGACTGATATTTATTGAAGGGATTATTTTTCCGGGAAATGGTTTAAGTTACGAAATGTAACTGTTTGAAAAGTCTTTATTACATATAGGGTGTCATATACATGCAAACGCACATCTGAACATCGCCCAAAGGGTTAACAGAGGTGTATGTTACCCGCATTTTATCAACTACTAGATTTTGACCGCGTCTTCGCTCGCGTAAATATAGGTTAAGTAGGTTAGTAACAGTAGTTTTTCTGAATGAAAGGTACCCTATGACCTTTTCTGTGCCGTAGTTAAGGCGTGTAAGAGTAACATACATAAGTTTGTATGTTACTCTTACACGCCTTAACTATTTGCATTCTATTCGCATTTATAATATTAGTTACGATAAGGATAGTTAATTGTTTAAAATTCTATTTTATAGGGACCACAGCACTTGGTACCGTACGTAGAACTAAAACATAGTTCTTCATGATACTTTGAGCTTTGAGCTGAACACCAATGATTAAATTATGTTCGGGTACTTTGAAATAACTACATTGGAACATTGAGACATCTACCATCTTAGTCTCCCCGTGACCATGGCTGCTGAAAAGCAACCGAAACGTCGGGGAAAGTGTAAACCTAAATATAAATAGCTTTAATACATAATTTTATTAGCTTAAAATTAGTAAAATTCAATAGTAGTAGTAGTGTAACAGTTTCAAAATTATGTAATACAGTGTTAAATAAACAACGCGATGAAATCCGTATATAATAATACCAGCCCTGTATTAAACTGTCCCACTGCTGGGCACGGGCCTCTTCTCACTGTGAGAAGGGTTAGGCCATAGTCCACCACGCTGGCCTAGTGCGGGTTGGCAGGCTTCACATATCTTCGAGAACATTATGGAAAACTCTCAGATACATAGGTTTCCTCACGATGTTTTCCTTCACCGTTAAAGCAAGCGATAATTAACTATTTAATACGCATATAACTTCGAAAAGTCAGAGATGCGCGCCTTGGGTTTAAACTCGAGACCTCTGCGTGGCAGTCCATATAATTGAGTTTAATTTCAATGAATAACATTCGCGTAAACAGAAGACAATATTATGAAAAACATAGTTGATGAAATGAGGGTAAATTACCTTTACCACGCACGTATCCACACTTAGCATTGCTACTAAGAATTTTCTAACAAAATACCCCAATAACACTTTCCCCAGTAGTTATACACAATACAATGTTTAAACGTAATACAAATACTACGAAATAGTTTCTTTGGTTCATAGGAAAAGACTAGCTGCCCCGCCCAACTTCGTCTGCTTCACATAAGAGAATTTACCTCGATTTTGCAACATTTTTCATTTATGTCTGCTCCTATTGGTCTTAGCGTGATGTTATATAGCCTATAGCCTTCCTCGATAAATGGGCTATCCAACACTGAAATAATTTTTAATTCGAATCAGTTTCTTTCTTCTTCTCGTGTGGTTAGGGACCAACCTGTTGTCAAGATTTGTTCATGCCGCCCGTAGGCCTCTGACATGGCTTACCGACTGCTGTCAATTTGGCAACAACCGGGACCGACTTTTTACGTGCCCTCCGAAGCACGGAGTCGCTCAGATGAAATACCACTAAGCGGTCACCCATCTATAGACTGACCGCACCCAACGTTGCTTAACCTCGCTAATCGTTTACCGATCAGTGAGTGCAACTGGCTTTCTTGAGATTAACGCGTTCAACTAAACAAACAAACAAACTCTATATAATATTAGTATAGATACACCGCGAATAGAAAGAACAAAGAGTTCATCAAAAACTGGAACACATACTGAAATTATGACGTCACGTACCGTTGAGGAGATAACAACATAAACATTAGCAAATCACGCTATTAAATATATTCATAATATACTAGATTAGACCTGCAGTTCCGCTCGCGTTCATGAGATTAATCGGCTTCGATGGCGTAGTGGTTAGTGTAACCGACTGCCATGCCTGAGGTCGCGGGTTCGATTCCCGCACAAGACAAATATTTGTGTGCATCAACATGGATGTTTGTCTTGGTCTGGGTGTTTCTATGTATAATATGTAGGTATTTACAAAAAAAAAAGCTCTGCTTAGTTTGGGCTAGATAGTGTTGTGTGTATGTGGAAGAATATAGAATATTATGTAATGTATCTTTAGATATTTTAGTAGGTAGCCTATATGTTATTCATATGAAGCAGCGATAGCCTAGTGGGAAACCGATGGACTGCTAAGTATAAGTCTCGAGTTCGATCCCGCGGCACGCATATCTGACTTTTCGAATTGTTAATTGTCGCTCGTTTTAACAGCGAAGGAAAATATCGAGAAAAATACTGCATGTCTGTGGTTCTCCATAATGTTTTTAAAAGTAAAAGAGTCTGCTTTCCTAGTTTTATTGAAGTGAAGCATGAGTAATATGCTCGGATCGTAGCAAGAGACAATCCATAGTTTCTACCTGCCCCTCAGGTATACCATTGTAAGGAATCTTACACACGTCTAAATCTACATCATATGCTCGAAGATATAATTATGGAGTCTTCTAACCCGCACTGGATCAACGTGGTGGTTTATAGCTTAACCATTCTCATATTCAGAAAAGATCCGTATACAGCAGCATCAGTTTATTAACTGATTTATTATTATATTATTCTGCCTAATCCTTATGATAACATTATATATCAGCCCTGTATTAAACTGTCCCACTGCTGGGCACGGGTCTCTTCTCAGTGTGAGAAGGATTAGGCCATAGTCCACCACGCTGGCTCAATGCGGTTTATTAGATTTCACATATCTTTAAGAACATTATGGAGAACTCTCAGACGTACAGGTTTCCTCACGATGTTTTCCTTTACTGTTAAATCGAGCGGTAATTAACTATTTAATACGTATGTAACTTTGGAAAGACACATATGCGTTGGTATGAAACTAGAGACCTCTACGTAGCAGTTCAACGGTCTCCCACTAGGATATCGCTGCTTTTTATATCTTCTTTTACATACAGGGTGTCCGGTTATTAATGGATAACCTGGAAATATCTTATAGTGAAACTAATGGCCGTTCAGAAAAAAAAATGAAATAAAATCTATCCTAACTACTACCTGAGATATGTGTTTTTTTTTAATTACCATGTATAACTTTATTGTATGTAAATGAATGAAATCCATCGGATTTTTGTTGTTTTATTATTAAAACTAATTATGCTAATAGATAGACAGTCAAAAGTATGCTATGCTTATATAGCTTGCACTTTTTAATATATATACATATATATATTTTTTTTCTTTTTGTAATTTTTCTGGACGGCCTTTAGTTCTACATACTATAAGACATTTCAAGGTTATCCATTAATTACCGGACAACCTGTATATAATTCTTCTGTACGTGTGTTGACAGTGAACTCCTCCTAAACGGCTGGTGTGTTCAAGTGGATTCGAGGATAATTAAGATTTGTTTTTTTTTTTCTTTTTCGCCTGTACTGTACAACATCTGTCGGGACAGCTAGTTGTATATAATAATATTGTAATAGTTTATATTATATCATTATATGTATAATATACAATGCCGCAAGAGACAGCAGATCTGCTTGCAAATCTCTTTGCGACCAACTCCCGAATCGATGACTGAGGTTCGCAGCCGCCTAACATTGCCAACTGCGGCTACACCATGCCTGATATACGTATCAGGCAACGTGACGTTCGTACGATACTGCAGTATCTCGATGTTCGGAAAGCCAGTGGACCTGACGGCATCCCAGCTGTGGTCCTCAAAAAATGTGCAGCGGAGTTGTCTCCCACACTTACGCGCCTATACCGGACGTCTTACGCCGCAGGCACTGTGCCTGAGGCTTGGAAGGAGGCGAACGTTCAACCGATTCCCAAAAAGGGGGACCGTTCCGAGCCAGGCAACTATCGACCCATAGCTATCACCTCAGTGCTCTCCAAGGTGTTCGAACGGATTATAAACACCCAAATTGTCCGCTACCTGGAGGATCACTCGTTGATCAATGATCGCCAATACGGCTTTCGGGCTAAACGATCAACGGGTGATCTTCTAGCGTTCGTCACGCACCTCTGGGGTGAGGCTATCGACAAGCACGGCGAGTCTTTGGCTGTCAGGCTAGACATAGCCAAAGCTTTCGATAGAGTCTGGCACCGGTCTTCTTTCCAAGCTTCCGGCATATGGCTTGCCCTCTCAACTGTGCACCTGGATTGCAAGTTTCCTGCAGAAGCGTCGTATTCGGGTCCTTTGCGACGGTCGCGCTTCCAAATTTATGCAGGTCAATGCAGGAGTGCCTCAGGGGTCCGTCTTATCCCCTACGCTCTTTCTTCTGCATATCAATGATATGTTGAATCTTGGCAACATACATTGTTATGCAGACGACAGTACCGTGCATGGGCGATATCTCGGACGTCCTGGGGCCAAACAGGCTGAGGTTAAAGGGAAAAGGCAGGATCTTGTCGTTGAACTTGACCAGAGCTTGAACTGCATCTCTGAATGGGATGCCAAGAACTTGGTCCAGTTCAACGCCAAGAAGACCCAAGCATGCGCGTTCTCAACAAAAAAGTCTCCGTTCTTTCCCCTCCCTTCTCTGAAGAACACTCCACTGGTGATACGTGACAGCCTTTCCATGTTAGGTATGGGTCTTTGCTGCACCCTTAATCCCAAAACCTACATCGAGAGCGTCATTAGGCAAGCTTCGCGAAAACTCGGAGTTCTGAACAGGGTGAGGCGGTTCTTCGCGCCTGGGCAGCTGTGCCTATTGTATAAGGCACAAGTGCGCCCTTGCGTGGAGTACTGTTCTCATCTTTGGGATGGCTCCGCGCAGTACTTGCTAGACGCTCTTGACAGGTTACAGCGGCGGGCTGTCCGTATCATCGGAGATCCAGAGGTCACGAGTTCACTGGAACCTCTGCAACTCCGTAGGGATATTGCCTCTTTGGCATGTTTTTACAGAATATACCACGGGGAGTGCTCTGAAGAGTTATTCCACCTTATCCTGCCCTCCCCTTTCCTATCCAGAATAACGCGTGCTGGGCTCAGATGCCATCCTTACACGGTGGAGTCGACTAGAGTGCGTACCAACAAGTTTGGGTCCTCATACCTCTGCCGAACGATCAAGGCATGGAATTCTCTGCCAAGGCACGTGTTTCCTTCTTCCTTCAATCCTGGGTCCTTTAAGCGGGGCATGAAAAAGCACCTTCTCAGGCCGTCAAAGTAGAGACCTCAACATCGCTTCGGCTGCTATGAGGACGATGTGGAGGCCACTGCTTTTAGACCACACGACTGCTTACCATCAGGCGAAGTGTGGTCATATTGACGAACAAATAAAATAAAAAAATAAAAATACTTAATCACATAATAATATAGTCAACACGTGAATATAACCACATAGGTACTAAATTACAATATATTGCGCAAAATACAAAAATTTTAAGAAACAAAATGTCACTCATTTTAGTGCTATTGTTTCACGGGTATTTTGCGGTTTTTATACAATATGGTGAATTGGTGATATACCACGGGGATCCCCAATAGTCAAAATATGAGGAAAGTTTTGCGTTGGAGGAATTAGAGGACACGAGAGGAATCTATGCGTCTAACTGATATAGATAATAAATGGAAAGAAAGTACTCCTCAACGGATTCTCAATGACCTTATTCTTTCGTGGTCACCCCGCCGCTGCCATTGCATCGAGTTTTGTGGGTTCGATACCCACACGGGACGGAAAATTGTGAGATCTACAAGTTGTTCTGAGTTTGAGTGCTCTTTGTGTCCGTTGTTTGAATGTTTGCAAAGTCCTTCGTGAAATAGGATGGGAGCTTAGTGCGAGGTCTTTTAAAAAAAACACAATTGGAATGCACAACGTAGCTTTGTTATACTAAACACATCAGAGGAGTTTCTATTGTAATAGATAGAGGGTGGACCAAAGCTGCGTGATGGGTTCGCCTTTGTAATCTTTATATATATAATTCTATACTAAAACTATTAAAACTATTTATTAGGTTTATACTTTCCCCGACTCTTAATCTTCCCGTGACCATGGCTACTGAAAAGCAACCGAAACGTCGGGGAAAGTGTAAACCTAAATATAAATAGTGTTAATAGTTTTAATAATTTTATCATCGTAAAAATTAGTAAAATTCAATAGTAATAGTAGTGTAACAGTTTTCAAAATTATGTAATAGATACAGTGTTAAATAAACAACGCGATAAAATCCGTATATAGTAGTTTAATTTCAATGAATAACATGCGCGTAAACAGAAGACAATATTATTTCTTACACGGGTTTGAATCCACCCATTGCTCTACTGACGTGTACTCTTAACACAAGCATTCTAGCTTAGCTGGAGGGGTCTACGGGAATATTAGTAATTGGAAACCCAAATTTATAGTAATTCTAATAAAAAAGGAAACTCATTATCCAGATTTTAACGTTCATAAATGTGATGTTGTGACCTAAATGAATAAATGATTTTTGACTTTGACTCCAATACGTAATAATTAGTTCATGTCCAAATAGAAAATCCTATAGAATTATCTTAAAGCTGCCCGATCACAACGTCCCCAAAACGTCAGAAATTAGGTTATTTTGAAGATTACCTTTAATATAAATTGGTGCTTTACCGTTTGACAAAATTCTTAAACAAGCTAGCTTAGATTACGATCTTACAACCGCTTAAAATGTTTGCCAAATATCTAATTTAGTTATTTAAAACCTGTATCGTAGAAGACATAAAACTGTTAATTAGAAAGAAAATTCTATATTTAAGCCTGTCTCATGTCAGTGGCCGACCTACATACAAACACATAGGCACTACTAAAATATTTGACATACCTTAAAATCTTGTGGTTCTTGTTAAAGATTAGATGTTAGAATAGTGAGCTTATGTTTGGATCTAAATGTTTTAGAATTGGCCCGCAGGAAAACGCACAGGATAGACCTGTGCGTTTTCCTGAGGGCCAATTCTCGAAATTAAACAGTCTAGAATAGAGTTCTCATCTAATCTTAGTATCATAACTATCACAAATGTTAGCCTCGTAAATTAGAATTTACGTCAAATGTGAACATAAGTTGCATATCAGTCGATATCTAACTTTTATTAGATTTTGAACATGCTATAAAATATGTTCACAATAGAGTTGCGACCTAGTGATCAAAATTGGCCTTTAGCTTGCATTTTATATATTAAGGTGATACTTATTATTTAGAGACTAAGTCCAACAGTGGCATAGCTTATAAAATACGGTTGATATAAAAGAACTAAAAAAATCGTATATTATAAATCTAATTCGTTGCTTAAAAGTATCATCAGTATCATTAAGTTTATTTTCTTTTATAATTTCTTGCTCAAAAAATATGTGTATCGTTTGTTTATTTCTTTTACACCATAAGAGCCGATGCATCAATAAATATAAGCAAAATGTATAATGATTATAAACCTTCTGTAATGTGTAGATTATGCTGAAACTGTTTAAGTGATAAATAATTTATTGTAATCAGCGGTTTATGTGACCACAGAATTTGACCACGCGGCACACTCAAATCTGTTAAACTTTTGGCCAACACTCAGCCTCTGGTAGTCAGGCAAAATTGTTGATTTATATTACTAAATTATGTTTTTGTTTATGTTCGGGTACTTTGAAATAACTACACTGGAACTGTTCGGGCCTTTCCGTCCCTCGTCGGCTGCCTACGCCGGCGCGGCGCGCGGTGGTGCGGGTTGCATCTCACCCGCGCACTTCACTTCGCTACCATATTCAGTTACCGACGCACGCGCATTTTTTATTGTTTTTAACTACCAATTATTATACCAGTTTTACAGTCCACTGGATTTTATTTATAGCCCTAAGTTAGGTCTCCAACATTTTGGTCCTTCGAGCCGGATTGTCCTTAGACGGCACGTAACTCCACTTATGCCCTGCAGTGCTTTCTTGTATTTCATTAACGCGATTACGAACAAATGGCTTTAATGAAGTCGGCGTCATCGACAACCAACCCAACACAATGGTTGAATCGCACCAAAACTGGCATCTGCTAATTGGCAAGGTAACAGATTTAAACACACTACTACATAGTCTTGCTCCAAGAATAGCTGCACACAATTCAAGTCTTGGGATAGTACATAATTTTATAGGTGCTACTCGATTTTTAGAAACCAAAAGTTGCACAGTCACCGTTCCATCCCTATTTATAGATCGTACATATACACAAGCACCGTATGCCCTTTCTGATGCATCAGTGAAAATATGAAGTTCACATGCATTTATGTTGTTACATAAGACCCATCGTGGAATATTTAACAAATTTAAACATGGTAAAGTGCTAACAAAGGAATCCCAGAGTCTTTGTATCTCATTTGGAATACGTTCATCCCAGCCACACTTCATCATCCACAGCTGCTGCATAATAATTTTAGCCTCGACAATACAAGGACCAACTAAACCTAACGGATCAAATATCTGACTGATCACAGATAGAATGTGACGCTTAGTGACCTGTTTGTTGTTGTCGATATTAATGGAAAATGCTAGAAAGTCCGATGCGCATAACCAATGAAGACCCAACGTTTTTGAAGATACGGTCCCGCTTTCAGCGAAATTTAGTCTACACGTATCGCCTACGCTACCGATCATCTCACATAATATTTCGGGGCTGTTGGACTGCCATTTACGCAAATGAAAATCTGCTGTAGCTAAAACGGAAACGACTTCCTTAGCCATTGCTACCACTTCTGAAATGGTGTCTCCACCAGCAAGATAATCGTTGACATAAAAGTCATGCACGATCGACTCTCTCACCTTTTTATTAGAAGCTGCAGACGCAAGACTTACCAAGCATTTTGTAGCTAAATAAGGAGCACTTGCTGTGTCGTACGTCACGGTGTTCAGACTGTATGTCTTTAAAGGTAAATTTGAATCTGTCCTAAAAACGATTTGTTGCAAGGGTCGCTGTGTTGGTGTCAATAAAATTGCCCTATACATTTTTTCCACGTCTCCAGAAATGACGTATTTGTATTGACGAAAGCGTATCAAAATAGCAAATAGATCATCCTGGACTGTGGGACCTACCATTTGGATATCGTTGAGCGAGAATCCAGATGTAGTTGCAGCTGAGGCATCAAAGACCACTCGAAGCTTTGTGGTAACACTGGACTCCTTAATGACTCCATGGTGTGGCAAGAAATATTCAATAGTACCACCTGTATGAGGTTTCCCTAATAGTTTGTTTTCGGTCATATGTCCCAGGCGCTCGTACTCCTGCATGAAAGTGACGTACCTTTCTTTAAAGGCGGGATCACGCTGGAATCGACGCTCTAACGACAAAAAACGACGCTTCGCCGTATTAAAGGACTCGCCTAACACACTGGGGTCTTGCTTCAGAGGCAAGGTAACTATGAATCGACCAGTTTGATCACGGATCGTATTCAATTTAAAATTATCTTCACAAACTCGCTCTTCATGAGACAATGAGTATTTTGAAGAGACGGAGTCAATCTCCCAAAATTTATTTAATGTATTATTAAGTTGATTTAGTGAAACGTTACAGATTTGTGATCGTGATGTCGATAGATGCAATGAAATAGGAATAGAACCTGATACTATCCATCCGAATTTGGTGTCACGTAAAGTAGGCTGATTTTTACCTAAAGTTATAAAGGCAGTACCAAGACAACTCCAAAATAATTCTGCTCCCACCAGTATATCAACCACTTCAGGACTGTAAAATAACGGGTCAGCCAACTGTGCATTTGATGGAAAAGGAATTTTATCGACATCAATGAAAACAGACGGCAATGCTTTTGTTATTACAGGTAGGACGAAACAATCAATACTAGTTCTATAACTACTGCAGCATGATTCTATCATTAAATTGCAAGACTGTGTAGTAGTAGAAGTCTGAGTGTTGATACCTGTTACTGTGGAACTCGTGCTACGTCGAGGCAAATTCAGCTTATCGGCTAGTTTCTGAGTAATAAAATTGGCCGTGCTACCATTATCGAGCAAGATTCTGGCGTCCACCCTTTCACCCCGGTTGTCCACGACTTTCACCAACGCTGTGGAAAGCAAAACATACGAAGCAGTAGTATGGTGTATCGGTGTGTCGTTAGATAACACGACATTATCTGGAGTGCAAGTAGATAAAGACGCCCCTCCAGAAACGTCAGTAGATAGGGTTACACTACTGGAACTGGGCATAGGGTCTTGGAAATTGGTAGATTTTGGTTTGTCAACATGTAGAAGGACATTATGTTTCTCATTACAATATTTACATCGCGATAGTCTACATTGTTTAGTTAAATGACCAAAGCGTAAACAATTAAAACAAACCTTTAACTCTTTTGCTTTAGAAACCCGACTGTCAACAGACAACTTACGAAACTCTTCACATGTGTACAAAAGATGATGATTGTCACACAATGGACATTTAATAGGCAACTTTTCATCTTGTATATAATTCTGCTTAACGTTTTGATTAATGGTAGCAACAAATAACTTAGGTTTAGGTTCTATTGCATTACTATTACTATGTTTCATTGATTGTCTGTATTCTAATGTTTCCAATAAATCAGCCTTTTTTGTAATGAAAGAACAAAACTGAGCCAATGTGGGTGATTTTTCTATCGTGCTACGATGTTCCTCCCAATCTCTACTGGTGACAGAATCTAATTTAATGGACATCATGTATACAACCAACGTATCCCAGTACTCAGTAGGCTCGTTCAATGTTTTTAACGCTCTAATGTTTTTATTAATGGAGTCAACTAAATGCCGTAAAGAATTACAAGACTCTTTAGAAATTCTTTCAACATTGAACAATGCCTGCACGTGATTATTTACTAAAAGCCGACTATTATTGTAACGATCACACAACAAATTCCAGGCTATTTGATAGTGTTCGCTTTTAAAATCAATATTTTTAATTAACTCCAGTGCATCGCCGTTGAGCGACGCACGGAGATAGTGAAATTTGCTTATGTTATCAATGCAACTACTGTTATGGATTAGTGACATATATGTATCTCTATACTCAAGCCAGTACTGATAACCACCATCAAAACTAGGCAAACTAATTTTAGGTAAGCGTATAAAGCTACGTTGGAGCGATTCACCTGATTGTTTGCACGCTGAGCCCGCTATAGATACATTATCGCCAGCATCACTGGTGACCAGCAGATTCCGTGCTTGTGCGGCTAGCGCATGGAAACGCTCCTCAAACCTGGCTCGCTCCGCATATGCCTCGTCTGGCTTGTCCATGAGCACTTCGATTTGCATCTGTAATGTGTCAAATTCATCGTATATGGCATCAAATTTACTCAAGCGCCCTTCCAACTCAATACGTTGTAAACAAGAAATAGACTCACAGCTAAGCAGTATATTTATAAAATTGCCAAAGTTCGTAAGCTTTGCCTGTAATGAATTAGGGCAATTTATGCAAGATGCTGAAATTGATTTTGAAGTCAGGCAACAAGGCATAGAGTTTTCTTTTATTCCACCTTTTACTCCCCATTTCAATGGCATCACTGAAAGCGCAGTTAAGTCCACCAAACATCACTTAAAGCGGTTACTAGGTTTAACTCACTTCACTTATGAGGAAATGTCCACGTGTCTAACACAAATAGAGGCTATTCTAAATTCTCGTCCCCTCACCCCTCTTTCCTCTGATCCATTAGATTTTACCTTTTTAACTCGTTCCCATTTTTTAATTGGCAGACCACTCACATCAATTCCACATCCACAGATTTGTGATGTCGCCATCGGGAGACTGGAGCGCTACCAGCAAATAGAGCACATCAGGCAGCATTTCTGGAATCGTTTTCAACTAGAATATGTTTCTCTGCTCCAGACTAAAACTAAATGGATCACTTCCACAGGCCAGTTATCCGTGGGGACACTCGTCCTAATCAAGGAGAGAGGACAACCACCTCTAGTGGGGCCACTGGGGCGTGTTATAGAAATTATCCCTGGCAGCGATGGAGAGACACGCGTTGTCAAATTGAAGACCAGCAAGGGGACAATGCTGCGGGCGTTCAATAACGTCTGTCCGCTTCCCATCTGTTGAAGACTTTAACCCCGGGCAGGATGTTCGGGCCTTTCCGTCCCTCGTCGGCTGCCTACGCCGGCGCGGCGCGCGGTGGTGCGGGTTGCATCTCACCCGCGCACTTCACTTCGCTACCATATTCAGTTACCGACGCACGCGCATTTTTTATTGTTTTTAACTACCAATTATTATACCAGTTTTACAGTCCACTGGATTTTATTTATAGCCCTAAGTTAGGTCTCCAACAGGAACATTGAGACAACTACCGCCTTAGTCTCCCCGTGACCATAGCTGCTGAAAAGCAACCGAAACGTCGGGGAAAGTGTAAACTTAAATATAAATAGATTTAATAGGTTAAATAATTTTATTAGCTCATAAATTAGTAAAATTCAATAGTAGTAGTAGTGTAACTGTTTCAAAATTATGTAATACAATATATATATAATACGTGATAAAATCCGTATATAGTAGTTTAATTTTAATGAATAATATTCGCGTAAACAGAAGACAACATTATGGATTCTGTCTGTTGATGGTGCTTCATTTAAGTGCTTCCCCGAGGTAATTTTAAACATTTTAAATCTATGTATATAATATCTTTAAAATAAGGCTTTTATATTGTAATTTTAACTATCTGAATCACTGCCAAGACAGAAACGTTAGATCAAAGATGGCTCTAAATTACATCAATAATATTATACTTGATGGTATGGTCACTACATACCGACGTCTCGTTATGCTTGGATTTTGCGAGAGATAAGATCAGAATACTACGCTTAATTACTATGAGTGTATATCTCAACGCGAGACTAAATAATTGTATTGATCACAAATAGTTGGTCCAAGTCTGGATGTTTATAGTCACCCACGACGCAAAAGCATTACTAGCGTAGAAAAAAGAGCACTTGTGATTGCCTACGATGAAGTCAATTCTTAAATAATAATATATCAGCAGCTTAGCATAATGTTTAAAAACTGTACTTAAAAACAATCAAATCTCGCCTCCTACTATAATACATACAAAGAATATAAAAATACATAGCGAGTACTATTTGAAACACCCGAAGTTAGAAAACATATCAGTACAATAAGAAATAATCTCGAATATATAGCCTCTGCCTGTTCTGGGAAACAAATAAATAGAACAAAATGCCCTTGACTCTACCAATGTTCTGCTACTAATAAACTTAATTAAATTAATGAGTGATTAAAAAAACAAATAAGTAATTAAGTATTTCCACGTTGTGTTATCTAATAGTGCTGGCAGTTCCGCGCTTTCCACGCTTCCGGCCGCTTTCCCAGGCCAGCGACCGCGCCCACCGCGCGAATGTGCGCCGTGAGCGCCTGCAATACTGCGAATGTTTAATACGGGCGTGTGGTTATCTGTTTCTAACTGGTATTAACAACATAGACTTGTTTTATATACTTGAAAGGGTAGGCAGATGTGTATTTCACTTAAATTTCGGTAGTCATGCTTTAAAGTCTCATGTATAGGACCAGCCTATAGTCTACGAGGTACATTTTCCGACTCCGTGCTGATATTGAATATTTATTAATAGAAATCTTAATAATATTCTGCCTATACCGGTAATCAAACTAGGAACGTCTCGATTATAGTTAGAGTATGCGTGCTGTTACCTTCATATAACAAGTTTATTGTAGTAATCGTAGCTGAAATGACGTAGTGATGGGGTCTTTGGAAACTTATACTATAAGAAGGTGTCCACTGGTCTAGACAGACTCTAAAAAATAAAATCAAACTACTCCGTGCGGCCTTTACTTCAGATTATTAATAAAAAACACAACACTTTTTTAATCTTAAAATATTTAAATTAAGCACCCTCGCTTCTATTTTCAGCAGCCATGTTGACGAAGAAACTAAGATGGTGGTCGATTCAACGTCTTTAATAGTAGTAAATTTTAAAAACAAGAAATAACTGTATTTAACAAACTAAATCTGCGATGAAAACATAGCATGTTTACTACCCACGACACGATAGTTATTTCAATTTTATAATCACGCATCAATATTTAAACGAGCTCAAATACCTCATCAATCTCTTTACAAAATCCCATACATATAACACAAACAATATGACTAATCACCGTAATCTTTTCCAAAATCATGAATCGGGTCATACCAATCCATGGATCAACAATTGGACTGAAATAGAACTTTGGATCAATGTGATCAATTAGTTGGATCCCGACGTTTGGGCCTGAATTGGGCACGGTCATTGTAACGCTTGTAGGTTGGCTACCCTGCTGACGTCAGAGTGTGTATGAATAGTTGAAATATCGTTAAGATGGATCACAGTTTGACCGTTTGTTGATGGAAATTTTGCGTTGATGATCATGACCGAATATGCAGACTGCGGGTTTTTTGACGGCTACAATGGCGCAGTGGTTTATATGGTCACCTTACCATTTCCGCTGTGTAGAGTGTTGTGGGTTCACAAATAGTGAGGGTTTGTTTCGAGTCTAGGTATTTTTTGCGTTTTGTGTTTTGAATGTTTGTAAAATCTCCCGCAAATCAGGAATGTCCGTAATGATATTTCGATTTTTTACCCTGACTTTCACTGACCGAGAATCAAATCCAGAAATCTACGATAAGCGCAAACTTAAGCTACGTGGACTACGATACAGCTTATATTAATAATTAATAAATAATTCACTATCGATAAAATTTGCGAGAAAGTTATTCATGGACGTCATTATACTACCAATAAACACGACCACAACTAACTGTCACAAACATATTTACAGATAATATTCGTGGACTTTATTATACAGTACACACATAGTTACCATACCTAACGCTTAAGATTTAATCCTGACATACCACAATGATGAATAGGCCCGAATTTAATCAACAAATAAGAAAGATCTAGAAAATGTTGTTGATATTAGAAGCGCTTCGGAATGTAGGACAAACATGTTGGTACGTAAGGCATTGTTTATATTATTAGCTCAGTTGTAGTGAACGCGACTGCTGTGCGTGAGGTCTGGATTTATATTCCCGAGTCTTGTAAAGAGTTCTTGATTTTTTTGGGTGAGATAATGAGGGGGACCAGTTGGAAGCTCTTAAAAGATTTATCCATAGCCGGGTCAAACGGATCCGACCATCTCTCGTCCCCAGGGGAGAGCCTCACCGCTCTCCCCCTTTGACGTTAGAAGGCGCGCGGAAACACCGCGCGCGCTCTCTCACGGCTCTTTACGGGTGGCAGGGTCCCCTGAGGCCCTGCCACCCGGAACCCCTAGGTGGGGGTAGGAGAGCGACATAAGCGCGTCTCCTGCGCGCCCTCCTCCGGCGGTGGACATCCGTAGTGTAAGGATCTTCCTCACGCTTTGTTCCGCCGCCTCAGTCAGCCGCGAGATGACAGTCTCGCAGAAGGACCTCATTGCGCCCCAGCAACTGTCGTCGCCGACCATTTTGGATACGACGGTTCGGAGGTCGGGGCCAGTCACGGCGACCAAGGCACAACGCTGCGCGGCCTACGCCGGGCACTCCTCCAGCGTGTGCTGCGCCGTGTCTTGGTCGCACTCCTCACAATGGTGACACCTGGCTGTCGGCTCCCTACCGGCTATCTTGCAGAGGTACTCTCCGAAACAGCCGTGTCCGGAGAGCACCTGAGTAAGCCGGTAGGTGAGCGGTCCGCGCCGTCTGTCCGTCAATTGCCTTGGCACTGGACGGACTGCCTCGAAGGTCCTCACCCCGTAGCGGGGCTGGGCCAGCCTTTCCTCCCACTTCGCCTCAAGGATGAGTCGAGCTTGGGAACTTCGCCTCTCCACCGCCCTGTGCGAAGGAGTTCCTTGCCATGGAGCCAGAGTTCGACGCGCCAGTAATACACCGACGCTTGGCCTTCACCTCCAAATCCCAGGGCGTAACCTAACCTAAAATCATACCTGGTGAAATTTGGATGTAATACATACACCTCTGAGTGCCGCTTAGAGAAGCGTGAGTCAATGGTAAGGTGGAAAATAAATGTACGATCCAACTGATGGTAAGGGGTTACCGTTACTTGGGAACGCTTGTGAGAACATAAGCTTAACGCAAAGACATTAAAAAAAGATTTTTTTGTTCAGGCAATGGGCAAAGCATCTTCCTGCCTCGCCTCTGCCAGGACCCCTGAAACACAAGATTGTTTGACAGCGATCACAAAATCTTTTTTTCTGGGGATCAAACCCACAATTAAACGTTCAGGCACTGGCTAATTCCTATCAATACCTTATTCATTGGCTTATCGCAAAAACTAAGCGAGTTTTACCCTTCAATTAAAGTGCGGTTAAAAAGTTGAGATGAACACTATAGTCGATTATTAGCATCAGTTCAACGATCGCCTCCGCAATGGCGTCACAAAATATTACATTAAAATGATATTACACATTACAAATAGTTACACAAACATCTACATAACTGTAAATGACAAAGTGTAACGCAAGTAGGTAACAGTATTCGATGTTATGTTAACATATGTTCACTAATAATTATACAAACTAGGTTATGTTTGGTCGCACGCAATTCAAATTAGGCATTTAACCTGTGTCGTCATGTCGCAACTGATTAAACTATGTTTTATTGTGACTATGTATTATCTTAGATACCGTTTTGTAGAAAAAGAGCTAGAGGTGTATTCGATTGTCGTTTATCGGAAACAAATTATATGTAGCAAGATGAACTAAGTTATAGGAATGCCAGATATCATTGTAATATTGACTGCATGGATGATGTAGTCGTTTCAGTGGTCGCGTTGACACAGCTGCTACGCCAAGTGTTGTTGGTTCAAATCCTAGTCGGGATAAAATTTATGTGTTTCACAAATGGTTGGTCCGAGTCTGGGTGTATTTGTATCCGTTGTTTGAATGTTTGTGAATACTCCCGCGATAAGGAATTATTTCTAGTGTGGGAATAGTTGCGTAGTTAGTAATTAAGTAATTAAAAGGAAAAGAAACATGCGGTGCATCTTTGAGGACTGCCGATAGAAGTGAAAACTAAGTAACTAGCGTGCGGTGACGATGACGCGAGTTTCACGCTTTTGTTCACCCTAAAAGTACACATATATACACAGTATACATATAGCTCATGGAAAGTGTTCGGTGACGATGTTCCATGATTTTTGTTCACCCAAAAAGTGCTCAACGCGCCTAAAGAAGTTTTCACTTCTAAAATACCTATATCTTTTCCCAGGAAACCCGTGCTTTTACTGCGTTTAGTCTGATAAGCAACAATACCGGGAACCTAAATACCGGTAATACCAAGCTCTTCCATTTCTTTTCATCCTATCTTTAATTCCATTTTCCAGAATAGGGAACAATTTAATACTACAAACGTTATAAGCTATAATAACTCCTTATGTCATCATCATGCTTCCCACAAAGTAAACACCCATCCAATAAGTGACCTCACTTCACGCCACAGTATTTCAAAGACAAAGTCAAAAATCTATTTCCGTTAAAATGAATAATCAATCCCTGGACTTCAATTAACTCATATATTAATTAAAAAAAAGGAAATGAAATTAAAATTTTGCGTTACAAATGCCTGTTCGAGAAGTAGAGCTTTTATGAGAATAAAGTATTTTCTACAGCACATATTACTAACAGTCAAACTGTAACTACTGTAATACAGTACTGTAGTACAGGCCTCGATGGCGTAGTGGTTAGTGTAACCGACTGCCACGCCTGAGGTCGCGGGTTCGATTCCCGCACAAGTCAAACATTTGTGCGCATGAACATGGATGTTTGTCTTGGTCTGGGTATTTCTATGTATAATAAGTATGTATTTACAAAAAAAAGTATATATGCATGTTTATCCATTGTCTAGTACCCATAGTACAAGCTCTGCTTAGTTTGGGCTAGATGGTGTTGTGTGTATGTGATAGAATATTATAGAATATTATTATTACAGACAATTCACAAGTGCACCATATAACATTAAATCACAAAAGCATTATGCAAATTATATTTAAATCATAATTTACAAACACACAGACCTACATACATATTATCATGTACATATGGTGTTAGACTTATTATAGCGCTATTAGCTCCAGTTACAACCAGTTCCGGGTTCAATTCCCGAGTGTAACACATTTTTTAGAGGTCAATGTCCGCCTGAAAACGTAAGCCGAAAAGGCGGTCGGCCTGAAAATTTAAACGTTTACTCGTTACAAAATCGGTCACTGACCGAAGTAATTTTAATTGTGGGTATTATTTATTTAATGGCGTGTGTTATGACAATTATTTTAAAAGTGTACAGTAGCATTTACGTGTGTTTTCATTCCTGACCGTGAAGTCTCGAGTTCGATTTGGCAATAACCACAAATGCTTTAAATAAATACCGATTTATAAGAAATATACAATTTCGCAAATTTGTAGTTAAATTTGCAAACTGCCCCGGTAGCGTAGCGGTAGTGCATTCGACTGATATGCATGAAGTCTCAGGTTCAATACCCGTGTTGTGAAAAGTTTTATTTGCGTTTTCATGTCAAGAAATTCTGTAGCAGCACGGAGTTTGGAACCGCACCCGGCAGATCGCAATAGGTTTGCTTCTATGACCTAAACCTTAGCTCGCGAAATGAAGGTGCAAAACACCTCTGACTACGCCTTCTGGGATATAGGCGTGAGACTATCTATGCTAATATTATCAAGAGGAAAGATTTGTTTGTTCGATTGTCTCTCTCGGTCTTAACTCAAAAGCTATACGCATAAAAATACCAAACCGAATACAAAGGAAAAGTAATTATAATCTATTCGATGTTCCGTTCTCAAAAACCAATCTGGGTCATTACGCTGCTGTACCAACTTTGTAAGCAATACAATACTTTATCAAAGACTCACGATATTGACATAAGTGAATCCTTACCTAAATATAAAAGACACTTACAACAATTTATTTAAGTTTTTCATTAAGTTTTTATTGTTGATATCTCTTCAAGGATTAAAAACATTCAAAATGTGTAGTTCATTTTAATAAGGTTTTTTTTTATGTATTTAATTTAAGCTTTGTTGTGATATGTATGTGCATGCTGTGGTCTCCTATAACTGAAGGAGTACACTATACAAAACTATGTTTGTATATTTGTGCAATTTTGTGTATATCCTTTGTCGGAGATCCTTAATAAATAAAATAAAAAAAGTAACATAGGCTATCTTTTATTTTAAAAAGAAAGTATTGTTACTTACATAACTTGACCTACTTTTACACGAGTAATGCCGAGGGCAAAAGCTAGTGTATTTATAAACATATTCTTTACAAAACCAGACTAGCAACAAAACCTACAGGAATAACTAAAAAAGACTAACCATAAACAAATTTCATAGCAACTCGCTAACCTACTTTTTATTTCAATACCATAACACTAAATCTATCCTGTTTACAACACGGAGGTTATATTACCAGTAGCGTTCCGATCGTTGCCCGTTCGATTCCCGATTTAGATATGACGTGTTCAAACATTTTATTGACTGATAGTATTCAATTTAGAACGGGAGTGTTGTTTTAACTGTGTAGTACAATTTAGGAATTTTCGTTTTGAAATAGAATCGAGCGTTTTCGCTTTATGTTTAGTAATCGTGGGTTCATCTGCAGTTCGTTAAGTATTAAGTTCTAATCCCGGATTGCATGTGATTTTAGATTTGAAATTATACGGATTTTGTCACGTTGTTTATTTTATTACATAATTATAACTATGACATTACTATTATTGAAATTTGCTACAATTTAAGCAATTTCAATTAATTAAAACTATTTATATTTAAGTTTACACTTTCCCCGATATACCGATTCCTTTTCAGCAGCCATGTTCACAGGGAGACTAAGATGGTGGTAGATGATCTTGATATCCGTATGAACTAGTTTAATTTCTATGTATAATAACATTCGCGTAATCGTAAGACAATATTATGTTTTTGGATTGTTATAGAAAGTGCTTGGCTTTTGGATTGTTATAGAAAGTGCTTGGCTTTTGGATTGTTATAGAAAGTGCTTGGCTTTTGGATTGTTATAGAAAGTGCTTGGCTTTTGGATTGTTATAGAAAGTGCTTGGCTTTTGGATTGTTATAGAAAGTGCTTGGCTTTTGGATTGTTATAGAAAGTGCTTGGCTTTTGGATTGTTATAGAAAGTGCTTGGCTTTTGGATTGTTATAGAAAGTGCTTGGCTTTTGGATTGTTATAGAAAGTGCTTGGCTTTTGGATTGTTGTAGAAAGTGCTTGGCTTTTGGATTGTTATAGAAAGTGCTTGGCTTTTGGATTGTTATAGAAAGTGCTTGGCTTTTGGATTGTTATAGAAAGTGCTTGGCTTTTGGATTGTTATAGAAAGTGCTTGGCTTTTGGATTGTTATAGAAAGTGCTTGGCTTTTGGATTTTTATAGAAAGTGCTTGGCTTTTGGATTGTTATAGAAAGTGCTTGGCTTTTGGATTGTTATAGAAAGTGCTTGGCTTTTGGATTGTTATAGAAAGTGCTTGGCTTTTGGATTGTTATAGAAAGTGCTTGGCTTTTGGATTGTTATAGAAAGTGCTTGGCGGTAACTCAAAGAATTATAAACTCTTTTCCTACCTAAGCATACATGGCGTATGAATGTAATATATGTAGTTCTGTGTTATATCGATATACATACAACGTGTAACATATTAAAAGCATTTCCTGAAAGTACTTTGTTCAGAATCGGCTACTGAATCCATTTCTGACATTAGGTATTTCTTTTGTCCTAAAATAATTAAAACAACGTAAATTATAGTCATCCTTTTCTTTGAACAGTCGGAATAAACGAAACTGTATCATAATCAGTGATCGGAGTAGGTAGATTGATTTTTGGTACTTGTATCATAAATGCACACAGAAAGAATAACATGGATAAGCCATTTTCCCGGAAAGTAATTCCGGTATTTCCGGATTCAATTAAATATTGTTAATGTTGGTAGTGATATTATTCCTACTCAATTCAAAATTTAAAGGAAGGTATCAAAACTAAATTAATTCATTATTTATCTGTTGAATAATAAAAACAATTGAATTCCGATCGAAGCTTTAATTTTTATTTTTAGCCTTTTATGGCTAGAACTTTTATAGATAGACATAAATTGTTGCACTTAAATTTAAATATTTTCATAGGGGTCATGGTAATTTGCATTAAGGGTAGAATAAATGACGGGGCCCCATAGAGGGCCAATGCCTACTGGGGTCGTGAGACTGTTCTAAGGATGCACCACGACTCTGAAACGTAAAGGGCATACGAAGGAACAGGTTGATTTTAGTCAGATTTTAGGACCAAAAAAAAGGGGTAGAATAAAGAAAAAAGATAAAAATCAAGATTGTTTATTGTTAAATATGTACATTTTACATTTATTCACATTTTTAATCTTCATCGATTACAATGTCAGCATCCTGGTAATCCTGATCTTTACAATTAAAATATATAACTATGAGTTTCTCTATATTTTCTATTTTCAACCTATTTCTTTTAACATCTAAAGTCCATTTATAAATGGAAAAAGACCGTTCTACATCTGACGATGTCAAAGGAGCAAATTTTAAAAAAGGTATTAAATTATGTGCTTCATTTTTTTCAATGGCCTCACTATATTCTCTAAGTGTGTCTAAATCTGGGTTTCGTTCCATAACACGTTCTATTTTATTTTTTATATTTTCTGAATTGCACTGATTTATAGCATCTCTGACGTTGTCAAATGCTAAAAGTGAATCTGTCAACGATAAATTATGCTTTTGCAATTCTTTTAAAGACAAATGAATTATAAAATAATTGTCTTTAATGTAATTTAAATCTTCTTTTAAATTTTCTTTTTCTATAATATTTTTTGCCTCTCGAATAGATACCGCATCAGAGCTGCTTAAACAAGATAATACTTCTTTTATTTTTTCAAAGTTTTGAGCGTAATAAAATGCTGCCTCTAACCAAGTGCCCCATCTTGTAACAACTGGTTGGGGAGGTAGCGGCAAATCTGGATATTTTTCTTTTAAAATTTTGACTCTACTTGGGACTTTCAAAAATACCTTTTTAACATTTGCTATTAAAATGTTAACATCGTGATATTCTAACCTAATTTGCTCAGATACGCGATGAAGAGAGTTCGCCAAACATGTTACGTGCTTCATTTCAGGTAAGTATTGTTTTAAATTTCGTCCTGCAGACAGCATATATGCAACGCTATCAGTGCAGAGGACAAGAATGTTACCTACCTTCGATTCAAAAGAATCTTCCCAAAAGTTTTCCAAACATTCTAACACAAATTGCGTGATTGTTTGTCCATTAACTACAGTTAGCATTTTACATGCTACCAAATAAGGTCTAGTCAAATTGCTAGGATGTAATGGTTTTATTAAAAAATGGACTATATAGCGACCTAAAAAGTCTGTCGTTTCATCTAATGATATCCATAGTTTCTCATTTTTATAATTTTGCCGAATCGAATTGATTTTATTCTTAAAAAACTTGTCCAAGTAAACTTTCCGTAACTGTGATTCATCTGGCAGAGTACGATTAGTACACGTACAACAACAGGTACTACACATATATCTTTTAAAGAAATCTTGAAAAGTAGTATTTTTCATCTGAGACCACGTAATATTGCACAAAATGAGAAATTTTATAAGATCGAAATAAAATTCCTCTTCGGGCCGCTTAAACTTTCCCTGGTGTACTGCTCCTTCGATATGTCTTTTAACGTTTCCTTTATTTATGGTTTTCAAATGGCTTTCACATTTTGAACAGTATATTGTACCACTAGCGTGATCGTAAAGTAGTTCGGGATGACCGGATATCCATTTTTCTACAGTTTCAGCCTTGACGTTTGCCATATCTGAACTTTGTTTTAGAGATGGAACCTCGTATATATCACCTAAAACAAAGACATGAAAAAATTACATTTTATTTAGTTTATTTAGCTTACTCCGTTTGTTTTATTTTTCGTGGATCAAATTTAGTCATTGAAATTTCACCTTCTTCCTGTCAATCCAAAATGGCTGCCGCTACAAGATGGCGGACAATTTTTTTTTTTTACAATTCCATCAATATATATATATATCAAATGAAAGGGCTTGTTACGTAGAATATTTTGTAGAGAAGTAGATAAGGCCTATAGTAATTTATTTTACCAATACATTGCAAGAGGACACAGGGCATTCAAATTATATACGGATTCCAGTAAAATGTCGGTTAATAGTGGAGTTAGCTGAATTGCGACTACATTACTAGAATATCATAATTTTGTTTCGCACTAAGCTCACTGGTTCATACTCTATTAAAGATTTAACAATATTAAGACTCATGGTATGTTCAGCAGGTTAAGCGAACAAACACAATACTAAAAATATTCTTATAGTACATCCAAACATGCTTTATACTCCTTGTAACTAGTAAAATATTACTTACCAAAGCTTGGTTTAAATATGTAGATCCAATTCAATAGTGAAAAATCTGAGTCCGTATATTCGAGCCAAATCGTGGTTTAGAGCAGATTCCAGAAGTCAGTATGTACACAAGCCAGGGTCAAGTAACGTTTTCACAACACAGTAACAAACAAAGATGCGCACTCTACGAACCGAAGTAAACGAGTGAGCTACCTGGCATGTCGTCGGCGGGCGTACGCATTGTTCTGATAACCGGTTATTGTACCACCCATGATCCTTTGTTCTGATTGGTCGTTGGGTTTTGTCAAATCGTGACTGTGTGCCGTTAAAAAATATATGAAGAATAATAAAGAATAATATTGCTCATTTTATTACAACTCCTACCTTTTTTTGAGGATGGCAAATCATCAAATGACTCCTTCCACTCTGGCAGAATAAAATTCCTACATAAGTTCCGGTTTTTTTTTAATAATCCACCAATTCCGGAGGAATGTCCATATTAATATATACGTTTCGGATCAATGACCCCATTTCAATCTACCTACTCCGATCACTGATCATAATTCAAGGCAACAAGGTTTTTGATGCAATAAAGGCAATAAGATTTATTGTAATATACCCATACTATCCGCGCACAATAAAGGAACTAATACGTTAAATTAAAATATTGAAGTACATAAAAGAAACATTTTAATGATTATATTAATATTACGATTTAATTATCTAATTGGGGTGTTTGAGGTTATGCGTTATATCTGTGACACGTTGTATATGGATATATGTACAGTCGAGTGTAATTGCTGATGACGGTTGAACTTGTGGTGCTGGATTTGATTCTTGTTTGGGTAATCTGTCTACTAAATAGAGTGCTGCTACTTCTTTAGAATGCAAAATGTGTGTGATATACAACTATGCCAATTTTTTTTAAACACCCTTATCCCTTAAAGAATACATAATTTTTTGTCCCGTGTGGGATTCGAACCCATAACACTCGGTGCAGTGGCAGTGGCGAGGCGAACACTTAAACCACTACGACATATGTGCATTCAAAAATTCTTACAATTATATATAACAAGCGTGAGTCTCTCATGTCTGTAAATAAATATCGTACAAATTTCCTAGGTAACGAAGGTCAATGCGCCCGGAAAACGCTGAGGTCATTTCACCCTGTTCGTGTCGTGTTTATAGACCTCTAGGGTAAGTGACCTTTAGGGGTGTCACGTTAGTACGATGTAAATTATAGTACCTACAGTAATTGATATAACTAGTGTAGAATAACATTAGGCGTTAATAAAAATAATATCATCCCTATATAGACTGCTTGGATGGCTAAGTGATCGCCTCGCCAGTACAAGTGCGCTAAATGTTGTGGGTTCGAATCCCACACGAAGTAAAAATGGTTGTTCCGAGTCTGGATTTTCCTTGTGTCCGTTGTTTGAATGTTTATAAAGTCCCCCGTGACACCGGAATTGTAAAAAAAGAGCGGAAAGGTGCCTTTTAAAAAAATATATCAAAAAGAAATATAAATTGTCACACTGCTGGACTCTGGCCTCTTCTCAGTGTGAGAAGGGTTAGACCATCGTTGATAACGGTGGCCCAGGAACTCTTAGAACTCTCAGACATGCAGGTCTTTAAAAGGAAAAATCTTAACACTTGTAACCAATCGAGCAACGAACATGAGATATCATGTGCAGGATTCGCATTCACTACACACTCTGAGCCATCGAGGCAGTTTTATAGTTTAGCCATAGCTAATATTGGTCTATGGTGAAATCACCGAGTTGTTAGTACGTTCAAATGTAGAAATGAGGTCATTTCCATGCGAGCCAGAATTCTTGTTTAATTATTGTATACTAGGTACTGTCCATGGCTTTGCTTGCTTAAATGTATATTATGACAATTTTTATCACGTGGGAACAGTACTTTCTCAGGATGAAAGTTACCCTATGTCCTTTGGCGTACAACTGACAACGTGTTTGCGAACTAATATGATGATTGATTGAGTATTTAAGTAATTTATTGATAGAGTATTTAAACAAACTCACATTCACGTTAATAATATTAATTAGGATTCTGCATCAAGCTTTCTAGTAAGTTAGTAAAGAAGTTGCAAATATAATGCAAGGCAAACCGTTTTTCTAAGTATTGCAAGGTTCCAATGTATTTTATACCACTGTTACTAAATATTAGAGGAGAAATCTTACTTTAAAATTATAACAACACTAATTTAACAATGATTACACTCTCTTACACATTATGTACGTCGTAAAACGAGACAAAAGATCTGGCAAGTGTCCAGGAGACTTACGTGAAAAGATTTTAAACATGTAATCTGTCAACTGTCTACATTTAAACGTAAATTTCTAAAAATAATATTGCAATACAAATATTCATATTATAATACTAGGTAGTGCACACAATTTTGTCTGGGTTTCTAGCCAATAATTAAATTCTAAATGGAGAAATTCTTACTAGTATTATAAATACGAATGTGAGTTTGTTTGTTTGTTAAGCTATCACGACTGAACTACTCGACCGATCATAATGAAATTTCGTATATACGTTGTCAGGGGTACAGAAAATGTCATAGAGTAACTTTCATCCTGAAAAATATTACTGTTCCCGAGGGATAAAAAACTTACATTACCTACACTTACGCGAGCGGAGCTGCAAACTAATGTAATGTAATTGGACTCCCTTTTCCGCATTTGAAGTCGAAGTTGGTCCATTATCCATGAGAGTCGGCTAGTTATAGAGATAGCCAGCCGAACTCCGCCCAGAAGCACAGAAGTTTCCTAGGGTCTTCACAGGTTTCGCGGCGTGACCTCGGGTTGTTGAGAATTTCCTTACGCTGTGCTGTTACTCCTCCTACACATTCCAGGACTTCGTGGGCAGCAGATTCTTCTTCGGTTAGACATCTCCTACAAAGTAGGCTGTCTGTTACCTCGATGTTGTATAGATTTTTGTTAACGGGACAGTGTCCTGTTAGGGTTCCCACGATGGTCCGAAGGTCCAATCTTTGTAGGTTGAGCAGGCGGTGAGTCAGACGTGGCGGGCTGCTCTCGACTATCTGCAGTCCGTTGTCCGTGCCCAGCGTTTGTTATGTTGGCTCTGAGTGCGAAGCCGCATCTCCCAACATACAGCTCACGCTAGTTTGGGAATCAGGGCTGACTCTGTAAAAATATAAAAAATATAAACCTTTTGTTGCAATAAATAAAGAAAAATAAAGAATAAAGTTGTGAGAATGGTAGAGGGAGGAATAGAGGTGGACCTGCGTGGTGGTTTCCGATCCTCTTTTAGCCATCTCATCCGACCAAGCTGCAGACTAAATATAGTTTAAATATATTATTAAAATATGTTAATATATAAATTCTAAAAAGACATGTAACACTAAAATAAAAAGCATGTCTAGAGAATCTTGCATTACTTTAAGGTCTCACGTAATTAAGGGAGAGCCTTTTGCTATCTACCTACACAGTTTCAGACTCCCTGTCGCAGTACTATTATTAATTTCTGGACAGAAAAGCAACATATGTTTGCCTAAACGGGGAATCGAATCGCAAGTCCTCATTCACAGTAGTCACATATACTACGACTGCATCACCAAGGCAGTTTATACAACAAAGTACTGATATTGCCATTTACCTACACAGTTCCATACTCCCTGCAACAGAAACAATGACGATTGCTTGAAAAGGAAACGACAATCTTTGCTCTACACAAGAATTGAACCCGAGTCCTCCCTCATTCGTCACCAAGGCAGAATATATAATAATACAGAATACACAATAAGCCGCTATACGAAAACAACAACAAAAAATGACAAAAGCAAATAATTTTAACGACATTATTTGTGTTTGTAAATTATTTGACATAAATTAATGAGACGGGCCTGTCATTATTACCACTTGTCAAATGTCGAGATAAGAGTAAAATAAACGATTGTTTATTTGTTTTATGACATAAAAATAAATGTTGTTACAGTAACAGTACGGTAATGGTGGCAAATTGACAGACCGCACGGATATCGTAGTCTAAATGGTGGTGCCACGGCGCCGAGGTTCGATCGTCACGCAGGACAAAAATTGTATGACCTACAAATAGTTGTACCGAGTCTGGATATTCTTTGTGTCCATTGTTTGAATATTAGGGATTAAAGTATGAAACTGCCGATTTGTACTAAAAAATTGAAACTCGGTTTTTTTCTAAGATGTACCACCATATTTCTTTAATCGAAATATTTACCCTCATTATCTATAGATATTGTATTACAGTCATCCAAATGCAAGTTCATTTATGCCTTTACGATAGAACTCCGGGGATCTATCTATATATATGAAAGCATTTTGTACTGCTTCCTGGGAAGACAATTTTTTATCACGTAGAAAATTGTCCAAATCATTAAAAAAATGTTAGTTCGTTGGAGTAATGTCTGGTGAGTGCGGAGGATGACGTATGGTTTCTAACTGCAGCTCCTGTAGAGTTACAACGGTTTCTCGTGCAGTGTGAGGTCTTGTGTTATCATGGAGCAATTATGGTGAAGATTGATTTGGGGCTTCTTCACTGCTAGTTTTGCCATAATTGATCGGCACAGTAAGCATCTGCTGTTATTACTTGACCAGACCTGAAACAGCTATAGTGAATTACACCATGAAGAGACCACCAAACATTTACCATTACCTTTTGATTGGTAAGCTTTGCTTTAGTGCACTGTTGCGGCATTTGATCTGGGGTCAGCCATAGCATTTTTTGCTTATTATCGTAAAGTCCACTTTTCATCACATGTCACAATTCGAATCAATATTCCTTTATTTCTGTACCGATTCAACAAGGCAACACAAGTTTCAATACGCATTTTTTTCTGCAGATCAGTCAAATCATAAGGCACCCATTTTTCATATTTTTTTTAACTTATTGATTTGATGCAAATGAGCTTATACTGTAGGTACCCTAACGTTAAACCATGCCGCTAATTCCTGGGTAGTTTGACTCGAATCGGCTTCCACCATCTCCTTCAATTCAACGTTATTCCCCTGTGTCTTCCACGTGGTTCGTTCTTCAAGTCAAAGTTTTCATTACAAAAGCGTTTAAACCAAAAACGCACGGTGCGTTCATTAGCAAACTCCTCTCCAAACGCAGCGTTGATATTGCGAGCCGTTTATGCCACGTTAGTTCCGCGTCGGAACTCGTATTCAAAAATGACTCGGATATTCGAAGTACCAATCTTTCCCGTCTAAGCTGAATAAAAAAATAAATAATTGAAATTAGGAAATCGAATGGTGCACATTTTTTAAAAGAAGAATCTTATTGGTATCATGTGAAAAAAGTTTCACACGAAAATCTCACACCGTGAAGGTTTTATGTCAATTCAAAGTATATATTACTATACAACGGCAACATCATAATTTAACCCCTATTATTTGTAAAACTCGCGACATAAGAACTGTTCTTGGAATCGTTTAACGAAAAAAAATTTTGGCAGGCAAGCATAAAGCCTGCCCAGCAAGCTAATTTTCATTTCATCATCATTTCATAATTCCTCATTCATCTCCCGGTTTGGGTAGAGGGCTACCTACTGGGATTTTCTTTTAAGAAATTCTTTGTAGCGGCACATAGTTTGGAGCTTTGCCCCATCGACAACAATAAGACCCTTATTACATGACTGTGACCTTAAGCCATAGTTGGCTATATGAAGATGGAGTATACCTATGCCCACCCCTCTAAATATACAGCGTGAAACAGAAAGGTATGGTAATAAAAAACCGCGACAAACAAATTCATATACGTTATTTTCACTTAGATACAACAACATTTTCGAACTATCGATTTATCAATATCACATATTCTAGTTGATACTAAAATAACATAATCAGCTGACTCGGCTGATAAATGTGAATCCGAAAATGACCAGGCTCCATTTGGACAGTAATATAATGCGCTTGTTTCGATTTTTTAATAAAAAATAAAAAAAACGTTGGAAATTTTTATAAAATTTAATATTGTTTTTTGTTCTGGGATAGATCTTCATAAAATATGACCACACCTTTTTGTTACACGCTGTACATCGGCATCGAACCCAAGACCACACGCACAGCAGTCGCGTTCACTATCGCTACGCGACCGAAGCAATCAATAACAAATGACATATTTTTATGATCTCTAAGATCATTGATTGTTTCGTGATAGATATTCATTAAATATTATTTATTCATCATTTATCATAATATTCATTAACCACCTATCAATCAAAAGTCGCCCACACACTCCATCGACGGTTATCCTCCAGCAATTATCTCCTAATCACCACATTTAGCTAATTGATCATGAAATAATATGACAAGATATATTTTAGTTAATGAATGAAATATTTTTCTGACAATTATGTCGGCTTGACAAATGCTGATGGAATTTGATGGATAACTGGATAAGTTCTTTGTGTTGTTTTAATTAGTAATAATGTTTGTTTAGAGATTATGATACTGCTCCGTTACCCCGGGCGTAGGTCTATGCTTATTTTAATACGGGTTATGAGGTCTCGATTTCGACTACTAGGTTGGGTATAATGTTTTAACAACAGTACAGAGTTTGGGAGTAAACAACAATAGGATCGTCTACAATTACGTAGAACCGAAACGTAGTTGGTGAATTGTGGTATAAAACACATCCGTCTAGGTACTTTGCAGAGGTCAAGTGATCTTAGTTCTGATTCCCATGTTGGACAAAATGTGTGATTGTGATATTTTTATGGTTGGACGCGTGGTGTAAGTTTCCATTTATGTTTATATAGATAATGAGGTCTTAGTGTCGATTCCCACATCAGACAAAGTATTAATGGGTTATATATTACCTAAGGTCCAGATTCTATATTCAAGAAACTAGTCGTTTTACCTACCGGTAGTTAATTTTTGACACATATTTTATGCAAAATATGTTAAAATTTAACTGTCTAGAGGTATAGAGTCCTTAAATATACCAGGCCTCTAGCTCGCCCCTATTACGTAGTATATATATATAATAATAATAATAATGTTTATTGCCATTTTTACAATTTGTCTTACATAAACAATATCCAGTACAAAATGCATCTTATTCTAAATTGTAATTTCACACAGTAGTTATAACCTCTGACACCCAAGCTAAGATTAAACCTGTGTTTTGGTTGCCAGGGCTTTCACAAAGAAAAAGTAACTCGTTGAACAAGATGACATGTGAAATCTAAGACCTGGGTTCTAGCGTAACGAATTGCGTAAGGTACTTTTACAATAATGTGTTATAAATAGAAAAAAAATTAAAATGATATAAAAATAAAGAACCGTAAGTCTATGTAAATATACTGGATACGTTTCACGTCTAAAAATGAACGGGTCGGGCATGAACCCAAATTCTTTACATAGAGAGCCGTCAACAAAGATTAATAACAGTAGGTTAAATAAATATTATCTAGATATATAAAGGTATTACATACCTTTGTTTGTTTTAGAACAAAAGCAATCCCGAATATTTCGGTATTTGAACTTTGCAGCAATGGTTACAATAATATCTTAACATACATAGACTTATGCCTGTATATACCGGTTAGGGATAAGCAGAGGTGTAATACACCTTATTTCACTAACTATATATTTAAGTCTCACAAGTCTAAATATATAATACCGGCCCTGTATTAAACTGTCCCTCTACTAGGCATGGGCCTCTTCTCAGTGTGAGAAGGGCAAGGCCATAGTCCACCATGCTGGCCCAGTGCGGATTAGCAGACTTCACATATCTTCGAAAACATTATGGAGATCTCTCAGACAATATGTAGGTTTCCTCACGATGTTTTCTTTCACCATTAAAGCGAGCGGTAATAAAATATTTAATACGAACATAACTTCGAAAAGTCAGAGATCAGAGACACCAACGGTCTCCCATTTATTCGCTGTTAAATGCATAAGTAAATACTATATTAATAACATTTTTTGTTTTTAAGTTGGTTAATATTTTCCTAATTGTTATTTCTCAATTTTTCTCACAAATAACAATATTATTTTTTGTTCTATATCTTGTGATACTGATGTCACATCATAATAATGCATGATGTGCATTTAGATATTTTTAAACTTTTATTTAGTTACGTAGAAATAATGTAACAACTACTGGATGTCCAAATAAATAAATAACAGTCATCTACACATGAAACGAAAAATGTATACCAAGAACTGAAACTAGAACCATACGAACTCATCGTGGCAAGGAGACTGACCACTGCGCCATCCTGCCATTATAAGAACCAACCAATAACATGAGCAAAAAATAGTCAAATAAAAACCGATGAGGGAAATATTTCGGTATATTTTTCCACGTGGGTGTGCAACCTGGGTACGGTACATTAACATCTGTGACGTCACGGCCGGTCACCGCCCTACTCTTGGTTCAGCAACCGTATCTCATCAGGTCACACCAGCTGAATCAATGACAGCTACAAAAAAATCTATAACTGACTTGAACTTCGTGGACTGATCGCTAAAAATGTGTATGTTGTGTTTTGTGATATATTATTGACTAGCCTTTGTCACATTTTTTGACGTCAGCTTGTCATCTGACACAATGCAATGACATATCTATTATAAATACAGTATAACCACGTTCACTTATATTGAAAATTGTACACTATTGTTATCTGTCTAATGTGCGAGTTCACTCTTTGTAGTGCGGACACTTTTTCTTGCGATCTTAATTTTTGATTTTACGAACGATCCTTGAAAAATTTTGTGTTACACTAAGATAATTTTGCTAAATTTGAGTGAATGTTATATTCGTTAATTTAATGTCCTTAGATCAAGAAGGCGTCGTACAAAAAATAATTTAGTCTTTTGCCTCAATTGAAAAAAAGAACTCCTTATCTGGCGGCAACTATCTATGGACCACATATTTTGCAGCACGCGGGAATGGAAACAGCTACACTCGGCGTAAGAACAGTGCTTAGTTAACCAATTAGCCACAATGTTATCATATGTACTAATTAAAAATACTTAGATAACAACATATAATAAAAAAAACTTGTAACAAAATTATCACCAAAGACATGTTTCATATTTAAATCATCACTAATTAATGACATCAGATGACATAAACAGTTAGCCACATAAAACTATAATAATTGATGACGAAATCGTTACAATTCAGCCATGTTTTTTTAGTGGACGTCTAATGTTTTGGGCGCGCGGAGCGTCGACCGCCGCGAGGCCGCCGACCTTGCCTCGCGACCTTGCCCCAGGTTCAATGACACCGCGTATATTTTCGGGCGTTTTTCTTTAAGGAAAATTCTCTATCAACCAGCTAGGATGACCTACCCTCCCCTTCTCTTGTCTAATGCTGTTTAGCGTGCCGGGGGGCAGCGTAGACTCTTGACGGGTCATGCAGTCTGGTCATTGAAAGGGCAATGATTTCTGCTACCCACACTAATACAATCGCTCTTCAAATGTCTTCTAGAATATACTGGAGTGAGCACTGGAGTCAAAATGATTACGCATTTTATTGTGGTTTATGATTATCGAATTCATGTGTAAAATAGTTTATAATAATATTTTAACAGACTATCTCACAGTTTGTTTCGTGTAAAATAATTTTGTTATATAGATTTTGCAAAGCAAATGTAAATTTTTGTTGAGAAAATTAATTTATGTAGAATCGAAAATGAAATTTGAGGCGTGTTTCGTAGTAAAATATTTTTGTGTTAAATAAATGTTGTTAATGTTTATATGTATTATTTACGCATATGTTATGTTGTGTGATGGTGTTATTAATATTATTATAACAGCGAGAAATGAACTATAACTGATATGGCATCAGAAAAATGTTCTTAAATTATTAATGAATCAAGTAGATGATAATAATAATAATCAGTCCCTCTGGGACAGTCGTTATCTCATCATGAGACTAACGTGGTATTGGAGGGCACAGTATACTAGCTTTTAAACTATCACCTTCACCTTGTGATACAAACAAAAAATGTATCACCAGGTTAAATAAAAGTGCACAAACCGCAGGGCAGATTGTGGCGACCTGAATATGAGTGGCAACACTGCGGTCCTGAATGTCTCAGAGAGTCGGTTAGGGCCTCGTCCCCGGTTTGCCGTTACTGGTTGGCTGGGGTGGAACTTTAAGAGCTCCCGTAGGACTCTCAACTCTGGCTTGCCTTGGTCGGCCGGTCTGAGGGAGGCTGCTAGAGCTATATGCTCGGGGGTGGAAGTGTCATTTTCATTATTAGAAATATACATATAAATTATTTCATTAGAAACCTACTCCGGGTCTCCATTGTCACGAGACTCGTGATGGTGAAACCGGCGCCGCACCGCTCAACACCCCTAGCCACTCGCACCGGTGTTGCCCTCTGCTGCTGGCTTGTACGACTATAGTGGCTATTCAGGGGGCCCATCTAGTGAGTTGGCGAGTCACTGTCTGCCCATTGCATTGATGCTCTTAGAGTATTTAGGGCAGACGCCGTTTTTCATCCACAGTTAGCAATATACAGGTCCACCAAACACCCATACCTATAGCCCATATATTAGAATCCATACGTAGCAATAGTCCTACACCTGCTGCAGCTAGTGCCGCAGTAAGTATTCCATCCCATCTTTGATTAAAACTCTCGAAGGGTCTCTTCACGTTTGACCCATGTCTCCGTGTAAGTCTCCCAAAGAGCCAGGTATTTTATAAAATAATATGTTAGAAATACCTGTGATAAGAGAAACATGATAATAATCTAATTGCAACAATGTAGGTAACATTTCTTTATTAAGTGAAGTTTTATTCAATTATAATTAATAATTATTATATTTCTATGTAAATACGTATATAGAAGCTATATAGGTATGTATTGGTTTATAAAAACCAGCTTTATAAAAGAATAAGCAGTACCTGCGGATTATCATTCACGTTCGTCGATTTATGATAATGTAAACCTGGCCTTCAGAACGTCTATAAAGAGAAGATGAAATGGAAAATAAACCACAGACATTAGTATTAGCCATTTATTTCTTTTATTTGGTCAAACTATCATCGCTTATGTTCTAAATAGTGTGAGTTCAATATCCGCGCGACACATATTATGTAATAACAGAATTTTTTTTGATACTGCTTGATTTAAAGTCCATTTTAGCTCTTTGTATAGTTTTACAACACACATGAAAAAACCTTACAGACATATATTTAAAGAAACATATTTTGCTCTTTACGGTATTAGTCAATAAGCAATTAAAAATAATAAACACAGTACACACAAGTAATAAATGATATTAACTACATCTATATATAGATTTTCGACATATTCTCTATGGGGTAAGCAGAGATACAAGATACATTATGTAATATAACAGAAATAGAATTGTAAAATTACACCAAAATAACCTTCAACCGAAATTCTGTCTAAACAACAAAATTTCCAAAGCAACCACTATTAAAATATTTCATAACACTGTCAAACAGTTAGCAACTACTTACACAAGTAGTATCAAGGCTGTGTTTGGCAACGTCGTGTCGCAAGCAACATCAAGCAACATCTTGCGACAAGCGAGCGAATCACTCGACATTACGCGGCAGGATTGTGACGAAAACAATTAAAAACAACACTGAATGGAGACAACCTTTGCTCATCAGTACCTTGTATTTTATAAATAAGCATATGACCCAGAGGATAAGCTGTTACTCTAGCCTTAGATCTTATCTTATCTTATCTTGTGTGGGGTCAGTCAGTACAGACCAGCGACACTTCGACCCAGTGGGATCTTTTGTGTCGACTTCCCCAATAACGACTGCCATAGATGTTCATGGCAGCCGGGACCGACGGCTTAACGTGCTCTCCGAGGCACGAAGCAGGCGATAATTGTCAATCAATACGCACATCATTTCGAAAAGTCATATAACTTCCGAAAGTCAGAAGTGCGCGACGTGGGTTCGAACCCGAGACCCTCTGCATTGCAATCTGTTGGTCTCCCCACTGAGCTATCGCTGCTCTCAAGCCTTAGATCGCTTGTAATACCAGCCAAAAGAGAGACTTAACTGTTTAAGTTCTTGATAACGAAGCAAAACATATTTTAAATATTTCACTCAAATTACACTTAGACTCAATACTAGTATTTGTGAAAAACATACATTTTTGTCCCGTGTAGGAATCGAACCTATAAAACTCACCGCAGTGACGCCGCCGAGACGATGCACGGATGGCGTATAGTATAAGTACACGACTATGCCATCCGTGCTAACAATACAAGTATATAAAATATGATCCGCTTAATGGTAAGCTCTTACCATAGCCTAAGATTACTATTAATACCAGCGAAAAATGAAACAGTGAGCAGCAATTGTGTAGTCGCCTGGCTATTCTGGACGGCAATTACTACTTACCATCAGGTGGACCGCTGTCTCGTCTACCACTAAAGGCACACTGATGTTAATACATAAGTAAGTAGGATTCTAGAATTAATGTTCGCAGTTACGTCAGCACTTTTTTTTTGTTTTATATTTTTTTAATTTTACTTCTTAATGTTTGCATGCCTAACGTAAGGCAGATTGTAAAAGGTACAACAAAAAAAAATTTATCATCAATATTTCATGTACCTACTTTCTGTGCAAATAAATAATTATTAATATGTTTTAATATTTTTAAGTCTCACATAATAACGGAAGAGTATTTCAAACACTGTCGAAGAATTTCATTTATTTAATAATTTACTGTATGGACTCCTTAAAGTAAAGCAACCACCGCATGCATAATACATATAATATTTGAATAACCCAGTGATATATTAAACATTTGTTAAAATTAATTAATTACATATTAATTATCGATTATACATTTTAAAGCTTTTCGGAAGCAATAACTGGTGTCATTGAAAACATCGATTAAGTCGGAACATTCATTTGCTTGTTCTATGATACGGAATGATGATGATTTATGATGCAGAATGAGCCCCTAATACAGTCCATCTAAATGGAGGATAGAAGAGTCTGATTTGTCATTTTATAATCAACACGGCTACTTCGCAAAGGGTTTGCTGCAATCTTGTAATATATCTCTCGCTTCAAGCAAGCGAGAAAGATAAGCATATTACAGTAAACACCATTAAAGTTTGCGCAACTTGGCTATCGAACTCAGAACCTCATCATCAACCGGAAACGAAAACCCACGTTCAAATCTGTTATTCCTAACACTATCCCTAGTTGGCTTTGTCAGAAAATACAACAAAACTTTGACCGAGACCGACTCGGGAATCGAACCCAAGACCACATGACTAACCGCAAAAGCAAACCCATGCCACGGTCAAATCTGTTATTCCTAACACCTACGTCTTTACGGCTTTGAATAGTAATCTATTCGTAGACGTATTTCGTTTTATTTCAGTTCAATGCGTTAATATTATAACACTTTTAATTTCTATATCTAATCCTCACAAACACCTACTCACCTTCTTGGATTTGGCCGTCAGGTATTGGATGGAAGGGTTTCTAGTCTGTGTTATTGCGGTGTATTTCAACACTGCAGGCATCTTGAGGTCCTGCTTTGTATTTATATTATATTCCTTAGTCCTATAACAAAACAGGTTTGTTTTTGATTACCTACTTTAAACTTATCTTATATTGTTTTTCTTTGTTTTTTAATTTCAATTCTTGCATTTTTATTACCCATATATATTATTCAATTGACAATTTAAATATGTACAAAGTTGTTAAGTGTTCAAATAAGATGACTGTTCTGATTACCTTTCATTGTTGACATGCTCTGTGATCTGGTTGCTTATGTCACTGCGCATTAGTTTTGTTCACAATTCCTAGAATTGCTGGCATCGCGCGTACAATAGGTCGGATGCGACATAGGTACCTATATCACACTGACGCTTACTTTAAAAAATACACTCAAATGTTCATGTTATATTATCTTACTCCACACTTTTTTACAATATTTAGTAATTATGTTTATATATTATTTACACGTATATTTACTTATTTAAGTATATTTTATTTTATATGTTTAGACACTAGGCGCCGGCGTCACCAAATTGGATTTCGCAGAATACCAGTGTTGCGATTTTACAATCGCAACGTACGCTGAGCGATGTCCAAATTTTTGCACTGATGGGACACACATTTTTGCATTTATTTCTATTTGTGTTGAACTATAATTATAATACTTTTATTTTATTATTGTTTGTATCGCTGCACACTGACAATTTGACGTAACCTTGACCTGAATGTAGGCAGTTTCCGTTTGGTTAAGCGGAAGGTGTGGTGTTGCCAGTGAGCAGAGATTTTAATTTATAGTGTATATTTTTTTTTTATTTTTTTTATTATTGTTATATTTTTTTTTTATTTTGTATACTTTTGGTTTTTATTCTTTGATTTAGTTTTTTTGATTTCTTAGTGTTTTGCGTGTGCCCTTGTGTGCCAAAATAAATATTTTTCGTTCTTTCTTTCTTTCTAGATATTGTTTGTTCTTTCTAACCTAAATTCAATCTCTTTGATATAAAGATAACTCTCGCATTAACGAATATGACTCTATCGTAGCGGAATTTAATAGGAGATAAACACCGAGACCCAGAAAAGCTATCTGTGGATTGTATAAATATTTGCTCACCCATAACATGTGGGACGAGATGAACTTATAAATTAAACTATATTAATGTCACACATAATAATAATAATGTCCTCCTGTCCGAATTTCGGTTACGGTGGCCAATCGTAACGGAGAATGGCCATCGGCGCAGGAGATATTATAGTGCACAAGTGTGTGCGCAAATACAAGTGCACTCTCTGTTCCCTAACTCTCATGATCCGATGAGACGAATAATCCGACACGAACGGAGAGAGATCAAGCGCAGGACCAACGGCTTTACGTGCTTTCCGAGGCACAGGGGTGTCTAACAGCGCCAACTTCCTAACTCCGGGCTCGTATTGAGATTTCTTAACAGAAAAACCCAATAACTTTTTGTTGGCCCGACCCGGGATTCGAACCTGAGACCTCATGCACAGCAGTCGCATTCACTACCGCTGCGCCACGGAAGCAGTACATATATAGTGCCACGCCTGAATCCCCCAAAAGGATAGGAATGAATGAATGAATGAATGAATGATCTCTTTATTAGACACACACATAGTACAGAATATAACATGTAATACAACAGAATGTGCCTAAAAGGCTTCAGCTCAACCTATGCTGTAGATGACCCTAGCGCTAATTTTCAGCTGAAGCCTACGAGTGACCCACGAACGAACGTACAGAATTATAATGCAATTAAAAGATTAAATAGGTAATATAAAAATAAATAAAAGGAGAATAATGTTGCACGATTAAATAAATAATATTAAAATACACATTTTTTTAGTAATAGGTACATACATAAGATTATTTATGACCAGAGGCATTTAGTAGATCATCTATACTAATATTATAAAGTTGAAGAGTTTGCTTGTTTGGTTGAACGCGTTAATCTCAGGAACTACTGGTTCGAATTGAAAAATAATTTCAGTGTTGGATAGCCCATTTATCGAGGAAGGCTATAGGTTATATAACATCACGCTACGACCAACAGGAGCAGAGCATAAATGGAAAATGTTGCAAAAACGGGGCAAATTATCTTATGTGAAGCAGACGAAGTTGCGCGGGCCAGCTAGTCTATACTAATATTATAAAGCTGATGAGTTTGTTTGTTTGATTGAACGGGCTTATCTCAGAAACTACTGGTTCGAATTGAAGAATTCTTTTAGTGTTGCTATCCAACACAAAAATATTTTTCCAATTCGCACCAGTAGTTTCTGAGATTAACGCGTTCAACCAAACAAACAAACTCTTCAGCTTTATAATATTAGTTTAGATTTAGAAACTGTTACACTATTATTACTATTAAACTTTAAACATTTTAAGTTAATTAAATTATTAAAACTTATTATATTTAAGTTTACACTTCCCCCGTTAAGGTTGCTTTTCAGCAGCCATGATCACGGGGAGACTAAGATGGTAGTTGTCTTAATGTTCCAATGTAGTTCAAAGTACCCGAACATAATTTAAATAGTTTTATTAATTTAATTAGCTTAAAATTAATAAAGTTTAAAAGCAGTAGTAGTGTAACAGTTTCTAAATTATGTAATAAAGTGTCAAATAAACAACGCGATAAAATTCGTATAAAGTAGTTTAATTTCAATGAATACCATTCGCGTAAGCAGAATACAATATTATACACTTTTACCTACTCCTCCGGGAATATAGACTATGTAAGTATGTTATCAGTAAGACGATAGTTATCACGTGAAAGTGATAACGCTGGCGTGACCTCGATTGAACGAAATAGCGTGTTAATGAACCTTTTATCACGCTGATTACATCAAATCGTTTACTAGGTGTATAATAATGCGAAAAGAAAACATGTTTTTCTTGTTCTATCGCAATTTTAACTAATATTGTGTAATCGTTATTGTGGATAAGCCCATGGTGTAATTTGACTGCGATATAACAATCGCACTCAAAGCATAACTGTACAGCGGGCTAATCACGGTCACAGGTTTTTAGTTCACCTTTGAGCTTTTTTTATACAAATCTAAGGTGGTAAACAAGCATTCGGCCCACCTGATGGTAAGTTGTCACCGTAGCCTATAGACGCCTGCAACACCAGAGGCATCACTTGCACGTTGCCGACCCTTTAGGAAAAGAAGTGGGAAGGAGAAGGAGCGTGAAGGGAAAAAGAGGGTGATTGGGGCTCCGGCACTCTGACTCATCGAACGAAACAGAATAGTAGGAATATTGCTATTTGACGTCGATATTCTGTGAGAGGGTAGTCCTTCCCTGGTCGAACCGGCACATTCCTGCTGAAATTAGCGAGGATTTACTACCTATGAAAATAAGCTTGTCAAAGTTGGAGAATTTTCAGCAGCAGGCCCAGTCTGCGTTTTTCTTTAGACAACTATATTTTACAGTACAATCATTCAAACAACGGAACTAAACACCCAGTATCGAAACAAGAATATAAAAGGCGAACAAAAAGAAAATAAATTCTTCGGTGTCGGTTGGGATTGAACTCATTACACTTGGCGCAGGCGAGGCGACTACTTACACCACTTCGCCATTCGTGCAGTCATAATTATGACGAATCTAGATTCTTAATTTGTCAGTCTCGATGGCGTAGTGGTTTGTGTAACCGACTGCCACGCCTGAGTTCGCGGGTTCGATTCCCGCACAAGACAAATATTTGTGTGCATGAACATGGATGTTTGTCTTGGTCTGGGTGTTTCTATGTATAATAATATGTATGTACTTACAAAAAAAAAAGACGTATGTATGTATGTTTATCCATTGTTTAGTACCCATAGTACAAGCTCTGCTTAGTTTGGGCTAGATGGTGTTGTTTGTATGTGGCAGAATATTATTATATTATTATATTAATTACGACATGTCACTATTGGACCTTCACGGTCCTTAAACCAAGCCTTTTGAGCATATAGGCGTAAAACTATTATGACCTAAACCCATGCTTAACGAAATGTGGGTGCAATACGCTTTGCTTACCCCTTTAGGGATACGCTAAGCCGATAAGTAAGCTCGTTAACTAAATAAGCTAATGATTATAGCGACTTTCCCGACCGTTAAGTATAGTTCATGTTAGCACGCGACGCCTAATGGTTAGCATTCAAGTTAATGGTTATTGCTACCAAAGAAAATAGGCCTTGAAAACTATGCTGTTGTTATCATGATCGTGAAGAGGCGATGGCTCAGTGGTTAAAGTATAGGACTTGCAATTAACAGGTTATAGGTTCAAGCCTTACCCATTATACATCCCATGTGAAATATCACAAAGTATTTCTTTCTTTAAAAATACTTTTTGGAAGTATATCGTGAGGAAACCTACACGTTTGAGAGTTCTCGTTAATGTGTCTTTAACCCACACACTGGTCCAGCGTGGTGGACTATGGCCTAATCCTTTTCATACTGAATAGAGGCCTATGCCCAGCAGTGGGACAGCATATATGTATACAGGGCTAGGAATATCATCCTTACGAATATTACAAAATCCGAATGTGAGTTTGTTTAATTGTTACGCTCCCATGCCTTAGCCCACCTTTCATGCAGAAATAAGTACTATTCTATCTATTCTAAAATATTTTAAAGAAGAATTATATAATGTTTTGTTTGTTTGTAAGGATTTATCTCAAAAATTACTCAACCGATTTTCAAACATTCTTGCACCATTAAAAAATGTGCTTCCTAGGATATTTTGACAACTCCACGCTTTATTACATTAAAATGATTAAATTATTTTCTATTTTTTTTAGATTAGATTTTTTATAAAGCGTGTTTTTTAGTTTTTTAAACTATTATTTATTTTTACATTTTTTTATATTTTCTAAATTATTGTATTGTCGTCGGTCCTCGATAAGTGTGCAAAGTTTCAAATCAATCCGTCGGTTTGAAAGAGATGAAAATCACGTTCAAAGATTCCGTTACATAGATACATAAAAACCAAGTTAATAAAAGCGTATTAAAATAAATAAAATGGCGTTGTTTCGTGCACCTCAATGATACAGCGGTAGGAAAAGCAAGTAATGTGCATGAGGCTTAAAAAAAAGTGTTAAAAAGCTATATCACCAACATAGGCTATATTTTATATAAAAATTTACTGTTCCTAACATAACCTACTGCTATGAGATCGAAACCGCAAGCAAAAGCTAGTAATACATAAATATGTGGTATTTAAAACCATAGTTACCAAAATGTATGTGTAATAAACATCGACCTACCCCTTTGGGGGATATAGGGCTCAGGCTATGTAGGCAATAAGGTGGCAAACAAGCATATGACCCACCTGATAGTAAGTGGTCACCGTGACCTATGAACGCCTGCAACACCACAGGCATCACTTGCGCGTTACCGACCCTTTAGGAAAGGAAGTGGGAAGGAGAAGGAGTGAGAAGGGGGAAAGAGAGTGATTGGGCCTCCGGCATTCTCACTCACCGAACGAAACACAGCAGTAGCAATACTGCTAATTCACGTCGATATTCTGTGAGAGGGTAGTCCTTCCCCGGTTAAGCCAGCCCATTCATGCTGAAATAAGCGAGGCTCTACTACTTGCGATATATTTCAATGCAGAATTTAATATTACGCAATAGCCTTAAATGAAAAAAGTATTTTTTTGTTCTATAGACATTATCTTTGCACAAAATTGAGGCCAGTCTGATTACTTAATAATACATTTTTATCTATGACGGCTATTCAGTGCAGACAGATAAAAGAATTGTGATTATCTTGAACTAAATACATATATATACACGGCTATATAACGAAGGGTAGGCAGAGATGTGTAATATCTACGTTTTGGCAACTATTAACTATATATTATACTAGATGTGCCCGCGGTTTCACCCGCGTTTATGATTACTGCGCCGCTCCCGTGGGTCGTAGCGTGACGTTATATAGCCAATAAACCTTCCTCGATAAATAAGCTATCCAATAATAAAATGTTTTTCAATTCGAACCAGTAGTTTCTGAGGTTGACGCGCAACGTTCAACCAAACAAACAAACTCTTCAGCTTTATAATATTAGTATAGATGATAGGTATCTTCTGCCCTATAACCTGTCTCACTGCTGAGCATACATTGTAATATTCATTATAGGTCCACGTAATTAAGGTTCAGTCTTTTGTTGTCTGCTAGGTATATTTTCAGACCTTTCTACTGAAAATTCAAATCAAAATCAAAATCAAAATAAATTTATTCAAATTAGGTTACAAGGTAACACTTATGAATGTCAAAGTTACACGCAATTTTTTTCCTGTGAATTTACATTTACTGCCACGTTCAGCAAAGCAAGGGTCTGTAGGGCTCATGAGAAGAACGGGCAAGAAACTCATAAATAAATTATATCCCTAAAAGCGAAGACAAAAAGATGTATAACAGTCCCATTCAGCCAGCTATGGTTTTAGGCCCCGTATATTATAGAGCCTATTGCCTTTTATTAGACGCCATTAAAAATATTTATTTACGGAGCCACAAAAATTTTCATGACAGAAAATACAACACAATTTTCCCCTAATTGAACCCTGTACCACCAGATCAGTTGTGTTATAGAGCCAAAACATAATGTTATCTACCAATTATACAATCAACACAAAAATACCTTGTCCAATCTGGGCATCGAAGCTTGTACCACACGATGCCTTTAACTATAAAGGCGATGGCACTAACGAGGCAATGGAGCTAACTCCAATGATAAAGTTCAACGGATCAAAATAAAAGCCGTATCTAGAGGTCAAACTAATATAACGATTACTCGAAACAACTTGAGCGCCATCTACGCTCTTTCGCATGTGAAAATATTAAAAATCACAATGACCAGCAACAAAGGCCCCTAACCTCCTTATTAACGCACAAAAAAAGGGTTTTCACAGCTCAACTTATATTAGCCAAACAATACTGTTCATAGAATTGTGCAATAAATGTACCGCCGAAAATTCGCCGGTCGACGACCTCCGATACTTACACACACATACAAACGGCGTACGTCACAGATACTCCTATTGTGTATACGTATACGCACGCACACAGCCACAAGCGTGTGTATATAGGCTGAAAATGAGGTGTGTATGTGTGCCTGGCGTACTAATGGGGACAAATGGGATAGCGGCAAGTTTTTAATTTACAGATAAATTTGTTCACGATTATATATAATGTACGCAACTCTATTTTTCGAGGTTATGTACTTAAATCCATGACGGATGTTCAAGATTGCACGGATGGCTTGTTGATTTAAGTTGTCGACTCGCCATTGCCAATATTATAGGTGTTGTGGGTTCTATCCGTGTTCAGGACTAAAATTTGTGTGATACACAATTGCTTGTTCTGAGTATGGGTGTTCTTTGTCCGTTGTTTCAATGTTTGCAAAGTCGCTCGTGACACATGATTTATTAATATATAAAAAGATCAAACTTCAATTTATTTATTGTTCAATTTAATGGTGAAAAAAAATATCGAGAGGAAATGTGCATGTCTGAGAGTTCTTCATAATTTTCTCGAAGATGTGTGAAGTCTACCAAAGCAGCCAGCTTTCTAGACTAACCCTTTTTAATACTAAAACGGGGTCCGTGCCTAGCAGTGGGAAACTTCATAATCAGTGCTGATATTATTTTTTATATACGTAGTCTTACGCTAATATGTCCGAAGGGGTAGACAGCGGTGTTTTGCACTCACTTTTTGCTGGCTATGTGTTTAGGTCCACCGTAACATAGGGTGGACCTATACCTACCACACTCCTGTGTTACTACCGAGAATTTCGTGACACAAAAACCTAATAAAACTTTACCCGACCGGGGCATCGAAGCCAATACTTTATGCACGGCAGTCGCACACACTACCGGTGTGCCAACTTAGCAGTTATAAGTACAATATCGCTATCTGCATTTTTTATTTTATGTAATTTTTATCTTGTAGTTTTTTGATAAACAAAACTTCATACTGGCTAATTTTCAGTATGAGGGATAAAATCCTATTGATAAGGAATGATTAGATGACTGATTCAGTGCCGCAGCGATAGCGAAAAGAACTATTAAGCATGAGGTCTTAGGTTTGTATCCTGAGTGTGACAAAGTTTTATAGGGTTTTCTGACATGTAATAAAGCTGCTTGTAGTCTAACTATTAGAGTTGTGGGTCCGAATCCGACACGGGACAAAAATTTATATGATTCACAAATGGTCGTTCCGAGTCTGTATATCCTTTGTTTGAATGTTTGTAAAGCCTCCCGCGACACAGGATGTATTATTAAAAAAAACATGCGGGGCAGTCTTTGGGGACTGCCGATAGAAGTGAAAACTAAGTAACTAGCGTGCGGTGACGATGACGCGAGTATCACCCTTTTTGTTCACCCAAAAAGTTCACATATATACACAGTATACATATAGCTCATGAAAAGCGTTTGGTGACGATGACGTGAGTTCCATGATTTTTTCCAAAAAGTGCTCAACGCGCCTAAAGAAGCCTTCACTTCAAAAAATAGGTATGTCTTCTATTACGTCAAATCATAGTTTTTGAAAAGTGGGTCTAATACACTTCTTTATCTCTTTGCGGACTGACATAAAGCACTCATAAATTCATTTCATACGTATGTAACTATGTTCTTATCGCATGTTTACTTGATAAACATTACAATACATAAATGTGACGGAATTAGAAACAAGTGCTTAATTATAATTAGATAGTAAGTGCTTGTGTACTTAATTAGCCGAATATCTGTAATTTTGGTTGTCATAGTTAATCTTATACATAGACACTTGCCTGTTTTCCAGAAGGGTAAGCAGAGACTATGGATTTTTAATTGCTACGATCCTTGCTTAATTCGATGTTTTATGTATATTTGCTGAAAAATTACTACTAGTACGTTTTTAGTAGCAGTTATTACTATAAGTAAATTTTTAGTTCAGCTATTGAAAATTGCAAATATATTTTCACTCGCTACGAACCTCGAAGGCGTAGTGGTTAGTGTAACCGACTGCTACGCCTGAGGTCGCGGGTTCGATTCCCGCACAAGTCAAACATTTGTGTGCATGAACATGGATGCTTGACTTGATCTGGGTGTTTATATGTATAATATGTATGTATTTACAAAAAAAATATTATATATGTATGTTTATCCATTGTCTTGTACCCATAGTACAAGCTCTGCTTAGTTTGGCCTAGATGGTGTTGTGTGTATGTGGCAGAATATTTATTGAATATTTATATTTATTACATTCTATAGACACGTTGTATGTTTGCTACGTCAAAAATGTGGCTTGTCGTAAAGTCCCGGATACGACTCCCGGATCTAATAAAATGTTATTTTCATTAGTTTTCAGTATTAGTAAATTTTCAGTATTAGTAGTAGTCCCAGTTCAGACATAGGTACATATACTACAAAAAAAAATGGTTCAATTACCCGATCCGGGCACGAAACCTAAATCAAAACAAATGGTTCAATGTATTAATCTTACAAATACTACTCTCAAAATAAACCTTTCACATAGAAACTAAAATATAATATAACAAAACAACAGTCTAATTTTATAACTACACAATCCCAGTTACGTATCACGTCGTAAGCAGCGTGATATAGTGATCACGCCGTAATACATCACGAGTTAGTGATCTCTACGTCACTGCAAAGGTCGTCTCCCTGTCTAATTCGGCGGGTTGATGACCTTCTTAGTTGTGTACCCTCCAGGCATTGATCCCGCTACCTTGAGTCGTGTGATGTCATGGGAGTAGACTATCGAGTAAGAATTATAATAAATCGAGTGAGAATTAAGTCGCAGCGGCACACCGGTGGCCAGAGACAGTAGAATTATAATTTCTTTTTTTTACCTACACGCAACACCATATACCCAAACTAAGCAGAGCTTGTACTATAGGTACTAGACAATGGATAAACATACATATATACTAATTTTTTTTGTAAACACATGCATATTAGGTATACATAGAAACACCCCGACCAACTCAAACATCCATGTCCATCCATGCACACAAATGTTTGACTTGTGCGGGAATCGAACCCGCGACCTCAGGCGTGGCAATCGGTTACATTAACAACTACGCCATCAAGACCGAGGAATTACGTCTGGTATTCTTATACTTATTAGATTAATTGACTCGATGGTTCAGCGGTTGTGAATACGACTGCTGTATGAAGTCTTGTTTTCATTAGAAGACACTAGTCACCGGTGTGCCGGTGCGACTCAATAGATTATTCAACATTAACATTGTGTGATTCGTGTGAGTCGGTGGTTTCAGTGGTTGCGATTACGACTGCTGTGTGTAAAGTCTCGGGTTCGATACCCAAACAAAGTGTGTTTGATTATAACTATCAGGAAATTTATAGTACCAGAAATGCTATGGTCGGTAGGCAACAGGCTCGTTCGTATTTTATGAGACCTTAAACCATACTTATTGAAAGTGGGTGTAATTCACCACAGCTTATTCTTTCAGGGATATAATATGTAGGTAGGTTTGACGATGTTTGTATGCGGTTAGTTGAGTTCCTAGGTTCGTGTTGCGGTTAAATTAGGAAATTCGCTGTTGTATTAAAGGTTTTAGTTGCTATGCGAACCAAAAGAAAAGATTTTCTATAGCATAACATTGTTGGGGATCGTGAGGGGTCGGGTTCGATTTCTTGCTTGAGCAAAGCGATATTGGTCATTATTGCTAGAGTATTAATTCTTAAAAGTGACATTGAATTTTGATGTACGCCCGGTAGACGGTAGACACGATCTCTAAATTAAGATATAGGGTAAAGCCCCAGGTCCCTAGATCCAGAACCTGGTCCTGGCTCCAATAATACATTGGGTATAATAATTACGATAGTACTGATAGACACTGAATATCAGCATCGTATTTAAAAATGTATATAAATAGTAATATGCTCGCTACTTGCTATTTTGGACCTATATATATCTGAGGTTATGCCCATATAACATATATCCTTACTAATATTATAAACGCCAAAGTTTGTATGGATGTATGGATGTTTGTTACTCTTTCACGAAAAAACTACCGGATCGATTGCGATGAAACTTGGTATGTAGATAGCTGGAGACACACATAGGCTTTTTATCCCGATATTCCCACGGGAACAGGTCTTACGCGGGTGTAACCGCGGGGATAAACTAGTATATAATATACTGGTAAGCAGCCTGCTTACCCTTTTAGAAATATAGGTTCGAGACTACATATGTATGTATATACAAACATAACTTTATATAATATTGTCTTCTGTTTACGCGAATGTTATTCATTGAAATTAAACTACTATATACGGATTTTATCGCGTTGTTTATTTATCACTGTATTACAAAATTTTGAAAATATTACTCTACTACTACTATTGATTTTATTTGACTAATTTATAAGCTAATAAAATTATTTAAACTATTAAATCTATTTATTTTTGGTTTACACTTTCCCCGACGTTTCGGGTGCTTTTCAGCAGCCATGGTCACGGGGAGACTAAGATGGTAGTTGTCTCAATGTTCCAGTGTAGTTATTTCAAAGTACCTGAACATAATTTAATTATTGGTGTTTCTATTTACGCAGAATGAGCTCAAAGTATCATGAAGTCTAGCTGTGGTTTGTTTCTTCTTGGGTTTGACTATTTGAAGTACTGGATCCCAAGCTGGTGGTACATTCCAACCATCTTCTCTATTGAAATTGGGATGTTTTTTAATTTCAATAGCCTCGCGAAGCATCCTTGGCAGGAATCGGTGTTCTTTAGCGAGAATCTGTGGTTTGTCAAATCTCAGGTAGTGGTTGGTCCCCTGTTGTACGTGTTCATACACAGCAGACTTCAACGAGCGTTTGTGTTTTACGTCAGCTATGTGTTCTTTTATGCGGGTGCCTATGCTTCTCTTGGTTTGACCAATGTATGAGAGTCCGCAGTCACAATCTATTTTATAGACCCCTGCATCTTGTAAAGGTAATTGGCACTTGACGGATGGTAAAAATTGACTTATCTTCGTTGGCGGCTTGAAGTATGTGTTGATTGAAGCTCGCTTCAAGATGTAGCCAATCTTGTCAGTGACACCCCTTACATAAGGCAGTATAGCAGGCTGGCGCTCGACTGTGGCTAGAGACTGTGGCGGGAACTTTATAAACTAACTTTATAAAGTTATTTGTTTAAAAGCCGGCTGAAGGATAATTTATTACTAAAAAAATATATATGGTCAGCCCGTAGAGATTTGATCAATTTAACTTTTTGGTCCGAATATACCGATTTTTCTTGGCAGATTCAATTTCTAGCTGCAGGGGGTCCACCGGAAACCAGCAAAATTTTGAAAGTGGTCTTTGACAAAAAGAAGTCTGATAACCTCTGCTCTAGATAAACTATAATAGTTCACGTCTTTATTACATCGGATGGGATTCAAACCCACAGCCTCACAAGTCTTATATACGAAGCTCAACTGTCCAAATGGTGCAGTGGCTTAAATGGTCGTCTCGCTACTGTCACTGGTCCAAGTGTTGTAGGTTCTAATCCCCCACGGTACAAAAAATTGTGTAATCCACAAATGGTAGTTCCGAGGCTGGGTGATCTTTGTGTCTGTTGTTTGAATGTTTGTAAAACATGGAACTGTGTTTAAAAGAAACAACAACTTGTTACCCTACTGCCCACCCTCTAGACGATATAAAGTCAAGCCTGCCATTGGTCTACTGCCGCTTAATCTCTGCTTACCCCTTCAAAAAATAAAGTCGCAATGTTACATAACTTTTATACGTGATATATCATAACGTGACGGTATCATGATACCAAATATGTGTCATTTGACAGTTCATTCACCCGCGCCCATCGCTCATCTTCGTGCGATGAACTCGAAAACATCATCTCATTTCCGAGTATGTTCTTTTTTTTTGTGGCCTCATAGTGATCCTGCCTTCATTCGGTGATTAGTGAACGATTTACAAGGTGTAATACCGTGTAAATTAATTACTTGGTTATTTTATATGTAACTTTTTATTAGGAATTTAATCCGAACTGTAATAATATCAGCCTTGTATTATACTGTCCCACTGCTGGACATGGGCCTCTTTTCAGTTTGAGAAGAGTTAGGCCATCACCATGGCTCCACGCTGGCCCAGTGCAGGTTGGCAGACTTCACATATCTTCGAGAACATTATGAAGAACTCTCAGACATGCAGGTGTCCTCACGATGTTTTCTTCGCGATAATTAACTAGTTAATACGCACATAACTTCGAAAAGTCCGAGATGCGTGATTAGGAATCGAACTCGAGACCTCTGCGTGGCAGTCCAACGGTCACTCACTAGGCTATAGCTCCAGTAGAGGTCTCTAGTTCACATCTCTGACTTTTCGAAGTTATGTGCGTATTAAATACTTAATTATCGCTCGCTTTAACGGTGAAGGAAAACATTGTGAGGAAACCTGCATGTTTAAAAGTTCTACATAATGTTCTCTATGATATGTGAAGCCACTGCCAACGCGCACTGGGCCAGCGTGGTGGACTATGGCCTAACCCTTCTCGCATTGAGAAAAGACTCGTGACCAGCAGGACAATTTAATACAGGGCTGACATTATTTTTATATTATATTCTTCTTCTCCCTAGCCTTTATTATTCCCAAGTCACTTGGGGTCGGCTTTTCTGGTCTAACCGGATTTGACTGGATATCAGTTTTTACACGGAGCGGCTGCCACCTGACCTCCGCAACCCGAAAGCTAAAGATAGCCTAAGGCTAGACCAGTGTCAGGATATTATAGGGCACTGACTTCCTAATAACGACTGCCATAGATGTTCATGACAGCCGGGACCGACAGCTTAACGTGCTCTCCGAAGCACGGAGCAGGCGATAATTGTCAATCAATACGCACATAATTTTGAAAATTCATATAGCTTCCAAAAGTTAGAATATCACGACGTGGGTTCGAACCCGAGACCCTCTGCTTTGCAGTCTGTTGGTCTCCCCACTGAGCTATCGCTGATCTATTTATATTATATTATATACATTTAATAAATCAAATATAGGTAGTGACTAAAATATTATATTCTACATGACACTTTGCTCGGCCCGGAAAGTAAACCCAAGACCTACTCACGTTTTTATAAGTAAGTATCGCCCGTTTTTATCACCCGATTTGTGTCGCCAAGTATTTTACAAACATTCAAACGATGGACACAAGGAACATCCAGTTTCAGAACAACCATTTGTGGACCACACAATTTTTGTCCCGTATGGGATTCGAACCCAACACTCGGCGTAGTAGCAGAGGCGAGACAGCTACTTAAACCACTATGCCATCCGTACTGACTATGTATTGAAGAATATTTTATGTTGTAACCTTCAGGCCTTTAAGTTTTCCTTATTGAATTGTAATATTATTACATGCAAATAATTCCGGTAATATAATTAAATTATGTAGCATTAAAATTATGCTAAACCGCAGGCTTTGGCCTAAATATGATTTCATTGCTAGCTATGGGGAAAAGTGATCAATAATTCATTATTTTGTCTCACGTGTATGCGAATGTTATGTAAATTGAAATTAAAGTCCTTTTTACGGATATTATTATGGTTTATTTTAAAACACTACTTTAAGATATTTTTCGAATTATAATATAATATTCTATCACATACACACAACACCATCTAGTCTAAACTAAGCAGAGCTTGTACTATGGGTACTAGACAATGGATAAACATACATATATACTTTTTTTGTAAATACGTATTTATTATACATAGAAACACCCAGACCAAGACAAACATCCATGTTCATGCACACAAATGTTTGACTTGAGCTGGAATCGAACCCGCGACCTCAGGCGTGGCAGTCGGTTACACTGACCACTACGCCATCGAGGCCAGTTATTTAAATTTACACTTCTCCGACATTTTGGTTACTTCTCAGCAGCCATGGTCACAAGAAGACTTAGATGATGGTCGTCTCATTGCCTTGAAGTGTAGTTATTTCAAACTACCCACAACATAATTTTATAATTTGTGTTTCTCTTTACGCAGCATGAGCTAAAAGTATTATGAAGAGTTGCTGTGTTTTGCTTCTTCTTGGATTTAACTAAATTGTTCTCTGGCGAGGGTTCATAAGCATAATAAGCATATTTTTTAAACCTAGTACATATATATACATGAAGCGTGAGACTTTGTAATTAAATAGCTCACCTATATCCTCAAGGAGTTAGACAGAAGAGTATTGCACCCATATTTTGTTATGTATGGTTTTAGGTCTCACGTAATAGACGGCTAATAGAAATCTTTAGAATACTGTAGATTTCCGAAATATTCATTTATTAAAAGAACATTGCTTCGGTCGCATTTTAAATAATTCCTGCGCTGCATTCATATTTTTTTTATTCAAGCAACGGACACTATAAATACTTAACAGAGGGATCGAACCTACAACACTCGATGCTGTGGCAGTTTCGAAGCGACCATTTAAGCCACTACGCCATACCAAGCTACATCTGTAGTCTATTTTTAATACGCTTTTATTAGCATCGTACGAATGTTAGTATGTATGTAACTGAAACATTGAACATGATTTTGACCCCCTTCAAAACGTCGGATTAATTATTATTGGCATACTTTTCAAGGACCGACGACAATACAATAATTTAGAGAAAATTTAAATAAAATTAAAAGTAAATAATAGTTTATAAAAACTAAAAAACACGCTTAATTAAAATGCTTGCTGGGGTGCTTTCTAATATATTTTGATAACCCCCACGCCACGATTTTTTACATAAATATTATTAAATTATTTCTTCTTTTTAGTTTGCGTTTTTAATAAAGCGTGTTTTTTAGTTTTTTAAACTATTATTTATATTTTATTTTATTTTATATATTTTTTCTAAATTATTGTATTGACATCGGTCCTTGATTAGTATAGCATGCTTTTTTTAATATAGCGTGTTTTTTAGTTTCTTTAATCTATTATTTATCTAAACTAGAACAAGTGAGAAACGGCAATGAATTACCGTAAATCTTAGAGTTTGAAAAATGGTATCACGTGACCTTGACCGGTCAGAGGGCAAAGGTCATAGTCATTTCGGGGTATGTCGAATGGCGTTAACCGCGAGTCTCTAGCTCTTACGGTTCTTGAATTGAAAGTTGTATAACAGACAGACGGAAAAAGCTGTTCTAAAGTTTTTTCGAACTCTGAAACTACCAAAGTCGGTGTAATGGACCTCTAGCTACACATACACAAGAAGCCTAAAAAAATATTTAGCACATATCTGCCTACCCATACACAAGGATGACTATAAAACCAACCCAACCGTTTATGCATTACAATCATGATGACATGACGATATTGACATTCCATTAGCCAATATTTTTAAAGTAAGTACTATTGAATATAACAAGCGGTGTTTAATAGCCGAGGGCTTTGACACCTAGGTCGAGTACCTTGTTTTTTTCTATTCAGTATCGGCACCTGACTGGCGACCGTGTTATTAAACATATGTAACTGTTGTTACTCCAAGAGGCCATACTCAGATGTGATGGTACTAACTGTCATCGAGCCAAAAATAACTACCCATCATGGTTTTTTTTTTCAACAATCGTCGTGGGATAGAAGATGCGCCGAATTTCGGTCATGGCGTCCTAACGGAGACTTGCCAACTGCGTAGGAAATATTAGAGCTCCTTCATATAAGTGGTTCTACTACGTAACGTTGACGCAACGCTACGCACACGCCGCTTGTAAAACTGCATATGCGTCGCCCATGCAAGATAGCTTTTTTGTTTAGTTAATTTTCAAGTCTAAGAATGCCAGACATAATTAAAAATCTATTGTGTCTAGCCACCGGTGTGCCGCTGCGACGCAATAGGTTAATAAATGTATTACTACATGGGATAAAAATCAAAATCAAAATATCTTTATTAATTTAGGTCACAAAGTAATACTTATGATAACCAAGGTTACACTTACTAAAACCATAATATGAATTTACATTGAAATTGAACGTTTGCCACGTTCAGCGATCTATTTATTGTAAAACATTTTCTTATTATTGTACTAATTTATAACCGTGAAATGTCTTATACTAGAACTGAAGGTCGTTCAGAATAAATGAAAAAATATAATAACATAAAATAAAAAATAAAAATATATATTAAAAAGTGCAAGCTATATTAGCATAGGATACTTTTGACTGTCTATCTATTAGCATAATTAGTGTTTAATAATAAAACAACAAAAAACCTATGGATTTCATTAATTTATGGTCGTAGTATACAAGAAAGTTATACATGGTAATTAAAAAAAACACATATCTCAGGTAGTAGTTAGGATAGATTTTTTTTCATATTTTTTCTGTACGGCCATCAGTTCCACTATAAGACATTTCTAGGTTATCCATTAATTACCGGACACCCTGTATACATAAAACATGTCACTGCGCTAATGTAACGTATGCGTAACGTTAAGGCAGCTACAACTCGGCATAGTGACAACTTCGTGACATGGCATGCACGCGATAAACGTAGTCTTAGCGCGTCGTCTGCGGTGCACATGCGTTTATTAAACGAAGAAACGCCAGTGTGAAGAGGTTTTTATAAGCCAAAAGAGCATTCTCTTCCTTAACTGTCATTGTTTGATGGGACGATAACCCGATAAAATCAATGATTTAGATTAGGCGTAGGACCAAAGACTTCACCTTCTTTCTAAGACAAGAGGCATGACTCATAATATATCACATGAGCGGAGATTCGGTTAGGTGACCATCGAGGAGTTCTACTCACGGTATCCTTAGCATGCCAAAGAGAGTATTAATACTCATTCCCTAGGTATATCATCTGGGAGCTACATGTTAACCTAGGGAACGAGTGCACCGAAGTCCTCTACAGTACTACGCTTGGCAGCCCCGCTCATAGTTCACTTGTTACCCACGAATGAATTGGTATGACATCGGGTGAACATCACCTTGGTGGCAGCGGTAGTAAATGAGACTGCTGTACGTGAGATCTCGACTTCGATTTTCAGATCGGCTAATTTGTTACTAGATGTTTTAGTCAATGAATTCTCAAGCGTAGCACAGATCGTACCTGGCTTAAGGCAAGTCCTTTAACGTGAGACCTAAGACCATACCTGGAAATGTGGATACAATACTGCCAACCATATTGTTTTGTTTATTTATTACATAATTAAACTATCATCTTTATTTCCCATCCCCAAAAGGGTTGGCAGAGGCATTACGCCTGCTCGCATGCCTCATACACCGCACTAGCTTTTAATACAGCTACACCATCGAGGTGCACAAAACTACGCTATTTTATCTTACTCGTGTTATTTAGAAAAGAACAAGTGTCACTATAGCCTGAAAGCAGTAACTGAACCATTTTATAATAACGAATTGTTTGTTAACAAAAAGTAAAGATAATGGACAGTATAGAGTATTCTTATTCAAAAATGATTCCTCTCTCCTCTATTAAATAGCTGTACCAACAAGGTCCACACCAATATCTCATTAAAAATTATGTAATGGCATAGTAGTTGAAAATTAAACAAATTTGTAACTGTATTTTATAAATTAAAATATACTTATTATTATAATATAATATATTCTACCACATACACACAACACTATCTAGTCCAAACTAAGCAGAGCTTGTACTATGGGTACTAGACAATGGATAAACATACATATATACCTTTTTTTTGTAAATACATACATATTATACATAGAAACACCCAGACCAAGACAAACATCCATGTTCATGCACACAAATATTTGTCTTGTGCGGGAATCGAACCCGCGACCTCAGGCGTGGCAGTCGGTTACACTAACCACCTACGGCATCGAGGCATACATACATGTTCTATAGTAATTAATTGTGATTATAACTATGCTTTCATCGCTACCATAATTATGTATGGAGGAAGATTTCAAAATCTAGCAATGTTTATCGAGTTATGTTGCTGACTGTACATTGTAAAACGCAATAAATTTGATTTCATTTGACATTAAAAATGTAAAATTAGTTTTGTGTACTAAAATCGACCTCGCAACTACGCTCAACCCATCGATTCACAAACCACTACGTTATATTGCAAAACATTTCCGCATTAACCCTCCCACTAACCAGCTAGACGAAACGCTGCGTCACTCCAAACCGCGAGGCGAAGGTCGCTCGGGCACTGACTTGTTGCGTAAGCGGTGACTCAGCGTGCAACGGGTTAACGGCACATGTGCAGAATACTTCGTGATATAACCAGCAGGGTTAGCATTAGAATCAGTTAGGTGTGTGTTTAGTTTAAAAAGCATATACATGATGGCGGAGTGGAAAAAGTTTTTTTATTTATTGCTTTTATCGTTGACAGACTAGGCCCACCTAATAGTAAGCGAGAACCGTGGCTCGTACACATGGCTGTGTTTTCTTAACATTACAGAAGCAATGTCAAAAAAACACAACCAAGTCGCTGCCTACCAGAAGGAAAAGGGGAATGGAGCAGGACGGGGTTTGGGAAGGGAAGGGAAGGGTGATTGGGCCTCCGGCGCTCTCACTCACCGAACGAAACATTAAACAGATACTGTTATTTTACGTCGATCTTCTGTGAGAGTGTGGTACTTCCCCGGTCGAGTCGGCCCATTCATGCTGTAACCAGCGTGGCCATACTATGATACCTGATCTCTGTTACGTGGGTTCGATCCTCATTCGACAAAATATGTTTTTTTTTTTTTATGGTATAGGTTGGCAAACAAGCAGACGGATCGCCTGATGGTAAGCGATTACCGCCGCCCATGGACACCCGCAATCCCAAAGGAGTTACAAGTGCATTGCCAGCCCTTTAAAAAGTAATGAAGGAGGGAAAGGACAAAGGAAAGGATAGGAAAAGGATCGGGGTAACTGGGCCTCCGGCTCTCTCACTCACCAATACGAAACGCAACAGTACAGGTACCGTTACTTCACGCCGGTACTCTGTGTTCGTTGTTTGAATGTTTGTAAAGTCCCCCGCGACACAGGAATAACTAGTGCAGAAGTTATATTTTTAAATAAATAACTACTTTAAACCTAAAACCGATAACGATAGCCTAGTAGGAGACGGTTGGACTACCACGCAGATATCTCGAGTTCGATCCCAAGGCGCGCAACTCTGACTTTTCGAAGTTATGTGCGTATTAAAGAATTATTTACCGCTCGCTTTAACGGTGAACATAACACCTGCATATCTGTGAGTTCTCCATAATGTTCTCGAATATATGTGAAGCCTGCCAAGGCCAGCGTGGTGGACTATGGCCTGACCCTTCTCACAATGAGAAGAGACCAGTGGGACAGTTTAATACAGGGCTGATTTTTATATATATAAATCTTCTGTGCGTGTGTTTGTAATTAAACTCCTCCTAAACGGCTGGACCAATTTTGATGAATTTTTTTGTGTGTTATCAAGTGGATTCGAGAATGATTTAGATTTGGTTTTTTTTTTCGTCTTCGTTGTACGCAGTGTGTACAGGACAACGTCTGTTGGGTCCGCTAGTATTATATAAAACCATAACTAACGAAATCTAAGTGTAATACCCCCATAAACATAAATCTATGTATGTATGTCTCTTTGTTCATCCTAACTAATCTAATCTTAACTAATATTATAAATGCGAACGTGGATTAGTTTGTTTATTTGTTACGCTTTCACGCCTCAACTACTTGACCGATCATCATGAAATTTCGCATACACGTTGTCAGGGGTACAGAAAAAGACCTAGTACCTTTCATCCAGAAAACAGTTCTGTTACTAACCTAACGTACATTTACACGACTAAAGCTTCGTGCAAAAGCTATTAGGTAATTATTAAAGAAAGAAACTATAATTTACGACCACCATTACGCCGTCAATGAATCTCCATATGAGTCAAATGTAATACAATACAAGGTACATGACCTTAAAGTATTCCAAAAACATTTTGCGGAATAGAAAGTCTTTCTACGCGAAAAAGAAAGTTGTAAATTCAAATTGAAAATTCCGTATTACGCACGTCTGTGACACTCAGACAATGTATTTTAAGTTTATTTTCCTTTATTTTCCTCCCGTTGAGTGTATTTTGCACCTATGCATAAGCGCCAAGGCCTTCCTTTCATTTTTTTTGCAAGACATTCAAAGGGTTATATGCTATATTATTCAATGGTATGAATCACGATCATTAGGTTCTGATAGCCTTATTTACAACTCTCGCGCGAGAAACTAATCTTGTGTCGCAAGGGGCTTTAAATCATTAAAAGAACGGTCGCAAAGAGCACACAGACTCGGAACAACGACGCACGGCGACAATGACGAGGTGACTTAAGACTGCGCCGAGCGAAATGTGTCAAAACAGGCGGTCACAGTTAAGTTGATATAATCAACACTTTTTGTTTAATACAAATATAAAATATACATTTACCATAACAATGAATGTGTTTACGATTACTCCGTGTAAAAAACTTAAAATAATTAATATTTTCGCCTACAAAATTACGTAAATTTGCGCGAAAAATGCAAAAACGTAAGCTCGTGTTACGTGATTTTTAGATTATAACAGTAGAAATCTATCCTATTTTGAAATTAAACACTTTATACGGATTTTGTCGCGTTGTTTATACGTTGGTTATAATGCGACAAAATCTGTATAAAGTGTTTATTTTTTATGTATGACATTCGAGTAAACATAAGACAATATTATCTATCCTATTTTACAGCATAAACGAAACAAATAGTTATATTACAATTTTTTCGTCCCAAATATTTAAGTTATTGGTTGACAATAAAGATACATATTTATCAAAAAAGCACTTCAAATCCTCCATACAATTTTACTATGGCGGCCGCGCGCCGATTTCAATATCGAGCTCTGTCATTCAGTCCAACCGCGTTTTCGCTCGGCGCAGTCTTCAAACACTGCATAATACATGCAGTTAAATTTACCCTCTTACAGAAAACTGGCATAAGGATAATAACTCTGTTACTCTGCTTCGCTTGATATGAAGGCTTACATAAGTCCCTCTTCCTTTCCTTTCAGTCTACATTTAATTCCATTTCCTTAGGGCTGACTATAACCTCTTGGTACAGCAAGATTAAGTAACAGTAAACGCTTACCATCATCCGGACTGTATGCTTATTTGTCTAAGTAGTATAAAAAATCAAACTGCTTGCTGTGGTAGCAATGGCACTATAGCATAAGCCTGTGGGAGACCGTTAGGCAAGGCATGTACGTCAAAATTTTTGGAAGTTATGTGCGAAAACCATCTTTCAGATGTTAAAATCGATTGTATCTGGCCACCGGTGTGCCGTCGCGGTTTGAAAGGTTAATTTTTACTAATCGCTCGGTTTGTCAATGAGGGAAAGCATCCTGACGAAACCTGCACGTCTAAGAGTTGTCAAAATTGTTCTCAAAGAAATGTGGAGTCTGCCAACTCGGTCCAGACCGAGTTGGCAGACTCCACATTCAGCGTGATAAGCTCATCCCATTACTGGACACAATAGCAATCTATTGTGTCCAGCAATGGGATAGTTTATATACAGGACTGATAATATACTCATATAGGCTTGCTTTCTGCCTATCCCTTCTTAACGAGCGTAAATTTGTGTCTAAATTTTCCATTATATAGACACAAACTTACGCCTTAATTTAGATTTTATGAGAGTATGCTATCGAATTCGCCACATTTAAAACAAGTGAGAAACGGCAATGAATTGCCGTAAATCTTAAAGTTCGAAAAAATGGTTCAAGTATTATGCAAAGGTCATGTGATACCACGTGACCTTGGAGTCAGAGGTCAAAGGTCGTCATTTCGGGGGTATATCGACGGTGCTGATTCGAATGGCGTTGATCGCGAGTTGAGTTGAAAGTTGTATAACAGAGAGACGGACAAAGCTGTTGTATAAGAGAATTTTTGAACTGTAAAACCAATGACGAAACGCATTTTAGTGCCTACCTACCTACGTCAGTTAACAAAATATATCGGAAATTCTTATGTTAATAAGCCAAAAACGTCAACATTCATTAATATGCATTCGCTTTTATATAAAATCAAGAATCATGATTGCATATTATTATTGAAAGTAATTTGGGTATTAACGAGCCGGTAATATGGGTAATTCTGTGATAGTCGTATTTTATAATGCGTGACTCATCTTTTGAACACATTCGGACTTATATATGTATGTATAATTAAATGTAAGAATGGCGTAGTGGTTTAAACAATCGCCTTGCCAATAGGCACCGAGTATTGTGGGTTCAATTACTGCAAGGGAAAAAAAAATTTGATTCATAAATAGTTGTTACAATTCTGGGTGTTCTTAAAGTCAAAGTCAAAGTCAAAAATAATTTATTCACTTAGGTCACAAAGTAACACTTATGTACGCCAAAGGGGTTAGTGAGTTACATTTACTGAATTTACATTTATGTTAGTTGCAAGGTTCAGGCTTAAGGTTGAGCCTATGAGAAGAAACCTGCAAGAAACTCAAGGCCACTCTTTTAAATCGCAATCAACCTATAATTTCAGTATTTTACTACTCATTTATGTACCAGGTGTTGCAGTCATTATGCCATATGTCAATGTCCATATAAACCTAAATTCTAAAAATAATGAAAAGTTGGTAATATTATGTAAGAAGCATTTGAGGTCTTTATGTCAGATGTTAGAATGTTTATAAATTCCCTGCGACACAAGAAATACTCTTAGTGCAGGAGATGTCTTTTAATTAAAACAATAATAAAAAGTATTATGGGGTCGAACCCCACAAGAGACTAAAATGTGTGTGACCCACAAATAGTTGTTCAGAGACTGGGTATACTTTGTGACTTTATGCTAAATTTGTTGCCAGTAATAAAATATAGCACAATATATAAAAGGCAAGTTCTTTTTATCTTTTTTTTTCTTTTTTGCTCGTCAAAATGACCACACTCCGCCTGATGGTAAGCAGTCGTGTGGTCTAAGAGCAGTGGCCTCCACATCGTCCTCATAGCAGCCGAGGCGATGTTTAGGTCTCTACTTTGACGGCCTGAGAAGGTGCTTAAAGTGAAAATGCTATTTGTTCCCTATTCCGTGGGAATACCGATATATCCGGCCTCTTTATCTTCAGCAGGGGAACCTACATACAAACTTTAGTTAACTAGGTCTTAGCTTGGGTTTTTTATATGTGAGATTAATTTTATAAAATAAGAATATCGCATTGAATTTAGATTTTCCATAGTTGCTTTTTTAAGTGTCAGTAGGCAGTTTCGTCGCTATGTTATGGTCACTAACTACTATAATATGACTTCCTTATCCGTAAGGAATAGACAAGAAACGAAGAGGTACCTGTGAGGTCAAGAATCAGCAAACAATTAGCCCATTAAATTGACTTACTTTATTCCTTGTTTTTATTGTAAATAATTAATTAATCGAATATATATTTACAAATGTATTAAAAAAGATAACATAATTACAAAAACACAAATAATTATAATACTAAATATTTACAAAAATGGTTTAAACATCGTAGAATTCTTCAGCATCTCTGTCAACTGGTAACGTGCCCAGAAGATTGGCAGCATTACCGTGTTGAATGGCAATGCTGATTTTTTGGGCCATGAAAAGACCAGCCTTCTAATCACGCGAAACGTCGATCAGGCGTTTTGCGATTAGCTCATTAAAAATTAATATAAACCGCAGTCGTTAACGGAACGAACACGTTACAATAAAAAATTGAATCTTTACATAAAAAATATTATTTAATTGTTGTGTTCCAAAAATACTATCGGCGACTAACATATGACCTCTTGTGTTCATTAAATTTTTATTTAACTCGGTCGTTGTAGATATTATTATACCTTAAGGTGATTATAGAAATGTGGCTATATAATAATAAATCAATTTCATAACATTTGATTATTTTTGAGTTCGAATACTGTAATAATGAAATTTTGATTTTTATATAAATTTGGTAAATACTAAAATAGTAAAGTAAATTGTGTCAAAGACAGACTGAGTGTAGTATGTATCAATTAAATTTAATACATATATAATTTGCTAAATAAAAAGAAGGGGCAGAATTTAAATTAAATCTATTATCGAAATAAAAACTTTATTTTAATAAACTACAAGAAAACATTGTTTCTTGTACTATAAATCGATATCTTATATTTTCGTCGTCCCTAAGGATTCTATTATTTAGGTATTTTGTCATCTATTATACCTAAACGGATGTTATATACCAACAGTGACTGTCTAAACTCGGTAAAGATTACTTAAAGGCAAAACACAATTTGATAACTTATTTTATTTATGTCATATCAGTCTGCTTCTGAAAATAGAACAAATTTTGCTTGATAGCAACTAGATTGCAGACTGTTTCCAATTAGGTATAGAAACTTCTTTCAGAAGGGTCAACCACTATTGAAAATTAACAGACATTAACTGTAACTTGGAAATCATTGTACTATCTATTATATATCTAATTGTATTGTTTGTTAGACTTAAGTATTTTGTACGCCAATCATTGGCAAAAAACATAAATCTCAATATTGTATTTCTACCATCTTACTATGTACCTACGTTTTACAAAATAAATGATGATTATGATTATTATTATTAATCTATAAAGACATGCCAATATAGTTACGCACTTACACCTTTAAAGGAATAGAGGTAAAGAGGTGTATAGCACGCACATTGCCTCAGTTATATGGCAAGCCTTGCCGACACAGTTCTGCCTTGCTGTCAGCCGAGTACAATTTTAAAATCAGTAAACAGAAAATAATATGGGTTCGATTTCGTTTCGTACAGGACGGACAAGAAACGCTTGAAGCGCAGGAGATGTCTTTACAAAAAAATATTAACTCTTTGCCCAACCCGGGATCCTGATACTTCATATACAGCACTTGTAACCTCTAAAGTAAAGCCACCAAGTGAGAGTAGTAACTTAAACGCAAAAATAATAGACCAATGTTACCCTAAAGAAATGTTTAAAAAGTAAACCATAATCTACTCGTTGCTAAAACAAATCAATTCATTTTATTTGCACGAAATTTGGTACAGATTCGGTGTTATAAAAAAATAATAATTCTTACAATCACCAGTGTAAATTTTACAATAATTTCTTTATTTAAGTTATAAGTATTAATTATAAAATTATAAATATTAAACCAAGTGTTTGTAACTGTTCGATGCCATATTACAGTCATGTTGAACTCAATACGTGTTAACCTAGAATTACTCATTTAGGGTGGTTCACCCTCCATTCACCCCTATGTTTCATACGCGGTATGACTCATTCGCAATATATTACTATACCTATAAACAAATAAGTGGTTTGATGGTATGACTCATTTTCAGGAACTGAATCATACTATACGTAACTTGTATTACATTAGCCCTGTATATGAACTTATTAGACCATAGTCCTTTATACTGGTGGTCCTTTATACCCAGTGTGGATTGGCATACATCACACATTTTTGAGAACATTATGTACAACTCTCAGACATGCACGTTTACTTAGAATTTTTACCTTCATAGTTAAAGAGAGCGATATTTAACTATTTAATACGCACATAACTTCGAAAGGTCAGAGGTGCGTGCCATTGGGTTAAATTCAAGACCGCTGCTTGTTAGTCCAACGGTTTCCCACTATGGCTGTTCTGTTGCTTTTTGATTGCTGTTGATACTATACAAGAAAACAGTCACTATCACTAATGAGCATAGCTGCATTTTCTTCTTTTTTTACTTACTATTTAAACGTCGAAATAAACGCATTAGATATGCATTTTCGGGTTCGCAGAGATAACCTAAGTCAGTTGTTAATGTTGTTTTAATATCTACTAGAATGTATGATATTGAAAAGAAATGTATATCTTAGAAAAATAATATTTACGGATTTTTTTGTCATGGTTTTCCATTGTACAGGGGCTATTTTATGTGACACTTAAATACGACCACACCTAACAGTTACACACTGTAAATTGTTACTTTTCCCGACGTCTTTTTTCATTGCTATCACAATTTTTAGGTTGAGATATCAACAAACGGATCCTTTTCGCTTGAGGTGGAACTAAGATGTATTTCAGAATTCTACAGATACCCGTGTTCCTTCTCTTGCCCTTTACATTCTAGGGCCGCGAGATTCCCTTGCCCGACCTTGAACCAAACCCCGTCACGGTCAATGAGACAGGAAAGTTACACTGCAGAATCGATAAGGCAGTCACCTATGACATAACCATAAAAATTGCCGCTAAAGCATTATACACGAACATAAATTAATAGTCGAATCAACAACCGATATAGCGTCATTTCGGTTCTTTAACCCTGGCCACCAATTATGGCTTAAGGCCATTGGCTTATAGATCCATGATCAGCTTTGGCCTTCAGCCTTGACAAAGACTACGACTTACTTATAATTATGGCTTAATATTACGCAATCGTTTTTCCCTCGAAATCTATTAAGAACATTTCAAAGCAATTTTTTTTTCTTTTCTTTTTTTAAAAGTCAACTTGCGCACTAGGAATACCTGTGTATATAAATATTCCTGTGTCGCGGAGGACTTCTTATCTTATCTTATCTTATCTTGTGTGGGGGCCAGTCAGTACAGACCGGCGACACTTCGACCCAGTGGGATCTTTTGTATTGACTTCCCCAATAACGACTACCATAGATGTTCATGGCACCCGGGACCGACGGCTTAACGTGCTCTCCGAAGCACGGAGCAGGCGATAATTGTCAATCAATACGCACATAATTTCGAAAAGTCATATAACTGCCGAAAGTCAGAAGTGCGCGACGTGGGTTCGAACCCGAGACCCTCTGCATTGCAGTCTGTTGGTCTCCCCACTGAGCTATCGCTGCTCTCGCGGGGGACTTAGCAAACATTCAAACAACAGACACGAAGAACAGCCAGACTCGGAACAACCATTTGTGGTTCACACAAATGTTTGTCCTGTGTGGGATTCGAACCCACAATACTCGGCGCAGAGGCAGCGGAGAGGCGACCACTTAAGCTACTACGCTATCCGTGCAGTCTGCCTCATTGGTTCCATGGCTTACGTCTGAGGGGTGTCCAGGTTTGACTCCTGAGTCGTTAGTTAGTTTTTCTGTTAGGAAATTTCGTTTGTGGGTGTGAAAACTCGTGTAGTAACCCAGCGCTAGTACATTCCGATGTTAAAAATTATGCTAAGACATGAGTTTTCTTTAGTCTGACCTTTGCACAATTATTTTTAGTATATGCAACTGCTGTGCGCTAGGTGTCGGGATCGATGCCCGAGGCGAGCAAAGCGTTATAAAATCTTCTTTATAGAAATTCTCAGTAGCAGCGTGGAGTCAGTTCCTGTGCCCGATAAACGGCAATAGACTCTTCTTTTATTTCCTCAGCCTAATTTGGGACCAACAGAATATCATGTACTAGTTATATGGATTTTGGAAATAAACAAGATGGGTGTAAAAACCCAGGATTCAACCTCTTCGTCTTCATGTGACATTTTTCGTCATCTTTTTGTAATGTCCCACTGCTGGGCAAAAGCCTCTCCCTTGGACTTCCAAATCACTCTGTTGGTGGATATCCCCTGACTTTATGACCTTGTGACCCCTATATCTCGAGAGTCTTTTGATCCACAGAGCCCATATTCAAACTCGACTGACGGATGACCTCAAGGTGTCACACACGAAGTTACAAGTCAATCGGTCCAGTGGTTCCGGAGTTATGCCTGTCACTAACAGCCAGACACACAGACCCACATAGTGTTTTCATTAACCTCTTCGAAGAAGACTCAAAGGTTATCAAATAAAGAATTAGGTACCTACGATAAAAAAAAACAAAGCTGGCAAAATGTACGTATTAAATACCCTTCGGCTATGTATGCGTGATACAATGTATATATTTATGTATATATTTTTTTCCTTTTTGACTTACCTTTTGCTTTAGAGGCAGAAAACAAATACTTTCTTCCTTTCTTTAATACACATATGCCTCCCGAACCCGAGACCTCAGATACAGCAGTCGCGTACATACCGCTGCGTCACCAAGGTAATCACCCTTTTAAGTTAGTTAACATTAATAACTTCCATATACAAACAAAATGACAACTCTTACATTACAAAGCTTTATAATTTCATCACCTTTCCTCTGACGTCAAGGATGACGTCATCGCTTTTCCCTCACGTCAGTCCACGCCCCTTATGAGTCATTTCTGCCTACCCTCAAGTAAAATGTCACCGCGATGATGAATGTAACCATTACAGGAAGGTAAGGGAACTATTCATGCGATTTTGTAATGTATAATATTTATTTATTGTGTAATTAAGAAATTATATTGGCTACTGTGAACTGCGGTTTTACCTGCGCTGGTCGTAAAGATCGCAGCATGATGTTATTTAACCTATATAATTATAGCCTTATGAAGTAAATAGGGCTTATATAATCTGATAGGTGTGAAAGATGCACGTTCAAACAAACTATCAATTTATATACCTACACATAGTGTAAAACCTAACCTGGAGGAAGGCAGAAGACATTTGGCCGTTGGTTGTTTTAGATTCCACGTAAAGGACGCCGAGATTATTTCTGTTTTATTGGACACACTCTAAAACTCTTTGCTGTTATAAGAACTTGACAGAAAAACTAAATAACACTTTGCCTGACCCGAGATTTAAACACGATGTGTTAATGCTTACGAGAATAAAAGTACCATATGTCATCTATACGGGGTGTCCGGTAATTAATGGATAACCTGGAAATGTCAAATAGTGGAACTGATGGCCGTTCAGAAAAAAATTTAAATAAATCTATCCTAACTTGCTAATAGATATAATAGCTTGCACTTTTTAATATATATATATATTTTTTAATTTTTTTATATTTTTTCCTGAGCGGCCTTCAGTTCTACTATGAGACATTTCAAGGTAATCCATTAATAACCGGACAACCTGTATGTATGTTAAGCGGAAGATGTGGTGTTGCCAGTGAGTAGAAATTTAATTTATAGTGTTGGTATTTGTTTTTATTTTTCTAGTTTTATTTTTGTTCTGTTTTTATTTTTATTTTATACCTTTGGTTTTTTTTCTTTAATTTTTTGATTACTTCGTGTTTTGCGTGTGCCCTTGTGTGCCAAAATAAATATTATTCTTTCTTCTTTCTTTCTTTCTTTCTTTCTATATACAAACAGAAACTCATTACAGTTTTATACTAGTACACAAGCAAAAGAAACAATGAAACTGCTTGTAATTGTGGTCAATGATTTGTTAGCAAATATATCCTGAATGTGAACTGACTAACACTGCCATTATAAGGTAAAAACATATAACCGCTAATATTTTTTATATTTAACTAGCTTTAGCCCGCGGCTAAAGCTAAATTAGGTTATGTTAGTAACAGTATATTTTTTTTTAAATTAGCTTATTATGCTCGGTGATAATATAGCTATCTAATGGTAAAAACCTTTTTTAAATCGATTAAGTAGGTACCTTATGAGTTAAATCCTTACAAACAAAAAATACATATTTTTCTTTATAATTAAGTATAGATATAAAAATACTGGCAAATGCGTCTTTATTATTGATTATTATTATTTATTTTTTTTTACGTGGGGGAATGCTATGACGCATATCCCTCCGCGTGGGCGGGCGGAGGGATTATGTCGGACTCGCCGGGGTAAAGAAAGATGTTGAAAATATAATGTACCTCCCGGGATACCGACTAAACCTACCACGGTGTTCCTCGACACAACCACTATCGACGGGGCCGCGCAAATCTTTTTTAATGATGGCTGAACAGTTCCATCGGTTACTTAACTTTTCCAGTCATATTTATTTTATTTTTTTATAAAGGCTAACCTGACGAGAATTTTTCCTGTATCGCGGGAGACTTTGCAAACATTCAAACAACGGACACAAAGAACATCCAGAATCGACACAGTTATTTGTAAGTAAACCCACAACAAGCGGTGCAGCAGGAGTGCGAGGCGACCACTTACATCTCTACGCCATTCCTATATTCCCAAAGGAGTGCACCCTTGGGAAGAATACTGGTATGAACCTATGATTGCATGAATTCGTGCAGCTTGGCGGCCTCGGTGGCATAGTGGTTAGTGTAACCGACTGCCACGCCTAAGGTCGCGGGTTCGATTCCCGCACAAGTCAAATATTTGTGTGCATGAACATGGATGTTTGTCTTGGTCTGGGTGTTTCTATGTATAATATGTATGTATTTACAAAAAAAAATAGTATTGATGTATGTTTATCCATTGTCTAGTACCCATAGTACAAGCTCTGCTTAGTTTGGGCTAGATGGTGTTGTGTGTATGTGGTAGAATATTATTATTATTAGCTTGTAAAGCAATGCTTGTGCAAACACTAAAACTCAGAAGATATACTCCGCTAGGGTTATTCCTAGCAGATCGGGTTTGACTCGATTAATACGTATAAAAAACAGTCATAGCCGTGTAGGAGACCGATGAACAGCAAAGCAGAGGTGTCTGATTCCAAGGCAACCTGTAACTTTTCGAAGTAATGTATTAAATTGAAAATCATCGCTCGCTTTAGCGACGAAGGAAAACATCATGGGGCTCCAGTATGCCTTAGAGTTCTCCGTTCTCGAAGATGTGTGAAGTCTGCCAAACCACACTAAGAAAAGGCTTTGCTAACCAGTGAAACAGTTTTATATACAGGGTTGATATTTTCTTTTTAAAACACATCTACCACACTATGACCATTTTTGTGTCGCAGGGGACTTTAAAACATTTAAACAACGGACACAAAGAATACCCAAACTCGGAATAACCATTTGTGGATTACACAAATTTTTGACTCGTGTGGGATTCGAACCCATAACACTCGGCGCAGTGGCTGTGGCAAGGCGACCTCTTAAACCACTACGCCATCCATGTAGACAACATTATTTTATCATTTTATTTTTATGACATATGTATGTCTGTCTCCACGTAAAGCGAGTCTGTTCTCGCTTACGGAACTATTTGAGAAAAAGTAAGTAAGTAAGAAAGTAATAAAATATTTATTGAGTCCAAAACATGAATTTAAACATTGAAATCCCACCAAACTGCTTAACAGTTTGTCGTCAGGCACACTCATTTATAATAACTACATACACTTAGCTTAATTATAATTTAAAATAATAAACCAAAAATAAAAAACATATTGTATTAGGTACCATTACACACATTACAGCAACTTGAGGATCTACACGTTACAGTTATCTGTGATGTCAGCAAGCAGCAGTTTCTTTAGCTTGTGTTTTAGAGATAATTTACTTATTTCAAAAGAAATATATAAATTCAAAAGAAATATTTTATTTGTATCTCCATACATACATAATCTAAAAAGATATAATAACAAATACAATTTAACAGAAGGCTGTACATGATCAAATAAGGCAACAGTGTTTCCTATTGTTGCAATATAGACTACAACACTGGTATTCATTTCCAGAGCCTAAGCAAAAATTACCTAAGAGAAAATCTCATTAATACTTTGCCTAAATTCATTATCGAACCTCGGATCTCAGAAAACGAACGCAAACTAACACCACAAAACAACGAACCAATTCTCATAATCGTTTCAAATCAATTCATAACTATTACAGTTTAGCCGCGTTCCTGCTTACCCTACAATCAGTGATTACACAAACTTCCTAACCGATCAATTAGTGACGTGCCGCACGGACGTAGGTTCGCTTCCCGCCTGAGTTTCCGAGGTTCAAGGCCCTGTAATAGGTGTTATGTAAACACGAGTTTCCTAGTTAGTTCAACGCGGTTGCTTCTGTGTGCGTATGAATATGTGTATATGTGTATGTGTGATGTCATTATGTGTGTGCATGTCATATCATTGAGCGGTATATTATTGTTTGGAATTTTATATGTACTGTCATTGTTAACAAAAATGTTTTGTATTATATTGCGATTAATATAGTAGAATTCAGTAATCCTTAAGGTTCTCGCGACACAGGACTCATACGTAGTGCGCGTTGTTTTTTTTTTTTTTTTTTTTATCCTATAGGTTGGCAAACGAGCAGACTGATTGCCTGATGGTAAGCGATTACCGCCGCCCATAGACACCCGCAACCCCAAAGGAGTTACAAGTGCGTTGCCAGCCCTTTAAATGGAAGAAGGAATGAAGGAGGGAAAGGACAAAGGAAAGGATAGGAAAAGGATCGGGGTAACTGAGCCTCCGGCTCTCTCACTCACCAATACGAAACGCAACAGTACGGGTACCGTTACTTCACGCCGGTATTCTGTGAGAGGGTAGTACTACCCCGGTCGATCCGGCCCATTCATGCTGAAACCAGCGAGGATCTACTACCAATAAAAATATTATTTACAACATGAAATAAATGAGCGGTGGTTGCCGCTTATTGCAAGGTAAGCAGTAATTATCGCTCGTCTGCCATTAACAACAATAAAAAACACATAGTAATCACGCGTACTATTCATAATCCCTGTCTTAGTGTGAACTTCACAAAATACAGCCAAACTTAAAATGAAAACAAGGCCTGAAGATTTTGGCCTTTATAATAATATCAGCCCTGTATTAAACTGTCCCACTGCTGGGCACGGGCCTCTTCTCAGTGCGAGAAGCCATAGTTCACCACGCTTCACATATCTTTGAGAACATTATGTAGAACTCCCAGACATTCTACCTGCATGTTTGGAAGTTCTACATAATGTTCACACAATGTTCATTCTCACGATGTTTTCCTTTATCGTTAAAGCTAGCAATAATTAGGCATTGCGGCGATGAGAAAACATACAGCTTGAAAAATTCTAACAAACAGCACCTGGACTATTTTGAGCATCTAATCGCCTATATGATTTGGTATGGCATCTCCATTTGCCGCAATGTATCGATATCATGACTCGTTCTCTCAAATAATATTGTATGTCATGCATAAAGCACGTCATAGGTATGACCCTCTCATGAGGACGTTAGTCTCTGGTGGTTGTTTAGTGGATTCTTTGTATGGTTCATTCGGACAACCAGACTGACCATAGAACAAATGATACACGGATGACGCAGTAGTTAAATTGTCACTTCGGATCGAGTGTTGTGAGTTCGATAGCCACAGGGGACAACAATTTGTTTTGCTTCTCAAATATTTAGTTTCGGTATTTTTAGGTTATGTACGTAAGTATTCGTAAGGTAATGTAATTACGTCTTACAAAATATTATGCATTTTTGATTAAAGTTTCTTAAAACGCAGACCCTTTCACATCTTAAAAGCAAACAAAACAAAACGAAATACAATATAAACATTTCAAATTCAAATATTACGTAAAGTTTTCAACAATTTTCTTGGAGCCTCTTCAAACTCAAGTTCAAGAATAGTTCGTCGACCTTATTTTCACAATGCCATTATCTAACTAAGTTAAATAATAATTTTCGTTTGCGTCCGTATCCGGTCAGAAAGTGCGCAAACAATTTTCGCGTTTCACCGAACAGGGCGCGCGTAGCATGCGCGCTGCGCACGCGCGCGTTTGTGACGCGAAAGTGGCACGCGCTTTGAATCCTAAGGGTGCGGAAGTACGAGAATGATAGGAATTCCGTTTATTTAAAGAAATTCTGTTAAAATGAAAAATATATTCTTTTAAAATTTTTTTTACGTCATTACCTACATATTTTTGTTAACTAAGAAATACGTAGTAACTATTTTTATTACAAAAAAATACAGCCTAGTTGGGTGACCGTTGAACTGCCGCGGGGAGCTATTCAGCACGAGCCCATGACGCACACCTCAACTTTTCAAATTGTTAATTATCGCTCGTTGTAACGGTTAAAAAAAACATTATGTGGAAGCCTGCATATCTTAAGAGTTTCTATCAAAGTTTTCGAAGATGTGTAAAGTCTACCAAGCCGTATATAGCCAGCGTGGTGGTCAATGGCCTAATGCTTTGCTGAGAAGAGACTTATGCCCAGCGATGGGACAGTTTATAAACAGGGCCGATATTATATAATATAATTGTTGCAACTCCTTACAGATATGATTCGAAAATATGCAGTATTGTGAAGCTAATTATAAATAGAGGGCGAAAATTTTTTGGCGGTTAGTTTCACTGGTTGTATGCTCTTGCTTTGATAAACATGAGATTATGCAAATATAAATAGATAGAACAGCTTGTTAGCTTGGTTATTTATAAGTCCTACTTTGTTACCTAAACGAATATGTCTAGTTTTGATGTGATTTAAGTAGTTTGATAGTCTGACGGTTATCATAATGTCTATCATACGTTGGTGAAAACAAAGTTTCTCGTGTCATCGTGTACCTTAAGTAAGACTACAGGCAAAATTACCTTGTGTATTCCAGGTATTGCTTTCTAGAGAACCTTCAATGATATGTTTGACTACACGGATTACACTCGCCGCTGATTCTTCTATTTAGTGGGTTCGAACAACAGGCGGGAAAATTCTCGTATTATTAATTTTGTGTATTGGTTGTTCTGTACATCAAAAAAAGATAAAAAAGGATTCGTTCCATGTCTGAGTGGACGTCGTTGTTTCAATATTTATAAAGTCACTCGCGACGTCAAAGCTGTCTAGTGCGGATGACATCAAACAAAAAAAAACAAAGATGCCTCCTGGTTTTTATGGTAGTTTAATAAATAAGTGTCTTAAAGTAACAAATCATAATTTTCTTGTCAAGAAAGCCAACGGATTAGTAGCATAATTGTTTCATAAGAAACGGGATTCATGGGAACAGTTAGACATTTTAATCAAAAACTCATTCATACAAAAATAGATTGCTAGATTTAGACGATTTAAAATACTTACAACAGAATTTCGGAGCGTTTATTCAACTTTGTGGTTTACAATAGTTCGATATTATTTTTAGATACAAAGCTTCTCTAAGAAAAAAACAGCGATGACATAGAGGGAGAACGATGGACTACCACGCAGAGATCTCGAATTCGATTCAAGGCACACATCTCTGTCTTTTTGATGTTATGTTCGTATTAAATAGTCAGTTATCGCTTGCTTTATGGGTAAAGCACAATATCGTAAGGAAACCTGTACGTCAGACACATTTTCTTAATGTTCCCGAGAGCCAACGTGGTGAGCTATGATGTAGCCCTTCTCACACTGATAAGAGAACCGTGTCCAGTAGTGAGACAGTTTATATGCAAGACTGATATTGAAAAGGGCTTCTTAAAAGCCAATCATTTTCTGCAATATGTAGCTTCAATTTTAACTATAATCTGGCTATCTCAGAAATATTTTAACTCCCTCTTTCTTTCTCAACATACATAATTATTTGGATATACAGCCGGAAAACACGGTAAATATTGAATATTAAGATTTGGAAAAACATCGTGTCCATTTAGATAGCCCTATACAGGTACAATCTTTCATACATACATAATACATACATAGATTCACGCCTGGTTTCCAGGGGTAGGCAGAGACTACGGATTTCCATTTGCTGCGATCCTGACACACTACTCTGGCTACATTCAATATTCAATCTTTCATGACATTAAAATATTAAAAATATGCATATTAAAAAAACACTTGTAGTTTAGACTTAGTCAGCACGAGGTATAGCTGTATAATTGGAAATCCACAATCTCTGCCTACCCATCCAGTAAAGCCGTGAGTCATAACGTCACGCGATGCATATGCGTAAGGTCTATTTCCATAAATTTTCCTTTTTGCATCCAAACAAGTATAAAGTCTAAGTCAAAATTAGAATGGAAACGTTGAAAGCCAGTCATCAAATCATCCGAAAGACTCGGAAGGTTTAACCGCATTGACGTCAAGGAACCTTTAGGACTTCCCATAGCATCGCGGCTGTAATATTTTATACTAGATGGCAACTTGGTCTGCTTCATATAAGAGAATTTTCACCGTATTTGCAACATTTTTCATTGCTGCTCTGCTCCCATTGATCGTAACGTGATATTATATAGCCTATAGCCTTCCTCGATAAATGGACTATCCAACACTAAAATAATTTTTCAATTCGAACCTATAGTTCCTGAGATTAGTGCGTTCAACCAAACAAACAAACTCTTTAGCTTTATAATTATAAAGATATATACCTCAAGTTAGGCAGAGGTGTAACACACACAGCAAATAAGGTCCATCAGACCAAATTTCGGTCTCGGCAGCCATCTTAACGGTGGACTGGCCAGATGGCCAGTCTCTGTGCACTATAATATTTTTTGCAGATGCCCAGAAGATATCATAATACTACAATTATGTGCGCAAATAAAAGAGCACTTTGTATATCCTGACTATCATAATGCGAAGTTCCAAGACGACTGGAGAGAGTTTACGGCTAACTTAGATGAGACCAACCCTAAAATAAAGGGCTTTACGTGCTTTCCAAGGAACGTAGTGGTCCATCACCGGTAACTCCCTAACTCCGGGCGGCTATTAAGAATTTCTCGAAACTTTTTGTTGGGATTTATCGAACCTGAGATAATTTTCGGGTTCGATAAATCCCAACAAAACGCATAGCAGTCTCTTTTACTAACGCTGCGTCATCAAGGCAGTCAAAAATGACTTGCATTAATAACACGCGTCACGGAATCCGGGTGAGCGACCGTCACTGGTAGGTAAGGTTAACGATCGAATCCAGTCTTGGAAAATAGCTTGTATATGACTTAGATTTGAGATTACGCATACCCCTTTGCAAAAAATGGGAGCGGAGAGGGTAAATCGAGCTTATTCAGGAAAGATGAAACGTCCTGGGTCCTACCGACTGAACCTACCAAGATGTACCAACTTGCTGTCTTGAATAGTGGATGGATAACCAATGATCTGCCTTAATCAGTGGGTACAAACAGGCGCAATGATATGAGAATTTGAGCATATTGAACTTCTTGAAGTGCCTCGGTCGCGCAGCGATAGTAAATGCGACTACTGCCTCAGTTCTTCAGATCGATTGCCAGATTTAGCAAAGTGCTATGGAGGTTTACTGTCAAAAAATTATCAGTAATAGCATTGTGGTACTATGCCTGATGGCTATAGGGCTCGTGCCTTATACATGAAATGTTGGTGTACGTCTGCCTACATCATCGAGAGTATAAGCATGAGGCCATGTCTGACGTTTTAAGAAGGATCATTTCGTCTCGAACATGTGTCCATTTTATACTGGTGATACCAGCCATACTATAGAAAACACGACAATATTTTGCATATGGCTATCTTAAGAAGTATGTTAGGAATGGTCGACATTGCAGCCATATAATGCAGTAAATATGCTACAAGCCCTTGTTTTGAAGGCCATAAAGATAGTTGTTTGTTTGTATGATTTGTGTTTCGAAAATATGGTCTTAAGGTGGTCGGGCTACAGTTGAAACCACATATAGCAATAACAAAAATGTTCGTTCAGAAGCCCTTTACAGAGAATTTCGTTTGTGTGTATGATATAACATTCGTCATAGATTGTGATTATCACACAAATGATTTAGCACAATTTATATTATTTGTGATAATTACAACTTACGTCAGTCGGCACAATTACGTAACTTGCCAAGGGTAAAAAGATCATACGACTTTCTTATCAGATCTTTCTCTTTATCTAAAGATTAACAGAAAATTAGGTTTCCTTATTGGCGACATACCTTAGTGAGGCGTCGCCGCGTCGATACCAGACGAAAAGAAAAAGAAAGAGACCTAATGGTACTTATATATGCTTTTGATAAAATTATTATGTGTTTTTGGAAGTCGTCGACAGCAGCAAGGCGTAAAGAAATGTGCTCGGCAGACGGCAATTGGTTTACTACTAGTCACGTGGTATCTTAAACATAGCTGTAATATACAGCTGCTTACTCCCTTGGAGATATATACAGGCGTGAATCTATGTACTTACCTAAAAATGTCAATTGGTTTGCAAATGTCTAGTACTTTTGTCAATCTCTTCAGCTTATTGTTAATGCTCGTTTTAGGAACGGGTTCATGTGTGTATATGTATAGTGGTATGGATGAGACTACAACCCAAGAGCTTTTGACCGCAAGTCTTATGTATTTATTGCGATACTGTTGTCGTGGACCATAGACTACCACAGCAATAACAAATTGATCTAAGATCATCTCACGTGCAAAGAAAGGAAGACATTTATGAATTTAAAGAAGACTTCCTCTTTAAACGACTGTCATAAGTGTAACATTTAAACAGGGATAGTGAGGTACCATATTCAGTTCACAAGTCGGCCAAGTAGTAGAGGCTTACCACTTGTTCGTTGCGGTAGATGACTTCACTATAAAAGTCTGGGATGGACAAAGATATTTTTTACATTTTGTGACTCTATATAGTGAAAATCTCTATTATTACCGCAGCTGCAATACATTTAAGTATATCATAAAATTACATATCTAACCCCGATATCAAATATATAATCATACATCAAAACAGACACACATGACGATAGACCTAGTTTTTGCACTCGAAACTTTTTCAGAATACCTAATAAAAGAAGTAAATTAAACAAAAAAAATTCAAATAACAATTACATTATTTTATTAGAAAATAAAATGTAATAGTTTCAAAGAAAATAGTATTCATTTATCCGGTATATTTGCATAGGCTGACAACTGTCATGGCGGCCGGTCATTGGCCGCTAGTGACGTAACGCGACATGTCTGGACGTAATCAGCATTGTACATTGCTTTCTCACTTTCTACGACAAAAAAAACGGTACTATGAGTCTATGACTCGAAATAGTTCAGCGTTCGATTTTTGAATAATGAAGAAGACTCTTTTGTTTGAAATGAGAATAGAAGGTTAATGGTCTTTGTTTTCTTTTATATTTTAAATATGGAATGCTAATTCTGGCTGTTTGTTGATTTTGTTTATTGGTTTTACTTTTATAGATATGTTTAATAACGGAGGTATGTACGTCATGTATTGTTGATGATAAGATGGATATAATTATATTTTCTGTGAGGTAGACACTTACATAAGTGTGTTTATTTTAGATTTTTTGTAAGGCTAGACACTTAATTTTAATCATATTACCTAACAGCAAGTACCTAGGTAATGAATATACCTTCTATCCGTTCTTTAAACATAATTGTCCCTTTAGATGTCAGTGGTAGAAAAAGTAGCCTTGTTGTCAATCCTGAATCCATCATAACATAACATAAAATTATTTTGTTATGTAACGAGACTAAATTTTTAATGAGACTTAAGGCCAATCTTTTAATTTAGCTAATATCTCTGGCTTGGCAACAACAATTTTCTACATTTTATGTGTTCTCCATAGCATTGTGATATCTAGTACCAGTAACTTCAGTTTATTAATAAATAAATGCATCAAGCTATGAGACAACTTCATTTATTTTAAAATTCCTTGAAACAGTACATCTGTTTTTACACGCACACATACAAACATACATTCACACATAAATCACACGTAGATTCGCCACAATCATTGCAATAATGACGCAACACAACCATTTCAAATAACGAACAATTATGTTCGATATACGAATAAAAATAACCGCCAAACAAACATTTGGCGGGGCACAGATAATAAAAATATGCACACAATTCTGCGCGAGCGTCGACCCGGTGACGTCACAGCTTTACGTAATCCCGGGCCTTGAACTCGCTGCCGTTGTTTAGTTGTTTACTATATCGAGCTTAGATAACTAGAAAGCTAGAGGTACTATTGCTAAGGTCGATGGTCGATCGAGCTATGTGGTTAAGGAATGTATAACGAGGCCGATTCTTGGAGGGGTTCGAGGTAGAAATACTATCGTATATCGTGCCATCGGCAAAATAAATTACGCTGGATCTTCGCTTATACCTAGGATATGGTTCAGAATAGAGCGGGCTAATTGAAGATGTCAAGACGCAACACTAACAGCCTTGTATTGTGTTCCTGCGGGACGATAGGAGGGCTAGATGCGCTATAGCGACTCCAGTTGTGTTTTAGTACTTATCCCAGGGTGTTAGGCTTCAAGTCAAAATACTGGGTTTTGTTTGAAGGCAATCGCTGTTTAGTGGCCAGGCCTCGCCTGGATAATAACCCTAGATACGCCAATGCCTGCAGTAAGTAGGGTTTCCAGACATCTTTAGGAGGCGCTGTGGTGTTAAGTACCAGTAAATTTTGTACCTGAAGCTCATAGCAGAGCGATTGACGATTGCACGCATGGCGTATTAGTTTAAGTGATCGCCTCGCTACTGCACCGAGTGTTGCGGGTTCTAATCCCACGTGGGACAAAAATTTGTGTGATCCACAAATGGCTAAATGTTCTTTGTGTCCGTTGTCTGAATGTTTGTAAAGTCCCCCGCCATACAGGAATTATTCCAAGCGAAAGAGGCCCTTTTAATAAACAGATAGTAGAGCGATTCGTTTGGGGATGGGGATGATTCTCAGGCCGTCAAAGTAGAGACCTCAACATCGTCTCGGCTGCTATGAGGACGATGTTTAGGCCACTGCTCTTAGACCACACGACTGCTTACCATCAGGCGAAGTGTGGTCATTTTGACGAAATTTTCTTTTATACAAATTTCGATTTTTAATAGATACTTTAGTGGATGGTAATCATAATGTTAACTAGTAGGTTAAAGCCCCAATCATAGAAGTTTAACCATTTCATCGATTACATTATTTTGACTGCACGAATAGCGCTGTGGTTAAAGAGGCCGCCCAGGACCAAAACGTGATAACAATTAGTTGTTTCGAGTTTGGGTATTGTTAGTGATCTTTTTAGATGTTTGTAAAGTCCCCCAAGACAGGACATAAGACGAAGCGCGGGAGGTGTTTTTAAATATGGATGTTTTGTTAACGAAGCTTTTGCTCTTATCCCTACATTGGAGTTAAAGAAGAGGAGGAAGAAGTGGTAAGAAATAAGGTCCAAAAATTAAAAAAGTAACATTTAAAATCTATACCGCTTTAATCCTTTGTTCTTTGCCTTCTGTTTAGGGCTTACTGATTGAAAGGTGCTACAATTAGGCAAGACTTGGTTCTTAATATTAATGAGCGTGTAATATGAGTAATATGACTAAGTATTTAAAATATAAATATATGTCTTTTTTTATACTACTTAAGTCGCAAACAAGCTTATTGCCCACCTGATGGTAAGTGCAATACCGGAGGCATCACTTGTGCATTAAAAACCTTGTAACACCCTTTTTGATGAAACCCATACTGTAGTCTTATGGGAAAACCTCGGCAGGGAGTTCATTCCACAACTTGAGCGTCCGCGAGAGAATATTCCTTTGAAACCGCATGATGCGGCACCAATTAGGTTGTAAAGTGTGAGAATTAAATCCCTGCCGATAGCGAGCGGTGCGATGATAAAAAGTAGCTGAGGGCATCATCTTAAACTATACCTCAGAACAAATTTTTTATTTTTGCCTACGGGTATAAAGTTAGAGTTTATGTTTGTTTGTTATAGCTTCAAATACACGTGTTTCATTTTGTTTTATATACAGCCATAAACATTACGTGTATGATGTAACCATAATTCGGTGAGGCCTTGAACCAATCTTGTTTTGATGGTGCCGTTAACATTTCGTTTACGTTTATGGTCATAAACTCTATTATTTTACGTACATATACATAGCTTCAAGTCTGTAGCCTCGGGAGGGTAGGCAGAGATGTAGAATATCCATATTTTACCAACTACGGTTCTAGGTCCCACATAATAGTGTATACATAATTCTAAATTGTATATAACTATGTATGTATCTTTATACTTATTGGCTTCCGTACGACACTATTACAGGCTCTAGTGGAGGACCAGTGACTGGTTCTTCAGACTAGGCAAATGCTGAACTGGCGTCCTGATTGCTGCAGCTGTAAGGTATCAAGCATGTGCATGTGTATCAAGATGTTTATTGGATATTTTATGTTACTGTGCACTCATTTTCTTCCTTTTTATTATTATTATTGTTGTTTATTTTATCTATATACATATTGTGCTCACCTGATAGCTGTATAGCAATAAAGATTGCTTCCTTTCTTTCTAATGAAGCTATTGGCAGTATTCGTGCTGTTTACCAATCCAATAACACTTTGCATGGTAATTGAACCTGCACACAAAGCAGTCGCATACACTATTGCAGCGCCATCGAAGCTTGATGTTTCTGTGCAAATTATATTTAGGTGCTTATACACTGACGGACTACTTTCGAATTAATATTTTTGATAAGTATGCAAACTTTTTAGATTAAACTAAATGAAAATCAAGTCAAGACTGTCCATTAATCATAAAACAAAAAACAAAATTTGAAAATAGAACTGCAGTAAAAGATAGAATTATAGCCGTGAAAATAAAATTTATGCATAGTCTCAAATTAATGTGATAGAGTAAATTTGAAATTAATTCCTTTTATGTTTTTTTTTTTCATTTTCGATTTAAGTTATTATTACCAACAGTATTGATTATTAGTCTTTTAAACTCAACAAAAGTTTCGTAACCATAAATATGGATACTTCGTCCGAACAAGCTGCTCAAATTGTGGCATTGGTGCGGGAAGGCTTGGATCAACGAACGATTGCTAGAAATTTAAATTTAAACCAGTCCACGGTTTCTAGAGAATACCTAAGGTAGAGGTGTAGAGACAAGTTCTTACAAAAGAAGACCCGGAACCGGCAGAACTCGAGCAAACACCCGTCGTGACGACCGATTTATTGTTTCAACTTTCCTACGAAATCGTTTCCTCACGTCAGTAAACATCAAAACAGTGCTGAATGAAGTGCGTGGAGTACACGTGAGTGCACAAACAATAAGAAGGAGGCTTAAGAAAGCGGCGATCACCCCTTTTAGACCAGCAAATGGTCCAAAGCTGTCTGCAGCTCACAGACAAGCTCGTTTAAGATTTGCGCGTGAACATCTTAATTGGACTAAAGAGCAATAGGCCTCCATATTGTTCACCGATGAATGTAGGACATATTTAAATGGTGCAAAGTTGCATTGAGGAGCGTGTTCCTTTTGGAGGCGGCTCGTGTATGGTGGCATTTCGATGATCGGGTGAACGGAACTTGTGTTCATCGACATGGTTAGTCAAAACGGTAGAAGAGGTTTGACGGCACAACGCTATATAAGAGAGGTTTTAGAAGCTTACGTGGTACCTTACATGGGATTAATAGGCGAAATTTTTACTGTAATGCAAGATAATGCCCGACTCCACGCCTCTGCACAAGTTCGACAATGTTGCGAATAGGTTGGGATACTTACCATGAATTGGCCAGCACGCAGCCCGGATCTTAATCCCATTGAGCATGTTTGGGACAGTTTAAAAAAGCTGTATATGCGAGAAATCCTGTGCCCACAACAGTGGCAGCACTAAGAATAGTGATTTCACAAGAATGGAACAATATACCGCAAGACCGTTTAATAAACCTAGTCAGATGTAATAAGGGCAAATGGAGGCAATACACACTATTAAATGAAAATAATATTTCTTTTCTTATCTATTTCCAGAAACCAACCATAAGCAATTTTTGTTACATTTATCGTTATTGTTTAAAAAAATTGAATGGTCCTTTCCAGTATACAAACATACACTTAAAGATATGAGACTACGCTGTTATGAAGTTATCGAACCAAACTAAAGGTTTCAATTTAAATTTGCATAAAAAGATTGAATACTTGGTTAAAAGAGTGGCTATGAGTTTCTTGCCCGTTCTTCTCATGAGCCCTACACCCTTGTTTTGCTGAACGTGGCAGTAAATGTAAATTCACAGAAAAAAAATTACGTATATCTTTGACATTCATAAGTGTTACCTTGTAACCTAATTTGAATAAATTTATTTTGATTTTGATTTTGATTAAAATGTTTATTTCAAAGGCGTGTTGAACATTGATGCAGTTTATGAGTTCGTCAGCGTAGTTAGTTTTACGCCATAGTCCACCAAGCTGGCGCACACGGGTTGGCTGACTTCACATATATTCGAAACTATTATGAAGAACTCCAAGACATGCAGAATTCCTCCACATTTCTTGCAATTTAATACACACATATCCTCGATAAGTTAGAGATGCGTGCCTTGGAATTGAACTCGAACGCTATGCGTGGCAGCCGAATGACTTTTCACTAGCCTATCGCTTTTTATAGAATTGAATAATTCGATATTTTGTCGATAATCATCGATCTGCCTGTAAAAAATCCCAAGCTACGCATCTCTGATTTTTCGAGGTTATGTGTTTTAACGGCGAAGGAAAACATTGTGAGGAGACCTGCATCTCTGAAAGTTCTCCATAATGTTCTTGAAGATATGTGACGTCTGCTACTGCTCACCTGCACTGGGCCAGCGTGGTCATCATCACATCCACGGCACTGCCCTTAAAATCTTTGATCCTTCGCTCTATATAAAAAAAAAAATCCGTGCATTTTCTTCCTTATTGCCTTAACACCTGCATGAGTGATAGTTTCACTCATGGCGCAGGTGTTACGAAAGGCAGGCTAACAATAATTACGTTACTCGACGCGTTTGTTCTCGATAACATTCAGTGTGTTCATAATGTTATCAATACAACAAAACTTATACGCCATGTGCGTTTCTTATAAACATCGCTCAATACTAAAATGTGCCTTTATTTGACGTCAGCTCAAACCAAATTTATTTTTCATTATTGTCGAAGAAAAAATTATCCATTTCTGTACCTGACAACGTATGCGAAATTTTATGATGATCGGTCGAGTATTTAAGACGTGTAAATGTAACAAACAATCAAGCTTACATTCACAATTATAAGTTAGTGTATCCTAACCCTAACTAATATTATAAATATGAACGTGAGTTGGTAGTATCAGATCTGTATATAAATAGTCACACTTTTGGACACGAACCTCTTTTCAGGGTTAGGCCATAGTCCACCACACTGGCCCAGTGCCCACCCAGGGCAGAATATTACGGAGAACGCTCAGACATGCAGGTTTCCTCACAATGTTTTCCTTCACCGTTAAAGCGAGCAATAATTGTTAACTACAGAGGTGTGTGTGCCTTGGGATCCAATTGTTGGCAGTGACTCTCCACTCCTGCTTCTCCTACCGCCTTTCCCGTATAGCCTTTACATAGATTACGGTTACTTTTTACCATTAGACAGCGAACCATGTAGAATCGACCCTTCTTTAAGTCTACTCCAATTTGATCACCTAGACGACACTTTTATTGCCTATTTTAAGGCAGGTTGTGTGTCCTTAGAACGGTTGTGTTTCTTTACAATGAATAATGAATTGCTTCTGTTATACCAAGTAAATATAACCTTGTTCATGACCGGCGGTAATCACTAACAATAGGTATTCAGCTGAACTACCTCATCTTCCACTAGTAACAATAAAAAAACACTTTTCACAAAAGTAACTACAAGCCTGTTTTTAAGACAACTCTCATACTAGCAATAATGCCTGTGTCGCAAAGGAATGTACAAACATTCAAACAACGGCCACAAAAAACGCCCAAACTAAAAACATCTATTTGAGAATCACACCCAAAAATATGTATGGGTACTGAAGCCACAGAACTCAATGCACTGCCTATTATAGCAAGGCGATCCCTCAAACCACTGCGTGACATCCATGCAATCCAACACTCTTCAAACTCAAACCATCATCGGAACAAGCACGCTTTCAAACCGCTTCCCAACTGACCACCAAACCATCTTCGAAACAGCAATTACACAAACTTCCTTACAAGTAGCAGTTCCGTGGCGCACAAGTTCCGTACAGGGTTCAAGGCCCGCGTTACGTAAGTGGAGCGTTTCCTTAGCCGTTTCACCATTGCGTCACGCCAGTAATAGTAATTGCAACAATTTATATATGAGTACGTATAATCGTTGCGCTTTCCTCGCTTCCTCACGTATGATATAATAACACAGGAATTGTTTATTTGCTAATTACTGTACATTCACGGTTATACATCCTCAAGTTGGTAGGCAGATATGTATAACATGTGTATTTTAGGTCCTGAAGGTTTGTAGTCATCTATATTGATAAGCGTCGTGCTGCTACCAAAACTTATTTAGGAGAAAAATACATGATATTGTCAATTATTTGATGATGGCTTGCTTTATAGAGATACCAAAATCTTACAGAAGACGTATGAAGAAGTAATACCGTTACTGCGTTTTGCCTGATGAAACAGAGTTCTGGACGCTCATATACAAAAATTCTCTATTTCATTCGATTTATCATGCTAGGAAACAGCTTACCATTACCGCCTTTTGAGGGTAGGATGGTTGCTTTCCATCTTTGTATTATAAGAATACCAGGTTTTTAAACCTGAGACGTCACAATCAACCGCCTCCATCTAAACTTATTCCACAGCACCAACAAGACAGACTACACTACAACAGTTACAGAAGAATTTTTAAAACCTCACTCAATTAGTATGTTATTAACTCTACCACCGTTGAGCATGAGCTTTTTTCCAGTAAATAAAGGGTTAGGACATATACCACCACGCTCGCCCAGTGCAGAATGGTACACTTCACACATTTCTCACCTTGGAGAACTCTCAGACACCTTTACCTTTCAAGCAAAAGATAATTGAATATTTAATACACACATCATTACGAAAACTAACTCGGTTGCCTGCTGTTTCGGGTAGAATCCCGGAAGAAACTTTACTGCGAATTTGTGCCAAGAATTTTTCAGTAATAGCACTGAGTCTGGAACTATGCATGGTAAACGATGTAATCCTCACCCTCTATAACGTGAGACCTAAATCATAATTGAAAAAATGTAGGTGTAACACACCACTACCAATCCACGGGTATAGAAGCGTGAAATTTTGAAAAGTAGGATTGTCTGACTCGAGTTCGAAGTTTTGTTTTTAAAGAGCACTCCCCCATGAAATAAATCCTGTGTCGCGGCGGACTTTACAAACTTTCAAGCAACGGACACAAAGAACACCCAGACTCGGAACAACCATTTGTGGATCACACAAAGTTTTGTTCCGTGTGGGATTCGAACCCACGACACTCGGCGCAGTAGCAGTGGTGATGCGACGTCTTAAACTATTACGTCAGCCATGCAGTCTTCAAGAACTATTACTGTCTTTTTTGTAGGTGTTTAACTACTTATTCGTAATGCTACAGAAACTTCGAGGCTTTACGCGTTCCTGTATCTGCCATTGACCTCTGAGGTTATCCAACGCGCTCTCTGTAAATCTAAATACATAGACATAAGTATAATTGTAGTAAAAGTTAGTTTACCCAATGTATGTACAGCCTTTATGTGCACCACTGACATTACATTGTAGAAATATAACCACAAATAATACATAAATAGTGTCACGCCTATATTCCTGAAGGTGAGCAGAGGTGCGTGGCGCCCTTAATACGTCAGCTATGTTTCTACATCCCATGTTATAGGTAGGAGTATGAATAATAGAGAGACATGGAAGAGGCTCCATTGACAAGAGCAAGACTCTTAGATTAATTAATTATTGGGCACAGTTTCGGACTCCGTGCTGTAACTGACAATTTCTTGAAAGAAAGATCTATAATATCAGCCCTGTATTAAACTCTGCTGGGCACGGGCCTCTTTTCAGTGTGAGAAGGGTTAGGCCATAGTCCACCGAGCCGGCAGAGTACGGGTTAGCAGACTTCACATATGTGACGGTGGAAGATATCTTCGAAAACATTATGAAGAACTCTCGGACATGCAGGTTTCCTCACGATGTTTTTCCTTTACCGTTAAAGCGAGCGATAATTAACTATTTAATATATTTAAATACACATAACTTCGGAAAGTCAGGGATGCGTGCCTTGGGATCGAACTCAAGACCTCTACGAGGCAGTCCAATGGATGCCCACTAGGTTATCACTGCTGAAAGAAAGACCTAATATATAATAATACCCAACTCGCTCAACCTGGGTATCAAGTCCAAGACTGCCTATATGGAAGTCAGAACCTCAAGGTAGACACTCAGATCTGTTGGAGCTAAACTTCTTTATATAGATTTGCCAATGCCATTTTTAACACAAATACAAAAATTAAAGGTTTTCTTCTGTTTAAATGAATTTAAATGGTGTTATTTTTCACCCACTTAGGTTACCTTACAGCAACCATAGCAATAAGGAGCTTTAGATGATGGTAATCTCAATCACTTGAAGTAAAGTTATGTCAAAGTACCCGAACATTATTTAAGTATCGCTGTTTCTATTTACGCAGAATCTGTGTCAAAGTCTGGACTTTAGAATCATAGCATAACATAACGAGCTGTAGATGGCACAATGGCAGGTTTAATGGTCATCTCTGACGTCACTTGTTTATTCTCTGACGTCATCCTTACTCCTATTACGTCACACTTGATCAGTTTGCATATTTTAACAATTCAATGCTGTTTATAGAACTGTGCTTTGTATGTATTGAAAAGTTTTTAATGGTGGCGTCTTGTCATTTACATCTTGTTGCAATGTTACGCATTTAAATAATAAGTTCGGATGGCGCAGTTTCTATGGTCACTAATGTACTCGGTGCGTTAGGACATTAGTGATCTGGTTGTAGGATTGTCGATACAACCTAATGAGAGACCGTTGGACTTCCTCTGACTTTTTAAAGGTATGTGCGTTGTAAATTGTAAATTATCGCTAGCTTAAACGGCGAAAAAGACATTGTAACGATACTTACTTGTCGGAGATTTCTCCTTAATGCTCTCGAACTTTGCTAAACTATAGCCCATCTCGTCTCACACTCAGATGAGTTCCAACAGTAGGACAGTTTATATACTGAACTGATATTATGACTATATTATATTTAAGTTCGATCTCTATATTAATAGTTATGATCAAAGTCAGGTTGACCTTTACTCTCTGATCTTCATACAAGCCTAAGTGTGTCAATAGCTGGCATTCGAAGTCGTATACAATGAAAATTACGTTGTGTGTAGATGCCGAGCTCCAGGCGATGCCCAAGAGTTTAACTAAGGAACAAATTTAGGCTTTGACAATCTTATATGGTAAATCGTAAGTGCCAAAGCATAAGTTTGTGCTTTTGTTAACAAGCGATCGTGGGTATCTGGTTCAATTCCTGTTTCCGGTAAAAAGCAATTGGATTTTATTTTTGAAATATATCTAAATTTCTCAATTGCAGCAAAGGGTTTGAAACTGTGCCCAATAGATAGCATTTGGTTTGCCATCTTAGGTCCTATGCGTATTACGTGGGACCTATGTAAATTGGTGAAATATGAATGTTTTAAACCATTGCCTATCCTTTAGGGATGTTGGCGAGCGACTATATAAGTATGCTTTAGGAAATCAATAAAGATAAACGAAAACTCATACATTTCCGGTACACAAAACCCATACATTTCTTCTTCAAAATATTCATACAATTATGCCACACAACAATCATACATTAACACAATAACTAACAAAAACCACAATAACTCTGCAACAAACTAACACACACGTCAACGCCCCATCATTCACGCACACATACGAACGATAATTTTCATATGCGCACGCGCACTTCCAGCTGTTACGTAACAGGAAAGCAGCGGGGAGGGGGCGTGTCCGGACATAGTGAAAGTGGGTTCGTTCACCGCACAGCGCTGAATGTCAATGCGAAGCGTTGCGTGCAGGAAAGAGGGGGAATAGGGGGAGGGGGGAATTGGGTTATGCAGTGTGCGGTTTTCTAATTTTTTCTGGGTGAGACTAGTTGATATTGATAATTGATGATAATGATGTAGTTTGAATTGCGCCGGAAGAAGAGTAATGTTTTCGGGTGTGTGTATGTATGTGTGTAGCCAAAACGGCTTGGTCGTTTTGAAGTGTTTTGATCGCCTTTATAATGGGAGTAAAATTAGCTGGGAGGCCGTTGGACTGTAACGCTGTGGTCTCGTGTTCGATCCAAAGGCACGCATTTTAAATTTTATTTGAGAGTTCATTATTGCTCACTTTATAATAATATAATATTCTATCACATACACTCAACACCAAAGCCCATCTAGCCCAAACTAAGCAGAGCTTGTACTATGGGTACTAGACAATGGATAAACATACAAATATACATTTTACATATTATACATAGAAACACCTAGACCAATACAAACATCCATGTCCATGCACACAAATGTTTGACTTGTGCGGGAATCGAACCCGCGTGGCAGTCGGTTACACTAACCAGGCCGCATAATATTCCGTTTAACAGTAAAAATAAATCATCTTAGAGTTCTCCATAATATTCTCAAAACTGCGTGAAGTTTATCAATTTGCACTAGATAAGCCTGCGAGGTGGTCTATGACCTAAACCTTCACATAGTGGGAGGAGGCCCGTGCCCAGCAATGGGCTAGCTTATAAACACAGAGTTGATATAATATTATAATATACGGATAAATAAATATGGCCAATGTCAGCGTCATTTTTGACGCAGCCATTCTTTTAATTTGTTTTTACAGTTAAGTTGTTCTGGATTTTTATTATTTCTTGTTTTTATATTAATTATATATTATATTATAAATTATATATATAATTAAATTATATATAATCTTTACTAATATTATAAATATAACATCAAAGGAGTCGAGCTGCCTTCCGGTGATACATAGCTCTAATGCTTATCTTGAGTTCAATTACCAAAAGCGTATGACTGAATTGATGATTACTATCGTGAGGTATTAGGTTTGATCTCTAGAGCAGGTAAAGTGTTGTATCTAAATTGTATTCTGTATTGCAACTGTCTCGGTGATGCAAGCGTTTACGACTGATGTGCATGACATCTCGTTAGTGTTATTGGATTTTCTGTCAAAACATTCCTATACGACAGAAGTCGACTTTAATAATCTACAATAATATTATAAAGCTCAAGAGTTCGTTTGTTTGGTTGGTTTGGTTCGAAATGAAAAATTATTTTAGTGTTGGATAGCTTATTTATCGAGGAAGGCTATATGCTATATAACATTACGCTACGACCCACGAGGGCCGCGTAGTAACTATAAACGCGGGTGAATCCACGGGCACAGCTAGTATTCTTTATATAGGTGGCCAGCCTCGGTGGTCTCAGCGGTAATTAATGAAACTGTTGTGTATAAGCTTCGAAAGCTCGATTCTTAGGTCGGACAAAGTATTGGAGGGGTCCGCATCAGGGTGGAGCTGAGTATGAAATACTTGGGGCTCCACCTCGACCGCCGCTGGAACTTTCGCGTCCATTTTAGCCGCCTGGCCCCCCGGCTGATGTCGGCGGCGGGAGCGCTTAGCTCTCTGCTGCCGAATATCGGGGGGCCGAGTGTCATCTGCCGCCGCCTCTATTTGGGGGTGGTGCGGTCGATGGCCCTTTATGGGTCGCCCATTTGGGCTGGCGCCCTGAATCGCCGAAACGTCGCCCTCCTAAGGAGACCTCAGAGGGCGATGGCGATCAGGGTGTCGCGGGCGTACCGTACCGTCTCCTATGAGGCGGCGTGCGTTTTGGCGGCATCGCCGCCCTGGGATTTGGAGGCGGAGGTCCAAGCGTCAGTGTATTACTGGCGCGCTGACCTCCGCCTCCATGGCGAGGAGCCCACGCACAGGGCGGTGGAGACGCGAAGGTCCCAGGCTCGACTGGTCCTGGAGGCCAGGTGGAATGAGCGACTGGCCCAGCCCCGCTACGGGGTGAGGACAGTCGAGGCTGTCCGTCCAGTACTAAGAGAATGGGCGGACAGACGGCGCGGACCGCTCACCTACCGGCTTACTCAGGTGCTCTCCGGACACGGGTGTTTCGGAGAGTACCTCTGCAAGATAGCCGGTAGGGAGCCGACAACCAGATGTCACCATTGTGAGGTGTGTGACCGGGACACGGCGCAGCACACGCTGGAGGAGTGCCCGGCGTGGGCCGCGGAGCGCTGTGCCCTGGTCACCGTGATTGGCCCCGACCTTTCGTTGCCGACCGTCATATCCAAGATGGTCGGCGACGACAGATGCTGGGGCGCAATGAGTTGACTGTCATCTCGCAGAAGGAGGCGGTGGAGCGGGGGCGTGAGGACGATCCTTACGCCCCGGACGTCCGCCGCCGGAGGAGGGGGCGCAGGAGACGCGCTTATGTCGCTCTCCTGCCCCCCACCTAGGGGCTCCGGGTGGCGGAGCCTCAGGGGACACTGCCACTCGTAAACTAAAAGCCCCGAGAGGGCGCGCGCGGTGTTCCCGCGCGCCTTTCTGATGTCGAAAGGGGAGAGCAGTCAGGCTCTCCCCTGGGGACGAGAGGTGGTCGGGTCCGAAAAAAATGACCCGGCCGGCACCCACACGGGGGGGCCTGCTATGGTTGAATCTTTTAAGTTCCCAACTGGCCCCCCCCATTGGGTGAGAGAGGGAACACCCCAGGTTTTTTAGTGGGTATACCAGCGTGTCTTCTTGCTGGGAGTCCCACACGCCCCGCCGGTGCCGTCCCCTAGCCGGCGGGTAGTGCATGAAGCATTTTTCCTGGGTATCAAAAAAAAAAAAAAAGGTCGGACAAAGTAAAATTGGGTTTTTCTGTCAAGACTTTTTCTTGTTATCAAGAATTTTTAGTACATTGCCGTCTGCCAGGAACAGCTCAAGACTTCGTATTACAAAACAGTGCTCGATATATGGAAATAGGTTCACCCCTTATAACATGGTACAGTCAGCACCATACATCGCTGAATATTATTTAATCTATACTAATATTATAAAGCTGAAGAGTTGGTTTGTTTGGTTGAACGCGCTAATCTCAGAAACTACTGGTTCGAATTGAAAAATTATTTTAGTGTTGGATAGCCTATTTATCAAGGAAGGTTATAGGGTATATAACATCACGCTACGACCAATATAAGCGGAGCATCAATGAAAAATGTTGCAGAAACGGGTAAAACGGATCGACCGGGGTAGTACTACCCTCTCACAGAATACCGGCGTGAAGTAACAGTACCCGTACTGTTGCGTTTCATATCGGTGAGTGAGAGAGCCGGAGGCCCAGTTACCCCGATCCTTTTCCTATCCTTTCCTTTGTCCTTTCCCTCCTTCATTCCTTTTTAAAGGGCTGGCAACGCACTTGTAACTCCTTTGGGGTTGCGGGTGTCCATGGGTGGCGGTAATCGCTTACCATCAGGCGATCCGCCAGCTCGTTTGCCACCAGACCGACATAGCTTGCTGGATAATCAAGCTGAAGTGGCAATGGGCAGGGCACATACTTGAGAGTTTTGACTTTGAAAGGTTCGGGAGATGCGGTCACGCACAGGGATAGGCTCCTCACGGAGTGGACCAATGACACAGTAAGGCTCGCGAAAAACGATCGGATGTGGGCAGATCGATCTGTGTTGAAACCTTGGGGGAAGCCGATGTCCAGCAGTCATCTTTCGGCTGAGATGATAATAAACTCATAAAATGGTATTGGAAACTAATTCATTGTTCAGCCTGAAAATATAATAATGTCCTTCTGACCGAATTTCGGTTACGGCAACCAATCTTAACGGAGACTGGCTATCGGCGCAGGAGATATTATAGTGCACAAATGTGTGCGCAAACACAAGTGCACTCTCTGTTCCCTAACTCTCATGATCCGATGGGACGAATAATCCGACACGACCGGAGAGAGATCAGGGGCAGGACCTACAGCTTTACGTGCTTTCCGAGGCACGGGGGTGTCTTACATCGCCAACTTCCCAACTCCGGGCTCGTATTGAGATTTCTTAACAGAAAAATTCAATAACTTTTTTGCCCGACTCGGGATTCGAACCGGAGACCTCAAGCACAGCAGTAACATTCTCTACCACTGCGTCACGGAGGCAGTCTTAAAATATATGTAGCTGATCAAACAAATGTCTAGTATACGTCTGCTTACCCCTTCAGCGGTAACAGACGTGAATCTAAGATAAATTTAAGCAACAGCTTCTCGTAAAAAGCAGCTGCTAAAAATTATACTAAATATAATTATACTTGAAATACAGCCATACCGTAGTATGTCTGTATTTCAAGTATTATTTCAATAAACAGCTCGGCATTTATGTATGTTTTCTTAACAAAGCTTGTTTGACAAGATGTCTGATAAACAGCGCAAATAAAAAACTCGTAAACTCAACATAACTGTTGGTTAATAAAATAGTTATAAACTTATATGTAAATATGTTTTCGTGTTAGCCATTATCTAGTTGTAAAATTTAACCAGATTAAAAGATTTGATTTTTTGTATGTTTGTTTGTAATGATCAAACTCAAAAACTACTAAACTGATTGTAAAAATTCTTTCACCATTAGAAATCTTTTTTCTTTGACCCAGGAAAATCCTTTATGGATACCCCCCCCTACCCCGGGAGGGAGAGGGAAGTTATGTGAGACTCTCCGCCCCTGAAGGGGGTCGGTATACACACTAAAAACCTGGGGTAAGCAGTCCCTCCGCCGACGGGGTGGGCCGAGATGGGGTCGCGTTAGCAATCACTATCGCGCCTCGGCGGTTTGCCCGGCTGATGGTAACCGGGCCTCAGCACCTGTGGAGGGCTGGCCTTGCTCACCAAAGCCACCCGCCAGACGTGTGGGGCCGTGCAAGCCGGTAGAGAGTCCCCCAACTCTGTACCAGTGACCCCAAAGTAATGTTACACCTTTTTTTTTTTTTTTTGATTCCCAGGAAAAAATGCTTGATGCACTACCCGCCGGCTAGGGGACGGCACCGGCAGGGCGTGTGGGACTCACCAGCCTAGTGCTGGGATACCCACTAAAAAAACCTGGGGTGTTCCCTCTCCCACCCAATGGGGGGGGCCAGTTGGGAGTCTAAAAAGATTCATCCATAGCAGGCCCCCCCGTGTGGGTGCCGGCCGGGTCAATCGGACCCGACCTCCTCTCGTCCCCGGGGGAGAGCATTTCACTGCTCTCCCCTTTCGACGTTAGAAGGCGCGCGGGAACACCGCGCGCGCCCTCTGTGGGTTCTTACTCACGGGTGGCAGGGTCCCCTGAGGCCTTGCCACCCAGAACCCTTAGGTGGGGGGCAGGAGAGCGACATAAGCGCGTCTCCTGCGCCCCCTCCTCCGGCGGCGGATGTCCGGGGCGTAAGGATCTTCCTCACTCCCCCGCTCCGCCGCCTCCTTCTGCGAGATGACAGCCTCGCAGAAGGACCTCATTGCACCCCAGCACCTGTCGTCGCCGACCATCATGGATACGACGGTCGGCAACGAGAGGTCGGGGCCAATCACGGCGACCAGGGCACAGCGCTCCTCGGCCCACGCCGGACACTCCTCCAGCGTGTGCTGCGCCGTGTCCTGGTCGCACTCCTCGCAGTGGTGACACCTGGTTGTCGGCTCCCTACCGGCTATCTTGCACAGGTACTCTCCGAAACAGCTGTGTCCGGAGAGCACCTGAGTAAGCCGGTAGGTGAGCGGTCCGCGCCGTCTGTCCATCCATTGCCTTAGCACCGGACGGACAGCCTCGACGGTCCTCACCCCGTAGCGGGGCTGGGCCAGCCTTTCCTCCCACTTGGCCTCGAGGACCAGTCGAGCCTGGGACCTTCGCGTCTCCACCGCCCCGTGAGTGGGTTCCTCACCATGGAGCCGGAGGTCCACGCGCCAGTGATACACCGACGCTTGGACCTCCGCCTCCAAATCCCAGGGCGGCGATGCCGCCAGGACGCACGCCGCCTCAAAGGAGACGGTGCGGTACGCCCGCGACACCCTGATCGCCATCGCCCTCTGAGGTTTCCTCAAGAGGGCGATGTTTCGGCGATCGAGGGCGCCGGCCCAAATGGGCGACCCGTAAAGGGCCATCGACCGCACCACCCCCAAATAGAGGCGGCGGCAGACGACAAAGTAATGTTACACCTAACCTAACTTACTTTAACGCGAGTGAAGCCACGACCAAAAGCTAGTATAATAAATATACCCCAAGGTACTATTAGAAGACTATCTCTTTAGTACCGGATATAAGCTTCTGCATGTGTTTACAGTTATGAGAAGATCATGATGTTCCGGTTTAAGCTCCATCTTCGGGTAACGTGTTATTAGATTTTCTATTAACCTATTGAGTGGCAGCGGAACACCGGCGGCCAGACACAATAGGTGGCGTAGTGGTTGGTGTAACCGACTGCCACGCCTGAGGCCGCGGGTTCGATTCCCGCACAAGTCAAACATTTGAGTGCATGAACATTAATGTTTGTCTTGGTCAGGGCGTCTCTATGTATAATATGTACGTATTTATAAAAAAAATATATGTGTATGTTTATCCATTGTCTAGTACCCACAGTACAAGCTCTGCTTAGTTTGGGCTAGATGGTGTTGTGTGTATGTGGTAGAATATTATATATATATTATAAATATACAAATAATATTAAAAGCATACAATTAACTTAAAATGGATAATACAATATAAATAACATATTAATTATAGGAGAAGAGCAGCGATAGCTCAGTGGGGAGACCAACAGGCTGCAATGCAGAGGGTCTCGGGTTCGAACCCACGTCGCGCACCTCTGACTTTCGGAAGTTATATGACTTTTCGAAATTATGTGCGTATTGATTGACAATTATCACCTGCTCCGTGCCTCGGAGAGCACGTTAAGCTGTCGGTCCCGGCTGCCATGAACATCTATGGCAGTCGTTATTAGGAAGTCAGTGCCCTATAATATCCTGACACTGGTCTAGCCTTAGGGTATCGTTAGCCTTCGGGTTGCGGAGGTCAGGTGGCAGCCGCTCCGTGTAAAAACTAATATCCAGTCATATCCGGTAAGACTAGAAAAGCCAAACCCAAGTGATTTGAGAATATTAAAGGCTAGGGAGAAGAGAAGAAGATTAATTATAGCAGAACAATGTGTATTTTGTTATGTCATCACTTAAATTAATTACCTAAAGTCAGCATGGATATATAACTATTTATTTATAAATTAAAAATTTATAAAACCCCCGACACAAATTTATTTGATACCCATATTGAGGGAGTTGTGATAAAAAATGTTTACGCCATTTTGTGGTGGCGGCCATCTTGGATTTGAAATTTATCATAGTGTATAGTATTCTACTAGTCAAGCCCTTTCATTTAATACCCATATTGAGGGAGTTGTGATAAAAAATGTAATTCGCCATTTTGTGGCGGCGGCTATCTTGGACCGATTTTCACCAAACATAACTAAGAACACTCCCGACTAATTCACCTTTCAAACAAAAGAAACAAAATTAAAATCAGTTCATCCGTTCGGGTGCTACGATGCCACAGACAGATACACACACACACACACACACTCACAGACACGTCAAACTTATAACACCCGTCGTTTTTGCGTCGGGGGTTAAAAATGTAAACTATGACAAAACCAAGATAAACATAAGCTGTCAAGGAAACACCTACGTGAACATTATCTGACTTTATCAGAGTCATTATGGAGAAAAACTAGGTTATGAGCACCTTAAACCGACGAGCTTACATAAAAATATAATAAGAGGAATAAAGAAGGAGGGATATGGACTGTCATATCCCTCCTTTTTTATTCCTCTGGTTAACTTAATATGTACACACGGCTATACATCAAGTTAGACACCTTATATACGTATAACTACGCTACATACAAAATAGAGAATTGTAGGAAAGGGACAGTGCATAATGGTGTCGATGTAATGGTAAGGATAAAGTGTAACGAAAATATAACGCACTCTCTCGCACGATTCGCAGCGTTCAACTTCTAATAGTTCAAGTTCAAACAGTCTAGGTTAATGCGTCGCTGTGCCTACCCTACCAGAAAACAGGCATTTTTGTATGTGTCTATCTGATTGACTAAAGCAAAAAAATACACTGCATAAAATAATTTCAGGAACTTAAAATCTTTTTAAGCTTTTATCTCAAGATGGAAATCCCTAACAATATTAAACCGATAAATAAATAATAAAAAGAACTTATTATAAATTAGTATTGACATTGAAATTGACCAATCTCCGGTCATTGGCGTCATTATCGGCTAAACGTTTGTAGAACGAGGTGACCGCGATGTGGCGAGAAAGCGGCCTCGTATGCACATCTATGTTTGCTAGCTGCATAACGGTATACTCTAAGATAGGGCTGCCTCACGCGTTTACTGTATTTTATTTTTTACCTATATTAATTAGCGGCCGCCAAATGGTCAAAATTCGACCATTATTGATTTAAATTTTAAATTTGATCGTTATTAAGGTTGTATTGTCTATAACTATACCCTTAAAATTACATTTCATTTAGTTACCTCCACATACATATGTAACCATAGTAACGAAGAATTCTACGACATCATCCGAACAATGCCGAAATACTACGAACGCGATGAGTCTGATTGTGTCAAATGCATGGTAGTGTGCGTGTAGTGTTTTTTTCATTATTGAATGTATTTCTAAAGCATATTTAAAAAAATATTTAGTTTCGCCACTCCTTCTCCATATAAACTTTAACTGTGCCAAATTTCATACTCCTCCGGCCGCGCAATTTTCTTAAAAAGGGATACAAAATTTTTTGCTTCACGTATTAATATATATGTAGATATTAACGCCTGTATATCCTCAATATGGCAAGCAGGGCTCATATATTCCATCAGCTGTGTATATAGGTCCCACGTTATGGACTGTGAGCCTATTATAATATTGCAGCGCACATTGCCAGGCACTTAAAAAAAACACGAATTAAACCTAAAACTTAACGATGGCACACATGGCCACACAAACATGGCGTTATATTTTTTACAGACTGTTCTAGCTCCAGGAATAATTCCTGTCCCGCGGGGGATTTTACAAACTTTTAAACAACAGACACAATGGATGGGTGTTTATTGTGTCTGACTCGGAACAACTGTTTGGGGATCTCACAAATTTTTGTCCCGCATTCGATACCACACTCGGCGTAGTAGCAATGGTGAGACAAGTCAAGTCAAAGTCAAGTCAAAAATTATTTATTCATTTAGGTCACAAGTAACACATATGAAAATAAAAAAAAATATAGGTTAGTGGGTTTATTAAGGTATTGAAAATACAGGTTAGTTGCTAGATTTAGGCAAAGGATGGAACCAACGAGAAGAAACCTGCAAGAACTACCTCAAAACCATCAGTGCAGTCGAAAATTGAGAGGCCATTTTTTGGTATTGGTATAATATTTCTACCTAAATGTAGTTCCAATATTACTATGCTTCGGCCGGTAAGTAAAATGTGCCAATAGCTCACACTATTCCTCCCACTTTTTCTATTTATCTCATCTTCATTCCTTTTCTCTATGCAAGCGCTATACTGCTAGTGCCTATACTGAAGTCTTTACGGTACATAGTCGCTTTAAGGAGTCTTAAAACCTTACTTGCCATAGGAATACGACGCAAAGGATATTTGATCTTCTGTAGGTTGTTTAGAGATTCTTAGAGGTGCTTCACCTGGTACGTTTGAGCTATACCAGGTCTAAGCAAGGATCCATCTCACTGTGCCTTATCTTACACAATCACATAAATAAAATAATAGGCCTATCACTAGTATATAAATGCAAAAGACAATTTGTTACGTTTTCTTTGCTAGAAAGCTAAACCAATGTCAATGCTATTCTACCTCTGTACACAACAAAGCCTACTATTTCATTATTATTCTATCTTAAGAGCGATTTTCAAACATCAGAAACCTTACTCGAGGATTAAATCTTTGTCAAAATGCTAATATTACTTGTTTTAAGGTACATATATATGGTGATTAAAAAGTCCAACTTAAAACAATAATTAAAATCATCAACTGGGCAGATCAACAAAAGAACTTCAAAACAGTTATGTATTAAAAATAAACTAAAATCATGATTACAAGGAAGAAGATATTATGCTAGACTTTGTTAATATAGGTCTAGATAGAAAGGGATGGAAAGAGAGGAAAGGCTTTACCCTACAACGGGATAAAACAAGCAATGTAATAAAAAGAAACCAGCGATAAATGCAAACTAAACCAGCACTCCAGCGAATGAGAACGGATCCGGCTCACACACAAACTCACGAGTCAGCCCTGACTATTATGTGTTGTACAATATTATGTGTGTATGTATTACAAGGCATTTCTCCTCGGCTACTCATAATTTATAACTCGTCACTTCTGTCACTATTATCGAGTCCGAGATATTAACATGAGGTGAATGTTTATGTATATATTATATATACAACAACATATGAACATTTTAATTTAACTTAAATATGATTTAGAAAGTATTTGTTTGGGTATTTATGTCAGATTTTTAGGTTAAGTCGGATGGATTGTGCCAGAATTATGTTCAATTTTCTTTCACTTTGGCATTGAGTATGGAATTATTAGGTCTTAACTTATGTTTAACGGTTTTTGAACGATCAACTTGTCGTTTTTGCCAGCATCTAGTTTTGGGATTACTGTTATTTTAAATCTTCTCCTTTATTATTCCCAAGTCACTTGGGGGCGGCTTTTCTAATCTAACCGGATTTGACTGGATATCAGTTTTTACACGGAGTGGCTGCCACCTGACCTCCGCAACCCGAAGGCTAACGATACCCTAAGGTTAAACCAGTGTCAGTATATTATAGGGCACTGACTTCCCAATAACAACTGCCATAGATGTTCATGGCAGCCGGGACCGACGCCTTGACTACAGGCGATAATTGTCAACCAATACGCACATAATTTCGAAAAGTCATATAACTTCCGAAAGTCAGAGGTGCGCGACGTGGGTTCGAAGCCGAGGCCCTCTGCATTGCAGTATGTTGGTCTCCCCACTGAGCTATCGATGCTGTACTGTTATTTTAAATATTCATTCTATTACTTTAAGATAAGATTCTAAATTATATTAGAAGAGGATGCCTTGGTGACGTAGCAGTAGTAAATGCGATTGCTGTTCATAAGGTTTCAGGTTCGATTCCAGGTGTTTTTAGGTCTTTCTGTTAAAACCTTCTCAGTATCAGAACGGAGTCTGGCACTATGGACGGTAGATACAAATATTATCGCCACCCATCAGTTATATTTATATTTATGTTCAAGACTGTAATCTATTTAATTCCTAATGGTTCGTAATGGTTAGTGTAACCGACTGCTACGCCTGAGGTCGCGGGTTCGATTCCCGCACAAGTCAAACATTTATGTGCATGAACATGAATGTTTGTCTTAGTCTGGGCGTTTCTATGTATAATATGTATGTATTTACAAAAAAGATATATATACTTATATGTATGTTTATCCATTGTCTAGTACCCATAATACAAGCTCTTAGTTTGGGCTAGATGGTGTTGTGTGTATGTGGTAGAATATTTATTTATTATTTATTTATAATTATCGATCTAATGCAAATAAAATAATGTTATTATATTTATTATATATTATTTATGGAGACATCATCAAATACAAATTTGGTTCACTAATAACAATTTTTAGGACCTCACGAATAAAGTAGGGTATAAAAGAACTTGCAAACTAAAGTCTATGCAGCCATAGTCACGTGCAAGACCTAGTCTTTCATAATAAGGTAGATAATGTTTAAATAATCAGCTAGTAATCTATTATTTAATTAATAACTGCCTACTTTCTCTACGTAACGCGGTAAACGTTAAGTGGAAGGAAAGCGTCAATTTTTCGTATTGATTTACTAGATGTATTTTAAGAGTAAAGTTATAAATAAAAACAATATTATTTAAAAGAAATACACTTCAGTAGTTAAATGATTACCTTGCTACTGTCACTGCGTCGAGTATTGTGGGTTCAATCCCCGTACAAGACTCAAATAAATCCCCTAGGGGATCTATGTGGATAGAAATTCCAAATAGATCCTCCAGTGGATCGAAGCAGGGGATCTTACTGGACGGAGCCAAATTTGTGTAATCCACTAGTAATTGTTCAGACTCAGGGTGTTCTTTGTGCCTGTTGTTAGTATGTTTGTAGTGTTCGTTATGAAATCCCCCGTGACTCAGAAATTATTCAAAGTTTCATCCAAACTGCCATTTTTGGACTCGATTCCTGTTCCTCAAGCTAAGTATATTTTTGTTCTTGTAAACATTTACTTCTGTAAATTGTACATAAGTGAGGGGCTAGGTGAGCCAGGCCTATTCCAGAATTATCTAGTACTCTAGGATGATATAAAGTCTAAATCATAGTAAGGTTTGACTCCCCGTGACCATGGCTGCTGAAAAGCAACCGAAACGTCGGGGAAAGTGTAAACCAAAAATAAATAGATTTAATAGTTTAAATTATTTTATTAGCTTATAAATTAGTAAAATAAAATCAATAGTAGTAGGTAGTAGTGTAATATTTTCAGAATTTTGTAATACAGTGCTAAATAAACAACGCGATAAAATCCGTGTATAGTAGTTTAATTTTAATGAATAACATTCGCGTAAACAGAAGACAATATTATGTAAGGTTTGAAGTCAAAATTCTAGGGATTTATAAGCCATCGCTGTTTAGGGTTCTCCTGAAAAAATAAATAGGCCAATGGGTAGCTGTAGTACATAATTTAGAAAAATCCCAGTTAGAGGACTGTTGACTAGGGTCGTAATCGTACTCATAATCATATCTGGCAAAATATAATAATAATATTCTATCACATACACACAACACCATCTAGCCCAAACTAAGCAGAGCTTGTACTATAGGTACTAGAAAAGGAATAAACATACACATATACTTTTTTTTGTAAATATTTACATATTATACATAGAAACACCCAGACCAAGACAAATATTCATGTTCACGCATACAAATGTTTGACTTGTGCGGGAATCGAACCCGCGACCTCAGGCGTGGCAGTCGGTTACACTAACCATTAGGCCATCGAGGTCGTCCTATAATGGATCTCTTTTGCTTACAACACATTTATGGTTTAACAATGCGTGAAATATACCTCTAGTATAGCCATCATAGGCCACGATAATCGCTTACCATCAATCTGATCTTATCTCTGTTAGCCGCCTTACTAGTATTTACATAGCAGGCAAATTGAATTACGAACAAATTTGCGAAAGTGTAAAAGAAAATTATTTTCGTTTTGTACAATTTCCCTGTCTCTCAGTAAACGTCGCGTGCACTAAATTGTGCATTATTCAGACAAAATTTGTCTGTGTCAGATAGAAATTATAAATTCAAATATGACGATATTGTCTAAGCAATTATCTTACTACAATATTTACCCAAAACATCTTCTGCAAACTATAGATCCAGACCAGAAGATGCTACTAAAAATTACCTACAAGTAAAATTTAATAAAATGTTGCTCGATCTGACAATTGAACGCGGGAGTGTAACCATGATTGACTTCTTACTCTTCACCTATATAAGCACGGTTTCCTGCCAATCATTTTTAGTAGCAGAACGAAACCTGGAACTACCAAGCTGTTGTCTCTGACGCTGGCAGTGAGATGGCCCATTTGGCTAATTCAGAAACACGAAAAATACCTCAAAAAGCTGATGTGATCGCTAGATGCCTGAATGCTTGTTATGGGCTTTAGTAATATAAACAAACACCCAACGATTTTAAATTCTGTTGAAGTTTTCATTGTATAAGAATAGACATGACATCGGAATTGCGAACTAAGTTTTATATACCACCCATCGCACTAGGAACGTGAACCCATGCCTAATACAACCAAATGCTTTTAGTTTGGATTTGAGGTATTCCTTTTAATCCCTATTACGTGATTTAGGTAAGCTTTAAGGCAAATTGCCAATAACCTGTTTACCACAATCAGAAAGTTTTATAGTATTGATACTAAGAAGCAGCGATAGCTCAGTGGGGAGACCAACAGACTGCAATGCAGAGGGTCTTGGGTTCGAACCCACGTCGCGCACCTCTGACTTTCGGAAGTTATATGAATTTTCGAAAATATGTGCGTATTGATTGACAATTATCGCCTGCTCCGTGCCTCGGAGAGCACGTTAAGCCGTCGGTCCCGACTGCCATGAACATCTATGGCAGTCGTTATTGGGGCAGTCGACACAAAAGATCCTACTGGGTCGAAGTGTCACCGGTCTGTACTGACTGGCTCCCACACAAGATAAGATACTAAGAAGAGCCCCAGACCCTATTGATACTAAGTGGCCAGCAGCGAAAAGGTTTCAACAAAAGCTGATATTATGATTTGTTTTTCTTGCATATGTAGCATTCTTGATATTGACGTATTTACGTACCTTAACAAAAAGTCAAAAATACTTCAACTATTCAACCGATCGATTCCATACAGAGCTATTTACTCACACCAACAACTACATTACAATAATTACTGTATTGCCAATAACAATGACAAATGCTTGTATGGATTATGAAAATGTCTTTCATAATGTGTATCGTTTTCCATTGGGCCGTGGCGAGGAAAGTGCTCCGAGGAAAAGTGGGAAAAGTAGGTATAGAATACTACCGCGCGTACCTTCTCACGAGCGACGTGTGCTTGTGCACATAGAGAGAGATGTTAGATAAAAATTATAGCTTAGAAATGATAAAATTTTATGCGTTTTATACAAGGGTGGTAAATAGGTATATGATCCACTGTTTCAGCGGTGAGCAGTTAGACGTTGGCAATCCGTTAAAAAAAGAATGGCTGTACTTCAAAAGCAAGGTACAAAATATTATCTTTCTGCTCTGCTTATACCACCTTGTTAAAGAACTTAGACTTACAAACGGTGGGTACTATACATAAACTTGTTTAGAAGCGGGAATGTTCTAGATCGAATAAACAATTTATACAAATTAAACAAATTTTATAAATAAAATGAGACCTGACGGACTCATTTTTATATCGAGTAGAGTATCAACTATGGACGAGGATAGGTACCTACATAGTAAAATAAATAGCAAATGGTGACAGCTAATTGAAACGAAAGGAAAAATATACAATTAAGAGAAGTGGGATAGTGGAGTATTTATTCCGCCGAAAACTGGAGTACCTCTGTAAAAGACATCTAACTAAAATATAAATAACTCACCAAAATCATGATATAGTGTGTTTCTGTGGTAAGTAAAAATTCCGAAATTCCAGGAGGGAATGCTGTCTTTTTAGAAAAGGATATAGATTTCTTTTATAAGATTAAAAATACGAAAATGTTGTCGCTAACATGTTCAGCTTTTGCAGTAACCTCATACAATCAGGAGCTTGCCAGTTGTCCGTGTGTCACTAAGAAGTAGGAAAAAAACAAATTATAGCTAAACATAGCTATCGCCTCGCTCGTAAGTGCAACACAGGCCTACATACTAATATCAGCAAATCTGTATTAATTCAGCATCACAATACCATCTGCCTTATCTCGTAGCAATAAGGTGCATATTCCCACGTTTTTCTATAACGGTACTAGTTTGAATGATGATCAGTTATCACGCTATCGTGACGTGACTTACTGTTCTGGATTTATATGGGTTTATAGATTATTTAACGGTTTTTTGATATAGTTTAGTTTTATAATGGCTACAGTGTATGGCGATGTTTGGTAATTTATTACCGTTTCGTGTGTGATTCAAAACTGATATGTTTTTTATACAATAGAGTCATAGGAACATTTGGAACACGTGATGGTAAGTGGAACCGTTGCCGACCAGGGATTAGTTAGTTAGACGTGTGTTATACATACTTAGTCTTACAATTATTAGGCCATTATGCGTGTGTGAATGACGCGAAAGGTGATTTATTTATTTATTGATTTAATACATAACAGTAATATACAACATTGTTTAAAAATATACAGTATATCATAGGTCCTATATACCTAGAAATGGCATGCACACTATACACAAATATACCGCGTGACTTTTTTTACCGTAATATTGTCTTAAGTTTACGCGAATGTTATACTTTGAAATTAAACACTTTATACGGATTTTGCCGCGTTGTTTATTTTACTTTAAACACTGTTATTACATAATTTTGAAAACTCTAACTTTAATATAAAACTTTAACTTGACTACTATTTAAGCTATATATTTTCTAATTAGATCTTTTTTTACCGTCTCGATAATAATATGATGTGTTGTGTAAGTGGAATAGAATCTAATAGTATTTGTGTTCTAGCATTTTGAGATCACGCGACTTGCGAATTCCTTTTTTAAATGTTTTAATATGAAAAATAGATTATAAGTAAGGAGTGTACAATGGTAGATTATATTCAGACGAAGTCAGTAAAAAAAAAATCTATTTCTGAGGCTTCTACTCTATTTACCTATCACGTCCTATTTAATAATAGGCCTAATAGATTAGCTTAAAAAGAGTTAACAATGTTAGACAGAACAAAATTAAATAATAATATATAACAAGAATAAGCTGTGTTAGTAATTTAAACGAAATATTTAAATGTATAAATGACGATTGTACAATCATTATTATGCAAACGATTAAAATTGTTACCACCTCAGCTCTATCTAAGATAATAGTTTAAAAAAACTAAATAACACGCTTTATTAAAAAAAGTAGAAAATAATTTAATAATTTTATGGTTATCAAAATATCTTAGACAGCTTTTTACGACAAAATTATTGAATTATTTTCTGCTTTTTTTAATAAAGCATGCTTTTTAATTTTTTGAACTATTGTTTATATATTTTCTAAATTATTGTGATGTCACCGGTCCTCGATAAGTGTGCAAAGTTTCAAATCAATCCGTTGGTTTGAAAGGGGTGACAATCATGTTCAAAGATGCCGTTACATAGATTCATAGATACATACCAAGTTAATAAAAGCGTGTTAAAAAGAAAGTAGGGGACCAATGGTGCAAAGTACTTCCTTCATCGTTTCTGGATTATTCAGAAGCCTCTATTCCTAATCCTGTATGTTTGTTACGCTTGCACGCCTTAACTACTCGACCGATCATCGTGAAATTTCGCATACACGTTATCAAGGGTACAGAAAAAGGGATAAAGTACTTTACCTCCCAAAAAAGTACTGCTCCCGATCAAATGAAACCGCGGGCGGAAACTATTAGTTCAGTAAAATAAACTAGTATTGTAACCCACTAAATAAATGTTTCCTTATAAGTCTCTGACGCAAATGGCGCTTCTAATTCGTATAAACATGTTTTAAATTCTGAGAGCTCTAAGTTTTTTCAACACAGGAAAACCGCACGCTCGTGAACTAACTTATAATTGTGCATTAAACTATTTAATATGAAATTACTATGAATACATTTACAACGTAAATTGTATTTAAAATTCCAATACTGCTTAAATAACTCTAAATGTACCTTCAAATAATTGTTTTCCTTTGTTCCGTTACTTATTGACATGTTACATATTAAAAATAAACTATTCGAACTTTATCACGGCAAAATATTTTATTAGTTAAGATTAATCTGTTTAAGAGCTGTGTTCACAAAAATATACAGACAAATACTTGGAGTAACATTTGAGGCAAAAGTCCTCAGGCTTAAATATACGACAACTATAGGTAACTGTTACTTATTAAGTTAATTTTAGAGAAAACCAAAAACCAACTTCAAACCTCTACCAACATGTACAAAACTTTTGCTGAAGGAACCAGAAGAAAAGATGTCAAAGATGATTAAAAAAAATAGCGCTATAGCTTTATTTATTTCGTTAAAATTTATATGGGACCACCAAAATCAGTTCTTAATTGGCGAAATAATCGAAAGAAAGAAAGAAAGAAAAATGTTTTATTGAATCATAAATACACACATACATAATTATCGCATCACAAATATACAAAAAAAATAATCAGTTGAATTGAGAACCTCCTCCTTTTTTGAAGTCGGTTAATAAGGGAAAACGTTATCTCACTTAATTAGAGATTTGAAAGCATTATCGGCTAGATTCTAAATATCAGAGGGTCGCTAATGTAGTTTCAGTTCCAGCGACCCAACCACCATTCAAAGCATCGAGATGGCACACCGTTGTAAGTTTAGTCGGTAGTACCCGGGACGTTCCATCATTCCCCGGGTCAACCCGACATAACTTCACCGCTCTTTCCCGCTGTTTGCGTAAATGCATTACCCAGGATAAAAAAAAGTTTATAAGACCAATGAGTATGAAAACAAAATTGATATTGATAAAATCTGTAAAAGCAATTTATTTATGGTTTTAATTAATATGCAGATTACTAAGTTATAAAAATAATAACACAAATAAGTTATAAATAAATTATTAAAGTACGCTATAAGCTAGGTAAGAGAATGGAGTTTAATTTAAATATTAATGTAACAAGCTAAATGTTTCTTTTGCGATGAATAATAAATACACTAACATTTAAAAAAAAAAACTGTGTCGCGTGCTCACTGGGCACTTGACCATACGGGTCAGTAATGATAATTGCTAATAGACATTTTATTTAAATCTTAATCTTAACCCCATGCACTGGGGACATTTAATTTTAACAAAAAATAATGTATAAAATATGCTTCAGGGTTACTAGCCTTGTAATATAAATCCGTAGTGCAGAACATAGTTAAAAAATTCCATCCAGTATACAACATCAGACTAACTTGCTGTGGAATTTGGACGCTAGGACAAAATCAAATCATTGCCAAAGTTTCGACGAGCAGAAGTTCAAAATTTATTAAAATGACATTTACTCATCTGAAAGTCAACCAAAATCACACAACGTTTTGATATTTCTGCTGGCGTTATCGTTGATAGACAAAGGATTTTGTCTAGTCCTAAACTGTTAAAATTATAATCCGTAGAAGTATGCAACTTTGTGCAATTAGACGGCAACTGATGAAGAATCCTATATTTCTGCACAACCTTTGGTTAATCGGCAACGTACTTATAAAACAACTAAATTTTACTTAATTATTTTCTAACATACTAGCTTGAATAAGGATATTAAAATACACATTAACATATTATGCTATAAACAGTATTAAATGTTTATTTATTTACAATAAAAAATAAATGTTTATGCTCTAACATGCAAACCTATGCGGTCATGGCGCCAAACTTGAACGTGTCCGCCATTGTAACTTCGCGCCAATATTATAATCAAAGAAAGTGTCATAAGGTGCGTACAACAACACGTAACAGCCATAAATTATTGTATAAGTAGCTTCAGCTGTGATATTACTTGTGGAGGCTTTAAAAACTGTTTCCGTAGCAACAGCTGGGTAATATCGGGACATATATAAAAAAAAACAATAATCACATTCATATGCTTTGAATTACGTTAAGCTGTCACATTATATTTGATATTTCTGGTCATTTTCATAACTTTTCACGAAGCATTCTGTATTTATCACATAATAAAAGTTTTTATGAAACTGATGATAACTATGATATTTAAAATTCAGACGAAATGTGTGAATAATAATTACACAATTAACCAGTTGCACAAATGAACAGTATAAAAACTGGAAAATAGTTTTAACAAATATTATAAAAACATATGTGTCCACCGTCATAGTTTTACACAATTAAAGTAAAATTAAACACAGCTGCATTAAGAGTGGCAAACATTAAAAAGCTAAACAACCCATAATAGCTGTAACAGTCATTAATCACTGCGTTCTAAATTCAAAAAAGTTAAAACAAAATGGCGACCGAAGAAAGTGTCACACCACGCACACGTAATGCTAGTAACTGACCCGATTGTGGTCACCTTTCGCTGACTTTCACCGGGCGTCTGACACACTTCTCTTGTTGTCTGGCCATGAACTGATAAGAAGCCTTTTGAATTCGGTGGTCTAGTTTTTTGAACGTTTGGAAGACGTTTGACTGAATGTGTTTAAAAATTAAACTAATTGAAGAGTATTGATATAGACTGACGTGAATGTACTGATGAATGAATGACTTGATTGACGTTTCATTAATGTTATTTTTAGGAAATGTAAGGAATTAAGGAATTCTTTCTTGGTTGTTGCATTTGAACATTTCATTTCTACAAGATGTTTAATATATTTTATTTTCAATAGAGATGAGCTTTTAAGTCAGAACAACAACAAGACAAAATGTGAAAAGCTATCGTAATTACAAACATTATTACATTTTGCTGCTTGTTGATGCCAGTGATTTTGACTTAAATCTAATGATACAAATTCAATCTCCAATATCTGTTCTAAAGTTAAGCCATGAAAATCAACAGAGCGACTGTGTTTTTATTTTAATTGATTCAGTTATAAGATGATACCATAAATCAGAAGATCTGAAATTAGATCAAGGAAATCAAAACAACGTATAGCACCTACCAACATACAAACAAAAAACTCGCGCTATGCAACCAATTCGAAATACAAACATCATCAAACATTTGAAGGCAGTGGGAACAGTAAATGAATGCTGCGGATGTCCCACTTCCAAGTGCCGTTACCAGGAGAAAGTGGCGGACGCGATGCACCGCCTATGCAAATTATGCAATTACATGCTGGCTGTACATTTACAGTGCAACCGACGGATGTAAAGATAAAAGTCAGAGATATCTATGACACAGATTTGACAGGTGAGGCTGAATGAGGTGAATGTCCGTTCATTTATTTTTAACTGGACTAGGTATTGGTGAAGTGTTGTGAAAAACGTTTGAGTCTATCGGTTCTTGATTTATCGCATTTTAAAGCAAATAAAATCAAACATACTTAATGCAATATAATATTAATAAAAATAATTATACATAGATATGGATAATGTTACTAAAATCATAAAACATACAAAAAAAAGTATTAAAAGGAACGTATGTCTATTAAATATCTTAAATAATATAAAGGTATTTTATCTTTAAAGAAGCGAAATTAATGGAAAATTGCTCTTTAAACAAACGCGTAAAGTTGTTTACATGTCTTACAGTCATCATAATTACTATAACAAGCGGAAAACAGCGGTTACCTGAATATTAAAATTGCTAAATTACATGTTTTGTAAATAAAAACTCACAATATAAATACAAGCGCAAACAGGAGACGTTACAAAAAAGCATCAACTGTCAATTACATCATTTCTCCGGCGAGTGTACAGTTATGCGACTCTGATTCCTAGAAGCAGAACACAGCTTTCGAACGTCTAACAAGAATGATCTAACGTGACAAAGCGAAAAAATGATGCCACCCGCCATATTGGTGTAATGGCGGCCACAAAAAAACTAACGGAATAAAATACCTAACAGCCGAGGGGAGAAAGGCTTTCGATTGTCCCACATATCGGCGCACGCGAATGGCCCAAAGCGACTACGAAACAGCACAACACTACCTGCCGGCCCTCGCACTGAAATAAAACCTTATTTCAAACAAACAAACGTCAAAATCATATGGCGGGTAATTTGACGTTTGGTGCTATTCGAAATTCAAACGTCAATCGTGACATTTACGCGCAATACATAATATACGGCCGTCTTCTTCTAACCTTTACAAATCATATGTCTGTCTTGCTCTGTACTCGACATTGAAAAAGAAAGCACTAGATTTTTTGCCGGCCACCATTTTACTCGAGAGTATGCCGAAGAAAGCAAGCTAAAATGCATGTGTGTAATATTAGAAACGTTGGTTTTATACATCGGTTGCATCGCATTAGAGATAGTTGCATAAGAAAATTGCATTTCCCCTGCGTTTGCTCGATAACAAGTGCTGTCGTTTTCTCCTTTGATTCATTGTTAATTAATCTGATAATGGTTGAAAAATTACAAGCACATTGATGGATCGACGTCTTATTCCCGTATAATTTTATGAGTAGATCAAATACTTCTTAGCGATTTATTGCTGGTAGTAAAACAAATCATAGATAAAGATCTCAGTTGATCAAATTATTATTTTGGCACTTATCGAAAAAAGCGGTATGCTGGGTGTCCATTTTAATTATTTTTTATACTATTTACCCGATTTTTACTTACTGTAACTAATAAATATATAGATACAATGTTATTTTATAGACTAAATTGACTTTAAACTTAAAATAACTTTTTGCAATGCTATTAGAGCGGTCTCTTAACTCAAATCTCAGGAATTTAATAATACACTTAAATCTTTATATAATAATTTAAAAACATATTAATTATAATGATTATCTGTAAAATTAAAATAGAAAATCATGAATAATGTACCTACAAGACTTTTAAGGGACCCCTCAAGGCCTAATACTGGGTCCAATATCGTTAAATTTTGATAATAATATTAATTTTAGGCACTTCTTTCATAACTTCTAATAAACAAATCAAAATAAACACTTCGTCATTACTCAAGCACATAACACCAACAATTTGTACACATAACACGCCAGCCCTCTATTTTATAACATTAAAAAGAAAGAAAGCCATTTACGATGACAAATTGTCAAAACACCTTTCTTAAAATAGCCTTAGCAACTGAACTTGACCGGTGACGCATAACCCTGCGGCTGCACGCGTTCACAACAAGAACTTTCTTTGCCAGTAAGTGTGCTGTGGCCCAAAAACGCGCTCCAGTTGCCAACGGATCTCGAATGGCGGCCATTTCTCGACGTACAAGAGCTGTGAACGATTGGCGGCGGTTGTTAAATCTTGTATTTAAGTAAAGGTATAGAGGCAATATGATTTCAAGCTAGATTAAGCTTTGATTATGGAAATAAATAAACATTCTGTTTATTTGATTTATCGTTGTGATTCAGGTGTGAATTAGCATCCATTAAAAAAACTAAATATATTATAGTTTATGTTAATGAATCTATGACAGCTGAGATATGGATTTAGTGGGTTTAAAATATCCTGGTCGCTAATCAGGACGTTAAACCAAGTCGTAGTCTTGCTAGTGGAAACTTTTCAATAATAACAATAACAGAAGAAAGAGTAATAATGACATACTATATATTGATTAACACCTGAATGTTCCAGATGCTTCTAACCTTAGACAAATATTATTTAATGATTATGTTGACAACTAAGAACACTACACGAAGTTTTTGATCTATATAATTATCAAATTATTATGGAAAAGATAACTATTTATAATAAAACAATGTTCCATAGACAATTTATTATCTATACTTATATTATAAAGCTGAAGAGTTTGTTTGTTTGGTTGGTTGGTTAAACGCGTTAATCTCAGGAACTACTGGTACGAATTGAAAAATTATTTCTGTGTTTGATAGCCCATTAATATCGAGGATGGCTATAAGCTATATAACATCACGCTACGACCAATAGGAGCGGAGCATTCATGAAAAATGTTGCAAAAGCGGGGGATATTCTCTTATGTGAAGCAGACGAAGTTGCACGGGTCAGCTAGTATATGTATAAAAGCAAAGATAAACATCTATAGAATTAATATGGAAACAGTAATTTATTGCATCATTGAATAGTGTCATTTAATTATATTAAAAATATAGCAAGCAAGCAGATGGCTTGCTTAATTATAAGTGGTTACCATAAACTATACCTACCTTGCACTACCAGGGATAACATCTCCTCAAAAGGCCTTATAGAAAGGATTAAATCGCCTCTCTTTCCTCTTTGAACAAATTACAGAACTCTGGGACTCCAGAACTCGTTCACCAGGTAAACCATAGAACAAACGCCGACTTCCTATCTGCCGCGGTATTTTTCCAGGTGTGCGGATTCGTTCGTACAGTCACCAATTCTGCCGTCCTTTAACTAAAGGACGTTAAGTAATGACGCATAATTACCTTAACGTCTCTTTAGTTAGCGGACGGCAGAAATATTTGGCTGTAACGGACTATACGACTCGCATTTAGACATCAAGTTTAAGACATAAACAACACTACTGCCAATGTCTTGCATGCACTACCACCCGTCAAATTAAATGCATAAAATATTATTGATTGGATTGATGTTTGTTTTTTATCTAGCTAATGAACTTCATTAGATCTCGAAACTTCCTAGAATATCTAGATAATTGGACTTATAACCTAAAGGTCATTGACCGTGATTTCATCAAAGAATTAGTCACTGGTTTAAGCAGTCTTGTATTTTGTCAGTCCAGTGTTCATTTGTTTTTTAATAACAGACAATTGCTGCACTAAGAACAATGCCTGGGTCACGGATACAAAAATCACCCAGACTCGGAACAACTAAAGGTGACAGAAATTTTTGTCCCGTAAATTCAAGTTTAGAATACAGGTTGACTGATTTTCCTTACAGACTGCCTTGGTGGTGGATGTAATAGTAGAAATGCAACTACTATGTTTGAGTTTTTAGGTTCCATATCTTGATCGAGCAAAGTGTTATTCGATTTTTCAGTCAAGAAATTTGAAGTAACAGCAACTGTGCATGATAGACGGCAATATGTTCGCTTTTATTAAGTGCGCTCTCAAACCAAAACTAGCAAAATATTGGTGTATTATTATTACTATTCCCATAGGCAATGGTATATTTATAATATACCATTGCCTATGGGACTTGGGATAAAGGCGGTTTCGGTGTTCGCTTTCGAATATAAGACAACGTATGACGTTTCAGCTAAAAAAAATAGTTACAATATGGATTCTGAAAAAGTGACGTAGACAATAGACTTAATAAAGCTTCGTATCTAAAAATCAGAGTTTGACATAACCATAGATAATTTTGTTACTTATTAGTCTATTGACGTGGGTAGATCAAGAAATTTCAGTTTAATTTTTGTGTCAAATTAAATATATATTACTGGGTCTATCTGTCAAGATTTTCTCAGTAGCCGCTGAAACCTAAAACTGTGGCTGGTAGACGCAAGTAAGCTACCTCTCATTAGCGAAATGCAAGAGAGTAAAGTAATTAATTTCGATTATTTAAACATCTTAACGATTCAAGAATTCGTGTCGACGCATTCTCGGAGAATTCGACTTAAAACTACAAAAAATCGTAAAGTATATCTGCAAGCAAGTTAATTGTTGATTCGAATAAAATTTACTCAAGTGCGAATTATTCAATTTAACTTTTTCGTTGTTCTTAATCGTTAATTCACTAATCCTTAATTTTTTTTTTTTATTTTTTTTAATTCTACCACATACACACAACACTATCTAGCCCAAACTAAGCAGAGCTTGTACTGTCGATACTAGACAATGGATAAACATACATATATACATTTTTTTTTTTTTTTTGTAAATACGTACATATTATACATAGAAACACCCAGACCAAGACAAACATCCATGTTCATGCACACAAATATTTGTCTTGTGCGGGAATCGAACCCGCGACCTCAGGCGGATTTTATCGCGTTGTTTATTTAAATCCGTATAAATGAGTTTAATTTCAATGAATAACATTCGCGTAAACAGAAGACAATATCGAGGTAATAATGTCAATACAGTCAATTTCGCAGCTGATTTAATTTAAATTTAGGTCTTTCGAGGGTGCTGATGGCATGTCTAAATATACTGAAAAATCCGAGGAAATAAAATTATTACCAGTATGGCTTGTTAAATGTTGGATTTTGACCGCCTGTATGCATATCTTGGAAAATAGCTGCTGTGGTCTTTGCCTAACTCTGCAGCACGCATAATGCCATGTCAGCTGCCACCGCCATGCTTTCGTTTTTCCGTAACACATCAACTTTCTCGTTACCCGAGCTAGTTTTAATTAACAGATTTACTATAATTTTATAACCAATAACTTTAATTATAGCACGGTTCAAACTTGAAAGTTTCTCTGGCCGGTGGTTGCGCGCGCGCAAGAAAGTGCGTCTGTGTTTGATTCATGGCCGTTACGAACGGTGGCGGTAGAGCGAACAGTTTTTGACATAATATAGTTAACTATGGTTACTCAACCTCTTTTTTGTAATGTTGGTAATAGATAGGTTGGTTCTTTTTTGCACATAGATTTTTTATTTGCGCAATATTTTAGTGAAATGTGTATGAAGGCTTTATGCGCAATATTTATGTTTCGTTGGTTGTAACGTAAGTCTGTGCTTACGCTTGGGTCGATCATGAGAGCCCAGGTTTAGCGCCTGGGTAGGGTGAAATATTATTGAATTTTTCTGTTAGCGTTCTTAATTATACGGAGTTAGACATGTAAAGAAGGTTGTCAAGTCCCCCGCGACTCAGAAATTTTCCAGTGCATATTCTCTCCATCTCTGCCTATCCTACCCCATTTAGACTTTATACAGGCGTGACCATGTATAGATGTATGGTTTAATACTATAAATACCTAAGTTTATACAACATGTTAAAATCAGAGACAATATGTGCAATACGGGGAGTAAGCCTTGACATTGGACGTTTAAGTTACTAACATCTTCTAGTATAGTGACGTGGATTTGATCCCCATTTGGGACAAATCTTTTGTGATCTAAAAATGGAAACCACCTTTGAAGCAACAATTTATAAATCAAATATTTATCCATCCGTGATATGTGCGATATTATTTGAAGAATAAAACAGCCGGTCAAATTTTAATTAAGTGACGTATAATAATAATCAGTTGAACAGTTTATTACTCCATCCATCTTCAAAATCAATCAACCACTTAGCCGGAGGCAGACAATTAAATAATTATAACAAATCACAATCCGACAGCCTCTGATAGGTCTACAAATCATACGCCTATTAGTCACACACCAAACTAAAAATGATAGATGGCTCACTCAATGTAATTACATCTAGTTTTTGTCTTTTTACCATGGTACATACAACAAAAAATATATGCTAACTCAACATAATTATGCAAATTACGTGATGCGTAGGATAACTAACACACCCTCATTATGAACACGATAGGAATCTTTACATAGGGTTATCAAAGTCCTTGTAGGAGTATTAGACTATTATTATAAGGTCTCGGGCTCAATCCCAAGACACACACATCTGACTTTAGTGAAATGTCTGAAGCTACGTGCGTGTGAAATAAAAAAGTATCACTCGCTTTAACGGTGATGGAAAACATCGTAAGGAAACCTGGATGTCTCAGTGTTCTCCATAATTTTCTAGTAGAGAACCAATAGACTACCGCGTTAAGGTCTCGGGCTTGATCACAAGCCACGTACCTCTGATTTTACCAAGAAATGTGCGTATTAACTAGTAAACTATCGCTCGCTTTGCCAGTGAAGGAAACTATCGTGAGGAAACCTGTATGTCTGAATGTTCTCCATAATTGTCTCAGAGATATGTGAATTCTGTCAACCAGCACTGGGCCAGAATGGTGGAATATGATCTAACACTTTTAACACTGAGAAGAGGCCGTGCTTAGCAGTGGAACAGTTTACATCCAGGGCTGATATGATATTAATAAACTGAAGACAATTCTCGTAATGAAAACTGTTTAATAAAGAGATATAGAGTCTCGATCTAGTCTCAATTGAATAAATATTATAAATGGTTGCCTTCATAATTGAAATAAACGTCAAATATAAACATAAATTGTATTTCATTTCACATTTGACGTTTATTAGATCAGATTAGAATTCTATCTTGAATAGCTTTGATTACGAGGACTTTCCCTCCAAGTTATGCTTCACTACTTTTTGTCTACGGATCCTATGGAAATGGATACCGATAAATAGTATACCATTTGTTTATGCAGGACATGGACAATCCATGTGCCAAGTTTCGTCTAAATCTCTTCAATGGCTGCCGCGTTTGAGTGATAAACAAAGATATTTACGATAATTCCCATTTATAAATACGTTCCCATTTATATAAGACATAGGGAACCTAATATTGTCTTCTGTTTACGCGAATGTTATTCATTGAAATTAAACTACTATATACGGATTTTATCGCGTTGTTTATTTAACACTCTATTACATAATTTTGAAACTGTTACACTACTATACTATACTATTAAACTTTACTCATTTGATTACTTATTTTTATTATTATTTTAATACGGAGATCCACTCCCCGTGACCATGGCTGCTGAAAAGCAACCGAAACGTCGGGTAAAGTGTAAAATTAAATACAAATAGTTTTAATAATTTAATTAGCTTAAAATTAGTAAAGTTTAATATAGTATAGTATAGTAGTGTAACAGTTTCAAAATTAAGTAATAGAGTGTTAAATAAACAACGCGATAAAATCCGTATATAGTAGTTTAATTCCAAAAAAAAAAAAACATATGGAACCTGATTATCGACTGGGGAAATACTGGCATACTATAGAAAATTACAGACAAACAAGCTTGTATTGTGTTTCTACTGCAAGTAGAATTTCCAGGCTCCTTGAGGAGGTACTGGTCTACCAGCAGATTACCAGTGTAATCATTACCTCTTGCGCTAGCAACATGGGGACCCTTTAAAGGATTGGCTAAGAATACGATTAGTGTACCAAGTATCAGTAACCTACAATTTGAGTTTACTATTAGCCGAGCAGTATTCGTATTTGCAACCTTAGAAATACAAACAAAAATACTCACTCACTACTATATTCTCAAGCGGGCAGGGAGTGTTAATACTCTTTTAATACAGCCATATTTTCCAGCTTTTAGTTTTCACGTAATAGTAGGCCATCATATTGCTTGCTAAGCAGTTCCAGACACTATGCTGCTATTGAGATTTTTTTGACAGAAACTCAATAACCCTTATACCCAACACGGAAATCGAAGCCATCACTCACTACATCACAGAGACAAAATAAAAAAAACAATAACTTCTCAAGCACTTTATCATGAATTGTAAATCCATAAATCAGTTGGTAGCCCTGACGATGCGTAGGCGCAACATTGTGCCGACTAACCGCGTTGACTCATTTCGTATAACTGTATTACATGTGTTAACGCGTAACTGCTCTTTGTGTGTTCGTTGTTGTTTACATGATTTACTTACATTATGTGGTCTCTTGTTTAAATGGAAGATTTTGTGTAAAAGCGTTTCACTTTTTTTGAATGATTGCTGTTTCTGTGATGTTGGTAATGGTGGCGAAGTTGTAAGTTTACTAGCGGTTTGTGTTACAAATTAATAGTATTCTTACTAGGAGTCAACCCACGATCGATGCAAGTCGATTGAAACGTCGGAAAATAAAAATATATTTATACCTTTAAATACTTACTAACACGAAAACGACCCTTTGTTTAATATTGTATTTAACACTTAAGCTAGAGAAGTATCTCTAGAAGATCTTCGCGACAATCTATAGCGTTACGGTGAGAAGGATCTCCAGGGTCTCTCCTAGCACAGCTGTGCACAGCTCCCTTTTAAACGTCACCAACGCTTAATCTATACGCTGAGCCTCCATTGGCTACGTCATTCACCATATATGTAGATTTATAAACCATACGATGTTTGGATGTCTCTCTCCATCTATGTCAACAGTACCTCACAAGAGATCAAATGAAAGAAGCTTTTATGCAGCTCAAACGCAACCAGTTTATAATTTTAGGCCCGATTTTTTTTACTATATAACATATGAATCTGCAATTATTAAAATATTAAACCAATCACTAGTAAGTCCATATCTCCAAATTCTTATAGTTTACCATGCAGGTATAAAAAGTAATCATTTTGTAAGCATTGGTCAAGGACATTATTATTTTCCAGAGCGTGCCTGGCTTCTAAACATCGATGGTCTAAATACAACCTTCAAACTTTCAGTTATAACTGAACATACCAGGCTTATAGTTCTGGTTGGACACGGCCGACCTAGGCCACCCTTATGTACCAATCGACAAATATAAACTCTCTTTAGGCTTTTATAGAGGTATATTACTAAAAAACGTGTAAAGATCACAATACCATCACCTATTTACACAGCATAATGATTAATTTCGACAGCTGCAAACAAAATTTTCGTAGTTTTGTTAACTGACCATCCAAAATTCACTGTAAAACGTTCATCAAACAACAAAATTCGTCCCAAAAACCGGCTTTGTTACCGTAACCGTAACGTTAAATAATAACGTTTTACACTCGAGTGCTTTTCGAGCAAACAATCACGAGTATATCCTGTCATTTAATACCCCAATTACCCCCAATATTCGGTCGGTATAACCCCTCGACCCCAATAACTCAGTGCGTACGATGCCGTTACTATTACATGCATGTAAATAACGTTAAACATAATGTGAAAGTTGTGATTTTCCTGCCTATTGTCGATGACCGTGTTGATTATTATGATAACAGTGTTTATTTACTTTTTTGTTCAAACGACTACTTGGAAAAATAGTCTAAATGTGCAATGGAGGGTTAAGTAGACCGACTAATGTCAAAAATGTCATGTTTTAGTTTTTATTTTGTATTTTAAATTCAAGAATAAGTGTTGTTTCTTTTTTAGAATTCTCTTGTTTAGTAATTAAAATATATTAGCGTTAGAGTTCATATCAGTAATTATTATCCAGATATGCAATTTAAAACATGTATATGTCAATCAGAAAGATTAGCTCATATTATCGCGATCAAACCTTAAAATATCTAATCTAAACACAAAAAATAGACTTATCCTTTATGTTACTCCCAACTGTTATGAATGAGTGAGCGAAAGGAGCAGGTGAGTACGTATGACAATCAATTTACGTCTACAACAAACCCAAGAATTTATAACGCATGCATTAATCACATCTAAAATAACAACACATCACTACTAAAAAGTTATGTAAATAAGAAAATAAATGCCTTTGTTTCACTTTGGGTTTCCCAATATTGGTTTTAGATGACGTCTTTGGAGAAATGAGTAAGTTTAGGTAACGATGTGACAGTTACGACTTGTTTTTAACCTTTCTTCTGGAAATTGTTCAGTTTCTCATAACTGTTTTTTGCTTACAGTTGTCAAACGTCATACTATTAATTAATTTTTTATTTATAGAATTTTAAAGGCCATTTGTATTCAAGTAGTTTAAATTTAAACTCAATAAATTAAATATATTTGGCAGCTGTATTTTATAGATCACTACATACACTACCACTCAAAAGTCTTAAGTTCGATCCCAAGGCACGCATCTCTAACTTTTCAAAGTTATGTGCGTAATAGTCAAATATCACTCGATTAAACGATGAAAGAAATCATCTTGAGAAAACCTGCATGTCTGGGATTTCTCCTTAATGTCCTCGACCATATGTGAAGTCTCTCATCTCGCACTAGGCCACCGTAGTAGACTTTTGACCTAACCCCTTAAAAAGGCCCTCTTTTCAATATAGGAAGGATTATGCAGGTAGTACCTTATACAATAGTTTATAATGTACATAATTCTAAAAGAAATAATAATAATTAATATTCATGTTGGTTTAATTCTAAAATGTTATCCCTCTTAAAAGAAAAATATAGAATTCGTTCGAAATACGCCATATATCATGATTCCTTGGGTGCAATCTCGCTTAAAATACTTAGTGCGCGCTGCAGATCTTATGCAAAAGATTGCTATAAATCATACATTGGCAGTACTGAAAAATTAATTACATCAAAACCTAAGTGGTTCTGGTCTTTTGTAAAAAATAAACGTGGTGACGAGAGTACTTATCCGGGGACAATGTCCAATGGATCTGTTAATGCGAGCGACGGTGCAAGTATTTGTGAATTGCTTGCATTAAATTTTACAGAGGTATATAGCTGCAATGGCACTCCAGGGAGCAGTACAGAAACTGTACTGGACTACATGAAATCCAAAGGTTTAAATATCCATTCAGAAAATTTGTCTAGTACAGTTTCCGGTCAAAATGATGTACAACATAAATTAAACTGCCTTGATGTTTCAAAGGGAGCAGGTCCTGACGGTATAGCTCAGATATTTGTAGTAAACATTGCATCAAACTTAGCGGAACCCTTAATAATAATATTTAACAAGTCAATTTGTGCAGATATTTTCCCTAAGGTTTGGAAGACAGCTAAGGTTGTACCAATATTTAAATGTGGTGATATATATTATGTAACAAATTATAGACCCATATCGATCCTCTCCATTTTTGGTAAAATCTTAGAATCCTTGCTGTGTCCGTATGTACAAAGCTACTTTAAACATTTATTACCGTTCATCAGCATAGATTTGTGCAACGTAGATCAACGAGTACAAATCTAGCTACATTCATTGAAACTTTAGTAGAAGCGATGGACGTTGGTAACGAAGTTGATGCTGTATATACGAACTTCAGCAGGGCATCTGATAGAATACCCCATGATATACTTATGAGAAAGTTGTACTCGTACGGAATCACGGGGCCTCTTCTAAATTGCTTTAGATCCTATTTGTTTGATAGATTATTTTATGTCGAGATTAAAGGGTATCAGTCATCGTACTATAAAATAAATTCAGGCGTTCCGCAGGGATCGCACCTTGGCCCTCTTCTTTTTAATATCTTTATTAACGATGTAACAGACTGTTTATTTTCATACCACACCATTTTTGTTTGCAGATGATATGAAAATTGTGAGAATCATAAACTCTAAATCAGACGTCTCACTGATGCAACTAGATATAGACAGATTATCCGATTGGTGTGCTCGCAATATGGTCATGCATAGCTGCGATAAATGTTATTATATTAAATTTACTCGTAAAATAAATAGTTTTAATTTTACATATATTATAATATCAACGGAAGGCAGTTGGCTAAAGTTAATAATATAAAAGATCTTGACATTAAGTTAGATAACAAGCTAACCTTTATCGATCATATAGACAATATTACCAAACGAGCTCTAATAATGTTGGAATTTATTATCAAAAATGGCTAACATTTCAAAAATGATCACTAAAATAGCACTTTACAACAGTCTTGTCCGTAGTATTCTGGAGTACGGCAGCATTGCATGGAGACCTCATCACGCAACTCATTCTCTAAGACTGAAACGAGTACAAAAAGGATTTCTAAAACATCTGGGATACGTGAGCGGTAGGGAAACGAGAAAGATGTCGTATAGCCAGAAACTTAATTATTTTAAAAGTATGACGCTAGAATAACGACGTGATATTAGCGATCTCAAATTCTTATATAAATTATTTCACGATAATATAGACTGTCCTTAGCTACTTGAGAGATTCCGAGTCCCTCGTAAACCTCCACGGAGATCAACAACACCTCTGATCCCACCGCTTCGCAGGACAATATTTAGCACAAATTCACCGGTTCCCCGTTTAACTAAGCTACTGAATGAATATAGTGACATCACAGGTATCTATTCTGACTCCCTAAATAAATTCATTAGCCACATAACAAAAGGCATCTAAAACAAATGTAAAAAAGAAGTTAATAGTTTCAAGTCTTACATGCTTCTATTCTATATTTTGTGATATGTTATATATTAGTTATAACCGTTTTTCTTTTTTTATGTCTATGTACCTATACATTTTAATACTTTTTTACCTTATGATTGTATAAATGTAGCAAATTCTTGATTGCATGTGGTGTTTACCTACAAAAATTCTATAGTTACCATTTAAGTAGGAATATGTATGTATGTAAATCTTTTTTTTTGTATCACTGTAACAATAGCTAGTAAACATAAATAAATAAATAATGTAATTATAGTCTAGACGCAGTGCATAGCAGAGCTTGTTTAAGGAGGGTAAGCTCGGCTTAGAAGTACATTCATCCTTTATAAGATTCTAGTCAAAAATCCTTGTGTCATATTCCTGTGGTAAACAAAACATCCAAGCTTCTCAAAGAGACAATGTACGGGTAGAAGGTTTCGGAAAGAGGTATCTTGCGCTGGCAGCAAAACAACTACTTCTTTGAAGAGCTCGCAATGCTTGACTGATGTGTACAACCATAGGTTTGCAGTAATTGCTTATGATAAGGCGATTCGTATGCTTATTTTCCTCTTAGTCGTATTCGAAATGCTGCTTAAACCTCTCGTTCATTAAGAATAAGGATGTTTTGTTACAACATATTCTTGACTATCTAATTTGTACTTTGAAGTCCAATGCGAGTGCTTAACCACACTTGTAGCTAATGAATTTTCATGACTGTTTTCTCTAACAAAATCCTGTTTTCTCCCCATTTTACTTGACTGTCCAATGTCCTTGGAGTTACATGAATTTAAACGATGCATTGCAAGCATTTCTTTTTTTAAATAAGTCTGACTTCTTTAGTAAAAACACAAACTTTAAATGTAGCAAAAAGGCTTTAGCAAATCTGCGATAGGTCGTTGCACGCCACTAAATTGGTTAAACCGCAGCAAATTAAGACAATAAATACCAATAAAAAGACATAATAAATAAATTGCCACATAGTACGTAACAGATAAGTATATACGTGACTTTGAAACGGCTACGAGATCTCAAAATCAGAAAGCGCGGCAACTTACACCGACTGCGTCCCTTCACTATCACAGTCGATTCCATTTACAAATGTGTGCGTCTTTCCTTTGCTTCCAATCCGTTGATGCTTTAGCACGGACGGTAAAAGAGAAAGTTGTGACATATCCAGCAATGGATGTTAGAATAGACGATGTTACCAATAAGGTTACGAACACACCAGCGCATAATCTCGGCGAAAACGCTGCTAACTAGGTCACTGCCGCGCATATAACGGCCTGCGCTCAATGCCCGCCCGCGTAACGTTACGTGTGGGAAATTATTTGAATTTGGAACACAACGCTTTTTTTTCTGCTTTTATCAGGCTGCCGTTGCTATTGTTCTTTTGTACGTTTTTTTTATTGTGGTCTAGTTGGCGATTGCACCGTTAGGTGGTCGGGTCGCATTTAAGGGGTTAATGAGATCATCATATGTATTTGTATTATGAATTTGAATATGACTGAAAAAAGTATGCATTTTATGCGCCTAGTGTATGAAAAAAATGTACTTAATTATTAACGGCTTATACTTATTTTTAATTATGAACTATATCTACAAGAAATGTGTTGCCAACAATACAAAAAAGAAGATACTAACCCTTCGAATATAGAACCTTCTTTTTATTTGAAGTCGATTAAAAAGAAAAGTTGTGAATATAAGCGATGAAAACTTTTGTGTCCCCTACGTATAAATAAGATGCATATAACACAGCCTAATAATAATAAGCGATTACCGTGGCCCACCACAATTTCGGATTTGGACAATGTATTATTGTGTTTTATTGTTTAGCGTAAAGTCTGGAAATATATGTGGTAGATGGCCATAGCTTTGGCTTCTATACATTCATATGTACAAAGCCTGACGCTAATAACCCCAAAGGGGGTGAACTTATATATACGTACTAGCTGATCCGCGCAACTTCGTCTGCTTCATATAAGATAAGAGAATTTACCCCGTTTTTGCAACATTGTTCATTACTGCTCCGCTCCAATTGGTTGTAGCGTGATGTTATATAGCCTATAGCCTTCCTCGATAAATGGGCTATCCAACACTAAAAGAATTGTCCAATTCGAACCAGTAGTTCCTGAGATTAGCACGTTCAAACAAACAAACAATAAGAGCTTTATAATATTAGTATAGATTACACCCACGTAATACAAAGCGAATCAATTGCCACCCACCAGGAGAATTCCAGATACCATGGTGCTACAAAGAATTTCTTGACAGAAAATTCCAATAACATATTGCCCAACTCAAGAATCGAAGATAAACCATGGGACTCCATAAGAACAGTCGTATTCACTACCCTTTATAGAACGTTTTGGATTATAAGAGGCATATAAACTTATGAAACATCCAGGCTTACGAAGTTTTGAAGCAGATGTTTACTTAGAATTGACAAGTAACAGTAAATACTACAATAGATGTATACAATAGTTTGGTATACCTATTGGATGAAGACATTTTAAAATGGAACTTTGTTCCATAATATCCATTTTATTAAGAGTCTGTTCTACTCAGACATTTATGGCAACTTTGCTTTACACGGCCTAAAAGCATCACTAAACTAAAACTATATAGCTAAAATCGCTATGCTACAATCACAAGAAATACCTATAAAACATTAGTAGGTATTTATGTAACAAATTAGACATAATTATAAAGAAAATACCTACTCCATCTTAAATTTTAATATATTCGCAATTTAAAAACCGAATGAAAGCAATAAATAACAAACTAAAATTTAAAAACAAAATAGTATTCGAATTTCAAACCTGACTAATCTAAAATTACGCGCAAAATTCGTTTTTAATTTAGACCCGACCGTTAGATACTGCAGTTAGTTTTTATGACCTAAGAATACAGAATTCGGTATTTAAAAAATATTTATTATGCTTTCTCTTTATTATTTGTAAAAGGGGCTTTTAATATTGGTAATTTTATTCTACCGTCGAGGTTGAAATTCTAATTATGCTAGCATTTTATTAGAACTTAATCCGATATCTGTAGATTAAAGTTTGGTATCATATGGCAGGTAATTTCAAAACTAACTAGGTCCATGCTTATAAAGTAGATTACACATAATAATATTAGGCTTACAGTTGTGTGTTTGTTGAGTTACATAGAGGTATTTCATACCCAAATAACCTATATTTTTATTTAACTGGCGTATTAGTAATAATGCCTGTTTCACGGAGGAAGCAAAAACTATCTTACAGCTCACATAAATGTATGGCATTGCAGTGCGAAACCACCCTTTAATCAATCACACCATCTGTGCAGTTGGTGCGTGCAGTTTGATAATACGGGTGGCGCATCTATATGGTTATTAGTGTCCGTTGTTTCAATGTTTGTTAAGTCCGTCTTGACATTGGGATTAACCATAGAATGAAACATAGTAATTTACAAAAAAAAATATCACACTCGAATTTTCATTTTGAAATTTGAATCACAAGCTTTCTTTTTTCAAAATCTCTTACCATAGATAGCAAGACTAGGGTGGCACTCAAAACATTAGTCATAATACGAATAATTCCAACATTCGATTACTCGACTCAGCTTAACGGTATTCTATCAATAAGCACCCACTCTAGACTGTATGCCAACTTTCCCTGGTTTCAGAATTTAGCTGCGTTTAGTGCGAACGACTAACCTTGATCTTCAAAATGTGATTTATTGACAAGATAAACTACTTAATCTTGGAATGAATATTTAGTTTCGATACAAGATGACGTACGACAGCGATAGTCAATACGACTGATTTGCATGAGGTTTCGAGTTTTCTAACCTCGGACCTGGTAAATTTAAAACCATTGTTGACGAAATGTAGATGTAATGCACCTTATGCCTGGGCTAGGCACAGCCCAGTACATCTAGGGATCTATGGATTCAGGGATATCTCTATCTAAATTTCTATTCTTAAATATTTTTATTAACATCGTTATCTGTCTATTACGCAAGACTTCAACCCCTAATTGGCGAATTTTATATGTAATAGGGTCCGTTCACACAGACCGGCTCGGAGAGGAGAGCAAATTTTTATCACGTTCGAAACAGAGTTTTGAGTAATTGTAGTAAGGTTTATTTTTGCATGTGCACTTCTTTTGTCATTAAAAATGCTTGAACGCGCTTCGTGTGAAAAAATAAGAGGAGCCGATCGGCTCCGATTGCGTGCTCTTTCTCGCTTGCGCAGCCGATCGGCTCTCATGGATCTCTTCCAGCCGGTCTATCTGAAATAGTTGGCGGCTCCGCTCCGACTAATTCCAAGCGTATACGATCCGGTCTGTGTGAATAGAAAAAAGCGGGCCGATGCTCTCCGAGCCGGTCTGTGTGAAAGGACCCTTACACCTACGCCTACCGCTTCGGGGATGTAAGTATGAAATTATGTATATATTCTATCTCAATCTATAAACACTATTCATATATATTTAAGCAAATTTGTTAATTTGTGTGTTACGAATAAAATATAATATGTGTTGAAGATACACTATACATAAAAAAATTATATATAAAACGTCAAGCATCAAAACAGCTCAGTCGCAGTAGAGCAAGTGCAACGAGTGCTAGGTCACTGCAGCTTTCACTGCAGTCTGCCGCGCGTCAGCCGGCGCGCGCGCAACCTCCGACGCCATTCATCTCTACTGCTAAACTGTTTACAGCTTTATCTGCGGTTTGTGTGTCACTCCGGTTTCTTTTATATAGCTATAGTCTGTAGACTAGCTCCATTGGCATATATAAGAGGACCCAGAATAGTCTGGTGTCCATCCCAAAATGCTAGGTTTCCACTCAAAATTCTTGGATCATAAATGTAGACCATCACTGTTAGACGAAGACTACTGAAAAATAATTCTAATCATGTCGAATTGTATGCACGGGTGGCGTTGTGGTTTAAATGTTAGCCATTGCAACTGCGTCGAGTGCTGTGGATTCGATACCTACACGAGATGAAAAATTATGTGATCCACAAAGAGTTCTTACGAGTCTGGGTGATCATTGTTCACATGAATTATTCTTAATGCAAGCTATCTATTAAGAAAACAAACAAAAAACATGCATTCCAATAATATTTGATTACAATTATGCATAGATACCCACTTTGCATAGTCAAGGACGTATGTACATTCGGCAAAAATGTGGTCTACCACCCTACGGTAGAAACAACAAGGTCGATTTCCCTTTGCAATACTATTATGACAGCTCTCTTTATCGTGTATTATATTTACGCAATGCCATGTGTCAAGTTAGAAAAGTCAACCTTAGCGATCATTAGATCTTACAGAAATATTTGACAAAAGTGGTAGAGCACTTTCTAGGCCGTTTTATCAACAGCTACAAATTCAATCTGAATGCAATATTGCACATCACTTATCACAACATCATATTATACCTAAGCTGAAAAGAATTTGCTAGACATATCTTCATTAAGTGAGAAAAGTAAGATCCTAATAAAGATAGCTGTATTTATGTATAGTCGATATCTATGCTTTGTCATCTATCATGAACATCTTATTATATGCCGTCGAACATAGTATAAATATCATAACACCTCAAAAGACATGACTTGTACTTATTCAAACATAGTATATAATACACATAAAATATCTAACACTGAAATACAGGCAGATTTGAATTACACCCATATTTTTTCTGCTACGTTAAGATCTAATGTAATAGATGGCATGCCTATAGCCGTCTACTGCACACGTTTTAAGACTCCGCATACAGGATTTCCTAAAAGAACATTTTTATAACACTTCGACCATCGCCTTTATTGCTAGACGCAAAAATAAACAAAAACGGCTAAGCGGCCAACAAGACATTCTGCTTATCCCCATAATTATTACATACTTTACTTATTTTCCTATTAGGTACTACTTAAGCTAAGGCCAATATCTATGAAGTTCCATTTGATCCTATTCCCGCCAGATCATTTAAGCATGAACCTTAACTCCTACTTACATCAACAAAATTAATCAAATATAAATAACATATAATTAAAATAACGTAAACAAACCATTTCCTAGAGTTTAGCCGTGAAATAAACTAAAAAAATATAATTTCCTACATTTTATAAAGAATTTTTCCGGTCATGTAATATTACCGTAAAAGTTTAAAACAACTTTCCGTGCGCGTAACCTGGCATTGGCATTGCGTGCGTAAACGCAACTCTCACACAGACACACAACACGCACACAAGCAAACACACGTACATTGTCTCGTCTGTACTGTCACGCACACTATTACGAAACTGCGTACGAAAGAATTGCATCGCTATACGTATACGAGCACACAGACACAACTATTCTATTAAGATTCACTGTATATACGAGGTTTGAATGTGTGTGTTTTTTTGCATGTGTGGGTAAAGAAAGGTGTATTTCTAGGTGAAATGGGTACAGTCCACAGACATCTCAATGTTTGACGGCTGTGTTAAAACGGAACAAGCAATTAAAAACGATGATTAACTACACGACTCGATGTTTCTTTTATTGATATATTTTTTTTCATTGGCAACATTAAGATTAACGTTTTCCGTTTGGCGGTTTAGTAATATTGTTTTGATTTATCCTTGTTTACGGAGTCAGAGGTGTGGTTTAATTTTACCTTTGATTACATGCTAGTATAACTGCCCTATTTTAAAGGGAAAACTTGTTTGATATAGGTATAGTCAACGACATGGATAGAAAACATATTTTGTAATATTTTGAATTGCTTGATCATACACAGTAATTGTAATTCGTTATCTTTTACTGCAGTAATAGTTAAAGCAGAGTATTTTTAATCATAATTCATTAAAGTAGAAAAATTAAATGCAAATTTTCATTTATAAAAATCCGTTATAATGTATATGTTCAGCTATTTAGCTGACTATACTACCCTCATACAGGAAAAAAAGAAATTTAAAAAAGGAAACCCGTGTAAGAGTAGTAATACTGTTGCTACCGTTAAGTAAGAATTCCAATGGCAAAGATAGGTATCTTTCCTATTTCTTTCCTTACATCCCATCTATAATTCCTTTTCCTGGTGTCGGCGATTCGAGACCCGTACCCCTAGCCAGTATTAGAAGTAGTCATAGGGTAACGTAGTTACCGCTTACCATCAAGTCGACCGTATATTACCATCTTGGTTATATATAAATAGGCAAAGATAAAACAGTACAGTACTATTTTCCCCTCTGTTTGTTAACCAATTTTCATTTCGTTTCATTTGCTTAATAGGTATTGACGAGCTTTTCAATAAAAAATTTAGGAAGCAGGTAGCTTTTATTTTTTTAAATATAAGTTGATTGAATCTTTATATATATGTTCCTCAAATTTTCAATAATCATGATGTAGGTACTGTTTCCTCCTCTGTTGGTCAACCGATTATTATATTATAAAATTTTTTCATAGCTATTCACGAGTTTAGTGTTTATTAATAAAAAGAAGTTTGGAAGTAATTAGTTTTATTTGTGATAGAAAAATCTAAATTTATGTTTATTAACTTTTCAAATTTGATATTTATTTAGTTGTGTCTCGCTATAACAGTAATAATGAATGAAAATTTACATTTATGTATCCTTATTTGTTGGTAAAGTGTAATCACGAAAGTACCTAATATTAAGTTCATGGTGTATTCCTATATTTCGACACAAATGTATTTTTGTTTATGAACTAAATAACTAAAACTGGAATTTCTCAAATTACCATTAAATATGTAATATGGTCGAATTTCGGCCAGTGGACAAACACTACTAAAATAAGGGATCCCTCCTTTTCGCATAATGTTTTTTGTCCTAATATACTTCGGCATAACGATTTTGGCACAATTTGTTTTGGCATAATAATACTTTGGCATACTTTTTTTAGGCATACATTTTATGTTGGCATAATCATGTTAAAGACTAATTTGTTTTGGCATAAATTTGATTCCCATAACGTTAGTAGGCCTAATGACTATTAGCATAACGTTAGTAGGCCTAAAGACTTTTAGCATAATAGAAGTTAACTCAGATAGAAGTTAACTGATTGAAATAGTAGTCCTTAATTATTTATTTTAGGTGTATATTTTCAAAACCGACTTCACGTAGTCTTGTTTGTCCTACCCCTAGAGTGTTATTTAAAATCGCGTAGGCGTGTAGGGGCGAGGCGGCCCGCGGGCTGAGGAGCAGGCGGCTGCGAGCGAGCCGCCGCGGCTGAGGCTGGCCGGCGAAGCCGGCCAACAAGCCGAAGCTGCGGTGGTGAGCGAAAGCCGTCTGCGACGATTAGCACGCGTGGGGCCGCCGGAGGCCCGCAGCGCCGGAGCCGTGACAGAAACTCATTCAACACATCATCAATTTATGCTTTAGGATATTATGCTTAAAAAAGTTATGGTTTAGAACTTTATGCTTAATAAATTTATGCTTTACAATATTAGGATTAATCATTATTATGGTTAGAGAAATTATGCTTAAAAATTATGCGTAAGCTGTTATGCGTAATTATATTATGCGAAAATATAATTATGCCAAACAACATTATGCTAAGTTATATTAGGTCTTAAAATTTTATGCTAATGGATAGGGAACCCTAAAATAAATATTATGATAACATCCTCATTGCTTATAGAATTAAAATAACACTATTTTGTCGAACAGTTACCTTGACTCATAGAGAATCCTAAACCACAAAAACATGATGTAAAAGGAGTTGGTGTTTGTGGTCACACCACACTGGTTGCTAACGGGTCAAATATTAACCACAATAATAGGTTTTAAGTAAGTAAATATACCTACAAATTACTGAGTTTAAATTAAATAAAAACCAATTCGACTGCACGGATGCCGCTGTGATTGAACTGATCACCTAGCTTATACTAATCCACCAAGTGTTACGGATTTGATCCCAACAAGGAAAAATAAATGTTGTGCTCATATCAACTGTTCCGCATTATGAGGAAACAGTGCCCGCAGAGCGCGATAGAGACAACTGCAGCTTGGACCAAAATTACCTGTTAAAAGTACACAAAATCAAAGTTTCGTAGTCCTCTGATTCCTTCTCCAAAACTTAACCGATTTAACTACTTTTTTCATAAAAAATTAAAGAAAGGCTTTGGCCGTGTTCCTGTCTCCATGTTTCCCTTTTTTTATATAATCTAGTCAAATTTGTTTTCTGGATGTTTGAACACAGTGGAAAAACTGGCCAATGTTTGGGGTTTTTGAAGGCACATGTCTCTTTTAATAATTAATTTATGAAAAAAAGGAAAACATAGGGACACGCCAACAGAGGCTATACACTTTATACTAAAAATATAGCTCTACTGGCATTATCCAGGGAGGAAACAGGAGACTACGTTTGTATGGAAAAATGGTCCTTGTGTTTCCTCTTAAGGTTTCTAATGTCAGTTTCATGAATGTTGGTAAAGTCCCTCTTGACACAGATAATGTCTCAGAACAATCATTTGCGGATTCAAAAGTCAGTAGAATGTGCAGGATTCGGATCCATGATGCGGATGCAACGGTGAGGAAATCGTTTGCTCGCTACGGTATCCAAGTACTCGAATAGCCTTAGCAACAACCAATCAAATCACTTGACATGAGTTTGATCGTCACTCATTGATTAAGTCTTTCAGGGAGTAAGCGTCAGTACAGATTCCCTTTGACCATATAATCATCAAAAACCAAGACCAACCCATGTATCATTTGATCATAAACGCCACTCCGATATTTATCACACAAAGATAATTAAGACAACCGCATTTACGATTCTTACGTCTAAAATGAAACAGGTTAGCTCAAATAAAATGTTAATTTTGATGTTACACAACCGCAACTTAGCGGTACTTATTCTGCATGTGCCACTTATTAAAACTAACTGTCATAAATAAACATGAGTAGATTTTATGTCCATAGCTAGATTTTACCCGCGGTTTCGGTCGCGTTAATATAGATTTTATCCCTCGATAAATTACTATCCCTCGGAAAAAGTACTAAACTTTATGATGATCGATCGAGTGGTTAAGGCGCGAAAGCGTGACAAACAAGCAAACAAACGAACAGGCATTTGCATTTAAAATATTAGTAAGGACAATAATTAGAGCGCCACTTAAATTAAATAAAAAACAAAGCGACAATTAAAATCAGAACAACACATAATTTCATCTATTACCAATTAAAATGAAGTCATTACGTTTAATTGTGCGCAAGCGCAATCGGCGGCCATGTTGCGTCAACCGCCCGCGAAGACGAAGGGCCACGGTCGGCCGTCACGCTTTTCTACATGCAGTGAAAGGGCTCAGATCTGGAGCATTCGATGCCATGGTTAAGGTTGTTTTAGATGCTTCTAGCATTGACATAGCTTTCTGTTATGGGCAATATAAATAAAATAAAATTTATCATAATATAACTTTCTTTCAATTTTGAGGAGTCAAAGTCGGTTATTCTGTTAGAAACTCGTCTCAAACTTGGTTGACGACTCGCTAGTAACTATAGTAAACATTTTTTTCAAGCTTCTTCTCCCTAGCCTTTATTATTCCCAAGTCACTTGGAGTCGGCTTTTCTGGTCTAACCGGATTTGACTGGATATCAGTTTTTAAACGGAGCGGCTACCACCTGACCTCCGCAACTGAAGGCTAACGATACCGTAAGGCTAGACCAGCGTCAGGATATTATAGGGCACTGACTTCCCAATAACGACTGCCATAGATGTTCATGGCAGCCGGGACCGACGGCTTAACGTGCTCTCCGAGGCACGGAGCAGGCGATAATTGTCAATCAATACGCACATAATTTCGGAAAGTCATATAATTGCCGAAAGCCAGAGGTGCGCGGCGTAGGTTCTGGGCGTCTGGCGTCATAATGTCTTTACGAAGATTTAAACAACGGACACAAATAACGTCTAGACTCTGAACAACTATCTGAGGACCACACAATTTTTTGTCCCGTGTGGGATCGAACCACTCGGCGTAGTGACTATGGCGTGGAGATCACTAAGCCACTTTGCTACTCTCGCAGTCAAAGCACAAGCCCAATTGTTATTGTCATGTCTACTGTAGGAATTTAACAGCCTTCTCTAGTATAATGTTACAATGTTACAAATGTTACAAATCACATACACACAACATCATCTGGCCCAAACTAAGCAGAGCTTGTACGACACATCAACCTAGACTGCTTGGACTTTATACTATTAGAAGTTGAACGCTGCGAATCGTGCGAGTGCGTTATATTTTTGTTACGCTCTATCCTTACCATTACATCGACACTACTATGCACTGTCCCTTTTCGACAATTTTCTATTTTGTATGTAGCGTAGTTATGCGTATATAGGGTGTCTAACTTGATGTGTAGCCGTGTGTACTACGGGTGGGTACTAGACAGTAGATAAACATACTTATATACTTTTTTTTGTAAATACTTAGATATTATACATAGAAACACCCAGACCAAGACAAACAGCCATAGCCATGCACACAAATGTTTGACTTGTGCGCGAATCGAACCCGCTACCTCAGGCGTGGCAGTCGGTTACGCTAACCACTACGCCATTGAGTCCGCCGCTATGGCAGGATTATAGCAAGTAAATATCTGTAGTCTCTAGAGAAAGGTGTAGGTCTATGTATGTTAGTATGTAAGACATATGTCGAGAATAAAAATATTGTTCCTTAATTAAAACAATAATATTCGCAGGTAATTGACATCATTTTTTAAAAGTATGATTTTGAATTTTATTTTTTATTTTTATTTTTATTAAATAGGTACAGTAACAGACAACAGATTAAATATTTACACATTACTCAATTAAACATTAAATAGTTGCCAACCTGAAGTCCAATTAAAACTATACACATCATTCAGTTGATATTTAAAACTTTAGTGAGCTAAGGTAAACAATGGTAAAAAGATTATAAAAAAAAAGTGAAGACAGAGCACAATATTTCAAACAATTTTCTTTAAAAGTCCTATACCTAACATATTTACTATAATATAACATATAACTATACTAATTACCAAAACTGGCATGGTAGGAATAGGTGGAAGTGAAATTCCAGAGATTGCCGACGTGATTGCCCCTTGTCCCCACCAGGGGGACAGCTAGTAGGAACTAGTGGAATAGACCGAAAATTCGACTCGATACTTTGGTAGTTATGTAAGTATTTCAGATGATACTTTCAAGATCATGTCTTATGCTTTTCCGTGTTCTGTGTTCCAATATTAAGGCGTAGGAGTCAACCATGTGTGCAATCGTTACATTATCACCTTGTGACTTTATTAGATATGTTATTATAATTTTTCCTAAAGCAAACATTGGCGCCATTTTATTTTTAGCTGGCAATCAGTCGCGTAGGTTGTACATCCACTTAAATTTACAGTATTCGTTATATTTACGACATAGTACTGTATTTACATATATATTTACAGGCTCAAGTCTGTGTCCAAATGGTGTAAGCAGAGGTATACTGCAACGAAATCCACCCACTATTCAAATCAGCAAGTTTACCTTTTCCCGCATAAGAATGTGTAAATGGTATTCCTCCGACGTTTCGGTTGCTTTTCAGCAGCCATGGTCACGGAGAGAAAAGCAACCGAAACGTCGAGGAAAGTGTAAACCTAAATATAAATAGTTTTAATAGTTTTAATAATTTTATTAGCTTAAAATTAGTAAAATTCAATAGTAAAAGTAGTGTAACAGTTTTCAAAATGATGTAATAGATACAGTGTTAAATAAACAACGCGATAAAATCCGTATATAGTAGTTTAATTTCAATGAATAACATTCGCGTAAACAGAAGACAATATAATAGAATACATATAAAAAATATTGTAAAGACGATCGGATATTTGTAACTTATTCCTACGTAAACTATTTAGAGAATTTAGATAAAACTTCGCGCACAGATAGACTGTTATATAGATCCAGGATTAATATACTATCGTGGGCAGAAACTACCATAATTTAAATATAGCTACTAACGCAATACAAATTGAAATGCATCACAAAACGACTCAATTTGCAGTCAAATATTTTACTATCCCCAGCTCCCAGGCTTTCTAAAACCAGTGTACCCTCAACCTGAATCCCACACAAAGCCGCTCATACAATTGCAGCGAGCAAGTACATACATACAAACGGACTAACCATTCACAAACAACAACAGTTCTTACATAAACGTCGACTTGACCCAGAACTTGGGAGAAAGGTCTAGTACACCCCCCTCTCTCCCCTCTACGTCTGTTTCCCCCCAAACAGCGGTGCAGCAGACAAAGCATTTTGCATCTCAATTTTATGACAGTACGCAATGAGGTCTATTATATGTATAGAGTTGTTTAACGCTTGTCTATGGTCGTTTTATTTTATGGCAACTTCTGCAAACGAATTAAGTACATTTTACCATTCAATACTTAAATATGCACCTACTTATTTCTTACTTAATAACTGACTAGTAGATAGTAGGCTCAATAGTCGCAGCGGCACACCGGTGGTCAAACACGACAGATTTATAATTATGTCTGGTATTCTAAGACTTGACAGACTACGGTAAGATGGTTCTTCATTTGTTTAAATTAGAGCATACGTATATTAAAAGTACTGACATACAATCTGTCTTCCACTAACTACAAAGCATTTGTTTTTTATTTTTTTACAACTAAAGGAGTCTACGTACGAGTACGAGTACGTTCCTAGCACGGTCATGGTATGAGACGGTGTAGTGGGCAGACTCTTTAAGATGGCAAACAAGCATACGGCCCCCACCTGATGGTAAGTGGTCACCGTAGCCTATGGACGCTCGCAACACCAGAGGCATCACTTGCGTGTTGCCGACCCTTTAGGGATGGATGAAGAGAAAAAGGAAGTGGGAAGGAGGAGCGGGAAGGAGGCAAAAGGGTGATTGGGCCTCCGGCACTCACCGAACAAAACACAACAGTAAGAATACTGCTATTTCACATCGATATTCTGTGAGAGAGTAGTGCTTCTCCGGTCGAGCCGGCCCATTCATGCTGAAATCAGCGAGGCTCTACTACTCAAAAACGTTGACGTTGTTACGAGGACGCATATGGTTTAACTGCTTTTTATTTAGCGGATAGCAACAATATTCTCTCTATTCTTTTAGTGTTACACTCACATTTTGCCAGCATGGCTCTAGGTTTACGTAAGCTCGACACGCCGTACTGGTACTGAGAATTTCATGACAGAAAAATACAATACACTTTGACTGACCGAATTGAATCTGCTTTAATTACCATTGTGCTACAGGGGCAGTTAGTCAACACATTTATACCAGAGTTTAAGGACATGTCCTACCACCTCCAGATAGCATTTATCTGTAAGATAAAAGTCTCACCATCTCTCTTCTTTAACCCAACATGAGTGAGATAGCATGCGATTTATCTTTAGGATAACTCTTACTTGTTAGTTGTAGGAGTGGCTATAATTCTTGCCTACAGTTATCATTGGACTACTTCATTAATGCTCGGAGTTAGTAGCACTGATACGTCATTTCATCTGGTATATATCTGAACTTGGGAATCTGATCATGTGAGAATGAGGATGCCATAGGAGTGTAGGGTCAGATACCTATATATGACCCTCCTTTTGTATTCCTTTCCTTTGATCCCATGTTTTTTATTTCCCGGTCGGAATCTCTGATACCTACTTTTGTATTGCAACCTTGCTACCGGCATTTTTGCTTTTTAAGACAACTGTTGCAGAAGATACTATCGAGTTCCTGCGTTTGGGGGGCAAATAATAGTAATTACTTGTATTGAAACTCATAAAACTCAGCGCGTAAGAAACGGCGGAAGAATGGCTTGCCTGCTACGCGCTTCGTGCAATAAAAACATGTTCAAAATTTAGGGCAAAATCATACCAAAACCTTTGCTATCACAGTTGCTCAGCTTCTCCACCTTGTGAAAGCTAATCTAGGGCCAGCTTTCGCTTCACGGGCCGGTACTCTGCACGCGCTAGTCTCGTGCACAAACGACGCCATATTGGCCCTTAAGTGCAATTAGAAGGTGCTTGTTTTATGTTTACCTCGAGTTCGCGGTTCTGCCAATTGAGTAAACAGTTTGAAATAAGAATGTTTAGGTAACACAACGAAACTGAAGGTGTGGTGACGTTTAGAAAAGAGAGCTGCCAGATTTAAATTTGGAAAATGATTTGTTTTTAATCCTGTATATTATTACCCGTAAAATTAGTAATGATTAATTTTTTTAAACAGAATGTTTTTAAAATTTTAGCCTAACGAAACAGCCGCTACTGCAGCGAAAAGTCGCTGATGGTCGCCATATTCATATTTCACTAAAAATACATAAAGTCCCAAAAGTACGAAGGTTTATTGATCAGATCGGAGACGTTCTGGATAAAGGCCAGGTTTAGAGCACCTTAAACCGGCGAGCGTGTATGAGGAATGTTATGAAAGTGAACGAAGCCAGAGAAGTGTGTCAGGATCGTAGCAAATGGAAATCCGTAGTCTCTGCCTACCCCTCTGGAAAACAGGCGTGAATCTATGTATGTATGTATGTCCCAAAAGTCGACGTCAAGCCGGAATCAGGTAACAGTTGAATTATAATTTTTTGTTACCTATGTGATCTCGAATAATCAAAAAAAATCGAGATCTTAACGAGACATTATTCGAGTTTACATAACAAAAAAATAATAATTCGAAAAGTAAATATCTGTATTAACAGGAGTGAAAAGACCGTCACAGAGAGTAGATTTTTTTTTATTTCTTTAAAATTAAATTCCTGCAATTTAAAATAAGTACGTAACTTAGATTTTTTTATATTTTTTTGATATCTATTATAACTTAGCCGTTTACCTGATTCCGGCTTGTATGTACCCTGTTTAAACCTATGTATTCTATTTTTCTTTTAAAACTAATCTATCGACACCGTTTACTGAAATCTAACAAGCCAAAGCCGTATTGAAAACAAAGCGTGGTAAAGACATAGTGGTATGACCGGAAAAATCCTGCTTTTGAAGCAGGTGGATAAAAGAGGACAGCTTTCGCTTTAGGGGAGAATAATATTTCCCCTAACTTCACTGATACAAACTATATATGTATACTAGCTGTCCCGACAGACGGTTGTCCTTTATAAACAAAAAAAAACCAAATCAACACACACAAAAAAATTCATTCAAATTTGTTCAGCCGTTTAGTTTAGGAGGAGTTCACTGTCAACACACGTACAGAAGAATTATATATATAAAGATTTAAACTACTCAATATGGCTTTTTCAATTCTTGTTTCGACTCATATACGGATGACGGATTGAATCCACCTAACACTACATTGAAGATAGTGGCGAGGTCACCATTCAAGCCATTGCGCTATCAAAATACACTATGTAATTGAAATTAAACTACTATATACGGATTTTACCGCGTTGTTTATTTATCACTGTATTACAAAATTTTGAAAATATTACTCTACTGCTACTATTGATTTTATTTTACTAATTTATAAGCTAATAAAATTATTTAAACTATTAAATCTATTTATTTTTGGTTTACACTTTCCCCGACGTTTCGGTAATAGTTTAAATAATTTTATTAGCTTATAAATTAGTAAAATAAAATCAATAGTAGTACTAGAGTAATATTTTCAAAATTTTGTAATACAGTGCTAAATAAACAACGCGATAAAATCCGTATATAGTAGTTTAATTTCAATGTATAACATTCGCGTAAATAGAAGACAATATTATATACTATGTAATATTATTCTCTTTTGTGCCTCGGTGTCACAGCGGTATTAATTACACCACTACAGCACTGCTGTGCATGAGGTCTGGGATCACACAAATTGTTATCAGGCATTTCTGTCTTTAAATTCTCAGTAGTTTGGCGTCTGTCCTTGGTAGACGTAAATAGTTTCGTTATTTAGAACCTAAAAACATAGTTGGCTAAATTTGGGTATGATATACACAACTTACTACCTCTTTTTTAAGAGCAGCGATAGCTCAGTGGGGAGACCAACAGACTGCAATGCAGAGGGTCTCGGGTTCGGATCCACGTCGCGCACCTCTGACTTTCGGAAGTTATATGACTTTTTGAAATTATGTGCGTATTGATTGACAATTATCGCCTGCTCCGTGCCTCGGAGACCACGTTAAGCCGTTGGTCCCAGCTGCCATGAACATCTGTGGCAGTCGGTATTGGGGAAGTCGAAACAAAAGATCCCACTGGGTCGAAGTGTCGCCGGTCTGTACTGACTGGCCCCCACACAAGATAAGATAAGATAAGATACTACCTCTTTGAGACTATATAAATGAATAATCCGCAATGGCCATAATCACGGTGGACTTCACAAGCATAAAAACTTACAGGAAGAACACCTTGACTCGGAATGACTATGTTAGGACCACAGCTTTTGTCTCGAGTGGGCATCGAACCTACAACTAGCCATCCACTAGCATTAGTGACGTAGCTACTTAAATTATTGCTCGTTTAGTAAAAAACAGAGCCTAATTTACAGAAATTAGACCCTGTTTTGTTTATTCCATTCTCATACAGAATTAGGTTATCGTCTAGGTACCCATTAATTCTTTAGTTCCTACATATGTATGCACTTAAGACTCACGCCTGTAGTGTAGATAATATCAGGAGGTGCAGGCAAATATGGCGGCCTCGTTGGCGTAGTGGTTAGTGTAACAGACTGCCACGCCGGAGGTCACGGGTTCGATTCCCGCACAAGTCAAACATTTGTGTGCATGAACATGGATGTTTGTCTTGATCTGGGTGTTCCTATGTATAATATGTATGTATTTACAAAAAGAAAAGTATATTTTTATGTTTATCCATTGTCTAGTAGCCATAGTACAAGCACTGCTTAGTTTGGGCTAGATAGTGTTGTGTGTATGTGATAGAATATATTATTTATTATTACTAACATTTCGCCAGACGACCAATAATTCTCATATTAAAAACTGTTAATAACGCTCTGTGTGAACGATATTTATTTTTTAACCTTACCATGCCATCATCACCATGCATGGTTCTTAGTTACCTTTTAGATTCCACATACTTATTAGAGAGCAAAGCTATTACCGTCCATCGCACAATAAATTTCAGTTTTCATAGGTACTTATTTAAATGTATTTTTTAAAGTAGTCACAGATACACTGTCCAATCCGGGCATCAACTTTACTGAAATTTTAAGACCCACTACTGATATAAGCGAAATCTTAAGCCACAGGATTAAATTTATATAAATGCATGCGCAATAAGGGAAAAATGGGAAAACAAACAGTTAACTAGTTAAATAAATGAATAAATATTAAATAACATAATATCATTATCGATTTTTCCAATAACGTACTTTTCTTAACAGGCCATCTTTCGTATTACTTTGGTACTAAGCTACTAAAGTTATCGTTCTAAGGTCACAAAGCGTAACTTAAGTTTTTTGAGATCACGCCATCTGTACAAATACTTAGGAACTGTTCTCATTTCATAAATTATGATATTGCGGATATAATAATTATAACTTGATATAATTGAATTTAAATATGCGTTACAAGTTATATTTTGAAAAATTATGTCTATTAAAAATATTACAAATTTTAAATATTTGAATATTTTTGGGAGAAATTCATTACAACATTTTTGTCTTTTGGCTATGGATAAATGCAGCAGGCGTAAATTTTAGTCTGGCCACACAATCCAGGTCAAGGAAGTGCAGCAGAAAAACTATTCGCCAATTTTTTTGTTATTTTTTATGAAATGCAATTATGTGAACTGTTCCTTTATTATTTATTTGAGATGATAGTGAGATAATGTAGCTCGGTCACCGTAATGGTTGGAGACAGTGCAAGTGGGTGCTACAGGACAGAAGAAAACTAGGTGGTGTGACAGTAAAAGAATACCGCATAGAGGATTTTAGCTAAAAAAATGATCATTTGGGCAAAATCTACTCGTTTATTTAAACAGTATGTCTGTATATCGAGTAAGAAAGGCATTTCTGAGGATTGCCTTGGCAATTTATGTTGAAAATAATCGTCATAACATTTGACCCAGTTACAGTGCCGTGTGCGTTGACCTATGGATGTGAATGCGGACTAAAGCACGATGTTATTTTTAGGATACAGCTTTGCAGATAATTAAATATTTATAAATGCTGTTGGTGATATTCAATTGTGTAATTAATTACAGACGAAAGTACCCGTGACCTTTTACATTTCGAATGGTGGTGAGTTTTCTTTGTTTTAGTATGCGAATTTTGAACATTTGTTTTATTTATAATTTATGGCCAAGTGCAGTCGGTAAATGAGGATTACTGGAAAAGTCTTTTAAATGATAATTTGTTTGAAATTGTTATTGTTGCAACAGTTAATTCATAAATCTATTGAATGTTTTATATTTTATATATTTACACACATGTATTGGTGATGTAGTATTGATTTATGCAATTATTAACACTATGTAAATATTGCACATCCAATCAAAGAAATACACTGAACAATCAATACAGGTAACTTTAATGTTTTTGCAGGTACTACAGTTGTTCAAATAAACACAATATGGATGGAAGTTTTTTAACTCCAGGAAAACCAAACAGTGTATGGAAGCAGAGATTGCAAACACACTATATAGAATCAACTTCCTTTGAGGGATCAATTTAACCATAGAGTTTTATTTATAAACATTTTCCAATACCACCTTGATTAATATTTTGAGAGTTAGAACAATTCAGGTTGTGATTTCATAATGTACTTACAACACAACTGACGCTAAAAAAAAATATTGAAATAAATTATTATTGAGCATATCATCTTTGTAGTTAAACCTACAGGCTGTATGTTAAGTACCTGTTGCTAATTACCGCCTAAAATGAATTCCAAATTTAAATATTAGAATTGCCAATACAGCTTACAATGGTTACTTGATGTTATATATTATAAAAAGAAGACAATATGGTGTTTATTTGACTGAATCGCAATAAGGGTGGTGATTATACCTGGGCCTTAAGCCCTAAGGCCGGGGTGACACTCGGCAGTGATGAAGAAACAAAATGTTCGCACTCTATCATTAATTGTGTGCACATTTACATATTTATTGGTTGGTGCCGCTGTGTTTGACGCATTAGAATCAACTACTGAGCGAAACAGATTTGAAGTATTGCAAGGTTGGTATGCTTTTCTTTATTCAAATTGATTTCAATTTTTATTGGTGACTTGCCAGTATTTTTTTACTATTACAGGTTTTATGTTCATATTTCAATGTTTTTAAATTTTAATTATACAGCAAATTACTATCACTCTTCTGTGTCCTTGTAGGGTTAAGTAGTCTATTTATCTAAGTTCTATGTAGTACCAGATAAATCTATTGCTATCTGAACTGGACACAAAACCTGTAATAATAAATCTCTCTGTTTGAAATTATTTTCAATGATTTAATTGATTTAGTCATGCCCTGTCAAGTTTTAGAATGCTAGAAATGATTAAAAACCGATTGCGTCTGCCACCAATGTACCACTGCAACTCAATGGGTTAAGGGTGTATTTCATATAACTGAAATTGGACTTCAATGGCATTTTATAAGGGGTGACCATGAGATACTTTTGGGTTTTCATATAGGCTCAACCGTTTGTCTGAATCTAGGAACTAATATAACTGGAACTTCAGTATACTTACTTACCAATCATCTCTTGGGCCATCATTAGGTCTTGGCCCAGACATAATGCTTTTTTCATTGTTTCTGATAGTTTCTTGTTCATTTATGAGTTAAACTTTCATGTTTATAAGTGTTACTTCTAAAAACCAAAAATATTTTTATATTTAAAATTAATATCAAAGTAAATCTTAGATATTAATTTTAAATATAAAAGGAACAGGTTGAATAAAAAAGTGTGCAATAATAGAACTTTATAATTTATTATGATGCCATTGCCATGATTTTAGAGCGAGCCTGTTACATAATACAAATAAATTTTACTATATCTAGTTGTAATAATTCGGACTATGGAAGTGGTCACATACTATACTATAGTGAATACTTTACATATTTTTCAGATTTGCTTTCTTAATCTGTAGTATCCTTGTTAACCCTCCAGCTGAGCTAGTATGTTTAACTTAGAAGTAGGTTCATGTGGTGGTGAGGGTTTGAATCCTACACACCACACATTGTAGGAACTATATTTTATTTTTGCAGCTTGAGTTGTATCAATGCATGGATTCTTCTATGATTCTTTCTTCTTATTCTTCCTGCTTTGACAGTTATATAAATAGTTATATGTATATAATGATATCAGCCTTGTATATAAACTGGCCCACTGCTGGGCATGGCCTCTTCTCAGTGTGAGAAGGGTTAAGCCATCTTATCTTATCTTGTGTGGGGGCCAGTCAGTACAGATCGGCGACACTTCGACCCAGTGGGATCTTTTGTGTCGACTTCCCCAATAACGACTGCCATAGATGTTCATAGCAGTCGGGACCGACGGCTTAACGTGCTCTCCGAGGCACAGAACAGGCGATTATTGTCATTCAATACGCACATAACTTCCGAAAGTCAGAGGTGCGCGACGTGGGTTCGAATCCGAGACCCTCTGCATTGCAGTCTGTTCGTCTCCCCACTGAGATATCGCTGCTATGCTGTTAAGCCATAGTCTTGGTAGAATATGGCCAACACTTTTAAATCGCTGGCCCAGTGTGGCCTGGCAATTTTCACACATCTATATATTTCTTTAATAAAATGTATGTATATTGTGAGAATAATAAAGCACTATGAAGTTATTTAAAAAATATATATTTCCTTAAAGTTCTTTTAAGCTTTAATGCTATTTCTTAAGTCTAATGGCTGCAGTTTCAGATACTGTGCTGAAAATCTAATAACACTGTTCAACCCGTCAATCAAAGATGAGATGACTTTCTTAGCATACGCATTCATAACCGCAGTCTAGGAAACCAAATTACAGTAATTAATACATTATGGCAATCGTAAGTTTCTTGCAGTTATATTTTTATACAGTCACTTACTGCCTGTACAGGAATAAAATATTGTCGGCCAATGAGAATGTAAATTGTACCTTTACTATAGGTTTATCTAGAATCTGCAGAACTTGTGGTGAACAGGACGAGTCCATATCGCACCTACTGTGTGAATGTGACGCGTTGGCTGGATTGAGGATGGGTCTGAAGGGATTGGCATATCCAAACCCCGAAGACTTCAGGCTTCTCCCTCTGAAGTGTACGCTGTGGCTGATGCAGTACATTCATAAGGAGATAGCTGAAGAATAGATCTTGGGGCCGACACAAATGATCCTACTGGGTCGAAGTGTCGCCGGTCTGCACTGACTGGTCCCCGAAAAAGATGAGAATAGATAGGTTAATCTACATAGTGAAAGATCGATCGACTGCTACGCCTAGGTCTAGAGTTCCATCACAAGGCAAGCACCTCTGAATTTTTATTCAGAAAGTTAATTGCGTAGTTAATTATCTCGCTACTATGCTGAAGAAAAAAATCTTGAGGAAATCTGCATGTCTGAGACTTTACATAACGAGATGGTTGTAATAACCCAGGATTCAACTTCTTCGTCTTCATGTGATCTTTTTTTTTTCATCAGCTTTTTGCCTCTCCCTTGGACTTCCAAATCACTCTGTTGGTGGATATCCCCCTGACCACCTATTTCTCGGGGATCTTTTGACATATGGGGCCCATATTCAAAGTCAATCAAGTCAATCGGTCCAGTGATTCCGGAGCTATTTCTGTCACTATCAGACAGACAGACAGACTCACAGTGTTTTCATTAACCTCTTCGAAGAGGACTCAGAGGTTAATAATATTCTCGAAGATGTGCGAAGTCTGCCAACTCGCACTAGACTGGTGTGATCTAATTCATCTTATACCTACCTAATGATAACAGACTCGTGTCCAGCTGTGGGCAGTTTAAAAAAGGCTAATATTATTATTACTTACATTAATTTATTTAATTTATATCTCCAAAAATACCGTCATATGATATTTCCTTTCATCTTTAATAATTTGTTAATTGTCTGGCCGCCGGCGGACTGCTGCAGCTCACGACGTATATATTTGTTGATAACTTTATTGCGATTGTTCGTAAGCTTCTGAATTCGATTCCAGCCAGGCAAAGTGTTTCTGATGTTTTCTTTCAACAAATTCTGAATAGCATAATGCAGTGCTATGTGTTCAATAGACGGCAATAGGCTATCCCAGTGGTCGGTAACCTTGTCGTCCAAAAGAGCCATATATAAACAAATCCATAAGTGACATCTGTTCAGAGCCATTTTTTTTAACTTATGCTTTGCTTTAGCAGGGCTTATTAAGTAATAAAAACAATTTGGATTAAAAGTACACTCTCGAGCTTGCCTTTGTCAAATAAGCCTTAGTTTAACTAACAATAAATTAAATTAAAATTGGTATCATACTTATAAGGCAAGATGCGAGTAGATGGGAGTAGCGATAGCTCAGTGGGGAGACCTGCAATGCAGAGGGTCTCAGGTTCGAATCCACATCGCGCACCTCCGACTTTCGGAAGTTATGACTTTTCGAAATTATGTGCGTATTGATTGACAATTATCGCCTGCTCCGTGCCTCGGAGAGCTCGTTAAGCCATCGGTCCCAGCTGCCATGAACATCTATGGCAGTCGGGCAGTCAGTGCCCTATAATATCCTGACACTGGTTTAGCCTTAGGGTATCGTTAGCCTTCGGGTCGTGGAGGTCAGGTGGCAGCCGCTCCGTGTAAAAACTGATATCCAGTCAAATCCGGTTAGATTAAAAAAGCCGACCCCAAGTGACTTGGGAATAATAAAGGCTATGGAGAAGAAGAGTCATAAGGCAAGATAATAAGTAATATTCCGTGCCTGCACTCGTGGAAGAGCTGCAGCTGAGGAGTCAAAGAGCCGCATGTAGGCTCGCGAGCCGCTTTTCCTAGTGGGATCATTTAAAGACAAAGTTGGCGAAATGTGTGTCATAAGCTTCTACACGTGAGAAAGAAGAAGATTTATCATGTTTACGCCATCGTCATTCAAATCCCTTTTTCCAATGTGGCTAAGTCATGTTTCTATACCTAATGTTAGCTTTATCTTGCCTAGTTTTTGTAGCTGTCTTCAGAAACTTTAATTCTAGTTACTAGCAATACTACCTATCAATCGTGGCTTTGATCGCATTAACTTCGATTTCCTTCAAATATACCTATGTTCTCGGTTCAAGCTATTTTCTTCCTAAATTTTATCAAAAATCTTTAAGCAATTCGTGCTTAAATTACACCCAAATTGAATTAATTATTATCACAGTTATAAGATTACACTAGGATGATTAAATTGAGGTAATAGGTTTAATTGGACTGCCTGGTCGTGGCACAAGTTAGCGGCCTTAAAATCCGGATCCAATTCCCGAGAAGCACAAAGTTTTATAGAGTTTCTCTGGCAGAAGGAGTAGCAGCGTAAAAAACAGCAGTCTCTGCTTATAAGACGCAATAAACTCTTTTCATATTACGCGGGACCTATTCATAGCTGGTGAAATGTGGATATAGGTACCTACGTACACCTCTGCTGTAGTTTAAGAGTACCTTAAGTCAACGAGTCCTTCCATTTTCTTCACGTACGTAAACAACGGATAGAATACCTATAGAGGAAACAGGCATACATTTTTTTAGGGCAACTCGCGCACTTGAAGTTTTTTCTGTGTCGCGGGGTACTTTACAATCATTGAAACAACGGACACAAATTAAATTACACCCAATATATTTATTAACTAGCTTTTGCCTGCGGCTTAGCTCGCGTAGAAGTAAGTTAGTTTATTAAAATAATATTTTTTAATTATAAAATATAGCTTATGTTACTAGGTGATAATAAAGCTTTCTAAAGGTGAAAGAATTTTTAAAGACGGTTCAGTAGTTTTTGAGTTAAATCCTTAAGAACAAGCAAACAAAAAATCTAATCTTTCCTCTTTATAATATTAGTATAAATAAAAGCTTTTGTCAACAGCTATCGAGGGTATGATAATCAGAAAGTACAACATAACCGAAGAGGACTTCCGTGTGATGGAGACAGTGGTGCTCAAGTCGGAGCCACACAAGGCCGGTCAGCAGTGGAAGTTCACTGGCGCGTTTTACTATGCCACTACTGTGCTCACCACTATCGGTAAGGGTTTATCGCTTGTTTTTACTACAGCAATTACGTAGATCAGTTTTTTAAAAATAACTGTCTCGCTATATACTGTTCCTGTGTCGCAGAGAACTTTACAAACAACTACACAAAGAATACCCAGGATCAGTACAACGGTACCTACTATTTTATTTTATAAGAAGGTCAACCCCGCACTAGAAATCATTCCTATGTCGCAGCGGACTTTACGAATATGAAACATCCACACAAAGAACACCCAGACACGGAACAAATATTTGGGATCACACAATTTTTGACCCGTGTAGGGATCGTCCACCTACAGCCCCTGGCGTTGCATCAGTGGCGAGGCGACCACTTCACCATTAAGGCATCCTTGCAGTCATTTTCTACCTATTGTAGCGTAGGTACACTGCACTATAATATAAAATTGCCTCATTGGCATGTTTCTACAGAATATACTACGGGGAGTGCTCTGAAGAGTTATTCCACCTTATCCCGCCTTCCCCTTTCCTATCCAGAACAACGCGTACTGGGCTCAGATGCCATCCTTACACCGTGAGGTCGACTAGAGTGCGTACGTACAAGTTTGGGTCCTCATACCTCTGCCGAACGATCAAGGCATGGAACTCTCTGCCAAGGCTCGTGTTTCCTTCTTCCTTCAATCCTGGGTCCTTTGAGCGGGCCGTGAAAAAGATCCTTCTCAGACCGTCAAAGTAGAGACCTCAACTTCGCCTTGGCTGCTATGAGGACGGTGTGGAGGCCACTGCTCTTAGACCACACGACTGCTCACCATCAGGCGGAGAGCGGTCATATAGAAGAGCAAAATAAAAAAAAAATAAGAAAACAAGTAATAAAATACTCACCTCGATTTTTTGCATTATTGCAATTATTAAGCAAACATGAAAATAAAATGATTACGTAAAAAAATAATGACATAAATTATAACCAGTTATAGTAAAATATGCTTAAAATAAGTCAAATACGCTTTAATAAGGTAAAATGCCAATGGCTCTCTACACCAGACTTCTAAATAGGGTGGAAAGAACTTTTTTGGTTCAATCACTCAAAAATACTAGTTTGTGTGTTAATTGCAAAGAACGAACAGTTCGAAGGAGTAATTCCGTATTTCAGTAAATATTTTCATGATGGTCTGCAGCAATATCCAATTTCGGATCAGTCAACCTGTCGAGCAAAAAGGTTCTCAACGGAGCCATGCTGTACAATACACATTATATCTAACGTACATACTAACTAAATTTACGTCAGATTAACGACTTATGTTACATAAAGCGCATCTAAAACCACATGTGAAGTGCCTCAGACATCTCAGTACGTCACGTCTCAGTCGTCGATGATCCCAACTTCACGGACGGTCGTTAAAGCTATCCTGAAATCATGCAAAATGCGGACATTTTAGTCCGTTGTTCCGAACAAAATGTCAGTTGTACGACGAAAACCTAGATCATTCCTTCACAACAAATTGTCACAAACATAATTAAATAGGTACTCCGTAGCAATCTTTTATACTTTGTATCAACGCCACCTTCATCCGTAACAGAAGGAACTGAATGCCACGGGAGCGTCTTTACATAAATCCGTTACAAAATATCCATGGTATTACCGGCAGTCAGCATTTTGAAATATCGCATCATGATCCCTAGCATGGTGTTAACTAGTTCACTTGTCTTTTACTGGGCTCTGAAGGTGCTGATGTTTTTGGACACTAAACTTTTACTTGATAAGAAGTGGATGCTATATCATCAATTTTGGCGAAGTGGTTTTAGTGGCCTCGTCCCTACTGCCGCTGTTTCTAGTGTTGAGGGTTCGATCCTCACACGGTAGAAACATTGTTCCTAGTCTGGGTGTGCTTTGTGAATTATGTAAAATCGACCGCGTCACAGGGGTTAGTCTAGTGTGGGAGTTGTACATTGTTAAAAGAACGAGAAATAAAACATTGCAGAAGCTGATTTACGTTACAAACTATGTTATCTGCAGGTTATGGCCACTCAACGCCAGCTACGATCGGCGGCAAGCTGTTCACGATGTTCTACGCGATAGTCGGGATACCTCTGGGCCTCATCATGTTCCAGAGTATCGGTGAAAGGGTCAACAGACTTAGTAGGTGAGTTTGCACAAATACTAGTTATATACACTTCACAAACCCTCTCGCCAAACAAAACCTCTGTATAATTCGTAGGTCAAATTTTACTGTGAAATCTCTGCTCAAACCACGATCCTAAGTTTCTATGCATGTTAAGCTGGCGCTGTGACGTAAGGATTAGTGGGGTCTTTAGTGCTTACGCGATAGTAAGCGATTACCATAACCTATGGACACTTGCAACAATAGAGGAGTCACTCGCGAGTTGCTAACCCTTCAGTAACCACATACTGCGCTGTACTGCTACAAGGTACAAAATTAACTACAGTGGACCTCCGGGCCTAATCCGGCGCCCCCTGTAATCTGACATGCCTTTCACTGTACATAAAATTCAACTCAAATCTTTACTAATATAATGCATGATTGAACAGGTTGTAAAGCCGGCAATACATGTTGGCCCAACGTTGCCGAGTGACAGCCAATACCAACGTATAGACGGTGTATTTCCTTTACCCTGCCAGTCCTTGGTATCCTCGCCTAGCTGGCCGAGTGAAGGCAAGCGCCAACGTGTATAGAGCTTCATTTGCGTAGCTTGTAACAACTCGCAGTCACTCGCAACCACTCGCCTCACTTCGGAGCGGTGTCGGTTTTTCTACACAAATTAAAGGCGTTGGTCTGCGCTCGGCCAATAGCGTCCACATGTTGGTCCGGTTGACATTTCGTGCTTGGCGAACATCGCCGTTATACGTACAAAATGTATTATTTTCATAAGTCTATTACGGTATAATAATTATATGCGCTCATTAATCGTGAATAAATCGTTGGAGTGCCATAATTAAATAAATACTAGCAGCTGCAATAACTTTTACAACGTCCATATTGCTTAAATGCTCAATAAAGACAGACAAAGCTCGTCTACATTAACCATTTGCATTGGTTTTCTTCAAACTTGCCGTACGTGGTAGACGGTAGTACTTGCCTTGTATCAGTTTGCCTTCGCTCGCGTTGGCCTACGCTTGGCCAACATGTATTTCAGGCTTTTTATAGTTCAAATATAATCTTAGCACTTTGATTTGTAATTTGTTGGATTACATGGTACTTATTTCATTTCATAAAATGCCGACCTATAGAGGGTTTGTGGCAGTACTCTATAAGCCAACAAATTCGATAATCCGACATCGCCCTGCAAAACGTTTTTCGGATTATCCCTGGTAATACCTACTTATGTAATAGTCCACTGTAGTCTTCTACTAACATAGTGTCTTCTAACCTGTATGGAAATAATCCACTCTTATCGCAAGAACACGACACGATAGCTCCTTTGGCTAAGATCGTCTGTAGAATAGATAGAGTTTCCACCTTTCGCAGCCAAAATTATGCAAATCATTATAGAATAGAATAGAAGCGTTTATTTCCAAGAATATGGTCATTCCAGATACTCAATTATTCTTGTTCTGCATATTCTGCCAAATGCGGCGTGCAAATATTTAACCAATATCTAAATTTTGTACATTCTACTATGGTAATTTACATAAATTATTACACAGTTATATAATCTTTCAATAGGTTATACATCATGCAGTAGTCAATACAATAATAAAGTTAATTTAAAGTCTGGAATTATATTATTAATAGAAAAATTCAATTTATTAATGTTAAGGGTTAATTTTGTACGTTATCATATAGGTACGAAAAATACATTTAAATGAAACTTTTTGTGCCAGCAGCCTCATAATAGGTAATCTCGCAGAAAGAGGCGGCGGATCGGATCCGTGAGTATAGATGTATCCTGGTGGATCCGTGCCGCCGCCGGCGAACCGGGCGGCGCAGGCGCGCTTATGCTCGCCTTATCCGCCGTAGTGAAGGCCGCGAGTGGAAGAACTGGGATCTCCCGCCTGTCAGGCATTGAGTTGGAGCGACGCCCTTAGTCGTGTCGGGGCGTCGCCCAAGAGTCGTCGCCTGCAGATCTTCCTGTCTGTATTGGGCACTGCTGGGTGGTTTGCTGATGCAGTTTCAGTTCCAGCGACCCACCCACCATACAAAGCAGCGAGTTGGCAGACCGTGGGGTTTTAGTTGGTAGGCCCAAAGATTCGAGAGAGCCTGACATAACCCTCTCGCTTCCTTTGTGGCGAGGGGGTATGCATAAGGAGCATTACCACACGATAAAATAAAAGTGTAGTTAGTCGATATTTCTTTAATATTTAATGTAAAAGAATTAACTTTATTCACTAACCATTACGTATTTTCTTTCACAGCGTGATAATAAGGTCAATAAAAAGCGCAATGAACTGCAAGCAAACGAACGCGTCAGAAGTGGATCTGATCTGTGTGGTCACCACGCTGTCTTCACTGACCATCGCTGGGGGCGCTGCGGCCTTCTCCAAGTTCGAGGGTTGGAGTTACTTTGATAGCGTGTATTACTGCTTCATCACGCTGACTACTATAGGTGAGTTATCGGATCAGCTGTCCACAGCTGGGCTTAGGTTAGAAAAAGCTTGTAACAATGGTTATAATATGGCCTGGTTCCGTGGCGTAAGATTGCGTGCGGTTATGAGGACCCAGGTTATTCCCAGGTGAGGGTAGGTTCACGGGTCGGCAAACGTGTTATTACTTCTATTTAAAAACTTCCCACTGCTGGGCACAGCACTCTTCTCAATGTGAGAAGGGTTAGGCCATAGTCCACCACGTTGGCCCAGTGCTGATTAGCAAACTACTAATATCTTCGTAAACATTAAGTTGAACTCTCAGACATGCTAAAGGTCAACTATCATAATACGCATATAAATTTAATAAGTCAGAGATGTACGCCGGATCGAACTTGAGACCTCTGGATAGTAGTCCAACGTTCTCCCACTAACCTACCGCTGCTATCATTCCACAATATATTTCTGCCTAACCTTTCTTAAATAAGCAGGTGTAATACACCACATAAACTCATATCTCTTCCAGGCTTCGGCGACATGGTAGCTCTTCAGAAAGACAACGCGTTGAACCGCAAACCTTCATACGTGATGTTCGCCCTCATCTTCATACTGTTCGGGCTGGCTATCGTGGCCGCCTGCCTAAACTTGCTGGTGCTGAGGTTCGTCACCATGAACACTGAGGATGAGAAGAGGGATCAGGCGCAGGCTGAACAGGTATTTAATATATTACGATGTATTTTAAAAGCATTTTCTAAGATGGAAAGGCAATTATAATATGTAATGTAAAAATATAGATACAGGGAACTACACATCTAAATGGGTATTTAGACAAAGTAACATTTTCACACTGCTCTGAAAGTTTAGTAGGAAGAAAGATAGGAAGGAAGGTAGTAATTTATTTTATTTCTAAGTTCAGAAAACTTACACTAAAAGCTAGTTGAATTATTTTATGTCAATATTTTCTTTTCCCTAGCATTTATTAATCCCAAGTCACTTGGGGTTGGCTTTTCTAGTCTAACTGGATTTGACTGGATATCAGTTTTTACACGGAGCGGCTGCCACCTGACCTCCGCAATCCGAAGGCTAACGATACCCTAAGGCTAGACCAGTGTTATAGGGCACTGACATCCCAATACTGCCATAGATGTTCATGGCAGCCGGGACCGACGCGCGACGGCTTAACGTACTCTTCGAAGCACGGAGCAGGCGATAATTATTGTCAATCAATACGCACATAATTTCGAAAAGTCATATAACCTCCGAAAGTCAGAAGTGCTCGACATGGGTCGAACCCGAGACCCTCTGCATTGCAGTCTGTTGGTCTCCCCACTGAGCTATCGCTGCTTTTTTTTAATTTTATGTCAATCTATATGTGTTTAAACAATTATCAATTATAAGCTTTCGTTTATAACAATTTTATAGGAAGTCGATAGCTATCATTTATACGATATGTCTACTAAGATAAACACATTTAATAATAAATAACAGTAAACACATAAACATAAGATAATGACAAAATATAAAAAAATAACTAAATTTTAAATTACACACATTTGTACACACAGCGACGCATCAACCTAGACTGTTTGGACTTTGAACTATTAGAAGTTGAACGCTGTGTATCGTGCGAGAGAGAGCTTTATATTTTTGTTACGCTCTATCCTTACCATTACATCGACACCACTATGCACTGTCCCTTTCCGACTATTCTCTATTTTGTATGTAGCATAGTTATGCGTATATAGGGTGTCTAACTTGATGTGTAGCCGTGTGTACACCCATCCATTACTCCTTCACTTAATTGTCTAGGTATGATATGCAAAGAAGTTATTACACAATGACATATTGTTCTTTAATTTTGTATCTCTCGTGTTAAATAAAGGAATATATTACAAAGTTTAGCTGCGATCTTCTGTAAGGTAGGTGGTTATCCAGTTGGAGATTTTACATTCATCATTCTCTCTCCTTATTTGCCACTTCGATCAACAATAGGAACTAGATATCGGGTCATGTACAAAATCAAAGCTGTCCGCGTGGCAATACGTATACAGCTACATTTGTTTACTAACAAACGGAGAAAAAGATTTTAAACGGTTTTAAGTTCAACCTAATTACAACCATGGTACCTACCAAATAAAGTCACAAATCTTCAAAATGTTATCTAATACTTACGATCACTCGTCACATAAAACGAGCAAAGCAATAAATTACTCTTGTCATTTGTTAAAGCAACGCGCTAGGCTCAAAGACACACGCATAAACAGCCGCCGACGTCATACACACTACGTTGCGCGCCCGCCACTACAAGCGAGCGCGCGATTCGCCGCGGAGCGGACGGCCAGGAGAAGGAGTCGACAGTCGCCACGCGCAGAGCTCAACCTAACTTTCAACGTTGTTCTATCTAAAACCCTCTTTGAAAGTATTGTAAAAACGATTATTATACAAGTTATAGCAAAAGTAAAGTTTTATTTAAATCTACTCTATTCTGTAACATCATTTACAAATGAAAAGATATAAGTTAAACAACATTTAGTGTGAAATCAATTTTAAGACTGCGCCGAGCGTAAGACGCGGTTAGACTGAATGACAGAGCTCGATATTCAAATCGGCGCGCGGCCGCCATAGTCAAATTGTATGGAGGATTTGAAGTGTTTTTTTGATAAATATGTATCTTTACCTATTGTCAATCGATAATTTAAATATTTGGGACGGACAAATTGTAATATAACTATTTATGTTTCGTTTAAGTTATAAAATAGGATTGATTTCTACTGTTATAATCTAAAATCACGTAACACGAGCTTACGTTTTTATATTTTTTGTGCAAATTTACGTAATTTTGTAGGCGAAAATATTAATTATTATAAGTTTTTTAAACAGAGTAATTGTAAACACAATCATTTTTATGCTAAATTTATATTTTATATCTGTATTAAACAAAAAGTGTTGATTTTATTAACTTAACTGTGGCCGCCTGTTTTGGCACATTTCGCTCGGCGCACTACTTAAGGGGCAACAAATAAAGTACTTTTTCCCGTTATTGTTTAGAGAGTTACAACCTTGGTCAAACATTTGTAGCGGTAGTTTAAAATCGTTAATTTTGTTCAAAATTTGATATTATTGGTATCTTAACGTTTAAAAAATAACTTATTCATTATGTAATTACCGAAAGTAAGATACTCCGGCCGTTAAATTGCTTTTTCGGGCATTATTTTTGCAACTTTTGAATACACACTGCGGCAAAGACGTGTTTACATTGGCTGAGTTTTAAGCGAACTAAACAAAATAAGAGCTCACGTCTGAAGTGCGCTGTTATTTACCGAGACGTAGTTTTTGCGCCGTTCTGATATCTAGTTGCTATTGTCGATCGAAGATTTGCCATGAAAGTTTGAGCTATGTAATAATAATTTTGATGCGCAGGCACAGCAAGTGGCGGTCCGGTTGGAGGGCGACGTGATCACGGCCGACGGCGCCGTGCTGCGCGGCGTGTCGCGCGGCACGCGCCTGCCCGCCGACCCGCGCCACGCCGCCGCTGGTAACTTAGACATAGCTTGCCGTCTTATCTTATCTTGTGTGGGGCCACTCAGTACAGACCGGCGACACTTCGACCCACTGGGATCTTTTGTGTCGACTTCCCCAATTACGACTGCCATAGATGTTCATGGCGGCCGGGACCGACGACTTAACGTACTCTCCGAGTATTGTCTTATGTTTACGCGAATGTTATACATTGAAATTAAACACTTTATACGGATTTTATCGCGTTGTTTATTTTACTTTAAACACTGTTATTACATAATTTTGAAAACTCTAACACTACTATTAAAATAAACAACGCGATAAAATCCGTATAAAGTGTTTAATTTCAATGTACTCTCCGAGGCCGGAGCAGGCGATAATTTTCAATCAATACGCACATCATTTCGAAAAGTCATATAATTTCCGAAAGTCAGAGGTGCGCGACGTGGGTTCGAATCCGAGAATCCGGAATCCGATTCGAATGCATTGCAGTCTGTTGGTCTCCCCACTGAGCTATCGCTGCTCAACCTTACCATACCTATACTTCATAATGATTTGGTCAGGCCTGGCTCGGTGGAGCAGCATTATGCCACAGCTGGCATGATAATGTCTAGTATTGGAGTTCTTGGAATTCTCAGCAACATGAGTTGTGGGAACAAAATATTTTGCATCAATCAAACTCAACTGGGTTGACGCAAAATATTTTTAATCGTGTATACATACTTTGATTCGTATGTATTTATCATTCGGCAATTTTCATTGATATCGCATTCCGGTTTTTAGACTGAGGGTTAAGTCTGACAGAATGGACAGATCTGACCCCTATTTGAAATCATTAGAATTCACACCATTCTTAACTGAAAACGTTTACATCCAGCACGGTGCGCTTTCACCAATTATTTCTCCTACATAACATTCAAACAATATGACCTGTCCTTCTAGAAAAGAGATTTGTTTATAAAGAATACTATCACGGTAAATAACAACTTGGCTATATAGATGCCTAACATATCTAAAGTCCAACAATGGCAGTTACCACTTACCGTCAGGTGTCATCACTTACCATTAGGTGCCAATCATTAAAAAAGTAGCTATTTGAGATGTCTAATAAGACCGCTTACGTATTTCCAGGTGACACATCCCTGGTGCCGCTGTATGTGGACGAAGAGTACGCTCCCAGCGTTTGTAGCTGTTCCTGCAACTGCTTTGGACCAAATAAGTGAGTGTATACAATTTAGGGCCTTAAAGACAGCGAAAAAATTACTATTCTTGCATTGAGTTATGTTTTATATCGGTGGCGCAGCAGTAATAAAGGTGACTGCTGTTTGATGTTTCGGATGTGATTCCCAGGTCGGCCAAATGTTGTTGACTTCTGTCAAGGAATTCTCAGCAGCACGGAGTCTGGGACTTGTGCCCTGTAGAAATTGGGTCACTTATTACGTGGGACTCTACACCATAGTGTAGGTCCCAGGTAATAGTTGATGCTATGTGTAAATAAGCGGTCACTGTAGCTTATAAATACCAATTGCAATACCAGGCATATCAATGGTGCGCTGTCGAAGTTGTCCATAGGAATAATAAATTGAAGATTGAAAGTTATGAACTGTGGGAAGTGATGTGAGCCACCTCAACGCAACCATAACCGGGTGAAACGCACTTTTAAGCTATTCTTTCTTTCTCGTACGAGCTGGCTTATTAATATAATAATAATAATAATAATAATCATTTATTTCGGATTAACATTTTGAATACATCCATATTTGTTAGTAGAATTGCAAGCTTACAAACTAGTGTTAGTAATAATTAATTAATTGATTGCTGTCCGGGTGGACTCCCCGATGATGGTGGCAAATCACTATACGACTGCGTGCAGCCGTATCCAACGAGCCAGCATCGGAGAGTCCCACCGGTCCGCCAGCGCGCGGAGGATGGTGTTGGGACTGTCGCGCGTGCGGCGCATGATAGATGCGCACCGTTTACGCAAGATGGCCGCAAAGCCATCTGCGCCAGCCGCCGCGAACATCGCGGAAGCGCTGCAGTGGCGCGGCAGTCCCATCAGCACCCGGAACGCGTTATTGTATTGAACGCGCAGATCGCCGTATGTCCGCTGTGTATAGTTAACCCACAGGCTACAGGTGTAAAAGGACTGACAGTACGCTTTAAAAAGCGCGACTTTGACAGTCCCCGTACACCGTGAAAACCTGCGGGCCAACATGTTGCAACGGACAGACAGCGCTCTGCGCTCCCTTTCAATATCTACACTGTCCTTAAGGTCCTCAGTGACCCAGTGGCCCAAATACTTAAAACGCTCGACTTTGTTTAGAGCCATACCACTTAGAGTGAAATTCGGGACGAATGTGTATCGCTTGTTGTCCGGTCTGAAAATCATAATTTCACTCTTTTTCGCGTTGTATTTGAGCCCATGAGCCACCGCGTAGGACTCACAAATCTTCAAGAGCCTTCGTAAGGCTCCAATCGATGGGCTCAGCAGCACCATATCGTCTGCGTAGCTGATGTTATTCACGCACACTCCATCTATATGACACCCTATGCCGGTGCTGCTGAGCTCATCGATCAGTCGGTTGACATACAGGCTGAAGAGCTTAGGAGAGGTCAGCCCCCCCTGCCTCACCCCGCATTCCAGCCCATACTCCCCCGAAAGAGAGCCTGCCCATCTTACACAATTCTTTTGATTGTTATACCAATGCATAAACAATAGCACAACTTCCCTAGGTAGACAAGTTTCATCCCTTAACTTACCCCATAGAATGTCATACGATACAAGATCGAATGCTTTCGATAAATCGAGGTAGCATGCGTAGACCGGGGTCTTCCTACTCGTGTAATACTGTACAGTCTGCTTGAGGCACAGGATGGCACTCTCGGTGGAAAGCCCGGGCCTGAAACCGAACTGCGCGTCGTTTACCGAGACGTGTTTATCCAGGTGCTGACCAAGCAGACTGTCCAGCACTTTGGCAACCACTGTGGCTAGAGAGATCGGTCTATAGTTGTTTACATCCGATGTATCACCAGTTTTATTTTTGATGATTGGGACAACTATAGTACGCATTAGATTATCGGGCAGATGGGAGTGGCCTAAACACAGGGTAAAAAACATAGAAAGCACTCTAGGTAGGTGTACACCTGCGTGCTGCAGGTGCTCGATGCTAAGGCTGTCGTGACCCGGGGATTTACCCCTCACCATACCTTTAATCACCGCACGCACTTCCTTCGTGGTAAAATGAACACTACGCTCACTGCTTTCCTTAGCATCGGGCTCCTGCCGCGCTGGCCCCAGAGGCGAGTCCACCCTGAAATGGTGAGAGAACATAGTGGCGATCTCACTAGGCTCGTGCACTCCCTCCACGCTCACGGGTAGGCCCGGCGTATGATTCATTTTATTGGTGTTTTTCCAGAACTGACCGAATTTCTTGTTTGAGTGAAGTTCAGCAATAATATCCATTTTTATTTGTTTTTGATTATGCTGACACCACTTTAATTTTGATTTAAAAACACGCCTAGTTTCACACATATCATTATAAAGACGGCCAGCCCTGGGCTTACCCCCATACAGCCACGCCTGAAAACATTGGCGAGCCATCTCATGAGCGCCGCGGACGTGCCTATTCCACCCGGTAATGTATTTACCTCTCCGCTTTTCGGTATCATTATAACTACATATAGCGGCCTCCGATAGTATACAAATAATGTCGTCATACATGTTATCTAATAGGATTTTATGACTTTTGTTACAACACATATTATCTGAACAGCTTCTTAATTCTGAAGGAAAATCAATTTCACGGAGACTAGAGTGACATACATTTTTAAATTTCGATATCTGTGTCGAGTCACGTTCACCCCAGACTATCCTATTTATACAAACAGTAGGTTTACAAATCTTAGGTTTAAGTAAATTAAAGTTACATCGTATAGACACAGGGTAATGATCAGACCAATAAATATTATATAACACAGATGCCGCGGACACAGAGTGCCGCGCGGCACTTGTCACAAGACAGTGGTCGAGCCAGCGCCGACAGCCGTGCGCATCACTGACAAACGTATGACTTTCCGTCGGCATCAGTTCAAGGTCTACACACGACCACGATTGCTCCGCACAAAAAGATAAGAGTTCAGTAGCAAATGACTCACCGGGGTGCGCATTGTAGTCCCCTAACATAAACACCGACTCCACATTGTGACTGTCAATTATGGCTGTCATTTCACTAAGACACTCTGTGAATTCCACTAAGTTTTCATTGGATTCGGTAGGCATATACACAGAAAATATCAAGATGGAACGATCACTGAGCTCGATTTTTATCGCGGCGAGACGCACACTATTGCACTTCACTACGGTTACCGTCGGAAACGCAACTTTTCTCCACAGTAGGGCAACTCCGCCGTAGGGCCTACCACGTAAAACCCCTGCCGTGGTATCCACTGCAGAAGTACCCGTGCAGGCGAACTCGTCGTCTATCGCAGCCAGGTACCCGATGTCATGCGGCATTAGCCACGTCTCCTGCAGCGCCACAACATCAGCCGAGCGACAAAGCCGCCGCACACATTCCACTGATCTCATCACGCTTTTGCAGTTAAAACTTACCAAGTTGATGTTATTCATAAATTAGAACTGCCAATATTCTCGTTAGTCACACGGACATTCTTATCACGTCTGATGATGTTTATAAATCGACGATAGGCTACCCCCTTTGGCCAGAAGTCATCACTCAGGAAATTTATTAACGAACGTTTAGGTACGAATATTTTGTATGATTCGTAATCCTTCGCGAACTTCATGTCCATTTTTTCAATTTTAACATCAATGTTAGTCTTCTTCATTATGTAGGTACGGATGTCACAGACGGACACACCCTTCGCCACATTATAAATGTACATGGGAACCTTAATTTCGGCTGCCATAAAATTACTTCCAGGCTCAGGAATCGCTTTTCCTCGCTTCCCAATGAAACGATTACGTGATCTCTTGTTTTGGACACGAACCCACTGTTCACTCAGGGCCTGTGTCTTCCATTTCCCTTCTCGAACAATCTCCGCCAACGATTTCTGCTTAGGTGCAATAGCGCCGGATCCATTTCTGTCGAGTGGTGGTGGTGGTAGCGGCGCAGTACAGGCGGCCGGACTAGATAGCAGCGGCAGCGAGGCGGCGGGCAGGGGACCGCGGCCGCCGGTCGCCGCGGGAGACGGCGGCGACGATACGCCAACGACTGCACCGTGCACCGGCGGGGGAGCGGGTGCGGGCTCCGTATGACGAGCTGCGAGCGAGTCGATCAGCTGACCCTCGACGTGCGTCATCGTGGCCGCTTCCCGTAGTTCGACGATCGGATCATATTGCTTACTTTGCGGCGACGCTTCACTACTACCCTCCGATATTTGATTATTGTTAAAACCGGATTTTAGAGTAGATTCTAACGTAGTTTGTTGCTGATAACATTTACTAATGCTCTCATTGCACTCAACCGGCAATCCCATGGGACCACTATCGCACTCATAGCTTGCGACATATGCACCTCTTCTGGTGTTTACATTGCACCATCCTGATGAAACACACTGCACCTCACTTCTCAACTGATCCATCTGCTTAACTGTCGCATAGTCTTCTTTCATCATGTCGAGATCTTGCCGTAGCTTAACAATGTCTTTCAATAGCCTCGTCACGTCGACATGATCAAACAGAACCGGGGGCAACTTCTCAAGGTCGCGGGCTACGAAGACTGGGATATCCTCGGAGTCGGTATCACGAATAAGACAGATGATGTCGTCTATGTCTCGAACATTTTTCCCCGCCTTCCTCCGTGTTATCTTACGTCTTGTTGTCGGCAAGGATTCGAACAACAATTTCTTCGCCGCTACAATTTCACTTTCAGAGAAAGCGCTCGCACAGATTCTGCTTATACTTTCATCGTCCATCACAGATATTTTATTATGGACGAAGGCCAGAACTTCGTTAATCACTACATTGCAATTTGCACATTTAACCACAGCGGACATTTTAAATTGCCGAATACCCACCGTCACGCACAATATTCAACCGTTCGCATGCGCGCGCGCGGCGTGACTAAATATCATCACCAAATACAGATAGTGCAATCCACGAAGACGCGCCCCACCAATTTTTGGTTGAGGGGATCGCGGGGTGCGGAGAGTTTGAGACTCGTCACGAAAATTGCTCTACTTTATATGTTTTTTAAATGTCGAGAAAATCACAGCGTGTTGTACTTAAAAGTCAGGTATGTAAATGATATTTACATTGTTTAGAAGTTTGTAGTTACTGAAACATATGAAATAAGCAGAGGAAAGTAATTTAATTTTGAAAACAGCAAAATTTACTATAAAATAATATAAAAATGGTAATATTATCATATATTAACTAATAATCATATAAAATAAACACAGCTAAAAAATATATAAAATCGGAGTAGAGCGTCTTTCCCTTTGACCGTGACGCTCTCTCCTGATTAGTTTATTCGTTGTAGTGTGCGCGTGCACTCATAGGTAATTAGTGTGTACCGATAAGATTTGAGTTTCATTGTCATTGGCGGAAGCTTGCATACATATACTATAAACGGTTAGGAGGAATAGTGGGGCGCGTCTTCATGGATTGCACTATCTGTAACTGGCTCTTCTACCCAAATTGTGTATAAGCGTATCCATTAACACTTCAAAATTATTCCCAGGTCAATACCATACCGCGATCCGCTATCACCAGTCCCGCCAACCAACATCAAGCAGATCAAATCCAAGAACTACCGAGAGTTAGGCAGCATACCGCGATACATAGAGAAGTCCTCATCGAAAGACCGCTCACAGTCACTCCGCCTCAACTCAGCATCAGGCTACTTATATATGAACGCCAAAACGAATGACTTCCAGCTAGACCCTGAAGACTTCAGAGAGATGGTGGCTAAGAGAAGGGAGCAGCTTCGTAGGGGCATGATGATGTATGAAATGAGATGTAACAATAATGAACAGTACCTGCATCCATACAGACACAGCCTCAGCACGCGGCTCGAAACCAGCCCTCACAGCTCATCACTATACTCCATGAATCTAAGGTCAGAGAACCGCAGTAACGACCCATTAGTAGACGACTACGATTCAGAGAAGTCCAGCTACGCGAAGAAGAAGCTCATGAAGAATATAGCGAGGAATACAAGCAACAAACGCGTGGAGAACTACTTCTACGATGACGCTGTCTTGCATTTCGACGATGAGTACGCTTTCGATGGGTCCATACTGTTCGCTAAAAGAAGAAAATCTATAGACGGGAACTGGGATGATTACATGTGTGAGATGCCGAGGAACGCGGCTGACGCGGTGTCCCAAGATGGCAGCTACGGCTACTACCTCCCCGACGATGAAGAACAAGACCAGTACTTCGTGAACGACACCTTAACCTTCCAAATGCCACCTCATAGAGCAAGTATATAGTGTTTGTGTTGTGAATCGTGCCAACATCAGACATGTGCCAAAACTTATTATTAGTGTTAGTTTACAAAATAAATGGGCCAATTAATTAACTAAATCAAGATGAAATAATAAAATGAAGAAAATAATAACAAAAAATCTCGATAAATTAATAGTAATTTTACAATTTTCGCGATAGTTATCCGTTTTAAAGTTATTTAGCTTTTACACATAGATGATAGTTGTCGCGTTTTTTATTATAATTCTATATTAACTGAGCTTGGCTTCCTTGTAGATATTGTAATATAGTGTTTTTTAAGATTCGTGCAGTGAGAATTAGGCTTTATACACTACGTCGAAAAGTATCACAAACTACCTACTTATAATAAAAACGCAAGTTAAGGCACTTGCGGGTTGTATGCATCGTGTAAACGACCGATGCGAGATTACCGCGCAAGTTACTTGCGTCGAAACATAATTAAAATAGTTATTCTCTCTTATAAGGGTTGGCTCATACCTGCAGAACGATCAATCATGAATTTATACGATCATATAAAACTTAACTATAAGTAGGTAAATAAGTACCTACCTCTATCTAAGTTTTGGATCATTCACTCACAACTTGAGTAAATTGTGTATTTTCTTGTAAATACATAATTACAAAAGGTAAAGTTTTGTTTACAGAAATTAGGTATTTATTGCCAGACTATACTGGTTGTGATCTATATATTTTCTAAAAGCATTTTTAGTGATATCTTGTCAATATACAGGCTGATTGGTAAAATACTGGACATATTAAAGGAGGGTATTCAGTACTCGATTCTGGAGACGAATATCTAAAAAATTAGGTACTTAAAATTTGACCTAGAAACTTAATGTGCGGACACTCTTGCGCATATACCAAAGCTAAACAAACATCCGCCCCCGCCCCCCGCTACCGCACCCCGCATTCTCCCGAATTTGCACCCCCGCCCGTCCTTTTCTTATCAAAGGTCATTAGCCTCTCAGTAGCAGCTGTTTGCGCAGTGTCCACATTTTATAGATATTTTATACAAATTTTCATAAAGGTATGTCCTTAAGTATGTACAATGTTTAACCAGTCACCCTGTATATAGATACTACGATTAATTGTGTTGAGGTGCGTCGACAGCCATCAAAACCTATGCTATATATACCCTCTGTTTTTGTAGATATTTATTGATAAATGACATGAAAAAGGAGGAGGTACTCAATTCGCTGGAGTTTTTTAAATTATTGTAGCCTCATAAGTCCTTCATTTATGAACCCATAGGACAAATTATTTTTCTGTTTGGGAGGGTACACTTTCCGTTTGGTTCCCATTAAATTTGATATAAAAACTCCTTTGAAAAATAGGTTTGAAGTCGGTTGTTGTCGTAAAATATTGATGCTAATAATATTTTATGCCTCTTATATCAAACAATAAGCGGTTAAATGGCATAGCCACTTACAGAAATTTAAAATGGCTAATCCAATGATGTAACCAGCTCACGTAAACAAATATCTTTTACACATTCATTAGCTTCTCACAGGGTTACAGAAATCTATTAAAACCGAAACCTTATTCAAAAGCTACCTATATCACGTTTGCACATATGAGTCAACCCTTACAAGATAGTTATCACACAAAATTCATATAGAAAACTGACTCAAAACAGCACACGAGAATCTAACGCACATAGACGAATAATTACAACCAATTTCGGATTAATGCCCGATTTTTCAATCGTCAGATAATATTTATCTGGTGAATATATTTGCAATTTGACAGCCTTTATAAAGTCATCTTCTTCTCCCTAGCCTTTATTATTCCCAAGTCACTTGGGGTCGACTTTTCTAGTCTAACCGGATTTGACTGGATATCAGTTTTTAAACGGAGCGGCTGCCACCTGACCTCCGCAACCCGAAGGCTAACGATACCCTAAGGCTAGACCAGTGTCAGGATATTATCACTGCCACTGACTTCGCAATAACGACTGCCATAGATGTTCATGGCAGCCGGGACCGACGGCTTAACGTGCTCTCCGAGGCACGGAGCAGGCGATCATTGTCAATGAATATTATTACATAATTTCGAAAAGTCATATAACTTCCGAAAGTCAGAGGTGCGCGACGTGGGTTCGAACCCGAGACCCTCTGCATTGCAGTCTGTTGGTCTCCCCACTGAGCTATTTATTTCTCATATAAAAAATATCTACGATTGACAAATTGACCTTAAATCAATCGGTGTAAGGCATTGGCTGACTTGATACACTATTAGCATTCTGATACCATCTGATTTCTAACTCGGTTGCCGCTTCATCAGCTGCTAACGATTGCTAATGTTGAAAAACTCAAATTATATCAGGCAACTCGTATATGAGTTTGCAAGTGAGATTTTACAGAATCTAAAATACCTAAGTATCCATAAGTTTTTATGTATTGTATTGAGTCAGTTTTGTATATGTTTAAAGTGCGATGTTAACAAAAACATTAGTAATTTGTTCCATTGTAATATATCTGTAATTTTAATGGTAATAATAATGATATAGTGAAGGCGATAGGCCATATGTTGCAATATTAACGCGGGCATACCCGCGTGAAAAGCAAGCTTTAATTAAATGAATTAGATATTCCTTTCTTTAGAACATATTATTACTATTAAAGTAACAGAATCCGCAGTTCGAATATATAGTATAGAATTCAATAACTATAAGCAGTAAGATGTGGTCCAGTGATGTGAGAATAAGCGTTTGTGTCGCGGATTCGATTCCTGGATCAGGCAGTGATATTAGCGTTTTGTCTATAAGGAAATACAGTCTGTGTTGTTACTGTAAATATCCTTACCAAGACGGTAATATACAAAAATAATATCTGCCTCCTTTATAAACTGTCCCACTGCTGGGCATGGATCTCTCAGTGTGAAAAAGGTCTATACTGTGATAACCTCATTCCCCATGATCTAATAACATAATATAGTCTATTGGGAAGACCCACGAGGTCTCGAATTCGATACCTAGGCATGCACTTCTAATTCTTTGAATTGATATATGCAACAGTTAGTGTGAAAATAACGTCAGCCAACATACATGTTTGAGAGGTATTTATAATAATAATAATATTCTATCTATTCTTCTATTCTATGATGTTGTGTGTACATACACACAACACCATCTAGCCCACACTAAGCAGAGCTTGTACTATGGGTACTAGACAATGTAAATAATGTACTCCAAGATGTGTAAAATCTGCCAATCCACACTAAGCCAACATCGTGGACTTACCCTGGGTTTCTGAATTGAGAATTTCATGTTGGGAATGATACAAACTCTACTTAAATTTTACTTAAACATTGTTTTTGTGTCTATATCAAGTTTCCTTAAACTGTAATAACATTTGAGTGAGTATTAGAACATCATATACTTAAGTAAATGCTCGGTTGATAGTGGTTCGATTCAATTCTGTAAAAAATATTTGAGAATTCTTAGTTGAGATATTTTTTAGAAGAACTCCCGCTCTAAGAATAATTCCTGTGTTGCGGGGAACTTTACAAACATTCATACAACGGACATAAAGAACATCCAGACAGGAATAACAATTTGTGAATCACACAAATTTTTGTACCGTGTGGGGATCGAACCCATAACACCTGGCGCCGTGGCCATCCGTGCATCTTGCTACTTTTGTCAATTCAGTGACTGGGGGTTAATAATATTCTATTCTATTCTACCACATATACACAACACCTTCTAGCCCAAACTAAGCAGAGCTATGGATAAACAGACATTTATACTTCTTTTTTGTAAATACGTATATATTATACATAGAAACACCCAGACCAAGACAAACATCCAAGTTCATGCACACAAATGTTTAACTTGTGCGGGAATCGAACCCGCGACCTCAGGCGTGGCAGTCGGTTACACTAACCACTACGCCATCGAGGCCTTTTCATACTGAGAGAATTCCGGTGTGTATTAGGAAAGTTTGTATAAGAGTCTGATATTATCACAGAAAACTTAGATACAGAACGGCGTAGTGTAAAATTAATTACTTTTATTTTAAACTTGGGAGTGAAGTAGTAATAGACACTGTTGCAGTGGACTAAATACAATGAAAATAATCGAGCTTAATACTGAATTACAGGCGTACAGTACTAACCGCACCGGTGCGGTTCTGTGACGCTGTGCACACATTGTTGACTTTGCATCGATGCTTCTGGAACATAAAGACACAGATCGCCCTCTAATAAAACAACAATCTAACTCGAAATTTGGAAGTAAGGCAATTTGAACTCTAATTGTGTGACTATAAATTCTTATATTATATTTGTGTTAAGTAATTGCAATAGAGTTTGAATTTGTTTAATCCAAATTACTCAGATATGTTTTTGTTTTATTAAGAGTTCCAGATTAGGTTGGTACAGAACGCTGGGTGACTTTGTAAATGCGGCTGATTTCAGGCGTTTTGGTTAACCGGTGTTCTGTAGCTATCGAATTTGCGTTAATTGTTGTGTGATTGGGTTAATAGGCTGGTCTTATGAAATTTTCGTTCAGTTTGTGCTCATTTGCGCACTTTAAGGATGAATTACTGGGTCCGTAATGTGTTATTAGTATCAAAATGTTCAGTTTAATAATTTTAATTCTAGCATAGCGAGGATTCATAGTAAAGTAATGGCTTTCCTGTAAAATAATATGTGACCTTGACAACCACAACAATTGCAATTAAAACAGTTGTCTATGCCAAAAGTGACTAAAGACTTAAAGTTTTCTACACAGCCCAGTATCTAACCGCTTTCTGCAACATGCCAGGTTATAGGTCCACTTTGTAAGGGCAAATTATAATAAATGTAGTAAAATACATCATAAAACCGTGCAGATGCCAAAATTAAAATCGCTTTTTGAGAAATTTGTTTAACTGAGTGCCAAACACTAGCCTGAATTTATTTAAATTATACCGTAAATCTTGTAAAATCTAAGTGATACTTATTTTATCCAATTCCATTACCTAGTCAAATAATACAGGCCCCATCTGATGGCCAATAATTTGAGTACAGGGTGTAAAAAGTTTTGAATGAAAATCTGTAACGAAAAACTAAGAGAATAACTTATTTTATCTAATTTTCTGAGATCTACATTTCTGGATATTCTAGTAGGTGTTTTCATTATCTGATTTTTTCTATGATTAATATATCCAAAATTATGATAAAACAGGTGTTTTTTTTTAAGTCTATTCGTTAATTTTTCTGTAAATGCTAGAAATGTCATCTTGGTTTTATTATAGTTACCATATTGCGTTCAGTAGCATCGATGCAAACAACCGAAAAAGATATTTCGTTTATAACGAGACAAAATATGAATCATAACTTACGTCGAGCGGTATATTGGCCACCCATATTGATAAACATTATTGAAGTGCGTTGGAACCCATCGGGCAATATTAAATTAAAACAAATTACAATTGAATTTCTTTTCTCGACTCGCTTAGGCAAAGCTTTACATTGAAATATAAAAAATGATTTGTAAGCGAAAGTAACATGTTTGAAATTGAACTGTTTTATACTATTAATATGTTAAATGTATATGTTTATTGAGTAATGGAGGTACCATTACTCCTCGTTTAAGTAGCTTTTCAGGGGCTAGCGCCTTTGGATTAGGAAAAAAGTTACAATTGGGATAAAAGGAACTAAAACTTGGGGGTCTAGACGTTAACAGCCATAAAAAGATGTAAACAACAAAAAATATGTACTTAGTATAAAATAGTTCACTTTTAACAAGCCATGCAATTCTAAAAAACAGCATTTTCTTTAATATAAGCTTTAAGTTAAATGTTATACATATTCATAACAAAATTAATTAAAAACTTTGGAAAATGTGACGTGCCTGTACAATTTCAAATATTATTATCTGAAATTGTATGATAGATGACATTGCCGACGCCTAAAATCACATATAGAACTTTATTATTCTGTTGTGTGGAATAAGTGTTTGTCAATATTGAGGGGTACTTAGATATTTATCTAAGACTGCGACCGTTTATTTCGTGACGTTGGTCAACTATCTCTTGCATGGATTTCGGAATAATGTTAAATTCGTTATAAACGCAGGTTAGCTGCCATAATTTTCAAGTGCTTCTATAGATTTGCCAAATTAAATCAAAATTTACTTATAAACTATTATACAAATCGTATTAAAGTAATGCTACTTTGAGTAAAGTTGTTTTTAAAAGTTAAAAAAAATAGCGTTCGGTTTAACCATTGATGATATTGACAGTAGAACTGACCACTTAGAATTTGTATCGTAATATTAAAAATGTTACTCGAAGGAAAATGTTAAGAAATAAATAATAATTAATATAATTTTACGATTAAATCAATATAATGCTGTAAGCTACAGTGAAACTGAATGTTTTTATGATTTTAATACAAGAGAGAGAATTTATGATATCACTAATTTATTTATTTAAAGAGGCGTTCTTTGTTTAATATTAAGAAAATTATTAACATTTTATGTTAAATATTGTTCAGGTAAAAAACATAATGGAAAAAACACTTTAGATTGTTCTAGTCCTATGTGCCGATAGTAATTTTTAAGATGCATTTCATTTTGACTTTGTATCGTATGTTATTTTGACAGTGTCAGTATCTAAATTAACAAGAGAATATATATTGACATTTTATATTAATTTGAGCCAGTCAGTCAAAATGATTTAGCACACGAGGGTACAATTTCAATTTTGTATTTAATCTTTTTGACATCTTATCATTTGACAAACTGTCATAATTGCCGTTTCTCAATAATTTGACAAGCTGTCAAAATGACAATTTTGTCATGACGACAGCACTCAATTGTCAAAATAGTTCTTTTATTGCATCAATAATCCATGACTTTCTTTACGCAATAGTGTTGACATTTCCTCTTAGAGCGCCCGACTTAAGTCATTATATATTATTATAAGACCATTTAAGGGTTCTTAAAATTCATTGATGTAGAGGAAATAAACAACGTTAACTTTAATCCATATGATCTCAAGACATCATATCGTACGCGAAACGCATGCGAAAACGACTGCACAGATGAGTGTAGGGGATTATATAATCATTTTACCAATATTAATGCGCAATTAATTTCCATCCCGCATGGAGCAATTTATTTGTGGCACAACTATAAGAGATTCCCGATTGGTTGTTTCGCATCGCTCTTATAAAATACATCTATTGTAAACGTAGGTACGCCTTATAGAACTGGTATATTTAATATTGTGCAGGTATATGCGTACGCCATATAAATATAGTATATTAAATAAACATAACATAGTATAATAGTATATTAAATAAACCTTAACGCCTCCGCAGAACGCAGTCGTTTCAGCTTGCGATCCAATTATCTCATTTCGCGGTGCCATACTACATAATTATGTTTAATTTAATACACTTCCATCTCAAGTCTTCCGAATTGTTATATTATTGCCAACTGTATGTATTACCGACAAGCAGCTATTCGAATGCTATCGATTAATTTTCGATTGTTGATTGGGAGATTCGAATAATAAGCTGATCAAAAATTGAGCTTGTATTTCCAAATCATTCGATATTTTTTGTTAGAATCGCGCGTCGCGATCTTTATGATAAGAAAAATACAGCCGAAGTTTTTTCAGTGATTAATTCCAATTATATGTTTCGGATTTTTAATCATTGGCGTTCAGTTCTCGTTAAATAGTATTTTCAAGATACAAGCGCACGGTACATTGTGGTTTTTCTTTTTTGCTAACACGAGTGAAACAAAATATTATATATCTTTTGTTTCACATCAATTTTGAAGCAAGTGCCAACTCTAGAGAACATGCAACACAGTTATAGACCACATTTATACGGTATCAAGTAAAACTATGTACGACCAGATACGAGCAAGCAGTAACAATAATATCAGAAAGTATAATTAAATTATACTTATATTAAATATAACTTAAACTTTTTCCTTGAAGCATATTGCACTAAAACAACTTATTTACAGTGGACTACTTAATCCGAAGAACATCTCGAATTTTATCGACTATACACAATCTTGTATGGGTCGTATGGGTTTGTAACATACGCGTACTGCGTCTTCAGATACATGCGTCAGGTGTATAAACATGGTACTATAATATGTATACTCGTGCGCTCGTGAATTACAAATACTATAGCCGAAAACTTGTTTAACTAGTCATTTTGTAATTTAAGTTATTTATAAAGCTCAATACTTTTTAGAATATAGAATGAAAGATATTGTTTTTACGTTTTAAGCCAATTTGTTACTTATTTTTACAATGCTTTGTCTTTTGTGTACAATGATACTTAATTTAAAGAACTAAAACATGTTAAAGTGTTGCTTTTCATATTTACGGCTGGATTTAATAATCAACCTAGTCCAAAGTCTGATGTCTGCATTTTCAACATGCTTAAATTGTTAGATGACCGCACGAGATACGGAAATTAGCGTGACCAGCAGAGAGCTTTTCTGTAAAGTTTTTAGTGTTCTCGCTCGTTCCAAAATTGTAGTCTAAGATTTATCTCTCGTGCAAAAATATTCGTTGATCGAAGGACATAATTAATCTTTAATTAATTTCAATTTTCTATTTTCAGGTTCGTTATTAAATTCAGCCATTCTTAAAGTGCTACCCGATAAAGAGTGCTATCTTTTGTACACAAAAACGTCCTATTTAATTATTTTATGACTTGACGTACATTCCATTATATATGACTATTTCAAGGAGTGCAATATCACTCTTCTTAGTTTAAACTCTCTAGTCAACTTAGTTTTAGTTATAATCAGTATTTTAGTTGCTGTGATATTTTTTTAGTTTATACATCGTTTTATTAGAACTTTACATAAGTTGAAAATTATATTAATATATGAATCACAATCAAAATTATTATTATATGTTACCCTCAGTATTTTAGTTGCTGTGATAATTTTACCTTTAGTCACTAAATTTAATTATTATTAGGTTATTCAACCTAAAAAAATATAAGTATTTCAAAAATAGACATTGCTGTACTGACAGTATTACTACAAGTGTCAAAATTATTTAAGACATAAGATCAAATCACGTGTATCCAAATTATATGTTGTTAACGTCGTTTGGAACGATTATTTTCTAATTTTAATGTATAAACTAATTATTTGCAGAATATGTATATATTTACTAAATTAGTAATGTCAAGCTAGAATATAAGTTAAAATGATACTATTATATACTATTATAATAATTGACTGTACTAATAATTAAAGGCAAAAGTTAGGAGAAGTACTGCTAAAATATTAAGCACTGATTGAAGATGTAATTATAATTTATGTAGATATACTAGTGCCAATAACTTGCCAAAAGCAGCAATAGCTGGTTACCACATCATTCCCCTTAAAATAATTCTGGCTGCCAAATAAATCACACAAAATAATGTTCTTCCATACTTGCTTGTATGTGCAAGTTATATACTAAGCTTGTGGGTATGAAATTTATTTAGTTCCCTCAAGTCTATTAGAAGTTGACAATGAAAAGCTACTTCAGAATAATGAACAAAAATGTGTAATTATAATTTTCTGTGACGCCATATTACCTTATCAAATGTAGCAAATTGCAATCGGAGGGTAGTAGAAAATAAATTTGCATATAAGAATAGTGTGGAGTTGCCTTTAAAAAGTTGTATTGAAGGTGAACTATATTTATTTTCTAAGATACCTCTAAAATATTTTATTGTATTGAGAGGATCTTATCCACTAGTACCAATAAAATGCTAGATAAACTTCCTTATGAGTATATATTTTTCCATGATCATACTAAAAATACTTCCACATACCCTACCGTAAGCTCCAATAGCATGTCTGACGTCGAATTTGTAAAGAGAATTCTTAAAATGTTCTACAGGACCATACTGCACAAGTATAAAATCATGGCTCATTATTGAGTGAGTTTATTTAATTAATAAACAATACTTGAATGTCTATGTCGTAGGATAATTAGATCTGAATACGAAAGTTCTAGACATCTTCCAATTGGATGATATAAAATCCTTACTTAATATTATAAACGCGAAAGTTTGTATGGATGTATGGATGTTTGTTACTCTTTCACGCAAAAACTACTGGACCGATTGCGATGAAACTTGGTATGTAGATAGCTGGGGACCTGGATTGACACATCGGCTATTTTTTATCTCGATATTCCCAGGAACGGTACTTACGCGGGTGAAACCGCGGGGAAAAATCTAGTATAAAATATTCCACACACTCCAGATTTTTGTTTTAACATGAATACAAATAAGTAACTGTTATGCATGGTGCTTTTGAGAGTAAAGGAATGAAAATGAATGTAAGCAAGACGAAAGTAATGGTATTTGAAAGGGAGGAGTGCATGACGATGTGTAATATTATGATTGATGGAGAACAAGTGGAGCAAGTGAAAGAGTTTGTATATTTGGGTACTTTGTTTACAAGGGATGGTACAAATGAGGGAGATATTGAAAGAAGAACGATTGCTGGCAGTACAGTGAATGGCGCTCTACGCGCTTTTATGAACAGTCGAAATGTATCCGAAAAGGCACGTTTGGCTGTTCATAGAGGACTATTAGTGCCTACACTTATGCATGGAAGTGAAAGTTGGGTATGGCAAAAGAAGTATGAGAGCAGAATAAATGCTGTAGAAATGAGAGCGCTTAGAAATATATGTCGTGTGACTCTGAAAGATAGAATAAGGAATAGTGTGATTAGAGAGAGATGCGGCATAAAAGTGGATATAGTGACGAGAATAGAAAAGGGTATGTTAAGTTGGTTTGGGCATGTAGAAAGAATGGACGAGAACAGACTGACTAAGAAAGTTTATAAGGCTAGTGTGAATGGAACAGTTGCAAGGGGAAGACCTAGGCGAACGTTTCCTGATCAGATCGGAGACGTTCTGGATAAAGGCCAGGTTAAGAGCATCTTAAACCGGCGAGCGTGTATGAGAAATGTTATGAAAGTGAATGAAGCCAGAGAAGTGTGTCAGGATCGTAGCAAATGGAAATCCGTAGTCTCTGCCTACCCCTCTGGGAAACAGGCGTGAATTTATGTATGTATGTACAAATAAGCATTGACAATTTTTGGAAGTTATCCTAACTTTTTACATACAGCCTTTGCATGTAGGTACTATCGACTTGAGCGACGGTTGACCACTCCTAAGGTTAAAATCGCATAGCAGGCCAACACTTGGCAAAAGTAAGAAACGTCATAAAAACAAACGGTTAGTACTCTTTTTTGTTCGAAGATTACTTTTTGATTGGTTAACTAAATTAAAGTCACTTAAAGTCAACATGGGTAAGCGAAAATTTTTCTTAAATGGTCAACCGTCGCTCAAGTCGATAGTACGTTGTGCGGTTATAGAATTCTCATAATATGGAATTCATATTTCTGATAATTCTGTAAGATGCGATAAAAATCCATCATCCAAAAAAAATTCAGATACTGAAAATATGAGTCTTTAAAAATACTTGTTTAATTATCCTACGACATTAACATGTACTAATATTTAAGTGGGCATTATTACTTCCCATGATTCCGATTTGTTTATTTTAATTGTAATATTTAATAAAACACAACTATGGCATAATAATTGTATGCGTACTGAGACAGTGTCCGGATAAGACATTAGATATATTATGTAAGAGCATTGATGTAGCCAAGTTACTGAGGTTAGGGGCCAAGTGGACAAAAACGGTCAACAAATTTTCCCGCTCGGTTTTTGACAACAGTTATTAAAATTATACTAATGTATCATATATGTATACACAGGTTTTCTGTCAGATGCAAATAATAGGGGCGAAACTGACAAACTATTTGTTGAATAAGTCCGAATGGGGCGGTTAAAATTATGAATTATATTAACGTAAACTGAAGCACAATCTAGCTAATCTTAATCCATAGACTGGTAACGACCATTGACAGGTGATATCAGCTACCAGGTGATCAAACGGTTAGCTGGTTTCTCGACGCTAGTTTTGCGCCACAATTTTCCAATTCGATTGTTTTAGTGCGATCGTTGGCCAACTTTTGAATAGCTTTAGCTAAACTGTGCTTTTAGTAATCAGTAATATATTTTTGATGCTTGATATGATTATGTTTTAAGATTGATTTTTCTAGTGTGGGTTTTAAAATAGAGGCCGTGTCCACCATTGCCCCTATTTGGCTATGTCAGTGTGTAAGGCCGCTGTGTATAACTCGGTAGGTTCGCAGAGCGGTTGTATGTAAACATAAGTAATATTGTATTATAAATAAATCTTAACGGGTACGTGAGTTCTAGTCATTACGCGGTCTGAGCTAATTGTAATTTTAACAAATGAAAATAAACATAAATCGGATTTCAATAAAAAATACATACGAACGGTTTATGGCTTTTATTTACTACCCTAATTACAAATAATATTGTCGTACAGAGAGAAGAGTTTTAGTAACTTGCCGCTAGTGACATGCATTTTTGGAATTTCTTTCTGTGATAGTCAACAGGATTGAAAAGCTTTCCGAACTGTTTTTCGTGATTTAGTGCGTCATGAATCAACCGAGATCGGTAGCTAATTTTACGGATGAGGAGATATGGAGGATTTTAGAAGTCAGTGAAGGAAAAGAAAATCTCTGAAAAAGATATTATTATGTGCATCTTCTATAAGCCTTGCTTGCGACAATTTCAATCCATCGGTACTTAGAATGAACAGTAAAGCCCTCTAGCGACAAATATGATGAACTTTTATTCTGTAATACGCCGAGAACAACGAAAATAGCCTGCATGTTTGAGTAGGTCTTTCGCTTGAGAAACTGCAGATAATCAACATAAGACTCGTAGATAGGTGACCAGAACTATACGTATTTTCACACAACTCTGTGTGAGGCACAGTTTATAGTAATTCAGTGCTGTTTATTGTGTGCGTTATGCATGACACATTTTAATTATAGTGACATCTAGCGACACAGTCTTTTATTAGGTAACTAGTCACAACAACTTGTCCCGTCTCTCCCGTCAATAACACCTTTGTATGGAAAACTTAACATAAAAGTTTGTTATGCTACCAATAGATGTCAGTTAAACGATTTCATCTAATTTTAAAATCAAATCTATAGGTACTAATATTATAAAGCTGAAGAGTTTGTTTGGTTGAACGCGCTAATCTCAGGAACTACTGGTTCGAATTGAAAAATTCTTTTGGTGTTGGATAGTCCATTTATCGAGGAAGGCTATGTAACATCACGCTAGGAGCTGAGCATCAATGACAAATTTTGCAAAAACGGGGATATTATTCTCATATGTGAAGCAAACGAAGTTGTGCGGGTCAGCTAGTACCTATTCTTAGATTTTGCTCGCGTAACTGTAGGTTTGGTTAGTAACAGGTTTTTTTTGGGTGAAAGGTCCTCAAACACGTTGTCAGGGGCATAGAAACAGACATCGGGTAGGTACCATTCATCCAGAAAATATACAGTTCCGACAGAAATAAATTTATTGACACAATTTACATAAACGCGAGTAAAGTCTCTGGCAAATTCTTGTAGTACCTAACTAAAGTTATTTAATTTCAAAATAATACGAAAGGAAAGAACATTGGTCGGGTAGGTAGGTGCATTCACGGCATATGACTACTTAGTCACTTGTCAGTTACGTACTATTGTTTTATGTTGTTTTTAATTAAAATTAAACACACGTAAGTACTTAAGCATAGTTGTCTAGTATTTTGTTTTAAACAAAATATGACTCTCAGACCTGCTAGCGGGCAGCGGCTCTCTGGCGAGGTGATCACTGCTAGCTATAACGATAACCGTCGCTCAGTGACATGGCTGTACTTACCTATTATCCGTAGGTTTGCAGGAATAAGGCAGCACTGCAAAGTCCCGGCCTATAGAAATAAAGGGCAACAGACACACACCTACATTATAAGTGAACAAGTTACGTAAACCAGAATAGTTTTAAAACTACGTTTAAATTCAGTCAGTAGTTACACAATTGCTTGCTTATACATTAAAAGTTAAAAATACTTCGTATAATTCTAAGTAGAGTACCTACCTCCACCTATTTACTATATGTACCTATAGTGTCCTCTGGACCATGTCGAATGAAATTCGAATCATTATTTGATTTAGAAAATAATTTTACCAACATAAATACGACGCGACAGACACAAAGAACACTCTCGGTCCAACAATTTGTAGATCACACACCATTTTTTGTCCCGTGTTAGGATTGAACTCATAACAGTCGGCGCTGCGACCACTTACCTAAACTACTACACCATGCAATCAATCAGTGTAGATATTAATTCAAGACAGACTGATATTATCATACGTTTACGCGAATGTTATTCATTAAAATTAAACTTATTAAATGGACTTTACGGCATCTATTAACCTCTGAGTCTTATTCGAAGAGGTTAATGAAAACACTATGTGGGTCTGTGTGACTGTCTGTTAGTGGCAGTTTGTTAGCGTCAGGCATAGCTCCGGAACCACGAGACCGATTGACTTGTAACTTGGTATACAGACACATCGGGGTCATCCCTCGGTCAAGTTTGAATATAGGCACTGTGGGTCAAAAGACCACCGAGATATAGGGGTCACAAGGTCATAAGGTCAGGGGATTTCCACCAACAGAGTGATTTAGAAGGGAGAGGCTTTTGCCCAGCAGTGGAACATTACAAAAAGCTGACGAAAAAAAAGGTCACATGAAGACGAACAGGTTGAATCCTGGGTTTTTACACCCATCTCGTTTATTTTTGTCTTACAAAACGCAACTCTCGCATTAGGAATAAATTCTGGATCGCGAGGAACTTTAAAAACATTTAAACTACGGACACTAAGAACACAGACTCGGAACAATCATTTGTAGATCACACAAATTTTTGTCCCGTATGGGATCCGAACCCACGTAAGCCATTACGCCATCCGTACAGGATCCGTATAAAGTAGATTAATTACAATCACGACAGACTTTATTTCGTGCGTGCGACAAAAATACAACCTCGACTTGAGCTTATTCTAGTAAAGACGCCATACTGTCTGTTCTTCAAAGATAATTAAATTTATACGCGCCTCCATGTCTGCTGAATATACTGTCTTGTTGCTGCCGTGGTATAAGTCAGCGCTCATAGTCGATCGTATGGTTATAAGTTCGATTCTCAGGTGGAGCGAAGTGTTTTGATAGGTTTTATGACATGTAATAAAGATGTGTGTAGTTCCAAAGTAGTCCGGGTGGATTTTTGTTTCAGTCATTAGTACATTTAATAACCGGTTTGTGTCTATACTCGTTTTTGATCGCGGCTTTGCGTTTATCCCATGGGCACGTGTATATTTAATATGTGTTACCACTTATTACTTCTTCAGTGTCGAGAGGACATACGAAAAAAAAGTCCGTTTGTGTATTGTTTGCACAATGTTCTTTTTTTTGCGGACAGCTTATGTCCACTCGACACTTGACGGGTTGGTTTGTAAAAATTCAAATATCTTCGCAATCACTTTTAATATAAGTAGGTAAGTTATATTAGATATGTATTTACTTGTTCATATAGAAAACTAACAAAACAAACTCTTCAGCTTTATAATATAAGTATAGACTTATATTATAAAGCTGAAGAGATTGTTTATTTGTTTGATTAAACCCTCTAATCTCAGAAACTACTGGTTCGAGTTGAAAATTCTTTTAATGTTGGGTAGCCCATTTATCGAGGAAGGCGATAGGCTATATAACATCACGCTACGACCAATAGGAAAGGAGCATCAATGAAAAATGTTGCAAAAACGGGGTAAATTCTCTTATGTGAAGCAAACGAATTTGCGCGTGTCAGCTAGTTTTTTAATATAATATTCTATTCTATTCTATTACATACATACAACACCATCTAGCCCAAACTAAGCAGAGCTGGTACTATGGGTACTAGACAGTGGATAAACATACATATATACTTTTTTTTGTAAATACATACATGAAATGCCTAGACCAAGACAAACATCCATGTTCATGCACACAAATGTTTGACTTGTGCAGGAATCGAACCCGCGACCTCAGTTGTGGCAGTCGCTCACTAACCACTACGCCATCGAGGCCGACTGATAATGATTATCTCGTTCGCCCATGACATAAGTTGACTTTAAAATATGCGTGCGTGAATGAGGTTTGATTCCAAAGTCGGCCAAAGTTAAACCGGCAGATCTACTACTGTTTACTTGCACCCTAAAACTTGGAATCTAGAATAAAAATTGGCAAAACGTGGTTGTACTATAACTCTAAATGGTTATACAAGGCATAAGACTATATATAAAATAGAAAAATATGCTTGTATAAAATTACCACGGCTTTTTGTTACACTGTTTAATATAGCACAACTAATTAAATTTTAAATCTCCAAATAAATTAAGCGAAATCATATTTTATTGAAAACTTAAACTAACTTACTAATTCACAAAACAACTTTTATTCCAAAAAATACAAACACAATCTATAAAATGTTAATTAAAATCAAAACTGAAAATGTTTCTTAAATAAAACAAAAACATTCGAAACAAATTCATTTTGAATGGCGGATTTAATAAATGCTTAAGTGGGAGAAGCACTGTGTTATTTCTCTTTGAGAGTGGCCAAAGAGAATGGTTTAAGAAAAATGGGTAGCCACCCACCTCCCCCCGGAGGAGGTGGGTAGGTATAGCTTTGAATAAAGAAAAGTTAAAATTTTCTTAAAACTCCCCTCGGGTTGGGTGGTCCTATCTATCTTCGTTTAAGTATTGGCAAAAATTACCCCCCGCTGTTGCTGTCTCGCTCCCTCCAGTTTGTCATTGGATATTTTTTAAGGGTACCGTTTAGGATGATTGCCCGTTTTTAGATGTTTTTAGTTGAGCTTCAAAGTATAAGCGATGAACAGGCGAAAAGTTGGCAGCGGTAGGAAAATATGAATCCTTGAAATTGTTTGACTTTTTAGGACAGTCTATTGGTGTTAATCTGTGAAATGAAAGCATCATGTGTCAATGGATATGTATATACGTAAAGTATTATAGAGGTTATTGGAATGTTTTTGTAAATGGTAGTCGTAAATTAAGCTATAAAACGGATAAACTCACTTTATTTCGAGAGATAAAAAACGTAAATTTATGCTTAGGGAATAACGAGGCAATCATTATATTAGAAAATAAAATGGAAAGAGCAGTGTAGGTATATTATGTATCTTACTAATATTACAAATGAGAGATTGCGAAGATATTTGGATGTTTGTGATTCAATCACACATATACCTTTGAATAGATTTATTTTAAACTTGCAGAAAGATAGAGTATATCCTAGATTAAGTGAAACCGCGGGCTGAAACGAGTATGCTACTCGGTTTAATCATTCAATGGTGCCCAATCCAAGATGAACTCTGATGTTAATTAAATCAACTGATAACTGAAATAAAAATCCATTTAAAACAACTAAATACATATTTCGCTATCTCACACATCTTAGTTCCATGTTAACGTGACTATACTTAGTTAAACCGATCTGAGAATCAAACCTATGACCACACGATCGACCGTGAGTTCTGTCTTAGCAACAACAATAAGCCAGTCTAATCAGCAGACATGTAGGCGCGCACAAAATTAATTATCGTTAAAGAACAGACAGTAATGCTTTGTGACCTTACATTTTATAGCATGGCCGCAAAAAAATAAACATGTGGACTATCTAAAATTAAGTGATTACCGTAGAATTCGATGGATTGTAACATTATGGCGTATTTTGTGCACGCCGCCAATATCGGTAAGTATATTGAAAGGGAGTAAAATATGTAATAATCAGAAAGAAATGAGAGATATAGGTGCGCGAGCTTTCGAAACTCTTGGATATTTATGTACAAGGTGAAAGTCAATACCCTTACGCCGATTTCCTTGAATATGGTATTTTCTTGGCGAGCTGGCTTAATCCTATCGTCCTATTGATAAATATTGATGCATGTAATAATAATAGTAATAATAAATAATCATTACAGTCAATGGTTTAATACCTAAGAGCCTCGACCACCACCTGCAGAGGCTCGCGTTAGATGGCTGGATCAAGTCCTTGATCCAAAAGGCAGTACTACTCGACACGGCGCGTATTGTGAGGAGATTCCTCTCTTTGGGGCCCTAACCACCGGCAGCTTGGACCTTGTTCCCGATGTCGGTGGGTCATTTCAGTTTTTATATTTTTAAATATGTATTGTTTTTATATTTATATTTAAAAATGTAATAATTAGAAAAAAATAGAAATAAAGAGAATAGTAATAAACCCCTCTGGGACAGTCGTTATCTCCTCATGAGACTAACGCGAAATCGGAGGTCACAGTATACTAGCTTTTAAACTATCGCCTTCGCTTTGTGATATAAGCAAAAATGTATCACCAGGTTAAATAAAAGCGCACAAACTACAGGGCAGCAGCTGAATGTGAGTGGCGACACTGCGGTCCTGAATGTCTCAGAGAGTCGGTTAGGGCCTCGTCCCCGGCTTGCCGTTACTGGTTGGCTGGGGTAGAACTTCAAGAGCACCCGTAGGACTCTCAACTCTGGCTTGCCTTTTTCGGTCGATCAGAGGAGGGTCGCTGAAGCTATACGCTTGGGGGTGGAAGTGTCATTTTCAAGGGCATAACTACGGGGAAACCCGCTCCGGGTCTCCGTTGTCACGAGATCCGTGATGGTGAAACCGGCGCCGCACCGCTCGACAACCCTAGCCGCTCGCACCGATGTTGCCTGCCCATTGTATTGATACTATTAGAGTATTCAGGGCAGACGCCGTTTTTCATCCATAGATACCAATATACCGGTCTACCAAACACCCATACCTATAGCCCATATATTAGAATCTATACGTAGCAATAGTCCTACGCCTGCTGCGCCTAGTGCCGCTGTCTGTGTTCCATCCCACCTTTGATTAAAACTCTCGAAGGGCCTTTTCACGTTGGACCCATGTCTCCGTGTAAGCCTCCCAAAGGGCCAGGTATTTTCTAATATAATATGTTAGAAAATACCTGTGATAAGAGAAACATAATAATAATAGTTTATTCAGTTTAAATTGGTAAAAATATGAATTACAATAGGTCTTAAAAATACTTAAAAATAGGATACAATACTTTGGACGCCTGTACAAGGTTATACCTGTATCACAGGCGATATGTGCTATTATAGTTTAATTGGAAGAGCATTCTTAACAATATTTAACAAATATAGATTGTTCTATAATAAGTAACTATTATAATGAAAATCATATTACTTATTTATACAATTTTGCATTTAAATATTAGTTGACATATATAATGTTTATGAAATAAACAAATATATTCCTGCTCGATTTGTGGTTTAATTTCGTTAAAGTCAAAAATGATTTTATGTCCATTGATGGAAACTTATCGCCTATATTTTGTTCAAAGAGATAGCTGAATACTTAATTTTCGGACAGAAAAGCGGGTACATCAACTACCACAATCCGTGGTTTACGCTTGGCGGGTTCGTCAGCTGTAAGGCCTGACAAAGAGAATTGAACTGCCTGCTTCAATTTTTCTGCGTCTTGTTTAGATTCTGTGCTGACAATAACTCCTCCATTTCTAGTTCTGCGAACCTCACGTACACACAGCGACAAATCAACCTAGACTGTTTGGACTTTGAACTATTAAAAGTTGAACGCTGTGAATCGAGCGAGAGAGTATGATATATTTTTGTTATTTTGTTTCATTCACGCGCTAGTGCACCGTGATGGGCCTACACTACTATGCACTGTCCCTTTCCGACAATTCTCTATTTTGTATGTAGCGTAGTTATGCGTATATAGGGTTGTTACGTAGCCGTTTGTACTTGCAGCTTACAACGTACTAGAGTTTTTGTTTCATCGCTCGTCTTTAATATATACCTATGTCACGGGAATATATTGCCACACAGCTTAAATTATTTGGCCGAACGAAACTATTGGATCTCTTCTCATGTCCGCATATGAAACTTTTCAGTAGTACAGCTATCCTGGATGGTCTACTTAAGCTCCGAAATATTTTCAGTTAGATCGCACTTTTCTTTCAAGGCATCTACTGTACTAGAAACTTAAAGCGCTTTCTGTTTAAGCGATTGGTACAGGACTGCATTTGCGAAGTGATAGACCCAATTTTTCGACATAGGTTTGAAATTTTCATCTTCTGTTCCGAATTGAGTTTACTATCCACGGTAATGGAATAAAGTTCATTTAATTGTTGCTCGACGGAAGACATTCATTTTTGGATCTCAGATGTAGACGCGATATCTGATATGATGCTAGAGTTAGAGGAAGGCGAGGCCGCGGGGCGCACTAGCCCGTTCTTATTACACGGACTACTTTTCCATTTTATAATATTATATCACTTCACATATAAGAGTTCTTTGTTAACGATAATATGCACTAAGTAGGTATCAAAAATGCATCACTCAGCAATGTAATAACTAAAGGAGGTCACAATTTATAAATCGTAATTATTTAATATTGTGTATGAGCATGTCTATCTTTGTCAGATCAATCTTAGGTGCATAAAGTGTTAATAAGATTATCTATCAGGAAATAATCAGTAGCAATCTGGATATTGTAACTGTACTTACTGAACAGACTCAATTAATATCCTTTATTGATTACTTAACTGTAAAATAAGTTTTCGCGTTCAGCATGTGTAGAGGTCTCACAATCGATATCTGGTGCAGGCAGACAATAATCCAATTACACATGTCATACAATTAATATTCCTTTATATATCTCGCTATATTTTATTAAATAAATGATTATTGATTGATTTTTTAAACAGACAAATCTCCGTTACGGAATAGCCAAGAAATTTGTAGGTTAGAAAGCAATAGGTTTGCTCTCTAACACATATTTTTTTCTTTTTTTTTGTTGCTCGTGTAAATGACCACACTTCGCCTGATGGTAAGCAGTCGTGTCGTCTAAGGGCAGTGTCCTCCACACCGTCCTCATAGCAGCTGAGGCGATATTGAGGTCCCTACTTTGACGGCCTGAGAAGGTGCTTTTTCACGCCCCGCTTAAGGGACACAGGATTGAAGGAAGAAGGAAACACGTACCCTGGCAGAGAATTCCATGCCTATGCAATACATTTCTGCTTACTCATTACCGTAAGTCCATGTAGATACTCGAGACGCGAAACCGAGAGTGGTCAACAAAGCGATCAAAATCATAAGGCACTCACATTTATGTGAATCTATATAGATAGCATTTATCTAAGTATACCTATTATCTAATAGATTCACATTAATGGATAGGCAAAGGTATACCTATATATGTTAAAATAATAATAATAATGTTCTCCTGACCGAATTTCGGTCACGGCGGCCAATCTTAATGGAGACTGGCCATCAGTTAGAAGTGTTAGCTCATTTATATTTTGTTAGCTTAAATTATATTATATAATACAAACATAGTTAAGATAGCTTAAATATTAGTTATTAATCGACTAATATTATATTTGTAAGTCACTCAACTATCTGCCGGAAGTTAAAAGTAGTCATGAGTACAGTTTGTTAACTAGTTAGTGCGCCCTCTATCGTTATAGCGGAAGTAACCGAGAGATAGTGGAGTGATATCGCTCAAACGACAAGTCAGTCGATCGTTGGCCGGCGAACAAGTAACAAGTGCGTGTTAGCTGTTGTATCCTATTCTGGGTAATAAATCATTGTGATACAATTATATACAGTGTTTCACTTTTGGAACGGACAAATCCTACAGAAGATATTATAATGCAAAAGTGTGTGCGCAAACACAAGTGCACTCATTATTCCCTAACTCTCATGATCCGATGGGATGAATAATCCGACACGATCGGAGAGAGATCAGGCGCATGATCAACGGCTTCACGTGCTTTCCGAGGCACTGCAGTGTCTAATACCGCCAACTTTCTAACTCCGGGCTCGTATTGAGATTTCTTAACAGAAAAACCCAATAACTTTTTGTTGGCCGACCCGGGATTCGAACCCAAGACCTCATGCACAGCAGTTGTACAAACTACCGGTGCAACGATTTAGGAGATATTTTACAACATGCTTAACTATTTTAAACAGTGTGCTTTAAAATACATTTGTAAATAGAAGAAAATTAAACGCACTTTCTAATAGGTACTTATATTTAGGTCCGTCGTGTGAACTTAGTTGTGAATCTCTAACGCCCTAACCCTTAAACTATAAATCGTGAAGACAAAGTTGACCCAATGACAAAGTTCAAGTTGACGTTGTGAAGCAAAAATATTGAGTTTTGATAACATGTACAGACACGCATCAACAGGTGGCTTTACTTATGTTCCTGTGTACCGACAGCAACACAAACTGAAACTATAAGCTCAACAATATAAATTAACAAAATAATGAGCATTTATTCCTTACGCTGAATGCGGCGCAATTAACCAATATAAAAAATTAACCAATATTATAAAGGATTTTATTTGAAAGAAGTATTTGTATGTCATTGACATACAAATACTCGTACTTCTTTCTTCTTTGGAGAAACGATTGGTGTTATCATAATTATTTTGGCAAGTGTCTAATATGTTTTGTTAATTGTGTGCAACGCGTACATGATGCCTCTGGTATTGCAGGCGTCCATAGACTACGGTGACCACTTACCATCAGGCTTGTTTGCCAACATAATTGTAAAAAAAAAGTCATATAATAGTTGAAAATAAAGAATTTTTGATTTGATTATGGTGGTAACATTCTTTGACTTTACTGATCAAATCTAATCTGATTTAAAAAAAGTATTATTTGCAGTTTTGTGCTATCGGTACAAACTCAAAAACTAAAGTTAACGCGATTTAAGTTGTTCAAAAGTGAGAAGTTGGTCTGTGTAGCGTCGCGGGGCCGTGGCGGACACGTGGCGAGGGCGGGGCGGGGACGACGCGGGGTCGGCTCACTTTCACATTTATGCACAATCTTTCCCATGTCTAATACTTTTACTGCACTTTGTACAATCATTATGCAAAATGCTTAAAACAAGAAACAGTTACATTTTGAATCAATTTCTTTTTATAAAACTCTGTGAGGATGTTTTTAAAGTAAATGCAATTAAACCAACTTAGTATATTTGTTAGTCTTGCCTGCATGGATGGCCATAGATTCATCATTATAACACTGCGCCCGTGCGGTTTCGATCCCCAGATGGGAAATAAAAATGTTTGACCCACAAATATGTAGTTATTCTGAGTCTGGATGCACCTTGTTTGAATGTTTGTGAGGTCCCCGCGACCAGTAATTTCTTTGGTTTAAACTTAGTTAGATAATGATTTTTCATGGCAATCGGGTAGGTATATGGCCCGTCTGATGGTTAGCTATTACTGTAGACTATAGGCTGTTGAATATTTGGTTATGTACGTACATACATACATAAATTCACGCCTGTTTCCCAGAGGGGTAGGCAGAGACTACGGATTTCCATTTGCTACGATCCTGACACACTTCTCTGGCTTCATTCACTTTCATAACATTCCTCATACACGCTCGCCGGTTTAAGGTGCTCTTAACCTGGCCTTTATCCAGAACGTCTCCGATCTATTTTTTGATCTATTTTTTATTATCTATTTGGTTATGTATAGATTTAAAAGCGCAAAATATTGCTGCGCTTCTACAAATGAAACTTGTAATTCGTGCCCACTGACGAACACAAATATACGTCATCTGAACTTTTATATACAGACTAGCTCAGAATCATTACTTTTTTCACAATGAAACATCCAGTAAACTTAAATGTGGTTAATCTCTCGGGTGTCGTGTGAACACCAGGTGTTCATAACCGCCAAGGCCTTCCTTTCACTTTTTTAATCAGACGCTCAACGGGATAAATGTGTATACAATACAGTTCTATGTACATCTTCAGGGATAGGTACACATATGCAAGTCTATTAATGTAACTAGTTTAAAAACAACCTTTTTACCTCTATGAGTAATAGAGTTGAATAAAGACGACTTCGATTGTAGATATTGCTTTTACTCTTTTTTATACTACTTTGGTTTAAGATGCTTAGTTCGTTGATCCATTACACGGTGTGTAAGACGCACTACGTTTGCTCACTCAAAGCGGAAGCGTAACAAAACAAATCATTTATAATATGTCGGCCTCGGTGGCGTAGTAGTTAGTGTAACCGACTGCCACTCCTCAGGTCGCGGGTTAGATTCCCGCACAAGCCAAAAGTTTGTGTGCATGAACATGGATGTTTGTCTTGGTCTGGGTGTTTCTACATATGTATAAAATTACGTATTTACAAAAAAAAAGTATATATGTATGTTTATCCATTGTCTAGTACCCATAATACAAGCTCTGCTTAGTTTGGGCTAGATGGTGTTGTGTGTATGTGGTAGAATATTATTATTATCTTTCTCTTATCACAGGTACTTTCTAACATATTATATTAGAAAATACCTGGCCCTTTGGGAGGCTTACACGGAGACATGGGTCCAACGTGAAGAGGCCCTTCGAGAGTTTTAATCAAAGGTGTTATGGAACACCTACAGCGGCACTAGCCGCAGCAGGCGTAGGACTATTGCTACGTATGGATTCTAATATATGGCCTATAGGTATGGGTGTTTGGTGGACCGGTATATTGCTAACTATGGATGAAAAACGGCGTCTGCCCTGAATACTCTAATAGCATCAATGCAATGGGCAGACGGTGACTCGCCAACTCACTAGATGGGCCCCCTGATAAGCCACTATAGGCATACAAGCCAGCAGCAGAGGGCAACACCGGTGCAAGTGGCTAGGGGTCACCGGTGCAAGTGGCTAGGTGTCGAGCGGTGCGGCGCCGGTTTCACCATCACGGGTCTCGTGACAACGGAGACCCGGATTATTATTATTATTATATTATGTAATAAAATAGCACCCGGAAATTACAATGCGTTTAACGCACAGCACACACAGTTATTACATAAGTATTAACTACTAGCTTTTGCCCGCAGTTTCGCTCGGGTAAAAGAAGGTTAGAAAACGTTTGGAAAAGGACTTTTGAAATAGAACATAGCCTTTGTTACTCAGTGATAATATAGCTTAAAATGGCGAAAGAATTTCCAAAATCGGTTGAATAGTTTTTGAATTAAATCCTTATCAAACAAATAAAATATAAAATCTTTTCTATTTATAATATTAGTGTATATTATTAATAATAGTATCGACATCATAACAGTTTTGTGATATCTACTGTCTTATACAGGTACATCTGTATGACTTCATCCTAATTCTTAGGATTTAAGTCATACAGATGTACTGCTTCCACTTTAAAACCGTCTGTCCCTTTAACTAGGTTATTCGTCCATCTGAGTAGACGCGTTGAATCAGGCAATACAGTTAAAAAAAAGAATTTCCTAATAGTATCACCCTATAATCCTTTACGCGGTACTGGCATCGAAGCCGATACTTCACGATCACTCGCAAACGAAACCAAAATGGCACTATTCTATGCTACATATATCTACATGTTAAGTATAAATTTGTGCTCATGTTAACCAAAGTCCGAGATCGGGCAACATTAGATTTTTCTATTAGGAACATTTTAATAGAAGTACGGAGTCTGTACACGCCTAGTAGATGCTAGTAGGCGGCAATAGTCTGGACCCTTATTACGTGAGACCTTAAAACATTAACCAATGTGGGTGTACTACACCTCTGCTTACCCTATTAAAGTTAGACAGGGGTCTACAAGACGAAGTAAGTACAAATAAACTCGGAAAAGGTTAAAATGTTTGTTCATATCTTTGCAAATCTTTCCACAAAAGATTGTTCGATATCCTAACGCCGTCTCGAGTTCAGAATAAATATAATAACGGCTCCTTTAAGGCTTTCATTGCAAAAGCCTTTTTCCCTTTCGATTGATTTGTATTCTCAAAGATAAGTAATTAGGAGCCCACTCCGGGCCGAATCCATAAATCCAGGGGTGGGGGGAGAAAAAAGGGGGTGTTCTTCTTATATTTAAATATCGAACCCCTTCCGGGTAGGTGCCACGGTTTTTCCAGTAAAAGGGGTAAGTGACAGAAGCAGGGAATAGGGAGGGTGGTTGAGTCGGTGTTAGTGATACAAATGTTGAGTATAATTATTTATTATAAGTATAAAAATATTTTTTAAGTACATAATCGTTTTCTATTGTAAAATGTTAACATATGTATATGTTCTTATTGATAAGATTTCAATAAAACATCTTTGGTCCTGATATAAAATAATTTATAACGTATTTTTACAGTCTACGTTCTTAGATTTAAAAAATCTTCTGGAATCGTATATATGTATAATATTATTTCTTTGATTTAGAGATTACAAACCAAATCAACTTACTTCAGAACCCACGTACCGAATAGGTACATTGAGAATTATGTATGTAATTAAGTTTGAACTTTTAGGTACCTATGGTATGGTTCATCTGGATGTTTCTGTATTTACGTTAATATTATTAAGAGGTTTTAGTTTTTACAAATAAATTTTATATCTCTGATGTAATTTCTGGATTACAGCATTGATTAAAAAAGTTCTTTCTATTTAAATAATACGAAACTTTAATTCCTAGGACATAACCTTCATCCAATCCTTTTTGCATTTCATGACATGATTACCAATAAATATATTTATTACTTCTCTTTTGTTATCACTTACTTAACAATGTTGAATAACTTAAAAAAGTTTAGAAAATAATTCACCTAAAATTCAATCGCTGAATGAAGTCCATCGCTTTTCATATTCCGTCTCAAGATGGACTTAAGAAGCAAAAAGGAAAGAGTGTAAGGGGCGTCCCCCTCCGCCCCCCAGCCCATTGGAATACAGAATAATAATCGCCAAAAGAAACAGGGTGGGAAAAATATAAATAGCCTATCTCCCTCAGATATTAAAATTTGTACAAGAAAACAGCTCGAGCCGGTTTCAATTTTGTTAAAATAAAATTATTTTCATTTCGACAAATGGCCGCCCTCTTTCCCGCGCTTCAAACATTATTTTCTGTTGTGTTTTCGACCTACGGTTCCGCTTTGTATTTGTGAAAATAATTGTTGAGGAAAAAATGTTTAGGTAGGTACATATTTCTGGAGTATCTTTAATTTGGTGTGTGGGCCGTAATCCGCCTTTGAAAGTAAAATAAAGGTTGTTTATTTGAAGATTCGTTTTTGAGGAATAAATTTACTGTTCGTAATGATATTGGTCCTTTGAATTTAATTTTTACAGACGTAATAAGCGGGCAGGTTAGGTTAGAGATTACAGATTTTCTGACTAAACTATCTTTATTACTTCATTTAGTCTCATTCTATTTCAAATAAATGTAGGTAACCTACTAAGAATACACGTGTTGTGGGTATATGAATTAAATTCTAGATTTTGTAGGATCTTGACTTTATTGCGATTAATTACGCATTAATATGTGACGGGCTGTGCTGTTTTTAACAGTGATTTATTAAAAGAGAGGTCGTGAGTTTCTTACCGGTAACTTATCATAGGCGCAACCATTTGGCTGAACCTAGCAACTAACCTAAAAGTAATTTTTGCAATCTCACTAACTACTTACTAAACGTTGAAGTATATTAGTGTTACTTTGTGACTTACATTAATTAAAGTTTTTGGACTTTAACTTTTGATTATTAGTAATATTTTATCGACCCGCCTCTCTTCATATATTATTATGTTGCAAAGTAATCTCTCAGCTGCAATATTTCCAAAAAAATATGCCTGTGTTTCTTTAGGATAAGAAGATAGAAGCATACATATTCATATTGCTGTCTCTCGTCCACAGACTTTGTCATCTATTCTTTAATATAATAATATCAGCCCTGTATTAAACTGTCCAACTATTGGGCACGGGCCTCTTCTTAGTGTGGGAAGGCTTACGTCATAGTTCACCACGCTGGCCCAGTGCGGTTGGCAGACTTCACATATCTTCGAGAACATTATGGAGCACTCTCAGACATGCAGGTTTCCTCACGATGTTTTCCTTCACCGTTAAAGCAAACGATAATTAACTATTTAATATGCACATAACTTCGAAATGTCAGAGATGCTTGCCTTGGGATCGAACTTGAGACCTCTGCGTGGCAGTCCAACGGTCTCCCACTAGGCTATCGCTGCTGGTTTCTTAATTCATCTAGTCTTTTAATCTACTAGGTTAAACAATAATATACATTATTTTTCAGCTGAAATATAACAATATGTATATTATGTCCCCGCCGCTCCAAGTCTTTACAAAAGAAAAGTTCAACTCGACTGTAACTATTTCAAACTGTTACGAAAGCTGTTCAGGATGAAAAATACCTGCTTTGAGTTAGCTATGTTATAGATTTAAGAGGTTTAAGTAAATTTCAGTAAAGTGCTTTGAAATACACGGATGAAACTTAATAAGGCTGTAGTGTGGGTTTGATTCTCGCATATAACAAAGCTTTTATTGTTATAATTGATGTGATTTACAAATAATTGGCTAGACTCAATGTAAAAAAGGAAACATAGCGTAAAATCAAATAATACAACAAGAAATAAATATGTCACAAATAATAACATTTTACATTTTAATTATGAATAATTAGATATCACTTATCAAAATAATCAAATATCACATCATATCAGTCGAAAAATGTCAAATTATTTACGTACACTGAAATTTGAAAGGGTCTTGAAATTGAGCATACTACGATGATATTATACATAGAAAAGAAGCAGACATAATACTAGTGCATGCAAAGTTAGGACTCAAAAATATTGCGACGTCTATAATTGGCTTAAACATTTTTTTAACGAAATCCCTTGCATCTCATTTAATAGTAACTCATTAAATAGTCTAGGCATCAGATTTTCGACATCTATTTTTTATGAAAGTAACGTCATCATCATCATCTCAGTCAAAAGACGTCCACAGCCGGGCATAGGCCTCCCCCAAGGTTTTCCACACAGACCGGTCTTGGGTCACCCGCATCCAACCGCATAAAAAAAGTAACTTATCTTCCTTCTCTCTAGCCTTTTTATTATTCTCAAGTCACTTGGGGTCGGCTTTTCTAGTCTAACCAGATTTGACTGGATATCAGTTTTTACACGGAGCGACTGCCACCTGACTTCGGCAACCCGAAGGCTAACGATACCCTAAGGCTAGACTAGTATCAGGATATTATAGGGCACTGACTTCCCAATAACGACTGCTATAGATGTTCATGGCAGCCGGGACCGACGGCTTAACGTGCTCTCCGAAGTACAGATCAGGCGATAATTGTCAATCAATACGCACATAATTTCGAAAAGTCATATAACTTCCGAAAGTTAGAGGTGCGCGACGTGGGTTCGAACCCGAAACCCTCTGCAGTGCAGTCTGTTGGTCTCCCCACTGAGCTATCGCTGCAAAAGTAACATATCTAGTATAATATAAATCGCATATAATTACCAACTTAATACTACTAATATTAAAAATGTCTGTTTGTCAAGAAGTTTGTACGTTTATTACCAAATCACACGTAAGTTGTGGAGCGGATTTGCCTTAAGCTTGGCTCGGGCAATTTCCTAGATATGCATGAGCTTATCTAGAACCAAGTCTTGAAAGAAAAGTTATTTATTTCACTTCGAAATATATAATTTTGTGTTACGTTTACGCGAATGTTATTCATTGAAATTAAACTACTATATACGGATTTTATCGCGTTGTTTATTTAACACTCTATTACATAATTTAGAAACTGTTACACTACTATACTATACTATTAAACTTTACTAATTTTAAGCTAATTAAATTATTAAAACTATCAAATCTATTTGTTTTTAAGTTTACACTTTCCCTGACGTTTCGGTTGCTTTTCAGCAGCCATGGTCACGGAGAGACTATGTAGAGTGTTAAATAAACAACGCGATAAAATCCGTATATAGTAGTTTAATTACAATAGTTGTGTATATTAAAACTCTAATGGTTGATGAGAGAGGTTTATTCTTATGTTTATTCTTCTTTCTTTTGAATAAGACGTATGTTGCTTGATTGTTTTCGAAACTTGAAGGGTCATCTCGCTTATCTGAAACAAAAACAAAGATAAATTATTTATGTGTACCAGTTTTACTAATCATATGCTACGAATCATGGAGAGTGAATTATCGCAATAAAAACTGTTCAAAATAATATTCCGATCTATATCATAAACATAACAAAAAATATTTTCTCAAATTAAGAACAGTTCTTCCAAAGTAAAAGTAATATACTTCAAATGTGAACATTAACTGCATTTCAGATTTCATTTGACGTTTATGAGACTAGGCATAACTCTATTTTGAATAGATTTTACTGGCTCACAAATTTATAATATTAACATTATCGGATCAGCAGTGACTTGGTAGTAAGCTGTCTCCCGTAATTGACTCAATATAAATCAACCTTTATATATTACTAGCTTTTGCGCGCGGCTTCGTCTGCGTGGTACCTACATCAACAAAATCAAAATAAATTTATTCCAATTAGGTTACAAGGTAACACTTATGAATGTCAAAGTTACACGTAATTTTTTTCCTGTGAATTTACATTTACTGCCTCGTTCAGCAAAGCTAGGGTGTGTAGGGCTCATGAGAAGAACGGGCAAGAAACTCATAGCCACTCTTTTTAATCGCCAAGTGTACAATAATATTTCATTTACAAATCATAACTGTAAGGTGCTGCAACCATTTCTCCATGAACTACTACTCAACATACTCAAGCATTTGATAAAAATTGATGGTAGCCTCTAAAGCAGCAGTATGGTAAATAGGAGCATCCACTTACATGTACATAAATAATCAAGACAAGACGTGATTATAGTCCGTAGTTTAATCTAATTGTTTAAATAAATAAACATAAATTATCCTATATTCTTCCCCAGATTTTAAACTATCGCTGAACAATATTTAATTCAATTCGGTTTAGTGGTTTAATCGTGAAGAGATAATAGACAGACACGTTTCTTTCGTATTTATAATATTAGTAGGTAAGGAAGTAAGGATAAGGATTTAAGCGACAGACATCTATTGGTTAAGGGATCTAGGTTCGAACCCGATTTTACCACACTCGTAACACAAACATTTAACTTGTCTAATCATTAATTTTATTTATAATTGTTACTTTCTTTCATTGTTATTAATTTTATAAACATAACATTGGTTAGTTATTATTAATTTTATTTATAACTGTTAATGTCATTACCTATTATAATTATTATTTTTTTATTTTGCTTTTATTTTTAATATTATCATATAAATTGACATGATGTGAATTTATACAATTATTGTAATGTTTTAAATTATTGTAATTATATAAAAATGATACTACTTAATCTAATTTTTTTTGTTGTTTGTTGTGATAAAATATTGTTCCTATACGAATTATGTTACATTATGTTACTTTATGTATAAACATTCAAACACAATTTTAAATTGTTAATGAATAAATAAAAAAATGAGATCACATAAATATCTACGAAGAATAACATTTATGAGAAGCAATTTAAAGTGGAATCTTTCATAACTAAACATGGTCAAATCTCTACAATTATTATGAATACGAATGCATGTCTGGGGAATCAAATCGATCTCACGATAGTCCACAACGGCAAACTTGTGGCACAGAATCAATTTGATAGCAGGCGATATCAAAAATTGAATACGGATTTAAATGGTTTCTATTAGACTATATTTTACCTGCGGTTTCATTCGCGTATATGTAGATTAGGTTAGATTAATAACAGTCTGTGTTTTAGGTACCTACTTTATGTCCTTTTCTGTTCCTCTGACAATGTGTATGTGAAATGTGAAATTTCATGATGATGGGATGAATAGTTACGGCGTAAAAGAGTAACAAACAAACTCATATTTTCATTTTACAATATTAGTTAGGATATGCTTATTGTATTCAAAGGAGACTATATCGACGTAATAAATACTCGGTTCTATAAATCATAGCTCTTGCCTTCGTCTTTGCCTGTGAGAATCCCACAGAAACGCATTCCGGGATAATAAGCATATTATGTGTTAATCTAACACATAGTCTATCTGTATGTAAGTTTCGTTTCAATCCATTCAAATGTTTTCTCGAGATTGAGTATCAAACATCCAAACATCCTCGCATACTTTCACAATCATAATATTGACTTAAGTTTGTAAAATAGAAGTGAGCTGAGTAGGATTGCTACCCAAAGGTCTCGAGTTTGATATTATAACACACATCTTCGACTTATCAAAGTTATGTGCATGGTAAATATTTGGTTTAACGGAGAAAAGAAACCTGCATGTCTGACAGTTCTTTATAATGTTCTCGAAAATTAATGAAGTCTGCCAACCCGCACTGGACTAGCGTGGTGGACTATTGCCTAACCTGTCTCATACTGAGAAGAGACCCATGCTCAGAAATCGGTAATCTTCTTCTTGATTCTTCAACGACACAATATAATGATCTTTAAATACATACAATGACTGCAAGAGTAAGCAGCGATAGCTCAGTGGGGAGGAAGAGGGTCTCGGGTTCGAACCCACGTCGAGAACCTCTGACTTTTCGAAATTATGTGCGTATTGATTGACAATTATCGCCTGCTCCGTGCCTCGGAGAGCACGTTAAGCCGTCGGTCCTGGCTGCCATGAACAACTATGCTAGTCGTTATTGGGAATTCAGTGCCCTATATTATCCTGACACTGGTCTAGCCTTAGGCTAACGATAGTTAGCCTTAGGCTAACGATAGTTAGCCTTCGGGTTGCGGAGATCAGGTGACAGCCGCTCTGTGTAAAAACTGATATCCAGTCAAGTCTGGTTAGACTAGAAAAGCCGACCCCAAGTGACTTGGGAATAATAAAGGCTAGGAAGAAGAATGACTGTAAGAGTCAAAATATTTTAAAATATAAACAACGAAAATCATAATAATATTGCCATACGTATACAAAGAAATAATAAATAATCCTTTAAGTATTATTTGACAAGTCACATTTATATTTAACACTTGGTAGGTACATAGCAAAAATTAAAGCACGAACGAACAAAGAAAGAATATCCATCCCATTTTACGTTGCCAAGAAAACATTTTTATAAGCTCGCTATGTATTTTATACAAAAATACAATGGAGAGTTGAATAAAACAGCATCTTTTGTAAAATAACACGATGGAGGGGGGACTGGGGAGTAGTGGCAGAGGGAGGGGAAGGGGTGGCGGCCATCGCGAACCACTTTTCTTTCTCTCGCCAAAGCCATTTTGAAAGGAGCGGTGGATTTGTGTGGACATGTCTGTTCGGCAAGTTCAAAGTTTATTTTTATACTAGATTTTGCCCGTGGCTTAGCTCACGTAATTATAGGTCATGTTAGATTAGTAACAGTACTTTTTCTGGATGAAAGGTACCCTAAGTCCTTGTCTGATCTTCTGACAGCGTGTATGCGATATTTTATGCTGATCTGTTTTATAAAATTAGCAAGGATAAAAAAAACTTTAACATTCATAAATTTTATTACATGCACAGAAATACAAGTTTTAGCTTACTAAGCTGAATGATAAGTTATCATATCAAGAATGAATACACCATCAACAACAGAACAAAGCAATACTTTGATAGATTTCATACAACCAAATAGCTCGTCTTGTGACCCTTGAATCCTTTAAAGAAGAAGAAAAGTACTGGTCCGGTTAGCACATCTTTATATTGTTTATCTCAATCTATATATTTCTTGAGCCTTTAGTCCAAAAATAGGACAGGATGACAAACGGTCTGTACCCTATTTTCTCCCTGAATAACATATTCAGGGAGAAAATAGGGGAATACGTTTGCCATGCTGATAAACACCTGTTTTCGTTGTGGTGTTAAAAGCACAAAAAGAAAAGTTATTAAAAAAAATAGTTTTGGAGGAGGAAACAAGATAATGCGAGATAATGAGATTGAGATTTCAGAGGTATACTTAGACAAAATTGTAGATTCGGATTTCAGTTTTCGGACCCTATATATACATATATTATGTAACGGGTACTACCGCCTTCATGCATAATGTGTACCTTTTAATGCTTGACGTTTCGACCAGGTCACACCGGCCGTGGCCACAAGCTGACAGTCAAACAGTCGCGAAAGTTTAAAGATCTATCTTTTCTATAAATATTTTGATGACCATATTTCCTCTTAAGACAAGATGGCATGTAAATGACGATGATGTCGAAGACAGAGCGAAGTGGAGGAGAAAAATAAGGAAAGCTGACCCCACCACCATGTGGGATACATAGCTAGGAAGAGAGAGATACCATATTTCCTCTAAAGAAAATATTTAAGTCTTATCCACACTATCCTATCAGCGTCTAGAGAAGTCGAGGGCGATGCGATGTTTTTTCACTCGTTTTATATTAAAATCGGGCGAGCCAAGGAAATTGTCAGTCAGATAGGAAATTGCCAGCAGGGTCGGTCCGGACCCGCTCGTGACTAGAGGCCTTTATAACTACTAAGCATCGAATTGTTATTACTATTGTATTTATCGAATTTATACTAGGTTTTAAAACAAAGATGGCAGTTCTTAGTCGTACATTAACTTAAGACTATGTTACATTGTGAAGTCTTAAGTTCATTTCTTGGGAGGTTTTGCTGGACGTTCGGTAAACGGCAATACACTTGCCCTCTATTACGTAGGACTAAGTCTTACATGCGGCAATAGTTTAGTACACATTTGCTTACATTTCAAGGATAAAGGCGTGAGGTTACGTGATCCAACTCTTTTTACTTTTGTATAGCAAATATGTTAAAGATGAATTTTATAGCTTTCTAATAATCAAATATTGTTATTATATCCTTGTTCAGTTCTATTCATCTGTTGTTAGACAGCGGCTCAGCTCTAAATAGGAACGCGTAATATTGCTTAATGCCATGAGTGGCTATTATTATATACGTTTTGTTTTATTGGAATGTCAGGCACCAGAGACAATAATAATATAATAATAATATATTCTACCACATACACACAACACCATCTAGCCCAAACTAAGCAGAGCTTGTACTATGGGTACTAGACAATGGATAAACATACATATATACTTTTATTTTTTGTAAATACATACATATTATACATAGAAACACCCAGACCAAGACAAACATCCATGTTCATGCACACAAATGTTTGACTTGTGCGGGAATCGAACCCACGACTTTAGGCGTGGCAGTCGGATACACTAACCACTACACCATCGAGGCCGACAAATATAAGACAATAGAAATCGAATTTGAAAATGACTGCGATTTGCTATTCAAACAGATTTTTATATTATAGTAATGCTATTTTATGGTACCTACCACAAAGTTATTCTGACAATTCTAGAGTACATTGTCTTACTTATAATATCAGTCTCGCTTAAAAGATGTTCCACTGTTAGGCACGGGGCTCTTCTAAGAAGGGTTAGGGCATAGACCACCACGCAGACCCATTGTGGGTCGGTAGACTTTACATATCTTCAAGAATATTATAAATAACTCTAAGATATGCATGTTGCTCCTTCAGCGATAAAGCGAGCGGTAATTAAATAATTAATGCGCATGTAGCTTCGAAAAGTGAAAAAAGTAAGTTCTAGGATCGAATTTGAGACCACTATGTGATAGTCCAATGAGCTACCTACTACCCTATTGCTTGTAGACGACAACATATACAAAGACATCGCCGACCTACTTAAATTGACTATTAGTAATGCTAACACTTCTAATTAATATATAAATACGCCCGCTGCATTCTTTGGCATGCAAAGGAGTTGTCGCATAATTTTATTCGAATGTTATTTGAATGCGACATTCGGAATAATAAAATAAAAATAATTACCAAACAAAATAATTGTAATATGTAACATTCAATTTTCAATTTAATTCTCGTATTAGTTTGAAAACTGTTTCGCTGCCCCCATCGCATAACTTTGTGTGCGCTTATGATGTCTCAGGTTGAATTCCTAGGTTAGGCATAGCATTAAAAGTATATTAAAGTTATGTTAGCACTAGCATGCCTCTAATATAATCCTATATGATTGAATATAATAAAGTGTTAAATATCCTAGATTAGCCGCCAATACGCCATGATCAATTGAAATTCTTAATTATTCAGTAAATATAATGCTCGTTTAAAAGTCCTTTTACTAAAACATTTACAATACTATCAAGATTATTTAAAGTCTTCGACTCAAAATGGCGCCGGCCATTCAGAAATTGCCATAATATATTTTGTTTAAAACGGACGAGCTAACAATGAAATAAGACCTCTCGCCGTCTCTTTTTATCAAAAACCTTCTCGTTTCTGTAGATAGCTATTATTTATGTTAATTTGACATCGTTGCCAATATTTTCTTCGTAAATATTTAGTATAAAAGTGTTTTAAGACTGAATTTTAGTTATCGAAATCGATCTGTGGGACTAAGTATTTTATAGTAAGACGTATAAGGGTAGGCAGAGGTCTACTACATTTATATTACGCTATTTACACTAAGAAAGTTTATAAGGGTAGAATGAATGAAACAGTCGCGAAGAGGAAGAACTAGGCAAACGTTTCTCGATCAGATCGGAGACGTTCTGGACAAAGGTCAGGTTAAGAGCACCTTAAACAAGTTAGCGTGTATGAGGAATGTGATGAAAGTGAATGAAGCAAGAGAAGTGTGTCAGAATCGTAGCAAATAGAAATCCGTAGTCCCTGCCTACCCCTCTAAGAAATAGGCGTGATTCTATGTAAGTATGTATGTATTTATACTAATAGCCGATCATGTTCCATCTCCAACTTGACTTAAATCTTAAGCCTATGAATATTGCTGTTAGAATGCCACCCAGGTATATGAAGTTCGATTCCAGGCTATGTATTTATTTTACTTTAAGTTCTAAATATATTATATGGTTTGTTTAATATTTATAGAAATGGCGATAGCCCGATGAAAGGTCTTGGAATGACGTAGAGGTCGAGGGTTCGATTTCTATTCATTGCTCTACTGACTTGAACCCACTCCTAACACAAATACCTTAACTGATAAGATTACGAAGAATACTAGTAATTTTTAGCCAATATTGCTGGTAATCTTTGAAAGCATTTACTATCGCTTACTTCAATGGTGAAGGAAAAAGTCATGTACAATCCTAAATAGACATGCATAGAGCATTCCAGACCCGTATGATATTTGGCTGGACTTACCAAAGTCAGGCTTACTCTGTTCTTACAGGGAAACGAGGTAAATTTAGTCAGGAACAATACAGCTACTGCGTTTCGCAAGAAAGAGTTTCGGACGCTCACATACAACTCTCATTCTTACTTTCATCATATCTCATAGTGATAGGTCATCGTAACTACCCAGAGATATAATTGTTTACAGTTGTCTTAGATTTCTGCAAAATATTCTTACTTCCAAAAACGATATTTCAACACTAGAACTATTTATTTTCTTTGAGATTTTTTTTTTATTATTTCCCACTTATATTTCGGTCCCATTATTCGCCTACTTAACAGACCTTGCTTTGAACACTTATAATTAAAACATCACAATATAATACACAAAATAAATACCTACTATAAAAAATTATACACCAATAAATTTTTACCTCTCGGTACTTACCTATATACAATAGATTCTGCTCTGTATATCTTGACCATTTAGAAAGAGCTCTGGTTCTCTTGCTATTTCCTCCTACTTCGTAGAGTTTCTCCGGCGTGGCGGGGGCGGGGGAGGTCTGGTTATAATGGTGGAGTATTTATTTTATTCCGGAGCGTCATTTTTGCCACGACTCCCCTTCGCGGATCGTTTTTGTAGGGCGTCCGGCGAAGGCGATGTTGCTCTTTAGTAGCCTGCGTGGAAATTATTTTATTTTAGTTCAGGATTTTAAAATTTTGTTTTCTGATTATTTTCTGGTTATTCTTAGTCACTGTGTTGAGAGCACTTGACTATACATTGAAATATATAAGGCCAACATATTATTCTGTCATTTTTGAAGGATAATATGAAAAAAATTACTTTCATGTTTATTTCTATTAGTATTAATATATAGTATAATATATAATGAGCTTTTATAGTATACATTAAAAGCGGTTCACGTGCCGTGAAGATATAATAAACAGATTTACTTTTAAATTTATTCTATAAATACGATTAATAAATCGTTTCTAGTCTAGTTGGTACAAAGTTTAGTTGGACAACTCAATTATTTGCTATTACAGTTACTTTTATTTATTGCATTTCAAGCATGAAGTTATGCCTTGAACACGTAAACCATCATATTATTATGTTAATATTAATATTGATAACAATTTAACTAAAACTATATATCAAGACATTAACACAAACAGCCGTACTACAATTCAAAAATATTAAAACATACAACAAAATAATACAATATTCTCAAAAGAGGCGACGCTCCTAACAACATCGAGGTCCAGCCTTCCTATCTTTTTGCGAGACTTTACTTTCTTCAAATAATTGTATAGATAACGCGGGACAAAGAAACGAAACCTCCCCCGCCCTGTGGGGGGTGGGGGACATTTTTAAAGTACCCCCTTTGATCAAGCAACATTTTGACGAAGCGATGTTTTAATTATTTTAAGAAAAATCGTTTATAAACGGCTGCTGTCTACGCTTCTACGAGCTACGGCGTAGATGCTATTGAAGTGCTACGGCGTAGACTTTGTGCTACGTCATGTGTTTGAGTAACCTTGACTTACATATGAAAGGGTATGATATTTTGTATATGTGAGTTTTATGTTCATTATATGAATAATGTATCATGATGTTGAGTGTGTGAAATTCTTGTGTGTAAAAATGCACACACAACCGTTTAAATACATGTGTGTTATGTTGATATTTGTGCATTATAATATACTAGATGTGTTTGCGGTTTCGCTCGCGTAAATGTAGATTTAGTTAGGTTAGTAACAGTTCTTTTTTTCGGAATGAAAGGTACCCTATATCCTTTTCTGTTACCCTGACATCGTGTATGCGAAATTTTATGACAATCGGTCAAGTAGTTAAGGCGTGAAAATGTAATAAAAAACCAACAGTCGCATTTATAATACCAGTTAGGTAATATATAAGCTACTATATATTGGTCTGGAGATCGTACATATAATAGTCATATAAAGGTCTCGAATTCAATCCCACCGCACGCAACTTAGAGTTTTAAAAGTTATCTGCGTATTAAATAGTTAGTTATCGCTCGATTTAACGGCGAAGGAAAACATCGTGATGTAACATACTGAGTCTGAGAGTTATCCATAATGGTTTTTGAGATTTGTGAAGTCTGTTAATCTATAGGCCATCGTGGAGAACTGCAGCCTTATTTTTGTAATGCTAGATGAGGCCCGTGCCTGTGAGACAGTTTATGAACTGCCGATATTATTATTAGATTTTATGTCTGTATAATTGTGTTGGTTAAAAGGTATATTAAAATAAGTTTTAGTAGGTATGTTATATTGTATTACGCGAATGTTTAGACATTGAAAGTAAACGGATTTCACTTTTAAACTAACTTAAGGGAATTCCAATGAACAGCGATAGCTCAGTGGGGAGACCAACAGACTGCAATGCAGAGGGTCTCGGGTTCAAACCCACGTCGCGCACCACTGACTTTCGGAAGTTATATGACTTTTCGAAATTATGTGCGTATTGATGGACAATTATCACCTGCTCCGTGCCTCGGAGAACACGTTAAGCCGTTGGTCACGGCTGCCATGAACATCTATGGCATTCGTTATTGGGGAAGTCGACACAAAAGATCCCACTGGGTCGAAGTGTCGCCGGTCTGTACTGAGTGGCTTCCACACAAGATAAGATAAGGTAGGGTATTCTCAATAGCAACAGGGAAAACAAGAAAATAAATAGGTTAACTGCAAAAGTTTCACAATCTATTTAAGAGCTCATAAACATAGCTGGCTACATGTAGGTGTAAAACACTCTGCGGAAGCTTATTTAAGTAAAAGTAACGTCCATATTTCATACTATATATAGTTTTAATAAATGCGAAAGTAACTCAGTTCTCATGTTTTCATTTGTCTTGAAAGCTTTTGTTATACCATAACTGTGTAAATACTTTCATTTTCCTTATAAACGACTAGTTATTTATATAATACGCTTTAAAGTAAGATAAATATTACTATATTAATAATTAGTATTATTAATTTGATCCTATTCAAGCAAAGACAAAACTATTAACAATAAATATTACCATAGAGAATGTATTATTTTTTTGAAGTGCGTGACTTCCACATGACTAAGGACAAACTTTAAACAGCCAATATATAAAAACTTATTAGAAAGATTTTTAGCCAGTTCAATTTAAAACGTCTTACAGTTTTATCTTTTAATTATTCCACATCGAAGCGAGTCTACAAAACCTTGTCATTACCATTCCAATAAGACCATTTCGTCCCTCTTAATGGAAGTCAGATCACCCCATCTTTTTTTGAGGAACAGAGACAGAAACACATCAATATCGGCAGAGCGAGTGAGAGGCAAAGCTGACCGCTCCGCGAATTTTAATTTTCTTACTATTTGAATCTTAATTTTTCGCGGGGCGATTGTCTATCCTTCTCTACCGTGTTGCAAGTTATATTTCTTTCTTTCTCGAGTTTTTTTTGTTGTGTAGGGGTGTGGGGGTACGCTTTATCTTATTGTAGGTGGTTATGTTAATTTGTTTCTTAGAGTTGAGGTAATCGGTCTGTTTTTTATTACTTTTCTTTGAGGGAAGATTTGTAATTTTGAACGGTGCAGTGTTTTTAAAGCCGAATAAACGAGTAACTGTTTATGTTTACATCGTAAAACAGGTACAGGAAATAAAAATATAAATAAAAGACGGATGTAATTTATTCTTAGTTAGTTAGTAGTTACTTTTACCCGCGACATGTCGGTAGTAGGTCTCTACTGATATTTAACTTTCTTTGCATGTAAAAAGAAGCTGATCTACGCACATAATAATCGACTTTTAGGTGATGTATCAAGATGAAACATGTACCAGATTTTAAATTATACCTTTTTTTTTTTTTTTTTGATGGTAAGCAGTCGTGTGGTCTAAGAGCAGTGGCCTCCACATCGTCCTCATAGCAGCCGAGGCGATGTTGAGGTCTCTACTTTGACGGCCTGAGAAGGTGCTTTTTCACGCCCCGCTTAAAGGACCCAGGATTGAAGGAAGAAGGAAACACGTGCCTTGGCAGAGAATTCCATGCCTTGATCGTTCGGCAGAGGTATGAGGACCCAAACTTGTTGGTACGCACTCTAGTCGACTCCACCGTGTAAGGATGGCATCTGAGCCCAGCACGCGTTGTTCTGGATAGGAAAGGGGAGGGCGGGATAAGGTGGAATAACTTTTCAGAGCACTCCCCGTGGTATATTCTGTAGAAACATGCCAAAGAGAATAAAACGGTGAAAACCGTATTCAATTTCGTGCAATAGTTTTTGCTTCATGCGCGTATAGTATAAACATACAGACAGACAAAATTCTAAGAATTACATATTTTGATTTCTACAGCTCTTATAAAAATCCCTCACATTATTTGTTCTTAAATACGAATATCTTCTATATACGGACATTGACCAGTTACAATTTTTTTATACGTATAGATGTGAACTTGTATTTATGGCGATTAGAATTTTCAGGAAGGATGAATAGATAAATATATAATCGAATCTTATATTTTATAAAAATTACTGAAACATACGTATATTCAAGACAGTTTGCCAAAGGAGTAGGCAGATATGGATTTTTGATTCTTCCTTCATGTACATGAATTACATTATATTTTAAGTGCATTTGTTGGTTATGGTAGCGCATTTAACCTAAGAAGAGTAGTTAAAGAAGAAGAAGAAGATAATAAGAATGGATGGTAAGACTATGACAGCACTTGGGTGACTGTCACAATTAGAAGTAGTAGTGAGTGACCAGAGAACCAATTCTCGTAGCTTGGATCTAATCTAATAAACTTAACTGAAATGCATTTATGTTCACATTTGACGTTTAATTTAGTTTAGGAGAATACCATATGTGATATTATGACACTCGCACTATATCGAAACTATATTTTGATTTGTTTTTATTACAGAAATGGCCTTCTAGGTAAATTAATACTATATTAAGGCCAAGTTAAGAGTGCCATATATACCAACGAGTATGCATGAAGCAAGAAACATAAAATACCTGCTTGAAGGCATGGTATTTAAAGCGGTCGATTCGCCACTACACCGAATATTTTAAGTTCGGATCCCAAACGGGACAAAATGTTGGTTCACAGATGGTTGTTCCGTTCTGGGTGTTCTTTGTATCAGTTGTTTGAATGCTTGTGAGCTCCCCGGGTTACAGGAATTATTTCTAGTGCTGAAGTTGTCTTTTAGAAAAGGCAAATATCTGATGATTGAAGCAAATGGTTATCTATAGTCTCTGCCTATCCCTCCGAGAAACAGGTCTGCGATGTAAATATGTATGTATGTAAGGATATAATCACTATTTGATTTGATTACTACTCTTTCTATTAATGTAGTCACCACACTTAAAGACAACACAAATGTTGTCACTATACCTACCTACAGAATTGTCAAAAATATCAGAAAAAGAAATGCTAAATTTAGCATTTCTTTTTCTGATATTAGTATTTAAACATGCCTAACTGGGTCGCTTATTTTACATTCATTTCATCATACTACCAGAAATGTTTGTTCAAATAAACTACAGAGTCTGCTCACCCACTATTATAATATAAAACTGTACCGTGGCTATGTTTAAATTGTCTTAATTTTTCATCTCGCTTCGCCCGGGGCGAGTCCCCCTTTCATAATTGTTTTTAATTTAAGCCCGAGACGAGAAACGCTAACTCGTTACAAGAAAAATAATGTCCATTTACTCAGGTACGATGTTTTACAATTATTACTGCTGTGCCTCGTTATATCTTCAAGCTTCTTACAGTTAAGGTACGCTAGAAGTGTAAGTCATGCTAAAGGTGTAGTGCACAACTGAATACTCATGTAAATTTGAAATTTTTGTCCATACAGAGCAGTATGGAACCTTCGCTCAGACCTAGAATTTCGTTCAAGCTGGTGAAGCTTGGGCTCTTCGCTTAAACTTAAAATTTCGCATAGACTCGACCATGCCAGCTGAGGAAATATCTCCAACGCAAAAGCGTTCAGTGGCAATCTCCTGTGCCGCTGTGCTGAAACCAGTTATCTTTATAAAACTTGGAATTTCGCTGAGACCTGACCATCCCAGTTGTGGAAATATCTTGACCCAGCAAAAGCGTTGAGTAAGATTTCTGTGCTTTTTAAGAACCGCTGTGCTGTCTACAAGAGACCAGTCATCTTTGCCTTCTGAACAGCACGCCACCTCCTTCGAAGGTTAGCAATGTGGGAGCGATAAGCGCGTATATAATCTACGATAAACGCTTGCCGCCAAACAGATCATATGTTAGCTCGATACCTCAAATGTTCATTAAAAAGAATTTAAAGTTTAACTTGGCTAAGCTATTCATTTCTCGTAAGAAATAGTTCTATGCTTATAAAGAGAGGATTTGTTATACTGAAACGAGTTTTGATTATTCATGAATAAAAAAGGCTTATACACACAAAAGCATTTATAAATAAAATGTAGTGCCCTCGCAGAGGTTTCGGGTAGGGCGTGCATACCCTACCAGAAATCTTTGTGCATGCCCCTGGTGCTAGAATTAAACGTTTTAGTCGGTAATATTGTTTAACATTCTTATCCCAACGTTTCTAGCCTTGTGGACAGGCTTGTGATTTTATTTTTGTTAAGACTGCAATAGTCTTTCTGAATCGCGACTCTATGTACATTTAAGCAACATACATAAAGACTCGAATACCGATCGACCATTTGTATATATGTAAAGGATAAGATAGCACATATGGCAGTTTAATTTGTAGTAGCAGACATATTTTAAACATACATAGAATTGAATCTGAGATCTAACGTATAGCTGTCGCATTCACCACTAAGGCCAAAAGCAAATCAAAACATTTGTCATATGTGGCAATTAATCTCTGAAACTACTAAACCGATCCGAAAAATTATTTCACAAATATCAAGTTAAATTATTGTTGAGTGATATAAGCTGATTTTATGACATGGCAGCAAAGTTACTGGCCAATATTATTCGTAATAAAACAAGACAATTATACTTTAAAACTACAGACAATCTTTTCTATTGTTTGTTTAACAAAAAAGGTATAGACCGATGCCAGTTGTCTGTGGTTGGCACTCTTCCAGAAGACTTCGTCTGTCTCCATCCGTTTCCGCAACTAACCCCCAAAATATGTCGCCGTTCAATTTTATTAATGCGTTCTTCGAATGTACATGTTTATGAGGAAATTTATTTATTGCACGTTATGGCTGTTAAAGCGATGGTAGTTTAATAAATAAGGTATTGGATTTGCGATGGAGATGTCGTGGGTTCGAATCCGTTGTAGTAGATACTGACGTAAACCCTCACCAAACATAAGCATTGTAGGTTAGCTCGCAGGTAATTCTAGGAACCCAACTTGCTTCTAATTAATAAAGGGATTAAATATAATGACCACCAAAAATACTAATAGCGCAGCAAAATATGCTTACTAAAATATATCATAACGAGCACCTATACGCCTCAAATCACTGCATTCCGTCTCGGAAGGGTTAGGTTATGTTAGGTTCCTTCTTAAACCCACCCAAAAATAGGAGCCCCGCGAAGCGCGGCTCCGTCGACTTATTTTGATCTCTTTAAATATATTGTGGTTTTAATTTTGATGATCATTTACTATTTTTGACTGTTATATTTTACTATAACTAGTGATAAGTTAAACATAAGCCATTTATAAATACGGAAATAGTAATTATTCAAATCTCATTTATTTACATTGTTACTGTTGTGGTGTGGTTTTTTTTAAAACATTGAGACAACCACCATCTTAGTCTCCCCGTGAACATGGCTTCTGAAAAGCAACCGAAACGTCGGAGAAAGTGTAAAATTAAATCTAAATAGTTTTATAATTTTAATAGAAGTAAACAGTAACTAGTAAAAGTGTTTAACAATAGTAGTTTAAAGTTTCAAAATTATGTAATAACAGTGTTTTATAAAAAAAATAAGCAACGCGATAAAATCCGTATGAATTTGTTTAATTTGAATCTATAACATTCGTGTAAACGTAAGATAATACTGTTTTAAATATATTTCAGTCATTTAAACTTTAGGTAATATTTATATATTACATAATATTGTCTTCTGTTTACGCGAATGTTATTCACTGAAATTAAACTACTATATACAGATTTTATCGCGTTGTTTATTTAACACTGTATTACATAATTTTGAAACTGTTACACTACTACTACTATTGAATTTTACTAATTTATAAGCTAATACAATTTTCCCCGTGACCATGGCTGCTGAAACGCAACCGAAACGTCGGGAAAAGTGTAAACCTAAATATAAATAGTTTTAATAATTTTATTATAAGAAGAGAACGGACAGAGTCTCGCTGCTTCTCCTTCCCACTTCCTTTTTCTCTTCTTCCTTTCCTAAAGGGGCGGCAACGTGCAAGTGATGCTTCTGGTGTTGCAGGCGTCCATAGGCTACGGTGACCACTTATCATCAGGTGGGTTGTACGCTTGTTTGTTGCATAAAAATAAAAATAAAAGTAGAGCTCTCGTATCAAGAATAATGCAAGAAACTTATGGCTACTTTAATAATTAGATTTTGACCGCGGCTTTTCTCGTGAAAATGTAGGCTAAGTTAGGTTAGCAAAAATACTTTTTTTGGATGAAAGGTACCTTATGTCCTTTTCTGTTCCCCTGACAACGTGCAAGCGAAATTTCATTGAAATCGGTGGAGCAGTTAAGGCATGAAGGCGTAAGAAAAAACTCACATTCGCATTTATAATATTATTTAGAATCATTCTTATTATTCATCCTCCTACACTCTGCTCACCTATATATTCCTATTGCAGTACACCTACATATCGCAAGATATATTTTAGGTCCGTACCACGTTGATATATTAAACATATTTCGAGGAATGGGCGATCCTATCCGAAACAAGCCACATACTTTTTTTTGTAAGCTTCGTTCTGTTACTGCGAATAACACAACACACTTTATTTAATTCAGAAATCGAATCCTTCTGAAGCATATTTATTTTGAAAATACGTTAATTTTTTTTCCTCTTACGTATTTTTAAAATAGATATGCTTCTAGCTGAAACGTTTCCTTTGCTATAAATACAATATTCCTGTCAAGATAGTATTAAGATTGATTAAATAAATAAATAAAAAGTCTTATAAGAATTAAATCTACAGTTAACAAAATCTAGTTGGACTAAATAAAGGCAAATTTCAATACGAAATCTTATATCGAATTAAATTTTCTGTGTCTACATTATAAACAAGAAGGATTTACATTATTGTATGTTTGGTTGTAATAAATAAAGTCAAAAACTACAGGACCAATTATAATCATTTTTTCACCACTTGAATGTACCACAAACCAGAAGAAACAAACCTACCCCTCCAGGAATTACGCGTGAGTCTCTATGTTATATAACTTATACGTTAGTTTATTTGAAGACTAGCTATATCCCGTGGTTTCACCCATGTTTATGATCATTGCTTTACTCCCTTCGCTCGTACCGTAATGTTAAAAAGCTTATAATCTTTCTCAAATGGCTATTAGATACAAAAAAGATTTTATGTCTGGTTTCAGATAATAGTGTGTTTAAATAAAAAAACAAGCAGCCTCTTCAGCATTATTTTATTAGTACAGAAATTCTGTTATGTTATAACTCTATATTGAATACTGTCTTCTTCTTCTCCCTAGCCTTTATTATTCCCAAGTCACTTGGGGTCGGCTTTTCTAGTCTAACCGGATTTGACTGGATATCTTTTTTTACACGGAGCGGCTGCCACCTGACCTCCGCAACCTGAAGGTTAACGATACCCTAAGGCTAGACCAGTGTCAGGATAATATAGGGCACTGACTTCCCAAGAACGACTGCCATAGATGTTCATGGCAGCCGGAACCGACGGCTTAACGTGCTCTCCGAGGCACGAAGCAGGCGATAATAATTAATCAATACGCACATAATTTCGAAAAGTCATATAATTTCCGAAAGTCAGAGGTGCGCGACGTGGGTTCGAACCCGAGACCCTCTGCATTGCAGTCTGTTGGTCTCCCCACTGAGCTATCGCTGCTTATTGAATACTGTATATGCGCTTATGTTTTAAGTCAACCGTGAGGTAAGGGTTCGGTTCCCAAGCCGAGAAAGTATGAACTTGAATTTTTAAATAGATAATTTTCCATAGCTATGTAGAGTCTGTGGCGACTCCGCACAGACGAAGAAGTTCAGCCTACATTCAACAGATGGCGATACAATCGCACTTCACATGACGTCATACTATTCTGCATCGCACAAGTGAAGTTTACACAGCGACTGTGTATATATACAAGCTCCCGACGTCAACCGTCGGGCCGCGGCCCACCAGGCACGATCAACCAGCCTGGTCGAAGGATCCTCCCTTTGTGTTGGAGGGACTTCACACCCTGTTCCTCCACAAGTCTGTAAATTTCCACTCTAGATAAATTTATTGTAGGACTCTTTATTACATGTGACCTAAAGATGGCTGTCAAAAAGTAAGTGTGATACACTATCGTCTATACATGCTCATCTCTATGCATGTACATAGATACATAGCATGTAAGTTCATGCTTTCTAAGAAATCTTCAGTAGCAGCATGATTGCAGGACCTAAATATAGCCCACTAGCTTTTACTCGCGGCTTCACTTGCGAAAAGAAGGTTACGTTCTGTTAACAACAGTACCTTTTGTAAATGAAATATAGCCTATGTTACTCGCTGATAAAGTATCTTTCTAAAGGTAAAATAATTTTTAAAAGCGGTTGTGCAGTTTTTGAGTTAAACCCTTGCAAACAAACAAATATACAAACAAATTTTTCCTCTTTATAAAATTAGTATAGACTTCATGTGAGTGCTCGACACCTCTGTATAACCCTTCGGCAATATACAAGCGTCATAGATAAATTTATTAAAAACCTAACTTACAAGCATAAACAATATAAATTACTCCAAAATTAACTGAAAGTAGATTCAAATATTAACATTTTTAATCGTCATATACCCTTATAAAAGAAAATAGACCCTAAGCTAACAAATTTAAGATCCAAAATTCAATATTAAAGCATACTTTCTTAAGTTTCTTCGCGACAATTATTCTTGGAAACGACACAGCAGAAAAAGTAGGGGATTTCAAAGGATTGGGCCAATTTAGATTTATTTTTCTCCCCATTTAGGGGTCCGAGAAATAAGTTTTGTACCACCTAGAGGGTGGTATGAGCGGCCCGTAAGTACGGACCGATGTTACTTGATGTAATAACTTTGGCTAGTAGCTAAAATGTCACATACTAAAATATTCGATGCCAGGACGAGACAAAATGTAATTAATACGTAATTGTTTCGTGTGCTTCCTTTGTGACCTGTTTTAATGTTTTTATTCCGTGAAGTAGTGATTGTTATGTATGAATAAAATGGCGACGTTTATATGGCTTGAATAAGGTATTTTAAGCTAGATGATAACCCTTGAGATCGATTTCTACGTTGGGTAAAATATTGTTATATTTTTCTGTTAAGCTTTTTGTACGTTTCCTTTTCTCTCTTTTTTTTCCGTCATCCATTTACAATAATAGCGTGGAAGACGAAAGTTGAGAGATCAAACATGAGCTAAGTTGTATTTGTCGCAATGAGATTTTATAATTTTATTCAAATTATTAGTAATTAATAAAATAAAACCAATTAGAATGCAATATATGTGTTAAAAAAAACTATTACTTATATTATTTCTTTACGTTGTTATGGAACAAAGACATGAATTTTTTTTGTCTGAACTCTGTTTTATCTGCGACCTTAAAACCAGTCTAGCGAAATGTGAGTATGATTTACATATATGTTAAAATGCGAGAAAAGCAACATTTAAATAGTGCGGTTGGAGCCGAAAATAATTATTACAATATAGATAAAATCAAAATGTTTATGAAATTCTAATTAATATTATAAATGCGAATGTGAATTTGTTTGTTTGTTACGCTTTCACGCCGTAATTACTCGACCGATTATCATGAAATTTCGCATAAACGTTGTCAGGAGTACAAAAAGAGCCATAGTGTACTTTTTATCTAGAAAAGGTACTTTTCCTGGGGGGTATCTAGTAATCATATAAAATAAGAACGTATTCTGTTTTACATAGCCTCCTGAGTTCCAGGTATACTTATTTTGGAGTTTCTTCGTGAAACTTTGGTGGATCAATCTTTAGGCATTACAGACCACGGGAAAATTAGTGAAAAAATTCGTAAGCTGGAAAAACTGGTTTTTCACTATGTCCTTTATAAAGAACAAGCGAGCTTACTTAACATGTCCTTTTTAAAGGACATAGCATATTTTTTGGCTTGATTGGTACCATTATAGAAATGTGGGGGTATTAAATTAAATGTTCAAGTTAAATAATCATACGTTTTATTAAATTCTTTCATAATCAACAAAAAATAAACATCTTTTTTGAAGAAATTATCAAAAAACACAACATTTTAAAAAATCTCATAGAAAATAAAAGTAATACACTTATAGTATCAATATTAATTTAAAAACAGTCATTTGTGAGATCAATCAGTTCTTATAACTAAGATTATTAAGGCATTTCTTCAATAGTCTCATTATAAAATAAAATTACATAACTTACTAATTAGCGTAATTCAATAATTGGAGCATTTGAGATCAATCAGTTACAATTAAACGTTTAAATTACAAATATTATTTAAGAGTCTTTATGAAAAATTGTAAAACAGTTGCGATTAGGCGTAAAACACAGATAAATTTCGCAATTTCTACAAAATACTGTAGTTTTTTTAAAACAATCAATCTTCCTGCAGCGACATTGTTTCGTACCGTACTCTGGTAAATGCCCTGCATTTTTGGTACGAGTATCTTTTGAGGGAACTGGTTTTATAAGAGTCTTGCGTTTCTTATGTTTTGGCTCAAGCTCTTCGAATTCTAGTTCACCTTCATAATCACTTTCATTTCCATCATTGATAAGTTTGGTACCCAAGTTCAGTTTGTATTCCCGCATCTGTACTATATTTTTCCGTGGTGTGCGTTTCTCTGTTTCAACTTGCCTATATTGCAACCATGAATTCACCACGCAGAGATCAAAAAGATGGGATATCACGCGAATTGTCCACTTTTTTGTGCGATTACGTGATGGACAAACGGAGAGCATCCGATCTGCGAGATCGACGCCACCCATATTTTCATTATATTTTTTAATAACCTCTGGTCTTCTTATTCTTTCGTATCTTCTGTCTTTCTTAGACCATCGCTCGCACTCGTCGTAATCCTGATCAGAATAATAAGTAGACATAATAAGGACGGGCTTGTTATCGAGCCACATTGTTATACCGATGTTACCATCTTGTCGAACTTTTAGTTCACTACTTCCTCTTGGCATTTTTTTGAAAACCTTCTCATTAGTTAACACGCAATCTCTTGGAATTCTGTTCCTCATTACAGTTCCAGTCCCATGAAACCCAAGTTTGATTAATTCTTCAAACAGCTTGATGGTCGTGAAATAACGATCAAAAAAAAGTAAATGACCCGGAACCAAAGTTCTAGTTAGATAAATTACGGCGGCTTCTCCTAAACCAAACCCTTTATTCACTAGGTCAGGAAATGTTGCGTCTCCTTGGTATACCGCCATATCACATACTATGCCCTTTGGTGAAGCAAGGACAAACACCTTGAGACCTAAAGGGTTCGGCTTGTTTGGGCAGTATTGACGTATTGGACACTTTCCAGTAAATGGTATTATCATCTCGTCAATACTCATTTCTTGTGGACGATCTTGTTCATGACATCCAGCTAAAATCCGATCAAATAACGGCTGAATTTTCCAAATCTTTTGGGTTCTTTGCTCCAAGGTTACTTCCGGATCATAGACGCACTTCAATCTTAGTCTAATGAAAAAGAATCTGTTACGAGTCATAGCTCTTGCTATGAGTGGTACTCTCCACTTTTTAGACCAATACATAGAAATTTGCGGGTATTGTAAAGCAGACATCACCATAGTAATACCAATGTAGATTTTAAGCTCTTTCAAGGTCAGACCCATAGATCTACCTGTTTCTAACACGTATGTCCTATTGGTACATGTCACCATGTGGTTTAGAATATCGTCGTCTATGTATTGGTCATAAAATTGATACAATTCCCACTCTTTAGTATTTTTCTGCATGTAGGCCGGTTGCGTTATGCTAAGGATTTCGGATTCTAGTGTATGATGTACCCAAGTGTCTTCAATGTCAGTGTTATTTTGTCTATTCCTAACAGCTATTTGCATAGTAGACAAAGATTGTGAACGGACACTTGTCCCACGCCTACGACCACGACCTGGGCCACGAGATGTATGTCTTGCTCGTCCTCTTGCTCGTGGAAGGTATGACGACGTTGAGGGTGCTGGAGAAGACACAGTAGTGTCCAAGTCCTCCTCAGTATCACTTGAACTACTAGATTCGCTGAGACGGTGATGTTGGTTGAAACCGTCCCAACTAGGGACGGTTTCTGGTGGCACAAACTCAGGGTCTTGATCTGAATCGTCTCCAGAATAGTCGAAGTCGGAGTCATCCAAGGCCTCGGTGATGTCATTGTTGGTTAACCCTTAAAAAAAAACCATAAAACCTTGTAAAAACCGTCAACGTACTTTACGTAGTACTTGGGAAGTCTTACATGCGAAATGTTAATTACGTACTTTTGTTCTGTGCAAAGGACATAAAAAAATAAGTCAGGGCCACGAGGCAAATATTTGAGTTTCTTTGAAAATAATACACCTAAACCTTTAGTTTGTAGTATGAATATGTTATTTGACACGAAAAAAGTTCAAATCTCGCAACAGTTTGACTGATGAATACAGATTAACTTACCTCTGCGCGCACGCACAGCCGCACGTTCACCTTCCGACGCCATTTTAAAAAGAAAGACGCATGACAGTTGACATTTCTATTTTTTGACGTAAACTTTGACGTTTTGGGGTGTTGCCAGTAAAAATATTTCGGCGCTGCCGATTAAAATTTACTCCCGAGATTTTTTTATTTCTTATGTTCTATGAGAAGGACAAATGTACTCAGGAGGATAGACAAAACCAAACCAACATTTTGTTTGCTAAATTAATACAAATTATTATGAAAGCATATATTATAAAAACAACATATTTTTATTTACAAAGAAAGGTAATTAATTTCTATAAAAAAAATGTTCCACTCAGTACCGTACTTCACGCTTACCGTACCCATAATAATTCGACGGTGATAAAAAATGAAATGGGGTGTCTACCCCTTGTAAAAAGTCCGTCTCCTTAACTCACAATGCCACCCTTAGGTAAAGCATCCCCGTCCCACCGTTTACATACCAATTTATATAAAAATATTTGACGAAAAGGGTTGCTTTTAACTTAACTTAAGTCTTAAAAAACTCCCCTGAATTCATTGTGATAAAAAACATTTTGATGCTTTTTTATGTTAGATGTAAAATCTGGTGCCGTCAGAGATTTTCAAACCGACTGAACTAAATACATAACTATAGCATAGTATGCTCCGTTAGAAATAATTATATAATAGAGTTGTAAATTATACGTAAAATATCATAATAGAAAAAAGCAAAAAAGGAACTTAAAAGAAAAAGGAAAAAGGAACTTAATAGGAAAAAGGAAAAAAGGAATTTAAAAGTAAAACTCTCGAATAGGTGTTACAGAATTCCTAAGCATCAAAGTCAACTGGTAGTGTGCCCAGAAGACCCAGTATTAAAAAAAAATTCTTAAATTATATATCCAGAAATGTAACAAACAATGTCAAGGTAAGTTTCAATAAATAAAAATAATATTTAGTTTCAATAAAACTAATCTCATGGCACTCACCTCTGACGTTTCAACATTATGTGCGTATTAAATAGTTAATTAGGATGCTCTTTTACGGTATATACAGGTTGTCCGGTAATTAATGGATAACCTTGAAATGTCTTATAGTAGAATTGAAGGCCGTTACGAGAAAATGAAAATAAAAATAATAAAAAAATAAAATAAAATATATTAAAAAGTGCAAGCTATATAAGCACAGTATACTTTTTACTGTCTATCTATTAGCATAATTAGTGTTTAATAATAAAACAACAAAAAACCGATGGATTTAATTCATTTATGGTCGTAGTATACAAGAAAGTTATGCATGGTAATTAAAAAAAAAACATATCTCAGGTAGTAGTTAGATAAAAAAAAATCATATTTTTTTTTGAACGGTCGTCGGTTCTCTATAAGACATTTTCAGGTTATCCATTAATTACCGGACACCCTGTATGTATATTATACCTGTATTAAACTGTCCTAGGCACGGGCCTCTTTTCAATGTGCGAACTGTTAAGCCATATTCCACCACGCTGGCCCTGTGCGGGTTGGCAGACTTCACATATCTTCGAGAATATTATGGAGAACTCTCAGACATGCAGGTTTCCTCACGATCACCTACCATACAACATACTGTACTATAAAATATTAGCTGTCCCCCTACAAATCGCAAAGGCAAACTTTAATCCCTGACGTAGGACCATGAATAGCTTAGATGCCAAAGCGATGACATGCTTTGACAAGGTCGCATGTTCAAGTCCTGCTTCATGAATTATATTATCTATTCTCTTATACTTAATTTACTTTCCACCTAAGCATTGGAAATTATTTAAAAATAAACACAATTTCCCAAATAATTGTTCCGAGTCGAGCTGCTCTTTGTGTCCGTTGTTTAAATACTTGTAAAGGCTCCTGCGACACAGGAGTAAGTACTAGCATAGAAGTAGCCTTTTTAAAAAAATTCTTCTCCTCCCTAGCCTTTATTATTCCCAAGTCACTTGGGGTCGGCTTTTCTAGTCTAACCGGATTTGACTGGATATCAGTTTTTACACGGAGCGGCTGCCACCTGACCTCCGCAACCCGAAGGCTAACGATACCCTAAGGCTAGACCAGTGTCAGGATATTATAGGGCACTGACTTCCCAATAACGACTGCCATAGATGTTGATGGCAGCCGGGACCGACGGCTTAACGTGCTCTCCGAGGCACGGAGCAGGCGATAATTGTCAATCAATACGCACATAATTTCGAAAAGTCATATAACTTACGAAAGTCGGCGGTGCGCGACATGGGTTCGAACCCGAGGCCCTCTGCATTGCAGTCTGTTGGTCTCCCCACTGAGCAATCGCTGCACCTTGTCTTTTTAAAAAACATAATAAATAAATATTATAAAGAGGAAACATTAAAGTTTTCGTATATTTGTATTTTTGTTTGTTATAAATTGAATTAATGCACTGTTTAGAAATTATTTCCCTCTTAAAAAGCTATTTTATCTAGAAGTAAACATAAACATGGGTGTATCCACTGGGAAAGCTAGTTAAAAATATACTAGACTAGCTGACTCGCGCAACTTCGTCTGCTTCACATAAGAGAATTATTGCCGTTCTTGCAACATTTTTCATTGCTGCTCCGCTCCTATTAGCCGTAGCGTGATGTTATATAGCCTACAGCCTTCCTCAATAAATGGGCTATCTAACACTAAAATAATTTTTCAATTCGAAGCAGTAGTTCCTGAGATTAGCGCGTTCAAGCAAATAAACAAACAAACTCTTCAGCTTTATAATATTAAGTATAGATTACTAGTATATTTTATAACACCGAATGTGAATTTGATGGTGATTTAAAAGAGTGGCCGTGAGTTTCTTGCAAGGCATCTCCTCAAAGGCTCAATCTTTTGCCTAACCTAACTAACATAAATGTAAATTCAGTAAATTTAGTAAACCCACTAACCCCTTCGAAATTCATAAGTGTTACTTTGTGACCTAAATGAATAAAGAATTCTGTTTACGCGAATGTTATTCATTGAAATTAAACTACTATATACGGATTTTATCGCGTTGTTTATTTATCACTGTATTATAAAATTTTGAAAATATTACACTACTACTACTATTGATTTTATTTTACTAATTTATAAGCTAATAAAATTATTTAAAATATTAAATATACTTATTTAAAAAAAAAGAAAAATTATTTATTATTTCATATAATTTTTTAACCAACCACTGAGCCACTGCCGTAAAACATACTTTTACGCGTACAAAGTGCATTTAAAACAAATTACTCGATACCGGCCATCGCAGGCCAACACTCTAGTTGCATTCTATCAACTATAATATGAACTTCCGCCGGAAGGCCCTGACGAACCGGAACGCACCCATTACGTCACATCCGGCGGAGCGCTTCAATTCTAACTTTACCGAATTAGAGTAATTTTTCACGTTCGCCGAACGAACAAGTGAATTTAAACTTAGTTTTAAGTATAATTTGTTATAATCATTAGGGTGTAATTAGAAGGAAACTGTTTAACCTTTGTTACTGCTTATCCTATTATAATGAAGCGTGAGCTTATTAATTTTTAACTGATTGCCTTAGTAATACGGTAATAGTGAAGGCAGCTGCTGTGCATGAGGTGTTGAGTCCGATTCTCGAATCGCGTAGTGTTCTTGGGATTTTCTGGCAACAAATTTAGGACTGGACATTAGAAGGTCAGCTCGCTCCTCTATTTTGTGGTGCCTGAATCATTGCTGGTGATATGAGGGTGTAATACACCTCAATCTACCTTTTCTTTCTTTTTGAAGAATATAATATAATAATAACAGCCATTTTATTTCGCGTGGCTTAGACGCATAGATAAATATCTTATAGACTAACATACATACAATTTGTGTTAGTGTTTATATAAATTATTGACTATAATATGATACCAAAGTTGCGCTTAAACATCCATTCAGCACCAGGTCCGAGAGGCGGCGTGCGTGTTCCCACGCGCGTCTTTGTTTCGAGTCCGTCTCCCCTCTAGGGGGGAGGGGGGAGGACAGTAGGGTTTTATCGAGAAGTGACCATAGGGTAGGTCTTTTTGCGTAGTGGCCTGCCGTTTCATACGGCGGGCCGAAACCTCGGCGGAGTCGCGACCGCATGCGAAAGTGATTCGCGCGGCCCCGTCGATAGTGGTTTTTGTCGAGGAACACCGTGGTAGGTTTAGTCGGTATTCCGGGAGGTACATTATCTTTTTCAACATCTTTCTTTTACCCCGGTGAGTCCGACATAATTCTTCCACCCGCCCCCGGGGAGAGGTATGAGCCAATGCATTCAGCCAATTAAAAAAATAAAAAATAAATCGGTGTTTGTGTTGGGTATAATCTTAACGTGATTTTATGTAAAAAAAATCACAATAACAGTACGGTGTGTGAAAATATGCCCCGTAAATGACAATGAACTTGCCTCTAATGTGCGGCCTAAAACATATCCACGAAATATGGGTGTTTTACACCTGTTCTATACTCAAACAAGGAGAATAGGAGCTAAGGACAGCCTCGGCTCCTATCCTCATTGTTCAAGTATCAATCTGGCAATCTTCACTAATATTATAAATGCGATTGTTAGTATGTTTGGTTGTATCTCTTTCACGCCTTAACTACTGGCCCTATCATCATAAAATTTCGCATACACCTTATCAGAGATACAGAAAAAGACAGGGTATATTTCATATTCAGAAAACAGTACTGTTCTCAAAGGATAGAAATTTATTGACTAAACTAATAAAAAAATATTGTTTACTAGATTTTGCCCTGGCTTTGCTCTTGTAAATGTAGGTTAAGTCGATAACAGTAGCTTAGGATCCAGTAATTCAAATAGTCAAACCCAAGAAGAAGCAAACCACGGCTACACTTCATGATACTTTGAGCTCATTCTACGTAAATAGAAACACCAATGATTAAATTATGTTCGGGTACTTTGAAATAACTACACTGGAACATTGAGACAACTACCATCTTAGTCTCCCCGTGACCATGGCTGCTGAAAAGCAACCGAAACGTCGCGGAAAGTGTAAACTTAAATTTTAATAGTTTAATAATTTAATTAGCTTAAAAATTAGTAAAGTTTAATAGTAGTAGTAGTGTAATAGTTTCTAAATTATGTAATAAAGTGTCAAATAAAGATCGCGATAAAATCCGTATATAGTAGTTTTATTTCAGTGAATAACAATCGCGTAAACAGAAGACAATATTATGTCAATAACAGTCCTTTTCCCTAGATGAAAGGTACTCTATGTAATTTTATGTTCTCCTGATAACGTGTATGCGATATTGATAGGTCGAGTAGCTGAGGCATGAAAGCGTAACAAACAAGACATTAGTATATATACTATATTATAATATATAATATGTATAATATATAATATAACGTGTTGTTTTTGTAACGTGAAGAGCAGGGACTCCTAACACAAGTATTTTGTTACTTAAAAGGAGTACCTCAATTAATTTATTGTGAACTAGCTCGTAAGTAAATGAAAATAAACAAATATTTTTTTTTAATTTTTAATATAATATAATATATAATTAGATTCCAACATAAACATTCCAATTATTCAAAAACAGGGAACAATACACACATCAACAATAGTCAGCAAAGTTTTAGGAGATACAGTTTTTGTTAGCGGGGGCACTGAGCCACCTTTTCCCTGAGAGTCTCAGGGCGGGTACTCAGTATACCGAGCCAAAGCTCGAGAAGAGAAAACACTCTAAACAATAATAATATACAATAATATTATAAAGCTGAAGTGTTTGTTTGTTTCTTTGCTTGAACGCGCTAATCTCGGGAACTACTCGTTTGAATTGAACATTCTTTTAATGTTGGATAGCCTATTTATCGAGGAAGGTTATAGGCTATATAACATCACGCTACGACCTACGGGAGCGGTGCAGTAAACATAAACGCGTGTGAAATCAGGGCATAGCTTGTTAATAAATCAGTAAGGATTTATTGCAATTCTCAAAAGTAAACTCTAACTACCGGATAGTTCAGTACCCGGTTTCCTTACTCATTAAAATCCTTTTTTCTTCGCAGCTGTGGTTCCGTAAACTAAAGTTTGACTGTTAATAGTCTCACCTCCAGACTAGCTAACTCTGGAGCGATGAAAAATGCGACGAGGAAGGATAGGGTACCACTGAGAGCGGAGAGAGAAGTTTGTGATATAAAATCATTTTCAGAATCATAATCATAATCATCTTGTCATCATCATCATTTATATTGTAATAGGAACATAGTAAGATGGCAATGGACGACTCGATGGCGTAGTGGTTATTGTAACCAATTGCCACGCCTGGGGTCGCGGATTCGATTCCCGCACAAGTCAAACATTTGTGTGCAGGAACATGGATGTTTGTCTTGGTCTGGGTGTTTCTATGTATAATATGTATGTATATACAAAAAGAAAGTATATATGTATGTTTATCCATTGTCCAGTACCCATTGTACAAGCTCTGCTTAGTTTGGGCTAGATGGTGTTGTGTGTATGTGATAGAATATTATTATTATCGATTTCTATGTTTTGCCAATGATTGGCCTACAAAATACTTAAGTCTAGAAAACAGTACAATTAGATATATAATTATTTTAAAGTTACAGTTAATATTAATGTCAATGCATTTATACAGCGATATAATATGAAAAGTACACTTATACTTTTTCAAAGATAAAGGAGTCTGCCCACTACCCCGTCTCATACCATGACGGTGCTAGGAACGTGTCAGGCAAAAAAATATTCTTTGTAAGGAAATGTATAAGACTATGTCCACTAGACCGTTCCGTCACCGACCAGCAGTTCCTATAGCAGGGCGTATCGTGTTGCTTTTCGAGTCTGATACGTTCCTAGCACGGTCATGGTATGAGACGGTGTAGTGGGCAGACTCCTTTAACATAATACATAATGTAAAAAATCTATTACAAGGATACGTCAGCGCTATTATGTTTGTATAATCAGCAACATAATTATGTCGATACACACCTGCGAGATGTAAAAATGCTCTATTTTCAAAATGAAAATGTTAAAAGTATTATTGTTAAAAATAGGGTTAGCCCTTTGACCGAACGACCTCAAAAAAGTAAAAGCATGCTCTCGGTGCCAAGCTACGATTTTATCCTTTAATTTGTCATGTAGTCGTGACCGTGGCGTGGTGGACACATTTTGTATTGTCATGTATACATGATTGTGGCGGCCAAAAGGTTAACACATAAGTATGCGAGTTCGCCTAATAACGTTGCTGTATATAATAAAGATTTTCAGAAAAATTATGAGTAGTGTGTCTTTTTACAATGCATTTATTAGATATATTAAGTATTTTAACTACCCATCGTATTAAGTCTATGGTAAGATATTTTTACGGATAAGGATAATAATATATTGTACGTAAAGTAACTTTAAGATTACTTTTTTTATTATGGCAACATCTTGCTTTTTTAACAATGACGTAATATCGTCATTGTTAATTGTTATCATGTATAAAATATTCATTTATCGATAACGCCTTTTGTTTACTCGCTATTCGCTATCAATAAGACCCGACACGCGCCATTCGCAAATTAAAAAGTTGCCAAACACTTTCGCTCGCGAACTTCCAACTATTCCATCCGCCATTTTGGTTTTAAACGTTTAACTTTTTAATTTTCACTCTTTGACGCTGAGGTATTTGGCTCTCGGCCTGATTAAGGCTTAAAATGATCGATGTTATGTTTTTGTTTGGTTAATCAATTTAAATAATTAGGTTAATGATAATAACGATAATTATTTTCTTATAAGAATTGTTATAAATTCTAACATGATTTTAACCTTAATATCGTGTAAATATTATTTTATTATTATTTCGATAATAGGCATATTGTGCCATATATATATTATTATTATGTATTTTTTGTTCTTCATCCGGAAACACATTTATATTATTATTATATTATGGTTTTTTTTCGCAGGCCTTCGTTGTGGGATGCAACGTGCGTTGACACCCTTGTGTCATCAAATCTTCCAAGCACTGCGGGATGTGCCGGCGCTGCTGCTGCAACCGCGGAAACCCTAACCCCAAATATAGTAATTTAGTCGGCAATTACATTTTTGCGCCTTTTGGGGTGGAAACCCTAGGTTCATGAAGTCCGAGCCGAGCGCTCGTATTTCGTACAGGGAGATCGCAAAACGCCTGATCGACGTTTCGCGTGATCAGAAGGCTGGTCTTCTTTTGGCCCAAAGAATCAGCATTGCCATTCAACGTGGCAATGCTGCCAGTCTTCTAGGTACGTTATCAGTTGACAGCGATGCTGAAGAATTCTACGATGCCTAAACCATTTTTGTAAATATTTAGTATTATAATTATTTGTGTTTTTGTAATTATGTTATCTTTTTTAATACGTCTGTAAATATATATGATTTTAATTCGTTTTAAAATTATTTCAGCATATATATTATTATGAATACATGATACCTACCTGTATTTTCCCAGAGATAGGTAAAATTGTAATTGATTTGGCTAACTATATTTCAGTCACTTTATAAATGGTGATTCTAATGCCGTCTGAAAATTCACCCTTTGCATTTTCAGTTTCATGTGCTGCTGCTGACAGTTACTTGACATTTACATTTTGCCAGACACGGGAATCGAACCTGGGACATAAGTCTCAAGCAATAATACTACATGCATTGAAAAGAGTATGTGTTCTTAGACTGTCTTGTGTCACGCAGACTAGGCGTGCTCCAGCCGGACCTCGTACCGAAGCCTTTTCTTATAACACGATCTGAGATATATTCTTATTGTGTTAAAATTGAGTGTCGAGTACTTTTGCCTCTAACTTAGATATTGTATTAACTGCCATCTTTTTGAATTAAAGATCGTGTAAGTGCGAATTACAATGTTAATCTCCGCAACTTAGACTAGCCTGGTCGACCACGTGCTAAAAATGTGGCCCCCTAAGAATTACGTGATGCTTGTTAGTTTCGTGGCAAATGTTTGCAAATATGCTAGCTTACTGTTGTAGTGTCGGATTCGATTCCCAACTCAGACAGTATTATTAAGATTGTCTGTAAAAACAACCTCAGTAGCAGCACCGAGTCTGAACATGCGCCTTGTAGATGGCATAATTAACGGACCTAAAAACATATCTAACGTAATGTGAGTGTCAAAGACCTCTGCGAACTTCTTTGTGAAAATAAACTGACGTAAGTCATTTCTTGGAAATGGAAATATAAGCAAAATTGATACGTTTGTGTATTTTTATCGCAATCATCCCAGCAGGACTTCTCTGAATTTGTAAATCTAGACTAATATTATAAAACTGAAGAGTTTGTCTGTTTGGTTAAACGCGCTAATTTCAGGAACTACTGGTTCGAATTGAAAATTTCTTTCAGTATTAGATAGCCCATTTATTGAGAAAGGCTATGGTGGTTTATGGTTGTATAATATCTCGCTACTAACCATTACGAGCGGAGGTTCAATGAAAATGTTGCAAAAACGGGGAAAATTCCTTGTGTGAAGCAGACGAAGTTGCGCGGGTTAGCTAGTATATATATATATACATAATGATATTTTTGTCGCTATCAAGTAAAGATGAAAACGAGTAATGAACTTTTCACAGAAATTATTTAAATGAAATTATCTTCCTTTTGATATGCCTTCGATATTTTGAATCGGTACTAATGAATACAGTTCCCCATTAAACGAATTATATTTCAAATGATTTGATTTTATTTGTGACTACGCTGTCCCCCGCGGAGACAACCACGTTTATAAATACTGCTTCACTCCTGTGGTTAATAGCGTGATGCTATATAACATATGTTACTACTGGTTATAGAAGCTTTATAACAGTGAAATATTTTTTATAATCGGTCTAAGTTTTTGAGTAGGTATATTTATTACAAACTAAAATATTTTTATTTCAATATACAGGGTGTCCGGTAAATAATGGATAACCTTGAAATGTCTTATAGTAGAACTGAAGGCCGTTCAGAAAAATATTAAACCCGAATCCGAAAACAGAAAATTATTAAAATATATTATACAGCCTGTATAAATATTAAAAACTAAAGTCTCTTTATGTTGAGATCTAGTTTCGACTGCACCGATAACGCAGTGGCTTAACTGGTTGTCTCGCTACTGCCATTAGTGCCGCGACGTGTGGTGGGTTCGAGGTTCGAATTTCACACGTGATGTATGTAATCAACAAATAATTGTCCTAAGACCGAGTGTTTATTTTGTATCCGCTGTTTGAATGTTTAATTGTTGTCACCCGCGATACAGGAGAAATTTCTAGAGCTGAATTCGTGATTTTAAAAAAGAAAGAACGAAAAATATATTTACACAAAATAGCTAACGCTAGAACGCGTATCACCTAAAGGTCAAATTAAAACCTCTGCTGTTCTCACAATATCTATGTAACGTCTTAAACGTCAAATCCACCATATTGATTTGATATTGTTTGACAGATGGCTAAAATGGACGCGTAGTCTTATCATTTTTAATCCGCCTTACAATAAGGCTCTCTAAATTACGACGTGACGTAATCAAAACGGATCTGAGTGACGATCCTGTTTAAAAAAAAGGGAAGGGTATGTTCACCCTCTTTGTCTAACAGTTGTTTTTAGATTTGCACTTATTTCCGTCTCACTCGTTACCAAGAGATAAAATTTAAATTGCAAAATTCACCCCCTTACGAAAAAAGGGCTAGTGGGCGTCAAAAAAGTACTTATAGAGGGTGGCAGACACCCTCAGAATTAATATTTTTCGTCTTTCGTTTCTTGTTATTGAAGATTTTTGGATATTAATGCTTTGAACGAAAAATCTTTCTATTGAATGATTTCTTGAATAGAATATTGCGAATACGGCGCTTAGAATTACGTGTCTTAATCATTTTTAATACTGTATCTAAATGTGTCAAATAATTAAAATAATTTTTAGGTTCACGAATAAATATATTTATTTATTTATTGTTTACGAAAACGAATAGAAAGGTGTAAATAATAAATAAAACTTATCCTGTCTAATACCTTCAGAGAAAATAACCTATTTTAATCTGTCATGTCTTAGAATACCAGATATAATTAAAAATAATTTGTGTCTATCTACCGGTCTTCTTCTTCTTCTTTTCGTGTGGTTAGTGGCCAATCTATTGTCAAGAGTTGTTCAAGCCGCCCGTAAGCCTCTGACATGGCTTAACGACTGCTGTCAATTTGGCAACAACCGGGACCGACTTTTTACGTGCCCTCCGAGGCACGGAGACGCTCAGATGAAACACCACTAAGCGGTCACCCATCTATAGACTGACCGCACCCAACGTTGCTAAACTTCGCTAATCGTTTACCCATCAGTGAATGCATCCGTTTCTTTTAATCGCGCAGTATTTTTTACCTTTTTAGATACCTACTACTTACTCGGTGATTAATCAATGTTGTCTAAGATCGAATTTGAACACCAAAATTCATATGTCTATAGCTTTCAGTTTAAAATCGTACATATATGTATAGTTTCACGCCTACATCTCCCAAGGGATGCATTACATCCACATTTCAACACGGTATTAGTATTCACGTAATATAGGGCAAGAGGTCTGGAGTTCGATTCCAAGACACGCACACTTTACAAAGTTATGTGCGTATTAAATAGCAAATTATAAATTATCACTCGGTTTAACGGTAAAGAAAAACAGCGTGAGGAAATATTGAAACTATCGTGCATTTCTGAGACATTTTCATAATGTTCTGGAAGATATGTGACAATCCGCACTGGGCCACCGTGGTGGACTATGGCCTAACCCTTCTCACAGAAAGAAGAAGCCTGTGCCCAGCAGTGGGGCAGTTTATTACTGGGCTGTTATTATTACATATGTCATTAATAATCTTACAATTTAAAGACATACATCTACAAACACTGCATCATTCTATCCTCTATAGTTTAAGACCCACGGAATATACGGCAATCCCCTTGCCATCTGCCGGACAATGCTCCAAATGAAACTTAGAGTTAGTTGACTGAAGTACCCAAAATCACCCCAGAACGCTTGCTAGCATAGATACACATATATACACACACAGCCGTGCTCATAAGCTCAAGCTCTCAGTCAACTTAAGACCACGGCCAGCGTAACCTGGTCGAAACGTCAAGCATTGATAAGGTAAACATTATGCATGATCGTGTCAATACAAGTTACGAACTATATATATACAGGGTGTCCGGTAATTAATGGATAACCTTGAAATGTCTTTTAGTAGAACTGAAGGCCGTCCAGAAAAAATGAAGAAAAATAAAAATAAACAAATTAAAAAATATATATATTTATTACAAAGTGCAAGCCATTTAGCATAGCATACTTTTGACTATCTATATATTAGCATAATTAGTGTTTAATAATAAAACAACAAAAAACCGATGGATTTCATTCATTTATGGTCGTACTATACAAGAAAGTTACACATGTAATTAAAAAAAAACACATATCTCAGGTAGTAGTTAGGATAGATTTATTTTTCATATTTTTTCCCGAACGTTCGTCAATTCCACTATAAGACATTTCCAGGTTATCCATTAATTACCGGACACCCTGTATATATCATTCAACGCTAAAGTTTAAGTTAATACACATACATACAGCTAAAAAACAATACAACATTTCCCCATCAGGAATCCGACTTTTAAACACAATAACATATACTAGTCCATCAAAACTTGGCGATCATTACATAAATATAATTACGAAGGTGAAGGGGTAAGAAAAACTCCTCGGCACTCCGTAAGGGTGAAAACGGGGCGGAATTGATTTTATTTGAGACTCGACACGATTTTTTAATTAAGGGACCCGAGTTTTAAGAGAAAATTTTAATGATCGCGGCCATCTTGAGTTTTGGAAATTTGAAAGGATTTCGAAATTGGAATTGCAGGTTATGGTTTTTAAACGAGTACAACGTTTAATCTTTGAATAGATGCCTTGTTTCTATTTTTAAATGTTTGTTTGGTTTATAGTTATTATATTCGATTTATTATTCTATTATTGTCGATTTTAAAACGAGGACAAATTATAGTGAATTTGTTAGCCCTGCTAGTAGGTTTTTGATTATAAAAGATATAGTGCTATGTAAATAAATATTGGTAATTCTTGGATTGTAGCTTTTAAAATTTTATTACTATTTTAAACATGCCTTGACATGAGACCACTACAAACATTCAAACAACGAACAACTGTGATCGATAAAATAACAGTCGATCAAAAAATGTTTAACCCGTGTATCGAAACCACAACACATTACAGTATTGGGATGGCCACTAAAATTACCACACCATCCATGCAATTAACGAAAACTTTTTCAGTGTCAAAATGTCAAGCTTAAGGCCCGATAATAAGTGATTACCGTGAACTAATGATGCATTAAAAAAACCTGAAAAACATTTACAGATACCGACCCTGCGAAAATAGGTCACTGTTCTTTCAGTGCAAAGGACAAGATTTCTAGTCCATTATTGACAGCATAGCACGCACCATAGTAACACAATCCAAGGACATCTAACTATGTCTAGCCTCTCATCAAACAAACAAAAATCGAACTACGAAGATAGCTTATTAATTTCAGGAGATCATTCCAAACAAATATCTTAAAGAGCTTCAATCAAACATCAAAAACAGCAAGCCATTTTTAAATATACAGCTAAACAGGAGCCGTAAACTCAGCGAGTCTTGGGCGATATCTCCAGAATGTTTTTAACAAACAAATGAGTCCCATTAACGAGTAAATTGGCTTCGAAAAGTTCTCCAACCGGGCCCGAACTCTTGACAAGTTGAAAAATTTGCTCAAAACTCAACGACTTGGCGGTAATTGTCATTGATAGTAATTATGTGCTGGTTTAAAACTTTATAGTGTTGGCATTCTTAGCATGCGTGAACTAAACTATGTTCTTTGTATATATTTGTAAAATTTACACGCCAGATATTGGCAAACATGGTGGACTAAAACAGAATTTCTAACTCTGTATTTACATATGTTTACAAATAAATATATGATTGATACCTAAACATAGAGCTTACCGCACTCGCAGGCACCATACGTGAGATTTTAATACTTCTCATGAGTAAAAAGGTGAAATTTTCTGTATATTTTTATCCTAAAATCGTTTTTTGTTAATATAGCTCGTATGAACCCTTGTCGCTTAGATAAATATGGAAATAAATAGATTAAGTAGCTGTAATTAGATATATTATTGAGTTTACATTGTTCATTCCTACGCTAAAATGTTAAAACTGTGTGGCTTATATTTAAATACGAGCGTTATATTTTATTTTTTGCCGTTCATTAGTGTTACTTTATGACCTTAATGAATAAATGATTTTAAAAAATTACAATAAGATAATTAAATAATTATATTTTTTAGATTTAGTCTTATGTTACGAGTATAAATAGTGAAAATAACTGTTCCACCAGAATAGGTTATTTTTTGTGCTAAGTAGATTGTGTAAGTTTAAGGATTGTGTGCCTTGCCTCTCTACATTAGACTGTGACATAATAAAAACCTCAAGGTTAAAGTCAAAAATAATTTATTTATTTAGATCACAAAGTAACACTTATGAACGTCAAAACCTATTGGTTAGTAATTTTACTAACTTCTAATTTGTTATTCTCATAATATTCTAAACGCCAAGTTATAAAACGTTTAGAATTTTTTCCAAGAAGTCTCGGCCATTTTGTCCCCTCCCCCATCCCTCAAAGACGCCCACGACAGAAAAACCTTTTGAATTCCGCACAAAAATGTCGACACCCCCAACGAGGGGTGCTTTTAAAAATATAATCGATAGTGAGGCGGGGGTAGGTTAAAAATATTGAAATGAGCTATTACTTGCTAGCAGAGGGTTAAGTTTCTGTAGTAGAAATAGAAAATGGGGTAATAGTGTAGTAGGCTTCTGTTAATAACCTTTATTTGTATCCCACTGTTGGGATGATATCACTATCGTTTGTTATAAAAAGTAGAAATCTATATATTATTTATTACGCAAAGAGAAAACTTTGTAAAGATACAGATAAGTACAATTAAAGTTTACCTACATGGAGAAGGAAGAGGAAAGCTTAAATTATAAAAAATAATGGACTACTATCGAATTTTTACCACTGAGCGACCACTTCAGAATATAATTATTAACTTATAGTATTCAATAAATATATAACATCAATATAATTATGTTTTATTTTCGCCACGAAGCTTTACGTTTTCACCTATCCGCTGTGATGAACTTATACTTCCACAAATAACAATTTCCGTTAAAATACCGCGAAATAAAATCTATCAGAAAGTGGCAAATTTCAAACCGCTCCTGAGAATTTCTAGGCAGAAAATATCAATAACAATTTATCTGGCATTCATAGCCCATAGCCGCGAACGTCTCCACTGAGCCAAGGAGACATAAAATTGTTTACATGCAAGCGAAAGTAACACAGTCTGTTTGATACGATTTCACTGCTAAACCACTGAACCGATTTTGATAAAATTTGTTTTGTATGACGACAGTTTGACCTCGAAAATAAATAAAGTACTTTAAAAGAATGCAAGTATAGTCAAGGGTAATAGTTAGTATTATATAAAATCACTTACCATAGTTATGTTTGTTCATCATATACTTTGTAGACTCAAGACTTGATTGGCAGTCTAAGCAATATCTTTATTGATTTTTCTTATAGGAACCAGTATCTTGTGACTTAAAAGGGCGATTTAAGTCGCTTACTCGCTCCTGCAGCGATCAGATCTCCCAAAATTATACATAGTCCCAATACAGGATTCTTGGACAAATCATTTCAAGACTTTCACGGACATTTCAGACTTCGAATTTTTCGTTAACTTTACATGGGTCATTTTGACCCATATTACTTCGAGTAAACGCATTTTAAACACTAACTCACTGCATCAAAACTTTGTAATAAAATTTACCTGTGACACTACCCTGACGTGGTCAAAATACAACTGAAGTTTAACCCTTAAACGCGAGTGGGTCAAAAGCTGTCTTACCGGTTGTCTTGCCGCAGGGTCGCATACAAAGGGCGGAAGGGTGCCAACTGGACATAATAGATGCCAACTGAATCACCTTTTGCTAAAAAACCCGCTTCTAATAATAGCAGGACGCATTATAATATTTGGACCTATTTAAGTATCCAATGGGTTGGCTATTGTGATTTTTGCGGAACTGACCTGACCGGTTTTTGGGACGTTAGGGGTAGTGATGTGGTGTGTTTAGTTTGTCGATAGTGTTTGTATTTCGTTGGCATAATGAATTTGGATAAAGTTATTTTCGGAATATTTAGTAGTAATTAATTTTTGCTGTGTAAGTTTGTTGTTATTCTGTGTTTGGTGCCGAAATAAATGTGTTTTCTTTCTTTATACAGTTACATTTTTATTATTATTTAAAAGTAAATTGTTTAGTTCCTATCATTATATATATATAACATTTCATATTCTTATTTATTTCTTTAAAATAAAATCTACTTTTAAAAAACCTGCATTTGGGCATTTTAATATAATTCTAAATTTAAAAAAATATTTATGTATCTTATGTAATTAAATAGTGTAATGTAATAAATAGTAACATCGGAAATAATATCTTTTTCACTTTATTACATTTGTGTATGTGTAGCATCCACATACACAAATATCACTTACTTTCAAAACATCAGTTATTTTACATTCTAAAACCATCTACGATAAAATTCCATCGACAATTACCATCGACACGTATTCAGAATCATGTCCAACCGTCCACAAAAAACAACAATTAAAAAGCGAAGAATTGTCCAGGGGTACAATAGACCTGATTTGCATTCTCGCCGGACCGGTTCTCACGCGGCGGTAAAGGGTTGATGGCAGCCGGCCGATGCGTATGTCTTCATTTCGCACCTCGACCGAATACGACATTAGCATTTGAACGGTTAAAATTAAAATATTAAAATGTTGAGCAAGTGTTAAATACTTCAAAAGTTATTTATTTATCAAATACTAGCTTTTTACAAGTAGGTTCTGTTAGTAATAGGACTTTTTTAATATAGCTTTCTAATGGTAAAATAATTTTTAACATCGATTGAATAGTTTTTGAGTTAAATCCTGACAAACAATAATAATAATAATATTAGCTCTCTTTTAAACTGTCCCACTCCTGGGCACGGGCCTCTTCTCTGTGTGAGTAGGGTTAGGCCATAGTCCACCACGCTGGCCTAGTGCGGATTGGCAGACTTCACATATTTTCGAGAACATTATGGAGAATTCTCAGGGATGCAGGTTTCCTCACGATGTTTTCCTTCACAGTACGAACTAAAAATCATATCTTTATTTTTATGATATTACTATAGATAACTGTACAACTGAGAGGGATGTAGGAAGAGAGGAACAAAAATAAAGTGAATCTCAGAAAATCAAAGAATAATATTATTGAATTCAGTCCAATTTTTAGATATAAAGATTTTCTGATTTCTAACTGATTTGTTTATCTATAATAAAACATAATATCAGCCCACTGCCCCACAGCTGGGCACGGGTCTCTGTTCAGTGTTAGTAGGTTTAGGCCATAATATCCTAATACGAGCTTCTGCCTGCAGCTTTGCTCGCATATTAGTAGGTTAAGTTAGTAAAAGTAGGTACTTTAAAAAAAATATACAGCTTATGTTACTCGGTGATAAAAGGTATAGCTTTGTATTGGGGAAATATTTTTTTTTAATTGGTTTAGTAGTTCTTAGGTTAAATTCTCACAAACAAACAAAATATCTAATCTTTCTTCTTTATAATATTACTATAGATAAGTGGGCAACTGAAAGGGATGTGGGAAGGGAGGAACGAAAATAAAATGATTCTTAGAAAATTAAAGAAAATCATAATTAAATTCAGTTAAATTTTAAGATATAACATTTTCTGATTTCCAACTGAATTGTTTATCCATGATATAACACAACGTCAGCCCTGTTTGTAAAATATCCCATTGATGGGCACTGGCCTCTGTTTAGTGCGAAAAAGGATAAGACATAATATAATAATATTATAAATGCGAAGTAACTTTGTCTACTACTGAGCCGATTTTGATGAAATTTAGCATAAAGATAGTTCGGACCATACCTACTTTAAAAAGTTAAATTTATGTACATTTTTAAAGTAGTACATGGAGTGTTTTTCTGTGTACTCGGAAATAGGTAAACAACGCTAGTTTGACAGTAGAGCAATTTTTCTATTTTGAAATCATCATTATAACTGATATCACTTTATCTGTTTGCTTAAAAATAGGCTTCAAATGAAATATTATATAAAATTCAGACTTATTACACTATTATGTTATATTAATTATAATAATAATGTCTACTGTCACTCATAAAATTTTACAAAAAGCTCTTATTTTAGATACATAAGTGAATTTAAGATAAACAGATACCAAAATATTCGTAAAAATAAGAGGTTGTCGTCACCGCCAGCGGCTTCCACTCTATTAGGACCTTAGTCCTTATACAGTACTAGATGTGCCCGCGATTTCACCCACGTTTTACGTTACTGCGCCGCCCCCGTGGGTCGTAGCGTGATGTTATATAGCCTATAGCCTTCCTCGATAAATTGGCTATCTAACACTAAAATAATTTTTTAATTTGAACCATTAGTTCCTGAGATTAGCGCGTTCAAACAAACAAACAAACTCTTCAGCTTTATAATATTAGTATAGATAAGAGTAATAGTCAGATAGTGCCATAAAATAATTATTTTGTTGTTAGTAACTTATGTAATAATAGGCCCTCTGGTGTTGCAAGTACTATAAGCTCTTTTCAAAAGTATCAATGGCTCGCTGTCGTATTAATGTATCACACAAGCAATTTACTAGCTATGTTTTCTAAACGGTACGGCTTGAGCCATAAGAAGAACTCATATTTTGTACAAGGAGATCGCAAAACGCCTGATCTACGTTTCGCGTGATCAGAAGGCTGGTCTTTTCTTGGCCCAAAGAATCAGCATTGCCATTCAACGTGGCAATTCTGCCAGTCTTTTAGGTACGTTACCAGTTGACAGTGATGCTGAAGAATTCTACGATGCCGAAACCATTTTTGTAAATATTTAGTATTATAATTATTTTTGTTTTTGTAATTATGTCATCTTTTTAATACGTTTGTAAATATAAATAGTTGTATATATGTTAGAACTCATTTAATATCAGGCAAGCCGTGAGCTCTATTGGACATATTGTCCGACATAAAGCTGCTACTGAAAAACAATTTCACAGAAAATCTCAGTAGTTTCTCTAGGATCCTTAATTGAGATTAAACGGTATGTCGCAAACTCATATCACCACGAGACTAAAATGATAGTATCAGTATTATTTTTCTTAAAGTTAGTGTCCCATTGTTAGGAAAAATCTTTCTCCTACAAGTCTTTCTCTTGTTACTTAGTCAAGGTCAACAGTCTATTAGACTTTTAATCTTGACTGACCTGACACAATATAGGTTACAAAATAACACTTATGAACGTTCGAGTATATTACTTACATTTGTTAGTTGCTAGGTCAGACAAATGGCTGAATGATTGATGAATTGAATTTGAATTGATGCGAATCAATTCGCAAGTTCTTGCGATACGTCGTGGGAGCTCGTAGAATTTTACGATGCGACGTCGCATCGCAGTTTTTTGTACAAGCTCTGAGTCTATGAGAAAATACCTACATGAAACACAAGGCCACTCTTTTTTAACATTATTGAAATATAATTTCAGTATTTTATATCAAGGCCAACCATTACACCTTATATTACTGACTATAAATACCAATCTAAAAAAAAAACATTAAATACTTAATAATATTGGGTTATATTATCCCTCACTAACTAAATATAGTAAGACAAAAAGCATTGATCTATAAGAAAAGAAACGAATTTAACACCATCATACATAAATAATCACGGCAACTCATAGTTATAAAAAGAAAATCTTGATCTAGTCCCAGTTTCATAAATATCACACATATTGTTCTCCTAAATTAGAATAAACGTTAGATGTGAACATGTCACATTTGACGTTTATTAGTGGTCAAAATAAAATAATCATCAACTGTACAGCTAGTAGTGTTCCAATCCGCTATATTAAGATAGCACGCTACGGACTAGAAACTATATTTTTTTAGCACGCTATTTTATACGCTATGTTATAGCACGCTGCGTAGGCACGCTAGTAGCGTCACAGAATATGGTAGCGTGGAGCCTTGGAGAATATAACCTTGAAATGCGCTATTTTAACTGTGGAGCGTGTTTTGTAAAAATATATAATCTATTATGTAATAGGCAAAATAAATTCAATGAACTCGCCTTCATACTTTTGAGACTTAGGACTGTCTATAATTGATTGACTGTGCCTACTGAATAATAATAATGATATGTTCGATAATAATAAAGCAATTATAGGCGATTTAAAAGTTCATTAATACATAAATCACATAAGCCGGCCGCAATAGTACAGTAACGTAAACAAAGATAATACGTCATACAGCGAGCGGTAGCATGCGGCGACTAAATACTTAAAATATAGCGTAGCGTATCTAGCGCGCTAGACGCTAGACGTCGCTCGCCACTCGCGCTGGCGAGTCATCGCGCAGCGCGCTTGTCGTTTTACCACGCTAGGCATAACAGACTAGGCATTTATAGCGCGACGCTATTTCTAGCGCCGAGATTGAAACGATTTAGCGCGCGCTATGCGTTGAGTAAATATAGCGTGCTACGTTATGACGCTACGTGCTATATTAACCACCACTATGTACAGCCTGACACACGTGTCTCTGACCTAGTTCAGGCCCATATAAAAAACAGACTTCATAAATAAGTTTATTGTGTCCAATATGTGAATTGTAAATGTTTTCATTAAGATTAAAAATAGTTTTATTGTGAATTTAATACAATAAGTAGCCTGTTATGTGTTTTGTAAAGGCGTTATTATTTTATTGAATAACATTTATTATTTTATATTAAAGTTTAAAAAGCGTTCAAATTTTGAAGTCCAAATTAGAGTTCTCGATATATCTACAAAACTCTATTTTGAACACTTTGTATAACGACATAATTGGACACTCTAATAGCCACACCGTATTAGGTTAAATTTAATTTTCTTCTAATAAAGCTACCATACTTACACAAACCGGAAATCGAACCCGTAATTTTAAAAAGCACTATCTTAAGCCATGGGAATACAAAAACAATTTATTATTATTACTTAATTATCTATTTCTCAGACACAGGAAGAAGCAGATGGCACATCTTATATCCAAAGACTAAAAATATCCATTGGTCTCAAACAAAGAATTTTTTTAGCCATCTTGCCCATTGTCCTTTATTATAAAAGACAAACATTATTTTAACCCTTACGATGCTGCGTGATAATAAGTGGCAATTAATTTGAATAATAATACACAGGGGTCCGTTTGACCCGCGGTTTTTCTTGCGAGCGATTTAGGGTTGTCTTTTAGGGTTAGTGGGCATCTTGTGAGATTTGGATGCTGTAACGGTTTGTGTGGGTAATGAATAAAGTTTATGGTTAATTTTATTTGGTCTTTTCGCTGCTAAGAACTGCTTCGTTGATCGCGTCGCGTGATTGCAATTATATGATCGATCGTGAGGGTTTGATTCCATGGTAGAGTCAAACGTTAGTAGGTATCTCGTTGACTCTTTCATAATAATTTACATATCACTGCAGACTGTCGAAATTTAAAGAAGTTGCGCAAAAATGTGTCTAATGTGTAAAAAGGAATAGCTACTTTCGGCTTTGCGTAAACAGTTCTTTGCTCAGTAAAAAATCTATTTACAAATAATTATAATTAATTAATTAAAAAATATTAAACAATTACTCGTTGCAGGAAATATTTCGGTGAAAAAGGACGCATAAATAAATATTTTAACTGATAACTATCTTGCACCGCCATTTTTCTTCCTTTGCGCTCCATTCTGGGTTACCATATAAATAAACGTGCATTTTTAATAAGATACTTGTTTTTCTTAACATGTTATTCTTTATTACATAAATAATGTATCGTTTTTATAATAAATATAGATATTATTCAATCAATGAAATGCTCATTTTCAGTCAATTATAAGTGACAATACTGCAATATTATGTATATCAAGAAAAGGCATATTTTAACAGCGTGCTTTATAATCATATTTAGTTTGTTTTGGGTATAAGATATTAAAAAAGCAATGCATTTATTACTATAATTAATATCCATGCCAAGCCGAAGCATCCTAACAAACTGAGCAATTCTCTTTGTATTATTGCCTTCAGCTTATAGTATCTTTTAGGGATATCCTGTAAAGCTGAATAAATAAATAAATAAAAGCAGCACAGAGTCTGGTAATGTGGCCGGTATAAGTCATCAAGTGCGGCTATTATGCGTGACTTATTTAAGTCATTGTTAGCGAAATGTTGTAACAAATCTCTGCTTACGACTTTGAGCAAATACAGCCGTGTGTTTTTGTTCTTACTCTTCGAAAGTATCACTGCTTCTTGCATTTGTATTGTTTTAAGACAAGTCAAAAAATATTTCCTCAATCAGTTCTCAAAATAACACATAAATGTCAGAGTTTAGTGGTAAGTGAATTGAAGAGACTTGCCAGAACTTCACGGTCACTGATTGTATTCAATTTGAGATTTTTTTGTCACCTTTGTATAATAATCTCGGTAGTGTACAACTCATATGAGCAAGTTTTAAAGTATAAGTATTACTGACTATTTATTCTGACTAATCGGCAAATAAAAATTGTTTCTATTATCTACAAACATTATAATATGTACCATTTTAAATTTTTGTTAGAACCTGTGCCCACCTTGAATCTTCATGCCCCTTGAGGCACTACGACTTCGGACATAGTAATATAATACTGTCCTAGATAGCGAAATTCTATTTGAATGAACTAAGCGCTGCAGCCATGAAAATAAGTAATTAAAAATATATGCGCTTCCCGCTATATTAATTGTATATTTTAAAGGACAAAAGCAAACTGCACTGCATGACGTTAAAATAACCAGCAAAAAGTATTTCAAGTATAATTAAAAAATTACAAGTACTAAACAATTATTAAAATATTAATCCAAATGAAATACAGGCTAGGCGGTCGGACCTGTCGAAAGTGTAGAGACATCTAGTGTCAAGTAGATAACATTATTATAATCCTGCCATCTAGTGTCAAGTAACTGAAACATGTTGCGCCATCTATTGATCAGTAACTAGAATTAGAAACGACACCTAGCGGTCAAAAGCGAAACTATAATTTTTAGTTTGCCCTCTGGCGGCGAATAGAAGAAATGTTATATTTAAAATTTGCTAAATTGTTAATAAATGTTGTGTTACAAATATTGAGTATGTGTAAATAATTTTATAAGAAAGTAAACAAATTTAAAAATTCAAATTAGCACTATTTCATTTAGATATAACACAAATTTATTTTAGTAATAGCTATTCGGCAATAGATGCCGTTGCTAGTGTTTAGTTATATTTATATAATTCGGAGAAGAGAGGGACTTGTGTATTTTGAAGACAACGATTGGAACGGAAATTACTAGTATTTCAATTAAAATAGTTGAAGTGCGGGCGATCATACAGGCTTACTTAATATAATGTTTAAGTATTTATTTTATCTGGGAACGGTACCTACGCTTATTGCTTGAAATATCCTGTATATTGAGTGGGAAATGTAATATAAAATTCAAAGAAAAATTTAAATTCTAATAGGTATCTAACTTTGAAAAGATATTGGTTATTATAAAATACTATCTAAGAGAAATATCGCTATAATATTAGGTATTTACCTAGGAAGATGGTATCTCTATTATCATTTTAGTTTCAAATTGTGATTAAAAATATTCTTGCTTTAGTATTCTGTACCTGTATAAGTTAAGTTAGTAAGTTAAGTTTTGTATGGTATAAGCGCTATGGGGCGATTTTATGTTGTACTTTAGGTTAAGGTGATAACTCAGAAAGTTCCTGTAATAATAGAAGTAAGATTAAATAAATTTTATTTATTAAACTTTTGAGCTGTTTGCGGCGGTCAGCTATCGACCAGACACAATTATTTTTCTATTATGTCTAGCATTCCAGCAATTAGATCGATTACGTTTGAAAAATTACTGTTTTGACGTGACCAATATGACGACGTATTATAAAAATTACTGTTTTGACGTGACCAATATGACGACGTATTATAAAAATTACTGTTTTGACGTGACCAATATGACGACGTATTATAAACATTACTGTTTTGACGTGACCAATATGACAACGTATTATAAAAATTACTGTTTTGACGTGACCAACATGACGACGTATTATAAAAATTACTGTTTTGACGTGACCAATATGACGACGTATTATAAAAATTACTGTTTTGACGTGACCAATATGACGACGTATTATAAAAATTACTGTTTTGACGTGACCAATATGACGACGTATTATAAAAATAAATGGTTTGACGTTTGACTGCCGCTTGATTGATAAGCGTTATTAACTACCTCGGAATTTCTTCTTCGATAAGTGTGCATCAAGAATATAATCAAGCAAGAGAAACATGTTTCCGTGGTCTCTGCCTACCCCACTGGGGAACAGACAACTACGTTAGTATGTTTATATGAATTGATCTGTAATGTGGAGAGTTGTTTGTGTAGACATTGAATCTAAATTGGTTTTAATATATTGTCTATGACAAGTAATCATCTATTTGGTTGCATTTTAAGATATTGACGTACGTTATTTAGCATTACACCTAATAGTGTATATGTAGTGTGTTATATATATAGTTACTACTAGTTTTTTTAATAAAGCGCGTCCTTAAGGAGCCTGGAAGCAAGTGAGTACACTGTAGGAATACAACACGAGGTTATCTTGCTGTGAACTGCTGTAGAGTAAAAGTTCTTTTTAAGTCGAGCTGCCTTAATTCGTATGAAATTCTATGCTTAAGCAATCTTCCTGTAGTGACCTATCATTTCTTATACATCAAAGGTGTAGCGTATTTTTATTCAATTCTGGATAAGTTCGACTTCTGCAATATTTGGTCTCTACAGAGGAGTGGAACGTCATTCTATTATGTAATAGAAATTTGCTGGAGGTATCTGTTCATTTTAAAGTTGTTTTATTTTCACTTCAAAATGACCACGCTCCGCCTGATGGTATGCGATCATGTGGGCCAAGAGTAGTGGCTTTCACATCATCCTTATAGCAGCTGAGGCCGATGTTGAGATCCCTACTTTAATGGCCTGAGAAGGTGCTTTTTCACGCCCCGCTTCAAGGACCCAGGATTGAAAGAAGAAGGGAACACGAACCTACTTGTAGTTGTAGTTACATATTTGCCAGAAACACGAAAACCAACAGCTATTTTATAAAATTGTCACATTTACTAGCTTGTTTTTCCCAATTTATAACATCACATTTTATTTTAATGGTTTATTGATACAATATCGTTTCAATATGAATCTATGTAGATTCTGCTCGTGACAATTTTTTTATAATAGCTCCGTGGGGAGACCAACAGACTGTAACGCAGAGGGTCTCGGGTTCGAATTCACGTCGAGCACCTCTGACATTCAGAAGTAATATGACTTTTCGAAATTATGTGCGTATTGATTGACAATTATCGCCTGCTCCTTGCCTCGGAGAGTGCGTTAAGCCGTCAGTCCAGGCTGCTATGAACATCTATGGCAGTCGTTATTGGGGAAGTCGACACAAAAGATCCCACTGGGTCGAAGTGTCGCCGGTCTGTACTGACTGGCCCCCACACAAGATAAGATAAGATAAGTTCCTTTCGATACAGGACTTATCCTAGTGCGGGAGTAGTTTGATATAAAACTTACCAATCTTAGAGCTAAACACAACGGATTACCACTTGCTTAATCCCTGGCACAGTTCCTGGTTCCGTCGTCGGCTTAGAGTATTCGTAAACTGGCCTTTCTATAGAACTTATCTGACCTGTAATGTGATTCAGGAACTTTCAAGTTTTAGATGACCAGTCGAACGATAGGACATATCTTTCGCGTAATTTAAATACATTTCAAGGTATTTATATCAAGCAACAATAGAATTGGATTTGGTTATTAACTTTACTTAACAAATAGTATATTTTCCGAACTAAATCTGAATAATAAAATCTGTTTAAATAGAGTTATAGTTTTAGTGCCATGTATACAGTTTACACAAATCAACCGTGAACATAAATTGCATTTCAGTTCACATTTGTCATTTAGAACTCTATTTTGAAAACATTTTATTAAGAGTATTGGTTATGCCATATGACATTTCAAATTATGTCATACATACATACATAGATTCACGCCTGTTTTCCAGAGGGGTAGGCAGAGACTACGGATTTCCATTTGCTACGATATAAAATCATATCAATCGCTAATTAAGTTGTTATGACGCTCTGAATATTCATTCTGCTAAGGAAAGTTTCAATTAGATCTTCCACATGTCTCACCCACAAAAATTATATCGAAAATTACCAAGTTTTAAACTATTTTCCAACCGTAATCGCTACCTACCTAATTAATAGACGTACGCCAAAACAATATGTTATTATATACTAAAGGAAAGTCCTCGAACCCTATAAACAACAAAACTGGAGTGGAAACCAAAATTAACCGGAAAATAACCATATCAGTGTCCCTTTGGAACATGTTGTTCTCCCCTTACGAACATATTTCACCTTCTTTTTTCCGTGCCTCGTGGAACCCTCCACGAATATAAATGGCATTTTAAGTGCTTTCAAGGCATTTTTTACCCGGACGCCGTTGCGGTTTAACAGATTTTTTTACCCGGACATCCGGGTGGGTTATTGCAGTGATTAATCTACTGACTTCCGACATGTCGACGCCTTTTTTAACACTTTTTTTAAAGGATTTTTTAACGAGTAATTTGCCGGCAATTTGTCCGATGGCACTGGCAAACGTGCTTTTATGGGATACGCTGTTTATTTTTATTGTTTTGACTGAGCCGTGGGCGCTTTAGGGTTAATCTGTGTTTTTGAAGTCAATTTAGGAGGTTCGGTGTGATTGATATTGTATGAAATTCTGTGAGTGATTGCATTTTAGAAGGAAAACATCACGCTACATGAATCAGTATAGCATTAACATTTCGTCAGCTTTGGTTATAGTTTAGATCTAATTAGGGACGCCTAGGAGCCTTACTATACCCTATTTTTTGGACAAAGATTTAGGTTCCAATAACTTGCTCATACTAGAATTTCATGCTCACCATCTACAGTGACACCAGCGCGGCAGTTTAACACGTGAGGATTTTACAAATAATTGCGGCCTCATTGTTTAAATATTTCTACCATTTTATAGCACATCTCTTTTTGTTGAAGCAATCGCTATCCATCCATCGCTGCACGTTGCTTTTTTCAGAACCCTTAAAAATGAAACTTCGTCCTCGTTTTTTAATTGAAGTACCTATTATATGTTTTACTAGGTGTAACTATTTCGTTATTTTGTCCTTATTACCCGGCCTAGTTTGACTGTGGCTCAGTCCAATATTTTTGATTGCATGTTCCCATGGACAATTGGAGATGACAAGAATATAAAACACTCTTTTATAGCAATGCATTATTATGTAAGAAATTCTAGTCAATCCATCAACTACTTTTCGAGTTATACATACATACGCAAACGGAATTTTATAAAAAATATTTGACGCTATGGCTGAAATGTCAGTTATATACAGACATTTATCTAATATCATGATGAAAAGCCACCACTTTGCGAAATTTTATTCAAAGTTTTATTTACTAATCTTATTGTAAGCAATAATATTCTAATTAAGACTATTAAGATTATTTCTAACATAATATTGGTATATCTAACAAGACTATACGAGTGGCGCGGTAGTCGTTATAGTCACAACTCACAACGTTAGTATTGCTTCGATCCTTAAATTGATCTACAGACAGTTATTCTGAGACTGGAAGTTGTCCTCGATGGCGTAGTGGTTAGTGTAACCGACTGCCACGCCTGAGGTCGCGGGTTCGATTCCCGCACAAGACAAATATTTGTGTGCTTGAACATGGATGTTTGTCTTGGTCTGGGTGTTTCTATGTATAATATGTATATTTAGGTAACGGTTGGATAGCTTCCCGAAATTATCTATATTTTATCTCGTGGTTCGCTTTAGAAAACATTTTCACCTAACATTAATCGCGGAGATGTCCTGGGTTTGATTCTTGAGTCGGTTCAAGCGTTATTATGTTTTTTGTTAGAAAATTCTCAGTACGAAGTTTCTAAGTATGCCTATTAGATGCCATTTAAATGCCCTTATTTAAAACCTGTGTACAGTCTGTTATGTTCCGTAAATGCTACTTAAATAGTCTGTTTTTCTGTTTTTTAGATTGGAGTCATCATGAAAATACAACTGGTGTACGGTTATGTACACTTCTTGATAAGTGATAGAAATGATAGATAATATAAATTATTGCATTATTTTATTGATTACCGAAATATGATGACAAACTTGATAATTATGCTAAATTATGATAAATGATGATATGCTAATGAGTACACGGTACGCTTGCTGAAAGTGAACTGATTTATTGATGGTTACAAAATCGTCACGTTGGACGTAAAATGCTGACCACGGCAAATGTACGGTCGTTGGCCCGTACAGCTGGCAAAATCTAAGTGTCAAAATCAAAGTGAAATCCGTCAGGGTCGTAACAAATAACACACTTCTCCGTGCGCGCAATATGCTTGGAGATACATAGTTTTGTCTTCACACATTAATAGATATTATTAACACTTCAGCTTACCCTTTCGGATACAGGCGTGAGTATGTAGGAGTCAATTGTTTCCATCACGTAAATTCACTGGCAGCTATAGCGTAGTGGGAAATCGTTGGACTGCCACGCAGAGGTCCCGAGTTCGATCCTACGGCATGTACCTCTCACTTTTCGAAGGTATGTGCGAATTAAATAGTTAATTATCGCTGTCTGTAACTGTGAAGGAAAACATCTTGAGGACAGCTACATTCTGAGAGTTCTCCGTAATGTTCTCGAAGTCAACCAACCCGTATTGTGGACTGCCAGCGTGGTGGACAATAGCTTAACCCTCTTACACTGAGAAGTGCCCAGTACCCAGCAGTGGGACAGTTTATATATTGGGCTTCATTTGAGAATTAGACATTTACGTATATGGGAAATCTCATCAATGAAACAGTAACTTTTTGGAGAACTATAAAATAGACACACCTTATGTTATACATAAATGTATTCTTGAATGACTTAAGCCCGTCAGATAATCCAGAATATTATTTTTCGTCCACCAGACCCGGGATACAGCCCGGGACAACAAGTTACTTGACCGGGCCAGCGATACGTCCGCGACCGACCGTCCCACAGTCCCGTGAGTGACCGGGCAGGTGATACAACGAGTACACACCTATTTTATACACGGCTTAATGGTTAATCTTTTTTAGAAAAAGTATTCATGAGATTGCTATGTTTTTATAGTTTTATTATACAGCATATACCTAGTAATAGTTTATGGCATTTTATAACATTGAGCTCGTTAAAAGAATATTTAATATTCATATTTATGTGACACGGATTATTCAGAATATTTTTAAAAAACTGTTATATCTGGTAGCTAGCCCGCCTGTTACACTATGACATTACCTTTCAAATACTGTTAGTAGGCTCATGCCCAGCAGTTAGACAGTTTTTATTAAATACTAGAACTCAAGTTCACATCACAAAAGATGTTTAGGTAACAAAGAACACCCAGGTTCAGAACAACCATTTGCTGACCACAATAACTTTTGTCCCGTATCCAAAATACTGCGTTATTACGTGATAATATTTTGTAGTAGTTAAAATTAAGTTTTCTACTAATTACTTAACATTAATTAAAACCTTAAAATATTTAATAATTATTAAACGAAAGCTTAGTTTTACTTATACTGTGCTCTTAAAACTCGATTTAAAAACAAAATGTAAATACGGCTACACCAATTTGATTTAGCCAAATCAAACATCGAGTAAAGCTTACTAAAAATAACATGGGAATCCGAAATAGTGGTTTTTACTTGGTGCTTGAACATTCAGAAAGAGAGAGAGATAGATAATCAAACTAAATATCTAAAATCCATTAACTTGGGTTTGTATCTCTTGAAATATTTGATGTCCATCATTTATGATATAGTCGCAGCCTTGTTACAGACTTACAATAGTATTAAATAAATAAATAATAATATTCTACACATACACACAACACCATCTAGCCCAAACTAAGCAGAGCTTGTACTATGGGTACTAGACAATGAATAAACCTACATATATACTTCTTTTTTGTAAATACGTACATATTATACATAGAAACACCCAGACCAAGACAAACATCCATGTTCATGCACACAAATGTTTGACTTGTGCGGGAATGGAACACACAGAATATAATTATGATATTCCGATTGTACTTCTTATGCCACCAGCTTTACCTGCTTGTTAACATTCATGGCCGCTCATTTTTATTATTTTCCTGGTTTTTTTTTTTCATTACACTCGTTTACACGCACCGAGGGAAGGTTTACAACGAGCCAGTGCTTTTTTTAAATTCATTGCTGCAAAATGTTTTCGTTTATGGTAATACAGTCCCGAAGCGAGACTTTATAATAAAAATGCGGATGTTTTTTTAATGCAGTATCATTATTATAAAGCCGTTCTCCATGTTTGTTTTTTTTCTGTGGGAAACAATTTTCGTTGATGTTTTATTTTAAAAGTTGGTGGGGGAGGTCATTTTCAGTTAATTTGTAAGAGTAATGGATATGGATTTATTGGTGAGTTGGTGAGATTAAGTAATTGTGAATTGGTCATGCTGTTTAATGCTGATTTGTATAAGTATATATTTTTAACATACCTGCAGTATGACTTGTTGTATTGTAGATACTATTATACACTGACTCTAATATTACAAGCGATAATAGATTACCTTAATCGCTTTTCTAATAACAAAAGTAAAGTTTCAAGTAGGCAAAGAGACGTACTGGCATTTAGTCATAAAAAAATTACATTTCAGATTTTGCCATTTAGGGCAAAGGGCCTCTGTAAATGTCGCCAAAAACCATTTAAGTAATGATACACTGAAAAATGTCTATGAAATAATTAAATATTAGCAAGAGCAAGGATTTTTGAATCACGCACATTAAGAAAATACGAGTTATGGAAATAACTAATCGGAATTAGGTACTAAACGAAAGTGACACAAAGCTAAAACGTATCTTAAAACTTAATACGTCATAAATTAATAGCTAGCAGGAACCTACAGACATAATTTTAATCTATACTAATATTATAAAGTTAAAGAGTTTGTTTGTTTGTTTGGTTGAACGCTAATCTCAGGAACTACTGGTTCGAATTGAAAAATTATTTTAGTGTTGGATAGTCTATTTATCGAGGAAGGCTATAGGCTATATAACATTACGCTGCGACCCACGGGGGCGGTAAACATAAACGCGGGTGAAACTGCGGACACAGCTAGTATATATAAATTTAAAAGCTTGACATGCCATATTTTAGCCAGAAACCGTGCATAAAATCATCTCGTTTTCGTGTATTCTCCTTTCCCTTTGCTTTAAATATGTGGTGGCATATCCTTCGATACATTTTCTCAACTCGTGGTTAGACGAAATGTGGGTAACTAATATAAATGTATTCAGGAATATGCCAATGATCAAATGTGTCGTAATACATTAAAATTATAAAATCTCTTGGTAAAATTGTTCTTTATATATTTATTGAGACTTGTCTTAGTAAATATTAAAAAAAATGATTATTTGTGATGTTACTTAGTATTTTGCCTGTTTCGTGCGTCTCGGGTTCGAACCCGCGTCGCGCACCTCTGACTTTCGGAAGTTATATGACTTTTCGAAATTATGTGCGTATTGATTGACAATTATCGCCTGCTCCGTGCCTCGGAGAGCACGTTAAGCCGTCGGTCCCGGCTGCAATGAACATCTATGGCAGTCAGTATTGGGAAGTCAGTACCCTATAATATCCTGACACTGGTCTAGCCTTAGGGTATCGTTAGCCTTTGGGTTGCGGAGGTCAGGTGGCAACCGGTCCGTGTAAAACCTGATATCCAGTCAAATCCGGTTAGATCAGAAAAGCCGACCGCAAATGACTTCGGAATAATAAGACTAGGGAGAAGAAGATAAAAATTAAATGAAAAATATGAATGCACAATCGTATTTAGTCAAGGACTGTCTTTGCATTGTCACAAAGTGTAAGTTTATGCGCCATCATGCCATCCTACTGTCTATTATAGATTAATATTAAATTATTCTACCAAACCCTTATTAGCTCATCTCTTTAATATTAAGTAATTATTTTTAGATTTTTATAGTCAGTAATATATGGCTGCAATACCTTGTTGATATGAGTTGTAAAATATTGAAATTATATTTAATTGGCGATTTAAAGGAGTGGTCGTGAATTTCTTGCAGGTTTCTTCTCATAGGCTCAACCCCTTGCCTGAACCTAGCAACTAACCTAAATGTAGCTTCAGTAACTTAGTAAACTCACTAACCTATATATTTTGCCGGTCTTAAGTGTAACTTTGTGACCTAAAGGAATATATATTTTTTGTCTTTGTCTTTGACTTTGAAGAGCTTAAGACTGCGCCGAGCGTAAGACGCGGTTGGACTGGATGACAGAGCTCAATATTCAAATCGGCGCGCGGCCGCCATAGTAGAATTATATGGAGGATTTCAAGTTTCTGTAAAATAGGATAGATTTCTACTGTTATAGTCTAAAAATCACGTAACACGAGCTTACATTTTTGCATATTTCGTGCAAATTTACGCAATTTTGTAGGCGAAAATATTAATTATTTTAAGTTTTTTACGCGGAGTAAATGTAAATACATTCATTGTTACAGTAAATGTATATTTTATATTTGTATTAAACAAAAAGTGTTGATTTTATCAAGTTAAATGTGACCGCCTGTTTAGCACACTTCGCTCGGCGCAGTCTTAAGAGCTGGTAGAGTTCTTTTTCTTCTATTTAGAAGAATAAAAAGAAAAATGTTGTTTGTTGTTTTGTTTCGCCAATGTGTAGGTAGAGACTTCAAATTACCGCTTGCTACAATTGACTAATAATATATGTTAATAATAATAGTGTGTTCATACGATAATGGTTTCTAGGTACCTTTAAAGAGGAATTGTTGAACACAATCCAATCAAAAAAGTTAAATGATATTTATCTCTGACATACGTTTGTTTTCTTAAAGGAGATGATAGATAATATAAATTTCCACTTGTAATAATCCCGGCATATTTTTGTGGCAGGCACTTAAGTGTATTTATATATTGTATGAGTGCCACAAAAGAGCCTATATAAAGAGCCTATTAGAAATAAGCATATTATTTAACCTTTTGACCGCCACAGTCATGTATACACGACAAAGCAAAATGTGTCCAGTACGCCACGGTCACGACTACATGACAAATTAAAGGATGAAATCGTAGCTTGGCGCCGAGAGCACGCTTTTACTTTTTTGACGTGGCGGTCGAAGGGTTAAGGGTTTAAGAGTACCCTAGATTTTCTTCTGAATGTATCCGAAGTGATCAAAGTATGTTTGCCGAGGTTTTGCCATTCCAACTGTTTCATCCACATTCATCTTATATTCCTTTTTGGTCATTCTTCCCACATGTCTAAATTATCTTGAGCCTAATATCTATCTATCTACCTTCTTTCGGGCCCTAATGCTCTCTGATTATACAATTTTTCTTTGTATTATTTAATACAAATTTAGGTATCTTTAGTTTCCAATGCTTTTATAAATATATTACGCAACGTGTAACAATAAGGTGTTTTAAGGCCACAGAGTATAGCTTAAATAATACTCTCAGAATTCTAACAAATATTACATAAAGAAAATTTTAATTTCGGTTTGATGGATGATTTGATTTGAATTGATACTGATTTTAAACGTGCTAAAGGCATGTGAGTGTAAAATTTATAAAATCAATAAAGTAGCTGAATTACTGATTTAATTGCCATACCAACTTAAAACTTAATAAATAAACGTTTACTAACATTGCACAGTAAACTGTGTATGTTTGTGGAAAATCTTAAAAAGCATTTTAATTTTTTATCTTTGTCTCATTATCATATTGTCTTACATTTTCTATTTATCTCCTTTACGACTCTAAAATATAACCTAACTATTACCCTATATAATATAAGTATCATTTCTGTTTTATAATATTTTAGGCATAAGTTAGTTTGTAACATTGTGTTAATTGATAGTATTCATACAGTAAGTAAAGAATATATAATATAATTAGGTATCTATAAAGTACATAAGAATGTATTTATTATGTATACTGATAGTCGCGGGCTAAGTATACATCGGCTACAGTTGGGGCCGCACGCCCCGCGAGGAGGTCCCGCCCGAGATCGTAATCAATTTAATTGGAAATTTCCTTTGATTAAACGCAAAGACGTTGTTAGAAGTTGACCTAATAAAACAGGTAGCGACAGCATATTTAGTTATATTTCGATAATTAAATCATAATAGAATATAATTAGCTATTATTTATAATAAGGTCAGCATTGGTTGTTAAACGTTCAAATACTGCGTTATATCAGATCCTCGGTCGGGTTGCAATTACATGTGAAAATGATTCGCGTGGCCTCTTCAATTTAGGTAATGTTGAGGAACACCGTGGTAGTAGTCGGTATGACCAGAATGTCGTCTTCTTTCCCCGGGTGAGTCCGTCATAGCCTATCCAGCGAAGGAGAAAATTTTCAAAAAATTCTCTAGTTTAAAACAAAAATCGTCATACTACCACGCTGACTCAGTGTACATACTTTGTTAGATTGCCAACATCTTCGAGGCCGTTATAGAGAATTCTTAGCCATACAGGTTTTCTCATGATATTTTTGCAAACATAGTTTCACGTCTAGATAGACGGTGGGTTGAGCGGTGTGTCGTCACCAGGTATGTTCTCTCCCTCTTTAAAAAGACGACTCTCGCACTAGAAAGAATTCCTGCGTCGTGGAGTCTTTAGAAACATTTACACAACGGACACGAAGAACATTCAGACTCGGAATAAACATTTGTGGATCACACAAATTCGTCCCTTAGCATAAGTTTGTGATAATGATCGCATCAGATTTATTATAATTGATTCGATTCTTAAGACGAGCATAATTTCATTGAGTTTCTCTCTCAAGACATTCATAGTAGTAGTACGACATCTCATAATATGTTTGCTAGACGGCATTAGACTCTTTCTACGAGGGTGGTCTGAAAAATTTTCGACCTCAACGTAAAGATAGCAGCACTCGTCAATGAAAGCTTTCGAATGCAGTTGATCTTTTGACAGTTACTCACCAAAATTTCAGCCATATTTGACAGTCTTTTGAGTCGATGTGAATGTTTTTGTGAAAATGGCAAAATTATTGAATATCGAACTGCCATTAAATTTTTGTTTTAGAAAGGCAATACGCGAGTTGGACTCTGTGTCTCTGCACCATCATTTATCACAGTGAAATTTTGGGCAGCTGAATTTAAACGTGGCCGTGAGAGCTTGGGAGACGATGAACATTCGGGACGTCCAAAAACTGCAACTACTGACTATAACATCGCCAAAGTTCACCAAGAACGAGTTACAAGGAGACTACGTACAAAAATAAATATAAATGTTAAGAAAAATGTCTTGTATCTTTGTTAGATCGAAAACTTTTCAGACCACCATTTTAGGTATTACGACTAGAAACATAGCTAGTATGAAATGTATTACAACTCTTGACTATCCTATTCAGGTAAATGCAGTCATAAGTCTATGTAATAGTGCAGTCTACACCACACCTGTACCTATATTCTCGAAGTATCACATTCACTTTACATTTGCAATATTTTTTGCCCATATAAAAACTAAAGCATTACTCCCAACACTAACATTAATTCTAATTGGAATTAGGAGTACTCATTATTTGCAAGCAATGTCCTATCTTCCCCATCGGTTGTGGATTTGCCAGGCTCCTTGTGTACTTGTAGCAAGTTCTTTTCATAACATTTAGCAGCGATATCCCATTTAAGAGACCGCTAGACAGCTACGCATAGATCGTGAGATCAAATCCAAGGCGCCGTTGTCTTTTTGAAATAATGAGCTTATTAAATATTTAATGATCATTCGCTTTTACAGTGAAGGAGAACATTGTAAAGAAACCTGCTACAAGTTCTCCAATGTTCTAAAAGATTTGAGAGGTCTGCCAATTCACAATAGGTTAGTATGATGGATTATGGTCAGTCTCTTCTCATTCTGAAGAGACCCGTGCTAAGTAGTTGCGATGTTTATAAATAGTGCTAATATTAAGTCAGTGCCAGTTTATGCGAAAGGCACTTTAGGCATTTCTACTAACTCATCTCTCATACCAATGAAAGACGAGGTATGGCGCTTTTCTATAAATAAAATTTACATTATTCAGATTAATAATGCCTGTTCCCAAACTATGGATCTAGTGCGATATAGTCGAGTATATAATAATATAGTATATATAACGTTTCTATATTTGGAAATGCGTAGTAAGTATATCTATATACTATAATAGATAAACTAAGGATTTCCACTTACTACAATACTGGCAGATCTCTTTTATTTCATTTACTTTCATTATTTTATTCTTGCCGACTTTTAACCTAGTATTTCTTTAGAATGTATCTGATTAGATCAGAGAACGTTCACCTAGGCCATTTAGCTGATCCATACACGTTTGCCTTAAAAACATTCTTTGCCTATTAAATAAAATTTAATACCCGAAATATTATTGCTCATGCTAACGGTACGAAATCCGTATATCTTAAAATTTCCACCCAGTGAATCTTGCGGCGGGTAAGATTATACCAATAAAATTTATGTAGCTACCCGCATAGCGCAACTTGCTCTGGACCGATAACTTGCCCTTTGTTGTGCCGTAATCAATTCTTGTTGCGCACCGCATATTAAAAACGGGTTTTGCCAGCCAAGTCTGTGGACGCTTAATGTATAGCGGCGTGTTGTATTTTTACCTGATTGCGTCTGGAGGAAAAATGCAACCAATGTTTTTCGGGTGTAGTTTTATGTGTACGGGTGTTTAATTTTCTGTACGGTCTGTAATCTGATCTGCTCGATGTTTATTAATAATAATAATAATAATATTTATTTATTTCTCCCAGTTGACAAAAACAAGTATACACTGTTTTGATGACATAGTAGTGGGAGACTGATTCCAAACTAGGTTAAAAACCTGTGTAATGGATAACCAGGCCCCATATTATTTATCTTCAGACCGGATTTACAAAAAAAGTAATCTGACTTTTGAATTCTTTTGCTTTTTAATAAGAGAACACATAATGCCACATTATCATAAAATTTTAAATCAAATGTCTAATGAATTAAATTAAAATAGAAAATATGCGAAGCAAAAAAAAAAGCTAAAAATATAATAGTAAAAATAATAGGATTACATAAAATTTAATTAGATTCATAAAAATAGCATACATATAATGTATATATCTAATGTCATTGAAACAAACAAATTAATAATTCAGGTGTTTTTAAATATGCCTTGATGTGCGTGGCAAAGTAATATAATTTTTGAGAGTGATTATGGCTGATGTCAACAGGGTGTTTTATTGCTACGGCATTTTAAATATTTTTAAAATTTTTCATTCGTATCTCTTATATGTCATCAGTGATGTTTTTTGTTCATTAAGTCCTACTTACCACGCTTCTGCTAGTTTTCAAATTGCCTTTGCCAGGGCACAGTTCCAAACTGCGTACTACAGCGAATTTCTTGACAGAAAAATTCAATTACACTTAGCTACAAGATTCAGGGATCGAATCCGTGTCGCGCAAAATGAGCTGGGCTGTCACAATCTCTGCCACGAGGCAGGTTTGTTAAATGTTATTTTGAATTTTGATTTTATATAAATACGATGGGGTAAAATTTTAAGTAGTTCTTCGACTTCAATTTTACCTTGCAAAAATGAGTGTTGTTTGTATCCGTTAAAATGTTTTGAATTAATTAGTACAAGATGCTTCTAAATTAATATAAATTATATTACCAATATCATTAAGTTGAAGAGTTTGTTCGTTTTTCTCTTTTGAACGCGTTAATCTCTGGAACCACCAGGTGGATTACCATTATCCTTTTTCCATTTGATAGCTTAGTTCTTGAGAAAAGTTATAGGCTTATATAACATCACGCTACGAGCCACGAAGGCAGAGCAGCAATCATAAACGTAGGTAAAACCGCAGGGGAGAACTAGTATATATTATAAAAGTAAACTTTAACCAACGGGCAAGAATAAAGTATGCAATACGAGCGAATGAAATAAGAGCGATATGCCATATTTGAAAAAAATAAAATTCGTAGGCGCTATTCTCTTCTCCGAGGAATGAATGTGAATCTTTAGATATATTATATGATACGTATATGTATTTTGAAATGGCAGTTACGGTATTAATATTACGTCTTTCTTATCTTAAAAGAATATTTTTATGAGTAGTAGAGCCTCGCTGATTTCTGCATGTATGAGCGGGCTCGACCGGGGAAGGACTAACCTCTCACAGAATATCGACGTGAAATGGCAGTATTCCTACTGTTGTATTTCGTTCGGTGAGTAAGAGTGCCAAAGGCCCTATTAACCTCTTTCTCCCTTCCCACTTCCTTTTTCTCTTCTTCCTTTTCTAAACAGTTGGCAACGTACAAGTGATGCCTCTGGTGTTGCAGGCATCCGTAGGCTACGGTGACCATTTAACATCAGGTGGGCCGTATGCTTGTTTGCAACCTTATGTCAATTACAATATGCAACGTATGAATACACGTATGGTACAGTGGTTGCCTAGCCACTGGTAGTGCGTCAAGTGCAGTTCAATCCTCGGACGGGATAAAACATGTGTGGTCTACAAATACCTGTTCCGGATCTGGCTGTCATTTGTGTCCATTGTTCGAACGTTTGTGAAGTCCACTATGACACGAGCTATCCAAGGAGTTAAACAAAATGCTATGTATTCCTAGATTTTGCTTGGTTCCAAATAAGCTTGGAATTTTTTATTACCATAATGGAAATTACCAGTTATTACAATTTAGTTAGCGAGGTAATCTAATTTGAGTAAATGGAAATGAAATATTGATTTATTGATAAATATAGAGTTACATAGATACGTACATAGATTCACGCCTGTTTCCCAAATGGGTAATAAGAGACTACGGATTTCCATTTGCTACGATCCTGACACACTTCTCTGGCTTCATTCACTTTCATCACATTCCTTATACACGCTCGCCGGTTTAAGGTACTCTTAACCAGACCTTTGTCCAGAACCTCTCCGATCTGATCGAGAAACGTTCGCCTAGGTCTTCCCCTTGCACTGTTCCATTTACACTAAACTTATAAACTTTCTTAGTCAGTCTTTTCTCGTCCATTCCTTCTACATGCCCAAACCAGCTTAACATACCCTTTTCTATTTTAGTCACTATATCCAGTTTCATGCCGCATCTCTCTCTAATCACACTATTCCTTATTCTATCTTTTAGAGTCACACCACATATGTTTTTTAGCGCTCTCATTTCTACAGCATTTATTCTGCTCTCATACTTCTTTTGCCATACCCAACTTTCACTTCCATGCATAAGTGTAGGCACTAATAAATAATATAAAGTTATATTATTATATTACATATATAACGCAGAACTATAAAATTCGATCAACTAGCTTTATTAAATGGTAGTTATATTTTCCTTTAATGATAAAGGAAAACATAATGAGGTAATCTGGATAACTGAGAATTTTCTATAATGTTCCCGAAGACCTCTCGCTACGTTCTACCTATATCTTATGACAAATTTACTGTCTTTTTATCGATTAAAAGGCTTCGCACAGCTCGTAGACGTAGCCGCTCTCTACGGTGTTCCTCTGCCACCTTTATGGCATCTATGCTTAAGGACGCTTTTCATACTAAGTTGGCGGCTCACTGTCTCAGATATTACGACTGAATATTATAAAGGTAGTTTTAGTTATAGCTCTTTTGTATCCATTGTTGCCATTTTCCATGATAACGATAGGAGAATCCAAACGTTATGTTCTCCAGATTTAATTTATGTCACTGTGGCCAATTTTCACGAAGGCTAATCATCTACGCGGAAAATATTATAGTGCACAAGTATGTACCCACGCGAATACGTGCGTTTACTCATTTAGTCTGATGGAGCGGATAAACTGTCCTATACAACCGGACAGAGATCAGACGTAGAACAAATGGCTTTACGCGCGTTTTTTAGATACAACAAAGGTGGTTAACAAGTTTATGATTCACCTGATGGTAAGCAGTTACCGTAGCGTATGACCGTTTGCCATACTCTGATATTTCTCCCTACCGATCTCAGACAAAAGGAGTTAAAGATAGAATCAAAACAAAGGAATGGGACAGGAAAGAGTCTATGATACTCTTACTCATCAAGGCTTAAATGAATACACTGCTAACTTTCTTATACAAAGCTGGTCGAATTAAAAAAAAGAAACCCATCAGCCCATTCCGAGCTTGAAATTATGGACATAATAATACACAACCATACAGCTACTAAATCAAAGATTAAAATCATAGAAGCGCCCTCTTACTTTTAAATATAACTTTAAATTTACCTTTTTGGACGTTAAGTTGCCATCTGACACACAATACCAATATGACATCTGAATTATAAATCTACATATATACATATATATTAATACGTGAAGCAAAAACTTTGTACCCCTTTTTACGAAAATTGCGCGGACGGAGGAGTATGAAATTTGACACAGGTAAAGTTTATATGGAGAAGGAGGGGCGAATTCTAATATTTTTATAAAATATGCATTAGAAATAAATTAAATTAATGAAAAAACGCTTCACGTACACAACCATGCAGTTGCCACAGGCAGCCGAATCGTGTTTGTAGAATTTGGGCATTGTTCGTCTGATCATAGATAAGAAATTATATACTAAGAACGTCTGATGTCTTACAGTTCTACGTTACTATGGTTACATACCTTATTTATATGTAATAAAGAAAAAAGAAAACAAGGTAGCAAGGCATATCGTCAATAAAAGAGTATATTTAAGTAAATAATAATTTGTTTGAAAAAAAAGAAATTAACCTGCCTTGGCGAAATCTTAATGAAACGTGATTTTATGGGTATAGTTCTAGACAAAAAACTGGTGTAATTGCGACCACTGGGCGAAATAACACCAGTTTAGTTTACTAACTACTAAGTAAGTTAAGTTTACTTAACTTACTAACTTAACTTAACTTTTATTATGTAAAGTAGAAGTTACATATCATATTTTTAATGAAAGAAATATATATTCTTGAAATATTTTGTTTTAATCTTGGCTTAACCCATGTGTTGCCCAGCGTAAAGAAACCACAAACAAAAACACTTTCCTTTTAAATTAGAACAAGTTTAATGACCTTTTACTTTTTACACCCACTCTGGGGACACATTATGGTTGTTATACTAAACGCACACAACCATACATTTGACACACGCAATCGAATCGCGTTCGTAGTATTTCGACATTGTTCGTCTGACGTCGCACAATTATTTGTAACTATGGTTACCTATACCTTATTTATATATAATAGAGAAAAACAGAAAATAAAGTAGCAAGCTTAGGAATTTTGGTCGAATTTTGACCACTAGGCGACCGCTAGTACAATATTATCACGCCAACTCATATTGAAAACTGTACAATACCGTTCTAAAACATGTATTTTTAATATGTGAGCTGATTTTTCCTAGTGTTGACACTTTTTCGTACGTACCATTCTTTGTATTAAACCCACAAGGCATTCCAAGCAACCAAATAACCACACAAGCAACCGTAGGTAACCAATAACACACAATATCGCCATAAAATACTGTATATGTTGTCTAAACCCACATAATCTTACACATGACATAAAACTTCATCACAGCACGAGTCCCGAGATGATATCAATATTAAGATCTTTATACCGTTCATGGGAATATATACCCTATGGCTTTTCGTTTTAGGGGTGAGTTTATTGTGCATATGTTGGTGGGTGAGTGGGTTTCGCGGTGGGGTGGGTACTCTTGAGGGGTGAATGTAAAAACCACCCCGCGATCGACTTATATGCTGTATCAAGACGTGTTAGGTTTTGGTGAGTAAGTGCGTATGTGAAAATTGTGAAGTATTATTTTAATAACAATAATATTCTATCACATACACACAACACCATCTAGCCCAAACTAAGCAGAGCTTGTACTATGGGTACTAGATAATGGATAAACATACATACATACTTTTTTATGTAAAAACATACATATTATACCTACATAGAAACACCCAGACTAAGGCAAACATCCATGTTCATGCACACAAATGTTTGAATTGTGCGGAAATCAAACTCGCGATCTCAGATGTGGCATTCGGTTACACTAACCACTACACCATCAAGGCTGACAATATGTGACTGCTGACATAGTGGTATGATCTAAGTGGTCACTTACTATACTGTGTTGTGGGTTTGATGTCGACGGGGTAAAAAAATTGTGCTTTTCAAAAATATTTATTGCAATGTTGGATTTTCATGATGTCCACTGCTTGAATATTTTCAAAACTTACCGCGATAAACGAATTATCATTAGGGCGGGATATATAAAAAATATATACACATATATTATAGGCAGATGTGTATTAAAACCACATTTTGTCAGCTATTATTTAAGCAATCAGGTAATAGGGGCCACAACTACTGGCATTTACAGAGCAAAATTGCAAAACGCTGATTTTGAAAATCTTTTCCTTTGAATATTCTGACTATTTTTACTCTAAGTCGAATCGTAAATCTTTATAAACAAAATTTACATCCTCATGCACTGTCAAATTCTCGACATCATTTAACTTGATTTTAACATCCTCTTATTAGAAATGTACATCTATCTAATCCAACTCTACATCCTCTGAATTTTAAAAGAAGGATGGTATACTCAGACGCGGTCAGTTTCATTTAATAAAGATATATATAATCAGGCTGGGACGGAAGCATTAATATAAACTTTGCGACTCTAAAAAGTAGCTTTAACCTTAGCATTATTTCAGAGTAATAGAGCCCCGCTGATTCAGAGTAGTAGAGCCTCTCTGATTTCAGAGTAGTAGAGCCTCGCTGATTCCAGCATGATTGGGCCATCTCGACCGGGGGCGAACTACCATATCACAGAATATCGACGTAAAATAGCAGTATTCCTACTGTTGTGTTTCGTTCGGTGAGTGAGAGCGCCGGAGGCCAAATCACCCTCCTTCACTCTTCCCGCTCCTTCTCCTTCCCACTTCAGCCTAAAGGGTCGGCAACGCGCAAGTGATGCTTCTGATGTTGCAGGCGTCTATAGGCTACGGTTACCACTTACCATCAGTTGGGCCGTATGCTTGTTTGCCACCTTAATAGTATAAAAAAAAGTATAAGATATATGATCTGTATGGTGACGTCACGAATAGAAGAAAATATAACGACTGCACGGATGATATAGTGGTTTATGTGATCGCTTCGCCACTGCCCTTGCGCGGAGTATTGTGGGTTTGAATCCCACACGAGACAAAACTTTGTGTGATCCACAAATGGCTTTTCCGAGTCTGGGTGTTTTTGTGTCCGTTATTGTAATATATGTGACACAAGAATTATGCCTGATGCGAGGGTAGTCTTTTAAAAAGTAATAAATCTAGTCATGTTATGTATTAGATTTTAGGTTTGATTACCGCGTCAGGTATTATAGAGTTTCTCGGGCAATAAGTTCTCAGTAGTGGCACCAAGCCTGCAACGGTGTCCAATAGACGGCTATAGGTTCACCCTCTATTACGTCAAACCTAAAAATATATAGCTACTAGTGGACCCGAAAGACTTTGTTCTGTATATACGAGAAAAAAAAAAGAAAACAAATCCAAACCATTTTCGAATACACAAAAAAAAACATCAAAATCGGTCCAGCCGTTTAGGAGGAGTTTAATTACAAACACACGCACAAAAGATTTATACATATAAAGATATATAATTTAACTAATATACATAGTATATAACAGACCTAACTCATTATCAGTAAAACAAAATAAAAAGGAAAGCCACAAAATATTTAAAAGCAAATTAAAAAAAAAAAAGCTTGTTTAGGCATTACTCAGCATCGTTGTCGACTGGGAAAGTGACTTTGAACATTGCCTCGTTGAATGGCAATGCTGATTGTTTGAGCCAAGACACATCCAGCCTTCCGGTCAGCTGTATGTATAAATCACCTCTGTGTAATTTGAGAATAAAGGCGTTATGTATAAATAAATATACCTGTGTAATTCAACTCTACATCCTCAGACACCCGATACATCCTTAACGAAATTAGCACTTACCCCAACATGCGCTACATCGCCCACCCCACAAATTTTACGTCGCCTCGCGAGCTCTACACGTATTTATTATATACTGTCTTCTCTATGTAGAGTATGCTCTACTAAGACACTCATTACGTGTATTAGGTACGCTGCCACGTATATTATTTATTAGTAGAGACGACGTTTTGTTTAATATTAGGTTATGAGCAAGGATTTGAGATGGTAGAGTTGGGTAGAGATTTGTGTCTAGCTCTATCATTTGATGGTGGTAGAGCGCATTTTGTGAAGTAAATGAGTTAAAAATTGTTTAGATGTTTTGAAACAAGGTGTCTTATTTTGGTTTCTGAGGTGCCGCATTAGATGCTCGGGTCGGGCATTGTTTTACTAACATAAGTGTACGTGTGATCGTGAGGTACAAGGTTGGATTTTCGGGTCGTCATAATCAGGTTTTTCTGTTAGGTTAATTTTCATATTTGTAGTACTGAGCTGAAAAATGTGCTGGGTAAAGGGCAATAAACTCGCATTTTATTACGTGGGACTGAAATTCATAGCTGGTGAAATAGTCTAGACTGAAAATTTATTAATAATATCATCTTTACATGTATAATTCATCTGTAAGTGTGTATGTGAATAAACACCTCCTGAACGGTTGGAACGATTTTAATGAAATTTTGGTTTGTGTGTAGCGTGGAACTCTGGATGATTTAGATTTAGAATTGGATCCACTAGGTGGTACTGTGATGGGGTTCTAGGATTATTTGTTCGTGCTGGATAATGTCTCTTGAGTCCGCCATTCGTAGTCATCCGTAGCAAAGGCTAACCTGGAACCTTTCGAACACACTGCACAACATTTTAAATTATTTTTTTCTTTTTTGGTTTTCTTTCTTTTTTGTTTTAATTTTAGTAGTTATTAGAAATAGTAAACGATTGAACTGATACCATGTTGATATGTTGTGTTTTGGTGTGTCTAATAAATTACTTTTCTTTCCTTCTTATTATTACATATTTGTGTCTATGTAGAGACAAGGCCCGATTAAAGAACTGGAATTGTTTTTATGGGCGACAGAGCCTACTGTTGGCAATTATTTGATGATTTGATTGCACAGATGGCGTACTAGTTCAAATAGTCGCCTTGCCACTGCCGCGCGCTGAGTGTTATGGGTTCGAATCCCACACGGGACAAAACTTTGTGTGATCCACAAATGATTGTACCGAGTCTGTGTGTTTTTTGTATCCGTTGTTTATATGATTGCAAAGTCCTTGCGATACATAAATATAATATAATATAATATAATATTCTACTACATACACACAACACCATCTAGCCCAAACTAAGCAGAGCTTGTACTATGGGTACTAGACAATGGATAAACATACATATATACTTTTTCTTTTGTAAATATATACATATTATACATAGAAACACCCAGACCAAGTCAAACATCCATATTCATGCACACAAATATTTGACTTGTGCGGGAATCGAACCCGCGACTTCAGTCGTGGCAGTCGCTTACACTAACCACTACGCCATCGAGGCCGACATACATATATACAAAACATATTTTTTTTAAATATCATCTCCTGCGATATAGGTATTACTCCTTGTGCGGGAGTATATGTAACAAATAAAAATGAACCTTCTCCTATAATAGTCAATGCGCGACTAATACGTTTGGTATTGCGAGCGATTTTAGGAAACGGTGACCACTTACCATCAAGCGGTCCCTAACCTCGGTTACCACCTTTACTGTATAAACACTGAAGATGGCTGATATTATATAGGCATACACACTTATTACTTCTGAACACGTTCCTGAACGTAAATTTATGTTTTACTTTACAGTTAAATTAAAACATAAATTTACGTTCGGAAATAATAAGTATGTGTAGTGTAGTATCAGCTCTGTATTAAACTGTCTCACTGCTGTGCACGGGCCTCTTTTCAGTGTGAGAAGGGTTTGGTCATAGTCCACCACGCTGGCCCAGTGTGGGTTGGCAGACTTCACATACCTTCGAAACCTTTATGGAGAACTCTCAGCATATGTAGAAATCTACATATGCTGATAGTTCTGAAGGAATACGTCTTGAGAAAAACCCTCGATGTATTCCTTCACCGTTAAAGCGAGCGATAATTAATTATTTAAGTCGCATATAACGTCAAAGTCTTGCCGATTGCTCTAACACAAAACTTGTCTTGAAAATAGGTCTTGAGTTCAAATCCATATTTGTATCTATCTTATATAGATACAATTATGGATTTGAACTCAAGACCTTACGAAGTTTAAAACGGGAGTTGAACTCCTACATTAAGTATGCTAAGGCCTATTTAAAAATGAAATTACTTAAAATTTCCGATGTCAAGGTTCTTTCGTACACTGTGCCTCGTGCCTCGGAAAGCCCGTAAAGCCAATAGGCATGTTGAATAAAAAAATATTAGTTCGTCTTTAAGACTAGCAAAAATAATGAACACGTATTTTTTCTTTTGTCACACAAACTAATAATAACAATGATATAACGGGTTTAAATTTCGTTTTACGTCACTTGTAGGTACAGATTTTATAGGACAGTGACGTCACAAGCCCCCACACCCGAACTTTAATGCGTTATATCTTTGTAAATATTTATTTTTTTGCTAATCTAAGAGATGGACTAATTCGAATCACCTATTTTAAACCCTATCAACATGCCTATTGTCCTGCACCTGATATCTCTCTGGTCGTGTCGGAGTACCATCCCTTGGGTTATGAGAGTTAGAGAACTGAGAATGCATTGTGTTTACGCGCACATATTTGTCCTTTATAATATCTCCTGCGCGAATCTCCGTTAAGATTGACCGCGGTGACCGAAATTTGGTTTGGGGGACCTTATTTTATTTAACAAAACGTTTTGCGTAGCACATTACAGATGAAAATTTTCGTGAATAGCTGTGGTCAATTCTGCTTTAGTAATTTGTCAAGTTGCAGAATACCACACATTATTAAAAATCTATTATGACTGGCCATCGGCGTGCCGCTGCTTATTTAAAGGTTAAACAGCAAATTGTCCCAACATATCGACATACCTATTTGTACAATTGTCGAATAATCTTAACGAGTACCTTCAACCTGTATCACATAATTAGACAGAAAGTTGGTATATGTCTGCATCTTTTATAAGAAAAGATAAATTTATTAGTAAAACTATATTTTGCCCACGGTTTTGCGTTAAAGTAACCGAATGCCACGCCTGAGGTCGCGGGTTCGATTGCCGCACAAGTCAAACATTTGTGTGCATGAACATGAATGTTTGTCTTGGTCTGGGTGTTTTTATGTATAATATGTATGTATTTACAAAAAAAGGTATATGTATGTTCATTCATTGTGTAGTACCTATAGTACAAGCTCTGCTTATTGGTGGCTCTGGTGTTGTGTGTATATGGTAGAATATTATATTATTATTTTTTTTTATTATTTTATTAAGGTTATGTTAGTAACAGTACTTTTTTTAAATAAATAATTATTTATGTTACTCGTTGACAATATAGCTTTCTAATAGAATTTTTTTTTTAGATAATTTGGTTTTTTTTTGGTTAAATTTTTACAAACAAACAAAGAATCAATTCCCTCTTTATAATATTAGTATTGATTTCAATAACCTTAATTTTTTTATTGCACCATTATAGCTCCCTTGTAGGTAGTAGTAGGCACCTATTTTTATTGTTATTATAACTTTTAAAAGTCAGTGATACACGCCTTGGCATCGAACTCGAGTCCTCTGCGACTGTCTAACGGTTGCCCACTAAGTTTCTACTCCCTAGCCTTTATTATTCCCAAGTCACTTGGGGTCGGCTTTTCTGGTCTAACTGGATTTGACTGGATATCAGTTTTTACACGGAGCGGCTTGCACCTGACCTCAGCAAACCGAAGGCTAACGATATCTTAAGGCTAGACCAGTGTCAGGATATTATAGGGCATTGATTTCCTAATAACGACTGCCATAGATGTTTATGGCAGCCGGAACCGACGGCTTAACGTGCTCTGCGAGGCACAGAGCATGCGATAATTGTCAATCAATACGCACATAATTTCGAAAAGTCATATAACTTCCGAAAGTCAGAGGTGCGCGACGTGGGTTCGAACCCGCGAGCCTCTGCATTGCAGTCTGTTGGTCTCCCCACTGAGCTATCGCAGCTTAATAATAAGTGTGTAGCCGTCTTTATTTAACATTGGCTTCTAGAGTCAACGTTCAAATGACTTTATAAACTATTGTGTAAGGTTTCCCGCACACGTGATGTTTGTTCTTCTATTGTAAACACGTTAACTGGTTCCGTAGCACCATCTCTATTATTTGTTTATTCTGGTTTTGCACTAGCCTTTACCCGTGACTTTGTTTGCATTGAACGGTTTAGTTTATTATTTATGTGCATCAGACAAGACTCGATAACTCTGGTACTAGAAAAAGGAATTAGATGAAATTTGGCTTAGTTTTCAAGTTGAATTTTAAGTTACCAAATGTAAAAACCAATTTCAAATCGGATTAGTGGTTTTTATTTGATGCTTAAACAAACAAACAGGCAAAATATCTACCCTTTTTATAATATTAGTATCTATCTTAATTTATCTTATCTTGTGTGTGTGCCAGTCAGTACAGACCGGCGACACTTCGACCCAGTGGGACCTTTTGTGTCGACTTCCCCAATAACGACTGCCATAGATGGTCATGGCAGTCGGGACCGACCGCTTAACGTGCTCTCCGAGGCACGGAGCAGGCGATAATTGTCAATCAATACGCACATAATTTCGAAAAGTCATATAACTTCCGAAAGTTAGAGGTGCGCGACGTGGGTTCGAACCCGAGACCCTCTGCATTGCAGTCTGTTGGTCTCCCCACTGAGCTATCGCTGCTCTATTGATTTTATTTTTTTATTATTAGTATTTATACTATTAGTATATGTTATTAAGTTAGTCAGAGTTCGAGTTGAAACAGAGCTTTTTATTAAGTTTAAAATGTAAATTTTTTAATCAGTTTGGTGCAAAGATAGCTTGAGTCGTGTTTAAAGACATTGTTTACTTTAAAAAACGCGAATGAAATGTAAAACATAGTTTTATTTATACTAATATTATAAGTAGGTAAAATTTGTTTGTACAGAAACTCTGCAAGTTTAATGAAAGACTTCAACTCGCCTCTATAACTTCGAATGGCTTAGCAGAGATAGGTATATATGAATGTTGTGGTTTAGATCACATCGGCACAAAAAAATGTATGATTCACAAATAGTTGTTCCGTGTCCACAAACATTTGAAAAACAGACACAAAGAACAACCAGTTTTTTGTGTCAGTTAAGTCCCCGTCATATAGAATACTAACTGACCCCCAACTTCGTCTGCTTCACATAACAGAAGCGCCCGTTTTTGCAACATTTTACATTGATGCGCCGCTCCTATTGGTTGTAGCGTGATGTTATATAGCCTTTCTCGATAAATGGGCTACCTAACACTAAAATATTTTTTCAATTCGAGCCAGTAGTTCCTGAGATTAGCGCATTCAACCAAACAAACAAACAAACTCTTCAGCTTTATAATATTAGTAGGGATTATTCATATTTATATAATTTAAAAGAAAATAGTTACATATTTAGCAATTTTAAGAGGTAAGTAACAACAGAAACAAACCTCGTCCTTATTGAAAAATTTAATATAGACATGAAAATACCACTATTTTGGCTTAGAATCAAGCTCGACATCTTACGATCGGCTGCTGACAAGCGCATACTTATGCTACAAGACGAACGGGGTAACCAGATAAAATGTTTAAGACGTATTTAATAGGGTGTGAGCCTGAAACTGTTCTATGTTTCAGGCACCGATAGTGTTGCTACTGAAAATTACTCAACTGAATAACACTTCGCCTGAGGTTGAATTGTTGTGAAAAATGTTATATTATAGACTGTACGGATGAATCAGTGGGTTATGCTGAAGTATGCTGAGTACCTATAGCTGTTTTATTCACTTTTATGAAGAATTAGGACTGGTATTGGAATTGTGTCTGCTTTTAGTACAAAATAAATATTCCTTGGAGGCTGATCAAAGAAATAAATCATTTATTTCTGATACGTTTATCTTTTATACCTAAGCTAGATAAGGCTTTGAATTCGAAGTCGAGACCTTTTCCTGAGAAGTTTCGAACTAGTGCAATCGGCAAGCCACGTACTTTTGACGTTATGTGCGTATTAAATAGTTAATTATCGCTTGTTTAACGCACAAAGGAAAATATCGTAAGAAAATTTGAGTGACATCTGCTAACCGCACTGGGTCAGTATGGGCTAGCAGTAGCGTGGACTATGGCGTAATCCTTCTTAAAACTGAGAAGCTCATGCCCAGTAATAGGACAGTTTTTATAAAGGGCTGATTTTATTAATATTAGAATATACAGTACCGATAAGGTCGGTATCAAATTCCAATTAGAAATGGACGAACAGGTTCCCATGAGTAGACTTATCATGCAAACCTCATACGCCATAACAAAAACATTGGCCGCTTCACCCAAAATCCCGCCAAATTAAAACTAAATCGCGCGACCCGAATTCAAATTTCGAACAGCTCCCCACCCCGCACACAACTACAGAAACAAAAACACCAATGAACGGCGCGCATTTAAATTTGGAACGCAACTATAAAAGCGCAGGTATCATCAACCTACTGTAAGAATTCTATTTTGCAAAAATATAGCAATAGTTATAGTACGACCCAACCCCTTGCTTTAAGGAGAGGGGGACGGGGGTAGGAAGTGGGGTTGAAGTAGCGGGGTGTTTCTGCGTCGGGCGGGGTGTCTCCTAAAAACGGTTAAGTAGCTCCCCCTACCCTCTATAACTATTTTATGCGGTCCCCTTAGAAAGACAGCGGAGATGGGGCTACGCGATACGGCTATAGGCGTAGTTAGGATGGGGAAGTGAAATTTTAATATGTCTAGTCGGTTAAGAATTCATGGCGGATTTATAATTAAATGCCTAATTAGGGTATTGCGTTGTTTTCATAATATGAGTCGCGTATGAATTTTAACTTGTCGACTAATCTCGCTTTTGTTTCCATGGGGTGTTATGGCATTTATTTATTTAAACAAAATATGCACTTAGCGGCATTGCTAAAAAATGTTGGAGAAAGTGTCGTTAGATAAAGTTTTTAATATTTATATTATACTAGAGGGTTCTTGCTTTTAGTGAAGTTGTATAAATGGGTGTTGACTAAAAGTACTACTCTCCTGAAGTTTTAGACTGTAATATAAGAGAAACAGTAATTTTTATTAGTAACGTCTGAAAGTTTATTAACCGTCTGAAACGAGAAGAACGCTATTAAATATAATGTTATGAGGATTATTACTTTTTAAATTAAGAGTTATAACTATGTTGTGTCAAATTGATTGATATTTGACTAAAGTATTGTTACATTGCATGGCTACAAAAAGTTTATTATACTACTAATAATGTCATACTAATTATATACTAATTAATTATTATTAAGCCTGCTTATCACGTTTCCGTGAAACTGCCAAATTGTTTGATGAAATACTTCTAAAATAATAGCACGAAATAGCAAGTAAAAGTCACTGAGTGAATAAGATCAAACGATAATATTTAATACAAAACCTTCATTACCTTGTCCTTCCAAGTATTTACGTAAACCATAAGACACTGACGGTTACGTCGCATTGGAACGCGAACACTTATCATCCCATTCTTATTTGCACACATCAACACGAGAATTCAAAGAAACACACCAAAATTCAGAACACCACAATTCAATGATAATATTTTTATAATTAGTTAACACCTAAAAATCGCAATATTTTTCTCAAGCAGTCACGGGGTGACACGATCCAGGGTGACTCGTTGAGAATAAACCACACATAATAAGCTAGATGCAATAAAATCGCGATTAATAATTATAACTGTCTATTTAATTTAATTCATGTTAACGTCCACTTCTATACTGATGCTAGTTCAGTTGATAAACTATTACTAACCATAAAATAAGCAAACTCGTATAAACCAAAAAAAACTTAATACAGGTCCCAAATTCACCTGTGGCCCCCCAAATCTTTGTACACATACCACAACAGGTTCTTAAAGAAATCTATTGTGTCTGAAAGATGACCATAGAAACTAGTTCAGTGATTTTTTCGTGAGAACGAATAAAAAGCAAACCTGTTCTTGTTGATCACAGTGACATTGGGAGTTTATTTAGGGTAAGACATTTGATATTAGCAATAAGAAATTTTTACATCTTAATGTGTTTTTAATCTTAATTATTATATAAAAGCCGATGGTCAATATCAAAAACTTAGTTGTGTGTAACGTTCAGTATATCCAGTTATTATAAATTAAATTAGCTAGCTTACCCAATTTTCTTGAAAATCCCCTGTGTTGTGGTTTCAGTAAATAACAGCTATTGTTCAAGAATTTATATTCAGATATATAGACCAGTTTAATAGTTTGGCAGCCACCAATTTGATGTTAAGTCATTTACTAAATGTTTCAATTACTAAATGCCACTATTACAATATTCGATCATTTTAAACGACTAGCTCTTATCCTTGATATTACTTGTCAAATTTAAAGTAGACTATGGCTGTTCATAAAGTTTAGACAAAGTTGGAGATCGGTTAGCTGTTTAGACATCAATATGAAAAACACAATAGCTTTAAAATTTAACATCTTTTATTTCGCATTCATTAAAATACTGTAAATTCTCAGTAGGAATAGATCACAAAGAAGCTATACTTGAATAAAGACTACCATCAAAAGCTATAAAACAAGAATTTGAATGTCCTCGTAATCCCTATAAGCATAATGTTTCCCACAACCTCGTAAACCATTCTCATGACCTTAAAAATGTTATAAAACTGGAATTCAATAGCCCGGTAACTCGAATCACGATAAACTAAATTCTCAAAAGAAGTAAACTCGTTTTGATAAAAGTGGGCTGATTCTATCAAGACAGGTTGTATAAAAAGATAAAATTTGATACACACATTCCCACACGGCTATCCAAAGTCTCTGCTTTTTCAAAACCTGTCAGACAAAGGGATGGTTGGACATACAAATAAAAATTAAGATACCAATTGAAGCAACCGGTTTCGGCAAGGGTGTCTCGAATGTTTCTTTTGGAATCGTTTTTTTGGATAAAGTTTGGACAATTGAAAAAATATCATGTACCTAATATGTTTTATGGCATCATATAATAGCTTTATCAAAAACAAATTATTAAGCCGTACTTTCTCGTTTTGGTTTAACTCTACCGTCTTTAAGTTCATACATAAGTATGTGTGAACTGTATGTATGAACTGCCATAAATATCGTCATAGAAATAAACGATATGAAACAAATAATTTTCTTAAAAATACGTCGTGCCAAATGTTTGAAACACCTGCACGGCTGCTTATACTCATGTAAAAAGCCAACGTCTAAGGCGCACGGAGCGAGGAGAGAGGGTAGGGAGGGCAGCACCGCGGTTCGTATACACACCTGCGACGTATCTGTGTGTGGGTGCAAATAAGTATGTGTGCTTATATTTTCATTTCAATAGTTTTTGCGTTGCAACAGTGGGTGTGAGGTGGAGATGTGTGCGTTAATGCTGTATTGATTCAGCCAGTACAGAGGAGTTAGCAAGTTTATGATCTTTAAGACGCGTATTTTAGATATAAAACTTTACAGTTCGTTGGGTCGGCTTAGTGAAGCTCCAGTTAGGAGGGCTATAAATATCGTTGCGAAGTTTGTGCCGTTTTTGTTTGGCCAAGATACTGGACTTGTGAATGGATCCCGGCATTGTACAAGTTATTTTCTTTCGTTGTTTATGATAACTGCAGGTATTTCCTCTTTGTCTAATACAATTAAAGAGTATTGCTATAAAGGATATAAGGCAATATTGTAATGCAATCTCATTAAATTCTATAATATATTTAATTTAATTTTATTCTAGATTTCATTAGTCCTATGGTATACATTTGCGATTATGTACGACCGACCGTAAGTACCTGCGTTCAATACCTGGATCGGGTAACATGTTAATGGTATTGCTATTAGAAAATGCTTAGTTAGCGCATTGAATTGGAAATGTAACCTATTGGACTCCGCTTACGCGGGGTTTAAAATATAGCTTGTAAAATTTGGGTGTAATACATGTCAACTTACCCCTTCAAGAATTTATAGTCGCAAGTAAGTAATATACAATCCCTCAATTACTTATTATCCGTCAGCCGTTTTGTAACAAGCTGGCATTCGATCTAATGGAGGATAAAGGGCCGTTGAGAAACAAAAGGATATTAACGTGGTTATATCATCTAAAAATAAAATATCAAACTTTTTGGCGTTATTTTAGTTGGAAATTGTTTTTTTTTTTAGTTTAATGATAATTTGTGTATTTACTGAAATGAGATTGTAAGTTAACATTGATTTAGGCTATTATGTGTTACAGGTATTCATTTATACTCGTAGTTGACAATATGCGTAATCTACAATAAGTGATGGGTAGAGTACTGTTCTCCTAGATAGGCTACTAAATAGCCTGTGTTTAGGAGTATAATGCCGGTCCCCTATAGGTAAATTTCTATTTTTGATGCACGTGTTATGTTTAATTAGGTATTAAAATAAATAACAGCAGTAGTTTATCAGTAAGTAAAACAAATTGTGTATTTATTTAGTAGTTACCTCGTCACGATTAGGGCGTCGCATACTGCGCGTTCAATACCTAAATGAGAGAAATTCAGGCCGTTGCGTTGTAACGAATCATGGTGTTCTTTGTATACTTATTTTTATGAGTATCGCTCCCCGTGGCTAAGCATGCGTAAGATTATTTTAAACATAAGTACCTTGATAAGCAATAATGGCAATTTAAATAACAGAGTTTAACAGAAGTACTTATGTTATAATAATAATAATAATAATAATAATAATATTCTACCACATACACACAACACTATCTAGCCCAAACTAAGCAGAGCTTGTACTATGGATACTAGACAATGGATAAACATACATATATACTTTTTTTTTTTTGTAAATACATACATATTATACATAGAAACACCCAGACCAAGACAAACATCCGTGTGTGTTCATGCACACAAATATTTGTCTTGTGCGGGAATCGAACCCGCGACCTCAGGCGTGGCAGTCGGTTACACTAACCACTACGCCATCGAGGTATGTAAGCCATGTATACATATGTTAAGTATTGAGAAAACTCTTTCTTTTTATTGGGTATATTATTATACAAAGTAAAAATATGAGTTAGTGGAAGTATAATTGTGTAAATGGAGCAAACATTAAAAGGGCCCAGACGCGATAAGCCGAATAACAGTATTTCCTTCTTCCCGTAAATATAAATGTGTTATTTATCGATAGGTATTATTAATTGGTCTTTGTAAAACAAGTAATCTATATGCGAGAAAAATAAAATATTAATTAAAAACGGATTAAATATTTTAGTTATGCATATTGTATTACAAAAATATAAGGCCATTAAATTGACTTAGAAATTACCATTACCTTTTTATTATATTTATGTGTATGTTAAGCACACAAATATAATAGAGAAATAACATATTATATAAATATGCTAAAATAAATATATTACCTACTAATATTGATTCTGTTTAAAAAATACGCTTAAAGTGAACTGAAATGTAAGTGAAGTAAGTTAGTCGTAAGTAGTGTCCAAAAATTATAAAAGTAACATTAACCCCGCCAAAGTTGGTCAAAGTAGTTTAATTTTGACGTGTAACATTCACGTACAGTAATGTATACCTAATATGTATATTACTATGCTAAATTTATAAAATTTAAAACACGTTAATTAACACGTTTATATTTACACAAAGTCGTGTGAATACAAACGTGTTAAGATATAAGTAAATACAAACCAAAACAATTCAATAACATTAGAAAACTGAACCCAAATGATGACGGGCAAAAGCTAAAACTTATTGAAAACTCTAAAACAAAGCGATGTAAACGCACCAAAATGTTGTCAACCTCACCGCTACACCGGCGGAGTTTGAAAAAGCTAGCGTCTAAGGAGGCGAGAGGCGCGCGGGGCGAGGGGGGCACTTATATTTTAAGATGGCTTCCGAGCGAGCGCGAATATCGACGCGGCCTCCGCCTCCGCGCGTCTCACACCCCCGCACTTACGCCGCGCTATTTTGTTGGCACACTGATTTGTTCTCCTTACGGCGGGTACTATTTTTTGAAAATGAAATGTTTTTTTAATGCCGAGACTTTTGTTATAGACCATAAACAAGGTTTAAGATTAGATTGCATTGCTTGTTTTCTGGCACTTATTTATTTGAAATGTATTTGTAAAAATGCTCGATTTTTAAAAATAACAATATTTTAAAATATAATAACTATGTCCTCATTTATTACAAACAGTAGACTTGCAGAAGCTTTGTTTTCAATAGAGGTTTAATTTACTAAAAGTAAGTTGAATATACCAAAGGACTCTTTAATTACCTTAAAATTATAAAACAATATTTATACAAAAAATGGGTTGCGTAATATACCTAAGTTTTTCATATCAATCAATTCATAAAAAAATTAAGTAGGATGCATTGCTCGCTCATTTTCTTAATATTGTATTACTTAGAAAATTACGTCACTTTGTAGTTCTTTAATGTAATATCTTTAGCATTTGTATTTTCTGCACTATTGAGAAACAGGATAATATTAATTAATTACTCATATAGGTAGGAGTTTAATTTAATGTCTAAAAGCTATATAACTACTACCTACTACTATTATTCAAAGGTATTTATTTAGGTTAGGTGTTATTATTTTAGTTGATCGAGAAAGTATACAAAACGAATGTGAATGAGACAACTAGAGAGAAAAGACCGAGAGTATATTCTCTGACACATCGTAAACATTCTGAAGAAAGGCCAGGTTAAAGTAGGTACCCTCATTCAACGAGCGTGCATAAAGAATAAGTATATGTATTGAGAGTTAATGAAACAAAAGAGTTATGGCAGAATCGTATGAAGTGGAAGTCTGTTGTTTCTTCCGCGAAATAGGTGCTATTCGATGTGTATATGTACTTTTTTATCCACTGCTAGATTTTGCCTGCATATTTAGTAACAATACTTTTTCTGGATGTAGGTACTCGATGTCCTTTTCTGTTCCCCTGACAACGTGTATACATTTTATGATAATCGGTTCGACCAGCAGTTAAATTAAAATAAAAACAAAGCGACAATAAAATCTGAACACATAATTTCATCTACAATTAAAATGAAGTCATTACGTTTAAGCGTGCGCAAGCGCAGTCGGCCGCCATGTTGCGTCAACCGCCCGCGGAGACGAAAGGCCACGGTCGGCCGTCACGCTTTTCTAGATGCAGTGAAAGGGAACAGATCTGAAGCATTCGATGCCATAGTTAAAGTTGTTTTAGATGTTTCTAGCATTGACATAGCTTTCTGCTTACTCTTCTCGGCGATCGTGAGATTCGACTATTCTGTTAAAAACTCATCTCGAACTTGGTATCAACAATTCATATTCACATTTATAATATTAGTTAGGAAACTAAAAAGGGACTCAAAATGTTCAGCGCATTTATATCGTAGACAGCACAGATAAAGAAATTGTTTAACCGGTGACCTTTGTACTATGCAGCGCCTAGGATTGTGAAACCGATCTACTTACACAGAATATTTTTACGTGTTCCACAAGCAGTTGTTCCTGAGTTAGTATCATTGTGTCCTTTTTTGAATAGTTACAAAGTCCCAATACAGAAACTATTTTGTTCCGGGTTTTGTTTTAATCATAGTACAAGAAAAATGTATATCGCTTTAATGATGTACAAAAACGAAGGAAAATATAAGTTTACCTTCGTTTATAAGATTATTATGTCCTTACCTAACACTTAAATTCAAGGTGATAATAAAATGGCTCACAAAAATTTGACATTCAATCTTAACAAGACTAGATATATTACTTTTAGTCATCGTGTCAAAACTCAACCACTACCTGAATTTCATCTTACAGCTCATACTTGTGACTCAGATAACAACTGCAACTGTCACACTCTTACTCGTACGTCAAAAATTAAATACTTGGGTATTGTAATAGATCATTGATTAAATTGGTCTCTCCATGTAGATCCAGTCACAACACGAACAAGGAAATGAATACCCATCTTCAAAAAACGAAGAGTTTCTGTAGATATATAAACTCTGATATGCGTCTACTTCGCCCTTATACAGTGTCTGCTTCAAAACTGCATAGTACATGGGGTGGAATGAGTGGGACTAATCTGCTTTCCTTAGATCGCGCCCAAAGGGCTATACTGAAAGTAATGCTCGGCAAACCCCGTAGATATAGCACTGACCTGTTATATAGCGAATGTCCGGTGCTCACAGTGAGCTTTTTATCATGGCAGTAATAACCCGTAAGCACAAAAGTCTTGAGTTCAAACCCATATTGAAACGAAACAAAAACAGAATTTGTCGCTCGGAGCGACATAGAACGGATCTTGCGTGGCGCCAATATAATGTGATAAGTAATCATCTATACAACATAGCAAACAAAGTAAATAATATTTATCTCCTTTCTCCACAAAAATGCGATAATACAGTTCGCAAATGGCTCTTAAGCTTAAGTTATGCTGAAAGTGAAATAAGTACTCGTATAGCTGACAACTACACACAATCACATACACATACGCACCCCACACACACAAACACATACACACACGCACGCACACATGCACATTCACTTATTGGTAATGTAGGTCTTGATTTTTAAATTAATCTTTATTTATTCAAGTTTAGATTATATGTTTAAAGATACCTTTAATAACTAATAGGTAACTGTTGCAAAACCGAGCAATACTTGTTGTGTATGAATCGTTCTGGATGGAAGACGCTGGCAACTGTGATACAGTTCATACTAGTACGGTCGTTAACGATGACCTCTTATTGATGTATAAATTGTTTAGGGTTTAATTTTTGTGTACATACCTTAAGAGAAATTTATAAACTTTTTACTGTAATAAACTATTTTATTATTATTATTTATTATGAAATTAATTGCAGGAATACAGTAAAATATTAATAGGTTGCAAACTCAGAGTATAAAAAGTATACAGAGAACCTACGGGAATAAGCGCCAAGAATAAAACGCGGCTGTGCGCCTCACAAAGCCCGCAACCATACTTACAAACGCGAGTCGAGTCACTTCTAGAAATTAAAATCGTAATGTCAAGAGTAATTTTTTTAAATTATTATTTGTAATCATAATAAAATGAACTAAAAAAGAAAGAAAATATAGTTATTTATTTTCATACAACACACGAGATAATATTACTTATAAACTATAAAGACATTAACAATAAGGAGATATTTAGCCAAATAAGACTGAAGAAAATTAGCTTATACCTAATTAACCAATGAAGACTGAAAAATAAAATAGAAGTTAAGAACCCTTCGTGGCCGTGCCATTATAGGTACCAGTTCAGCTTGATATCGGGCACAGTTATATGCCCAGCGCTGGTTTTCAACTGGGTTCTAGTAAACGTGATCCTATATACTATATATACAAAGTGTCGCAAAACTTATCACATTAAATGATATATATATGATACTGCCTTAAGCTGGTTGACATAAGACGGTTATTCGCAGAAATTAAGAAAAGTTTTTTTGAACAAAATAAATAAAATAAAATTATTATTGGAACACCTTTGTAATAAGTCTGTCTGTCCAATAACTTGAAAGTAAACAAAAGAATGACTTCTTAAGATATTCGGTATTAACAATTGAATATGCAGATGTGCATTTTCCTTTCTTTTCGCACATAACGTATAACACACTAACCTATTTCTTTTCGTCACAAGATTATGGACCTTATTTCTTTTGCAATATGCTTGACATTGCTAAAGAAATAACAAAAAAATGTCCTGTGGCTAAACTACTGAATACATTAGATTCATAATTTGTAACTCATAGAATACCATGTAGGTAGTATATGTGGTATCAATTAATATGATAACATTTGTGCCACTTTGTATACAGGGTGTCCGGTAATTAATGGATAACCTGGAAATGTCTTAGAGTGAAACTGATGGCCGTTCAGAAAAAAAACATGAAAAAAAAAATCCTAACTACTACCTGAGATATGTTTCTTTTTTTAATTACCATGTTTAACTTTCTTGTATACTACGACCATAAATGAATGAAATCCATCGGTTTTGTGCAATCAAATGTGCCAAAACAGGCTATCCTATTTTAAGCAACTATCCTATTTTAAGGCTTAAACGAAACATAAATAGTTATATTACAATTTGTCCGTCCCAAATATTTATCAAAAAAGCACTTCAAATCCTCCATACAATTTTACTATGGCGGCCGCGCGCCGATTTGAATATCGAGCTCCGTCATTCAGTCCAACCGCGTCTTACGCTCGGCGCAGTCTTAAATACTAATTATGCTAATAGATAGACAGTCAAAGTATGCTATGCTAATATAGCTCGCAATATTTTTTTTTTCTTTTTTTTGAATGGCCTTCCGTTCTACTATAAGACATTTCAAGGTTACCCATTAATTACCGGACACCCTGTATACGTAAACCATAAAGTATACATAGTTATCTACAGAGTCAAGTTTAAGTAGAAACCGTGAGCAGCGTACCGCAGGTACGAACATTATAAACAGTTATAATTTAATTTATTAATTTACTTTATTTTGGCCGTTACTTCGTAAATGTACTTTAGGTCAGTAACAGTATTTTTTTCTGGATCAAAGGTACCCTATATCTTGCTATGTACCCTTGACAACGTGTATGACGTGAAAGGAGACCGACCACCTTGTATGGGACCCTGGCCTGGGTGTGAACAATTTTATATTGTAAGGACAATATTAATTTTCAGTAGCCTAAACTAAGTAGAAAACATTATTCTATGAAGTTAGTATCAAGTTCGTTAAATTAATAATAAAATATAACAAAAAATCACGTTCCCAAAATATCCAATATACGAGCGAACATACGCAAAACGAATGACGGAAACAGAATTGACAGATAAGTCAAGTGTTGCTAGAATATGAAAATAAATTTCCCAACACACTTTACAATTTTGTTATATTTATTTATTTATATTATATAATGAAAAAATACCAACGTAGTTTCAGATTTAGTTAATATCTCTAAATGTGATTTTCTTAAACACTTTGTTCCGATTTTTCCACTGTTTTTTACTAGGCAACACAAACAAGCCATTTGTATTGTTCATTTCAGTTCCACGTTTTAAACCAAATGAAAATGTTTTATAAATAATTTTTATTATAGGTACGCCAATTTCATACAACTAGATAGTAACCAATATTCTTCTTTCTTTTCTTTTCGTGTGGTTAGTGGCCAACCTGTTGTTAAGAGTTGTTTAAGCCGCCCGTAGGCCTCTGACATGGCTTAACGACTGCTGTTAATTTGGCAACAGCCGGGACCGACTCTTTACGTGTCCTCCGAAGCTCGTATGAAATACCACTAAGCGGTCACCCATCTATAGACTGACCGCACCAAACGTTAATTAAACTCGCTAATCGTTTAACGATCAGTGATTGCAACTGGCTATGAGCGCCCTAGTAACCAATATTTATTATATATTAAAACAAAACTTTTAATATTTTACTTTGTTTATAAGACGATTGTCCACGTTTAAGACGTTACTGTTACTATGATTTGGCGGAATAGGAGAGGCGAGGCGTTTACTTAGAGAGAGACTCAGAACTATTTGCAATCACAGAAATGTTCATCCTACGTGGGGATTGAATCCACAACATTCGCATTGGCAGTAGTAACTTGAACCACTAAATCATCCGTGCAGTCAGAATAATCTACATATATATTAATACGTGAAGCAAAAACTTTGTACTCCTTTTTACGAAAATTGTGTGGACATAGGAGTATGAAATTTGGCATAGTTTAAGTTTATATGGAGAAGGAGTGGCGAATATAATTTTTTTTTTAAAATATGCGTTAGAAATAAATTATGGGAAAACACTACACGCACACAACAATGCATTTGACACAGGCAGTCGAATCGCATTCGTAGTATTTCGACATTGTTCGGCTGATGTCGTAGAATTCTTCGTAACTATGGTAACATACCCTGCCGGCCAAAAGTTTAAGACCGCACTTAAACGACGTAATCATCTATCAATTGTAATAAAATCATGTAAGATAAATAAGAAATGCACATCTGCATATTGTTAATACCGAATATCTTAAGAAGTCATTCTTTTGTTTACTTTCAAGTTATTGAACAGTAAACATCTATTGTTTTCAAACACCGCCAAATGCTACGCAAGAGCCAGGTGGTAGAGTCGTGGTAATATTTTTATGATGTGCATATTACTAATTACTTTGCTTTTCTTTCACATTGGTCAATAATAAGGATTATTTAGTTTCCGAAAACACATTTTTCCGACTTATTATTACCTGAGGTCTCTTGGGTTTGTTTACAATCAATCTCAATTAGTCTAAACTTGTGGCTTCTACAGTCAAGACATCTTAAAATGGGAAAAGCACGTGAAATTAGCAGTGAAGTGCGTTCTGCCATCGTTGTTTTACATAACGAAGGCAAATCCGAACGTGAAATTGCTTCACAACTGAAGTTATCAAAGAATTGTGTTCATGGTACAATAACTCGATACAGGGAGACAGGCAGTAATCAAGATCGTCTACGCTCGGGAAGGCCGAGAGCTACCACTTCTAGTGAAGATAATTTCATCGTTGTTACCAGCAAGCGAAATATATGCCTAACAATACCAGAAATCCGCGTTGAAGTAAACAAAACCCGAGATAAACCTTTATCATTGACTACAGTAAAACGGATGCAGTGGGCTATTGTCCGTCGAGATTGGACAGAAGAAGATTTAAAAAAGTTCTCTGGACTGATGAATCCAAGTTTGAACTATTCGGTTCAAAACGAAGAATTTATGTTGAACGTAGCGCCCAAGAAAAGATGATGCCAGACTGTGTAGTCCCAACAGTCAAGCATGGTGGTGGTTCAATTATGGTCTGGGGTTGCTTCTCTAGCCAAGGAACTGGCGATTCATCAGAATTGAAGGAATTTTGAAAAAGGAGCAGTACAAACAAATTTTAGAACAAAATGCCGTCGCTTCCGGGTTGCGATTGATTGGAGATGGATTCATTTTCCAACAAGATAATGATCCAAAGCATAGCTCAAAATTATGCAGGGGATATTTAGAAGAGAAAGAGGTCAAGGGGTTTTAAAAAACATGGTGTGGCCTCCTCAGAGCCCGGATCTCAATCCAATTGAACTTTTGTGGGAAGAAGTTAAAATTTATTTAAAATTTGGCCTAGTTATCCAATAAATACTTAATATGCGGGCACTCTTGCGCATATACCAAAGCTAAACAAAACCTCCGCCCCCTTCCCCGCTACCACACCCCATACTCTCCCGAATTTGCACCCCCGCCCGTCCTTTTCTTATCAAAGGTTATTAGGCCTCGGTAGCGGCGCTCGACAACTGTGTGCGACGCGCGCAGTGTCCACATTTTATAGATATTTCTTAAAAGTTTTCTTTGCAGATTACACAGATTTTATTCTTTTATTTTTTTATACGTTACGTCTGACCATAAATTATCATGTCTTAAGTATGTACAATGTTTAACCAGCCTCACTGTATTGTGACCGTGTACAAAATCACCTGGCAATCGACCCGCGAGCATTCTGGGAATACATGCGATCTAGGAAAGGCAGATTGTGCAAACAGAACTTAACAAATAACGGACGCATTTTGTCGGAACACGAGTGCGCCGCCAAGTTCGCTAGATTTTCACTCGGTATATAATAGAGCTGAGCGTGAAGTCGGCGCGGGCGGCGGTCGTGGCGGCAGAACCGACGAACGCGTGGGCGCACCTTGCGCGCCTGCGCCCCGTTGATGTGCGGTGCGCGCTCGCCCGCCTCACGCCCAAGCGCTCCGTAGGACTAGATGGTATAACACCATTTGTTTTTAGAGATTGTCATATGGCATTGGTGGAGCCTTTGTATTGTATTTAATGTTTGTATTGATACAGCTACGTTTCCTGAACGATGGATTGGCTGACTGAGGTCTGGCACCCAGTGACTACAGACCTGTTGCAATCTTGTGCACTCCAGCAAAGGTCTTCGAAACCGTCATTCACAGCCGTCTTTATGCGCAAATAAGTGCCCAGCTATGCGATGCGCAGCACGGGTTTCGCCCGGGGCATGGAACAACAGGCAACTTGATGCATCTGATATCGCAATTAGTTCCGTCTGTAGAAGCCGGCTTACAAGTGGATGTTGCGTACTTAGATTTTAGGAAGGCATTTGACACGTTCGACAACGACATCCTTTATCGAATTTAACGAAATTAGCCAACTTCGGGTGCACAGCACACACGCTATAATTTTTCGCCATCTATTTGCGAGATAGATGTCAATATGTAGACTGCGGCGTATATCTGTCTGAACCATGCCTAGTAGATCGGGTGTGAGCCAAGAGAGTAATTTGGGCCCTCTTCTTTTTTCTTGATGATAAATTACCTACCTACACTCATAAATAAATCTTATTATTTGCCGATGATTTGAAGTCGGTTATTGAAGTGAAGGAGGATACGGACTGCAATATACTCCAGTGTGATATTGATAGAGTTGCGAAATGGAGCCAAGAAAATAAACTATATTTTAATGTTAACAAATGTTCAGTGTTGTCGTTTAGCCGTGCACGCACCCCACGCCACCATCTCTACCACCTAGACGGGACACCGCTATAGCGTGTCAATGAGGTTAAAGATTTAGGAATTCATTTTACGGTCGATTTAAATTTTCGAAAACATGTTGCACAGCTTTGTAAAAAGGTATATCGAAATTTATAGTTTGTTTTACGTCAGGCTACCCAATTTACGAACATTAAGGCGTTGAAAGCGTTATTTGAGGCTCTCGTCAAAAGTCACCTGGAGTATAATGCAGTCATTTGGTCTCCATACGAAGCCACATACAAATCTATGTTAGAGCGGATACAAAATAAATTTATTAGATATTTATACTTAAAATTGTATTGCGTGTACCCGGGATATCCACTACTGTATCTTCTCTATTGACCTTAGGAATGGTAGGCTATCATAAACTAGAAGTACGTAGAGAAGCAGCTGTGGTCTGCTATTTATTTAAACCTATAAGAGGTAAAATACATAACCAAGCCATCCTGCAGGAGATTATTTTTTTTGTCCCAGATGAGTATAGGGGGTGACAGCGGCGATAGGCGTTGTTAGTGGTGCCGCGCGCGCGCACTAATCTCTTCCAGCACGCGCCGTTGACACGGCGGATTTTGTCGCGTTGTTTATTTTAGAACACTTTTATTACATAATTTTGAACTATAAACTACTATTATTGACTCTACTACAATTTAAGCTTTATTTAAATTAATTAAAACTATTAATATTTAAGTTTATACTTTTCTCCGACGTTTCGGTTGATTTACAGCAGCCATGATCACGGAGAGACTAAGATGATAGTTGTCTCAATGTTCTGAAGTATAGTTATTTCAAAGTACCCAAACAATGTAATTATTTGGGTTCCTATTTACGCAGAATGAGCTCAAGGTATCATAAAGTCTAGCTGTGTTTTGCTTCTTCGTGGGTTTGACTATTTTAATTACTGGATCCCTAGCTGGTGGTACATTCCAACCATCTTCTCTATTGAAATTAGGATGTTTTTTGATTTCAATAGCCTCGTGAAGCATCCTTGGTAGGAATCGGTGTTCTTTAGCGAGTACCTGTGGTTTGTCTAATTGTAGGTAATGGTTGGTCTCCTGTTGCACATGTTCACACACAGCAGACTTCAACGAGCATTGATGTTTAACATCAGCTATATGTTCTTTTATGCGGGTGCCTATGCTTCTCTTAGTTTGACCAATGTATGAGAGTCCATAGTCACAATCTGTATTGGTAATTGGCACTTGACAGATGGTAAAAATTTACTTATCTTCGTTGGCGGCTTGAAGTATGTGTTGATTTAAGCTCGCTTCAAGATGTAGCTAATCTTGTCAGTGACACCCTTTACATAAACATTTTGTCTGTCTGTTTGTTCTGGCTAATCTCTGAAACGGCTAGACCGATTTTGACAGGAATTTCATAGGCAGATAGCCAATGTTATAAATTCGGCTACTTTTGGATTCCGCGGAAAACAACTTTTTTGTTAAATTCCACAGCATAGAAATGTAACAGCTAGTCTCAACGAATATAAATGCGGACGTGAGTTAACTTGTTTGTTACGCTTTCACGCCTTAACTACTCGACCGATCATCATGAAATTTCGCATACACGTTGTCAAGTGAACAGAAGAGGACATAGGGTACCTTTCATCCAGAACAAACCACTGTTACTAACCTAACCTTAACTTCATTTATGCGAGTGAAGCCGCTAGCAAAAGGTAGTATTATTATAGTTGTCGTGTTTTGTGGTAGGTAAGGCTGTGGCTAATACATATGTTGCACTTTACCTGAAGTTACAAAATAATATTGACTCACGCCTAAAGCCTATATAGAGAGTTAATATTACTCATCATCATCATCATCATTATCATCATCAAAAAGGTAGGCAGACTGGTATTATACACAGGTTTCTAGCAAGTAATATTTAAGGGCTTGTTATATGACCAAGTCCCATTTTCTTTTTCCAATCATTTTCTTTTTGCAAAATCCGTGTTAGTTAAGGCGTAAAATTTTACTGTGGGAGAGCCACGCTTCGGCACAAATAGGCCGGCTCGACCGGAGTGATACCACGGCCTCACAGAAAACCGGCGTGATATAGCGTTTACATTGTGTTTCGTCAAGTGAGTGAGGGTACCGGAGGCCTAACCGTCCCCCTCCCCTTCTGGTGGGGGTAAGTTTAAAAGGAATGCAATGCACTTGTGTCTCCTCTGGTGGTGCGGGTGTCCATGAGCGGTGGTATCGCTAACCATCAGGCGATCCGTCTGCTCGTTTGCGTACCATAAAAAATCGTAACAAAAAAATAAAATTAAATATTTAAAAATCCCCCGACACAAAATTCATTTGATGCCCATATTGAGAGAGTTGTGAAAAAAATGTAATTCGCCATTTTGGGGTAGCGGCCATCTTGGATTTAAAATTTATCATAGTGTATAGTATTCTACTAGTCAAGCCCTTTCATTTGATACCCATATTGAGGGAGTTGTGAAAAATATGTAATCCGCCATTTTGTGGCAGCGGCTATCTTGGACTGATTTTCATCAAACATAACTGAAAACACTCCCAACTAAATCACCCTGAAAGAAAAAAACAAAATTAAAATCGGTTCATCCGTTCGGGAGCTACGATGCCACAGACAGACACACACACACAGACACGTCAAACTTATAACACCACGTCGTTTTTGCGTCGAGGGTTAAAAACAAACACATTCACATTTAAAAATAAGATTTTTTTTTTTAAATGACTTTTCCGCACCGGGTTTAACTCCAGTATCGCCGGGTACTTTACAAACATTCAAACAACGGACGCATAGAACATTCAGACTCGGACCAACCATTTGTGTATCACATCAATTTTTGTCTCGTGTGGATCAAACCCACTATACTCAGCGCAAACGTCCACTTAAACCACTACGCCATCGGTGCAGTCGTAAATTGCCAGTGCCAGTGGCTGTTCCATCCGGGAATCGAACCCGAGACCGCAAGATATCATCAAACATAGCCATATGCCGCGGCACCAACGTTATAAGAAAGAGGATCGATTGGCATCAAATAATATTTTTGGTCAAATATCATTTTTCTAAAATATTTTTCTAGTAGACATTTTGAGAAATGCCAGTGATTTGGAAATAAATATAATTCTGCGAAGTTTCGGTATTTTGTTTCGTCAAAGTGAATGTCTTCTTAGTCAATTAACTACAAATAATTCCTAGTAAATGACTAAAAAGAAGAAAATTTATAATATTATCATCATACTTTGGTTTCTAGACCACGTTATAGACAATATATATTTTCATGTATTTATTAATCTATACACAGGGTAAGTGATACGTAATAATTAAAAATAATTTCTTTCATAGGTAAGTAATTTATTTTATTATAAAACTTAATCAACTACATAGAACGTCAAATTAAAATTAATTAAATTACCATCTAAATTAAAACTATCTAAACATATGTTAATTAAAAATTAATTATGAATAAAACGCTGTTTTAAAGCTTTCAGCTGAAAAGCAACCCTGTGGTTTCTTATAGGTAATATATTATGTTATTTGAAACGTTTCATCGGAATATACGAACCGCATGTGTAGCTTAAATTACGCTCGCCGAATAACACTTGTTCAGTTAATTTTAAAAGATAACTTCCGCACTATGTATTATTCCCATGTCGCGGGGAACTTCACAAATATTCAAACGACAGACACAAACCAAACCCAGAGTCGAAGCAACTATCTGGGATTCACAGATTTTTTGTCCCGGGTGTATCAAATCCACGATACTCGGCGCAATACCAATGGTGAGGTGGCTACTTAAAACATAATGCTCTCCGTGTAGTTAAATGCATTGACATTGCGTCATACATGTTTATCCAACGCTTGATGATATTACCTTTGCCGCGTTGAGCGTATTCATTTTGAGTGTACCTACGTTTCTTGATCCACCTATGAAAGTGTAGACGTGTTATATATAAAAATATATTTAAGCCCAACGACAAGAAGTACCGCGCTATGCAGAAAATATAGAAAAAGTCAAGTGAAGACATGATTGTAGTAATATAGCCAAGGAAAGTGTTTAAAATATTAGTTTCTAATAAAGCCATTATTTCAATTTCGCTTTACAGATACTTTCTTTATAATAGTAGATACTCTACAAGTTGTAGCTAAATTGCTCTGAAGTATGTAATCAATTTCAGTCAACTCTTCACAATTGTCAGGTATGTTGTTCCCTTCGATACAGACGTTAACCAAACCTCTAGGGCTCCTTCTAGATTCATCTTGCTCACATATGACTTCATACAAATTTTTGACACTAAAATAACTTAGGTTGTTGTACGCAAGGTTCAAGTAACACAGAGTGTTGTTGCCAAGACAGTACATGACTCCGTCTCTAGTTGTCGTGTTATCTGGCCTGAAGGGATCTTCGATTGGCCCAAGCAAAGCTTTGGCTTTAGTTTCAGCTCTCTCCATCAAAATTGCTTCAAAATTTGGGTCACTTGCTAGTAAGTTACTTAACGAGCCGTCTTTATTGTGTAATTTTGATTTCTTACACGAAGCTGGTGATACCTTCATTGATTTTTTATTAATAGTGATTTTCTTATCAGTTTCAGTAGTATGTAAGTCTTTAAAAATTGTATTTACCAATTCCTGTTTCTCTTTTAAGTAAGCAATGTATCTAGCTTTCTTTTCCGTTATTTCATTGTGATTCAAAGGAAATGCCTTTAAACTATTTAGAATGCTAGCTGCTCCTGTATCCGTAATCATGTTACCAGCTATATTTAGATATGACAGTTTTCTGTTAGATCTCAGTGCATTACCCAGGGATGTTGCACCCACGTCTGTGATTGTATTGGAAGTTAAGTTTAGTATAGATAGAGAAGATGTCAGTAGCTTAGAAGCAATGGCTTTCACTGCTTTGTCGTCGATCTTGCATCTAGCTAATGATAGATACATTAAAGAGTTATTCTTTTCCAGCAATAAATGGTAATTTGCTTGTAGGACCGCAGTGTTATCAAGAATTAATTCAGTGATTTTAGCTAGAGAAGCGATCTTGAAAAGTTCGTGCATTGCACCGTATCTCAAGCCTCTGTTAATATGTATTGATGTTAAATGTGGATGAAATGGTAAAACAAGTAATATTACTTTCAGAAGAGTTCTTGGTACGATATCGTTTCTTAGGAACTTAAGCTGGACTAGGCGTTCATTATTGTTGTAAATTGTCTCAATATGTACGACTGTATCGCTTTGCTCAACTTCCAATACTGTTGTATCTTTGTTCACTTTTTCATTTGTATCGACATCTGTTGCATCTTCTTTAATTTTACCTGATTTACGTCCTTTTTTATCAGTGGCAAAGGGGCTGGTGTATGGTCCTAAAAAAAATATTATACCTACTGATTATACATCATCGCTTTTCCAAAGAAGTCTCGTGCTTCAGTATAATGAAGTAAAAGCCTATTAGGAGACCGTGGGACTGCCACGCAGAGGTCTCAAGTTTGATCTTAAGGTACACACCTCTATCTTTTCGAAGTTATGTGCGTATTAAATAGTTTATTAACGCTCGCTTTAAAAGGTGAAGAAAACATCATGGGGATACCTGCATGACAGAGAGTTTTCCATAATGTTCTCAAAGGAGTGTAAAGTCTGTCAACTGGGCCAACATAGTGGGCTATAGCTTAAACGTCCGTGCCCGACAGTGGGACAGTTTATATGAAGGACTAATATTTTATTTTTATTCTATTGGCTTTTGATATGTCCTACTGCTAAGCAAAAGCTTCTACCTTGGACTTACAAATGACTTTGTTGGTGGATATCCCCTGCCCGTTCCATTCCAAGGCATCCAGGTCACCCCGCTATCTCCGTTTAGGTCTGCCCCGTTGCTCGCCGGCGACTATCTTTTGGCACCCAAGGTGATAGGCGACGATTGAGGTACCTCTATGGTCTATGGGTGCATCGGTAGACATGACCGGGCCCAGTCCTACTTCAGCCTGGCGGATTTCACAACTTCACCAGAGCCTCAAGTCTGCTATTATAATAGTGTCAGAATGGTCTATCATTGATTTCATAATTGTTGATTTTGACAAGTTTGGTAATCTACTAATATAATGGCGTCATTATGACTTTCCAACGGTCAACCACTGACACTCCATTGAAAAAATGGCATAGAACGGTCATCTCGTTCATAATGACAAATGAATGACTGATGATCTGCTAACATTTTGACAGTTCCGTTGATCAGTGGCCTACCACTATAACGTCATTGTGCAGTCATTGCTTTTAATTCGTTGCAAGACAGTTTGTTGGCAGAATATTAGTCATTGTCTTCTCGGTTGTCAAAAAGTGTTTGCTATCTATCGTGTTTGTGAAAAAATATTGAATGCAGACAATGTATTCACTACGAGCCAACATTCTCCAGCTAGCCAACGCAGTGGATGCTAGAGAAACAAGATGAGCGGAATGCAGAAGACGTCATCGAACCCGTCACTTGACGAGAATTATTACGAACCGTTTTATTGATATTCCCGAGGCGGAATTTGTAAAAACGTTTCGCCTTGGAAAGAACTCAGTAAGGGGGTTAATAGAAGAACTCATTTCCCTTATGACCAGACCGCGTCGAAATTATAGCGTATCGGCAGAAATTAAGGTGACAAAACTGAATTTAATATAGATTCGGTCTTACTTGTTAGGAGGAGCTAACATACACACTTACATAGACTAGAAAATAAATATATATAAATATATTTACTTTAATATTTGCATGCGATATTTATATTAGTAATTGGTTTTCTAACGAACTTTAAAATTTGTAAAAATGTGCATGGTACACGACAGTATAGTCATGCCTGATTATTACTTCAGGCTAGAAAATATTGCTAACGAAAAATCGATGTAAAAGACTTCAAGCTACTGCTTGTTTTTGGGATATGGCGTGAGTCTGAATGTATGTACTTTTAAATTATTTTAAAGTCTTACAAGACAATATATCACAACTATTTTATTATTATTTTTATAACAAATTGGACTAAGATCAGGCTTGACTTGAGATCAAAAAGCTCCCACCGGTTTTACTGAGATTACCAGTATTGAGTCTAATTGATTGATTCTGATGATTCTTTCTACTTCTTCTTTTATTATATTCTACTTGATTCTTATTTTAAACGGCAAGACTGGTCACTTAAAATTAAAGTAAGATTTATTATTCTATAGCTATAAACACGAAATAGGTTGATTTATGTTCAATTTTTTATTGCAGATTCTAATAGCACTTGCATTTTATGCATCAGAGTCTTACCAAAATTTTATTGGACAGAGTGCCATCCATTATGTTTCCGAAATAACTGTTTCACGATCATTTAATGAAGTAACAGAAGCATTAAATAAAATATATCACAAATATATTAAATGGCCTTCACAATGTGATGAAAGGAATATTAGAAAGGCTAAGTATATATGTAGTATGTAAGATGCCCCAAGACACACTTAAATTGCAACAGTAAAGTAAAGTAGGATACGACACGGGTCGTATACCGAGCATACAAATCAAAAACCCAACCAACCCACTGATAAATGTCCCTATGGTGACAGATGGTAGTGTAAAGGGAGACAAAAAAAAGTGAAAAATTATATATACTCTTGATTGTTTTGTTTGTATTGCCTGTTTACCTAAGCAGAGTTATTTATTTACTAAAAAACTTTTCAGGTTCTATCAGAAATTAGAATTTCCTGGTGTCCTGGGTTGTATAGATGGCACACATGTAGCAATATTAAGGCCACACATACACGAGGAACGGTATTATAATAGAAAGAGCTTCCATTCCCTTAATGTTATGATAGTAAGTATTGGGTAAGAAATGTCTACCTACTGCCCAATTTTTTACTAATCAACAATTAGCACCAGTTTGGTAAACAATTACGAGCCCCAATGCAAAAATGTTCGTCTAGTCACACATTATGAAGAACACATTTTTCTTTTTAACTTTCTTCGTTCCTAGAAAGACACTAGCAGTAAACAATTTATTTAATAAAATACTCCATATAAATAACGTTATTTTGGTACTATTGAAAAAAATAATCCTTTTTTAAAATTATGTATCTTAGTTAAATTACTGTTTAAATGGTCACGCAAAATAATTCGTCTAGTGCTTAATTGATGCAAAATAGTTCGTCTATGCCTAATGTTAATATACTTTTTTAATTGTTACACCAAAATTTAAAAATAAATTATCTTAAAAATAGAATTCAATTGTTTTTAAGATGTCAAAGGCTATAAAAAGGCGTGTTCCAAGTATTTTTTCATTATTTTCGCTAATCATTTTGAGCAATATGGGTCGTGGAAAACCTATCGCGGTAGAAGTTCGAAAAATTATTATTTCAAGCAGTGATAATGGGAAATCTGCATACCAAATCGCCAAAGACTTATTATTACCAAGATCAACTGTCCAGTCAATAATCCAGCATAGCAAAAATAACGGCACAGTTTCGTGTTTGAAGAGATCAGGCCGACCTCGTATTACGAGTGAAGCTGACAACTGTGTTTTAAAGAAAATTATAAAGAAAAACCGTCGTGCTCGTGCAGGAGAGCTTACCGTACATTGGCGTGATATGATTAAAAAAGATGTCTCGGTCGATACTTGTAAAAGAGTCCTGAAGAGAATGGGTTACGGCTTTTACACGGCTAAAGAGAAACCCTTACTCACATTACTTCAGAAAAAGAAAAGGTTAAAATTCGCTCGTGATCACTTAAACTGGACTGCTGACCAGTGGCGTCAAATAATATGGAGTTAGTTAAAAAAAGTTATCCGAAATAAAGATGAAGCATTTCACCAAGACTGTATCAAGAGAAAAGTGAAGTTCCCTGCGTCTGTAATGATATGGGGCTGCATGTCAGCACAAGGTGTGGGTCGCCTGCAATTTGTAGATGAGACTGTTAATGCACTATTTTGAAACATCAAAATGCCTATGTTTTTCAACAGGATGGTGCTTCCTGTCATACTGCAAGGACAACAAAGGCTTGGTTCACCTCTAAACAAATACCTACAATGGAGTGGCCGTCAAACAGTCCAGATTTGTCTCCTATTGAGACAATGTGGTGGAAAATTAAGAAGATGTTGCGAAAAAATCCATCAAGGTCAAAAAAAGATTTAAAGGAGAAAATTAAGACTGTTTGGGATTCAACAACTGCAGAAGAATGTGAACAGTTAGTAGCGACCATGCCACTTAGGAGTAAACCCGTTATTGATAGTAAAGGAGATACAACCAAGTGGTAGACGAACTATTTTGCGTGTTCAACTGCGATAGCCGAACTGTTATGAGTTATAATTGATGGAAGAATTCATATTTTTTTGTAACGACAAAATATTTTATTTGAGTACTTCACAGTAAATAAACTTAATTTAATTTACTAATTTCATTTTTATTTGTTAGGCTCATTAAACCGACATTACTTATCTACATTACACTTACAATACATGGTTACATTCAATTTTCTTAGTAGACGAACATTTTTGCATTGGGGCTCGTATACATACAGGTTTCTCTAGTAAATAAGGATAATTTAAATATACAACAAACAAAAATATAATGAAAACACTTGTCGGCGCATCTGCTACTCGACACGTCAGCTGTCACTAACGTTAACATTGACGTCTGTCATAAACGTCATTTTCCATAGCGAACACCGAGCACTGGTGAGGCAGCCATCTTTTATAATTGACACTTATCGTTTGACGGTCGTGTAATGCGCACGAAAACTGAAGTTAATTATTTAGGATACGTCATACGGGCAGGAGAGCTAAGACCTAACCCTGGCTAAATTGAAGCCCTTTTAGAGGTCCCATTTCCTAAAACGGCAAGACAAGTAAGGCAATTTCTAGGAGGAGGAGCATTCGGAAGTACATAAGAAAATTGTTAAGATTCTGTCTTCTAAACCTGTACTGACGATCTTGAATCCCGCCAAACCCGTAGAGCTCCACACCGATGCCAGCTCCGACGGTTACGGTGCCGTATTAATTCAAAGAGAACAGAATATACCTCATGTCATAGCGTATTTCAGTCGTCGAACTACCGAGGTAGAGTCCAGGTACCACTCGTATGAATTAGAAACCCTAGCAGTGGTACGAGCATCCCCTTTCTCTACGACTATCCCAGTTTATGATATAGCGTTCCTCTACACCAATCGTTAGGTTATATTAGAGGAGCCGCTGTACCTTCCAGCGCCCGAGAGCACCTTCCGGGACCAGTTATAGACAGGTCTTGTCCCCAAATCTCGACTCTCCACCCTAACCTCAGAGATCCGGTTCTTGTAAGCGAGCTACCTCGTGCCCAAGTGACACTACCTATTCTCCAGATAGGTACCGGAGCAATAAAGCCGTTCACCACCCGCAACTGAGGGAGTTGCTAACGAAAACCTTGCTGAAGCCGACGGAGAAGCCGCCTCCCATATCTCCAGTATGGTACCGGAGCTGTGTAAGGCACGCTCACTTGCCGACATACATCCGTACGCCTACCCAAATAGGCCTACAAGCCGGGTGTGGCCCGAATCACTCCAGCTATGACTCTTACTTGCTGAGCAGGCAAGCGCCCGAGATGCGTTGCGGCAGTGAAACCACACTGCCACTTCGCTAAAGGCAACTCCGTGCCTCATGCGACCGACTGATTCGCACTGGCCGCGCCTGAGTTCGACGCTCGAACGCAACGTGCTTGCCGAGCTAACGAACATGTCGTTCTCAGCGGCCAACTACATACCCCTGCGAGTCCAACACCAATGTCAGGCACCGCGCACTCTAGTCAGCGGTCGATAGAACACGCCTTTCGAGGCGCAGTGGGCTTCCTGACCCCGCAGTACCCTGGTCCAAAGGGGGAGACCCGTAGTTCTCCCCCCGAAACCCTATCTACTCGGGTCCTGTAGATAGGGTTTCGGTATATGGTACGAGCAGTCGAAAATTTCCGCCACTATCTTTATGGCCAACATTTCACAGTCTACACCGACTGCAATTCCTTGAAAGCTTCTAAAGCTAAGACCGATTTATCACCTCGTGTTCACAGATGGTGGGCGTTCCTCCAAGCTTACGATTTCGATATCATTTATAAAGAGGGACGCCACATGGCGCTTGCTGACTTTTTATCGAGAAAACCTTTGCCTTCCTCGTCAAGTATAGAAGGACCTAGCACGACCTCGCTTCATTCGAACCTCATAGACTCTCGTAAATCCATAAAATTTGTAGAATTACACAATAGTTGGATTCAGGTAGAGCAAAAACGTGACCAGGAAATTCAGAACCTCATAAGTCAGCTTGAGAAAGGTGAACTATCAGGAGCAGTCGCTAATACCTACGATGTTCGAGATGGTATCCTCTATCGCAAAGTAGAAAGGAACAAGGTAAGCAGCTGGCTCCTCATAGTTCCACGCTCTTTGATATGGACGCTTATAAACCTTGTACATACTGAGATCAAACATCTAGGCCATGAAAAAACTCTCAACAAATTATACGAGCAATACTGGTTTCCACAAATGTCAAAGAACGTACACAAAATCATCGACTCATGCATAGTGTGCAAGGCTTCCAAAGGCATCTCAGGGGCACAATAGGTAAAATTGTATCATATCCCTAAAGCTGCAGTACCATGGCATACCATTCACATCGATATCACTGGTAAACTCAGCGGGAAGAGCGATAGGAAAGAATATGCATCTGTCATAACAGATGCTTTTACAAAATACGTCCTCCTAGAATATACCCAATCACTAGATGCAGCTTGTGCAGTGATAGCCCTTAAAAAAGCCGTGTGTCTTTTTGGTTCCCCTAAGAAAATAATAGCGGATCAGGGCAGATGTTTTATTAGAGCAGAATTTAAAGAGTTTTGTACAGATCATAACATAGAGCTACATCTTATAGCAACTGGCTCTGCTAGAGCCAACGGTCAAGTAGAAAGGGTAATGCGCACTTTGAAAAGCTTACTAACTATTATCGAAAATGACACCCATATGGTTTGGAGAGATGAGTTAGATGAAGTACAATTAGCGCTAAATAGCACCAGATCTCTAGGGTCACACGTTTCACACCAACAGAACTTATGTTTGGAATACACGCACAGTCCTTAGGAATGTCCCAAATAGCTTCTAATGTAACCCCTTCGCGAGCTGATCTGGACATCATAAGAAGTCAAGCATCAGCAAATATTCTTAAGGCGACCAGCTCACAAGAACAACTTTTTAATAGGGGTAAGGCTACGATAAAACCATTTGGGCTGGGCGATTATGTCTTTATTAAGTGAAGCGAGCGTAATCAGACAAAGTTGGCTAAAAAGTTTAAGGGACTATTTGTCATAACGAAAGTCTTAAGGCGCGGTCAAACAGCCGGCGTGAGCGGGGCGTGCGCGTGTCCCGCTTGTGTTGTAATGTACCGAATTGTATGGAGCGTTCACACAGCCGGCGGCAGCGGGGCGGGAGCGCGCTGCCGCCGGCTGGTGTCAAGCTTCGCTTTGTTGACGCATGCGTGATACGAACTACATTATATATAAAACCGCGGTCACAGGCATAGAAATCTGTACGCGTCTCGATGTCCGTTACGACACCCAGCGACGACTTTCTACTAGGCTATCGGCACATAGTTTTTTCTAGAGCAATTAAAATAAAGATGAGATTTATTTTCCATATAATAGGCACGAGCAATATGTTATCACTATTGCACAAGGCTATTGCAACTAATCGGAAGTTTCTATGACCAGTTACCATAAGGCGCGCCATATGCTTGCTGGCCATCATAGTAGCTAGCCAAATAACAGTGAGTTTATATTTCATAGAAACACCCAGACCAAGACAAATATCCATGTTCATGCACACAAATGTTTGACTTGTGCGGGAATCGAACCCGCGACCTCAGGTGTAGCCGTCGGTTACACTAACCACTACGCCATCCAGGCCGAATTAATTGAGTGGAGTATTATTATACTCTTTTATAATATTAATTTAATTCTTCATTTCAATATTTTTCTAACGTGGTAATAAATTCTTTGTTATTATATTATATGTTTCTTATATTATTTATGTTTTGCGAGATCTATAATATGCCATGAAATTTATTTCCAACGTTAATTGGATATACCTACTAATATTTTAAAGCCATAACAAGTACTCTGTAGTATACAAACCATAGAATATTTACATAGATAAATATATTTTTCTTTATTGAAATTGTCATTCAGAATACGTCACATTGATGTCAAAAAAATATGAATATAATAATATGTCAAATATAATATAATATATATATATATAAATATGTCGCTCTATAGATGGAGCGTTTCGGTTACGCGCCTGGAATTCAAAGGGGCAAATAGTTGGCATGTCACAATGTCAGAAAAATATAAAGAACTATTTTCTTATTTATTGCTAAACAGTCCTGAGGATGTAAGGCATCCAAGGCGTGGAGGCGAACACAGTTCGATGCATATTTTTGCTTAAATGTCGAGTTGGAGTACCATTTTGTAATTATTTTATTATTCTAAATACCATGTCTGGTTTGTTAATATAAACTATATTGTATTAGGTTCTTACAAAGATGTATCAAGCCTTTTGTGTTAATTAAACTGTTATATTTAGAGTTAGCTTACTTTTTATTTGAAATATTATTATTAAAATGTCTTAGCTCAGACAAATTGCCAGCCTTTCTCTTGAACCAATAGCGTTTTCAATTTATGTCAAGTTTCTTTATTTTTGCTTCTATTAAGTCATGTATATGCTCAAAACAATGTTTAGACATCCTAAAATAGGCATAAAATGTATCCTCATGTGTTTGTAACTCTTGACAGCACATGATATTCTCCATACACATGACGGCGTATGATATTCAGCGTATGATATTCTCCATACACATGACGTGATTGATTCAAATCGTGAACCCATAGCCAATTGCGCTTTTTAACGTTAGCTATTGCAAACATAGGCAGAGCTGCGTCCATGTCGAAATCGCTCTAGGTATCGCTACTAGGCTTTCTATCGCCGTCCTTTTTCACGCTCATTTAGGCTCTCGCACTGTGATAATTATGTAATTGTGGACTAAAAGTCTTTCCTTTTTGAGTAGGTCAGCGCGACGTGTACACACTTCGATGACTGTGGCAGCGGCTTTATATTATAGTATTCTAGCTCGTACTGCGCATGCGTTGTACCACGCCGAGCATGGCGTGCGCGGGGCGGGAGTGACGTCACCAAAACGCGGCCCGCCGCGTTTCACGCGTGTGCATTCAATAAATATAAAGCTAGTAACCCACAGCGACCGCGACTACTGAAATAATATCTTTAATGATAATATTATGTAATGAAGTCCGAAATAGAAATACAGATAAAATAGAGTTTATTGATCAAATTTTAATTTAAATATGAAATGAAATGTTTGACAACTCTGTTTAAAGATTAGTAATTTTAATATATTCATAAATATGTTTGTTAAATTTTGCTCATCATCTCATCTTGTCTGGAACGGGAATATGTTCGGTTTATTAACCTCATAAGTTACCGCGTCAGCGCATTACAATGCACGTACATTTATTTGTTTGAATTATTCTCTTTTCAATAAGTCATTAGCAAGATAAACCCGTGAATCAAGAAAGTAAATATATTCAAAATCATCAAGGATTTTTCATTTAACAAGATAATTATATCAGGTTTGTCGTTCGGCAACAACAAGGCAACCGCACGACACACTTATTCTATGAGTGTAAATATCTAATACATATATATAAATGTATGGCTGTACGCCATATTGGTTCAAATGGGTTATCTGGACACTCACATACCTAACTTTTGCATCCCTGTTCCTTTGTTCCATAAATACATTGTAGTCCAATAATACCAGAGTATAAAATAAGTAAATTTACTGATATTCACATAGTTGTGAATGATGATAATGGGGAAAAACAGGAAGCATTAAAAATAATACTTCTTTTTAATTCATGATACTGCTATATGACCGACAGTATATAATACGACCCTCACACATTAATGTTACATGCTATGTTTCATACAGAATAAAAATATACATTTCATACTTATATATATTTTATGGAGGTAATATATGTTTATTTGTGTATAAATCTCATAGTAGTAATTAATGAAAAATGTCATATAAGATGTTATTATTTTCAATTGACACGGTATATTATTTTTATTTCATACTATTTTCAAACGGCTTGTAGCGATAAATACAGGTCGATCTCGACGACCGTGGGTTGAAAGCTTTATAGCACGCATGCGAAATACGCGCGCCGACCGCACGCTCGCACCGCGCCGCGCTGCGCCTAGCACGCCCGGGTCACACTATGATGATTGGTCGGAGGGGCCTAGCACGCCCGGGCCACGCTTTGATAGTTGGTCGAAAGGGCCTAGCACGCCCGGGTCACACTATGATGATTGGTCGGAGGGGCCTAGCACGCCCGGGCCACGAGATAGTAGATGGTTGAAGGGGCCTAGCACGCCCGGACCACGCTACGAGAGGAGGTCGAAGGGATCTAGCACGCCCGGACCATAGTTGAGTGACTGGGTGAAGAGGCCTAGCACGCCCGACCCAAGTTATTTTACAATGCCAACGAATTTCAGTCTGGTCAGGAAGGACCGAGCGTATGTTAAAGTGTATCTTTATCTTTTGTTACAGGTCAAGAGGAATGACGTCCCAATCTGTAGATGCACGACACCATGCGCACGAGGTCGTGCGATTATCAGGAATGGCCGTGTCGGCGCATCTGCTACTTGACAAGTCAGCTGTCACTAACGTTAACTTTGACGTCTGTCATAAACGTCATTTTCCATAGCGAACACCGAACACTGGTGAGGCGGCCATCTTTTATAATTGACACTTATCGTTTGACGGTCGTGTAATGCGCACGCAGCCACGTGCTCGGTGGACGTTACATTTCAATCCAAATTAATCTTAATGATCTGTGATTGTTCGATAAGACTTTTGATTGTGTTAGCAAGAATAATAAGTGGATTAATTATTACAACGGTTATTTTATTAAAATATCGTCTTGCTACCCGACAATCTACGCCTACTAGATAATGTCTCATATTTCCGATATAAGCCACAAGATTTTACACTCAAATGAAAATAAATAACAAAATACCGGCCAATACAAATAAAAACAGATAAACGTCAGTAAGCAGTAATGTCACATTTGACTTTGACAGTTAAACAGATAAAATATTATTGAGTTGTATTGTTTCACATTAATCCACGTTACAGATAAATTTAATGTTCTTTGCTATTTACGAACTTCTTACTACTTCAGATTGCTTTTAACACTAATAAATATAATATGTAAAATATATATAAAAGAAATCTGGCATGAATAAATGTTCAAATTTAGTAGTAGTTTTTCGATAATCATTTCTACTAACGGGTTTTATAATAATGGAAATACGACATGTCATTCTACCACAATCCTATTACGAGACCATTGACCAACCAATGATCGACCATTATGAATTTAGCAGATTACGAACTTTTAGCAAAATGAGAATGGGATTGCAGTTACATACGTCGTGTCGGAATGACGAATTTATAAAAATAGCAGACTTGGGCCCCAGCTAGCGTGTTTTGAAGCGCAGAGTAGTGTTTCGGATATTATTATATAACCGAAACACTACGGTATCTCTATTTAATTATAATAGTTGAGCCTCTCTCAGCTAGAGACGCAGAGACCAACCTCGTCACATAGAGAATCTCAAATCATGTCAGTTAGTGTCCTTAGGTCGTATCAGGCCGACTCTAATGTTGTCAACTCACAACGTATGATAACTTATCAATGCAAGACTTACCTTGATCAATTCTTGTTATTTGAATAGTCTCTTCAATTTGGTATTGACAACAAGCCCAGGGCAAAAAGGCGTCAAAGTCTGTTGGTGATGGTTTATTGTTATTTTCTTCGCTTTCTTCGTAGTCACTTGGCGGATCCATTACTCTAGAAAATATTATATTCTACGGGTACTGTGAGATGAATATTCTTATAAAATATTTTGGAAAAGTAGATGACAATAATTGTCTTTAGTGATGACAGTGTGTGTTTCTTGTTTTTGAAAAAGATGTAGAATAAATAGTAAATAAGGTTTTATTTGCTGGAACGATAAAATGTATGTGGGACTATGGCTTGGCACTCTCACTCTCTTCACGTTTCATTTGCAATTTCGAATCATGGTATTTAATAAATACTTAGTACATAAGTACTTATTAATACCATGAATCTCACACACTCTATGTATAATATTCAATAATATAATATTGTACCACATACACACAACACCATCTAGCCCAAACTAAGCAGAGCTTGTACTATGGGTACTAGACAATGGATAAACATACATATATACTTTTTTTTTTGTAAATACATACATATTATACATAGAAACATCCAGACCAAGACAAACATCCATGTTCATGGACACAAATGTTTGACATGTGCGGGAATCGAACCCGCGACCTTGGGCATGGCAGTCGGTTACACTAACCACTACGCCAGTCAGTGTGTAGGTCTGTACTGACGTGTATATATTTTTCATATAGCACAATTTCTTGGCATTCGGTTCCAGCAACGTCTATATATAATAATAATAATGAGTTGGCGTGTCACCGTCTTCCCACTGCTTTGATGCTATTAGATTATTCAGGGCAGACGCCGTTTTTCATCCATAGTTAGCAATATACCGGTCCACCATACCTATAGCCCATTCATTAGAATCCATACGTAGCAATAGTCCTACGCCTGCTGCGGCTAGTGCCGCTGTAGGTGTTCCATCCCACCTTTGATTAAAACTCTCGAAGGGCCTCTTCACGTTGGACCTATGTCTCCGTGTAAGCCTCCCAAAGGGCCAGGTATTTTCTAATATAATATGTTAGAAAGTACCTGTGATAAGAGAAACATATAAATAATATTAATATTTTATTTATATGTACAATGTTATCAATAAAAGGTACTGGGAGAATGGTTTCCAAGCTAGGTAAAAAACAGGCTTCCATACCACGGAAAATTAAAAAAAATGCGTATTTATGTTCAAGATTTTGTTTAGTCTATTATACAAGTTTATACATACCGGTTATTAATAAAAGTATTTAAAGCAATAAATATTTTTTATTTTTTATGTATTTTTTTTTTATAAGGGTTTTTGTCCACATGGACATGCCAACCCTATTGTACCTTATAACATAACTAACACAAAATTAAAATAGGACTATTTATGCAGCTAATCTATAAATTATTGTTACATAAGAGCAGCCAAAGAACACAGACTTTTTGCTACATCAGTCTTTGGATATGATAGGATAGACTGGATTAAGCCCACATCTAATTTGTTTAATGCAAATTTCCTTATCAGTTCTTCCCTTTTACTAGTGTTTCTGACACATTCTAATAATAAATGTTGCACATCCTCTATTTTATTGCAGACATTACAGTTGGGTGAATCCACTTATTTCATCAGAAATGCGAATTTTGCGGAAGGGAAGTGTCCTGATCGTAACCTTAATGCTAATTTAACATAATTTCTACTTAGGTTACTATCGTCGAACCAAGGGGTAAGAGAGGGCTGACTTTGAATGCTCTTGTACCAAATGCCCTTTGTTTCAGATATATTATTGAAGTATTTTTTCCAATAATTATGGCATCTCATTTTAAACTTAGGAACTAAATCTGAAAAGTCCGGGCGAAACTCTATTTCCGTACCTGTTAATGCTGCTAATTTTGAAACGTGATCAGCCATTTCATTACCTCTGACACCGATATGTGCTGGAACTCATTGCAACTTGAACGCAATACTATTTTTATTAAAGTTATAAATCATATTTATAATATCGTAGGCTGCATGTGGCTCGATGCACCTATGATACCAGAGGCGCATCGAGCCACATGCTGCAAAGCACTTTTACTATCGGAAAATATTACAAATTTATTCAACCCTTGCCCAGCAGCGTATGACATAGCTTGCAAGATTGCAATTAATTCCAGCGACATTATTGACACAAAACTACTTACTTTAAAACCGAGTTTAAAATTTAAATTTTGACAAAAGAATCCAGCCCCTTGTCCTTGTGCGCTCTTTAAACCATCTGTAAATATTTTTTGCCAGCCGTTGTATTTTGTATTAATTTCCGCAGTAACATTGTATAATAAAGTAAAGGGTACGATAGCGTTTTTGTTATTCTTTACGCATTCAAGGTCAGAATGAATATTTTCTTGTAAGTCAATGGCTGACATATAGATATCTAGGCTAAACATTTTAAGAACATCTGATGAAGCGATCTCTAATTCCCTTATATCATTAAACAATTTTGGCAACAAAGGCTTGTTTTTGTTGTTCCAATATCTGATTTGGCAAAGAGCTTCCAAATCTGCTATAAGATCAACAGTTGCATTATCAGACCAGGATACACTTTTCATAATAAACTTATACGCTAGGAAATGTCTTCTTAAAAATAAAGGCACAATGTTTAAGTCAGACTCCATCACATGGATTGGGGTACTTTTTATGAATCCTCCCACTACCCTAAGCGCTTGATTTTGAATCTTATAGCAATAAATAATGCAATCATTAATTATATTTTGATACGAGAAAAATATCTCAACTTTTCCAAGTGACCGCAGACTTTTTTTCACATGTGTATGTATGTATGTATGTACAAAGGAAAGCTATCCTAGACATTTATGTATATTTCCATCTAAGCTATACGGTGAAGCGGAGCGGCTTACTGGTGTGAGGAAGATGCACTGTACTGGAGTGAGCTATACGTCTACCGAATCTGTTCCGTACTTTACATATACACCTCTCTTCAGCTAATATGTAACAAAATCACTTTATTGTACCAGAGCTAACTTGACTAAGCTAATGAGTATTAACAATACTAGAGATGTCTATACATCTCTCGCGTAAATTTGTCGTCCCTGTCGCGGTCAAGTGCCTTGTGTACAAGGCCTCAGATTCAGATCCTGACTTGGGCCAATAGAGTTTTGTCAAAAAATACGTCGGGAGACAAGAACCCATACTAAGTAAAGTTGACTTAATAGGACTGATGTTGAGTTATAGGACGAGGGTGAAGCCTTGTAGGGCATATATCTCTTGTTTCTTTTTGTTCACACCTGTACTTATAGTCATAACACGAAATGGTCAAAAACAGAAGTGGGCATTACTAGAACCGGGCGTAATAAGAAGTGGTCATAAACAGAATTAGTCATATCCAGAAGAGGACGTTACAAGAAGTTGTCACAGACCGCCTAAAGGTATCCAGCGGCAACAGTACTTAAAATAGATACCATCTAGTCTCGCTCAACCCATTTTTCGTCCATCACCGATAGAACAGATGCAAGAAAGTAAAGTATGTTCTTCTGTCACCCTGGGAATAGTTCCAAATAGGAATTATTTTAATTACTGCGGTACTGTAGTAATTTTTGGACAAATAGATGGATTGTGGCGGCTTATTATCGGGTAACGGACCCAGAGGCAACGGCAACAACAATGTTGACCCTGTGCATGTAATAATGAGTATTTAGGTAACATTAAAACAATTTAATTTGCACTAAACTTTTTATTATTAAACCAATGCATCACCTATCAATAATTATGGGATAAAATTACTTTAAAAATAATTAAATTAATATCTAAATAAAACTATTAAATATTAACATTTGCTATTTCTAATGAAATAAAACTATGTATTAAAATACGATCTTAAATATAAAACAAATAATTAAATTTCAAAATTAGCATAGGATTGAGACCTAATATATAAAACATATTATATATTAATTAAGTTTCTTTTCTATTGAAACAGATGGTACGAAGAGTAAAGAAGATTGTTAACTTATTAAAATTGTGCAAACTTATAATACTGAAAAGCTACTTAAAACTGCTCACCTTCCACGAAAATAAAGAGATGGTACCAAATTTTTATGGTGATTATATCCGAGATACTCGCCTAACAAATATCAGATTACTGGATTCAGTGTTGTAGGAGTAGAATACAGTATCTAATATGTAGGCCATGTGAGCTCATGAGGATCGGAAAATACATAGTGTTAGTTAGGATGCTTCTAAAGTTATTTTATTTACGTTAAGTTGATGTTTACAATTTCATTATTTCATTCGCTTACTAGATCTCTTCTTCATGGCGGTGGATACCTTCCGAGTCGTAGCCAATCCACATTCGAGTATGTAATCAATTTTAGTCAACTCCGAACAGTTTTCGGGCAAGTTGTTACCCTCAATACAGACATTAATCAAACCGCTAGGGCTCCTTCTCGAAACATCTTGAGCACATAAAACATCGTACAATTTTTTGAGACTGAAATAACTTAAGTTATTGTATGCAAGGTTTAGGTAACACAAAGCATTGTTGCCGAGGCAATACTTAATTCCGTCTCTAACGACAGTATTCTCTTGACTGAATGGGTTCTGCAACGGTTTTAATGAACATTTGGCCACATCTTCCACCTTTGTCGAGCTAATTGGCAAATTATTTGATACATTATCATGCCCTTTTTGTTTTTTCGGCATTGATGTTTGGTTCGGTTTTATTAGTTTCCTTTTAGAGACTTTCTTTTCTGAATCAGGAGTATGTACTTCACTTAATGTTTTCGTTATTAACTCACTTTTCTCTCTCAAGTAAGCAATGTTTTTAATTTTTGTTTCTTTTATTTCATCTTCACTTAAAGCAAATTCCATTAAACAGCTTAAAATACTTATTGCTCCTGTATCAGTGATCATATTACCAGCTAGATTCAGATATGTCAATTTTCTGTTAGATCTAAGTACATTGCCCAAATATGTTGCACCAACGTCTGTGATTCTATTGGCAGTTAAATTAAGTATTGACAGAGGAGATGTCAGTAGTTTTGAAGCTATGGCCTTTACTGATTTGTCGTCGAGCTTGCACCTAGCTAATGATAAATATTTTATAGAACTGTCCTTATCTAATAATATGTGGTAGTTGGCTTCTAGAATGACAGTGTCATCAAGCACTACCTCAGTAATTTTAGAGAGAGAAACGATCTTACTGAGTTCATATAGACCCCCGCATCTTAAGCCTCTATTAATACAAACCGCAGTTAAATATGGATAAAACGGTGTAATAAGTGATATTATTTTCAGTAATTTTCTTGGTATGCTTTCATTTCTCAGGAACTTCAGCTGAACTATATGTTCATTTTGATCATAAATAGCCTCGATATTAATAATTTTATATTTTGTCTGAATTGAAAATTCTGCTGAAAGCTGGCTTTCTTTTTCATCTAAATCAGTTTCCGATACACGATCCCTGGCTTTGGTTGGTCCACGTTCTTTTTTATCAATGGTGACGGGAGCTGAAATTTTATTAGTCTGGTTATTTACAATCGCTTATTTTATTACATAAGATTTCAGTAGGATAATGTTAATAACTATTATTATAATTATTATACTGCACAGATACCGTAGTGGCTTAGGTGGTAGCTTCACCACTACGATCACTACACTATTACACCACTGCGTCGAGAGATGTGAGTTCGATGCCCACACGAGACAATTGTGTAATCCACAAAAAGTTGTTCCAAATCTGAGTCTTCCTTGTGTCAATTGTTTAAACGTTTCTATGATCCTCTGCGACACAGACATTGTTCTTCGTGCAGGAGTCGTCTTTTTAAAACTATAAAATAAATATTCTTTATACTTTATGATGATAGGGACCCGAGATTCAGTGGTGTCTCTGAACCTCAGATCATTCTATCTGGGAGGAGTTAATCTTGGGACGGTCAAGACTGTAAGTGTCTTTGGTCTGTTTCTGTGTGCGCACGTATGTGATGCCATTGATACTTTTAGTGACCTAGAACTTACCTAGTTCTGATCTACATACTTGAACAAATTGTTCAATTCGGTACTGACAACAAGCCCAGGGCAAAAACGCTTCAAAGTCTGCTGGTGACGGAGTACTGGTTTCTTCACTCTCTTCGAAATTACGTCCTGGATCCATTTTTGGAAAATATATTATAATATGTGAGGATATGTATTGTAGTCTTTGTAAAATATGTGGATGAATACCTATTAACAAAAGAATTTGCGTCATTGCTAAGTTGCCAAGTCATTGCAAATATCTTATTTTTATTGAACAAAAATAAGGTTGCATATGTATGGCATTTAAAAATACATTTTGCTCATATTCGTTTTGTTTGCGCTCAAAATTATCTACCTATCTGCTTAAAATTAGGGCACTAATAATTTAATGGAGAGATCGTAATGCTTTAGCCGATCACCTTTTATATGGAAACTGCTTCGATGGCGCAGCAGTAGTGAGTGCAACTGCTTTGTATGAGGCCGAGTGTCCGATTCCCGCATTGGGCAGACTAATGAGATTTTTTGTCAAGAAATCTTATTCGTAGCCCAGATTTAGGATGAAAGTGATGTTGGACACCATCGTATCTTGTTGAAGGAAAGTACCTGATGTCTATCCAGTGATTGTCAGATTGCTGTTCTATTGGACTATTTATATATTTGGGATTAAATAATGCATTTATGTTAGTGCACACGCTTGTACACTAATATATCCTGCACAGAAGTCTCCATAAAGATTAGCATCACAGCGGCTAATTAAAATGCGTTATTTTGTTATATTTAAATAAAATTTATTGTTATAAGCAAGAACACCATTTACACTGCTACATACTGATCGCTGATTAGTTAATAATTTTGTCAATATTTTAGACTTGCGCGGAGTTTATGCTATTGCAAGTTTAAACCGTATAATACGTATTGGGTAAATCGACTTTAGTAGTCACAGCTCTATATCATCGGATTGGGAATTTAAGCTTTATTGGTCACTAAATTCCTAAATTGAAAAAAGATTAGGTTATACCCATAGGTTAACAGTAAAACGATTTCATGCATATGTAAGCATTTTATTACAGAACAAGTACAAACTATAACAATACTTAAAGTAAAAAATAAAAATTAAATTTCAAAGTAAAACTATCAATCAAAATTACTTATAGGTTTGTATCTAAATAAATGTACTAAATATATGAAACATACATAACTATTTCTAATTAAATTGAAACTATTAAAATACAATCTTAAACATAAAACTAATAATAGTATTTCAAAACTGCAACGTGAGTAACGTCAAGTATTAAAAAAGGAAGAACATTTTGAGGTGTAAGAACTGATTCTAAGAACATTTATATAATATGCTGAATAGGTACTTCCATCGCAAGACCTTGAAAATTGTAAAATTGGACGCTTATCTTCAAGTCCGGATCTTCGCATGCTTGCTATACCTACATATATTCGAGGCTTTACCGTGATGTGGGCAAAAACCCCCAGAACTATCATCTAAGGCGGTATGAGTGTAGATATATACTAAAGCAGACCCAAAAGAGCACCGGGCTGAAGTGACAGTACCAAAATCAGTCGATGCAAAAAATCTAAAAACGAAACTTGACATAGTTCCGTTTTTAGATTTTTTGCATCGACTAATCGATGACGAGATTCTAAAAGAAATGCTGCAGGATTTGAGATTAAAGATATGTCTATCAATAGTTAAACTATCCGCCTCGCCTTCTGAAGATTTTAAAGAAAATAACTAGATACAGTTACAAGTCTGAACGTCGCCAGGTAGTTCAGTTACTCCAAATATGTTGAGAACCCGTTCATTTCATATTTAGCTTCAAAGGCTTTTTCTTTACGACAGCAGACATTTTTCGAATAGTAGCCAATCCATTCTGAAGAATTAAATCAATTTCAGTCAACTCCGGACACCCTTCGGGCAAGTTGTTACCTTCAATGCTGACATTAATCAAACCTCTAGGACTCCTTCTCAAATCTTCTTGAGCACATAAGACGTCGTACAGTTTTTTGACGCTGAAATAAGTCAAGTTATTATACGCAAGGTTTAAGTAGCATAAAACATTGTTGCCGAGACAAAACGTGACTCCATCTTTAATGACAGTGTTATCTTGGCTGAACGGATTCAGGAACGGTCCTATTGAAGATGTTGCAGCATCTGCCGCTTTTTCGTGGGAAAGTGGGACATGCGTTGATACAGTTGGCAGTACGGACTTTATAGACATCGCTCTTCCAAGTCCTTTATGTTTTTTTGATGCTGTCATAGGAACCTGTTTTATTGATTTCCTTTTATTGATTTTCTTTTCAAAATCCCCGGATTGTTGCTCACCCAATGCTTTCATTATAACATCATTCTTCTTTCTCAAATAAGCGATATGTTTCAGCTTCATTTCGTTTATTTCATCGTGACTAAGAGGAAATTCCATTAAACAGTTTAATATATTAACAGCTCCTGTATCAGTAATCATGTTACCTGATAAATTCAAATATGTCAGATTTCTGTTTGATCTAAGTACTTTACTCAGGTATGATGCACCAACGTCTGTGATTCCGTTGGAAGTTAAGTTAAGTATAGATAGAGGAGATGTTATTAATCTTAAGGCAAGGGCTTCCACTGCTTCGTCGTTCAGCTTGCACCTAGCCAGTGATAGATATTTTATTGAATTAATTTTTTCTATCAATATATAATAGTTGGCTTCTAGAATAATAGTGTCATCAAGAATTACTTCGGTAATTTTAGATAGAGCAATAAGATTAGAAAGTTCATACAGGCCTCCGCATCGTAAGCCCCTATTAATGGTAATTGAAGTTAAATGTGGGTAAAACTGTATAACGAGAGAAATTATTTTTAATAGGCTTCTTGGTACGCTTTGATTTTTCAGAAACTTTAGCTGCAATAAGTGGTTATTAGTGTCGTAAATAGTCTGAATATTAACCACTTTTTCTCCTATCTCAATTTCTAATACTATCGAAGGCTTGCTTGCGTCTGCCTCCAATCCAGTTACCGCCGAGTTATCTTTGACTTTACCTGGCTTATGATCTTTTTTATCAGCGAAGAAACCACTGTAGACACCTGAAATAATTATTATCATTAGGTATTTACTTCATAATAATAGTCTTTTTTTCGAAAGCAAGTTTTCAGTAATAAGCATGTAAAGTAAAAAAGAAATGGGACCATAAATATCTAGTAGGCGAAACTACGACATGGTCTGACTAGGCCGCAGATTTAGGTCCTGCTTTATTAATTTTCTTTTTCTCGTTTTATAATAGCATGCATTACACGAAAAATACTTATCAAATAAATTTTAATGTATAAAAGATACTTTGTTTAGTTTCCAATATTATAATAGTTTCTTCGACTTGCAATTGAGCACATGCCCAAGGTATAAAATTGGCAAAGTCTGCTGGTGAATGACGAATCTCCGTCTCCTTTGACGAATCTGACGAGTTCGAATCCATTCCGAAGTAATTCCTGCAAAATATATTTATATAATTTACGATTATAGCTGTTATTGTATATTAAGTTGATATTTTAATTATTTCGAAATCAAGGGTAGTCTTTATCATGAGCACATGAGGACACAACGCACGCAAATAAAATCGAAGAAGCTCATCTCGATAGTTTCTGAAAATTGGCGGGGCACGAAGTATTTTCGCCGCTAGTACGGTAGCTCAATCTTACTATATTGAAGTAAGATCAGTAGTCCGGCGCACTGTCACTAGATATCTATTAAAACCAAGATGTTTTAATAGATATCTAGTGACAGTGCGCCGGCACCTGTCGATGATCAAGTTTTAAACTAATGTGATATTAGTTTCGACTATAGAGTCTTAAACGAGTTTTGCGCAATTTCTACCATCTATATAGCTGTATACTGTAATTATGGCGGACGATCACCGCACACTCCTGCGTGGGTGCTTGTTGAACATACCTCAGCGACATACTATACTACATACACTGCAGCCATACCCCTTTTTACGTGGTGAAATGCATTTATGCATACCCCTCCGCGGACGGGTGGAATAGTTATGTCGGGCTCAAGTGAAGATATTCGTAGATCCCAGGTCCTACTGTCTAAACTTATCACGGTATTCCATCTCACAACTAATGGCCGTGCACAGGGATCGCTCGCGCATTCATTCAGTCGAGCAATAGGTTTGCCCATGACTATGGCTTACATGACCAAAAATATAGTGACGCTAACCCAAAAATACTGATGTGACTATCAGGCCGATATTTTTGGGTACACGTGACTAATCTATTAGGGTAAATTATGTAATGAATAGCACTCACAAAATAAATTATTCCAATAAAACAATTATGTTCTATACTTCGAGAAAATATCCTGTAAAATTGTATAATGATTGAGATTGACAGGTAGTTTTTGTTTTTGTAGAAGATTTATAAGCATAGAGTACGTTTGGTAAAAAGGTTCAAGTTATGGATTTAATTTGTAAATAAAACTGTGTTCTTCTGAGTTGTAGATGGAGCTGCTTACGTACTTTGCGCATTAGTACATTGCGCATACCCAGGCACAGAACTACTGCATTCAGAGGTGGATTCCAGTATAACGCTACCAAGTGCTGGAATAATTTGCCTCCTCCACTGCGCCAACTAGTTACAAGTAAGTTTTCAGGTTTCAGCTAAAGAAATTATATTTATCTGAACAAAAATCCAGCACTTAATTGATTATATTGCGTTTCTAGATATATTTATGTTTATTATATATCTTTGCATATATATATTTTATCCATGTTTTTAATATGATCTCCAATTCTACACATATATTTAATTGCCTGTCTATTGTACATTATATCTATTATATTGTTACGTGCTGGGTTCGACGGATAAGAATATAAAACAATATTACTGACTAAAACACGTTTTATTCTAGCACATAATTAACTTTAATACACAACAAACGCTATACTACACTTTTCCACTGTAACTGCTTCAAACTCCGTAGTATTTTCGCTTCCGTTCGCTTCGATGAAATCTTGACCGTTTACGATTGTAAACTGACTCGGCGGTGCGCGTGCGCTCTATTTATAAGCGGGTAAAGCGTTTCTAGGGTTTTCTAGAAAAGCGATACCCGGCATGTAATAGTACGATGATTCGAGAATGTGCCAGCGTTCTCTCTACTTGACTCGCACCGACACTACGTGGTTCCGTAAGATGTCAATAGATGGTGCTGTAATAAACTATTAGAAGGGACTGCCGAGTCTTCCCCACAGTGCCGGCAGAGGGCACTAGCCGTAACAATATTAACTCTATTAAATATGTTTATAAACTGTCCTAAAGATAAGCTATAAAATGTAGAGATAAAGAAAAGAAACGGGTTGTATGACTTCAGAATACACTGTTACTGTGTAAGTCAGTAACTTGCACATCTTACCGCGCCAAACACATTCATTATATCATTAATTTCACTAGATTTTGACGGTTTTCTATAAAAGGTATACTTACAATCAGAAACAGTTTGTTACACTAAAATATTAGAAACAGCACCAGCGGGTGGACTGGATTTATGTAACTTAATTGGCCGTAGATGATAATGGAAAAGGACGATGCATGAAAACGTCCCCCCAACTCTTACATCGACGAACAAATTTGAAATGTATCTCAATCAAATAATAAGGTAAATAGTAAGGTGATATTTTTTTTACAATGGCGACATCTCTCAAAAGTTTGGGGTATAACGAGAAAATCATATTTTAATATTATTGTTTTCTGGTACAAAATAAGTCTGTGTTTCAAAGTATTATTATAATTACCTATTATCATTGTTATTTATATATTTGTTGTTTATTATGACATTGCATACTGTTCAGTAATAAATCAGTAAAACAAGTACCAGAATCGTCATTGAATACATTAAAGCGTTGTAACGAATTGGAAGTAATAAAAAAAATCATCATCCATTGTAAGTCCATCCATCATACTTTGTTTGTCACGAATGTGCTTTCATTACAAACTCTTAGCTTAGTTCTTTAACATCTTTATAGAAAATTCAATTACTTTAATTGCATTATATAATGCGCTCTGTCGTACTAGAACGCATGTGCCGACATTCATCCATGAGAATTGTGCATTAGCTGGTTGAGTATTGGCATGATCAGATACAATTAAACAATAAAATTTATAATTAAATATTGTATTCTAAAACTGAATTACAATTAGGTAATTACAATATGTAAACTATAATATTATAAAATAAAACTAAAATTAAAATTAACTAAATTGATTTCTAAATAAAACTAATTTAGTATTAAATATCAAACAATTAAATATATATTCCAAAATTCTGCTAATATAATAAACTCATTATTATATAAATATTATAATTAAAAAAGTAAAAAGATAACAATTTTATTAGAAAACATGCTTGATAATGTTATCATAAGCAACCACAAGTACAGTATTAGTACGTGTTGTATTAACAGACATACTCTATTTATAAATTGCTAAAAGTTTAACCCTTGAAGAATAAATAGAAAACAGGTTGAAAAGAATCACTTGTAATAGACTCATAGCAAACCTACTTCGGCTTGTAAAACACTTTATTTCTTTGGTCTTCTTCTGAATATAGTAGACCTTCGCTTAGAAGCAACCAAACCGCTGTGAAGCATTAAATCGATTTCCCTTAATTCGTAACAAGATTCTGGTAGGTTGTTGCCTTCTATGCAGACATTTACCAATCCTCTAGGGGCCCTTTTCGCATTGGCTTGTGAAGACAAAACGTCATACAATCTTTTAACACTAAAATAGCTCAAGTTGTTGTATGCTAAGCTTAAGTAACAGAGAGCATTGTTGCCAAGGCAGTAAAGAACTCCTTCTTTAATTACTGTATTGTCTGAATTAAACGGACCTTTGTATGGCCCGAACGATGCCGTTGCCATTTCTTCAGCCTTTTCAAACAACACCGCATCAATCGTTGGTACACTTGCTAATCGCCTTGTTGAGTCATATTTTTCAAGTGTTTTGATCTTCTTTGATGCAGATCCTACAGAAGGTTTTACTGGTTTCTTCTTACCAGGCACCACTTTCTTCTCAACGTCTGTAACGCGTAACTCATTGTAAATTTTTTGTACCAGATCAATTTTCTGTTTCAAGAATCCGAAGTGACTTGCTTTCTTGTGGGTTACTTCTTCGGCGCTTAGAGGAAATGGCATCAAACTGCTAAATATATGAAATGCTCCTGTATCAGTGATCATGTTATCTGCTAAATTCAGGTATGTTAGATTTCTGTTACATCTGAGCACATCACCCAGGTATGTTGCGCCCAAATCCGTGATTCTATTGGATGTTAAATTTAATATCGATAGAGAAGATTCTATTAATTTTGAAGCTATAAGTTTCACAACATTGTCGTTGATCTTACATCTGGCTAGTGATAGATATTTCAAACTGTTATTCCCGTCTAACAGTATATGGTAGTTAGCTTCTAGTATAACATTGCCATCTAGAATAATTTCGGAGATCTTAGCTGCAGAAAGCATCTTAGAAATTTCATACAGCCCGTCTTGTTTTAATCCTCCATCGATCTTGATTGTTGTCAATCGTGGATGAAAGGGTAAAATCATTGATATTATTATCATTAGGCTTCTTGGTACACTTGAGTTTTTCAGGAACTTAAGCTGGCATAGTTTATCATTTTGGTCGTAAAATGTATTAATATTGACGACCTTGCCATGCTTTGCACTTATGTACAATACTACTGAAGCAGAGCTTACTTTTGCTGTTGGAGTCGCATCTGCTGTGTCTTCCTTGCCTTTGGCTGCTTTGTGTGCTTTGATACGGTCACTTGCAAACGGACTGCTAAGGTTATCTGAAATGATTTTAAATTTATTTGATGTAGCTATCTCTATTAAATCGCATTACTGAAAGTAAAATTTTAGAAATAGTTCTTTAAACTATTTATTAATGACTCTTTCTATATTTATCAGATTATATTTTTTTTGCGGATTTCAAGACAGCTAAACTTTCTCCGAGACTTCGATGTTTTCTATGTTCACTACTGCTGAACCTGGTTACACAGGTGTGAATTTGAAAAATACCTATATGTTAGGATATTTAGTGTGGGAAAACTTACTTTGTTCATGCCTAATTATATGGATTTTATCTTCAATTTCCAATTGCTTACAGGCCCAGGGCAAGTACTTGTCAAAATGTGCTGGTGATGGACGAACCTCCGTTTTACTTTCATCTGAGGTATTTTCTTTGTCCATTATATAGTAAAATATAATATTTTGTACTTCGAGAAAATTATTTTAGAAAACTAAGCTTTGACAAAAGGGTGTGACGTACCGCGTTAATTGTTTTTTAAGAAAGAGTAAGAAGGTTTAAATGTATGTTCATATGAGTCACCAGGCCTACGTCATTTAAGCACAACTGAATTTTCTTAAATGTGTAACATGAAGATGAAAAATTTATGTACGCATAAGTTATTTAAATGCAAAGTCTAAAGTAGTGTTAAGTCATAAATTAGCCTACGTTATAGTATACCTCAGTAATATACCTATATATTGTTTGAGTGACTATTTCAAGCCTCATTTGTAAGCGGACAGATCGATCCGATAGACTCTCAGGTTCAATAAAAATACTTTTTAATATGGCCCACTTTGGCTACGTACGCATTACACATTTACTGGAAAATATTCAACAGTACTAAAATTACACATGTCGTGTGGGTCTGGAATCCTGTTCAATATGTATGGAATCCCACCTTATCATCAGACGGATATGCTGTTTCTTTGCGATCATTGTACCTTATAAAAGTATGCTTTTGAGAAAACGGTGAAACAAGTTTATTGGTACGATGCGGACTTTTTACATTTCACATTTTATAATAATGTTTTGAACACTCGTACCAATTTTCAGCTCTATGAGATTTTTTGGTAACCGTGCATGTCTATTTTAACCGGATTCATTTGCTTATTACAAGCTTTTAAACTTCCAATGGTTGCGTGATTGAATAGGTAAAAAATTGCATCTGCATTTTGAACCATACATCGTTGCCCGAATGGTCTGTTTGGCGTTTAAGCATAAACCTGATGATAATGTAATACTATGGTGAGCTGCTCCTGATGTTGCTGCCGGGGCCATCTTACACCTCAGTAGCTTACAATAGATAGATCGTATTTAGATTCTGATCGTATATAGATCTCGCTAGATTTGTCTTGACAAGTACTTTTATTTATTATGGTTCTGTATGGTATACAGGGTCTGATGATAGATCTGGAAATTGATCACTAGTATTCTTTAAATGCTCGTATAAAAATGTTTTTTTTTTGCTATTCATTTATTATATTACAAAGGTGACAAACTAGCATATGACCTGTATTATAGTAATTGGTTACTAGAACCTACGATCGTATATAACAATAAGGGCAAACATATCAAGGACTCCAAAGAAAAAATCTGGGAGTCGATGAAAGGAAAGGAAGGCGTATATGATCCTTTGGAAGTATATAGCCTTGCTTGACCTGGGTTGTTTGTTTTTGTTTTGATGTATTCGGCATTTTTAGAAGTTTCACGGTATAGATGGGTAGCTACGGCCACAAGTAACACCAGTACTGCTTCTCGCCATCTCCCATTCCTTTTCTTTACTTCCATTTTTGTGTAAATCTCTAAGCGTTGATATTAAAAGTAGTAGCAAGTGTGCTATATTCATAACTCTTTGTTTTAGCAAACGAGAAAAAACGTTCTATTGTTGGGTTTAACCCAGTAATAGAACCTAGGGCCTCACAAAACAGTGCAAAATAATGTCACAAAATCGCCAATGACCGATATCAAAATAGCCGGTATGCTTAACCCGGTATCAATCCCGAGACATCACAATTATCCCAAAACAGCACAAACTAACAGCACCAGTCACGAGTATAAATAAATGCCAATACGTGAAAACCTTACCTTTAATACACCGCCAGTTTTCGCACATAGCACTGAATTATATGTAATTATGTAAATAAGTAAACGGTGATGTAGCAAGTTATCACGCGGGACTCGAACCCCCACCCCACTGCCGCCCCCTGGCGGGCCGCGCGAAAACTACCAGCGATATAATAACTTCGTGTGTTTCGTGCGTGTTTAATGTGGAGACAGATTTTTTTGGTAAGGTATCTTTAGTTCGAATGCACGGGTTAGAGATGGGGTTTTTTTTGTTAACTTTTTAGTTGAAATGCACGAGTGGTGTGGTGGTTTAAAGGTCATCTCAACGCCGAGTGCCGTGGGATCGAGCCTTTACGAGACAAAAATTTGTGTAGTCAACATAATTGTATTATTCCGCAACTAGATATTTTTTGTGTCCGTTATTTCAATGTTAGTAAAGTTCCCCACAACACAGCGTTTAGTTACAAGAACTAAACGCGAGAGTGCGGTAGAAAAAAGTTATGTTTGAGCTGTTGTCTAGTCGGTCCCGTAGTATAAGTCTGCACTTATGTTTTGTGAGATGTCGAGTTTGGCTTTCGAGTTGTCAAATTAATATTAGTTTATGCTGTCTTTTAATTTTCAATAGCGTCACAGAATCTGGCAATTTTGTGGCAGACAGCAAAACGCTAGCTCCTTACTATAACGTGGCACATAAAAACATAATTAGCGAAATGTGGATGAAATACATTTCTGCTTACACATCGCACTCTTCATAAAACAGCGACTTAACTAACTTACTCGAAATATGAAAATAAGGCAATTTCAGCTCTAATTGAGTGACTAAAACCTTTAATATTATTGTGTTAAGTAATTGCAATAGAGTTCAATTTTATTAAATCCAAAATACTCACACAAGTCTTTTAATTTGATTACAAACATATATGTTTGAAGTTTTGATATACATCGAATAAATGGTTTAATAGTAATATAATTTGAATATTTATATACTCTAAAGGTCATGGTAAACCTGTATGTACTATAACATCATGCATGCTATGTAAATGTACTCATGTTTCTTACAAATAAAATTATATTTATCTTTATCTTTGTCTTATAAAGCTTGTAATAAAACTAAAACTACTTCCACACTAACGCGCCGACGCTACGCGAGCTCTAAGAAGTGTTTCAAAGCGACGCCATCTTGGATCTCATCTCCTTACACACCGCGAGATAATGTATTAAAATATGTACATACTATGTCTATACGACATGCCTAACTGTATATAACAGCTATATGTAAATACCGTGTGTCTATATGTTATGTATTTTATTGTATAATGTTATATAGTTTGAATGAATGGTTTAGTGGCATAAGTAGTAGTGTTTTGGGTTTAAAACCTAAATAAGAAAAAAAATTGTTATCCGTAAGAGTCTGGATGTTCTTTGTGGCTGTTCTTTGAATGTTTGTACAGGAACACCGAAATGATTCCTACTATGAGTTGTCTTTTCTTAAAGTAGAAGAAATATAGTGTCGCGTTGAAAACCGTTGCTTATGTTTTTTTTTAATGAGATAGGAGGCAAACGAGCAGACGGATCGCCTTATGGTAAGCGATTACCACCGCCCATGGACACCAGAGGAGTTACAAATGCTTTGCCGACCTTTTAAAAAGGAGTACGCTCTTTTCTTGAAGGTTTGTAGGTTGTATTGGTCCGGAAATAACGCAGTCGATAGGTCGGGGTTTCAATTTTCGGGTCATGCTAAGCGTTAATAATATTTTTCTGATAGAAAATTATTTGTACGGTATTTCTGGACTGGAATCTAAGCATTTCCTTGTTAGATAAAGACGGTTATTCTGACTATAATAACCTGTTCAGTTGCTACAGATATACAATGTCATATAAAATGTTAGTGAAGAAATTTTCCATTCAGATTCTCGGATGCTACGAAAAATAACGATCAACAAGGTAACAAATCAGTACCTATGTTGTTATAATATTATTTATTTGTGCCTTCAAGTCGCTTGAAAATAAACTCATACTTGTGTATATTCGAATGATCTGGCAGTGGTATATTACAACTGGATGTCATCAGCTATTTTTAGATCACACATAACAAAGGGTGAGGCTCTACCAAGTATGTTTGCATACGCCACGCTGCTATCAAGAATTTCCTCATCCAATAATATGGATCCGACTCTACTAGGAAACCAAATTGAAGCCCTCCTGATCAGCACTCAAAACGTAAACACCAATGGATCAACGAGCCAATTTAAAATTAATGATATTAAATAAGAAGTTCGAACTATTTCACTTATTTTCAATAATGTTCGACCGCCCTCAGAAGGGTATCTCTTTATATAAATCCGACCGAAAATTCTTAGAATAAACCAAACATCTTAGCTTATATATCGATAAATTACCCGGAACAAGTTGGAGCCTCCCTCGAAGCAGGGAAATATATTTGGAATTAGTGGCAACACAAATAAATCAGGCACTCGCCGACCGACAGTATAATCGCGAACTTAGAAACACGTACTTACTTATGAACACCCACCACCCCGCGTTCCGTTTTGAATTTCGAATAGGTAGGGTTGCTAGCCTACATATAGATGCTTATTTTTTCGAGGGAAGGGGGTTGCGTGGGCAATCTTTTAGACGTATGATTTCGTTGGAGGGTAAGGGTAGACCTTATGCATATCTTAAAAAATCCTATAGAGTGCTCCCTGTTATTTACTGGTATACAAGTGATCTTTTCGGTTGTAGTTAGAGATTATTTTGGTAAACATAGGATATTTAGGTATGCGATATCCTGGGTCCTCAATTATCAATGCCATACAGACTCAATCTTATCTATACTGTTTGTGACTTTACTGTAGTCGTCGTTCAACTTCCGGATCGGGTCACCAAAATAAAGTTATTAGGTTTTTTGTGACGGTTATCTCAGCAGTCAAGAGTTACAATGTTAAAAGTTTCTTTTCCTTGTCTCTAAAGGTGTTGGTCCTGTACCTAATTTGCCTCCAGTTGTCCCATCGGCGTGTGGGAATAGAGAGCACGCGCATGTCTGTGCTCACACAGAACGATAATATGATTTGCGCTGATAGTCTACCAGTATTATTCAGCTTGATTGTAGTCTTCATCAAAATTTGGTTACTAGGACATTTTAATCTATACTAATATTATAAAACTGAAGAGTTTGTTTGTTTGGTTGAACGCGCTAAGATCAGGAACTACTGGTTCGAATTAAAAAAATCTTTTAATGTTGGATAGTTACCTATTTATTGAGGACGGCTATAGGCTATATAACATCACGCTACAACCTACGATGAAGGCGCAGTAACTATAAACGTGGGTGAAACTGCGGGCATATCTAGTTATTTATAAAGACATTTGTACATCATGCTGTTTTAGCAAACATAAAACAATGGTGAAAATGTTGAGGATTAAACCGATAACGTTAGGCAACAATGTCAAAGGCTTGCACTTAACAACTGTCCAATCGGTGCAGACAATTTTACAAGACGTATCTTCCATATTTTTGTTTATGAATAGGCAAGAAATATTTTCATAATATTAAACTTGTGTCGTTTAGTAAATATTCCGTAGCAACCCTAGGTAACTTGAATAGAACAAAGTTAGATTGAGAACGAAGGAACCGCTGGCGTCGTTCTTAAGATTCGCTGGTCGCCATCTTTAGTTCTAACTCATCTGTGGTGCAACGTGCACAGATTACAAATGTACAAGACGTGAATAAATAAGAAATGTTATTCATCAGGATAACATAAAATCACGCCTATTTCTCTCAGAACTGGTTGCAGTAAGCACAGACAGAGGTTGTTTTTAAGTCCTACGTAATATGGGTGAGTGTGTTACCGTCTACCATTGGCTCACGATCGCGAAAAATATACGCGCAAACTTATGCCAAACATATAGTAAACAGATAATAAATACATCTATATTCAGAACCATCGCTTGTAGACCACACAAGTAATTTTTGCGTCTAGGATTCGAACCAAGAACACCAACGCGATGAGGCGACTGCTTCTCCGCTACCCTTCAAAGTTTAAACAATCCATCGAAATGGCAAAATCAAACGAAAATTAAATACATTCTCCTTGAATATATAGGGATCATCATATTTATTATTTTTGTATTTTAAACAAGGTTATATGAAATGCGAAACGTAAAAAATCAGCGTTAATTAAATAGGTGACCGTGTGACTGGTACACAAAGAATTGAAAAAGATTCGAATCAATGGCACGCATTCATGAGTTTTTGAAGCTGCAAGCGTTACTGCTATCAATTTATGTTTGTCCTTATAATATATTTCTGCCTGTATGTCTTGTAGTCTTGTGTTATTATTGAATTAATACTCGTTTTTATTGAATTTTAATAATTACTTTGTTTTATTTTTATGGAATAGTATGCAGACGATCAGACGGTTTGCCTATACGGTGGTAATCGCATCCTGGGTGTCCATCACCCATTCATTTATGTTAAACAAATGCATGAATATAATTCAGCAATTTTACAGTCAAAATTGTACGTCTTTATAATTTTTTACCTAACATCCAGTAACCATTTTTATCGAATATATTTTTATTTTTATTGACTGATAGCGTTGATTAAGCCTATTTTATTTTATTTAATATTGAATAATAATTATAATTTTTTGTAATTTAATTATTTATATATTATTATGTGCATTTCTTTATTTGTATTTGATCATTTGTATGTCATTATTTGTATATCGCTATTTGTATTTCATTATTTGTAATTCATTATTTAAATTAATTATTAGTAATTTACTATTTGTAACTTTGCCAAATTTCGCCAACTGTATGTACGTTTCTACTTTGCGTGCTGTGGCCTTCTGTAAGTGAGGGTGCACATTTATTATATTACTTAACACTTTTGTATTTAGCTTTAAGTTGTGTGTATCTTTATAGATGGTCCAATAAATAAATAAATAAAAATAAAATGTATAGTATTCTTATTGATTTTGGTAATGAGGGAAAACATCGTGAGGAGAGCCTGTTAAATTATTCTGCCTAATGTTGTGGAAGATGTGTGAAATCGGCCAACCCACACTCAGCCAATGTGACTATGTACTAATTTAATTTTCTATTTCGATATCACATACATAAGTTTTTATATCTTAAATATCTTATCTTATCTTTAAATATCTTATATTATCTTAACTTTATATCTTAGGATGGTGGAAGGTATCTCAAGTATAAAAAATGATAACTGTGTTAGGATACCCCTAAATTACTAGGTGATATATATATAGTATATCTGCATGAAACCATATAACGGAACAAATTACGTTCATATATTGAGAAATTTCCCATGCCCAGCAGTGGGACATTTTATAAACAGGGCTGATATTATTACTTCATATTATAAAACATAGTCTTTCGCCGCGTCTGTGCGCATTAAACACAAAAACTACTGAACGGATTTTCATGCGGTTTTTATCAATAGATAGAATGATTAATGTTTAGGTGTATAATTTGTTAAGGTTTTTTACTACTCGTGCAAAGCCGGGGCGGGTCGTTAGTATGTTATATACGTATATTAGGTGACGTCGATTTGGCTAAAAGTAGGTTAAATACGTAATAACAACCATAATGTGTCCCCAGAGTGGGAGTAAAAAGTAAAAGGTCATTAAACTTGTTTTAATTAATAGTTTTAAAGGGGTAGTGTTTTTGTTTGTGGTTTCCTTACGCCGGGCAACACAGGGGCTAAGCCAAGTGTAAAACAAAATATTTCAGAAATATATATTTCTTTTATTAAAAATATATTAGATAACTACGTTTATTGATCTGATCGGAGACGTTCTGGATAAAGGCCAGGTTAAGAGCACCTTAAACCGGCGAGCGTGTATGAGGAATGTTATGAAAGCGAATGAAGCCAGAGAAGTGTGTCAGGATCGTAGCAAATGGAAATCCGTAGTCTCTGCCTACCCCTCTGGGAAACAGGCGTGAATCTATGTATGTATGTTAGGTATCTTCAATTTTACATAATAATAATTAGTAGTGATCGCCCATTGGTCGCAATTAAACCAGATTTATTCTCTAGAACTATACCCATAAAATCACGTTTCATTTAGATTTCGCCAAGGCAGGTTAATTTCTCTTTTTCAAACAAATTGTTATTTACTTAAATATATATTTTATTGATGATATGCCTAAGCTTGCTACCTTGTTTTCTTTTTTCTTTATTACATATAGGTAAATAAGGTACCTAACCATAGTTACGAAGAACTGTATGACATCAGATGAACAATGCCGAAATACTACGAACGCGATTCGACTGCGTGTGTCAACTGAATGGTTGTGTGCGTGTAGTGTTTTTTCATTGATTAAATGTATATCTAATGCATATTTTAAAAAAATATTAGGATTTTTCACTCCTTCTCCATATAAGCTGTAACTGTACCAAACTTCATACTCCTCCGTCCGCGCAATTTTCGTAAAAAGAGGTACAAAGTTTTTGCTTCACGTGTTAATATATAGATTCTCAATTGCAACCGTACGATTAAACGTGAAATAGTAAATATTAAAAATTTAAAAGTTTATAGACCTAAGAACATGGAACACACCTATTTTAAATAAGACTTTTGACAGTACAAACATTACAATAAAGTTAAAGAACAAATAGGTCTAGATATTCTTATTTATATAATTTCTTTTATGCTTCATTACGCTGTTACTCTATGATTCTAGTCTATAATAATAATAATAATATTCTATCACATTACACAACACCATCTAGCCCAAACTAAGCAGAGCTTGTATTATGGGTTCTAGACAATAGATAAACATACACACATATGTTTTTTTTAAATACTCACATGTTATACATAGAAACACCCAGACCAAGACAAACATCCATGTTTATCCACACAATTGTTTGACTTGTGCGGGAATCGAACAGGCGTAGCAGTCGGTTACACTAACCACTACGCCATCGAGGTTTCAAGATCGTACATTCCTATTGGCGTAATACTTTAAAGTGGTCTATTATGTATTAATTTAATTTAAATATATGACTGTTTCGTTGGTGATGCGTTACTGTGCATGACGTCGGGCAGTGTGTGCATATGTATGTATGTCAAAAATTATACGTCATATCATATTTGACATACATTAAACATTAATTGCACGGTAGTTAATTGATGAGAATGAAGAAGTAAGTGACAGATAATACTGAACCTATTTCAGATAAGCGATACAAACGGCATTGACGGCGTAATGGTCAGTGTAACCGACTGCCACGCCTGAGGTCGCGGGTTCGATTCCCGCACAAGTCAAACATATGTGTGCATGAACATGGATGTTTGCCTTGATGTTTGCCTTGGTCTGAGTGTTTCTATGTATAATATGAATGTATTTAAAAAATATATATGTGTATGTTTATCCATTGTCTAGTACCCAAAGTCCAACCTCTGCTTAGTTTGGGCTAGATGGTGTTGTGTGTATGTGATAGAATATTAATATTCTTCACGAAACGTAACTAACTTCTAGGTTTTTAATTATTTTTATCGCAATCTACGGACTCGCAATAAACTAGGAAGTATAGGTAAACCCATAAAATAAAAGGTACCAATTTTAACCCTAAAACACAACTCTTATAACCCTTAAAACACCCACACGTGTCTCACAGACAACCGAAATACATTCGCTAAGAAAATCAATACTCCTATTACAGCATAACTGTAACGTTACTTATTCGCATCTACCCGCGAAAATAGACGCTCGCGTCTCTCCCCACAACCACCCCCTTTGGGGAGAAATGGGTGGGTAGCCACCTGAGACGCTGCGAAGACGAAGGCACTCAAAATTTCGCTTATATAACTGGATGTTCTATGGAATTAATTAGTTTTAGCGCTGTAAGTTTTACATGAATATTAGCATACGGTGGTATATGTCTTTGATAGTTACGTCGTTTTACGAGGGTAGTAAATACATATTTGATGATATAGGAGATTAATAAAGTACTATCAGTCTTTATAGGTGCTTCGTATTGGAACAATAACCGATGTAAATATACATCTGTATTGTATAGAATAATATTGAGGTTATGTAAGCTCAGTATTTTTTTGTTTTAATGTCGGATGTCGCAATTATTGTTTGTAAAATACCGGCGGTTACCGTCTGACTACGGACACTTAGGATATTACTAAAAAAACATTGTATATCATGTCAGTGTGGCGAGCGCCGTGGCGCAGAGGTAGTGAATGCGACTGCTGTGCATGAGGTCTCAGGTTTGAATCCCGGGTCGGGCCAACAAAAAGTTATTGGAATTTTCTGTTAAGAAATCTCAATACGAGCCCGGAGTTAGGAAGTTGGCGGTGTTAGCCACCCCTGTGCCTCGGAAAGCACGTAAAGCCGTTGGTCCTGCGCCTGATCTCTCTCCGGTCGTGTCGGATTATCCGTACCATCGGATCATGAGAGTTAGGGAACGGAGAGTGCACTTGTGTTTGCGCACACACTTGTGCACTATAATATCTCCTGCGCCGATGGCCAGTCTCCGTTAAGATTGGCCGCCGTGACCGAGATTCGGGTCAAGAGGACATTATTCATATCCATATCTTCGAAAAAGTAGGCAGATGGGTAATAGGCACACTGGTATTTTATAAGCTATGATACGCTCTATGATATGCTCTACATGATAGGAAGCGAGCCGATTGCCGTTCCAGAGTCCATACTGCGAGATAGAAGAATACCTTGTCTGAACAACTCAAAAAAACTTTGCTTGACGCAGGAATAGAATCTAAGCCATTTAGGAGGACATTATTATTATGTCATGTCAGCACAAAAGCCAAAGACTACTGCTAGCAAAACAGTGCTACTATAAGGCGTCTGATAACACCATTTACTCAAGAGCTGTCAAAAGAAGGTTATATATGGCGAAGGTAATTTTTCTAGCTTATATATAATTTCACTACAATATGGTGAGCTATTGGCACAGACGGGACGTGAATTTACCATTTATGTTTCTTTAATTTTTGGCGAAGAGAATGAAATAATAAAGATGTACCAGTAGGTGCAGTTTTATAGACGGTCATCAATGCAAGTAACGTGTATGATGCGAGTAGCTTGATCCCGCCCGCTTTTTGCATTAACCCTACTTGCGTTAACCCTTTCATAGTGCTATGATAGACATAATAGAAAATCTATTGTTATGTATCATATTTTCTGTATATTTGATACGTTTCTGTGACTGATAGATTTTGATGTATACTCTATGGAGAAAAAAGGTTGAGCAAAGATGCTTGTTCAGAATTCGGAAATGATATACATACTACTTAACGAAATTTCCACTTAGAGAGTATATGGAAATACGAAGTTGTGGTCACAAACTAAAAATATATGTAGGTATGTCAGGGATAAAAAATAATAATAACGAAAACATGGGAGTTAGTCCAATCATACTAAAATTATTAAATAATATGGGTACCTTTGAGTATTTACAAATAATATATAACTACATATTTTTACTTTAAGCTAAGTGCCAATCATTATATATCAATCGTTTTATAATAATAACGTAACATGTGAGTTAGTCCAATCATACTAAAATAAAAAATTAAATGGCTACGTTCGAGTACCTATATACAAATAATATATAACTACATATATGTACTTTAAGCTAAGTGTAAATCATTATCAATCGTTACATAATATTATGGATTATAATTGATCATAAATATTATTATTTAATCACAGTGACAGATCGAAATCATAACATTTATAAATGCTTTGAAACTGCTATTGGTGTTAGTATATTTTTAAGCACTTATAATATATTAACATGAACATATATGATAAGATAAGATAAGATAAGATAATATTTATTTGCATAAACATGTGTATACATCCAATTTCAGGCTCAATTTATGTACTTAATATGTATATATAAACCTACCTACCTTACCTGTTGTGTAACAGTATATTATTATACCCGTTAATATATTGTATGTATGAAATTGTGCACGATATGCAATATTTAAATCCAATTTCGATTTAAATATTGCATATTTCGGTTTCGATTCCCGCACAAGTCAAACATTTGTGTGCATGAATATGGATGTTTGTCTTGGTCTGGGTGATTCTATGTATTATATGTATGTATTTACAAAAAATAGTATATAAGTATATTTATGTTTATCCATTGTCTAGTACCCATAGTACAAGCTTTGCTTAGTTTGGGCTAGATGGTGTCGTGTGTATGTAGTAGAATATTATATTATTATTATTATATAATTATCACGCACTGCAAGACCCCCAAATAATCTGGTCTAATGCAATGAAAAAGAGGGGTCGAAAACTAATATAAACAACTTTAATGAAAGTCAACATAATATTTATATAAAATTCAATTAAAATATTGAAATGTTTATTATTGACAAGCGCCTATCCGCGATTTTATCTACATGGACTACAGTTTACCTGTGACCTTATTTATGTGGATCAGTTTTACTGAACAAAATAAGATAAAATATGGCTTATATTTTAAGTTAAATCCTAAGCTAAACTGTGACTATTTCATCAACATCTCTTCAGTAGTTCTTACGTAATGCCGGAACAAACAAACAGACAGACAGATAAAAAGGAAAATTTTAGATTTAGTTCCGCAAATGAATCGATTCCAGTAATTAGAATCAATATATAAACTAATATTATTTAATAAACCTGAGGACAATTTAACCCTTTTTTGTTTAAATATTCTAATCTCTGGAACTACTAGCCCAATTTGAAAGTTATTTTTGCATTCGATAGCTTAAACCTTGAAGAGGGTTATAGGCTATATCACATCATGCTACAAGGCCTTAGGCATTATAAACCTGAGTGAAAAGCGAAAGAAAGCTAGTCCCTGATATACAGAGATCTCGTTACGAATTTATAATTGTATAGATAGATGAAATTATATTATATATAATCAAAACTATGCAATCATATGCAGAATCGTTATGTTTTTACGAATAGCTGTATAAACTAATATTAAGTCAAAAACTTACTATGTGGAACTTTCTAGAAGCACTTAAGAGGCAACCCATACACTAAAGAAGCCTTCTGTAATATAGCGCTACATTATAATAATTTTAATGGAATCCTGTTAATCCTGGGCGAGATGGGGGCGCGAAAACCACCCTGCCACCCCCCAAGGGGTGTGCGTATAAAATTACGTAAACAGAACTATAACATTATACTCAAGACGTTTCAATTTAATTAAATTTTAATTGAATTAAACATCTTCGCGATTCTAAAGGAGAATTCTGCTGGAATTAGTTTTTGGTATATAATGTATTTGAACGTTGGTTGGCAGCCATTTAATATTAGCGTATGTAAATATGTTTCGAAATTGATTGTGCATATGTATGTGCGTATCACTACATATTATAAAACAAATTGCCAAGTGTGTCTGTCTGTCTCTTCGCGATAAACTCAAAAACTACTGAACGGATTTTATGCGGTTTTCATCAATTAACAGAGTGATTCATGAGGAAGGGTTAAGTGTATAATTTCTTAAGGTTTTATAGTACCCGTGCGAAGCTGAGGCGAGTCGCTAGTATCATATATCATAAGATAGTAATATTTTGCTTAAGCCAATCTGTCCCCGAAGGGGAACGCACAGTTATATAGAATTAATATAAATAATATAAGTAAAGGTATTTTTAAGACATCCCTCTTATTACGGATCAAAGCTTACGTCACGGTGACTTTACAAACTTGATTAACGGACAAAGTATAACCACGTTCAGAATTATTATTTATGAATTGCACAAATAATTGTCACGTGTGGAATTCAAACCCAAGAACAGTGACAAAGTCTTAGTTTGCCCGCTAAGCTATTAATGCAGTCATACACATTTCTCTCGTCTTTTTTAAGTTCCACGTTTTAGGGGCGAGCCTATCGTCATTTACTAAACAGAGTTCCAGACACCGTGCTACTACTTAGAATTTTTATTAAAAAACCTCAATAACACTGACTGAATCGGCAATGGAACCTAAGACCTCATGCACAGCAGCCGCACTCAGCACCACTGCGCCATTGAGACAGTCTTCTAAATACACAACTACCCACCATTGTAATTACAATCCTAAGAATCCCCATCGCTACCAAAACAGGAAATAACAGAACCATAACAGAATCATACCGTGGCATTATTAGTCATAAAATTTGAGCACGGGACTCGAACCTGCGTCCAATAGCTAATAAGACACTCAAGTACCTCGTTACGAGTTGTCTCATCGTGTAAGGAATTTCATAAAGCCACTCAACTTCTGTAGACAATACTAAGGGCTACAGTGGTTCTCAAACTGTTTGTATTGAATCGAAAATTCATCTCAAATTATCTTTTTTATTTTTATTTTTCAAATTATTTTGAATACATGGTTGGTGTAGTGGTTTAATTAATCGTATGGCCAACTGCCATTGCACCACAGTTTCTAGGTTCGATCCCCATATGACTAAAATTTATGAGAACCACAACCAGTTGTTCAGAGTCTGGGTGTGCTGTGTCAGTTGTTTGAATGATTGCCAAGTCTCTCGCGACACAGGATTTAGGCTTAGAGCGGCAGTTATGCTTAAAAATAATGTGTAGGTTTAGGAGTGTTTAGATATTTAATAAATTATATAAATTATTTTTTTTGAGTTTAAAATTTTATTCGATATTAGAATTTTATTCGAAATTAGTATTTTATTCGAAATTATAATTTTATCTTTTATTCGAAATAGCCTTTCGAAAATACTGAATACATAATCATATAATTTCCAGATTTTCCATTATTTGAATAACGCATCGCAGAAATACATAAGGAATCGACGTCATTATTCGAAATCATGTACTACATGAAAGTTTGAGCACCACATTAGAAAGATGAGACGCAGCGACCCTTCTATGCTTAATTACCATCCCCCAGCGCTGAACACACACGGTATGTTTTGTTAAACCCACTCAATATTTATAAGACGTTCCTTGACTTATGTGCGAGATAGCGTCTTTTGTGATGTATCATCGCGCTTGTTGATCCTTGGGAGGGTAGGCAGAGTTCTATCAGCGTTAGTAAGGTCTTATTTTGATTCACAAATTATATAAATACTAGATTATGCTTGCGGCTTCGCTCGCCTAAATGTTTAGATTATGTTATTTTAGTAACGGTACTTCTTCTACGCGTACAGTTCGCAGAGACTTTTCCAAAATAAAAGTAGCCAAGTTACTCCTTGTAACATCAGCTATCTGCCAGTAAAAGTCCTTTCAGGAACAAGTAAACAGACAGACGGACAAAAAAATTTAATACTGTTTTTTTTTATATAAGTGCCGTATATAATTTCATATGCATTTAGTAAAAGCTGTTATTTTGACATTACAAACAGACGCTTCAATTTTATTTATTTATATATATACTGAGGGTTTTTATCTTTGTTTTGTTTGATCTTTGTATGTGGGTTCTTACCTTTGGAACTATTGAACCGAATCTAAAAGTCCTTAGTCAAAGTCAAAGTCATTCTATACTTACATATATTACTTTACTAGCGACCCGCCCCAGCTTCCCTCGAGTACCTCATAAATTATACACCTAAACCTTTCTCATGAATCACTCTGTCTATTGGTGAAAACCACATGATAATCCGTTCAGTATTTTTTGAGTTTATTGCGAACAGACAGACAGTCACGGCGGGGGACTTTATTTTGTCATAGTTAAAACAAACGCCCCCGCCGCGACTATCTGTCTGTGATATTAGTGTGCTGCCATTTCATACATGGATTCTGCATCAGAAGATTTCTAATTCCTGAAAGGAATACAGACCCTCGTCTGTTTTCGCGAAGGTAGCAACTACGGATTTCCACTTATCTCCCTACGATCTTGGCATTTCTTTAGCGATAGATCGTGAGGTACTCATTTCTATGTTACTTCCCAGGCAAGGAATTTGACCACAGTGATCAATCTTAAATCTAAGATCTAACCATCTCCTGCGCAGATGGTACACATGATCTTTATTCCTTACTCTCATAGCCGAATGGGACGAGGTTTTGTGTACAGTGGTGGAAATTTTAACGGTTAGATATCTCGTCCTGTCTTTTGTGTTCAGAGGATCTTATCTTAAGCAGACTTCTCTTTAAAAATAGAATACTTTATCAAGGCTTATTTACTTCGTTCGTATGGTCGCCGGTATCCAGACACTATGTTTTTTTTTTTGTTTATTGATAATTCCGCACTAGAAGTAATTGCGTGTGTCATTATATGGAGGGCGCTGACAACTGTCACACAATATGCATACTAGGTTAGTTGTCAACGTGATCTAAATAGACTACGATTTCTTTTTAAAATCTTTATTTATATCCATTGTAAAACTGTTGTTTACCAGTAAATATTATTATTATTATTAATACAAAAAAGAAAATACGGATTCCTGTGTCGCGGCGGTCTTTACAAACATTTAAACAGCGGACACAAAGGCTAATGTCTTTGTGTCCGTGTCGTCTTTGCGTCCGTCTCGATATGGTTAAGCTGAGTGGTTAATTTTATGTAGAGATTCTAAATGCGTATGTAAAACACAAGTGAAAAGCATTACTGTTTAAAAAGAATTTGACGGTACGCACGGATAGCGTAATAGTTTAATGGATCACTTCACCACTGTCGCTGCAATGATTGTTGTGAATCGATTCCCAGGCGGCTCAAAAATTTGTATGATTTGCAAAATATACTTGTTTATTCTCTGTGCCCGTTTGCATTTTTATAAAGTCCTGACGACATGGGAATAACTTATAATGCAGGCATTACATTTACCTACAACGACATTATCAATTACTTCCTGGTGATGTCTCATAATCAATGTAACTGTTTTGGGACAAATAAACATTTTTCATATTCATTGCCTTTTTAAATAAATCATCTACCTAATTATGTGAACTTAAACTCAAAACAATAAAGATTATTCTTCTAAACCAATATCATAACACAACACTTACAAATCAAACAAAACGAAACAAAAAATACCTACAAAGAACCTCGTTCAAAAAATACCTCATACACGTACCTAAAAACAAATGATTCGCTATAAAATAACAATATTTTCACCGAACAGACAGGCTTACCCTTTTCATCCCTCCCTCCCCCCTTTCCATTAATTACGGCCGTCCAATAGTTGCGGCAACTAATTCTTATGATAAATTGGAGTGTCGGACTAAAAACTTCAACTAAGTATTTATTGTATACTAAAATGTTATTAAACAGTCCTCTGGCATATCATTACGATTTCATATTTTTAGGAGGTAATCAGAGGTTATTGAATATTGTTTCGAAATGTAGGTATAGGTACCTATTTCATGGGATGTTTTATGAATGACGTAATACGGGATGAGACTTGCCTTGACTTAGTTTTATTGAGAATTGTCTCTCAGGTAATAATTAGGTACATTTTACTCAATCTAGGAGTCGAAATTAGGAGTTTGAGGTGGATAGTATGCATGCTCTTTTTATATCAGGCAAATAAAACCAGATTTTTAAAAAGGGGATTTTTTAATTGCGGGCTTATGAAGAAAAATTTTTTTTTAACTTTATAGTTATGGAAATAAAAACGGCAAATGTTACAAAGTAGACAATAATTAAACACACACACACACACACACACACACACACGCTCATACAGGAGTGCACCCGTACACACACACACACACACACACACACACACACACACACACACACACACACACGCGCGCTCACACAGGAGTGCACGCGTACACACACTTATAAAAACGCGCGCGCGCCCACATTTCTTTCCACACTATCTTAAAAATGGGGTAATTTTCTTGACAATAGGAGATACTTGTCCATAAAACCATAGACCAGTATCTCATATTGTCAAGAAAAAGGACCCCATTTTTAAGCCATGAGAACATTCCAATAAGTCTCATAAAGTACAATTATTTTGTAGAGCAATTGAACCTGTTTTTTTGTTAAACCAACCTGTTATGATTCAATTTTTTGACCGATAGGTCGTGGGTACGATGTTTCATTCAGAACCTGTTACTATCTGAAAAGTTAAGGAAAGTGAGTTTCTTTATAAATATAAAATACCTACTTGTTTATAAAAATATATTGTGTGTGAATTCTATGGGAATGTGAGAATCTTGACATGAAATCCTGCTAATATTATAAATGTGTAAGTTGTACGTTTGTTCTTCAATTACGAGTAAACTGTTGTACGGATTTGGATGCAACTTGGGTAAACAGATAGACCAAGGTCTGGATACTTTTTATCCCGCTATGCGTTCTTATAAGGTTTACGTACAATTGCAACCATGGTTGCTGAAAAACAACCAAAGCAACGGTGAAAGTCTAAAGAAAAATAATTTTAAATGCATATAATAAGTAAAGTTTGTTCGTTTGTTACGATTTCATGCATTAACTAGTCGATCGATCATCATGATATTTCGCATACATGTTGTCAGGGAACAAAAAAAGGACATAGGGTACCTTTCATGTAGGAAAAACACTGTTATTAACCTAAACTAAATTTACGCGAGCGATGTCGCGGGCAAAACTAGTTATCCATATAAAGAAGTTTTATTTCAATTTAAATGTACAATATAAAAGAATAATACAATCCAATACAAATTATATAATTTCCGTACTAATTATACTCCCAATTCTTCTAAAACTTACGATATAATCAAGCTTATTATATAAAAGGGGTGTCTAGAATACCTGCACTACCGAAGATTATTTACCAAACATCAAACTGGGGAACAAAACGTCCCGCATCACGCCAGCGAAGGAAATTATCCTGACTGATAAGAAATGGTAGACGTCTGCTAGAGTAATGTTTCCGTTCCCCCCTTCCTTAAGGGGGAAGGGCTTATCGTACAAAAGGTATCGAGTCCCAACTCCCCTCTTTATAGAATTTTCGGGCTTTCCTCTTTAGAGTGGAGAGGGGGGACGCCCCCTTTTTGCGACGTACATTTTCATTTCCTTCATCTTTCTCCGCTTTCGAGGTGGGCAGGTGCGTATTTGGGTGGTACTTATATTATGCATAAAAATTATTATTCAAAGACAATACGTTGGTCTCGTAGCATAAGTTTGTGCTTCTGGTTCTAGTAGAATGTCTCTTGTGTTTGATGACCGGTTTATTATATTATAATTTTTAAAATAGGTTCTTGAAAAGTGTCTCTAAGACTGTAATAATCCTTCTACCTATAACATGAAACTTATATCGCTGGCGGACTATGGGTGCTATATAATAATATTAAATGTCTGTTGGTGGCCTTGGTACAAGATACATAGTGATCATTAGCTACTGTTTATCACCGGGCAGTGATTTTCTTTGCCACCTTTATTGTTTTTTGGTTTCCAGACTCCGCACTGCTAATGACTATTTTCATAGAAAACCGTAATTGCACTTAGAACACGATAATGAACCTGAAATCACAAGAGCGAAACTACTTTTTGCGAAGACGAAGCATGACATACATACATTATATCTTCGAATAGCAGGAAAATGTGTGTGAAGACACATTTCGGGTCAAAAGCCTAGATTTCGTGATGCTACTTAAAATTTCCTGAGTAAAGCTTTATGCCGTACCAGACCATAAAAGCGTCATGATTAGCCACAAAACCAACATAATAGTCTTAAAGAATAAAACTGCTTAATAATTACGTGACATCTAATATAACATACATAAAATATTTTTGACTGCATGGATGGCCCAGCGGGTTAACGGTTGCCTCACCGCTCGCTACCGCCGCGTAGAATCCCACAGAGTTCAATATACAGGGTGTCCGATAATTCATAGATAACCTTGAAATGTCTTATAGTAGAACTGAAGGCCGTTCAGAAAAAAGAAAAAAAATATATATCAAAAAGTGCAAGCTATAATAGCATAGCATACTTTTGAATGTCTGTCTATTAGCATAATTAGTGTTTAATAATAAAACAACAAAAAACCGATGAATTTCATTAATTTATGGTCGTAGTATACAAGAAAGTTATACGTGGTAATTAAAAAAAAACACATATCTCAGGTAGTTAGGATGGATTTTTTTTCATATTTTTTGCTGAACGACCATCAGTTCCACTTTAAGAAATTTCCAGGTTATCCATTAATTACCGGACACCCTGTATGTATAATTTACCAAAGATTGTTCTGAATCTGACTATTCTTTGTAGTCGTTAACTGTATACTTACGAAGGCCCCCATGACTACAACCTGATACACTTTTTAAACAGGAAATACATTTCTCATACATCATTTTTATATCAGAATGTATCCTAAAAACGCCGGCAATAATACAAAGTCTTCACACCAAATACGTATCTGTAGCCAATTCCCCGTCTTACACCAGCAACCTTAGACTCCCTCAACCCCCCGACCGCACGCCGCCCCACCCCTTGGGGCTCCGGCCCGCGTAGTTCGTTAGCGAACTTCCATACTTTGTAATATGCAAATGTAGATTCTAAGGGGATGCGACGCCGGCATCTTAAAATGAATTAATCACGCAGGTGACTTGGGGGTTGCGCAGGGAGGTTACTTATGTAAGGGGAACATTTATACCTATATGTATTGATTTTTCGATGGTAAATTAGCTGCCGTAATTATAATTGTGCGTCTTTAGTATTGTTACTAATTTTTGTTCTTAAATCCTCTGTAGGTTAAAGAGGTTAAAGCTTTTGTTTTATTTCTATAGTTAGTAATATAACTCCCTGGCGCAGCGGTAGTGAATGCGACTGCTGTGCATGAGGTCTCGGGTTCGAATCCCGGGTCAGGCTAACAAAAAGTTATTGGGTTTTCTGTTAAGAAATCTCAATACAAGCCCGGAGTTTGGAAGTTGGCGGTGTTAGACACCCCCGTGCCTCGGAAATAACATAAAGCCGTTGGTCCTGCGCCTGATCGCTCTCCGGTCGTGTCGGATTATCCATCCCATCGGATCATGAGGGTTAGGGAACAGAGAGTGCACTTGTGTTTGCGCACATACTTGTGCACTATAATATCTCCTGCGCAGATGGCTAGTCTCCGTTAAGATTGGCCGCCGTGACAGAAATTCGGTCTGGAGGACATTATTATTATTAATATAAAGTGCCATGGCTGCAACACCTCATAGGTATAAGTTATAGAATAAGAAAAATCAATGGACATTGAAAACACTTTTATAACCGTCAAACTATGTGTGTTTCACGACAATTCGCTTCTGTGTATTGACATCCTTTGTATAGTTGTTATCTAATTTTCTGTCTTGATACTGTCCTACTTCCTACTGATATTAAGAAGATGATTGGATGTTTCTTACTCAATCACGCGTGGATCAAATAGCTAACATACTTTTTATTAGCGTCATGGCTAACGGTCTGACTCCAAGGACCACACAAAATTAATTTTTCATTGTCTGTAATTAATGAGTATGTGTAAGATAACAATATCAGCGATTTTTATGAATTATATATATGTAGTTTGCTTTGAGCCTCCACTCAGCTTAAGAGATCAGTCTATGGAAATAAAAACCGTTAGAATAATGCCCGTTGATAAAGTCCCCAAAAATATAGTGGAACTCTCACACATGCTAGTTAAAATTACCGTATTTATTTTACCGTTAAAATCAATGATATACCATATAAAAAGAATTGGATATGTGAGTACCACGCGCGTTGTAAAGACTCGAAAATTTTGGACAATTTGTCATTACTCTACGGTTATCAAGCCGACGAGCAAACACCAGTGTCAATGTAAAATAAAATTAAAATATTATCGTGCGTATTTATAAAGTGAGCAAGAAAAGAAGTTGTTCCGTATTCATCCTATGAGATTTTATTCTATTTCTAACTGATCCGATTATAATATTTTAATAAAGTTTCTTAATTCAACCGATATGCGTTTTTTACTCTACCCGTGGCAAATATTACCGAAAAGAATCAACAAAACAATCTTTGGATTCATAAAAGTAGATTAAGTTAGTAGATTCTATGCAAAAATAAATTTGACTACATGAACAGCAAAGTAGTTTCAGTAGTCAATCGCGAATGATCTTACCAGAGCACAAGGTACTGCGTATTTATCTATATATTAATACGTGAAGCAAAAACTTTCTACCCCTTTTTACGAAAATTGCGCGGACGGAGGTGTATGAAATTTGGCACAGTTAAAGCGTATATGGAGAAGGAGAAGCGAATCCTAATATTTTTTATAAAATATGCATTAGAAATACATTAAATTAATGAAAAAAGCGCTACACGCACACAACCATGCATTTGACATATGCAGTCGAATCGCGTTCGTAGTATTTCGACGTTGGTCGTCTGGCGTCGTACATTTTTTTGTAACTGTGGTTACCTATACCTTATTTATATGTAATAAAGAAAAAAAGAAAACAAAGTAGCTTAAGGAATATCATCAATGAAAGAGTATAGTTAAGTAAAATATTTTGTTTGAAAAATATAGGTAAACTAACCTGTATAGCCTTGGCGAAATCTAAATGAAATGCGATTACAAGGGTTAAGTTATAAATAATAAATTCATCAAATATGGTCGAATTTTGACCAATAGGCGACCGCTAGTTATGATTATTCTTTCAGATAAATATTAAAACATTTTGCTTAACCGCAATCAGTCATGGGCTATCTTCGCATTGTCACAGAATGTAAGTGCATGAGCCCTTATACCATACCAGTGTATAAATAATAAATGAATACTATTATTTATTACTATTGATTCTAAATTGGACCATCTCCTTAATATTGATAAATATTATTTGTTATTCTTGTAAAAATTAACTTGTTGTGACAAATTCACTATCATTAAATAAATGCTATCGAATATTTTGGAATACGTTGGAGATATAACCAGATTTACTAGACGTTGTGTAATTATGTTGCTCTTTGATTGGTTTCTAATGCAACAACGGTTCGAAAATGATATTTTCTAGCAATGTCATTGATCATTTTATTACGTACTAGCTGACTCGCGCAACTTCGTCTGCTTCACATAAGAGAATTATTCCCATTCTTGCAACATTTTTCATTGCTGCTCCGCTCCTATTGGTCGTAGCGTGATGTTATATGGCCTATAGCCTTCCTCGATAAATGGGCTATCTAACAATAAAATAAATTTTCAATTCGAACCAGCAGTTCCTGAGATTAGCGCGTTCAAGCAAACAAACAAACAAACTCTTCAGCTTTATAATATTGCTATAGATTAGCTATACGCTAATATGAATGGAATAGCCAGGGTACTTACGCGGTTTTATTTTGGCAAATGAATGAAGATATACAGTTAAAAGAAATTTTGTGTATTGTATATATTTACAAATTATGTTGGTGACAAAATTAGTAATATAGTCACAAATATAATTTGTCAAAAAAATGAAGCTAGATCTTATTATTGTAATAATATTGTTTTTAAATTATAAGGCTATTTTAAAATATTAGGTATTTTATATCCTAGGCATAGTATAGAATAATATATTAGGTATACCAGGATGACGGCTAATAGGGACAAAATTTTGCCCCGAATGCGCTAAAAGTATTAATATGACAAAACTAGGACAAAAACATTAATAATTTAATGAAATATATGTAGGCAGCTCAGTGGGGAGACCAACAGACTGCAATGCAGAGGGTCTCGGGTTCAAAACCACGTCGCGCACCTCTGACTTTCGGAAGTTATATGACTTTTCGAAATTATGTGCCTGTTAATATCCTGACGCTGGTCTAGCCTTATGGTATCGTTAGCCTTCGGGTTGCGGAGGTCAGGTGGCAGCCGCTCCGTGTAAAAACTGATATCCAGTCAAATCCGGTTAGACTAGAAAAGCTGAGCCCAAGTGACTTGGGAAATAATAAAGGTTAGGTAGGAGATATGTAGGTACATATTATAGTGTATTATTACTTTAGACCATTAAGTAATACATTCATAATAATGCATATAAAAACATTATCATCCATGTTTATAATTAAAAAGTATTTAATATAACAAATATCACATGTTTCCCGCCCGCCCAACGACGGCGACGACGCAACCCGCCGACGGCCGTCGGCAACTGAATATAATTTATAGATCTCATATCAAACGATATTTAAAACTATGATTATATAAGTAATTAAATTTTGTAGCGCAATAAAGTATTAAGTAGAAAAGAAAAGAACATATTTTCGGCAAAAAGAACGAAATAAATATTTCTTATATTTCTTAACGAAAATATTTTTACGCTTTTGGTGATGAAATAATTGATGTTGTAAAATCAATTATTTCGTCCCTTTGAAAAGATTTATGATTCTCTTTGAAAAATCAAACATTTGCAATTTTTACAACCTAGGTATATTTAAATACCTAAAAGCCGTACTGTGTAAAAATCACCACGTACATTTAGCCATAGATACTGCCATTAGAAAGCGTAGTACATTCAGAAAGCCCCAAAAGTGACTTGTCTTCGCTCTATTTATACAAAACACACAAGTATAAACGTCGTCAACAAAACAGCTGTACCACAAACGTTACGAGTCAAGGCCATTGTCGCTGTCCCACTATTGGGCAAATCACTACAATAGCAGACACGATGCCCGTCGCCCACTACAATTAAATGGCCCTAACAATACGCACGCCACTACTATGGAATGTCGAATTGTAAACTGGAAAACTCGAAACCAAATTTTATGATTACTAGCTTTTACCAGCGGCTTCCCTCGCTGGGAAACCATTTTTTTTCTGGATGAAGGGTACCTTATATCTTTTTCTGTAGCTCTGACAACGTGTATGCGAAATTTCATGTTGATCGGTCGAGTAGTTACGGAGGGAAAGCGTATTGAACAAACTCACATTCGCATTTATAATATTAATTGGGATCTGTTTTGTAGTCACCTTTAGAAACGATAAATTTTGCCAAGTATTAAAATATTTTCTAGCGCGTACGTGGTTTAAGACTGCGCCGAGCGAAATGTGCCAAAACAGGTGGTCACAGTTAAGTTGATAAAATCAACACTTTTTGTTTAATACAAAAATATAAAATATAAATTTACCATAACAATGAATGTGTTTCGCCTAAAAAATTACGTAAATTTGCACGAAAAATGCAATAACGTAAGCTCGTGTTACGTGATTTTTAGATTGTAACAGTAGAAATCTATCCCATTTTACAACTTAAACGAAACATAAATAGTTATATTACAATTTGCCCGTCCTAAATATTTAAGTTATTGGTTGACAATAAAGATACATATTTAGCACTTCAAATCCTCCATACAATTTTACTATGGCGGCCGCGCGCTGATTTGAGTATCGAGCTCTATAGTTCAGTCCAACCGCATCTTACGCTCGGCGCAGTCTTTATACCAAATTGGCAACAAGCGGGTGACTTAAAATTCTCCAGTATTTTCCAGGTACTTAAGTTCTTATGTCGACTGTAAAAACTAGTAACCGGCATCGACGGCTTTACATACTTAGTTAGTACCGAAGTAAGATAATTTTTAGGTGTAAATGCTGAAAGAAAGAAGAGCCTACTAAATTTAATTTACTTTACTAAGTACTACTTCTGTGCTAGGGATAATCCTAAGTCGTAGATGACATTTTAGACATAACAAATTCAAAGAACATCTCCTATTTTTTGTCTCCAAAACTCGTAATTGAGACCATTAAAACTTTGTTGATAGTTTTAGAGTTGAGTACCTAGATTCATCCAATTCCGGTGGGCGATACTTTCTGCGACGTGTCAATGTAGTATTTATGTGTTTTAATGTTGATTTTGTCAATATATTTCTTACCTCCGGGCACAGAACTTTTTCCTAAATAAAAGGTATCCTACATATTTTTTATACCCCTGACAACGTGTATGCGAAATTTCATAATCATTGCCCATAAAAATCCTCAATTATTTCAGCGCATATCAGATGTTGTGAAGTGAAACAGGCGCAACGTTAACAGATTATGTTTACATAGCGTAAAATCAAGTCTGATAGGCAAAAGTCTGTTATGTATGGCGCCAAAAATTTATAATAAAATACCATGTAACATAAAGCTGTATAATATAGAAATATTTAAAATAAATTTAGAAAGATCTTGACGGAGAAGTGCTATTATAGGTACCTAGTATTAGTGATATTTTTAATGACAACAATTTTAAATAATAGAAATTAAAATTTTCTAATTTATTTTAACGTTTACATTTAGACATTTTAAATTTATTTTTATAATTATTATTTATTTTATCTTTTCCTTTTGACATACAAATTTATTTATCTAAATGTATTTTTAATAAGTTAGGCATGAGACATATATACTTTTTATTGATTTCTTATCTAAATATGTAATTTGATAATTTAATGTTTTTATAATTTTTTTATACTCGACACGTTTATACGCCTCCTGAGGCAGATTTTGATGGTACTAATTTAATAACCTTTTTGTAATCATGTAATACCCAAAATGGATTGAATGAATAAATGATTTGATTTGATTGGTCGAGTAGTTAAGTAAGGCCTGAGAGCGTTACAAACAAACTTACATTTGCATCAATAATATTAATTAGAATAGTCGCTTCTATATATATACATATATATTCTATGCTTCCTGATTATTATCGCTGGCTGCGCGCACTATTAAAAGAATAAAAATTCGAAAGACACAAATATGACTGTTGCCTATTCATATATAATAATAATAATGACCTCCTGACCGAATTTCGGTCACGGCGGCCAATCTTAACAGAGACTGGCCATCTGCGCAGGAGATATTATAATGCACAAGTGTGTACGTAAACACAAGGTTATTCTCTATTACCTAACTCGCATGATCCGATAGGACGAATAATCTGACACGACCGGAGAGAGATCAGGCGCAGGATCAACGGCTTTACATGCTTTCTGAGGCACGGGGATGTCTAACACCGCCAACTTCCTAACTCCGGGCTCGTATTGAGATTTCTTAACAGAAAAACCCAATAACTTTTTGTTGGCCCGACCCGGGATTTGAACCCGAGACCTCATGCACAGCAGTTGCATTCACTGCCGCTGCGCCACGGAAGCAGCTATACACATATTGGAGATAGTAAGATATCACACATTATTTGTTTTCTTAAAATGAACTTAACATAACGCAGACGTAGTCGCCGTGCTATCAAATTCTCACTTCTAACATCACTCACAATCTCACTCGTTTAGGTTCTCACGCAGCACATCGTAAGGGTCGCAAACTGACCATGGCTATTTGCGTCCGTCGCGTCTCCGAGATTTGATTGACATGCCAACTTGCTCAACTATCCACAGAACATATGTTTTAGCTGTATTGTAAATTTGTACCGTACTGTGTAACTGGGTTTTCATTTGATTATAATGTTACGTTTTAGATGTCTGCTAATTCTAGGCGATTGAAGACACGTAGACTATTCTCTTTACTAACATTATTAACAGGAAAGATTTGATTTTTAACCGACTTCAAAAAAGGCAGAGGTTCTCAATTCGACGGTATGTTTCTTTTTGTATGTGTGTTACGCGATCATTCCGCCAATTATGAATAGATTTTGATGATTCATTTTGTGTTTGGTAGATAATGCTTCAGAGGTGGTCCTATATAAATTTTATCGAAATTGATTAACGCTTTTTGAGAAAATCAACAAGAAACGAAATATATACCTAAATCTACTATCTTCCAATTTTTTTTGACTCGCTAAATTTCACCTTTGGTCGTCATTTAATTCATACTAAAAATTGAAAAATAAAATTAACTAATAAAAATACAAAAACCGACTTCAAAACTATTTTCACGTTTTAGTTTAAGTTGGTACACATGGCTACACATCAAGTTAGACACCCTATATATTCATAACTACGCTACATACAAAATAGATAATTGTCGGAAAGGGACAGTGTATAGTGGTGTCGATGTAATGGTAAGGATAGAGCGTCGGATCTCGTTCAGTATGTGTACAAAATAACAAAAATATAAAGCACTCTCTCGACGATTCGCAGCGTTCAACTTCTAATAGTTCAAAGTCCAAACAGTCTAGGTTGATGTGTGGTTGTGTGTACTTATAGGTATAGGATTGAAGTCAGTTTTTTTATTTCTTTTAAATTAATTTTATTATATGTTTGTTTGCAAGGATTTAATTCAAAAACTACTGAACCGATTTTATAGTTTCTTTCACCATTAGAAAGCATTATTATCACTGTAGGTACTGTTTCTAAGTTCTGCTCGGTGGGGAGACCAACAGACTGCAATGCAGAGGGTCTCGGGTTCGAACCCACGTCGCGCATCTCTGACTTTCGGAAAATATATGACTTTTAGAAATTATGTGCGTATTGATTGACAATTATCGCCTGCTCCGTGCCTCGGAGAGCACGTTAAGCCGTCGGTCCCGGCTGCCATGAACATCTATGGCAGTCTTTATTGGGTGCCCTATAATATCCTGACACTGGTCTAGCCTTAGGGTATCGTTATCCCTCGGGTTGCGGCGGTCAGGTGGCAGTCGTTCCGTGTAAAAACTGATATCCAGTCAAATCCGGTTAGACCAGAAAACCCGACCCCAAGTGACTTGGGAATAATAAAGGCTAAGGAGAAGGAGGACCTACTGTTTCTAACATCACCTAACCTACTTTTATACGAGCGAAGCCGCGGGCTAAACCTAGTAGTTAATATAGTTGCTTGCCTATGAGGTTAATATTATGGGTTCCAATCCATAAAAAAATAAAATAATATATAATTGATTGTTGTTCCGTGCGTAGGTGTTCTTTGAATTCGTTTTTTCAATGTTTGTTAAGTTATCCGTTATGCTGTAATTACTTCTTTTCAGTTTCAGTAGAAAAAAAGAAGGAATTTAAAAGTTTTATGGACATATCTACATGTCAAATATATTTATTTGGAACATATTTATTTTCTTGATAAACGAGTTTATCTTGCTAATGATTTATTGTAAAGTAATAATAATATTAAATAATAATTTATTCAATAATAATACATAGGTATACGTTTTTGTTATTAGTCTAAAATAATATTATACTACAATAAATGATAACTATCCTTAATCTGGTACATGTTTTACTTAGGTATAGTTTAATCGGCCGACATTGTGCATTCTAATTTAATTTCAAGCGCTAGGTTTTTATAAAGTGGTTGCCTGAACTAGGTTTAGACTATTTCTCTATTTACAAAAATAGAATATATGCCAAAAATATTAGGGTTTAGGTCAATGTGCATAAACTTAAAATAAAATATGTATATTGATACACATATTACAAATTACTAATGACTTAAGGCTATTTTACGACTATCAGCAAATTCTCCGTATCGGAGTAGGTCAGTGTTTGCAGATGTTTGGTAACAATAACATTACATTGTTTATAACTTAGACTATATATATCTTAAATTCTATTTAATCTATTATATAAAAATGATCCTAGGAATAAGAAGAATTTATTTACAAAGGCATGTTTGGCATGAAGCTTAGTACATATTAAATCTTTTCGTCTCTTGTCTGGAGGAAGTAGTCTGAATGGAAGTAGTGCATGTTGTTGAAGCACGGTGTGCAGAATAAGCAACTGGCGAACAGTTAGGACATTAGTGGATTGATACAACTCATAGGTAGAAAACATGGAAGGTCGAAACGTCGCCACTTTTAGAATAGCCCGTTGAGCTCGTTCCAGTGGCAATAAAATCGTTTTCGATGTTCCACCCCATGAGGTAATGCAGTAAGATATGATTGACTGACATAGTGACAGGTATACTTGTCTTAGTAATTTAAAGTTAGCAGCTCCACAAATGGCTTTAAAAATAAATATTAACTTTCGTACTCTCTTTATGTCAGAGAGTACGAAAGTTAATATTTATTTTAACTCAATGTGATTGCGAAAATTTAGATTAGCGTCAAGCGTTAGGCCGAGGTATTTTATAAAGTGTGTTGATTCTAAAGTAGGACAAGTGCATGCGGCATCAGCGTGTAAATGACATTTATTATTGTGAGCAAATAATATGTCGTTAAGTGAATCATGTGTGTTGTTGCGCATTGAGAAGTGAATATATTTTGTTTTCTGGGTATTTAGGGTTAGTGCATTATCAAAAGGCCATTTACTAACTATATTGAAGACATGCTGAGCGTGTGTTGTCGCTTCAGTCCGAGTTTTGCCCGTGAATAATAGTGCTGTAACATCTGCATAAGACACTATGATACCATTTTGGAGTTTAGAGTTTTAAATGACAAACCTAATAAAAAAAAAATTAAATAATTTACTTTTATGACAAAGATAAAGCTATAATTAATACATACTTATTTCTTAATAAATATTAAGGCAATTTATTTACAGTTAAGCTAAATGCTTGTGTTAGGAATGGTGGTCGGTAATACAGCAAATGAACACCGAACCTACGACCTTCCGATTGCAATTCTTTGCCTCAACAATTTAGCTACCGTCGCTTCTGATGCTAAATAACATTGCCCATGTTCTTTTTTGATATATCAAAAATTCCTTGATGATCTGTTTATATCAAATCAAATCAAATTAAAATATCTTTATTCATGTAGGTCACAAAGTAACACTTATGAACGTCAACGTAACACTTATTAATGTGAATTTACATTTACCTGTTGCCATGTTCAGCAAAATAGGGGCGTAGAACCAATGAGAAGAAATGGCAACAAACTCACGGCCACTCTTTTCAATCGCCAAGTTTACAATATTGTATACTAACTGCGCCCCGCGGTTGCATCCGCGTAAGTCCCGATGCCGTGGTAATATCGGGATAAACAGTAATCTATGTGTTAATCCAGGTCTTCAGCTAGCTACAAACCAAGTTTCATCATAATCGATCCAGTAGTTTTTGCGTGAAAGAGTAACAAACATCCATACATCCATACAAACTTTCGCTCCATACAAAGTCTCTTCTGTAAGAATATATTAGATACCTATATTTATTACGTCGCGTCATTCGTGATTATGATGTACACACAGCAACGCATCAACCTAGACTGTTTGGAGTTTGAACTATTAGAAGTTGAACGCTGCGAATCGTGCGGGAGAGTGCGTTATATTTTTGTTAAGCTCTATCCTTACCAATTACATCGACACCACTATGCACTGTCCTTTTCCGACAATTCTCTATTTTGTATGTAGCATAGTTATGCGTACATAGGGTGTCGAACTTGATGTGTAGCCGTGTGTACTAATATATATGTAGAATAATCAGTATTTAGTATGAAATTACATCACTAATTCGCTGGCATAGCCTTATCGGCTTACGTATAATTTTCAAGGAAACTTAACATTGCTAGACCGTTTCTAGAATTATACTGAAATAGGTGCAGCTTCCATTGATAGTTATTGAAACAACTATTAATAGAAACTGCTTTCAAACAGAAACTTCTGAACTGGAGAAGTACTTCCACCTTATAAAAGACCGAAGTGAAACAACCTTGTGTTTCGGTAGTGTTACCAGACTTCTGAAGGAAGCGCTATGCTGTCCATGTGATCTTTGCAATTAATGCTGGCTACACTGAAATTATTTATTCTAAGATTTGGCAACATTGAATTATCGTCTTTGATGTTGCAAGCGTTAAATTCATATAGAAATATTTTGTCACTATAACATAGTTCAAATATTATTGGGGCATGGTAAAATTAAAAAACAGTAAAATGAAGAAGGAGACGTTTAACTGTTGGAAGAAGAAAGCCAGTTTGAGGAGCAGAGCTCTCCTGAGAAGACGCAGGCAAGAAACAATGTGGCCATTTTTCCATCGCCAATTGATTACATCATAAAAGCTGCTGTGTATGAAGTTATCAAATACATTTATATTTAAAATTGAACCGAACGACTAGTGGACTATTGGCTCCGGTAATCATATTGTTTGATACTTCCAAAGGTTCACAAACTTGTTTCACATATAGAAAAAAACACGACCATGTAGTAACAGGTTATATTTTAAATAAGAGCTTTTTCTTATGCTATAGCTCTCAAAGCAGCAAAGCTACCGACACAATTAAGCTCTTGTAGCAACATGTATATACATGTTATATATTATATATATATATATATAAAAAAACTAAGTAAATTTATTATTTATATTAAGTTAGGTTACAAGGTTAAGAATGTCAAAGATACACTAAATTTTTCCTGTGAATTAACATTTACTGCCACGTTCAGCAAAACAAGGGTGTAGGGCTCATGAGAAGAACGGGCAAGAAACTCATCGCCAAGTGTACAATAATATTTCGTTTACAAATCATAACTGTAAGGTGCTGCAACCATTTCTCCATGAACTACTACTCAACATACTCAAGCATTTGATAAAATTTGATGGTAGCCTCTAAAGCAGCAGTATGGTAAATAGGAGCATCCACTTACATGTACATAAATAATCAAGACTAGACATGATTGTAGTCCGTAGTTTAATCTAACTGTTTAAATAAAAATGTAGTAAGTAAAATATCGAATTCCACGAAACCAAGGTCGACCAGTCATCGCCCCCCTCGCCATATATGTTATACATATATACATTACACATGTCTATACATGTTATACATATACATTCAAATCTAAAGAATATTTCTATCAGATACCTATATTAAAAAAGTGAATACCTCGGCGAGCGTTCTTTTCGTGACTCTGGCTATTGTTAAGCAACTGAAACGTCAGTAAAAGTGTTATAGTTTAGAACTAGTGCTTTATTTTAAAAACCATGATAAAATCCGTTTTATTAGTTTTATTTCTACATATCGGTGATATACTGAAGAAAGGCCAGATTAAGAGTACCCACCCTAAACCGACGATCATGCATGAATAATATGATAAAAGTAAATGAAGTACGAGAGATACATGCTATGACCGTAGCAAGTGGAAAGCCGTATCTCTGTCTACCCCTTCAGGAAACAGGCGTAAATATAAACATGTAATATAATCTTTTGTCTGAACAAGATATTGCTTACTACGTACTAAGCTACTTGTAACGAACTAATTAAATATATTGCTCATGTTAATAAATCGATCGAGTGATTGAGGCCGTTTAGCGTTGTATTTGATAGGAAGTCCTCTGTCCACAAGAGACCCTCAGTCCAGGAAATACGATTATAAGTCGGCACCTAAAAAGTACACGTAGGTATTGTAATTAGAATTTATTTTTAACTATAAATGCGATGAGCTATGCAGTAAAGGTCATTTAAATATTGACAATGGTGCCAATTCTGTTGTCACAAACTTCTCTTATCTTAGCTAAAAATCTCTAAAATTTAGTTTAGTCCTGTCACTTTTAGCGATTTCAGAATACGAAATGTCGTTTGACAGGAGTAAACTAAATTTTAGAGATTTTTAGCTAAGATAAGAGAATTTTGTGACAACAGAATTGGCACCATTGTATAATTTATATGACATTTTAAAATTGATAAATTATGTTTTTCATTCATTATTGTTTATTATAAAATATTAATGTATTGTTAATCAAAGTAATTGAAGTTCTTATTATTATTACAATTAAGATAAAATTTTGTTAAAATATTATTGTCTTGAAGTTGAGAATGTTGTAGCTGTGTCAAAATTGTACGCTTCAATGCAAGACATAGATGGACATTCATTCATTGTAACATCCCATGTATTACCTACATATGTTTACAAATAAATATTTCTGATTTCTGAATTAGAGCTCTGCCCCATTAGTGCGTTGCGTTGCGTTGCGTCGTCGCAGAGTCGCCGCTGCGTCGTTTTCCACGTATTTTTTGTGACATGCCACATTAATGCGTTGCGTCGTCGCACGCAACGTTTTAACGGATCGACGGACGAGTGACGTAGCGGGGGGAGGGTGATGCGCTGCGTTCTCGGATGTCCCGTGCGACGATGGACAGTGTTCCACTGCTAAAACCTGACCATCACTATTTATTAAGCAATCAAGGGAGATATCCACAATCTTTTATTGTTTCTATGTTTATTTCGGCGGTGGCGCAATAAAAGCAACAATAGAACACTTTTGTTCCAATCCATTGTAGAGACTGACTGAGGTAATCTAAGGACAGCGGACGTGCGTCGTCTTTGTCGTCGGTATACTATGCGTTGATCCGCTGCGACGACGCAACGCAACGCACTAATGAGGCATCACCGTTAGACTGCATGGTTGGTGTTGTGGGTAAGTTGTCTTGCCGCTGCCATTGCGCTGTGTGTTCAAATCCTGTTGGATTAGAAGATAAATTATTTGTGTCATTAATATTCATACTCTCCATTAACTGCCTTCGTGGCGCAGCAGTAGTGAATGCGACTGCTGTGCATGAGGTCTCGGGTTCGAATCCCGGGTCGGGCTAACAAAAAGTTATTGGGTTTTCTGTTAAGAAATCTCAGTACAAGCCCGGAGTTAGAAAGTTGGCGGTGTTAGACACCCCCGTGCCTCGGAAAGCACGTAAAGCCGTTGGTCCTGCGCCTGATCTCTCTCCGGTCGTGTCGGATTATCCGGCCTATCAGATCATGAGAGTTAGGGAATAGAGAGTGCACTTGTGTGTGCGCACACACTTGTGCACTATAATATCTCCTGCGCTGATGGCCAGTCTGCATTAAGATTGGCCGCGACCGAAATTCGATCAGGAGGACATTATTCATACTCATATCTTCGAAGAAGTAGACAGACGTGTAACAGGCACACCGGTATTTTATCAGCTATGATACGCTCTATGATATGCTCTACATAATATGAAGCGAGCCAATGGCCGTTCCAGACTCCATACTGCGAGATAGAAGAATACCTTGTCCGAACAACTCAACAAAACTTTGCTTGACGCAGAAATAGAATCCAAGCCATTTAACACAACAAGTTCAGTGTGTCGTCCCATGACCGTTTGGTCCCATTGGGATGAAACACAATATTTAAAATATATTTTCTTTCATTCAGTGTTTCATCCTATTGACTAAATTTCGTCATTTTAAAACAAAAATATGTATAAAGTAATATCGACAAAAAAGTGCCTGACATATTACATTTTTATTAAATTGTATCGGTATGATGGATTTGGGAAGGCCTTTGTCCAGCAAAGGGACTGTGTAGGCTGATGAAAAAATGTAGAACTATATATATATATATATATATATATATATATATATATATATATATATATATATATATATATATATATATATATATATATCACCTCTCTCTCCTAGAGCAAGCGCGCACTATGAGCGGCTTTTATTCTCTATAATCAATGGGACGAAAAACTGAACCAAAATAAATATATTATTGAAATTCTGTGATTCGTCCCATTGGAAGGAAGCACTCGTGGGACGAACCACTGAACGAGCCTTTAGCACGGCAGCAACATTCACTATTGCGCTATCACGACAGCCATTATCCATAATAGACCCAAGCCCCAATTCCCTATTGACTTGACCAATACAACCCAGACCGACTAACCTACAATATATCTGTATATAATCTTCCTATTACCGACAGCCTGTCCTTGACATCAGCCGGGTATCGATCCGAGGACACGTCAATTGTTTAGCGGGTAATTTAGCCAATTGACCTGTATCCGACGAGGTAGATGGAATTAGTAATATGTGTATTAATCAATGGTTGGTGATTAGAGAACGTTGCACTTAGGAAGGTCAAGAACAAGATGGGATGGCTATGACGTCATTGGAATCCTACTGATATTAGAACCTGCGGTTTTGTCTGCTGATGTAGTCTGATTAAGAATGGCTGCACGGATAGTATAGTGGCTTAAGTAGTTACTTTGCTACTACATCTGCGTTGAGTGTTATGGGTTCGACACGGGACAAAAAAAATTATGATTTACCAAGGGATGTTCCGTGGCTGGGTGTTCTTTATTTCCGTTGTTTGAGTGTTTGTCAAGTCCCACACGATTTGGAAATTTCTATCTCTTATCCACGTCCATAAAAGACGAATTTATAAAAAGGATACCCACCAAATAGTTTTTCTAATACCTATGTAGACATTTACTAAGCGAGAAATTTTCAGAATATAAATCAATTTATTTAACTATTTCAGATACACAGTTCAAAATTTTAAATTTGCGGCATCTACCGTTTTACTTATGCATTGATACGATCCAGGAACTGATCCCAGGTCTCACGATCAACTCTAAACATCCTTATCTTTAATGTCTTGAGCCCGTCGGCCCGTCGGCCAGAAACGATTGTTGATAAAATATGAAATTATGCACTAAATTAGCTTCTATCCTTCGAAAATAATACTTTTTCTGGATGAAAGGCACCCAGAAAAAGACTACAGCTATCAATTTGTTACGGCGGGAAAGGGTAACAAATAAAAAAAGTCTATGCGCATTTATAACACTAATAAATGTAAATTATGTACATTTTCAACTCTTATTTTTGCTAGACGAAAGGTACCCTACGTCCTTTTCTGTGCCCTTGACAATGTGTATGCGAAATTTCATGACGATCGGTCGAGTAGTTACAGCGTGGAGACTGGAGAGTAACAAACAAACAAACTATAATAATATAATAATATTCTATATTCTACCACATACACACAACACCATCTAGCCCAAACTAAGCAGAGCTTGTACTATGGGTACTAGACAATGGATAAACATACATATATACTTTTTTTTTTTTTTTTGTAAATACATACATATTATACATAGAAACACCCAGACCAAGACAAACATCCATGTTCATGCACACAAAATGTTTGACTTGTGCGGGAATCGAACCCGCGACCTCATGCGTGGCAGTCGGTTACACTGACCACTACGCCATCGAGGCCGACAACTCGCATTCACATTTATAAAATTAGTTAGGATTAATAGATTAACAATGTATTACTCTATTCACAAATTATTCCACCAACTGTACTGACACAAGAAGGGACCTTCAAGCATCTTGTTTACAAGTCCGTGATGTGAGAGTGGCCGATAATAGACGTTGACCTTGACCTTTAGGCTGCCCGGCTATAGACGTAATAATAGACGGTACTTGTACTCTTTCTTTGTATACATATACTAGCGATCCGCACCGGCTTCGCATGGGTCTGTTTTGTTATATCTCAAAGCGATTAGGCAGCATTTTTGATGGAAGCTCACAGGCAGCTTGACATTTCCCGTCATTTTTATAATCGTCATAATTCAACCAATTTCTACAAAACCTTTATAAATTAAACACCTTAACCTTCCTGGTGAGTCACTCTATCTATTGGTATAAATCGCATGAAAATGCGTTAAGTAGGTTTTGAGTTTATTGCGAACAGACAGACGCTGCGGAGAATTTTGTTTTATAATATGTAGAGATAGACATATAGATGTTTGACACTGAAGGGGTAGGCAGAGGTGTTCGTCAGACTATTTTTGAACCCATGTGATGAAAAGCATTTCGCTTGTTGACTATCCAAGCAAAATTTACTCCGTACCACTAGACGTTCGGAATTATTTTTCGATATTTTGTTTGGATATGATTTGTTTACAATGGGAATTATCATGAATTACATATTACAATGAAATTTAATGAAATTTCTGAAAATTTAATGTGTGCATTATATATAATGCATGGACGACACAGCTAGTTTTGGGTGCATTACATGTATTATCCAATGCATTATATGTAATGCACAAACGTCATGGCTGAGTCGGAAATGCATTACATATAATGCACGGACCGTCAACGTGTTAAACCAATACGTGATTCGTGCAGTCAGTTCTGCAGTGGTACATTGACTACTGAAGGGCAAGTAAGACTAAAACGGTTATAAACGTACACACAAAGTAATGAAACGGACAGTCTAAAATTACTCTCACTGCTGACCCCACAACTAATAGAGCATGTTATCGAGTTAATAACATAAACAGACGTCTGTCCGGTTAACCTTGACCGTATCAGATCTGTCCGACTGAAGGACCACAGCCTTTATCACGTAACGTTAGCAATTATCACTGTTTCATTTATACGATTGTGAGGGGCAAGTGATTGTTTATTGAGAAAAGATAGTTATTAGATTGAGTATACCTAATGATTTGAAAAAGAACGAGGAGAAAAATGAAAGGAGAAGAAAATAAAATAGAAAAAGAAAAGAAAATGAAGTGTCACGGTTTATTTATTACTTGATTAACATAAAATATACCTTGTATCGTCACATTTTTAACCGACAGCCACATGTCGGCGCGGAATGTTTTTATTATTTTATGTCTAATTTATATAAGTTAATATTTTCCTAAGTATTAGGTGCCCTTTGCGGGTTGTATCGCCTTTATTACGAGTAGTTTTCTGTTTGATTTGAAATTATCGTTAATTTCTACTACCGCATCCGACTCCGCAGAAGAATTTGAGCATGGTACATATGTTTCAGCGATGATCGTTCCACATAAGTGAAACCCAAAAGAATAAAAGCTGCTGGTTGGTGTTTCCTACCAATACTTAATATTTTCTTACATTTACGCGATCAATCATTTATTTATTTCCTGAATACAAATTACAACAATAAGTTCAAAGTGATACTTAACGCATTTCTCATCAAATATCTCTCAAATATACATCAATATAAGTATCAAATGAATTATCATTGCGTATTGATGTCTACTGAAATTTAATTACCTTATACAAACAACTATTTATATTTACCTTGACGTTTCAGTTGCCTTTCTAATAAGTTATATATCTTATAACTTTTTAGAAAAGCAACTGACTAATTATAATTATAGATTTAAAATTTAAAAAATCCCCGACTCATAATTAATTTGATAATTATATATTGTTATATTGAGGGAGTTGTGAAAAAAAATGTAATTCGCCATTTTGTGGTGGCGGGGCCATCTTGGATTTGAAATTTATCATAGTGTATAGTATTCTCCTAGTCAAGCCCTTTCATTTAATACTCATATTGAGAGACTTGTGAAAAAATATGTCCGCCATTTTGTGGCGGCGGCCATCTTGGACCAATTTTCATCAAACATAACTAAGAACACTCCCAACTAATTAACAATCATCATAAAAAAACAATCTTAAAATCGGTTCATCCGTTCGGGAGCTACGATGCCACAGACAGAAACACACACACACACACACTTATAACATCCCGTCGTTTTTGCGTCGGGGGTTAAAAATAAGTACCGATGAATAATAATCGGTATAAAATAAATTATATCAACTTCGAAACTTACCTGCTATCAAGACATTCTGAACAACTTTTACCACGTCCTGGGGATCAAACCCGGAACTTCACGATCATATTTGTCAAAGAGACAACTTGCGTTTATTTATATACCTTATAATATAATCTCGCAACTGCCATGCAATCCATATGATCCGCCATAAAGTTTCTAGTTGTTCATGTCCGGGCAATGTCCTTGACCGTCGGACAGGGGTCCGTATCGCGTATGTTTATTATGGACCCTGTACTCACGTATCAAGATAAGGTAAATAATACACAAGTAGGCGTATATGTATGTCTGGGTGTTCTTTATGAACGTCCAACACAAAGATTGTCCTTAGTTCAAAAGCAAATTTTTAAACGCACTGTGATGTATACGTATATTGACACCTTGTATATCACGAGAAGGAATATACAATAGTATATTTAACTCACAATTCGTCTAGTTTAGTTTTAAGTCTGTCGACTAACAGATGCAGTACCGGGCTCTGTCCGGCATTCCTTCATAGGAAACCGCAATAACACATTGCATGACACGAAAATCGAACTCAAGGTCAAATGCACAGCAGTCACATACACTTTCACTGCGTAACGAGTTAGTTATTGACAACTATTCTTACTAATTCGATAATACTGATATTCTAATGTGAAAGTTTTGATATTTTGATGTTTGTTACTCAAACATCGGCAGAACGAATTGTAAAGTAATTTGATATGAAGTAGCTTAATTCCATGGAGTAGCTATAACGGGGAATGATAATAATAATAATATTCTACCACATACACACAACACTATCTAGCCCAAACTAAGCAGAGCTTGTACTATGTGTACTAGACAATGGATAAACATACATATATACTTTTTTTTTATAAATAAATACATATTATACATAGAAACATCCAGACCAAGACAAACATCCATGTTCATGCACACAAATATTTGTCTTGTGCGGGAATCAAACCCGCGACCTCAGGCATGGCAGTCGGTTACACTAACCACTACGCCATCGAGGCCGAATGATAAAGGCGGAGATGTATACATATATAGACAACTAACTTTTTTCGTAAGTCTCACTAACCGTAGGACTCATTACTTGCGTTTTAAAATCCTCGATAACCGTCCATTGCGTATATTTTCACATTCCTTGGTACCTAATACTAAGAATAAAGAAATAGTAAAATTTAATAATCTTTTTCTCGAACAGATTTTAAATGTATATGAAGTGTACCTGTACCTATATTTTACGAAAGGAAAGGACCTCTGCCTACCCTTTTAAGGTGATGCCATAAGACTATGTATTTCAATCTACTTAAATTTTGTAATTCTACCACAATTCTTTAACGTCGTCTACAAATAAGCATTACCCACTTGCTAACATTTTATTTAAATGCTGTCACCGTATTTAGATCGCATGAAAAAGCGTCCATATTAAGAAAGACAGTTTACACATTACATTTACATGACAGAGAACTATTGTGTACAATTCTTTATAAATGAGCGTGACACCTATATTTATAATTCAGATATCATATTAACATTATGTGTCAGATAACAAATTCAAATAACTGACCATATTTAAACGTACGTCGCATCTTTGATTTAAATCTTTACCCAATCGCTTACTATTGCAATCAATAAACAATTTTGAAGCAATCGATTGCTCAATCGTTATACACGATTGCGTCTTTTGAATGGACACTCGGTATCCATCGAGATTCATAATAAGCAGACGGATCGATACTATTTGTTATTATAATACCTATTACGTGGCATATCAGGAACAGGTGTCTATGTCAGGGGTGTTATCGATTTGTGTGTGTTTAGGTCACTAGTCTTGTTCGTGCTGTGATATAGCTCTCTGTGTTGCGTGCATGCGATAGTAGGGTTTGATTTCCGGTTGTATTTTTTGTCTTATGTTTATATAGATGGCCGTATATATTGTTAGAGTGCCAGCGATTTTGTGAGGAGGAGGGATGATTGTGTTAGTCTCTGTGATTACTTATATAATTATTATCTTGTTCTATATATTTGTTTTAATTTTATCTACAAACGTTAATTGTAATTAATCTACAAACGTTATGACTAAATTCGACTCCCTAGCCTTTATTATTTCCAAGTCACTTGGGGTCGGCTTTTCTAGTCTAACCGGTTTTGACTGGATATCAGTTTTTACACGGAGCGGCTGCCACCTGTCCTCCGCAACCCGAAGACTAAGGATACGCTAAAGCTAGACCAGTGTCAGGATATTATAGGGCACTGACTTCCAATAACGACTGCCATAGATGTTCATGGCAGCCGGGATCGACTGCTTAACGTGCTCTCCGAGGCACGGAGCAGGCGATAATTGTCAATCAATACGCACATAATTTCGATAAGTCATATAACTTCCGAAAGTCAGAGGTGCGCGACTCGGTTCGAACCCGAGACCCTCGGCATTGCAGTCTGTTGGTCTCCCCATTGAGCTATCGCTATCGTTATAACTAAATAGTAAAATTAAATAAATAAATAGGTAGCGTAGAATTTTTGCACGGATGGCGCAATAGTTTAAGCGGTAACATTGTCGACATGGAGTGCCGATTTCTGTTGATTAAAAATAATGTATGAGCGACAAATAGTTATTTTTCTGTGTTATGTATGCATGGATAGTACGATATTTTAAGAAGTCACATCACCGATACGCATTGCCGATGTCTGTGGGTTAAAAATAATGTTAATATACAAAAATACTTATTGGAGATTTGTGTGTTTTTGTGTCCATTGTTTCAATATTTAAAGCAGCACAGTAATTATTTATAAACGCTGTATTTTATTTAAAATAACATAAAAAATAGCTACATCTATACTAATATTATGAAGAGGAAATATTAGATTTTTGTTTGAAATAAGTGAACTCACAAACAACGGGAACTATTTCAAAAATAAATAATTCCTATGTCAACCAAATTACTATTGAAGATTTGAAATAGAAAAGTCAGATAATAATTTGTTAGAGTTATCCCTAACAGAAAGTCTTGAATAATCAGCTAATTATTCTTGAAGTAAAGAATAATACCGTTATTTACAAAGTTTTAGTAGAACTCAACAAACGTATCCTAAATACGTAAAAATCTACAGAAAACGAATACAAACAAAATTAATTTTCAATTCAAAATAACACAGGTCAATCGGTACCCCATTTCTAAAGCCATCTTTCTTGTCATCCAAAAGAAAGTGATAGTAACATTCTATGAAAGAACTTGTTTTTCATACGATCAACCCTATCACACTCGAAAAAAACACTTTCATTTCTTAACCTGCCTCGTAACCTGTTCAATTTCATTCTCAACCCCGTAACCTGTTCTTTCGTACCAAAATTCTCATAAGAACTGGAACGAATCGCTTAGATCTAGTTCGATCTGGATAGAACTGGTATTCACCGCTTTTGATTTGTAAGATTACTGGATTTGTGATTGTATAAAGGTTAGAAATGTCATGGGAATGTGTGAGTTTATGGGGAAAGTGATGGGATAGAATCGTTCAGTTGTAGTTTTGTGTTAGTTCGGATATTGTTGTGTGAATATCATAGTTTATTTCGTATATGAAAAACTGTGCATTGTGGCTTAATGTAAAAGTTAAAGAGTGTATTTCAATATTAGTAGGTACGTGCCGTTAATTTATAGGCTTTACTATATATAGACATAATAATAAAAGTATCGTGTGTAACGCGGTTGCCTTTACGATGGTTAGTGAGTTAAACAGCATATTTTTTTTGCAAGTGTTACATTCATTATTATACATAAAGACTTTTAGTAATAAATAGTGTAAAAAAAATGATCGTAAATCAAATTTATAGTGAAATAAAACGCGGATGAAATCTGTTTTAAAGGCAATTGAATAATTCATTTTGAAATAGCATTTGTTATTAAAATAAAGTGATTTGGATATAAAACATTTTGTAAAGAAGACGCTACATGTTTTGATATAGGTATTAATTGATAAATATTATAATGTATGATATACTAAAGGTTTCTTACTATGACAAATAATAGCAAGATATTAAATTAAAACATTGCTAGTGTCTTAGATCACAATCGTTTTAACAATAGGTACCTACATATTATCAGCCATAAATCAAAACGTAAATTCAATAATAAGGTATGCCAATAAACATCTGCAAAGAAGTCCCAAACAAGCGAAATACATATTATATTTAGAAACAATATTTAATGTGAGACGTATTTTTAAGAAATAGGCCGTTTATTAAGAAATAGGTATCTTTTTTAAATTACGCAAAGATTGACGTTGAATTTGGATCCCTTTTTAAATACCTACTTAATCGTGTGACAAAAGATTACGGAGCTGGCCGCTTATCTTAAACGTATTGAGTCGCAGCGGCACACTCGCGGCCTTACACAATAGATTTTTAATCATGTCTGGTATTCTAAGACCTGACGAATTAACACATAAGATAATCTTTGACGTGTTAAATATGTGGTAGGAAGTGTTGTGTTGTTTACGTAATATGTGTATATGTGTGTACGTGGGGTCTCCTTGTGTGTTGATTGGCGGTATTTACATTGAGTGACCGTGGGGCGCCGGGATGACCTCTTCGCCGCGGGACACCGGTAACTTAAGGTCCGCCGAAATACTGGCATGCGATAATTGGGCACTTATTGATTAATTCTGTTTATATGGAGTTTATTTTTATATAAGTTAGACATGATTTATGGAGTTTCTTGATTTGGATCATTTCAAACTATGAAAATTATTACATCTTCTCCCTAACCTTTATTATCCCCAAGTCACTTGGGATCAGCTTATCTAGTCTAACTGGATTTGACTGGATATCAGTTTTTACACGGAGCTGCTGCCACCTGACCCCCGCAACCCGAAGGTTAACGATACTCTAAGGCTAGACCAGTGCCAGGATATTATATGGCAATGACTTCGCAATAACGACTGCCATAGATGTTCATGGCAGCCGGGACCGACGGCTTAACGTGCTCTCCGAGGCATGGAGCAAGCGATAATTGTCAATCAATACGCACATAATTTCGAAAAGTCATATCACTTCTGAAAGTCAGAGGTGCGCGACGAGGGTTCGAACCCGAGACCCTCTGCATTGCCGTCTGTTTGTTGATTTTGGCTGCAGCTTTGCTTGCGTAAATGTAACAGTATTTTTTATAGATGCAATGTAACCTGTCTTTTTCTGTAGCTCTGACAACGTGTATGCGAAATTTCATGATGATCGGTCGAGTAGTTTAGGCGTGAAAGCGTAACAAATAAACAAACACACATTCGCATTTATAATATTAGTTAGGATATATGTAGGTAGGTAGGTATACACGTATGAAGGCATTTCACTTTGTACCATTCCCTAACTACATACATACATAGATTCACGTCTATTTCCCAGAGGGGTAGGCAGAGACTACGGATTTCCATTTGCTACGATCCTGACACACTTCTCTGGCTTCATTCACTTTCATAACATTCCTCATACACGCTCTCCGGTTTAAGGTGCTCATATTGAGCAGCGATAGCTCAGTGGGGAGACCAACAGACTGCAATGTATAGGGTCTCGGGTTCAAACCCACGTCGCGCACCTCTAACTTTCGGAAGTTATATGAATATACGAAATTATGTGCGTATTGATTGACAATTATCGCCTGCTCCGTGCCTCGGTGAGCACGTTAATCTGTCGGTCCCGACTGCCATGAACATCTATGGCAGTCGTTATTGGGGAAGTTGACACAAAAGATCCCACTGGGTCGAAGTGTCGCCAGTCTGTACTGACTAGCCCCCGCACAAGATAAGATAAGATAAGGTGCTCATATTCCTTAACTGTTTTAAATTATTTGTAGGTATGGTGATGTGCCGATGGAGAGCAGCGATAGCTCAGTGGGGAGACAAACAGACTGCAATGCAGAGGGTCTCGGGTTCGAACCCACGTCACGCACCTCTAACTTTCGGAAGTTATATGACTTTTCGAAATTATGTGCGTATTGAGTGACAATTATCGCCTGCTCTGTGCCTCGGAGAGCACGTTAAGCCGTCGGTCCCGACTGCCATGAACATCTATATGGCAGTCGTTATTGGGGAAGTCAACACAAAAGATCCCACTGGGTCGAAGTGTCGCCGGTCTGTACTGACTGGCCCCCACACAAGATAAGATAAGATAAGATGTGCCGATGTGTAATAACTTTCAATAAATAAATAATACCATTGGTTACTTAACGTTAGTGATATTTTAGTTATGATGTTATAGACTTAAACCTGTTAAATAGGTAAATACGTAGATTAACGCCTGTATATTTCCATAGGGAAAGGTGAACCTAAATAACGCCAGCTATGGTTTAAATGTCAGTACCAAAACTGTGCCTTGTTAAGTAATTCTTAACAGAAAGACCTAATAATAACATTTGCTCTACTTGGGCTTCGATCCAAGACTTCATGAGACTATGAATATATGTAACGAGATATTATCACCGAGTTACATAGGCTTTATTTAATTTAATTCGAGATGTGTATAAAAACCCAGGATTCAACCTCTTCGTCTTCACGTGCTTTTTTCCATCAGCTTTTTTAATGTCCCACTATTTAGCAAAAGTAAACTTGGACTCTTGGACTTCCAAATCACTCTTATGGTGGATATCCCCTGACCTTACGACCTTATCTCGGGGTTCTTTTGACCCACAGGGACCATATTCAAACTCGACCGAGGGATGACCCCAAAATGTCTGTAGGTACATCAAGTTACAAGTCAATCGGTCCAGTGGTTTCGGTGCTATGCCTGTCACTAACAAACTGTCACTAACAGACAGACACTCAGACCCACATAGTGTTTTCATTGACCTCTTCGAAGAAGACTTAGAGGTTAATAAAATATACCTATTAGTATCACTTACCGTACGTATACGTAAAGTATTCTTGTATTCTTATTCTTCTAAAATTGTAAATGTAAAGGTTCGTGAAAATGTTCCGATTATTGCTAAACAATCGACACAAAGAACATAATTTTTGTCCTGTATGGGATTCAAACTCACTACTCTAGGTATAGTGGTAGCAGCAAGACGACCAGATAAACTACTACGTCAAATGTGCATTTGAAGTAGGTGTAGATGTATCTTATCTTATCTTGTGTGGGGGCCAGTCAGTACAGACCGGCGACACTTCGACCCAGTGGGATCTTTTGTGTCGACTTCCCCAATAACGACCGCCATAGATGTTCATGGCAGCCGGGACCGACGGCTTAACGTGCTGTCTGAGGCACGGAGCAGGCGATAATTGTCAATTAATACGCACATAATTTCGAAAAGTCATATAACTTCCGAAAGTCAAAGGTGCGCGACGTGGGTTGGAACCCGAGACCCTCTGCATTGCAGTCTGTTGGTCTCCCCACTGAGCTATCGCTGCTTCTCAGGTGTAGATGTAGATTAGACATCTATGATCTATCTATCCTAGGTGTAGATTAGACATCTATGAAAAAATGTATATGTTAAAGCTATAGAGGTTTATAATAAGTTACAAGAAAAATTCAAATACTACCTAGTACGATGTTTAAAAAAAGAATCACAACGTGGCTTGCAGAAAAATGTTTCTACAACTTAAAAGAATTTATGACATACCTATAAAGAAAATAATGCAATTACATAATATTATTCAAATTATAATATATATTAATTTAATTCAAACTACATTTTATTCCAATTTTTAGACATTCATATAGGTCTTATATTTATTTGCTGTCAATTATTACCATTCATGAATTATAGAACTGATATAGAATAATTAACTTATAATGATGTAATTAATTAACCACGTATTTATTAAGACTGACTTATTCACACACCATTGTTATGGTAGAATGTGAGGAGATTGTTATTACCCTACCACCATTATGTAACCACATTTCTTGTGAATAAATGAATTTGAATTTGAATTTGTAATATGAATGTTGGTTTCATTAGCGTACTTATAGGTGTACCTCTACTAGATAATATATTATTAAATTCATCCCAGTTTCTTATTAGCGCCATTACATAATCAACGGCTTCTATACGTGACAATTGATATTTCACACAATTTTCATAAAATTTGGCCGAATGAATGAATGAATGAATGAAGTAGAAAGTATTATCCTTACTAATACTATAAATTCGTAAGTAACTCTGTCTGTCTGTTACTTTTTCATGGCTAAACCACTTAACCGATATGGATGAAATTTGGTAGAGAGATACGTTAAAACCTGGGAAAGGACATAGGCTACTTTTTATTAATGTAGGTACCACGCGGGCTGTGCCGCGCGCAAAAGTTAGTTTCTTATAGTTTTAGATGTGGTCATTCATGCATACTAGATAATATCTCCCTGTATAATTTAAACAATATACCTACTTATTTATATTACCTCAATTTAACGGATCTAAAGTTACTCAAGTAAGTACATTTAAATTATTTCTTACTTATACTATCAAAAGTAACTCTGTCTGTCTGTTACCTATTCACGCCTAAACCACTAAACTGATTTGGATGAAATTTGGTACAGAGATAGTTGAAAACATGGGTAAGGAGCTACTTTTTACTGATAAGAAACACGTGGGCGCAGCCGCGTGCAAAAGCTATACCTATTATATAAAAATAGCATAGAACAGCGGTCGGCAACCAGCGGCCCGCATGGCTCCTTTTTGCGTTCGGCAACTGCTTTGTAAATAAGGTCTTGTCATTTGGAATTATTTTAATATCGCGCCAAAACTGAAATCGTCTCCAGCCGCGAAAGCCGGCACTGGCCCACAAAATATTTCACAACATTTGTGGTTGCTTTTTTGCATTTTAACATAATCGATAAAAGCATACGAAGTTATGAACATGTCCGGCCCGCCTCTATTTAATTTTGTCACTATGTACCCCATGTCTGTTAAAAGGTTGCCGACCGCTGTCATAGAAAGAAAAAAGAAATTTTAAGAAATAGATATTTTAACTTTACCTACTTAGTAAGTTATCTGCTAAATACATATACATATTTATGAGTACAATTAGACAATCCAACACTATTAAATAATTAACATAATATAATTATACAAATTATTTACAAGAAAAATATAAGCTGAAGAGAAAAATAAAACTACAAATTCAAAAAGCGTCATAATATTCCTCCGCATCGTCGTCAATTGGCAACGTGCCCATTGATATTTATTATATTAAATCGAATTCATCTATATCTTTTTAGATTAGGTATACCACAAACGTAATTCCGTACATTTTTTTTTATAAATTATAGTTAGCCAAATAAATTAAACGATTATTTTAACTTATTGAGTCGCAGTGACACACCGATGGCCAGATAATAGATTTTTAATGATGTCTGGTAAGTACTAAGACTTGCAGATTAAACAAAAGTTTCTAATAAAACAGGTACATAATTATTACCACTACAATAAAACAATGCATACTTAAAATAAAACTACTACATATACTACATAACTCAAAAATACAATGCAACTAAAATCATTCTTACAATATCACCCTAACCTAGTTTCCTAAACGAAACGCGACCCGCCTTTATTCGACGATACTAGCGCCCCAAGCGGCCGTCTAACGCAACACTATTCCTCCGAGAAATTGAAATAACCGCCTCTAACGGCAGCCATCTTGTGTAAGACGTTCGTATGGAATAACTATAAGTACTTTTTTCTATTGAAACGTCTTAAGTTAGATATTTTTATGCCACTATAGCTCTTATTACGCGATATTAGGTCGGGAAATCGCTCGCGGAAAAATGGCTACACTATCCGCGGGGTGAACACATTGAAAATCTCATATCGCTTACCATACAATGCAAAATCAACTTTAAACTATAATATTAAAGTTCAATTTTTTTTGTATCAAAATTGAAGTTACGACGTTCTTGCTTGGTAAGTTAAAACTATTATATTAATGCAAGCGTCGTAACTAGTTGCCGTCTCGTTTATCGCTGTTAGTTTTAAACGTGATAGAGCAGGATGGTTGTATGTTAGTATGTTTGGTTAGAGGGGCGTGGTAAATAGTTAGGATAGTGGAACTTTGGAAGAAGTTTAGAAGAGGGTTCATTTTGGTAGATTTTATTGGATTTTACTCGACACAGCAATGGTCCACGGCATACGGTACTCATTTGAATATCAATGGCATCAATTTAAATGTAGTTGGGGATAATTTGTAAATAATTATCGTGGCATTGTAAAAAAATATATTTATAGTATCACGCTTGTATCCTGGTAGGCAGAGGTGTTTTGCACCAACATTTCGGCAACTATAGGTTTAGGTACAATTGCAACCGTAGAGTGCCAGACATCATGTTGCTATTGAGAGTTTCTTAGACTAAAATCACAAAAATATTTTGCTCGACCCGGGATTTGAACCTAAGACCTCATGCACAGCAGTAGCATTCACTGTAGCTGCGCTACCAAGGCATTAATTAATCCGTATTTTTCGTGAATCAGTAAGTAATTTTAAAAATACCGTATGTACTGACATACGGTATTTTTACAACTGTAGGTTCAGTGGCGTTCAAGTTTATGGTCGGTTTGATCTGGCCGTTGCGCGTCGTTAGGTTCGGATCCCCGGGTCGGGAAATCTGTTATTGTATTTTCTAAAAATAAATTCTCAGTAATAAGTTTACGCGAATGTTATTTATAGAAATTTAACTACTTTAGTTATACCTACGGATTTTATCGCGTTGTTCATTTAACACTTTTAAAACATAGGTAGGTATACAGGATGTCGGATAATTAATGGATAACCTGGAAATGTCTTATAGTGGAACTGAAGGCCGTTTAGAAAAAATATGAAAAAAAATCTATCCTAACTACTACCTGAGATATTTGTTTTTTTTTTGTAATTACCATGTATAACTTTCTGGTATACTACGACCATAAATAAATGAAATCCATCGGTTTTTGTTGTTTTATTATTAAACACTAATTATGCTAATAGATAGACAGTCAAAAGTATGCTATGCTTATATAGCTTGCACTTTTTAATATATTTTAAATATATAAATTTTTACTTTTTAATTTTTTTCTGAATGGCCTTCAGTTCTACTATAAGACATTTCAAAGTTATCCATTAATTACCGGACACCCTGTATATAAGCAGCCTTTAGTTCACGGGTACGTAAAAATGGTTGCTGAAAAGCAACTGAAACGGGGACAGTGTAAACTTAAATATAATGAAAATAGTTCTTATATTTTAAATAGTAGTAGTGTAATAGTTTTAAAATTATGTCATAAAAGTGTTAAATAAGCAAAGCGATAAAATCTGTACAAAATAGTTTAATTTCAATAAGTACCTAAATTCTTAGTAACAACACTAAGTCAAGAATTGTGTCTTAGAACAAATAATTTAATAGGTATACCTACCTATAATATCAGCCCTGTATTAAACTGTCCCACTGTTGGGCATGGGCCTCTTCACTGTGAGAAGGGTTAGGCCGTAGTCTACCACACTCACCCAGTGCATGTTAGTAAACTTTACATATCTTCAAGAACATTATGAAGAACTCTCAGACATGCAGGTTTCCTCACGATGTTTTCCTTCACCGTTAAAGCAAGCGATAATTAACTAATTAATACGCACATAAATTCGAAAAGTCAGAGATGCGCGCCTTGGGATCGAACTCAAGACCTCTGCGTTATAGTCCAACGGTCTTCGTTATAGTCTATCGCTGCTAGTTTAATAAAAATAATTTAATAGTAATAAATAATAATTTTAAGGACAAACCGGTGTACTAATATTGTTACTGAGTTTCATGCGACGAGTACGAGATCCAATTCTAGACTGCCTTCGTGGCGCAGCGATAGTGAATGCGACTGCTGTGCATGAGGTCTCGGGTTCAAATCCCGGGTCAGGCCAACAAATGTTATTGAGTTTTTCTGTTAAGAAATCTCAATAGCAGCCCGGAGTTAGGAATTTGGCGGTGTGAGACACCCCGTGCCTCAGAAAGCACGTAAAGCCGTTGGTCCTGCGCCTGATCTCTCTCCGGTCGTGTCGGATTACCGTCCCATCGGATCATGAGAGTTAGGGAACAGAGAGTGCACTTGTGTTTGCGCACACACTTGTGCACTATAATATCTTCTGCGTAGTTGGCCAGTCTCCGTTAAGACTGACCGCCGTGGGCGAAATCGGTCTGGAGGAGATCCGAAGTGTTACATACATACTTATCTCTCCGATTCCTTTCTGTTCATCTCATTGATATTTTCTATTCTAGACCACACGGATAGTTTAAGTGGTCACCTCGTCGGTACCACCACTCTGAGTATTGTGGGATCGATCCAGGTGAAAAAATGTATGTTCCAAAAATTGTTGTTCCAAATCTGAGTCTACCTTGTGTCCGTTGTTTGAATATTTGTAAAGTCTCCCGCGACTCAGAATTTATTACTACTGCAAAAGAAGTCTATTTAAACTACAACATTTAAAAAAACATACCTGAGGTCTGTAACGCCTTGTAAAGGCTACAAGGTGATGCATTCGCAAATTTGTTGTAGAATACACAAATTCTACCACATACATACGTACATACCACATATACACAACACCATCTAGCCCAAACTAAGCAGAGCTTGTACTATGGGTACTAGACAATGATAAACATACATATATACTTCTTATTTTTGTAAATACATACATATTATACATAGAAACACCCAGACTAAGACAAACATCCATGTTCATGCACACAAATGTTTGACTTGTGCGGGAATCGAACCCGCGACCTCTGGCGTGGCAGTCGGTTACACTAACCACTACGCCATCGAAGTCGTCATTGTTGACATCAAAATTTATTGGACTGAAAGCAGTTAGAGAAATGTTGCTGTTATATAATTGTGTCTACCCCATTGTACATATGCCTGAGTTAAATTAATATGTACCTAAGTTTATGTTCTAAGTTAAAGGATAATAAGTAAATAGAAGGTTTTTATGAACTAGTAGGTACCTAATCTCCGTTAGATATACATAGGTTTAATACGTGAAAAGAAAACATCGTGCACATTTTTAAGCATATTGCGCTAACAGAGAAGCGTAAGATTTGCTAGAGTTAAAGTTTATATAAAAAAGGAGTGCAGATCGCTACAACTTATAAAGACATAAATAATTTCGTAGATTTTGTCTTAGCTTAGTAACAGTATTTTTTTCTGGATGAAAGGTACCTTTTGTCCTTTTCTGTACTCTTGTCAAGGAGTATGCGAAATTGCACGATGATCGGTCGAGTAAGGTGTAAAAGGGCTACAAAAAAAGAAACTCACATTCACATTTATAATATTAGTTAGGATGTATAATTTATAAAAAAAAATTAGGTACGGATTTCGTATATTAGTAACAATAAATTTGGCAATTTATAAAAGCTAGTTTTGTTGTCTTATATGTTAATTGCTCATCATATTTATTTTATCTCTGATTACTTGCATACACTATCGCGATGCTAATGAGACGAGGTTCGATTACAATGCAATTAAAATTTATAATAAATTACCAACAGAATTTAAAATATTACCTACGAGCAAGTTCAAAAGTAAAATGTTTTTGTTTCTTTTAGACAGGTGCTACTACTCTGTAAATGAATTTATTACCTAATCACAAATATTGAATTGTATTATCAAATTTTTATTGACTGCAATTTTAATTTATAAATATTTACTAACGTTGTAACTAATATTTTGACATTACTATACCATTCCTTAACACTGTAATTTAATTGATAACATTTTGACATTTTTATTGTTAGCTGAAATATTATATTAATTTAATTCATTATACTATAAAATTAATTGTTTAATCAAGGAATAAAATCATAATTCTAATATAATATTGTCTTATGTTTACGCGAATGTTATACATTGAAATTAAACACTTTATACGGATTTTATCGCGTTGTTTATTTTACTTTAAACACTGTTATTACATAATTTTGAAAACTCTAACACTACTATTATTAAAATAACTAGCTACACTTCAGAACGTTGGGACAACTACCATCTTAGTCTCCCCGTGAACATGGCTGCTGTAAAGCAACCGAAACGTCGGGGCAAAGTGTAAACTCAAATATAAATAGTTTTAATTAGAAAATATATAGCTTAAATAGTAGTAAAATTCAATAATAGTAGTGTTAGAGTTTTCAAAATTATGTAACAACAGTGTTTAAAGTAAAATAAACAACGCAAATAAAATCCGTATAAAGTGTTTAATTTCAATAATTCTAATATTTCTACACCAGCAATGGTAGTAGGTATGTGTGAATCAATGTTGAATATGTGTACCAAATACTTAGAAATAAATGCTATTCTATTCTATTCTTCTAGCAGTAACATGCCTTGGCATTTAGGATAAGAATATCAAATAAAATCATTTATTGTGAATATAGTACTGAAAACGGAGATAGTGGGACGATCTAGACGGTTTTGAAAAGGTCTAGCAGAGGATATCCATTAACAGAGAAATATGGAAGTCCAAGGGAGAGGCTTTTGCCCAGCAGTGGTACATATCAAAAAGCTAATGGGAAAAAGTAAAAGCAAGTGATAGCTAGTAGGTGACCGTTGGATACCTACGCAAAGGTCTCGAGTTCAATCCCACGCCACGTATTTACCTCTAAGAACGTCTTGTATGTTAAATAAAAAGTAGACAATTTAAAATTGATAAGAGCCGCCAAGAATTATATCAAAGGGGCAGTTATCGTTCAAAATATAATTACGATCTTGTGTAATAAACGTAATTGGTGAACTGTAATGCAATGTATGTTCACATTGACGTATATTTCAATTTAGGAGAATATCATTTGTAATATTTAAATACTGAGACTAGATCGAAACTCTTTTTTAAACAGTATTTTCCTATCGAATGTTATTACTCAATTCTTATTTTTAGTTTAATGTTATTATTTTTAATGTTAACATGTTTATAATGAAATTTATCGTTTGAAACTTAACGACTAGATACAGACAGACAGAGATAGCTGTATATGTCATGGGACCAAAAGTTAATAAAAGAAGATAATAATTATATACAGTGTTGTATAAAGTTAAGGTGGTGTTAAATACATACATTTATAGTCTCACATTTATATAGTCATGAGACTTATAAGTGACATCTGGCTATTCTAGGCTGAGGATGACACCCACATTTTGGTCAGGTATGTTGAGATTCCTTATAATACTGCAAGCGGCGGCAGCCCAAGGGATAAATAAGGCACTACACCTGCGATCGAGAGGTTGTGGGTTCGAATTCTACTCATTGCACCATCGACTTGAACCCATTTTTAAAAGAAGCTTTCTATCTTAGCTGGAGTGGTTATCTTATCTTATCTTATGTGGGGGCTTAGCACTTAACCCGCCTCCACCCATGGCCCTACCAACCTTCCGGTTATAACGGGCCGAAACTATGGGAGGTTCACACCCTACTGGCTTTCAGATGCGCACTGTTATGTGGGGGCCAGTCAGTATAGACCGGCGACACTTCGACCTAGTAGGATCTTTTGTGTTGGCTTCCGCAATAACGACTGCGATAGATGTTCATGGCAGCGGGACCGACGGCTTAACGTGTACTCCGAGGCACGGAGCAGGCGATAATTGTCAATCAATACGCACATAATTTCGAGAAGTCATGTAACTTCCGAAAGTCAGTGGTGCGCGACGTGTGTTCGCACCTGAGACCCTCTGCATTGCAGTCTGTTGGTCTCCACACTGAGCTATCGTTGCTTCAAGATGGAGTGGTTAACAAGATTACCAGTATTTTGTAAACAAATACCTATTTTAGAAACAAAATAAGATGCGAGTTTTACAGTTTAGTTTCAGAACCAGAAATCAAACCCGAGACTTCATTCATTGCGGTAACATTTATTACCGCTGCGCCACCGAGACAGGCAGATATAAAAATAAGTTTTTGGAAGTCATACCAATCTTTACCAAAAATTTTGTGTATCAATTATTCACATAAAGAAACAATATAGGTACTTCAGAAATAGCATTTACCTACTTCTTAGAAACTAAATTTAGAACTAAGGCTAAAAGTTCTTGAAGCCGTTTGTTTACCCACAGCCACAAGGGTCAAGATTTGGGATAACTTAATAAAGGGACCCAATTTAAAAACTAAGCAGTTATAAAATAAAACAAAGATGCAAAGACTCACGCCTACACACAAAAGGTTATACAGAGGTGTATAAATAATAATAATATAATAATATCAGCCCTGTATTAAACTGTCTTACTGCTGGGCACGGGCCTCGTCTCAGTGTGAGAAGGTTTAGGCCGTAGTCCACCACGCTGGCCTAGTGCGGGTTGGCAGACTTCACATATATTCGAGAACATTATGGAGAACTCTCAGAGATGCAGGTTTCCTCACGATGTTTTCCTTTACCGTTAAAGCAAGCGATAATTAACTATTTAATACGCATATAACTTCGAAAAGTCAGAGATGCGCGCCTTGGGTTCGAACTCGAGACCTCTGCGTGGCAGTCCAACGGTTTCCCACCTGGCTATCGCTGCATATTTTTTAAGTACCGTGTTTCGTCCGTAGTTACCAATACACCCATACCCATAGTCCATATATTAGAATCCATACGTAGCAATAATCCTACGCCTGCTGCGGCTAGTGCCGCTGTCGGTGTTCCATCCCACATTTGATTAAAACTCTCGAAGGGCCTCTTCAAGTTGGACCCATGTCTCCGTGTAAGCCTCCCAAAGGGCCCGGTATTTTCTAATATAATGTGTTAGAAAATAACTGTGACAAGAGAAACATTATAATAATATCTCGTGAAAGCCGAAAAGGATAAACAAGTTATTTTGATCTGGCGCACGAGATAGTCGACATGCGGGATGTGGATTCGGCGATCATTATACCGATAGTCATATTATGTCATGGACTGATTGCCAAGAGCCTCGATCACCACCTAAATAGGCTCGTGTTAGACGACTAGAATAAGTCTTGATGCAGAAGGCCGCATTGCTTGACACGGCACGCATCATGAGTACGTTTCTCTTTCTGGAGCCCTAACTGTCAGTAGCTTGGTTTAGGTCCAGTCGGTGGAACCAAGCTACCGGTTCCCAATGCCATTACGCCAATGCATATTTTATTTTATTATTAAGATTATACTTTTTTTTTAAAGACATTCTTATTCGACCAATTTCCGTATCACGGGCGACTTTACAAAGATTCAAACGATATTTGGACCACACAAATGTTTGTCCCGTATGGGGATCAAACCCACAACACTCGGCGAAGTGATTACTCAAACTAATAAGTACGTGCGTTCTACATTTGTTTTTCTTTGCATCCAACTATTTCTTTCCATCCTACGTTAGTACCACAGTTCAAAAGACCAACTTTCCCTGTCTTTCTGTGTGTGGTATTAATGTTGTTTTTCTTTTATTATATGTTCAGGCGTATTTTCTATTCCTGATCGCTTGCAATAACACAAATATTAATACCGAGTTTAGCTAAAAGGAATGGGCGAGGTAAGTTTGTGACTTTCTGTAATTTTAACTCACGCAGGGAAGCGCTGGTTGGCTATAAGAGTAAGTTGGCAATAAGAGTCTTACTTTGCCGGGCCAGGCGGCTTATTCGCACTAAATAATTCGCAACTGTGAGCTTTTCCATTTAACGTCTAAACTGTTATTATTTTTGCTGTTGTTTTAAAAAGGCTACTGCCGAACCACAAGGATCTTTACATTAATTCAATTGATGGATATTCAATAGTTACGACGAAGACATTCATTAATTAATGACGAAAAAACTATTTGTGTATCATACAAATTATTATCTTGTCTGGGTATCGAACCCATAACACGGCACCCATAAAATGGCAGCATCGGGGCGACCACGTAAACCGCTTTACCATCCATACCGTCAATTAAACTGTCTAACCAATCTTAGAAATCCAAACAATAAGAATCACTCTAATAAAAAACTACAACTGAAAGATTCCTCACTTTCCCCACTCACTCACTCATTCCCATGACATTTCTAACCTTTACACAATCACAATTCCAGTAATCGTACAAATCAAAAGCGGTAAAAACCAGTTCTATCCAGATCGAACCAGATCTAAGCGGTTCGTTCCAGTTCTTGTGAGAATTTTGATACGAAAGAACAGGTTACGAGACAGGTTAAGAATTAAAAATGTTTTTTTGAGTGTGATAGGGTTGATCGTATGAGGTCCAAGATCTTTTATATGTAAGGACTACATTGTCACTTTGTTTGGACGGCAAGAAAGGTGTCTTTATAAATGGGGTGAGAATTCACCTGTTTTTATGTTGAATTGAAAATTAATTTTGTTTAGAGTAGTCCTAAACGTTCCTTTTTTACGTATTTAGGTCGCGTTAATTCAATTCCATCAAAATGTTAATAAAGTGTGTATTATAAGTCCTTTCTTTGAAAATAATCAATTAGTTGTTTAATAGTATAGAACGACTATAAACTATAGACTCCTTTTGTTTACAATATTCATCTCAGACATTCATAAATGCTTGAAACATTCGCGCATTCTTTTATACGTGGATGACACGAACGTCCTCAAAACGGTGCGCAATTTATCAGACGCCATGCAACTTTAATCAGATTTAGATGCATTTACATCCTATTGTAAATTAAACAAATTATACTTAAATATATCCAAATGTTTCGAATTAAATTTTTCTAGTCAAATATCTATGATCAGCACTAAATACAAAGTAGACGGTGAAATTATAAACACAACAAAGATCATTAGAGACCTTGACTTACTTCACGATGGCAGACTTCTGATGACGAGCATATAGAAATTATAGTCAGCAAAGCATGCAAAGCCTTTGGTTTTATCACTAGAACCTGTTCCACTTTTCATTCTTTGAATTTCCCATTAAGATATATATTTTCCATTAAGGTACTTTATTGTTCTTATGTGCACAGCCACCTCGAGTACGCGTCCCAAATATGGGAACCTCCGGTACGAGTTCTATAAATCTCGTATTGAATCTATTCAAAAGAAATTTATGCAATATTTGGACTTCAAAGCAAATTAATATTCAGCGGCCTACGATCACCATTTTTTGCCTTTGGAAGTAAGGCGCAATATCAATGACATACGTTTTTTGGCTAATATTGCTAACGACTTGATCGATTGTCCTGAATTGCTTAGTAAATTACTTATTCGAACGGATCAACATAGATTCAGGAAACGTCTACTTTTACATGCATTCTTAGTCACTACAAATTACAGGCCGAACGCTGTCTGCATACGTAATGTAATAGCTTTTAATAATCTACCTTCACACTTAGAGACCGATCTATTCAACCAGCACACGACATATTCGAAAAATATTGACTAATATATATTTTGCTTAGATAGTTAAGACTGCGCCGAGCGTATGACGCGGATGGACTGAAGGCAGAGCTCGATATTCAAATCGGCGCGCGGCCGCCATAGTCAAATTGTATGGAGGGTTTGAAGTGCTTTTTTGATAAATATGTATCTTTATTGTCAACCAATAACTTAAATATTTGGAACGGACAGAGTGTAATATAACTATTTATGTTTCTTTTAAGCTATAAATAGCATACATTTCCACTGTTATAATCTAAAAATTACGTAACACGAGCTTACGTTTTAGCATTTTTCGTGCAAATTTACGTAATTTTGTAGGCGAAAATATTAATTCTTTTAAGTTTTTTACACGGAGTAATTGTAAACACATTCATTGTTATGGGAAATGTATATTTTATATTGGTATTAAACAAAAAGTGTTGATTTTATCAACTTAACTGTGACAGCCTGTTTTGGCACATTTCGCTCGGCGCAGTGTTAACAACCACTGAGATTACACTGCTCACGTCTGCAGAGTTCTATCTTTTTGTATTCTTTTACTACATTGTTATCGTAATATTAGACGACATCACCAATCTGTATTGCTTGCATACATTTATTAGTTATAAGTGGAAGCTTGTAATTAACAACATTTCAATGTATTTTTCTTCTGTTACTATCTTTGTATTACTCTTTAAACTTTCTTAAAACTAAATAAATAGTTAAGCGATAAACAAACAAGGTATCGTTTATTTTTAGCTTTCAAATCTATATTTCAATAGTTTAGCTATAATCCTATACTTATTTGGCCGATCTAAATCTTTCCTTTTCATTTCTTTAGGAAATCACAAATGTTTACTTTAAAGAAAAGGTGTGAGAATTCACCTGCAATGTGTTGAATGCATAATAATTTCATTAAGAGCAATTTACTAAAGCTCCGGTTTGCTCTTTTGGTGTGGCTAGGTCACAGGGTCGATTGTCGGGCTCGGCAATAGGTTATTTGGAGTGTCTATTAAGATATTCTCAATAGTTACAAGGAACCAAAACCCGTGACTGTTAGAGGGCAACAGGCTTCAACAACAGTTCCATACACCGAGCTACAAAACATTCCGTCCCGCGAATCGAATCCCAGACCTCATGCACAGTAATAACATTCACTATAGCTGAATAGTGATAAATTATATTTAATAACAATACCTGATTTATAACAAATTGTTAATATTACTCAATCAGTCATGATTTCGAGATAAACGCTATGATATTATTGGTCAGTTCACAACTAGTGCGACCTTACGCCCAGACCACGGCGACCGCACAGTGCGAGGCATGGAGTAGCTTTTGCCGACATAGTTTCTTTTATCGATATTACTGATATATACTAGATTTTGCCCGCAGCTGCACTCGCGTAAATGTAAGTTAGGTTAGGTTATTAAAAAATCTTTTTCTGACGGGTACTTAAAGCGTGAAAGCATACCAAACAAACTAACTCACATTCGTATTTATAATATTACTAGATTTCGTCCACGACTCCACTAGCGTAAATGTAGGTTTTTAACAGTAACTTTAGTTTTTAAATGTAACAGTATTTTTTTCTGGATAAAAGGTACCCTATGTCCTTTTCTATTGCCTGACAATGAGTATGCGAAATTTCATGATGATCGGACTAGTAATTAAGGCTTGGAAACGTAACAAACAAAAACACTCACAATCACATTAATAATATTATTATGAATTAGTATAGAATACAGAGACGACAGAGTCATTTTAGCTAAGCTACGATTTCTACAGTAAAAGTGTAATATGTAGGTAAATAATGCAACTTCGTTATTTTGAAAGCTTTTTTATACAACTAAGGTGGCAAACAAGCATACGGCCCACCTGATGGTGAGTGGTCACCGAAGCCTATGGACGCCTGCAACACCAGAGGCATCACTTGCGCGTTGCCGACCTTTTAGGAAAGGAAGTGGGAAGAAGAAGGAGCGGGAAGGTGGAAAGAGGATGATTGGGCCTCCGGCACTCTCACTCACCGAACGAAACACAACAGTAGGAATACTGCTATTTTACGTCGATATTCTGTGAGAGGGTAGTCCTTCTCCGGTCCTAAGCTTGGGCGATGTATTTTGTCTTGGTTCTTACTGTAAGTATTATAATGTAGTCTTATCAATGCATATAATAAAATTGTAACTGGTTGATGTCTAAGAATAGTATGTATAAAAACAGTTACTGCGCTCAAGTATTTCATACCTAAATAACGCATTAAGTTAAGTGAGAATTCTAAGTTACAAAATTTCTGCAACAGCACATAAATATTCGAATGTATCGAGTTTTACAGAGATATTATTTTTAAGTCCCTGAGGTTTTGTGCAAACTGGAGCAGTTCGAGTACATCCACGCTAGATTGGAGCATTAGCAATAGCCTTAAGTTGTTCCTGCGTTGAGTAGGCTCCTCGCGATAGCTCCAGGAATTATATTTCGCTTGGTGCTGCAAGCTTGCTTAAAGGTAAACATCCCAAGCTAATGAAAAGCTATTGCAAGAGTTAGCTAAAAAGCGAGCTATATGTTATGTTCCCAACTTGTACTTTATTGTATTACATATAAATGAACACAATAGTAACGAGTGCCTCGTTGGTCCAGTGGTAGTGTACGACTGCGGATCATGAGGTCTCGGGTTCGATTCCCGGGTCGGGCTTGGAAAACGTTACTAAGATTTGCCATCAAGAATTTCTTAGCAGCAATTTATTAAAAAATTCTGTCAAGAAGTTCTCAATAATTAGCCCGGAGTTAGGAAGTTGGCGGTGTTTCACCCCCGTGCGTTGGAAAGCACGTTAAACAGTGGGTCCCGGCTGTCATGAACATCTATGGCAGTCGTTATTGGGAAGTCAGCGCACTCAAATATCCTGGCGACTGGTCGAACCATAGAATGATGTTATCCTTCTGGGTTACGGAGGTCAGAGGGCAGTCGCACCGTGTAAAAATTGATATTCAACTAAATCTCGTTAGACCAGAAATAAGCTGATCCTGGCATAAGCTGGGATTAATAATCGCTAGGAAGAAGAACACTATAGTTACGAATTAGGAAACGATATTGTTAATCTGTTAATTGTCCAGTAAGATTAATAATAATAATATCAGTAATATTATTATTATTAATCTTACTGGACAATTGCCACTTCTTTTAATATCTGCTTACTCGTTAGATAGTATTCCAACAAGAAAATTCCTAATTGATTCCTAATGGCAGTGGCTAGAATAGCCTAGTAAGACAATACAAAGTATTTTAGTAGTTAGCTACTTTGTATTGTAAATCTACAGGTGTCCGGTAATTAATGGATAATCTGGAAATGTCTTATAGTGGAACCGATGGCCGTTCAGAAAAAAATATGGAAAAAGTCTATCGTAACTACTACCTGAGATGTGTTTTTTTTAATTACCATGTATAACTTTCTTGTATACTACGACCATAAATGAATGAAATCCATCGGTTTTTTGTTGTTTTATTATTAAACACTAATTATGCTAATAGATAGACAGTCAAAAGTATGCTATGCTAATATAGCAAGCAGTTTTTAATACATTGTTTTTTTTTAATTTTTTTTTTTATTCATTTTTCTGAACGGCCTTCAGTTCTACTATAAGAAATTTCAAGCTTATCCATTAATTACCGGACACCCTGTATATATGGGTAGGTCAAACAATCGTATTAGAACTAAGAAAGATTTCTTAGTCTGGTCTTATATTGTATATTTATATAATTAAAATTGTAATTTTATTCTATAATTATTTATTGTTTCTAAATAATTTAGCGTCAGTTATTATGTAAAATCTTTATTATTAGATTTAAGTATATTTATTAAATTGTCTTTATGTAAATGCTATGCACATTTGTGATTGGCGTAACCACACGATCTAGGCTTAGATATTAGTTATATAAATATATGTATATCTTCTTTTAATTTGCCTAATAAAGGTATAAAAGAAAATAAATAAAAGGTACTTTAGCGAATTTAAAATAATATATAAGTTTTGCCACTAATATAAAGACATAGATCTTAAATATAAATCTGTGTCCAAAATATGTATGATCGTTTCGTCTCCGGCGGCTGTGTGCGGGGTCAACGACCGGTCAGTCATCCGTAACGTGTCACGTATACACTGCCCAGAGCCCAGTGCCCATTGTAGCCGACAGCGCTGAAAACATAACTGTTCAGAAAAATGACACTTTGTACCATTGAGTGCATACACATATTTTTAGTATTAAGTATATAGTATTAAAACTGGTAATAATAACTCTAAAAATACTGTCAGGCATATTTTATTAAATTTATACGTATTGTAATTTATTTAAAAACATTGAGTCAATTGTTATTATTTGTGTATTTCTTTTTACATTAAAGCTTTGTAGCGTCAGCTTGTAATTATGTTATGTTGTAATCATGATGTGTACACATAGTTAGAACCATAGTTTAAACCAAAACTGTTTATAAGATTTATACTAAATGCACTATGTTTTGTTTTGTCTAAGGCTCAGATCAGCGAAAACCCTGTCGTTTTACCTACGGACTGTTAAGTTTCGACACATATTATATTCTTCTTTCTTTCTTCTTTTCTTTTCGTGTGGTTAGTGGCCAACCTGTTGTCAAGAGTTGTTCAAGCCACCCGTTGTAATATATGTCAAAATTTAATCGTCCGTTGCTAGAAAGCCTCGTTTCTTATATAGAAACAGGGCTTAAATGATTTGGGTATCCGTCACACTACGAAGTAAAAGGGTAGAACAGTAATATTCTACTCTTTTGCGTCGTAGCGTAACGTATTGTAGTACCTTTTTCAATAAATCAATCTTATCTTAAGTTATTTTAATTAGTGGCATATTGTCTAAGATTGTTGCAAACGTGCAAAACCTTCAGTATTAATAATAACTTAATAAAGATGAAAAGTAACTGAATAATGTTGAAGTTTTTATGCGTTACCTGTTTAAATACTGTCCCACTGCTGCGGGCATAGGCCTCTTCACGCTATTAGAATGGCTAAGCTCAGAGTCCAACAAGCTGGTTCAGTGCAGGTTGGCATACATCGCATATCATCGAGAACATTAGGTATGTAGAACTCTCAGACATGCAGGATTCCTCGTGTTGTTTTATTTCAGCTTTAAAGCATGTAATTGTTAACTATTTAATATTAACGCTTGTGCTGTTCTGTAGTAGACACAAAAGAAATATGATTGCACAGATGACTTAGCGGATAAGCTGTCGTCTCTCCGGAGCAGCCACGCTGAATGTTAAGATTTGTATACCACACGAGGCCATTGGATGGTCTTCAAATTATTAATCTAAGTCTAATTTTTTGTCCGATAATTGAACGATTGCAAAGTCCCGAAGTTCCCCGCGGTACAGTGTTCGATACCAAATAAGGGTAGCGTAAAGGTAACCTTCAAAAAATTAATTTAATTTGTCTTTATGTCTCCTATTTTTTTTTTTTATACTACTAAAGTGGCAAACAAGCTTACGGCCCACCTGATGGTAAATGGTTACCGTAGCCTATCGACGCCTGCATAAAATAAATATTATAATAATAATATCCTCTATTATAACCTAACGGTTGGTGTAGGGGAACGCTATATCATAAACTGGGATAGTCGTAGACAAAAAGGGGATGTCCCACTGCTGGGCACGGGCCTCTTCTCAATGTGTGAAGGGTTAGGCCATAGTGTACCACGCTAACCTTGTGCGGGTTGGCAGACTTCACATATCTTCGAGAACATTATGTAGAACAAGCAAGCGATGATTAACTATTTAATACGCATATAATATACTTATAAGATCACTTTAGGTGCAATGTTATTGGATCTTCTTCTCAGAAGATTCTTAGTAGCTACTCGGAATCTATAATTATGCCTGATAGACGGTAACAGGATTGCTCCCTATCATTTAAAAACTTAAAACGTAGTAATACAGCTGTGCTATTTCTCTGCCAATACTTTCAAAGATTTCCAGCGTAATGCTGTTATATTCCACCATAATATTCGAGATTTCGTTAAGAACAATTACAAGCAATCTCGAGTCAGTTCGCAGTAAGTTATTCCAAACATGTCCACCGCGAAATCTCTCGTTGTTAATTAGTTCCTCGCAATTTCCTCAGCAGAACAGTAAGAGCCTAGGGTGCTATTTGAATTACTAAATCTGAAGACCAATTCTCATATTAAAAACTAGTCCGATCTAGGCTCAGAGTCATAAATATCACAATGGGTTTCGACTAAATTAAAATAAACGTGTAAATATGAATTTCATTTCATTTCACATTTGACGTTTATTAGATAAGATCAGAATGTTATTTTGAATATATTTTGCTATGAGAATTCGCTCTAAGAGAATCAGATACCTTACCTCTGACTTTATTAAGGAAATGTGCTTTCTAATAACTATAAAATTATTTTATATGAGAATAATGTAAAAGTATCAATCAAGCATCTGAAAGATGTTTTATTTATTTATTTATTTATTTATTTATTTAGGTTTGCTAACAGTTGTTACATTTTACTTACGCTAAATATAATTACATTTGAATTTCGTATCTTAATGTACAACCATATAAAAGCAAACACCACATGCAATACATATTTGGTTAACTAAATAGGTATATAAAAAAAGAAGAAAACATACATATACAATTCATGTGCTACGGAAAGCTATTTGTTGCTTATAACTTCTTTTAGAATTTTGCGGAAATGAGACAAAGAATCATTGAATTCATCCAGCGAGCCACTGTATTCATTCGCCAGTTTAATTAAACGGGGTATTGGAGAATTAGATCCCAGAACAGTTTTTCTTAATGGTGGGTAAAATATCGTGATTTTAGAACGTGGATACCTATATGGTACACGGAGTTTGATTTTATTAAGAAGTTGTGAACAATCTATGTTATTTGTCACAATCTTGTAAAAAAATATAAGATCTAACATTTTTCTTCGCTTATCGAGTGAGTCCATTTTAAAATGTCTCAGTTTTTCCCTGTAAGAGAACTTCTTGATGGCATTGTACGATCTTGTTGTGTTTGTTAAGTGCCACATAAAACGTTTTTGGATCCGTTCAATGCGAAGGCTATGAACAGAGTAATGCGGGCGCTACACTACACTGCAATACTCCAGTACACTTCTAACAAGACAGTTATATAAAAGAATTTTGGTTTTAGGATAACGAAAAACTTTGCCGTTCCTCATTACAAAACCCAACATTTTAGAGGCTTTCGTTAATATATTTTCCATATGGGGAATAAATGTCAACTTCCGATCAAGAGTCACACCTAGGTCCTTGATAAAATCTACTTCCTGTATAATGCTACCCTGAATACAGTAGGTTGATGGAATTATTTTGTGGTTACGCGTGAATTTAATGTGGTGACATTTTGTAACATTTAGTAACATTTCATTAGATGAACACCATTCAGTAAGTGCATTCAAGTCAGTTTGAAGATCATTGACATCTGTGGTTGTATTTATGACTTTTTGAATTTTGAGATCATCGGCAAATAAAAATGGAGTAGAAATTCGAAAGCAATCTGGGATATCATTGACAAATATATTAAATAGCACTGGCCCTAGGTGTGATCCCTGTGGAACGCCAGATGTGATTTTATGTGACCTGGAAGTATAACCGTTCAGGACCACATGGAAAATTCTGTCGCTTAGATATGACTCGATCCATTTGTGAAATATACCACTAAAGCCGTAGTGAGACAATTTTAGCAATAGGATTTTGTGAGAAACTTTGTCAAAGGCCTTACTGAAGTCGGTATATACTACATCCACTTGTTTATGGCTATCCAGGGCCTCCGACAAAGTCTCTACAAACAAAGTGAGATTTGTACATGTTGATCGAGCTCTCACGAAACCATGTTGGTGATCTGTTAGGATATGTTTGAAATAAAGCTGTATGTAAGAATTGACCACGGACTCAAAAACTTTAGCTAGACCAGATAAAATAGAAATCGGCCTATAATTTTGTATTAGCGCAGTATTTCCTGATTTGGGTACTGGTACAACTCTGGCTTCTTTCCATTTATCTGGCAATATTCCAGAACTTAATGATTTATTGTATATTAAAGAAAGTGGGGTAACAAGACTGGTAGCACATGAAGACAAAAATAAATTTGGTATACCGTCAGGTCCAGGCCCCTTGGTATTGTCCAAGTTTTTAAGCTTAGTTAATAATATGTTAGGCTCAATAGTTATTGACGCAAAACAATTGCCAATTTGAGCATTTTGAAGCAACACTTTATCGGAAGCTGGCCTATTTGAATGACTTTCCTGACTATAGACAGATGCAAAATGAGACGCAAACATGTTGCTTATAACCGCCCCATCACTAGCACATCTAAAGCCATCCGACATGTTAGCCGGGTATATACCTGACCCACCTCTCTTTGCCTTCAGGAACGACCAAAAGCTTCTGCAATCACTAGTTAAATTTTCTTCTATAGTATTTATATAATTTCTGTAACATGAAGTGGCCATTTTTTTAGAATTTGCTCTGAGAATCTTAATTTCAATTGCATCCAGAGGATTTTTAAAAACCTTGTAACGTTCTCTTAATTTGTCTTTTTTCCTTAATAATTTTATTAAAGGACGATTAAACCAGACTGGGTATCTATTGCTTTTAGGTTTGTGATATGGTACAAATTGTTTTATAACATTATTTAAGATATTATAGAATTCTGTAAGCATGCTGTTAACATCGTGGTTGCCTAACAATAAGAACCAATCAATCCCATCCAGATGGTCACAAATACCACGGTAATCAGCCTTATAGAAGTTAAGTTTTCTCAGTGGAACTTGTGTTAGTTTAGCGTCAGCCACCAGTGCGACAGAAATATCCAGTGGTGGGTGATGTAGGTCTATGGTACACAAAGCATCGCTGGATAAATTCACATGACAGTCTTTTATATCAGATAAAACAAGATCAAGAACTTTGCCTTTATGATTTAAGATATTATTCTGTTGCTGGAGATTGTTAATATGTAGAAAGTCGATAAATGTGTGGCAAAGCGTAGGTAAATTTGCAACGGTATTATCCAGCTGGTTCCAATTTATAGTGCCCAGATTGAAATCACCCAATATACATACATAACCATCCCACTTTTCCAAGAATTGATTACATTTCTTTATATAGTGATTTAAATTAATTTTATTTATTGGGGGTGGTAAATACACGGTACATATAGCCAGATGTTGAACATTATTTTTAGTATCTAAAACTTCAAGTTTGATCCATAAGTCCTCACAATTACTTTCATTTTCAAATAAACGTTGAGACTTATATCTTTTAGAGATGGCGACTAATACTCCTCCACCCTCTTTCTTATTATTACATATCGTAGAAGTTTCCCTATCCCTCCTATATACAACGTAATTATCATTAAAGAGTTCACTGTCTAAAACACCACTATTAAGCCACGTTTCCGTTAATGCTATTAAATCATAGTTTGCGCAGCATAAATTTGTGTAGAATATATGCGTCTTAGTTTTTAATCCACGTACATTTTGGTAATATATGTTCAGATTACTGAATGTAGTAGAATAATTTTAAAATACATGGTTTATACAATAATTACAAAAAAAAAAAGAAAAATTTAGGTCCATCTAAGATAATTTATCTAATGCATTTATGTCATTGATAAATTTGGTATCTGCAGTTTCATCTTTCTTCAAGAAGATCCGCCCATTTCGCACCCAGACAAACCTATAATTCTTCTCCTTTGCTTTCAGTCTAGCTGCGGCGTGTAGAGCTTTAGTTGTAGCGGATAGATGTTCACAGACAAATATTGGAGACATTTGGGTCTGCGAATACCCCAAATGTTTAGTGCTAAGCTTGTCTGTAGGATGTTTCCTATTATAATTCATACAAGCCGACAAGAAAGTATCCCGTATTCTTGGCGTAGATAGCTGGACAACAATTGACCGGGGCCTGGTACTAGAGCGATTTTGCTTAGCTACACGTGTACATTTCAGTATATCACATTCCTTGACTGGGCAGCTAACCGCGTTCCCCAGGTTAGAAACGATGTTGAGAAGGTTTTCATTATTCTTCTCTGGGACGCACTGTATTTCAACATTACTTGCTCGCGCATGTTGTTCAAGGTAATTAATTCGAGTTCTTAAATCCTGGACAGAAGATTTTAGTTGTGTGTTTTCAAATTTAAGACGCTGGACCAAATCCTCTGTTTCCTTTTGCTGCTTTATAATATTATCGTATTGACAACTTATAAACTGGACTGACTCCTTTACATCTTTCATCTCTTCTCTTATTGTCTGCATCTCGCGGTTCAGAGTATCCGTAACAGTTCCCATCAATTGAGTCATCCAATCACCCATTTCTTTTGCAATAACATTTTGTACTATCTCCTCGACAAGGGCTGGTGTAAGTTGGACTTCAGGTTCGGCGCCCTGAGGGGAGTTTAAGGCTTGTCTCTTGCCGGGTCTTATGGTAATATTATTAGTATTCCCTCGATTCCCTTTTTGGTTGGTTTTAACAGGTGTAATGCAAGTCGAGCACCGCCATGTTGACGCCTGTGTAGCTGTCACCTCAATTGATAAGCAGGCGCGATGATGGGCTTTTTTACAGATGCAGCAACAAACATAGTTGTCATCATGATCAGTCTTAGTGCAGCAACCCCATTTAAGTTGTTTCCGATGCATGTTATTATTATTGGAAACAGTTCTTAAAAATGTTCGATTTCCTTTCTATTTACAAAGTAATTGTAAAAAAAAAAAAAAAAAAAGTACCAATTCCGAAAGTGTTCAATTATTTGGCAACACTGCTATCGTTTTCAAACGTCTTGTGCAGAAAGACTCGTATCCAAGAACGCATTAGTTGCAGGCGTATGTCAACTTCTGACAGCTCATAAATGTCAAGACTGTCAATTCAAAAGTAAACTCTTAATCCGCTAACCCACATTTCAAAAAGTAAATAAGTGAGTAATAAAAGTTGAAAGTTTATATTTACTGTTCCGTGATAATAATCCACATTTATGTTTGCCACCAACAATGTCACAAGTCCACACGTGTGTATTTTACACAATTACAGTACTTTCACACTATTTCAACCGGCTAAATCACATATAATGAATTTTGTGTACGGAGCACAATTATTGCGTGTAAGTTAAGTTTTTTTTTTTTTTTTTTGCCAATCATGTTAGGCGGTTACTGGAGATTGTAAAACTTTGTGTTTTATATTGTATTTTCTACATTTGGTATATAAGTAGGTACTCTACTTATTTACATACCTATATTAAAAAATATTCATTATTACTACACACATTCGGCTTATATAATTAAAAACGCATTGAAAACAAGGAATAACATATAAAAAAGTAACTACAATACAAACCATTTTCAAAATCGGTTTAGGTGTCGTAGAATTCGTCAGCATCGCTGTCAACTGGCAATGTAGCCAGATGACTGCCACGTTTAATGGCAATGCTGATTCTGTAGGCTGAGAAAGACTAACTGATCACGTGAAATAGGTTTGATAAAGGATTATTCCAACCTCGTAATTATACAAGCAGACTTATTTTAACTAATGTAACAAACAGTTAATGTAATTTAAAAGCTAATTTGGATGCAGGCTCAAACAAAATCAAATTACGGATACCAACATTACTTAAACCAACTCCAGCTTTCACTTCTAAAGCACTGCGTTTGGGCACTGCACTAAAGCTTCAGCCAATCAACCTTGTGTTGTGTGCCTGTGATAAGTAGGATTCGAGGTTTTCCTGCGTTGAGCATTGCTGGGTGGGTCGCTGAAGTAGTTTCAATTCCAAAGACAGCCACCATTTAAGGCAGGAATAAGTACACCGTGGTAGGTTTACTCGGTAGATCCCGAGACGTTCCATCATTCCCCGTGCGAGCTAGACATAACTTGCCCGCTCCCCTTTTTTGTGGAGTGGTATGCGTAAATGCATTCTCTCACGTAAAAAGCAGGGTCCTAGGATCCTTAAGTCAGACTAGTGTGATCATTGACTCTTCGCTGCTAGCACAAACACTCAAACTCTTAACAGGAAACACCATGGGCGAGAGAATTGAAAAATAGGTATTTGTAAAATCTATTGCTGTCGCGCAATGCCCGCAGAGCGTGATAGAGACAACTGCAGCTTGGACCGAAAATACCTATTAAAATACACAAAATCAACGTTTCGTAGTCCCCATATTCCTTCTCCAACACTTGACCGACTTAATTACATTTTTCATTAAAAATTGAAGAAAAGCTTTGGCCGTGTTTCTATGTTTGCCTTTTTTTATATAATCTACTCAAATTTGTTTGCTGGATGTTTGAACATTGCGAAAAATCTGGCCAATTTTTGAGGTTTTTGAATGCTCATGTCTCTTTTAATAATTAATAAATGAAAAAAAGGAAAACATAGGGACATGGCAATAGAGGCCATACATTTTTTGGGAAAATATTATTGCTCTACTGGCATTATCCAGGGAGGAAACAGGGGACTACTATTGTATGGGAAAACGGCCCTTGTGTTTCCTCTTAAGTAATCTTCAGGCAGGAGGTGTGTTGGCTACCTCAGACGAATAACGAAATAGCTTTTATTAAACGTGAAACAATTTGTTAATGAACTTTGTTTTAAAAATAAGACAGGTAATGCTCTTGGGATAAATTTCTGTGTCGCGAGGTTTCTTATATAATATCAGTCCTATATTAAACTGTCCCACTGCTGACCACGGGCCTCTTCTCAGTGTTAGAAGGGTTAGACCATAGTCCACCACGCTGCCCCAATGCGGTTGGCAGACTTCACATTTCTTCGAGAACATTATAGAGAACTCTCAGATATGCAGGTTTCCTCACGATGTTTTCCTTCACCGTTAAAGCAAAGCGATAATTAACTATTTAATACGCATATAACTTCGAAATGTCAGAGATGCGCGCCTTGGGTTTGAACTCGAGACCTGTGCGTGGCAGTCCAACGGTTTCCCACTAAGCTATCGCTGCTGCGAGGGCCTTAGTAATATTTAAAACCACGGACTCAAAGAACACACAGACATAGAATCACCGTTTAAATATCACACAAATTTTTGTCCCTAGTAAGATTCGAACCCACACCTGTCGGCATAGTGGCTGAGGCAAGGCGAATATGTACTTAAATCACTATGCTATTCAGTATCCCTGTAGTTACTTTTTTAATGGAGCTTGCATTTAAATCTCATTTAAGATAAGCCTATACGTATAGTCTTTATTATTGGCAAAAATTGTGAAACTAATATAATGCCGGCCTGATGGTAAGCGATGGTAAAACCAAATACCAGGAATATCACTCGTTGCCGACCTCTGACAGGGAGAGGTACACAAATTACTTGAAAGGAATGGGAGTGAAAACATTATTTCTCTCCAAAACTACCTACGTTTACTGGTTTCAATACTTAAAGTATATAATTTGCGCGTTTTTATCTATTTATATAATATCCTTATTGTCATCTTTTTAAAAAGAGACCACTATCTCTAAGGATCAATCCTTGTGTTATAGTAGACTATATATACCTGTATACAATTTACGGACACAAAGTGTTCCCAGAATCAGAACAATAAATTGTGGATCACACATATAATTGTCAGCAATCCGCGCGATAAAAGCGGCGAGAAATTATTCAGTGAAGAAAAACATATTAAACTTAAATTATTTTTGAACAATTTCAAAGAATATAATTTATATTGTTTAAAATAGACATATTTTTTCTGAATAGCATTATGAATAAAATGATGAATATCATTTGGTTACAGATTGATAGCTTTTGTCTATTCGATTTCTTGGTTCTGACGATGTATTCAATAGGAGCTTTGCTTTTTTGTGCAGAATAATAAGTTGATTTATTGTCTCTGTCAAATTAGATTTATTGTCTAATAAACGTTTTCATGAAAAATATTGTGTTGTCGTTGCTCCGTAATAAGGATTAGTATTGGATTCGAAATATTGGGTATGAAGATTATTTGCTACATATTTTGGTAGTCAGGTAAGACAAGAAAAATAAGAATGATTCTCTTACTTGTACCTACTTAAAAATAATAACAATTTTGCACCCACTATGTAAAAAAATATTAAATTCAAAACATATTCAGCAACTTGGTTCTTATATTTCTTTACCTAGTATAACAATAATCCTACGGAATTTAAAATTTATCTGTTTGCTTTTGCTATTCGACAATAGAGGGCGGGACTAACGCAGCAATTTAGTGTAAGTTTTTCGACTATAGAGGTCGCTTTAGGGAGTTGCTACTATTGTTTGATAGATGGCAGTCTATGTCCAAAATATTTCTTGTAAGGTAGGTTGTTGGCATTTAACGATTTCGGAAAATAGAATGATTCGAATTCGAATATCTTTGCAAACTTTTAAAACAAATTATAATAAGATTGAGAAAGTGTAATTTTAATAATTTTGCTTCGTTTGTCAAATTGGTTTCTTTTAATTAAATTGTATTGTTTCCATTTATTTCAGACGACACCAATAACAAATCCGGTAATCCAAGCAACATCTGAAATGAAATAAAAAAGACTGAAATGAAATAAAGGTTAATTAAGCAAATTACATATTTCATGTTGAACATAATATAATATCCATACTTGTTATCTTATTATTATTACTAACGTCTGTGTGTTTTTTAATATTGAGAGGATTTAATGCTAATAATTAAGAGCTAGACTGATTTTGATGCGATTTAAAATACAAGCATAAAAGAGAACTTTGGTAGCAAAGCAATGCGACTGAATTCGCCGTTACCAGCTAAACCTACTAAGATTATAAAAGTTCGAGAAGAGATTTAGACATTTGTTATTCTTCATATGTAAATCGTTGAACAGATTTGGATAAAATTTGGCACATGGATGGATCATGTCCTAAATTACCACAGGATACTTTTTATCGCATTATGTGTTATCATGGGATATATGCAAGCGAAGCTGAGATCAGAAACTTGTATATAATAATCTAATGACAATGAAAATGGATGGTTTTGATATAATTTTAATACAAGAAAGTTTAATTGTAATTTTTTATATACAAATATTAACACACATATAGCTGTGATATTATAGTGTGAAGATCGTTAGATTGCTATGCAGAGGTCTTGAGTTCGATCCTTCGGCATGCACCTTTAACTTTCGAAGTCATAGGTAGGTATATAATAGATTATGCTCATAATCATTAACGGTGAAAGAAAACATTGTGAGGAAACCTGCATGTCTGTGAGTTCTCCATAATGTTCTCGAAGATATGTGAAGTCTGCCAACCCGCACTGGGCCAGCGTGGTGGACTACGGCCTAACCCTTCTCATACTGAGAAGAGGCCCGTGCCCAGCAGTGGGACAGTTTAATACAGGGCTGATATTATTATGCTCATAATATAAACCATATAAAATCTTTGAAATTAAACACTTTATACGGATTTTGTCGTGTTGTTTATTTTACTTTATAACACTGTTATTACACTTCAGAACGTTGGGACAACTACCATCTTTGTCTCCCCGTGAACAAGGCTGCTGTAAAGCAACCGAAACATCGGGGCAAAGTGTAAACTTAAATATAAATAGTTTTAATTAAAAATATAAAGCAATAGTAGTAAAGTTCAATAATAGTAGTGTTAGAGTTTTCAAAATTATGTAATAACAGTATTTTAAAGTAAAATAAACAACGCGACAAAATCCGTATAAAGTGTTTAATTTCAATGTATAAACATTCGCGTAAACATAAGAAAATATTACATAATAATATAAAATCTGTTCACTTAAAATATTACCAAAACATTGTCTCATATTTTTAAAAATTAAACCATGTCGGTTTCTATTGCATAGTGGTTACTGTAACCGACTGCCACGCCTGAGGACGCCGGTTCGATTCCCGCACAAGTCAAACATTTATGTGCATGAACATGGATGTTTGTCTTGGTCTGGGTGTTTCTATGTATATGTATGTATTTACAAAAGAAGTATATATGTATGTTTATCCATTGTCTAGTACTTATAGTACAAGCTCTGCTTAGTTTGGGCTAGATGGTGTTGTGTGTATGGGATTGAATATTATTATTATTAATAACTAACTATCCAGTGTGGTACCCACGTTGATGATAAAGTCTTACGGCTGCATACATCCCTAAAGGCGTACTCATAGGTGTATTAAGCTGCCTATCTATTGAAGCGGTGCGAGGCTGCGGAGTGAAGAAACGGAGAAATATTAACCAAAAGGATTGCACAAAATCTCCGCTCCACTCCAGTAAGCAATCCTATTGGTTAATATTTCTCCGTTTCTTCGCTCCGCAGTTTCGCTCCGCTTCAATGGACAGGCAGCCTTACATCCACATTACCCTAGCTAATGTTTAGGGTCAATGTAACAGGTGCAGCTCTATTGACATATATCGAACACAGTCCCAGGCTACGTGCTGCTGCTGAAAAAATCTCATAACACTACCCGTCCCGAGCATCGAACCGAAGACACGATGCATAGCACCCGAATTTAGCTTAGTGGTCGTTTTGCACAAATCTGGTCGAAAAAATGATGCGAATCGACCATATTTAAAAATAAAATTTTCTTAGGTGTCGATTCACGCACCTTCTTTTCCAGATGGCGAAGATTCGCACTCAAATTAATTCGATGGTTGCGAATCGACGCTCAAAATGCTTATGCGTCTACCTAAATTCTACAGTACCTCATGCATGTTTGATGATGCCAGGGTGGACGACTTTTATGCAATTATAAGGATGCTTACGTACTCGTTTATTATAAGGTTAAGTAAATGCTGAAATTCATTAATTAAAGAACTGTATGACAATGTTTATAACAGAGTTGACATGATTTGGATTAAAAAGTTTTATATATAATTGAAATACTAACAATAGGTTAAGCTTCTACTGTACTACTAACAATTTTTGGGACAAGAACCTGAAATAAATGACTATAATTATTATTAAAACATTTTTCACACAGTGTCGTTTCGCAAGTGTTGCGAACAGATTCGTGCGAATCGATTACTAAGCCCTTCATTCAATACGGCTGCGTCACATGGGCAGTTGAATCTTCTTAGTTTGTAAAAAAATATAAACTGGTTTTGTTCAATTTAAATATCTTGAGAAACTTTTCAATCTTAATATTCAAATGGAAAATACAAAGTAACCCTAAAATTATCATATCAAAAACTGGTCAACCCTTTCAATGACCGCTGTCCATTCTATTGTGTTATGTCGGTCTAAAGTACCCTTCACAAGTAAACAAGTGTTTAACATAAGAAAGTGGGAAAACAGGTTTTGGTTCTCATGTCATCTGTAAATTGGACACGGATGGCGCAGTGGTCAGAGGGTCACTCTCGCTAGTGCCAAGTATAAGGTTCGATTCTTTTAAGAGACCGGCTTTTGTTTACTAGGATATGATTTCTAGAAATCAACTTAGCCTATATATTTTTTTTTTAGTAATAAGGATACTTACCGCATCAAAACAAATTCTTGTGACGCGTGGACACAAACATCCAAACAGTGGACACAAAAAACACACACGATCGAAACATCTATTTGTGGACCAGCTAAATTTTTAACACGTGTGGGACTCGGACCTATAAAACTTGCCGTAGTGACGAAGCTGCCACTTTCTACTACACTATCCCTTTCGATACTTGCCAGCTATATTGTCGGCCTCGATGGGGTAGTGGTTAGTGTAACCGACTGCCACGCCTAAGGTCGCGGGTTCGATTCGCACACAAGTCAAACATTTGTGTGCATGAAAATGGATGTTTGTCTTGGTCTGGGTGTTTCTGTGTATAATATGTATGTATTCACAAAAAAAAGTATATATATGTATGTTTATCCATTGTCTAGTATCCATAGTACAAGCTCTGTTTAGTTTGGGCTAGATGGTGTTGTGTGTATGTGGTAGAATATTATTATATTATTTCATTTTAACATCCACCGCGCCCAAATCCAGACTCCGATCTGCCACTAAAAATATCATACGATAAAATCTTATAACATTGCCCAATTTAGAACATAATACTTTACGAATGGCCCGCGGATTCACTCGCGTAATTGTAATATAGGTTAGGTTAGAAACAGTACCTTTTATGATATGTTCCCTATGTCCTTTTTCCCCTGGCAACGTGTATGCGAAATTGCATAATGATCGGTCAATTAGTTAAGGCATGAAACCGTACCAAATGAACAAACAACTCACATTTGAATTTATAATATTACTTAGTATTAGTATGTTACTCCTAGATACAGTCGTTTCTAATGGTGAAATCATTTTAATATCTGTCAAGTAGCTTTTAAGTTTATTCATTACAAACAAATATACAAACCTTTCCGCATGACAACACTAGTACAGAAATATAATTCCCTTTCTTAGAAAAACTGGCCATCTATCTTAAATTAATTATTTTCTATGAATATGTAAAAAAATACTAAAGGAACTTATTCAGTATATTTTGCCCCAGGTCAATCTTTCTTTTTAAAGATGTATTGGTCAACCCTTCAATGACCATTGTCCACAACCTTGGTGTCTGTCTACGACTGCAAGTAACCCTTCAATAATTTTAATGATAGTAAGTTTGTACAGGAAAGTTAAAAAGACTGGTTTTGATTCTCATGGACTTTTATGTTAATTTTGAAATATTATATCAGTTGCGTCCATCTGCAAGCAGTTATTGAAATTTGATGTCATTTGTGTAGTATTTTCTCATGAATGATAAAACGATTTTGAAAGGACTTTGCTAACGTATAGTAGCACTATAATAATTACCGTTGCTGTGCCCATGATTGGCCCATAATTGTTACCAAACCTAAACTATAAGATTTTTTATATATTAGATATTTATTAGCTTTTGCCCGCGGCTTCGCTCGTGTAAATGTAGGTTAGCATATGTAACTATGTATGTATGTAACAGTAATTTTTTTAGATGAAAGATACTCTAAGTCCTCTTCTGTTCCCCTGACAACGGATATGCGAAATTTCATGATGATCAGTCGAGTAGTTAAGGCGTGAAAGTGTAACAAACAAAGAAACGCATATTTGCATTTATAATATTAGTTGAGATGGAAAGCAATAAAATTGAAATTAAAGAAATGTCTATATATATATTATATATTTCTACCTATACATGGACAATTGTTTGAAAGATTTAAAAGATTGTGAATGGGGATTAAGAATGAATGAGTTACTTGTCAAATGTCTACTTTATGCCGACGACCAAGTAATACTTGCGTCATCGGCGGAAGAGTTACAGGCGATGGTAACTATTATGCATGGTGCTTTTAAGAGTAAAGGAATGAAAATGAATGTAAGCAAGACGAAAGTAATGGTATTTAAAAGGGAGGAGTGCATGACGATGTGCAATATTATGATTGATGGAGAAAGTTTGTATATTTGGGTACTTTGTTTACAAGGGATGGTACACATGAGGGAGATATTGAAAGAAGAACGATTGCTGGCAATAAAGTGAATGGCGCTCTACGCGCTTTTATGAACAGTCGAACTAGTTATGGAATGGTTAATGGTGCTACAGCGGCACTAGCCGCAGCAGGCGTAGGACTATTGCTACGTATGGAATTTAATATATGGGCTATAGGTATGGGTGTTTGGTGGACCGGTATATTGCTAACTATGGATGAAAAACGGCGTCTGCCCTGAATACTCTAATAGCATTAATGCAATGGCCAGACGGTGACTCGCCAACTCACTAGATGGGCCCCCTGATAAGCCACTATAGGCATACAAGCCAGCAGCAGAGGGCAACACCGGTGCAAGTGGATAGGGGTGTCGAGCGGTGCGGCGCCGGTTTCACCATCACGGGTCTCGTGACAACGGAGACCCAGAGCGGGTTTCCCCGTAGTTATGCCCTTGAAAATGACACTTCCACCCCCAAGCATATAGCTCTAGCGGCCTCCCTCTGGCCGGCCGACCAAGGCAAGCCAGAGTTGAGAGTCCTGCTCTTGAAGTTCCACCCCGGCCAACCAGTAACGGCAAGCCGGGAACGAGGACCTAACCAACTCTCTGAGGCATTCAGGACCGCAGTGTCGCCACTCACATTCAGCCCGCCACAAGCTGCCCTGTGGTTTGTGCGCTTTAATTTAACCTGGTGATACATTTTTTGCTTATATCACAAGGCGAAGGTGATAGTTTTAAAGCTAGTATACTGTGCCCTCCGATATCGCGTTAGTCTCATGATGAGATAACGACTGTCCCAGAGGGGTTTATTATTATTATTATTACTATAGCTGGTTCCCTGGCATACATTTGGTTGCAGGCAATAGTGGTATTGGGTTCGATGTTTGGGTGAGGACATACCCAATAGCACTAAGCTATTGGGTATGTCAATTAAGATGTATCAGTAGCAGTCATCATCATCTTAGCCGAAAGACGTCCACTGCTGGACATATACCTCCCCAAGTAGCAGAATACGTCTAAAATTTATTTGGTAAACGATAATAAGCTCGCTCACTTTTACTTAGTAGTTAACCAATGGCTGGCGGATGGTGGATGGTGGATAGTGGACGGTGTGTTACACCGCAGTTTACCCCTTCTGAGATATAAAGAGCTACGTCTATAGGTATGTGTATGCGCATTTTCTGCTAAATTACCCCCAAATGAATACGACCATATCTTTGGGTTACACTTTTGATTTGGTTATAATCTTAGAACTTAACAAACATTTTAACAACAGTCACAAAACAATTAATTCTCAGATTAACTATTTTTATAGGTACCTATTATACAAACTTTTGTTCCGTTCGGGTGTCGAACCCACGACACTTGGCGTAACATCAGTGACCACGTGAACCGCTGCGCTATACCTGAAGTAAACTTTGAAACTAATATCAATATACCAACAATATGTTTATACTTCCAAAACATCCCTTTGTTTTCTATCAATCAACAATCGTCGCTTCGTATTAACCCTCCAATCGTCCCCATTTTCCCACACTGACCGCCGTCCGGCCGGTCACTTTGACCGAAGTCAACCCTTAAATGATAAAACTTGTTCTTTAAGACGTGTCTTTTTGATAACCGGTTTTGTTTCCCACAGTGGACATTGTGGGCATCGTCTTCGGTCATTTTAGTTAGTAGTGGTCGTAGGGTTAAAATGTTAGGTTCGGTCAGTTAGACCTGGACGTTCGGAGGGTTAAGATCTAGACTTTAGTACTTGTGATTGTGATGTGACGATATTTGGTTAGGCTTCAATATTAAACTGAATCGGTAATAATACCCCAGTCATGTGTGACCACGGCAGGTAAAAACATCAGGAAAAGTGAAATAATGAAACCAATATACTTTGTGAAAAGTAAAGTAAATTAAAACATTTGCGTAAATGTAAAAATGTGATTAATGAAAAACAAATTACATAAAGTGATTTTTATGTAAAGTAAAATTTGTAAATAAAACAAAAAGTAATTTTTATGTACAGTGTAAAATAAATTAAAATTTCAATAGATTTGGAGGCAGTTATTCTTCATACAAACATATATTCACGCTTGTTTCTTGGAGGAAGGAGCAGAATCCTCTTCGATTCAAAAATAATCTGGAGCTAAGTATAATTTATTTTTTTCATATGGTTATGTTATTTTGTGACTTTCAGATAACTGCTTCGTTATTTAAAATTCTAGTAAAATATAGAAAATCTGGACCAAACCTACAAAATGTCATTTTTTATATGTGTAACTTCTGCACAATAGATTGTAGTAGTCATGGAACTTTACAATTTTGGAAAACAACAAGAGTTTGTAATTTAAAAAATTTAAACAACAACTTCGAATGAACGACTTCCGAGCTTACATATTTTTAAACTGAAGACAATGGCTTAAGTTACGCTTGCCATTCAAAATGTCCACTTCAAGACTTGTTTGTTTCAACGCCCATAAGTTTATTTAATTCAATAAATATGGCAATTTTAGAGCAGTGGAGCCTCGCTGATTTCAGCATGAATGGGCCGGCTCAACCGGAGAAGGACTCCCCTCTCACAGAATACCGACGTGAAATAGCAGTATTCCTACTGTTGTGTTTCGTTCGGTGAGTGAGAGTGCCGGAGGTCCAATCACCCTCTTTCCTTCTTCCCGCTCTTTCTCCTTCCCACTTCCTTTCCTAAAGGGTTAGCAACGCGCAAGTGATGCCTCTGGTGTTGCAGGCGTCCATAGGCTACGGTGACCACTTACCATCAGGTGGGCCGTATGCTTGTCATGCCATCTTTGTAGCATAAAGAAAAAAAAAATTATTACTCTCACGTTGCCAACAACACGAAGAATAAATTAAAGATAGGTAAATTGAGATTTAGGAGATTATTAAATAATCTTTAGACGTCGGCAATCTTATTTAACAGAAGAAATGCAGTAACTGTGTTTCTCTTACGCCGATTGCCTGTGAAGGTTGTACCTCCTTGGGTAGGAAAATGAAGGGACCGCAGACTAGGCCTTCAGCACTCTCAAATTATTTTTAAACTAGCTTTTTCCCGTGGCTTTGCTCGCTCGGAAACAATATTTTCTTTTGGATGAAAGTAGGCACCTCCTTCTCTGTGCCCCTGACATGACGTGTATGCGCAATTCCATGATGATCGGTCGATTAATTAAGGGGTGAAAAAGTAACAAACGAACAGACTCACATTCTCATTTATAATATTAGTTAAGATTCTCAAGTTATTTCAACCTCTTTTAAATAAGTCGTAAATTCAGCACTAAATTAAGTCCTATTTAAAAAAAGAAATGTAATTCAGTCTAAATTGTAAGAGGTGTGGAGATAAATCCACAGCATCTTATGTCTGTGGCGTTAAGCGCGAGCGTGACTGATGTCTGCGCGGGAAAATACACGGCGTTTCATTATGCGCGTCGACTTACTGAAGACTTAACGTCTACATCCAGACTAGCGAAATGAAACTTACACATATACCTGTATACTACAAGAAACGGGGTAAGCAGCATTGTATAACAACCAGAGATCGTAAAAACATGAAAGCAATAATTTAGTGTTTTATTATTGAATACACACACTCCACTAAATAAAAATGGTCGCTTCTGATAAGTCAAGACAGCTATTCGCTTTTAGAACAGTTTTAGTTATTCTAAAACAGATTTTATGAAAAAAAGAGAGATTTAACAGTTTATTAAGCAATTTAAAATTCGAAACTGTTATCTTTAAAATTGACATGTTAACTAAATAAAGATCTCAGAAAATATAGATCTGAGTTTATTTACTTGCTGTCAATGACAATAGATCAAAACTCTTGGTATAATTATACGCTACTATAGCGACACGGCTCGAGAGGTCATGAATTCGAATCCCAGGTTACGCACTGCCGTGACGTGAACCCACTCCTTTCATAAGCATTTTTAGTTAAGTAATTTCTTAACTAAATAAAATTAACATAATACTCTTAAATTAAAAACTATTTAACCTGTAAGTTGAAACCATGTCAATAATATGGGTGTGGCATAATTTCAATATAGATTTTAATCTATTTTCTTCTTTAATCTAGATTTTGACAATAAATGACTATCTCTCGGAAACAGTTCTTTTTCTAATTGAAAGGTACCCTATATCCGTTTCTGTTCCCCTGACAACGTGTAAACGACATTTCATGATGATCGATCGAGTAGTTAAGGCGTATAAGTGTTACAAATTAACTCACATTCGTATTTTATAATATTATAGTTAGGATTATAAACTATATTGGTTGACGTATATATGACGGTAGTAAGGGATTTGCGATTGGTCCTGGATTCAATGCCCACTCTTTGCACTATTGGCGTAAACGCACTCATAACACAAGCATTTTAGTTTAGATAAAGGGGTTAACAATAATACTAGTAATTTGTAAACAAAAAAGCCATAAGACTGCAAATTGAAAATTGTCAATTCTGTGGGATTAGAATATTTTCTACTAGATTTTCTACGCGCCCTCGCTCGCGTTAATGTCGATTATATATGATATTTTTTTGAATTTCTATCACTCGGTAACTATGCTTTTGTTCTGGATGAATACCTTATGTCCTTTTCTGTACCCCTGACAACATATATACTAAATTTCATGATGATCGGTCGAGTAGTTTAGGCGTGAAAATAAAACAAAAAACTGCACTCACTCTCATTCGCATTTATAATATGAGGTAGGATTACAATAAACATTTTTTTTTCTTTTAGGCAGTTTTGTTTGTATATTATACATTACGTATAGATCTATCCATAGAGGCGCTCATAGCCAGTTGCACTCACTGATCAGTAAACGATTAGCGAGGTTAAGCAACGTTGGGTGCGGTCAGTCTATAGATGGGGGACCGCTTAGTGGTATTTCATCTGAGCGTCTCCGTGCTTTAGAGAGCACGTAAAAATTCAGTACCGGTTGTTGCAAAATTGAGCAGTCGTTAAGCCATGTCAAAAGCTTACTGACGGCTTGAACAACTCTTGACAAACGGTTGACCACTAACCAAACGAAAAGAAGAAGAAGAAGATTACGTTTTCATGGTATTTCTTGTTCTAACATTTCTAAGAAACTGTGTAGATATATTCTTATTTTTATATCATACATGCATAGACTCACTTCTGTATATCCCCGAGTAGGTGTAAAACAACCACTGCTGGCTATGATTTCAATGCCCACGTCACAAAGAGTAAGCCTATCGCCTGGCCAGTCTCAGAAAGTGCATCCAGATTCCGTGTTTGCATCACATAATAAAAAATTCGAAAGTCAACCCGGGCATCAAACCTTAGCGGTTACGATTCCACACAAAATTATAATAATAATGTCCTCCTGACCGAATTTCGGTCGCGGCGGCCAATCTTAACGGAGAATGGCCATCGGCGCAGGAGATATTATAGTGCACAAGTGTGTGCGCAAACACAAGTGCACTCTCTGTTCCCTAACTCTCATGATCCGATGAGACAGTAATTCGACACGACCGGAGAGAGATCAGGCGCAGGATCAACGGCTTCACGTGCTTTCCGAGGCACGGGGGTGTCTAACACCGCCAACTTCCTAACTCCGGGCTCGTATTGAGATTTCTTAACAGAAAAAGCCAATAACTTTTTGTTGGCCTGACCCGTGATTCGAACCCGATACCTCATGCACAGCAGTCACATTCACTACCGTTGCGCCACGGAGGCAGTAACAAAAGCACAAAATTATACAATGGAAGTAACAAACGGGGAATATTTTTTTATTTACCGATAATTCATTTAAAAATATATTAATTTTTACCTACCCACAGAAGTGACATACTTCTAAACCTACCTCCCTAAGAGCTACAGAAAACAAATTACGAATCATCTCCCCCCAAGACGCTCTCTCCCGGCAAATGAGTCAGTTAGTGCTAAATTGCCGAGCCACCGCAGCCTGCAAAATATCCGCTCTACTTATTGTACTTCGCTACCTATATACCTTTATGTTCCTGTGTTGTGTGTGTATAAAAAGTATGGTCATGTTTTAAGGCTCGTATTTTATATAAGCATGAAAAGATTGGGCCTAAAGTCGATCTAAAGTAATCTGTCCCTTGCTTTTTATATTCCAGAGCTAAGTATAATGTTTAACTTTCGTACATACATACATACATAGATTCACGCCTGTTTCCCAGAGGGGTTAGCAGAGACTACGGATATACATTTGCTACGATAAATAATAACGTTCGTTTAAGGCAATAAATTGCTTTTAGCTTTTTAATTGGTGTCAGGTATTTAAATCAAGGAATAATAATAATAATAATAATAATAATATATTCTGTCACATACACACAACACCATCTAGCCCAAACTAAGCAGAGCTTGTATTATGGGTACTAGACAATGGATAAACATACATATATACTTTTCTTTTTTTGTAAATACATACATATTATACATAGAAACACCCAGACCAAGACAAACATCCATGTTCATGCACACAAATGTTTGACTTGTGCGGGAATCGAATTTAACAGTTGTTCTATAAAAATATTTCAAAATGGCAGATGTATTTGGTAGTCGCGGTTTGTCTCATGACTGAAATGAGCCCTTAATTACTTAATTTTACATGTCTCAACTTCTTATTTTGATTACTTAAGCAAAATGTTACCTATGTTAGCTATCAACTGCGGTTTTACCCACGTGATCCGCTCCCGTGAATTGTAGCGTGATGTTGTATCGCTTATTTTACTTCTGGTTAAAGGAGCTTTATATAGGAAAATAGTTTTAAAATTGGACGGATTGTTATGAGTTTATTCATTACAAACAAAAATACTAATCTTGTTTCTTTATAATATGATTTTATCGATGTCATATTTTTAACAAGGCACCTATTCAATATTAAATCAGATAAACAAATTAAAAATACATCGTAACACTGAATAAAATATAAAGTATCATATAATATAATGGAACTCAACTTAGTATGAGAAAGATCATAGTCTACCAATCCGACCCAATGTGACATGTGGCTTCGCAAGCTTCACACATCTTTGAGAACATTAAAAATAATTCTCATACACAAACATTTCCTTACGATATTCTCCTACACTGTTGAAACAAAAATGATTACTGTTGGTTATTACCAAAATACCTAGATTAAAACGAAAACGAATAATATAATTAACTATTTATATAAATAAAATAAAAATTACAATGAATTGCTGCCAAATAACGTCTGATTTGATATAATATATATAAATAAAAACATAGCTATGAAATTGGCAAAGATGCGTCTGTCGAACTCAAAACCTCTGCGTACAATTTAACTATGTCTATACTAGATGATCGCTGCTTTATCAAATACATTTCTATTGTATACATTCGAGGATATACGTTTAATTTACCTAAAATTAAATTTACCAATAATATTATTGGTAAATTTAATTTTAGGTAAATATTATTTAAGCTATACATTTCTCTCATATACTTTGCTTAACACGAAGAAGTTCAAAATTAATTAATATGTTCATACATCACTCGTGTCAATAGCCAATATTAAAGATTCGTTGACATTTTGAACTTTTACGTTCACATGAAAGATTTACCTACAGGAAAGTTTTTAATAACAAGTTATTTGTCTCTCCTGTGGCGTTTGACGGGAGATTATTTTTTGTAAGCTTAATTTAACCTGTTTTTAGGCTGGATTTATAAAATGTTATCGTTATTTGGGTAGATGTACAGATGTATTTCATTGCCAAGATTGTTTGGTAATTTTGCTAACCTGAACTAAAACTTTAGAAGTTAAACATAAACTTCATTAACACGCATCGTAGAGTAACAAATGATTTAAAAGTACTAAAAAAACACAACATACATAGGTACCTTCTAAAATATATATTTTATGGTTTTTAGTATTTGAATGATCCGCACACGCCATTTTATAAAATTTGATTTGTTCATAGTTTAAACTCCGTGGCAGGATTATAGCCAGTGACTAACAGCTATTAAACAGAAATATAACATTTCTTAATGCAACGTCGTTCGCATATAATAATTGTATTCCAATGATTATCCCTTTTATGAAGTAATAGTTCATTTATCACCTAATTTATGTAAATCACATAAGGCGCCAAATCCTTAATTCTACAACAAGTGAGATACGGCAATGAATTGTCGTAAATCTTAGAGCTCGAAAAAATGGTTCAAGTAATATGCAAAGGTCAGAGGTCAAAAGTCATAGTCATTTCGGAGTTATGCCCACTATGCTAAGTTGAATGGCGTTGACCGCGAGTCTCTAGCTCTTACGGTTCTTGAGTTGAAAGTTGTATAACAGACAGACGGATGGACAAAGCTGTTGTATAGGAGTTTTTACGAACTCTAAAAAAGAGTTAGAGTTAGATGAAACATACCTTAAATTTTGAATTGAACTTCAAGCTATCAACTGTTAAATTGTACCACCTGGACAAAGCGGTTTTTAAGAGTTTCCGGAACAAATATACTGACAGACTAAATTCTAACAACCATTGCTATGGGTTCAGATCCTTCTACACATAAGGATAAACACGAAAAACAATTCCTTGTTATTAAAAATTCGCATATTTAACGAATTTCCTGTCAGACGACTTGTTTTGATAGCATATCCGAATTTATGCGGCGACTCAATTCTTATACTTGGAACTAGCATAAGAATTGTAAAAGAAAATAACTGTAATTGACAGGCAAACATTAGACACAACAAATGTTTCAGCGAAAAGAAAATTTAACAAACACAACATGCAAAATCAAATTCTTTCATAGCTCTTAATGTTATTCATCCCCAAGACTTTACGGTCCTAGAGTATAACCACGACTCGTTTTTAGGTAATCGCAATCAGATTTTCCAATACAACTCTAATCTACAGAAAAGACGTCTTTATTTCTTATAATAGTATACTTAGGTGTACTACAACCATTTTCATCTCAACCACATTTTTCAGACATGTTTTTGTCGCCATTAGCGCTACAATACACGCGTAGTTTACATAAACAGAGGCTTAAAGCAGGCCTTAACTCACTGTCAGGACAAACGTCTCACTATTTCTTAGGGGTCATTAACAGAAACGACACCCATTCCGAGGCCCATTTAGATAAAACGTCACAGATTTGAACGAAGATTCAACCCCCTAACCACCCCCCATACAGTCCCCCACTCCGCGAGTAATGAGTCGCGAAGATTTTCACTGGGGTGCAAATGTTTATATAGGGTGTGAATTTATGTTTGTTACTAGATGTGTGACTAAAAATGGCTGTGGTTGTCTATTCTATTGGGTTTTGAAGTTTGAATTATTGGAAAATTTATTATATTTTTTCTAGTATGTATACAGCAGTGATAACCTAGTCGATGAGCGTTAGACTGACACGCAGAGGTCTCCAGTTCGATCCCAAGGCACGCACCTCTGACTTTTTGCAGTTATACATATATGCATAGATTCACGCCTGTTTCCCAGAGGGATAGGCAGAGACTACGGATTTCCATTTGCTACGATCCTGACACACTTCTCTGGCTTCATTTACTTTCATAATATTCCTCATACACGCTCGCCGGTTTGAGGTGCTCTTAACCTGGCCTTTATCCAGAACGTCTCCGATCTGATCAAGAAACGTTCGCCTAGGTCTTCCCCTAGCGACGATTCCATTAACTCTAGCCTTATAAACTTTCTTAGTCAGTATTTTCTCGTCCATTCTTTCTACATGCCCAAACCAGCTTAACATACCCTTTTCTATTCTCTTCAATATATCCACTTTTATGCCATATCTCTCTCTAATCACACTTTTCCTTATTCTATATTTCAGAGTCACACCACAAATATTTCTCAGCGCTCTCATTTCTACAGCATTTATTCTGCCGTCATGCTTCATGCTTTGCAGTTATGTGCGTATTAAATAGTAAATTATCGCTTGCTGAGAAGGTAAAGGAAACCAGCATGTGTAAGAGTTCTACATAATATTCTCGAAGATATGTGAAGACTGCCAAGTCGCAGTGGGCCAGCGTGGACTAGGGACTAAGTAGACTAACTTCGCACTGAGAAGAGGCCCGTGCCCAGCAATGGGACAGTTTAAGACTAATATTATTATTTATTAGTATATGTTGGGAAGGCGCTTAAGCAGCAATGTGGAATATACTCAAGTATGTATATTTAGAGACCAACAGACTGCAATGCAAAGGGTCTCGGATTCGAACCCACGTCGCGCACCTCGGACTTTCGGAAGTCCCCATCGGTCCCGGCTGCCACGAACATCTATAGCAGTCGTTATTGGGGGAAGTCGACACAAAAGATCCCACTGGGTCGAAGTGTCGCCGGTCTGTACTGACTGGCCCCCACACAACATAAGATAAGACATATATATATAAATCTTCTGTGCGTATGTTTGTAATTAAACTCCTCCTAAACAGCTGGACCGATTTTGAAGAAATTTTCAGGCTAACGTCTGTCGGGACAGCTAGTAAATATATAAACCATTCACTATTTAATAAATAGGTAACTTCACTTTGTAGTAGTTTAGTTTTTCCTACGCCTATGTTTTTATAAGTGGTCGTTAACATAGAATGAATAAAAGATAACGTCAAATGATTGTACGGCTTATTAATAATGCCCATGTAAGTACTTAACAAATATTTTCGATCGACATAACGAAATTATTTTTTGATACTTTTAGTAACATAAGTTCGTGGGTACGTTTAAGGCGGCTCCTGAGGTTAAGGGTTCAATTTCTGGGTCGTGAAAAGTGTTTACTTCACTTTTAGTAGCATAAATTCTGTAATATAACTTGACCTAAGTGTTTACTTCACTTTTAGTAGCGTAATTTCTGTAATATAACTTGACCTAAACTACGCTGTGTCTAAAACATAGCCTGCGAAATGTGAACAATACACCTCTTTGCCTATTCCTTCTAGAATACATTAGCGTCAATCAAAGATCATAAACTTACTTAATTCTTAAAATTGCTTATTTTGCTGTCAAAAAAGTAATTTGAAAATAAAAAATTAATTAAAAATATTAAGTACCTAGGTATTTATTTTATTTTTCATTATTTCATACACACCCTGTACATCAAATTCGCAGCAATTCGTTTACTTATCTTTACTCTTTGAGACGAACACCCTCGCGGGTCGCACCCCTATACTTTTATAATGCATTATTTAGCCGAGAGGGTTGTTTCTTCTGCTTATGTATTTTATCTTAGGGAGAAGCAAGTTTTATGTAAAAGAAAACGTGTTTATGTTCGCCTGAAGCAAATTTTATGTAAATATAGGGTAAACCTAGCAGTTTTCTGCTAGACAGATAAAAAGATTTTGTAAAGAAGTTATTGGAAGAATTAATTACATTGATACATACGTGAATAAATACACTTATATTTTTTTTTAAGATTGGGTTAATAAAAAGAAATTAGATAAGTTAAGCTGCCAGTATTTAACCTCCAACTGGGGCAAGACTAAAATTATTTTCAGATTAAAATGATAAAGTACACAATGCATATTAAGAATATAAATCGGAAATATAAAATTAATATTTTAATTTGACATTTTTGAGTACTTCAACTGAGCTCATAGCAAAACAAATCAAATTAAAAACAAAAAAAATTTGAGAATTTATTATTCTCAAATAATTCGCCATTCTGCGTGCTACGAATGTTATTTTCCTTTTGAGACAGTTTTTATTTTAGTAATATGTTTATATTTATTGGCAGTAACTAAGCGCTGTGTTGTACTAAGAACTGAAGGCCAATTTCCGTAATAAAATATGTTCTGATGTTGTCTGATAAACGTCCAATGTTAACTGAAATGCAATTTAAGTTCACATTATACGTTTATTTTAATTTAGGAAAATACCAATCCGTGTTAACGATCGATACCAATCGGCCGAAAAGTCACGAAGTAAATCAGTATTTATTACCTTTAAAAAAATTACCTACCACGAGACCCGAAAAAGGAGAAGACCATCAAAGGGAATAGCTACTCTCGGCTTTGCGTGAACAAATTGCTCAGTAAAAATCTATTTACAAATAAATATAATTAATTAATTAAAAAATTAAATAATACCTCGTTGCAAAGGACGCATAAATAAATATTTAAACTGATGACAATCATAGGCACCGCCATTTTTCTTCTTTTGCGCTCCATTCTGGGTTACCATATAAATAAACATGCATTTTTAATAAGATACTTGTTTTTCTTAACTTCTTTATTACATAAATAATGTATCGTTTTTATAATAAATACATATATTATTCAATCAATGAAATGCTCGTTTTCAGTCAATTATAAGTGACAATACTGCAATATTATGTATATCAAGAAAAGGCATATTTTAACCACTTGCTGCAGCTTTATTATCATATTTAGTTTGTTTTGGGTATAAGATATTAAAAAAGCAATGCATTTATTACTATAATTAATGTCCACGCCAAGTCGAAGCACCTTAACAAACTGAGCAATTCCCTTTGTGTTATTAAATATACTAAGATATTTTATTACGAGAATTGGCCTTATGAATATACTATAACACCTTTGTAGTAAAATAGAAAAGGTTATACTTTTGGCGTCATTAGAACTGTGTAATGACGCCAAAAGTATATCTAACCTTTTCTATTTTACGACATAGGTTTATACTGATTAATCTTACCCCACTTCACTATAAATAAATGTTTACCAATGTTATTATAAAATATGAATGAATGATAGTTTGTTCACTGTTACACTTAACTGAAATAATTCAATAACTTACTGCAAAAATGTAACCATTAAGAATCGAATTCTTTTAGCTTAGCCATGGGACGCAAAGCCCTTCAAATATATATTTTCTTCGCATTCTTTGGCAGACTGCAATAGGCAGCAATACTTTTTTAAATTTCCTTTGTTCCCCTCAGTGCTAAATTTCTTGTCAGGATAGGTCGTGCGCGATAACTCTGCATTATTTTATCACCAGCAAATGAATAGTATTAGAACGCAAGCATTCTAAGCAAACAAAGAAAGACTCATAACATATTACATATAAAAAAACATGCAGGGCAGTCTTTACGGACTGCCAATAGAAGTGAAAACTAAGTAACTAACGTGTGGTGACGATGACGCGAGTTCCACGCTTTTTGTTCACCCAAAAAGTACACATATATACACAGTATATATATATATAGCTCATGCAAGGCGTTCGGTGACGATGACGCGAGTACCATGATTTTTGTTCATCTAAATAGTGCTCAACGCGCCTACAGAAGTGTTTACTTCAAAAATTAAACATTTAAGAAATATACGATAGACATATCCATATATTCATATGCCATTTATGTTAAAAGTGAACTTGTATGTAATCATTTATGAAACAGTTTAAAAAGGTCACTCACGAGGAATAACTTCTCATACTTATCACAATGTCAATGCGTGTCAAACTTGTTACATTCTGAAACTTAGGTATTGCATTATATGGCAATACAGAACATTTCGCTTATAACGGTTCACCTGGAGACCTCACTCTTCAAAGAACTTCTTCTTTCAAACACCCATAATTCACCAACTACGTTTAAGTACTACATATTAGAAAGACTACAAGCCGCTTCTGGAAATCCTAGTACCTATAAAATCCTTATAACACTTTGTCAGACCCGAATCAAACTCTGGTCTTCACATACCTAAATAGATATGACAACAAACTAACGTCACGCGACTACGAGACAGACAAAGAATAAATAATTAATTGCTTTGGCTCAGTAGTTAAAAAAATACCACCGATTTAATTTAATATTAGCTTCGATTCCGCGGGTTGTAGTTATAATAAGATGAAATAATATGATCCATAGATAGTTATATTGTGTCTAGATGCTCTTTGTGTTCATTGATTCAAGTGCCTACTGTTAAACTGACCAAAATGTAGGCATAATCCCAAGTTTAGGCGTTATTTGTATAAAGCACAACATTATGCTTGCAAATATAATTAAAAGAATATTTAATACCTAATTTCTACTGTAATTTAATAATTATTATTATAATATTAACGGTCTAGCTAAATCTACAATAAGCATACTAAATCTAGTCAGTATCTTATTAAACCAAAGACAAGCAATAACAAAACTATATCATAACACACCTCTATGAAGAAACAATTAAAAACATACACTCATTCTAAATTCAAACCGCGCGTATCGACCGCTTCGTTCAAAAACTATGTCCCTTTCTAAATTCGTTTAATAATACTTACTACACACACATTCGCGTTGGCCCGCCCCGCTCGCGCAAAAACCACCCCGCGCCTTGGGGCAATTCTTCAAAGGGTGAAAAAACTACCCCCGCCTCACTCCATGGCCCGCCTTAACCAATTCTTGGGTTAAAAAAGGGGTGGATACTAAGCAACCAACTATGCAGGGGGATTGATTTTTGTTGCCGGTTTTAGAACGGCGCTAGTTTGAGTTTAGAACGCGGAGTATTATTTAAAGCGTTCGGGATATTTTTCGGTTGGGTGTTTTTTATTTGTATTTAAAAACTGCTGCGGTTTACATAATCTTTGGTTTGAAATTGCCAAGTTAAATACTGCATCTTAAGTTTTAAATAACTTTATATAATATTTTCTTAAGTTTCGTGTTTGTTTAAATACTTGGGATGGAAGGTTTCTGAGTCTAATTTATTTTTTACTTTTGGTTAACGTTTTCGTTCATGTAAAACTATGGGATATTTGCATACCTTGTACCTAAAGTTTATTTTTACCTATGTACCTTACCTATTACCAACGTATGCGATAAAAGTAAGTAAATACATACTATCATATAAAATCATCATAATATGCATCAATGTTTTAATTACGAGATTATTCTTGAATATATTATACCTAATACATAGTAACTACTATTCAAACTAAGTAACATACAAATGGAACAAAAAATTTTGCAAACACTTAAGTTTACCATTATGATCTTTATAAAATACTCTAATTGAAAGTACCCATTACTATTCTTATAATAATTAAGTATAAAAACAAGCATGGCTGACAGAATATTTGAATAACAAATCTTATTTTTACGAACATCAAACTCAATCTCGCCATATTGTATTTAATTCCCGCCAAGTCGCTTTAATTTCCAAATTTGGAAACTTGGATCGCGCCGTTCCACGTTTAAATTCAAGTTTGAATTGAGCGCGTTCCGTATTCGAGGCACGAGTTTTCATATCGCACCCCTCCTCGCACCCGTCTCACCCCCCCTTGCCCCCTCGATCGCTTGCGAACGTTAAATTGACTTGCGAGGTTAGCTTAGAAAAAATATTAGGCCATTGTTCTAATACTGTATAATCTTGGGATAAAACAAAGGGGGAATGGGTAGAATACCTAATTATGCTTGTCTTTGGATGCATAAAATAACTATTTTTAAGTTTATTTGTGCGTAATATAGCGTGAAATACTCTATAAAAGAATTTGAATGTCTTCTTAATATAAGAATGGTTCCATTTTGTAGCATCGATGATAAAAGACTAAAATATGTAACTAAAACATAATTTTAATATTAATTATTGTGATCTAATAATGAAAAATTAAGGTATTTGTTAGTTAATTATATTTTGTCAAAATATGTACTATATGTTGTAATTTACATTAGCGAAATTCAATTTACTTCATTAATGATGAGCTGTAGAGTTCTTGATAAAATCTTATATACAATCACATAGATAACTAAAATATAAACATCGTTAGATAATCTATTTATTATAATCGCCACTCGCAATTTTTATCTTTTACTAATGACTATGGTTTTCCAATCCTATTCTTATCTATTCTATTCGAATCAGTGTAATAGCAGAGCGTTTGTATAGCAAGCCAAGCCAACCTTACTCTATTAGAAAACTATAATGAAAAAGATTCAGAATGCTATTATTAAAGCATATAATGAAAGTGCACTAACTAACATATCGCTCTAAGGCTGTAATTACTACAATACATACGCTATTTAAGTTTTACTAGAACGAAAATATGTAAGTAGATACTTAATTACTCTCATAAAAACTAATATTGAAAGAAACTTCACTCTTTATTCATTTCAAATTCCCTTTGCGTGCCTCGTGTGCAAATACAAAAACTACAAAAAAAAAACAATTTCGAAATAAGAACGACAAACCAATAGCGTTCCAATTTCGAACGCAGACGTTTCCCGGAACGCCGCGTCGGTTCCTTCCTAAGAGGGAGAAGTAAACAAAATTTCTGCAAGGATATGAGGGGAGGGGGCCAGCGGAGGTGAGGTACGCCCGCGCGGGCAGCGGGAAGCGCGGCGACGCGAACACGAATAGTTAAGGTTTTTTGTATACGTATACATCACTAGCGTATTTTTTTATCAATGTGTGTGTGAATTTTTTTGTATGTGTGCAACGGTTTTTCGGATAAGCTTTTTAGCGGGAAAAGGGTTAAATTTAATAGTCGGTTTTAGTAAAAAGTGTTATGTTAAAGTTGAAAAACGTTGTGCGGAATATAGCGGTTTGATAAGTTGGAAATGTTATATGTATAAAGAGAAAAGTTTTTTGCTTTCGCTTCTGTGTTCGGATTATGAAGTTATTGTTTTGTAACGTTATGTTCTGATCCGTTTAGTGTTTTATTTTAGAATAACGTCTTCTGCAGTTAGTATTAAATTTCAAAATTAATCAAATCAAATATATGACGAATATTATTGCTATACCTATTATTTTGGCATATTCTGTCGTATAAAGCATGTAGAGATGTAGCAGAATCCTTATATACCTATTAGCATAACTATAAAATATAAAGATATCTATATGAACATCTCATGTAGTTTTATATAAGTAAATTTTAGTATACAACAAAAGGCAATTAATGTATTTTTAAATTTAATAGGTACATGACCGCAAAATAAAATTTGGTGTACTTAATGCCATCCTTCTTCCCTAGCCAAGATTGATTGCAGATTCCTTAAATGATTTCTATAATATATTATCTGTTTACGGAAATTACCAAAAATGGACGGTTAGTAATGCACTTTATTTAGTTTTCATGCGATAAAGCAAAATTTTATGTTTTGTACTACAGTTACTTTGCAAATATTTTACACCACAAAGGACACCTAAATTCGTAACAACTATCTGTGGATCATATACAGAATTACCTATATTTTTATGTCTCGCGATCTTTTAGTCAAACACTGCACCTTAATTTTATGCTACGCTTTCCTTAACGTTTTACATCATGTTTAAACAAATTACGGACGAACATAAAAATGAACGTTTATATTTTTTCATGCACTCGTTGTAGTGATGCCACAAAAAAGTTGTCGATAAAATGATGTAGAGAAAAGAAACAAATTCCAAAACATTGTTTATATATTAACGTTTTTATAAAAAGTATAATAAAACTTTAAACACTGGAAAAACATTAACTATTTATTCTTAACTAAGCTTTCAATCAAATTTAATCCTACCATGGATCAATTAATATGAGCCCAAATTGTGAGTCGTTTCAAATAAAAATAAGGGCTTAAGAGTCAAATATGAACAATAAACGTACTTAGCAAACTGATAACAACCTCCTTTTTTTAAATCAGTAATGAAAACTATTTTGTAACATTTTTAAAAACAAAATATCGTATTCCAAATTCAAAAACCGGTATCCAACCCTCCCAAAAACCAGTATTCCCATCCCAAAGTTAATAAACAATCCGGCTTTAATATCGGAACTAAACAACGCATTTACCTCCTTCATTACGCACAGTAAAGTTACTATATTTCTTAAGGACGGCGCGCGGGCGAGGTGCGCACCTGGCACAAAATTTTCATGTACAAACTTGCTTGTAATTAACAAAATACATTCAGAACTTGTAACTAGATTTAAATAGTAACGCTACTGGCGTTTTAGTGATGGGGTGAGCGAGTCGAGGTAGCAGGAAAATGTATCGATAAAATTATTTCGAAATAAAGAGCAATAATTTCATTTTAATAGGTCTTTTGTTGAATGTATATAATATATCGATAAAATTACTTGGTAAAAAAATCAAATTGCCTTTTCATAGGTTTTTTGACTGATATATTATTATGATACATGACAATAGATTTTCTATTGTGCCTTTAATGCGACCGCGAAAGGGTCAAAATAAAAAAGTTTGAGGGTAAATAATAATAATGGGAATAACCTGCATATCTATGAGTTCTTCGTACTGTACTTGGTGATGTGTAAAGCATGACAATCTGCTCTATATCAGTATAGCGGACGATGGCCTAACGTTTCTCATACTGAGGCGACGCCCATTTCCAGCAGAAGGAAAGTCAATAAACAGGTCGGATATTATACAAAATATTATCTATGATAATACAAATATATGTATTGTATAAATGCTATTCTATATTCTATCACATACACATAAAACCATCTAGCCCAAACTAAGCATAGCTTATGTGAGCAGATGGGTAGGTACTAGACAATGGATAAACATACATATATACTTTTTTTTGTAAATACATAGATATTATACATAGAAAAACCCAGACCAAGACAAACATCCATGTTCATGCACACAAATGTTTGACTTATGTGGGAATCGAACCCGCGACCTCAGGCAGTCGGTTATACTAACCACTACGCCATCGAGCCATCTATTTGTATAAACTTCGTATTGATTTCGGACATTCTCCAGGCTACAGTTACAGTCCAAAGAATCGCGTAGATTTAGTGTTTTTTGTCTGTAGAACACAAGAAGTAAATTAATTTCTTTAAATCAAATATTGCACTACAAATAACTCATGTATAGCAATGAAACGACGTACCCAGTGTTTTTTTCGGAACGACGATGTGTGCACTTAAACCATTGTTCGACAGTAACTCTCGATGTTATCGATACTTAAATCAATGATTTACTAAGTTTATCGACATTATGACGTCCATTTCCCATCCCTAACCTCCATACAAAGAGACACTAAGAAATTATGTATTCCTCTTAGCGCAGTTCGGCTAAACTTTATTGAATTTGTTCCGAGACGTTCATAGTCGGGACTCGAATGCAGTACTTTTGTCTTGTACTCGTGATTTGAATGCCTTCTCTAATTTTAGTTCGTTAGGTGTTGTAAATAAACGATTTTCTTGATTGCGTGTTGAAGAAAGAAACTTGATTGCATACATAGCTTCTCATTTGCAGTCTCATATGGAAGATATGTAATGCATGGCACAAGGCCTTTTATTATGTGGAAGTTATGAAGATAGCTGGCCATGGGTAATCTTTGTGCTTATGATATCGAAATTAATGTCTCGGTTTTGCATAATATTGTCTTATGTTTACGCGAATGTTATACATTGAAATTAAACACCCTATACAGATTTTTTCGCGTTGTTTATTTTACTTTACAACACTGTTATTACATAATTTTGAAAACTCTAACACTACTATTATTGAAATATCTAGATACACTTCAGAATGTTGGGACAACTACCATCTTAGTCTCCCCGTGAACATGGCTGCTGTAAAGCAACCGAAACGTCGGAGCAAAGTGTAAACTTAAATATAAATAGTTTAATTAAATTAAATAGCATGGTAAAGTTCAATAATAGTAGTGTTAGAGTGTTCAAAATGATTTAATAACAATGTTTTAAAGTAAAATAAACAACGCGACAAAAGCCGTATAAGGTGTTTAATTTCAATATCTCGGTTTTGATTCTCGGGACAGGTAGGCTTTGGTTTTTCTCTGCCTACCCCTCTGGGAAACAGGCGTGAATCTATGTATGTATGTATGTCGCCGATGGATAGCAAAAGGCATATAGCCTATTACGTGGGAAATAAAAGAAAGCTGAAGAAATTAGTGTAATACACCTTCATCTCTGCCTACCCCTTCAGAGAGGTAGAGCGTATTGCATTAAGATATAGTCATATTTAGAGATCGTATATAGTGGATCCTGGACTAAAGTTAAATGCAAATTTTTTTAAGAATTTTTATTATAACATATAAACGAAATACTATTTGGAAACTAAAATCATGTAGGTGGTTGAAAAATGTTGGCATATCTCTTATGTGAATTAATTGGAATTAATCGTAGGTGCACTCTCGAAGGTGTCAATTTCTTGTCCAAATGTGTACGAACATGTAAAAATTTAGGAAGCTGCATTATTGATATTGACAAGCAAACGTATAAATGTTGTATACTTAGAATAAAATCGTGTAGGTATCGTCAAGGCGCAAAATTTATTTTTGAAAGCTTCTATGCAATTCCAGTAAAAAAATAATATTTGAAAGCTTTGAATGATCATCTAGTAAATTTATTTTCAAAAGTTTTGCGAGAACATCCATTAAATATTTTTTTAAATATTATATGTATATTAAGTAAATATTTTTGTAACTTACGACTTAATTAAATTATGCATCAATACTCTACGATCCTAAAAATATGACTACATTTTATATTAGTATTTACTACTTTTACAAATACGGCGCACATGCGCCGTATTTGTAAAAGTAGTAAGTCTCGGGTTCTATTCCCGGATCGAACAAAATGTAATTGGACTTAAGCTCAAGAAATTGTCAGCAGAACGAGAAGTACGAAGACTAGAGTTGAGCCTAGCAGAGAGCAATAGACAAGCCTCGTGTTGTCTACTCCATTATTATAAAGATCTAAAACCATAGCTGTGTGAAATGCGGGTGTAAAACCTCTCTTCCTATCCCTATGGGCAGCGTGAGAGTATATAGCCTATTGTCTTCCACCATAAAAAAATAACAAATAACATTGCTCGACCCAGTCATCAAACCCAAAACATCACGTTCAACAGTCGCAATCAACACCACATTTACGCCATCGTCGCAAAAAATCCTCAAATAACACAAGAACCATATACATAAAGCTGTTGCAATAGTCCCTCACAATAGTAACACAGATACAAATTATACATTCTCACGCCATGTTCCTCAGTGAGTGTATACTGTGTACGTTTTAATGATAAGAGTGCTTTCTTGAGGGAGGCTATAAATTCAGCGATACGCCGTAATTGCTACGCCTTTGAATTTTCTATTTACTGTTGTATTGTTTAATTATGTTCGAATTAATTGGTTGGGGGAGGGTTAAAAGAGAACGTTGTAAATTATTGTATATCGAATGATTGGAATTTTTAAATTTAGAATTGTGGACGATTTAGATTTTTCGAAAATGGTAGTTTTTGCTTATGGATTTTTATGGCCAGTTTTTTTAAATATCGAGCTTTCGTTTCAAGCATTTCTACATTACAATTTCGTTTTTTAAAACAGAATTAAGTGGCAATTAAACCTTTTAAAATGCTTATTAATATATCGATCATTTTGACGTTTTTAATCATGTGTCCAATATTGGATTTAACATATAAACTTTAAAAAGTATGTTTTGTTTTAAAGTACAATGAAGAACGTTGCATGAAAAATTTTCAATGACGGCATTTCAAAAGTTTATTGTTTTGTCACTTTTAAATCAAGAATGATTGTTTTAACGTTTCGTCCATGGCCTGATGTAAGATTTTAGAAATCGGGTTAAGTGCCAGTTTGTGCCGAAAATAATCAATAATTTTAAGAAAATATGTAAAAGTATGAAATTGCCAATTTGTACTGAAAAATTGAAACACGTTTTTTTCTAAGATGAGTACCATATTTATTAAATCGAAATATTTACCCTCATTATCTATACATGGCTGCCATCTAAATGGAAGTTCATTTATGCCTTTACGATAGAACTCCGGGGATCTAGATTCGACAAACTGTGTGAAAGCATTTTGTACTGTCTCCGGGGAAGAAAATTTTTATCACGTAGGAAATTCTCCAAATCATGAAAAAATGGTAGTCCTTTGGAGCAAGGTCTGGCGAGTACGGAGGATGACGTAGGTATGGTTTCTAACTGCAGCTCCTGTCGAGTTACAATGGTTTCTCGTGCAGTGTGAGGTCTTGCGTTATCATGGAGCAATAATGGTGAAGATCGATTCACGAGTCGGGGCTGTTTCACTGCCAGTTTCGCCATCATTGTTCGAAGTTTGGCACAGTAAACATCTGCTGATATTGCTTGACCAGACCTGAGAAAGCTATGAATAACACCATAAAGAGACTAACAAACAGTTACCATTGCCTTTTTATTGATAAGCTTTACATTAGGGCACTGTTGCAGCGTTTGACCTGGGGTCAGCCACAGCATTTTCCGCTTACGGTTATCGTAAAGAATCCACTTTTTATCACATGACACAAATCGATCCTATATACCTTCATTTCTGTATCGATTCAACAAGGCAACACAAGTTTCAACACGCATTTCTTTCTGCAGATCAGTCAAATTATGAGGCACCTATTTATCATATTTTTTTATCTTATTGATTTGATGCAAATCAGGCAATATTGTAGGTAGGGTCACGTTAAACTATGCCGCTAATTCCAGGGTAGTTTAACTCGAATTGGCTTCCACCATCTCCTTCAATTTAGCATTATTCACCTGTGTGGGCAGTCTTCCACGTGGTTCGTTCTTGAAGTTGAAGTTTAAACTAAAAAGTTTAAACCAAAAATGCACGGTGCATTAATGTAAGTCTCCTCTCCAAACGCAGCATTGATATTGCAAGCCGTTGCTGCCGCGTTAGTTCCGCGTCGGAACTCGTATTCAAAAAGGACTCGGATTTTCAAAGTATGCATCTTTACCGTCTAAGCTGAATAAAAAAATCAATTGAAAATCGAAAATCGAATGTTGCACATTTTTTAAAAGAAGAATCTTATAGGCATCATGTGAAAAAGTATCACTCGAAAATCTCACACCATGAAGGTAATTCAAAGTATCTATTACTATACAACGGCAACTTCATACTTTAACCCCTATTATTACTTTTATTACAGTAGGATAAGTTCACCTTATTATTGCGGCCAATCACGAAGTTCCAGGTTCGATTATTCGATTATAATTTTCATTATAGAACCACCATGGTTCTATAATGAAAATTATAATTTTTTTTGGAGATTTTCTGTTATCAATTGCTTCTGTTGTTAATTACAACACAAAATCGGAAGTTCAGACTAAAGTGTGCCTAGATGGCATCGGCTCTTAATAAGCTAAAAACCAAAAAATTATATTCGGCAAATATAAATTAATACGCCTCTGCCTACCCTTTCACACATATCTACAGACATGAGTCTAGATATACCAGCTTACTAATAAAACCGATACCGCGTCACAAATGCCCCATTAACCCTACGAACGACGCGTCATCGTAAAAATTAGCACTAAAATAGTGAAATCGCACTTAAAATCAATACCCCGCCCCACAGCCCACAGTCCCGCAAATTATATATTGGCCTTCATATATTTCAGTGGGGAACAAAAGTGTTTTGAAAAGTAGTTCGCATTCGCCCTTAATTCCTTTAGTTTTACAACCTTTTTGGACGGTTTTTGGACCTCCGGTGTTACTATGAAAATACGATGGATTTTGTGTTCTCACTTTGGTGTACATTGCGTGTGGAGATGGTAGTTTTATTGGATTTTTTATTGTTAGTTTATAAAGTAATGGTCTAGCTTTTTCAATTTATAAAAGAGGCTACATTATATTTTAACAGATGTGCGATTTTTTTTATTCAGTAAAATGTTTGAGTATTTTTCTTAGTATTTTGAAAACGAACCTTTTATAGCGTCTCATGAGATAGTTATTAGTTTACGTAAAAATAAACGATATACCATGAGTAATTTAAAATAATAATTTAGAAATTAGTAAAGGATATTGTAATTTATCTTTTTTCTATAGGTAGTCATTTCCAATTATTCAGTTTATTATGTGACTGAAAGACTATTTTCAAAACGAAAGTTTATGACTCAAAAGTTTGTAATTTTTTATAAAATTTGTAATTGCATTTATGAACGACGCATGTTAAAAAATCGAAAGAGTTGCTTGATTCTTTTTGAGAACATATTAATTGAGCAGAGCATGCATCTAAAACTGTAAGAAAACAAATTCCAATTTCTATAATTCTTTGGTTTATTTTTAGCTCGAACACAATATTCTTTTTACGCTTTCGAGCCTGATCTTTTTTTTGAACTTATTCCACAATATTTCGTTTTGTTTTTAAATTACGAACATACCTAGTTCTTTTACACTTTTACCTATTATTTTTTATTTGTTTTGAATTTTGAACTCGAAATTATGAATTTCCGTTATTGACCAGTATTTTGAAACGCCATTAACGGAAAAAGCAATGTATTGTAAAATAATCAGGCCTGCGTTTTCGTAGTAGCCGCTAGGGGGTGTTTTATAAGGGTTGTTTGGATAGGCCGACCTTTTTTAGCCTTTCGGGCCCCCAGATAGTTTTAGTTTGGTCCGCTGTAAAATTGTACGAATTACGTTCGAAAAGTTAGTGGGGTAGTAGCGTTTTTCGATCCTTTATTAGTTTAGAAAATTGCTGTGTAACCATTACTGTGTTATGTATTACGTAATTGTAACTTTGTAGCGATTTAAATAGTCTAAATTAAAGATTTTGGTAACTTTCTCATTGTGAGCGCTCTATCTTAGACTAAAAAAGTCGATCAGTTGATCTCAGTACTTCTTGAATCCTAACAGCTGAGCCTGGAAGCGTAAGCAGACGTGTATTGAATTTAAACATCGCCAGTTCTGTTTTAGATTCTAGGTAATAGGTGGCAAGCCTTTTCTCGTCTACCAGTCATATTCTAAAATGCGGCTACGACTAAATATTTTCTAATGTAAAAAGCACTAATTGCTTTGCCCCGTTTGGGTATCGAATATATTAAAATCGGTCGCGTTATAAAACAGTTTTGTTGTATTTATAAAGTATAATTCTTTCTTGGCAAATACAAAAACAAAAAATACAAACATGTGTAAAATAACACAAAAAAATAAGAGAGGCAGACTTTTAAAATCCTGTTCTCCCAGTGGCACAGAGGTCATGAATACTGTTCCTGTACATAAAGTCTCACGTTTGATTTTCGGGTCGTACAGTGTTATTAAAATTTTCTGTCATAAAATTCTTCGTAACAATATAGAGTTAGCCCCTGCCCACCCCTTCAGGAATATAAAAGTGAGACTAAATATGAATTCATATTTACGCTAATTAAGCTAATTATCATATAAGTATTCGTTGTAAGTACTTCGATTACACTTCATTCTCAACTAAATTTGCAAAATATAAAAATGTATATTCAGGACATAGACACATTTATATTATACTTTTGCCTGCGGCTTCACTTTGTCTGGAAAACTTCTTGTTTCTAGATGAGAGGAACCTATGTCCCTTTCGGTACCCCTGACAACGTGTATACCAAATTGCATGATGATCGGTCGAGTAGTTAAGGCGTGAAAGCGTAACGTATAAACGAACTTATATTAGCATTTAGTTAGAATAACAGTTACAAATTTCAATACATTAAATAGTAACTGCATCCAAACTGGTATTTTTGGCACTGATGGCGCTTGAACCCGCGTGCTATATGGTAAACAGTTACCGCCGCCACTTATAGACCTTTTCAATGCCAGCGCAACAGAGCCAAGCCATGCATTTCTCATTTCACTCTACAAATCTTCAAGCACGTTCGTTAATTTTAGGAATAATTTTAGCAATTGTTATAAATTATTACGAAAAGAAACACAAATTAATATAATTCATCGAAATTATTGCTAACATCTTTCAGATAAACGCTGAAACGAAAAAACTATTACAGTATTAGATATGAATAAAAATAATAATGTAATAAAATTTATTACAAGAATGGTCTTTCATTTTCATTTTACGTCAAAAGGCTCTAAAACGCAATTAATAAAAATTACACAAAATTCTGGCCGTAACGCATTTAATTTTCATATTAAATTATAAAAAGAAATCGGTATATAAAAATTCTTCCGAAAATTAGAAACGTGAAATACTGGCCGTAGCTTTTATTTAAATGTAGAGTCAACATAAAATGCGACATAACGCAGTAAAGAAAGAAACTAATCAATTCTAAATTTAAGATTAAGCGTTTCATCTTGCTTGCTAACTTTAGCTTTACAGAAAACGATAAGCTAAGCTAAATTTATAAAAATACTGGTCTCTATTTTTATCCTAAAATACTCGGAAAACAAAAAAAAGTTATTAAAATAACATAAAATACTGGCCGTAATGCATTTAATTTTCATTATACATTATAAGACTCTAAAAAAACAATTTGAAAAATAAACTTCCATAAATAAAAATTAACAGCAAAAAATGCCGGCCATAACTTTCATCTTAATGTAGAATTAAGACAAAATGCGACATGACGGCATAAAGAAAGAAACCAACCAATTCTAAATTTAAACTTACGCGATTCGTCTTGGTGGTGGTTCATTTTTGCCCCCTTTTAACACCCCGCTCGCCCCCTGAAACTTTGACGTTTCCGTGGAGGTACAACTATTCCTCCTCCCCCTCCTCCCTTCCCCTCTGAAGCCGCCGTGCGGTTGGCGCCGGTTTAATCAATTTTTCAACTTCATTTCGTGGCTTGGTTAATTAATTTCCCTTGTAATCTTACTTTTTAGTTGCTGGATTATAGTGTTGGGGTTTTGTTTTGTTTTTTTTAATAAGTTTTTTTTTTATATTTGTCTTAGATTCTGCTTGAATTTGGTCTAACTGAGGTAGTATTTTTGCTAGCTTAACTTTAGCTTTGAGTTGAATTACTGCAATGATTACGGTTACTATAACCAAAAGATTTAAATGATAAAGGTGCCTTAATCGCACAAAAAATTGTCTTCACTAAGAAGGGTGAGCCCATACATTAGACTTTTATAAGATACTAAATTAGATAGGGAACGATAGTATGCAATTTTTAATATGAATAAGTGTGACAATACTATATTTAAAATTCAGATGTTAAGTTAGCATTGTGTGTCGGATGACAACTTAACGTCCAGAAGGGTGATCATATTTAAACTTGAACTTAGTAGGGTGCGTCTATGATTTAATTCTTTGACACCAATAGCGTAACATTCCCATGAAGTTAAATATATTTTATACAAGGTACTTATATAACGAGCAAGCATATGTAGGCTACAGAAACCTATCTATCAATACTATCGCATGCTTTTTAAAAACTCGGAAGCATAAAAAACGGCTGATTTTTTAAATTAAATTTTGTTTTATTGTGCTTTGTCAGCAATATAAGTTACATATGACTTATATTCTCATTAAGCTATCCAGCTAAATTGATATGATTGTGTTAAGACTGCGCCGAGCGTAAGACGCGGTTGGACTGAATGACAGAGCTCGACATTCAAATCGGCGCCATTGTAAAATTGTATGGAGGATTTGAAGTGCTTTTTTGATAAATATGTATCTTTATTGTCAACCAATAACTTAAATATTTGGGACGGGCAAATTGTAATATAACTATTTATGTTTCGTTTAAGCTGTAAAATGAGATAGATGTAGATGTAGATAGACTGTTATAATCTAAAATCACGTAACACGAGATTATGTTTTTGCATTTTTCGTGCAAATTTACGTAATTTTGTAGGTGAAAATATTAATTATTTTAAGTTTTTTACATGGAGTAATTGTAAACACATTCATTGTTATGGTAAATGTATATTTTATATTTATATTAAACAAAAAGTGTTGATTTTATCAACTTAACTGTGACCGCCTGTTTTGGCATATTTCGCTCAGCGCAGTCTTAAGAGTAGGTTAACATCGGTTGTGCAAAGGGTGAGTTTAGAATTCACGACCTTTCAATCGCAACTCTAATGCCTTAAGCAGTATACATGAGTAATACAAATTGATTTCTGACATTACTTCACGTTCATATGAGAGATATTTTCGAATGGTAGTTTTCGCATTTTTGTAGATAAGTACGCACGTACTTATCTACAAAAATACGAAAACTAAACTAAGTCAGTAAGATTAGTAGGTAAATATTAAACAAATTTGTGAAAGTATAAATAGAAAAACTTAATACTTATTCTGTATTTTCGAAATGCAATTAATTAAACTATATGTTAACTATGAGTAGTTAAAAAAACTAACATCCCCGAAAGGGTAGGCAAAAATGTATGGCATTTCGCTTAATATGATTTATGTTCCATATAATTATTGCGAGCTTATTATCGTCTACCGGAGAGCAGCGATAGCTCAGTGGGGAGACCAACAGACTGCAATACAGAGAGTCTCGGGTTCGAACCCACATCGCGCACCTCTGACTATCGGAACTTATATGACTTTTCGAAATTATGTGCGTATTGATTGTCAATTATCGCCTGCTCCGTGCCTCAGAGAGCACGTTAAGCCGTCGGTCCCGGCGACCATGAACATCTATGGTAGTTGTTATTGGGGAAGTCGACACAAAAGATCCCACTGGGTCGAAGTATCGCCGGTTTGCACTGACTGGAACTCAAGATAAGATAAGATCGTCTACCGGACACATTGCTCAGATACCGTGGTGGTACAGCAAATTTTCCAGCATAAAAATAAAATAACTGTTACTGTGCAGAGTAATTGCATACATTACAGCTGCAATATATACAAATAATATATTGATACGTATCCCGCCCATTGCACTACATATAAAACCCAATACACTCTTTTGAATGAGAAGTAAAGCCGTATACTGCCATATTTCGGTATATTTTAGATCCTATACAGGGTGTCGCAAGTACGCACGTACTTATCTACAAAAATACGCAAACTAAACTAAGTCAGCAAGATTAGTAGCTAAATATTAAACAAACTTGTGAAAGTATAAATAGAAAAACTTAATACTTATTCTGTATTTTCAAAATGCAATTAATTAAATTATATGTTAACTATGAGTAGTTAAAAAAACTAACATTTCTAATAATTTTAACGATAGAGGCATTTAAAATTTCGCAATTAACTGTACTTTGTCATTTATTTTTTGGGAGGATTGCGTTTTCTCCTCATAATAATGAATTTTAATCACTAACAATTAGTAACATTTTTTTACGGCGGCAATAGTGCCAAATTCCCTAAACATAAACCTGCTGCCTATTGACAGCTAGACCATAAACAATATAAAATCTTTTTTAAGTTTTATTTTTACGGCGTCAATGGTTACTGCGCAAAAACTTTGCCTTTTTAAGTATACAATATATAATATTTTTTTAAGTGCCAAATTATAATTCAAAATGCGAATCGGAACATCTTTTGATAAAATCTGATACCAAACCCGATATACAATAAATCGGGAAACCGTTACCGGGATAAAAGTATTCTATATGTAATACAGGACATGGTCTATTTGTATGCAAAGTTACATCCAAATCCGTTCAACAGTTTACACATGCAAACTAACATACAAACATCTTCCCAAACTTTCACATTTATAATATTAGTTGCATTAGTAACTCACTCATAGACGGTCTAATTAAATTAATTAAATTAAGTTCTAATACAATATGTGCTAACGTATCCGACATTATCCGTAATTCAAGAATAGTTCGTTGCTGCTGTAACTTAAGTTTGATGTTTGCGACTGATCGAGAGACGCCAGCTTGAAAATAGCTTTTAAAAAAAATTGTATTGTGTTTTGCTATAAGGAATTCCTTTGGTATTCGTCTGGAAATGTGGCTGTCAAACGGTTTGATGCTGGTCCCCTATTATACAGGGTGTCCGGTTATTAATGAATAACCTTGAAATGTCTTATAGTAGAACTGAAAGCCGTCAAGAAAAAAGAAAAAAAAATTAAAAAAGGAATATATATTAAAAAGTGCAAGCTATATTAGCATAGCATACTTTTGACTGTCTATCTATTAGCATAATTAGTGTTTAATAATAAAACAACAAAAAACCGATGGATTTCATTCATTTATGGTCGTAGTATACGAGAAAGTATACATGGTAATAAAAAAAAACACATATCTCAGGTAGTAGTTAGGATAGATTTTCATATTTTTTTCTGAACGGCCATCAGTTCCACTGTAAGACATTGCCAGGTTATCCATTAATTACCGGACACCCTGTATAGGATCAAAAATATACCGAAATATGCCAGTATACGGCTTTACTTCTCATTCAAAAGAGTGTATTGGGTTTTATATGTAGTGCAATGGGCGGGATAAGTATCAATATATTATTTGTATATATTGCAGCTGTAATGTATGCAATTACTCTGCACAGTAACAGTTATTTTATGTTTATGTTGGAAAATTTGCTATAACATCACGGTATCAGGCAATGTGTCCGGTAGACGATCTTATCTTATCTTGAGTTCCAGTCAGTGCAAACCGGTGATACTTCGACCCAGTGGGATCTTTTGTGTCGACTTCCCCAATAAGAACTACCATAGATGTTCATGGTAGCCGGGACCGACGGCTTAACGTGCTCTCCGAGGCACGGAGCAGGCGATAATTGACAATCAATACGCACATAATTTCGAAAAGTCATATAATTTCCGATAGTCAGAAGTGCGCGACGAGGGTTCGAACCCGAGACCCTCTGCATTGCAGTCTGTTGGTGTCCCCACTGAGCTATCGCTGCTCTCCGGTAGACGATAATAAGCTCGCAATAATTATATGGACGTAAATAAATCATATTAAGCGAAATGCCATACATTTTTGTTTATCCTTTCGGGGTTGTATAGAGTCGTCTATGTCCTACATATTTATTTTACTGTATCGATGTTATACACGGTAATCTTGGTCTGCTAAGTCTTACCTACTTATAAAATATCGCTAATACTTTGCTAACTATCAATTAAATAGCTCTCAAGTCCTTGATCAATGATTAACCGTTAATCAACGGCTAGCTGGTACTTAATTATTACTCAACTAACGGTCAACGTAGAGTAGAGTTTATAGGTGTTTTTTTATTAATTGCCAGTTTTTTTAATAGCTGTTATATTCTTTTTTATAATTTTTCTCTTTTTTAAGATAATACCGGCATCAGCAATAAGTACTGCGCAACCACATCTTACGTTATTCTGATGTTTATATTTTCTCCATTTTCTAAGATTATATCTGTGTCGCGGGCTTAATACTTAAATATTTGAGATTGGTTTAAGTAATGCTGTTTATTTATCAATAAATTATTACAATCTTGATACATTAAAAGAAACCAATAGTACAATTTCGTCACAATTCAATTAAGTGTAGCGACAGAATCTAATCCGCCGACATGTTGCCGCATACTGGATTCAAATGAGACTGATGTCTGCATAATATTGTCATAACAAGCTCCCAGTGACGTACCTATTACTTATACATACATATGTATATTCACGACTATATCCTATAAGGGGTAAGCAGAAGTGAATTAAGCCAACATTTTGCGAGATATGGTTTCAGGTATCACGTAGGAGGTCGCCTATTGTGGTTTGTCGGACACAGTTTCAAAGTACGTGATGCTATTGAGAATTTTATGATACTTGGATTCAGCCGGGAATCGAAGCTTGCACAATAGTTGCATATAAGTACTACCGCTGCGCTATAGAGGCAAATCTTCAATCTTCAAAATTCTCGTGTCACAATGTTCGTTCCCGTACTCCTCCGAAACGGCTTGACCGATTCTCATGAAATTTTGTGAGCATATTGAGTAGGTCTGAGAATCGGCCAACATCTATTTTTCATACCCCTTAGTGATAAGGGTTGTCCAACCCTAAAATTTTTTTTAAATATTTGGTCAGAACATTTTTTTATGGCAAAACAACGTTTGCCGGGACAGCTGGTATATACATAAAATAAGATTCTTTTATTTACTTATTAGCTATCGAAAACGATCTCAGAAAACGGGTACACACTTTAATTTAAATTGAGTGCTATATTTTGATTGTTTAGTTAGCAAAGCTCACAAGCAATGGATAAGGTATCGAATGTTGAATTTTTTTAAACAAATCTTGTCTTCGAAACTCCCACTTTCTACTATCGACGTGGACCTATGCCTAACACACGCATTCTTCGCCGAAAGAGGATAACAAAAATATTAGTAGTTATATACAGATGCAGAGGCATGTGTTGAAAATTGACTTGATTGTTCTATTGTCTTAATGGTCCGTTTAGATATTTTGAAGTACCCTTTTTAATGTATAATTTCTTGGTTTTTATTTACTTTTCCGATGTTTTGATTGCTTTTCAAGGCATGATCACAAGGAAACTGAGATGGTTTTGTCTTAATTCATAAATTGTATTGCGAGTCTCGTTGAGGAGATGATACGGCCTCAACGAGTTCGATAATCACTACGCTGGTAGCATTACGATTCTTATTTTAGGGGTCACCGCGCCCGTGATGCCCCACGTCAGTCGTCAATTTTTAATTGGTACAAATATTAAAGAAACCGTATTCGAATGCCTAGATTTTCGTATTTTTATCGGTCGATAAATAATAAGAACTTTTAAAACTATAGACAATAATATGAGCATCAAAATCCTTTTTACCTTCACGTAGGTAAAATCCAGAGACAAACATTAAGTTGCGAAGTAGCGACAGTAGAGAGGCGCTCAGGAAACTCTTGGAACAAAGGAAGGTAATTGAAAATTCTATCAAAACTTGCCACGAACGAAGCCAACGAAGCTAGTTGGAGTTGTGCTAGAGGTGGGACATGGAACTAGAGTAGTATCACTAGTATTTTTAGTTTTATGTTTTGTTATAGGAATATCGTATAAAAGAATTCTACAAAAAAATTGAAAGCATGATATTATATAGATTTTAAAACAAAACGGTTCGTTAGATACATAAATAGTTTCGCTCATATACATCTAAGAGGTGTCTCATACCAACATTTCACCAATTATTGTTTAGTTGTAAAATTATTCCATACTATTAAGTATACCATCATTCATGCTGAAACCAAAAACATGACAATATGGTGCCTAAGTAAAAAGTTCAACATCTGCAAAGCATATATACTTCTCTTCTTCTATCTCTGTGACCAGTAATTTCGTAAAATTTCATCAAATAAATATCGACATTATTATACAGAAGTCATCCTCTGGATTCTCGATTGACTTTGTTTTGGGACATTTTAATACAGTGTAAATATAATTAAAGTATTAAAATAAAATAAAAAATCTCGCGTACATAACGTCAGAAATTAAAAAACAGACAATAATAATCTCTTTTATTTAAGTTTTTAATTGAACTATATCGGTTCAGAGACTTCTATATCAAAGCGTAACAAAAAGTTTTTCTTAAATTACTTAAATTTCTTTAACAGTAAATTGAATATTCAAAATATTCAAGTCACCTTTATTAAAATTACAGTTCCAAAATACCAGTTTCACCGGTATCACTATAAATTTTCGCGGTATCAGACTCGCAAGCACATCCATATTAGCATCACTGTTCTTGAACGAACGTTTCGTTCGAAACTTAAGTTCCGTCTTGCCTCGTGTTTGACAATCAAAAGTTAACGCCATTATTTCAACAACGTCTCATTCTAAATTCAAATTCATTTGAACTACTAATAATGGATTAAAATTAAAAAGTAAAGGAACTTTCTTAACTTTTTATATAGGTACTATATATAATAGGTACTTTATTTGAAGAGGATTATGTATTTGATACAATTTTAAGAACATATTTATCTCAATTAGTATCAGTTAGTAGTCAGTGTGGCTTCTTGTAAGTTTATATAATATGTAAAGTCATAATAAAACCGTTTATTTATTCCTATAAATCAGAAAAATCTGCTGAAAATATAAATAATTTAGTTATAAAGCTATTTTCTACTTTAAAATTGAATAGTACTACTATAAAAACAAGTGTCTTTATTATTAAGCTAATGAATAAAAAATCTGATACAATAAACATATTTCTAGAGAAAATATCATGTTCAAATTATCATGACCATAGTTGACGAACTGCAACGATGTTGACTGAATGTCCAGATTTGTCAGACAATAGAATTAGTACAACAACATAAATACATATGTCAATATTATAATACCGCGATAACATTTTTAACATACAAAAACGTCAATGCTTCTAAAAATAAAAAATAAAATATTCATACTAGAAATGCATATCCTGTACGACATGCATTTCTTTAATGCATATTTTTGTTTGGACATGCATTTATTTCATACTTTATACACCAAATGCGTCTTTAAAAGTTTCAAGTTATGGAATTCAACAAACAGAAAACCTAAATACAATAAAACAAAACATAAAATTTCAACTATATTTCTTTAACCATCACATATCGAAATCTTATCTTATCTCACACAAATCTACATACACAAAGTTAACATCTGATCTGTATACAATAAATATAATAATAATATAATATTAATGCGTTTGTGTTCGCAATACGACCGTTTCAAACGAGCTGAAGCTAATTTAAATTTCTATTAAAACTTGGCAGTCGTCGAGCGTACTGTCAAAGGCAATCACACTGTTTTATGTATACAATAAACTTCTTGCTTATGTGTGCATGCTGGGGGGATGCCGACGGTATGTTATGGTGGAAAAAAGGGTGAAAGTCTGTTGAGAATAAGTTGACTTAGGGTAGAGTGAAGGAAAGTCTGTCTGTTTGGTTTTTAACTTGTCGTTTGTATTCATTTGGGCAGTTGATTTGTAATGTACGTTTGTATGTAATGGAATATGGTAGAATGCTGAATAATCTGTCAATTATTTATTATTGAAATTCTTTTTGGTTTAAGAATATTTTTTCTTCAAAAACAACATCGAGATTAGTACCTTCTTAAAAAATTATCCGTGATATATTATTAATTAAAGTTTTCTAAGTGTACGTAATCGTTTGAGAATTGTAATGTGTATTGCATTATAATTTAGTCAACACTTATTTATTTCAGAAATCCGAATTTACGCGTACCTATATAAAAAATGAAAATCTTTAAAATTCTTGATTAGGAAACGAACAACTAATGACAAAACTAGCGGTTAAAATTTTATTTATTAAATTGCATAAAGATATTTTTTGTTTGATTTTAAAACGCATTCATTAAAGAAACCTTAAGAATTTTATATTATTATACAATGAAAAGTTTGTTGAAGCATCTAGTACGCAATATATTTATATGACCGCTTTTGCGGACATCTTGATTCACTGTATTGCCAGCGGAAAATATAATTTTAAAATTGTTTTGCATACATGCAAAACTATTTTGTTGATCATGAATCTATTTGTGTGTCGCTTATAATTACATTAATATGATTCTGACGGTAGTACTCCCAATTATAACTCATATTGCAACGATGTTCTTGTTTCTGGAGGCCATGGCCGCTTGTTTATTTGGATCGTACTCTGGATTCATTTATAATCGTAATTAAAAATTATGTAGTGCTTGTAAGAAAACATATTACAAATAATTTCACAGGATTAAATATTTTGGAGTTTATTTAATCTTCTGTTTAGTTATTAGAGGATATAAAAACAATAATCCCAATCAATTGTAACGATTGTAAACATAGTTTGCCTGCACTGCCTCATAGTATAGATACAAAAATGCACATAAAAATTAGCGTAATATTTTGCTTGCGTATCTTCTTTAAAAGCCTATAGCCAAATTGCATTACTGCAAAAATCGGTTGACCGCATGAACAGTCCAATGACCATGCAAGATAGTCTTCTTCGACTGCCTTCATCATAAACACAAATTTCGTCTGATAAAATCTTTACATGTACATAAGTAATATACCAATTTTCCAAATTTTTTGCGGTTAACTTCGTTTATATTTTTATTTGTCCCCTCACTTGACAAAAACCTTTCTATGATACGCCTAAATCGTAGATATTCTCGACTAGTCTCTTTCAAAGACGTCCAAATCATCGCGCCATCTCCGTTTAGTTTTACCCCGCTTCAGTCAACTGATCTGTTAGGTTCATAATTACGTGAGCTTTGAAAAATACTTCGATAATTACGCAACATTTTAAATTACTTACTGAATGGTCTTTATGACGTTTAACCTAAGAACATATGTAAGTTACGGCATGTGAGTGTAATATTTCTCTGCCTAGCCTCTCGATGTTATACAGCCGTGAGTTTATATAATATTACCGCCATCACGACAATAAAACAATTTGAAGAATCAATGCAGAAAACATAAATAGGTTTGGATCACGGCTCATAATGTGTTTTTGACATCCAATCAACAATTCAAACATACATACAATCACGTTTATTTCACGAAGGGGAAGGCAGAGACTACATATTTCTACTTACGATTCTGGCATATCTCTCTTGCTTTATACACTGTTACAACTTTAGTCAAGCATGTATGTATATTTAGGTAAACGATGATAATAGTATCTATCAGTCCTGTTCATAAACTGTCCCACTGCTGGGCACGGCTCTCGTCTCAGTATGATTAGAGTTAGGCCACAGTCCACCAAGCAGGCCCAATGCCTGCCTAACACATGTATCTTTCGGATATTTCTGAGCGAGCGATAATTATCTATTCAATACGTACTTAACTGCCTTCGTGGCGCAGCGGTAGTGAATGCGACTGCTGTGCATGAGGTCTCGGGTTTGAATCCCGGGTCGGGCTAACATAAAGGTATTGGGTTTTTCTGTTAAGAAATCTCAATACGAGCCCGGAGTTAGGAAGTTGGCGGTGTTAGACACCCCCGTGCCTCGGAAAGCACGTTAAGCCGTTGGTCCTGCACCTGATCTCTCTGGTCGTGTCGGATTACCGTCCCATCGGATCATGAGGGTAAGGGAACAGAGAGTGCACTTGTGTTTGAGCACATACTTGTGCACTATAATATCTCCTGCGCAGATGGCCAGTCTCCGTTAAGATTGGCCGCCGTGACCGAAAATCGGTCCGGAGGACATTATAACTTCAAAAACTCAGAAGTGAGCTGAACTCTAGATCTTAAAAAGACCTTATTGTTATATAAATCCAATAAAATAAAAACAAAGCCACAGCCAATGTCTTGTATTAAACTATATTAATCTTCAGACAATCACCCAAGTTCTAAAGCGGTCCCAGTTTTTGTCATCTAAATTGATTACTTGCGAATTTAAATCTAAATTGAATTGGAAAACTTCAAACGATCGACTTAGAAGGTTTTCCATTGAACTAGAGCTAAGTTTTAATGACTTTTCTTTGAGCAAATACATAAACACTTAAACTTTAGAGTTTGTTAAGTAAATGAAAATACTTGGCATTTTACTGTGAATGTTGGCGTCGCACGCGATTTCGCCCGCGTCTTAATTTTTAGACTTTCGAAAAAGACGCATTTTTAAAGACGTATTGTTTCTTAAGAATAAAGTATATTAATAAAATTCGATGGAAATTATTTGTATCGGATTATTGGGTACATATAATAAAACCCATTTTTTAAATGAGTTGTTTAATTATTGGTTTAATTTGATTGGGAGCAGTTAAAACTAAAATATAAGTTTTGATATTTTCTTTTCAATATTTCTCTTTTGTAAAAAGTTCATATTTTGACACGGTCAAAACTTTGAGCACTAACTAAAATTAACACCATTATTGCCTAATTAATAAGTTAAAAATACTAAAATGCTTACGATAATTTGGATGTCGTTTACCTCTTTCAAATTTTTCAGTGAGCTGACATCATATATTATTATGTACTTATCTATACTAATATTATAAAGCTGAAGATTTTGTTTGTTTGGTTGAACGCGCTAATCTCAGGAACTACTAGCTTGAATTGAATTTTTTTTTATTGTTGGGTAGTCCATTTAACGATTAAGGTTATAAGTCATCACGCTACTACCAATAGGAGTGGAGCATTAATGAAAAATGTTGCAAAAACGGGAAATATTCTCTTATATGAAGCAGGAGAAATTGCGCGAGTGACCTAGTACAAAATATATGGTGTTACAAATATTAGAAATTGAATTCTTTTTTAATTTAAATAAACGCTACATTTGACGTTTGCTACTATATTGGAGATCTATTTTATTACCGGTATTGATCCTCAGTCACACGATCGATAAATATCATTCGAATACATTACAATAAAATTTAAGAATCATTCGAATTTATATTTCGTATCGCACATCGCTACTTTGTTAATCACTATTTATTATAAAACAAAGTCCCCTAACCATAAACTCAAAAACTAATGAACCACTAATTCACCTATAGACAGAGTGATTCATGAGGAAGGATTAAGTGTATAATTTAGATTTTGCACTACCCGTGCGAAACCGGGTCGAGTCACTAGTATAATTATAAAAAGTCCTGAATCACGAAAGAGAGGCCGGCAAAAGCTATACATGTTAATAATTCGTCAAATAAAAAGTTGTATATGTTAGGTATACATCTTTAGTTCCATTCTCTTCTTTCTTCTCATTCTCTTCTTGAACGTACAAACAAACGGACAGACACAAGCATAATATTATTCGGCACAAGTAAATAAATAAGAATTTACATATTTAATGAATTCTATTGAACATGTGTAGGAGTTTGTGAACTTTGTAATGTCGCAAGTATTTTGTAAAGGATAAGACGTGTATATAATATATCAAATTAAATATTATAAATCTTTTTGGATCTAGCTTGAGTAATTCAAATAATGGCGCAGTGATTAAGCTGGTCACTTTGACTTTCGTTCGACATGCGATAAAACATGGTGTAGTCCATAAATTACGATCTTTGGATCCGTTGTGTTAATGTTTGTAAATAATCCTATGGGACAGCCATGACACTGCTTATTCTGAAAAAAAAGAATACCAGACTCCTTTTAGTTATGGATAATTAAATTAAAAATTTTCAGCCTCGATGGCTTAGTGGTTAGTGTAACCGACTGTCACGCCCGAGGTCGCGGGATTGATTCCCGCTCAAGTCAAACATTTGTGTGCATGAACATGGATGGTTTTCTTGATTTGGGTGTTTCTATTTATAATATGTATGTATTTACAAAAAAATATATATGTATGTATGTTTATCCATTGTCCAGTACCCATAGTACAAGCTCTGCTTAGTTTGGGCTAGATGGTGTTGTGTGTATGTAGTAGAATATTATTATTATTATTAAATAGTGTCGGGTATTCTTAAATTAATAATAAAAAGTAAACGTGATAAAATACTAATGATATCTAAAAGACAACTTTGTTTCACAACAATTAAGTTTTCATATAAACTCATTTAACATTTCATGGCGACTTGAAATTAAACTATAAACTTAAAAGTCACTACTAAACTATATATCAGATAAATGAATAACTGGATCCTAAACTAACGGTACAGTCAGCGACTAAAGTCAATGAATACGTACAATCTTCTACGAATTGTGTACACGAAGCGTCATAAAAAGCTGATCAGCTATGGCAACATAATACGGTGACCACCAATCATTCAATCAAATTAAATATTCATTTCTTAAGGTTTCAAAGGTTACATATATCGTTGAACGTCATAGCACCGAATTTACTGAAGACTTAGTGCCTTCAGTACTACAAAACTCGGTACACTTTTATTAAAAGAATAATTCTGAAAAAGAGTCTGGTTCTTAATTTTTTTTATTTTTTTATTTTTTTATTTTATATCAGTTACTCTTTGCATTAACAGGTTGCTTTCCCAACACGTGCAGAGAGCCAAATTTAACAATTACACATTGTCACATGGATATGTAAGAAAAATAAATATATATCCATATACAGGATGTCGTGTAATTAATGGATAATCTTGAAATGTCTTATAGTAGAACTGAAGGCCGTTCAGAAAAAATGAAAAGAATAATAATAAACAAATTAAAAGAAAAAATATATTAAAAAGTGCAAGCTATATTAGCATAGCATACTTTTGACTGTCTATCTATTAGCATAATTAATGTTTAATAATAAAACAACAAAAAACCGATAGATTTCATTCATTTATGGTCGTAGTATACAAGAAAGCTATAGATGGTAATTAAAAAAACACATATCTCAGGTAGTAGTTAGGATAGATTTTTTCATATTTTTTTCTAAACGGCCATCAGTTCCACTATAAGACATTGCTAGGTTATCCATTAATTACCGGACACCCTGTATATTAAAATGATTACCAAATAATAACAAAATCAATAAATATACTAATATTTAGAAGCCATATTAATAAATAGATTATAGAAAATTTCAATTTTAATATTATTATAATACATCACAATTAACTCTTGTTAATTAATAAATTAAGGATATTAATAGAAACGATAAAATTACAATATGAATTAGAAAAAGTATTTATTAAATAAAATTAATTATTTAAAATTATGTAGCACAGTGTTTAAATTATTTATCAAACTTCTTGCAAGTGTAGTGGTTTTTATTAAAAGCTGGTTTTCCAGGTCTACGGATTATATTTAGGGCCCTATCTTTTGTCAATGATTTATTAATAAAACCAATAATAGTAAAATTTATTGTATCTGAAAGATTGTACAATCTTTTAATTAAATTGTATGTGAAAGAAGGTTCACTGATTTTTGGTGCTAACTTTACACCCAGCAATATAAGACGCTGAACATCAAAAACGTCTCCCCAACTCTTACATCGACCAACAGATTTGAAACGTATTTCAATCAAAAAATCTTAGTTAGGTGATGATTTTTTTTCTATGGCAACATCTCTCAAAAGTGCGGCATATAACGAGAAAATTATGTTTTGATATTTTTCACAAACAGTTTGTGTAACAAAGAGCTCAGATTTTCATGCCTGATCATGTAAAAACTCCAAATTCATCTCGGCGCTTCATTTATAGGCGATGCATAAATGAAAATCTGAGACATTATAAAATTGTACGCCGTACGTACTTATCACTTATTTGTTTCACCGATTGCCTGACTGTGAAGAACATTTGATGCATTTGGAATAGGAGGAATTGCTTGATGCTGTCAATTTGATTGCCCATTATTTCAACTCACAGTTGCTTATAAACATAAAAAATATGTTAATTTTATTGTATTGATTTTTAAGTTAAAACTGGTTGCTAGTCTTTTTATATATCCTTAGGAACCTACTAACACATACAAAAGATCTGTTGGAGTCTCATACAAATTTGGTCATCATCCTTTGTAATAGTATTTCATTAATTAAAAGCCCTAGTTATTTTATTCTGTATTTTTGAACTATGACAAAATTAACAATTTTTTAACTATTACATATGTAAAACGTTTGTTATAATTTTGAAAGATAGAGGGAATCTAAATCTTACAAGTGCACGACTAACGTTACTGACTTTACATTTAAACCATCTATACTCATATTATAAAGCTGGAGAGTTTGTTTGTTGTTTGGTTGAACGCGTTAATCTCAGGAACTATTGGTTCGAATTGAAAAATTATTTTAGTTTTCGATAGCCAATTTATCGAGGAAGGCTTTATAGTATCACGCTACGACTAATGGGAGCGGAGCATCAATGAGAAATGTTCCAAAAACGGGAAAATTCTTTTATTTAAAGCAGACGAAGTTGCGCGCGTCAGCGTCAGTTATATATTAAAACTAGCTGACCAGGCAAACGTTGTTTTGCCATAAAAAAAAATCCATAAATGTTTTGACCAAAAGATTAAAAAAAATTTTATTGGTGGACAACACTTATCACTAAGGGGTATGAAAAATAGATAGTAACCGATTCCCAGACCTACTAAATATGCATATAAAATTTCATAAAAAGCGATCAAGCCGTTTCGGAGGAGTATGGTAACTAACATCGTGTGTGACACGAGAATTTTATATATAAGATAAGGATGAGCTTCAATTTCCAAAATTGAGGTAAATACATAAAATTGGGATCCAGTGATGCATTTGCAAAAAGTCTGGAAGGATGTTAAGGATGTTACTTTTAGCTTATACAACATAAATAGTAATACAAATAACTAAATACAAGGATTCGTCTGACACGTGCTGAACTAGCTCCTATTTTAATCCTATCTAATATTATAAATGCGAATGAGTTTGTTTGTTACGCTTTAATGCCTTAACTACTCGACCATTCATCATGAAACTTCGCATACACGTTATCGGGGGAACTAAAAAGGACATAGCGTACCTTTCTTCCAAAAAAGATTCTGTTCCCAGGATACATATTTATTGTCAAAATCTACATTAGCGAGTGAAGCTGCGGGCAAGATCTTCTAATAATATATTTTTATCACGTCGTGAAACTTAGTTCTATTTTCTTTAGTTTTTAGGTCGAAAAAATTCATACAACAGCTTTATCCGTCTGTCCGTCCGTATGTCTGTTATACAACGTTCAACTCAAGAACCATAAGAGCTAGAGACTCTTGGTCAGCGCCATTCGACTCAGCATAGTCGATATACCCCCAAAACGACTATGACCTTTGACTACTGACCAAAGTCACGGTCACTACAAAGGTCACGTGATATCACGTGTCCTTTGCATATTACTTGAACCATTTTTCGAACTCTTAGATTTACGGCAATTCATTGCCGTTTCTCACTTGTTTTCTCATTAAGTATTTAGTTTTATGTGTTATTCTTAGTGTAGATAGATAAGATAAAGATAAGATAAAATCATTTATTTTGTGAAACATGAGTATACAATACAAGTTACATTAGCTTGCATGGAAGGTGGTCAGTTAGAGTAAGATCTACATGTTTTACAATATGGCGTACAAAATTTGATAATTGCAATAAACATTCTTACATTAAAATTATAAAAAAGTATAAAATACCAAAATTCGTAATAACATGTCACGAATATTTATATTTAATTATAATCATACAACATTTTTAAATATAAGTTCGTTAATTTGAAAAATTAATAGATATTATTGCAGTAATATGAAGAACAATGAATATGTGAGTCACAGTTATGTCCAAACTTACCTACAGCACAAACTAATGTCAGTGTTTATATAAAAAAAGGAAATAATAGTAATAATAAAAACATTGTAAACAAAAAACAATAATAATATAAAAATAATAGTAAATAAATAAGGGAAAATTAATGAGAATGGTAATCAATATAAACTTTGTTTCGTGTTTTATTAACACTGAGACAATAACTACCTTTGGTTCACCGTTATCCAAAAGTAACCGGAACGTCGGTCAATGTGTAAATTTACGTAGATAATACATAGTTTAAAAGTAGTGATTATAATAGAGCAGCGATAGCTCAGCGGGGAGACCAACAGACTGCAATGCAAAGGGTCTTGGGTTCGAACCCACGTCACGCACCTCTGACATTCGGTAGCTATAAGACTTTTCGAAATTATGTGCGTATTGATTGGCAATTATCGCCTGCTCCGTGACTCGGAGAGCACGTTAAGCCGTGATGCCATGAACATCTATGGCAGTCGTTATTGGGGAAGTCGACACAAAAGATCCCACGGGGTCGAAGTGTCGCCGGTCTGTACTGACTGGCCCCCACACAAGATAAGATAAGAAGTGATTATAATAAACCGTGATAAATTCTGTAATAAAAAAATAATTTTAGACTTTTGTGATTACTTGATATAAAACTAGATGGTGGCTCTTAATCACGTTGGTACTAAAATTTATTGTCCCACATTTCGACCGAATTTCATTGAACATTTGCTACAAAAGGGATTAGAGTGTTCGATTCTCAGAAAAAAGTTATGTTACCAGAGGATGTAAGGTTAACACATGAAAGGCCGTCAAAATCTTACGAAATAAATCTGATGATAATAAATTATGTATTCCATCATAATTTCGTTTGGGTGCGATGAGAAAGAAAATGAAAGAGACAGACTGCGAGAAATACCAAAAACACGATGTCTGACACGGGAATTGAACCCTCGCGCAGAGCACACGCTGTCACTATCGCTGCAAAGCAGGACCACAATACCAACAACCTGGTAGGTTATCTGGCGGTCAACTCAAAACATGTCACAGAAGAGAAGAACACAGAAGCGCAACTACACTCCGTCTTACGTTATCTCATAACAATAATACGCCATAAACAAGGCTATATATTTATAAAATAAATAGCGCACATAAAAGCCAGCGGCACGGGCACATATAACCGGCGCGGTACTAGTAACGATTCGCCTTACCCCCCACTCACCCCCCTCCCCAAGACGCGGAATATTTACATAAATTTACAAATTTCGCCGCGAAATAAAATTTTGTAGGGTTGTCGCTTAGTCGGTTTTGGGTCGATGATTTATGGGTAAGTAGGTATTTTTTTTCGTTGTGCATACTATAGAGGACTAAAAATCTGGCTCTGTATACCGCAATGGCTTAAACTTGCGTCCGTGATTAGTCGTTATGAATTTTTAGTTATATAATAGTGATAAAAGCTTCTTGCCCTCAATATAGTAATGCTTGAAAAATGTACTATTTCTTATATCTTTGTGACATCAACTTATGTAGGTACACTTAGTTGTTAATTAACCCTTAATTAGGCGCATGGGGTCACGAAAATTTAAAGGCGAAAAAAATATGTTTTAAAGTTCTAGGAATACGACAGCGTTCTTGCTAACTTCCTACCTCCCCGCGGGGTACTCAAATCGGTAGTGGCCGGATTTGGCCGGATAGACAACGCAAGCGCACGCGTTGCTTCTCTCTTGAGCGCTGACCCCATGCGCCCACATACATGATTTTTTTCGTCACACTGTAAGTGCCTAATAAATGTCACAAATGTGGCAAATTTATTTGTCAGCAATATTTCAAAACATACTGCTTGGATGCAGTAAAGATGAATCTGGTGATAAGTCTAAATAATATATTTTTTTAAATTTGTATTCAGCGGTACGCAAATTTTAAAGATTTAAGACAGAACAGAAGTTGTTTTGTTTTTTAGTTATTTAAAGCCAAAGTTATATTTTTGTTTTGTAAGTTTAATTATAATAAAGTATTTTAATATTTTTGATAATACATACGGCGTTTCATTTATTTCTTCTACTCCAATTTTAATTTATTGTTTGGGGTCTGTAGAGACTCCATGCGCCTTGTTAGGGGATCTTTTTAATGCGCCTAATTAAGGGTTAATAATTAAAATTTGATCTAAAATAGCCAAAGTCCAAATTTTAAGAAAGTAAAACTAATGCATGTGTTTATGGTACTTTTTTTAATGCTTCCGCATATTTTTGGGTATTTAGACCATTGTCTCTTATTTGTCTTACTTAATAATTAAACAAACTCGTTATAAACTGAGGCAGTTATAGCTTTCATACTATATTCGTTTTGCAATAAATTAAGATATAAAAAAAGAAAGTTAAAACATAGAGTACGCAAATTTTTATTTACAAAATTCAACAAAGAAGAATATATTTATTATACAGGCATGAAACTATAAATATGGCTGCGTAAATGTATATCTTAAATAATGGACTCTTGTTGTAAAAAATATCATAAGTATCTGACTCGTAAGCAACACTTCACATTTTGAAGAACATAAACTGTTTCTCTTGTAGTCGCTATGGTCCTAACACAAAGATCTATGACAATGGCGTAGTGATTAGTGTAACCGACTGCCATGCCTGAGGTCGCGGGTTCGATTCCCGCACAAGGCAAACATTTGTGTGCATGAACATTGATGTTTGTCTTGGTCTGGATGTTTCTATGTATAATATGCATGTATTTACAAAAAAAATATATACATGTATGTTTATCCATTGTCTAGTACCCATAGTACAAGCTCTGTTTAGTTTGGGCTAGATGGTGTTGTATGTACTCGTATGTGGTAGAATATTATATTATATTATTATGATATTATCTGCTGACACCACAACTCTTTTAGAACCTTTGACAATCTTACAGCAAGAAAAAAAAATTATTGACCTTTACCAACTTGTAGTTGGAACAAAGAGCATTTAGAAATTCTATTACTTAATATTGTCTTCTGTTTACGCGAATGTTATTCATTGAAATTAAACTACTATATACGGATTTTATCGCGTTGCTTATTTAACACTGTATTACATAATTTTGAAAACTGTTACACTACTACTACTATTGAAATTTACTAAATTTTATGCTAATAAAATGATTAAAACTATTAAAACTATTTGTATTTAGGTTTACACTTTCCCCGACGTTTCGGTTGCTTTTCAGCAGCCATGGTCATGGGGAGACTATTACTGTTTGTTTTCTCTGATGGTAGAGTACTATATTATTTGAATTGCCTGTTTAATGCTGACTTCAGTTGATGCAGTCGGCAACATAAATATTTACGTATTTATTAAAGGTTGCAATGATCTGTATACAAATATAATTCGAATGAAATGCGCGCATTAGTAGATTGTTTTATCTCCTTTTCCGTTAAGGTACGGTTTCCTTTACAGTTTGGCTGTCTTCTTTGCTTTAACAATGTCAAGGAAAAATAGCTATTACTTCTTACCATCAAGTGTGCTGCAGAGCCTTTAGCCACCAATAAAAATACTCTCCTATGCGGGAATCGAATCCGGCATCTAACTATCAGCAACAGGGCAGTTGGTAATTACTTTTAATTATTTTATTCGTTCCCAAAAAACATATTTTTTATATTCGCTTTAAAATGAATAGGATACCTTTTCAAAAATCTAGTAGTATCTGTTAATTGACAGAAAAAGATGCACGGTACACAATGTGACGTAAACGCTATTTAAACCCAGACGTGCAAGGAAGATAGCGATATATATTCACTACCAATAAAACCAGATTTCTGAAATATTAATTGTTACTAAATTTTCTAACAATTTTGATACTGGTCACCAAAAGTGTTCTTTAGAATGCTATTTTCTATAGCGCTAGTAATCTACAATCAAATATAAATGAACCAACTGATCTATTGCCTATACATTTAAATACATCCACTTTTAGTTTAGATTGCCACAAACACTGACAATCTATACTAGACGTATTAAAATACTCGTAGATGAAAAAAAAGCTGTATTTTTATGTCTATGGATAACACAGTTTCATATATACCTCTACGAATGCAGTTAATTTGATTCCCGCATGGAGAACACTATATTCCTCATTATAAAAAACATAGGTCACAGCAGCTTAAACCTGAGATTTAGTTCAAATGGAAATAAGTCAGCTTGTCTAGGAAGTATCTTTACTTTGCAGAATATTACAGCCAAACAAGTTTGTTTTTCGAATCACGTAAGTCTTAACATACTTTCAAAGAACATATACAAAGAACACTCAGACTTGGAACAACTATATATGGATCACATCACTTTAAAAACGTTAATTAAGTCCAAATTTATACTTGTTCTAAATCTATAATAGCATTGGATTTGGTTCCTTCAAAGCAACTTGTGACATTCCAAAAATAAAAAAAATAAAATACCATATTCAAATTTCAAATTCAAAATACGTTACACGATAAAATAAAAAAGAACAATAGTATTGGACTTAGTTCTTTCAAAACAAACTGTAAAATTCCAAATTTCAGAAAACTAAATTCCAAATTCTAATTTCAAATTCAAATAACGTCATACGGTAAAATAAAAATGTAATAAAGTATAGTTTGAATTCGGCCAGCCCTAATGCTAGAGCATAGTTGTCGGGTTGCCCCCCAGGTAGTGAGGGAGCTAGGGGTGGCGTCGTTTTTCATGTTTAATTTTAACTTTGCAAAACCGGCGTTTTAATAAACGCTGGCCGTCTTTCGCGCTCAGAATTTTATGCTTCGCTACGAACCTTTTGCCGTTTTCAAATGAGTATTCCATTTTAATGCCACGCTAGAGACAGGAACTTTTATTGTGTATAAATTAGTTGTACGCTTGTGGGTATAAAAATATGAAAATTTAAACCGTGTTCTGTAGTGTTTTATTAACGTTCGTTTGTGTTTTGTTGGGCTATGCATTTGTTGTTGCACGTTTGTAATCGCGTCAGAGATTTTCTGACGGCTAGAAATGTTCTAACTTTTGATAACATTTGCATTTATGCGACTATGAGTGTAGAAAGAAAAGTTAATACATATAATGTTATTTTCATTTGTTCAAGCGGAGAGTGATATGTACTACATGACATTAGACTCATCTGATTTAGATTTTAGGTACCTACTACATTATGTCAAAAGCATCGCTCATCAAAATTAAAAGGCTTCAATGTGAAGAGCCGGCCGTTTTTTTGTACTTTATAAATATAGCAAATTTCTTTAAATAAAAATGTTTATGTAACTTTTACTAGTCGTTAAAAACATCTCAGATTATTCTATAGTATGTATGCTGTATTGAACATCAATAATCGCTATATTTTGATGGCTGTCCCTCAAATTTTACAACACAATTTACAGTAAAACTAATCTTTAATCTCACGATATCAAAACCTTACCGAGATCACAATTAAAATAACTAAATACATTAATGCCTACCTAAGTAGCGAGCTAAGCCAAGCCGTAAAACAAGGAACTGAATATTAAAACCGGCACCAACGAACGCCATTAAAATGCGTAATTGCTGGATTAGTGGGGCCAAGATTCCTCTCGATTCTAGTACAAACTACCATACCTTCACAACACACAGCCTACAAAACCCACCTTTAATATATTACACTACGGTACAAAACAATAGAAAATGAAATAGGAATATTCTATACTGTGGCATGTCCAAGATGGCGGGCGTTCCTAATTTGAACTTCGGTTAGAGGCGACGTGCCTTACATACGTCATGAGCGCGGTCTCAAGATTAGGCGATTTACATTGGCTTTTTCGTATTTCGAACGCACGATGCTGAAACGTTTTATGCTTGCGGCCTCGAATATAAATGGATTCGAATGTAATGCTTGTAATTTGAATTTGGAACGTGGTGATTTCTTTTTAATTATAGGTGGGGAATTAGTTTGGTTTTGTGGTTTAATTTTTTTTATTTTTGTCTCCATATTGTATAACTTTGGATTATACGTACTTATGTAAGTTTTATTAAATTATTTATTTTTAATCGTCTTCTTAGTTATAGTCTTGATAGGATAAACGTGGTTATGGGACGTTCGCGATGATCTGTGACCGAAAAAGTGCAAAGCGGTAACAGTCGTAAATTGCTAAGTATTAAAAGTTATAAATATACATAGTTTTCTTCATCAAAATAGCAATGGTGTTGTGCCTTCGTATACGATTAGATTAATAACTCAAAATAAAAAAGGCTACATTGTCATAAAAAGCAAAATTCCAACATAAAATATTTCATCTACGATATTTTCATAAAAAGAACTTTACAAAAGCTCATTACAAGCTCATCTGCTATAACAAGATAACTCTCATACTTTATTCGGCAAAAATGTTAAAGCAAACACTAAAAAATAAGATAAAAACCCTACTAAAGCATTCATAAAGGGGTTGTAAAAACTTTTCACCCTACCAGGGCGGAGAAACACCACCCCAACACATCTATAAATCTATATGACGTCATTAAGAAAACGGAGAGCGATCGTCTTGCGCATACCCGTCTCGCTCACACCCAGACGTAATTTCGAACATGAAAGAGATGGCTGATGTCTTAGTAAAGAACGCTGGGTAGTCGTGCTCTCTCTCTCCGTACCTTACAATGGCGAAAAGACGGCGAAAATTAAATAATACTTTGTCGTTTAAATTGAAATGGGGGTTGGGGGTAGTTTCGAAAATTTTCGGGGGTTAGAGGTAAAAAGGTATTGATTTTAGGAGATTAGTCGCTTCTATTGTAGCTCTTTATATTTCGCGGTTGTATTTACCAGTTTAGTTTTAATACCTCAGATTATGTATTGAGTGTGGACTTGAAGAAAGTTAGTTGAGGCAAAGGAATCCGCCGTTCGGCCGAGACGTTTTTGTTATAACGATTAGTGGATGTTTTCCTTGTGTAGGAATCTTGTTTTGATGACAAATACATTTATTAATATTGATATTTTACGTTTATAATGTTATGTTTCAGGCATTCTTTTTTGACATAAGCGTTATTAAAAAATATTTTATCTTCACTTATTTGTATTATAAGTTGGAATTAGTTTATAATGAGAGCTTATCTAAATATCGATATGGTAATTTAAATTATATCTGCGAGTGAAATTAAATCAATTTTCGAATCATACATAAAATATAGTCTTTTGATGGGGGAGATCTAAAACACAGTAAAATATTTACTTTTACGTTATTCTTTAAATCGAGTAGTAATTGCAATTAAGTATGGTTTATATATGTTTATAGCAGTGAACTATAATTTAGGCCTTATATTTAGTAAGTTGCGTTTGCTATGTTTTGTTTAATTAGTTGTATTGAAAACAAATTACGAAGAAAAGAAATTAAAACACTAAACTGTTATATGGTTATACATTTTTTGTTAACTTTAACCCATGAATCAGTAAAAGTAGGTAAGAAAGACCCCGGCCAGGTATTATAATACTTTAGAAATTTGGACTTGAGCTGGATGGGAAAGATAGACCGGGTAATGGAGATCAAATTGGAAGAGGCATATATGTATGCAGTGGGCTGTTATAAGCTTATTAATAAAATTATACTGTTTTGTTGATTGAATAAACAAAACAGTATAATTCTCTCAAAAAACTTTATTTTGTTATTGATTTTTATTGTGAGTTATTAATATGCCTATTTAAATGTATTACATTATTAACTTATATGACATTATAGAATAGCATTGTATAGATTTGCAAGCCAAATGGTAGACTGCACTGGCTTCTATGTAATATCAATTTCACCATCAGTATGTTAACAAATAAATTTCTGATTCTAAATAATACTCTCATCATTCTCTCATACACATACTTAAATGTGTGTTATGATTTAAAACCGTGCCCGATGGCGCTGTGGTTTTACTAGTTACCATGCCACCCCTAGTACGAGAATGGTGCAGGTTCGATTTATTTTCTAAAATTCAATGTCTTGCAATAGCAAAAATATCTGTGATTCACAAATTGGGTGTACTTTGTGTTTATTGTTTGTAAAGTCCTTATTGATACTTATATTATTCCTAGTCCGGGAGTTGTATTTTCACAAAAAACTAAAATAAACAACAACATAGTAAAAATACAACGTTTTTACCAGATATACCATATTCTTCTTGCATATTTATATTGAACAACGATGATACGTTTCTTCTTCATAAAAGGTTTTAAGGGAATACTATAATGGGTAGGTTATCTCTAACATTTTCAAAATCGTTGATATTTTAATTTTATTTACAGATTGCGCAGGAGTGCAGGGTATGACTGGCGTCAGAAATCTTCAAGCATGGGCTAATATGGACCAGAGAGAACAGAAATGGAATAATCAGTGTTTGTGAATCTATATATCGCTAAAAATTATATTATACCGTCTTTATTTGTTTGAAGTAAATAGAAAAAGATGGTATAGATGTATTCAATAATGCAGATTAAATAAATTTGTAGTAGTTGATTGAAATAATTATGTACAGGAATAAAACGTATTTTCAAAAGAAATGTAATAAATATATATAATTTACTCAATAAATAGTTGTCTTGCACCCAGTTTCCGAAAGGCAGATCAACAAAACCATATGTTAACAGACGTTCAAACACATGTCAACTGCTGTCATTGACTAGCTGAATTAGCGACAGCCAATCAAATCACTTGACATTAATTTAATATTGATACGTCATTGTGTCCTGAAATAAACCAGGTGTTACTCTTTCTTTTTATCTAGACTACTATTCATATGGAATTAAAATAGGTACTTTAAACTATAGTCTGTTTCAATCCAATTCTTTAGAAAAGTAAACAAACGATTCATTGATCTGACCACAGACATTTTAGTGATGTCCAATTGTTATTGTTATATCTTACCGGCTAAACCTACCACGGTGTTCCTTGACGTTACCAGAGTCGGTGGGGTCGTACGAATTGTTCTCACATGCAAATCGCGACTCCACCGGTAATCTACAAATATATGTGTTATCTACAAATATTTTTTCAAGACTGAGTGTTTCTATGTTCGTTGTTTGAATGATTGTAAAGTAATTAATAAAAGTGGCAGTTGTCTTTTAAAATAGAAAAGAAAATTAATTTTCATTATTTATCTGTAACTGTTTCTCTGAGTAAAAAAATATTTATCTTCATCTTTAAATATAGGATTGGGGAAATCAGCATTGACTTGAAAGTTGCGGGAGTCCTCCCTTAAAGATTTTATTTTAATGCGTTTTAATTTCATTTAAGTCTTTTTATTAAACATATTTTGACGAACTAATCGACTACTAAAAGTTTAAAGACTTAGAGTAGGCCCTATGCAATCATAAATAACAACAGAACAATATAACAGAACAATGAAAAATATCTTTGGTCTGTACTTCGAACTAGATTTCACTTGCGACTTCACTCGCGTTAATCTATAATTTGTGAATAAATTATAAATTATATTAAATATATTTTTAAATCTGACAAATAACCTTTCTTTTTCTAAGATTTTTCAAATAACTATTATATTTTGATCAAAAGGCAATTGCTTTGAAATGCATTAATGTATCATATGAAAACCTTGAAAATAAGTAAGTAAGTAAATCTGTGATAGAATAAAAAAAATGTTTTGTTTATCTTTTCATCAGATTGGATTGGAATGGACTATACATAACCTCTGATTATATTCTGTTACTGGCAGTTCACAATAACCGATATATGATATTATCGGTGTTTTTCTTACTATTTTTATTTTTATTTATTTATTTGGAATACCTAACAGTTACACAATATATAATACAAATTTGCATAGCATTTACATTTAAGAAAATGTGCACTCACAGTGTTGTTCACAGATTACTTAATAGTGAACTATCAATTTAATTTAATTATATTTACTACATATTTCAAATTCAAAATTAAAATTTTCTTTTGTAGAGATTTGACATTTAAAGCTTTATTAAGGAGCTTATGTCAAACTTCTATCTTAAGTATGGAACACTATACAGATAGATCGGTTATTGGGAAATGCAAAGAAGTGATAAGTACCTTTATGTTAACTTTCCAAAGGCGGAAAACTGTCAAACGATTCTGTTGATGACTCCCTCAATTCATTAATGAATAAGTATTATTTTAATAATATTTTATATCTATAGAAAGATTGGAGATATTAGATATGTTTATGATTTAGATAACCAATACTTTACATAATTTAAGCATAAATGTCAACTAAAATTTAAGGAATGATAACTCCAAAATATCAAGAAATATATTAAGATTCTATAAATTATTTGAACTTTAGGTTACAATCTACAATTCTTGTTAGCCCCTCGTGTGAGCAGCGATAACTCAGCGGGGAGACCAACAGACTGCAATGCAAAGGGTCTTGGGTTCAAACCCACGTCACGCACCTCTGACATTCGGAAGTTATAAGACTTTTCGAAATTATGTGCGTATTGATTGACAATTATCGCCTGCTCGGTGCCTCGGAGAGCACGTTAAGCCGTTGGTCCTGGCTGCCATGAGCATCTATGGCAGTCCTTATTGGGGAAGTCGACACAAAAGAACCCACTGGGTCGAAGTGTCGCCGGTCTGTACTGACTGGCCCCCACACAAGATAAGATAAGATAGCCCCTCGTGTTAAACTAAATAGTTTAGATAGAAATGGATCCACGTCGGTACTGCAATGATTGGGGATCGTATTCACGCATTCTTGATTGAAAATCCAATACCTTTACTATTATGGTATGACTTTAATCTTAATATTATTATTCCTTTAATTCTTGTAATAAGAATATTTTAAAATTGGTTCGTAATATGGAATATCTTGTATTAATCAAGCTTTTAAGTGACAAATGTTTTATTAGAATATAATAACTATTTATAAGAAATGTTGTTTTATTTTACATGTAGTCCTATTAAAACTTTGAGAATTATACTTTGTCTCTCATGTACACTATTTGTCTCTTATAAATAGTATATATGTAATTTACATAATATATCAATGGATGAACCCCAAAAATACTCTAACATATTTTCACGACACTAAGTTAAAGTTTTCATTATTCTTTCCTTTAATTACTTACACTTAGAATTAAGTGTATATAATGATTTATTGAAATTAGAATAAGATTATTAATTTATTATTTGATAGTGAGGATCCGATAACAAATTAATGCACTTTCTTAACATATATATTTCGTACATACCTTATCCTTAATTCCATGTTTAATTACTTTTTTCTAGAATCGCTAACGCGTCATATACCCCTTGTATTGCAAGTGATGGCTGCGGTAATCATTTACCATCAGCTGGACCTTGTGCTATCTTTATTGTGAAAGGGAATTTCCAAGTTACCCTCCAAAAAGAACTTTATCCCAAAAGAAACTAGAATATAGATTACCTACAAAATAAAATTAATTTCTAAAATATGTCCACTGGCTTGCTATTATAAAATATACAATAAACTAGTATTATAAAAAACATAAAAATAATGAACGGACGAAGTTATAATATACGCTACAAAACGCACACAAGTAAAGTTCACAAAATATACAACGAGCGTCTAAAAATGCACAGTAATAAAGTTTCAAAAGTATAATTTTATTTTCGGCTACGTAAATACGTGGCTACGAACCTGCTACGGATTTCGTAGCGCTACGAGCGCTACGAATTTATTAAGCAACTTTTTATTTTGTGTTCATTCTGCGCTCGGATGTAGATATTATGTGACTTTAAATTGCGATTTCATATCGCTAAGGGGATAAGCAGAGTCGTATTATTATAGCTTGTGAAATGTATATAATATATGTGTGCTCTATATATCTTATTGTCTTGTTGGTCCTATAGCGTCAATGGTTTAAGGTCCAAGTTCAATTCCCTGGTTGATCAGTAGAAGGACACAATTCACAAAAACACTTTTGCGTTTATAATATGAGCAAGGATATCCAAAGCTGACGTTAAATTGAATCACATACATTTTCATTCAGTTGGGGTTATTAACCGGCGATATTTTAGGCATAGTGACATTGACCTCCAGTTTGATGGAATTTAACCCTTCTAGTGCAGCCGCAGTCATTGATGACCGCAAATAGTAGATCATCTATAGCATTTACTATCAATTCGTTAAATTAGTGCGTTGTCTATGTACTATATACCTATATTGTGAAATTTTTAAACCATTCATTTTGATTTGAAGCTAAGACTTCTAGTAACGAACTTAAGTATAATAATTACTAGATTATGCCCGCGGCTTCACTCACGTAGACGTAGGTTAGGATAGTAACAGTAAGTTTTTCTGGATGCAAAGTACTCTATGTCCGTTTCTATTCCCCTGATAACGTGTATGCGAAATTTCACGATGATCGGTCGAGTAGTTAACGCGTGGAAGCGTAAAAAATTAACAAACTCACATTCGCATCTATAATATTAGTTAGGATGCCGACTGAAGTAATATTATTAATTTTCTTTGATAAATACGTTATGATCACCCATCCTCCCAAAAATCATAATAATGCCTGACCCGTAACGCTGATGCGGTTCTCCTTAACGCTAAACGAGGGGGTTAACGACAGTGAGCGTTATCACTTAATACCGCAATATCACGCTAAAGAAATGGCTTCTCTTGACAAGACGACCACACTTGATAGTTACATAACGTCATTATACTAATAGCGCAATAGTTTGAGTGTCAATGTTCTGAAAGTTGCGGGTTCGATCCCCGTGTGGTATGTTTTTTTGTGATCGGTTGTTGTGTTACGCTTCTGTGTATTGTTTTTATGAATGTATAAAATTTTCCGTGGTATAAAAATTAGAGTCAGAATATTCCTATAAATATTTGTATAAAAGAAAACGTATGAAAATGTATCTTTTATATAAGAAATGTATTCTTCCATAGATTATATTCTATAGACACAATTTTTTGGTGGTAATTCATGCTATCATTTTTCGACGCCATTGGAAACCGTTATTTTACATAACATTGTACCTATTTACTCATAAGAGGTAGATAGAGCTATTATATTTTGACCATATTTCATTAACTATATTTAGATCACACACAAGTGTTCACACAAGTGAACAGAAGTATTCATTTCTTAGCAAAAATACACAAACATACTAACAAACTTACAAAACAAAACAATAAATTGAACTTAAACAAAACAATAAATATCCGTTAAACAATACAACGTTGTGACGTAGTCAACCCTGCGACCGCGTCTTGGATATTTTATCTTACTTCAGAAAATGTCATACCATTTTAATTATACTACGGAACGGCATAAAAGCAGTTTATCGCGTGGGGTGTCCCCCTCTCCGTGGGGGGAAGGAAGGGGGCAAGAAGCACAGATTTTATAGCCGAGTACCGTCGCAACGCTTTTAATGGCTTATTTGCCCAGCCTTTGTAGGGGTAACTTGCCGCCCGCCTTTTGTATCGTTGATTTTGTTCCCGATGATAGCGGTTCGATAGTAGATAGTGGCATTTTTAGGGGTGAGGTATGACGTCAATGTACAATTTTAAGTCAAAAATATAGTAATTCTTGGAATTTACTGTATATCTTAACTATACATGGCTGGACAAGATCGTCCCGAGCGATTAAATTAGTTTCGTATCCATATAAATATGTGTAAATGTTTATGTGTATTATCTGTCTACGTCTATATAATTGAAATCGAAGAGAATATGTGTTTGTTTGACAACTTCAAATTGAAAGTTTACAAAGTTATATAGCCTTGCACTTGTAGGTAGAGGGCATTAAATACTCTATCAGAAGTCAAGTTGAGTTTAGTTATCTAGTGGGCTCAACATCAAATTCCATGCATCTATTAAAAATTGCTTGTGTTAGACATCGATCTTACCATTGATATTACAACTGTATATGCCAAATATGTAGAGCAATACTGATTGAGTATATATTAAATATATTATAATATACAAACACGTTATATTGTATGATTCTTAAATATGAAGAAAATGCTTAATGACGGCACATACTAATATTTGTCTCACGAAAGATATCATTAATACCAATTTGTATAGAAAAATATCAAGTATACGTCACACGTCTTACGTATTCGCGTTCTGAATTTAAATGTTATTCGTCTATAAACTTTCATAGTATGACTCTCCCTCCCCTCCTCCTTAGATGGACAGCCACCAGACACCTCACAGAGGCGGGGAGCTAGTTACATACCCGAACCACAACATAGATTACTGTAAACATTGTTAACAATAAATATTCAATAATATCCACAAAATTTGATTCGTTTACTAAAAACCAGTTCTTTTCTATCCATTGTAAGTATTAAAGAACCGGTCAATTCGACCGGACAGCCGTTTTACTAGTTCACTATTTAACCATCAAAAGCGAAAGGGTTGATTTTCGAACGATTACTGTTATAATTTTGAAAAAGGAACCGGTCTTCGAAAAATAGATTCCAAATTCGAAACTTGATTTTCTTGTTCGATAAATGGATTATGCTTTGTGATATAAAACTTGATTTTCTTGTCTGTGGTACTAGAATCCATAAGCACGTGTTCTTTTTATGAATTTAAAAATTAATGTCTATGTCATTTTCAATAGTAACTAGTTTACTTGTAACTTTATAATTCTATTTATATACTCCACATGTTTTAATACTGGTAGACTAGTTAAATACATTTTGGACATTTTAAAGGTTAGAAAAAAAAATACTGATCCATGTCATCATAAGTAGTCTAATGCCTATATACCTTCAAAAACGTAAACATAGTTGTAATATACCCACATTTCACCACTTGATTTATGTCTCACGTAAACGTGGTCAGTCTATTGCCGTCTACTTGATTATATTTTGAGATAGTTGTTACTCATAATTTCTTAACAATGAAACCTAGTTCCGAGAATTAAACACGAAGCATCATGATTCGACACAAACATTAAAATTCTAACATTCAAAAGTCTTATTTTCTGCAAGAATTAACAAAACATACATAAAGACTGCCAACCGTTTGCTCCTACAACACAAAGCCAATTCTTGTAATAAAAACTGTTCAAAATAGAATTCCGTTTCCATAAATAGGTATTACAAATGACATTCTTCTAAATTCAAATAAACGTCAAATTTAAACATAAACTGCAATTCATTTCACATTTGATGTTCATTACAAAACATTATATCTCTATTTTGAACATATTTTGTTCAGAGAATTGTCTCTTAGAAGTATTATAATAATAAAACAATATTTTAACGAAGGTACCTAGTACGTGGGTACATTGGAGTAGAGAGGCGTTAATTACAGCTATGATCAAAGAGGCTGAGCACACCCATTGTACTGACTTCCTGTTGCGGCAGTCTTGCATACGCGCGAAACTGCACTTTCTTAAAATTGTTGTCTATATATATAGCGAAAAACTTTGTATCGATTTATAAGCGTATTTAGCCCAGAAATGTGATATTCGGCATAGTTATAGATTATAGAGTATCCTTTTTATAATGAATGACTTTTGGTTATTGAATTACGGTCAAATGTCGGTCATTTAACGACTACTAGATTATACTTTATATTAATACGTGAAGAAAATATTGTGTACTGATTTTAAAGCATATTGGGTGTGCGGAGGAGTGTGAGATTTGGCCTAGTTGAGATTTATATGCAAAAAGGGGTGCGGAAAGCTAAAATTTCAGAATCAATTTTGTTTAAGGTATTTGCATTGCGATCAAATTACGATCACTGGGTGACCACAAGTTTGTATATACATAACAAAGCATATAGTACGCGAGAGAGTTTTAACATCGTTATAGATGATAAAGGAAAGGAAGGCAGAAAGATAACATTTATGTAAAAATATACATTGCTGTTAAATTTTGACCTTTGAGCTAGTATACAATAATACAACCTAAACTAAATATAGTTCATCATAGCACTCGTTATCAAGCTGTATTGTTGTTCAACAAATTACCAACAGAACTAAAACTTATACAAAATTCAATTCTATTTAAAAATAAATTAAAAACATATTTACTGAGAATACTGAGAAAATGCTATTATAGTATTGATGAATTTTAAATGATAAAGAACATATATTAAAGTAGTTTCCATTTTATTTCAATTTATTTTTTATCTTTTTGAATAGTATTTATAAGGATATACTTTTTCGTTGATATTTTGAATTTATATTGACATCTAAATCCATTTTAGGCATATTTCTTTTTGTGTATTTTAGCGTTTATTTTTGACTTTTAACATTGTTTTGACTGGTTTTAATATATATTTAATTTTTTTGACATGAATTTAATGAGATTCTGTTTTAATTATTTAATTGTTGTTGACCTTATTATATTATATTTAACATTGTCATAATATTAATGTGCATGTTTTTGTCTTTATTTTACTTAATGCAAACTTATTTTCAACACAAATGTAATTTGTTATGAAATAAATGACTTGTGACTAATTGTTTTTATTAAATATACTATTGTTCTATTATTTTAACATTGATATTAAGACTGCAAGAAATAACACTACCTAGGTGGCACAATACGGTATTGTCAGTGCTGTGCGTGAAGTCTGGTATTTAATTCCTGGGTCAGGCAAAGAATTACTTGGTATTTGTATCAAGAAATTTCGAGTAGCGCCTATGAAACCTGATACTGGGCGTCTTAGATAGCAACAACGTTTACTTAAATAAATAGCTGTGGAAATGTAGGTCTATTTTTTACATAAGACGTAGTAGTATACGACCGCATTTTGCATACACGTTTTTAGGGGTCCAAAAAAGGACAGAGAGTATATTTTATTCATAGAAAACTGCTCTTACTAATCTAACCAAACCTACATTTATGCGTGTGAAACCGTGTGCAATATCTAGTGTTTTTGTAAACAAAATCCTGACTAATATTATAAATATGAGTGTGAGTTTGTTTGTTAACCTCTAAGTCTTCTTCGAAGAGATTGATGAAAACACTATGTGGGTCTGTGTGTCTGTCTGTTAGTGACAGGCGTAGCTCCGGAACCACTGGACCGATTGACTTGTAACTTGGTGTACAGACACCTTGGGGATATCCATTGGTCGAGTTTATATGGGCCCTGTGGCGATAATTGTCAATCAATACGCACATAATTTGGAAAAGTCATATATCTTCCGAAAGTCAGAGGTGCGCGACGTGAGTTCGAACCCGAGACCCTCTGCATTGCAGTCTGTTGGTCTCCCCACTGAGCTACCGCTAGACAATATATACAAAAAAAAATATGAAGTATGTCCTGCCAAAACATTGTGTGATTTCATCAAATTTACTACAGATATAAGAGGGGATAATGACAACTGGATACTGTCACAAAAAAAAAACTTTTATTAAAAGTACTCTTTTAGCCTATGAAATTGATACGAATTTGTTTTTTGGACACAATACATGCGATGCCTCTACATCTAAGGCTAATCCAAAAGTAATTACATCTACTCAATCGATCATGAAATTTTCCATTCACATTTTCTAGGGTAGACAAGGACATAAGGTACCTTTCATCCAGAAAAATACTATTTCCAAAGGACAGAAATTTATTGATAAATTCTACATTAACGCGAGCAAAATCTGGTATTCTATAAATATAATATTATACTCTCAAATACGCCTTTATCTCCGAGAGGCATCCCACATCGCCCGCCATCTTGGAGGAAAACACAAAGATGCTGAATGGCGAAATTTTCTTGTGTAATTTTCACGCTTTTCACCACCCCTTGCCACCCCACTACCCCTTTCTAAGGCAATTTGCGATGCGACCATTTTATCTTGACCCTCCTTTAAACTCCCTCACACAATAAAAGTACTTATTTTCTATACGCTTTAAGGGTTGGTAGAGTTCAAGCTACGCTTGTCCGTGATATTAAGCAACTTCAAATTCGTATCCACACAAGTGTAAGTTTTTAATTGATTTATAATTACTGTTGATTATTTTTATATACAGCCTCACGACTTTATGTGCTCAAAGGTAGGTAGAACAATATTACGTTTATATTTTGTCAGGTATGTTCGGAGTTAATATATATAATATTAATATAATATACATTAACTATATTATATCACAATACACACAACACCATCTAACCCAAACTAAGCAGAGCTTGTACTATGGGTACTAGATAATAGATAAACATACATATATATTTTTTTTGTAAAAACATACATACTTATTATAAATAGAAACACCCAGACCAAGACAAACATCCATGTCCATGCACACAAATGTTTGACTTGTGCGGGAATCGAACCCACGACCTCAGTCGTGACAGTCGGTTGCACTAACCTGCGCCACCGAGGCCGTCCAATGTTTAATGGAGTTCAATGTGATATAGCCATATAACCGTTTATTTAGTACATAGGACTCCTTGCTGCTTTTGTATTAGAGCCAGCGATGGTGGTATATTAATATATAATAGATAATTTTGCACATAGTTTTCTTATACAATATAGACGAGAAAGGATTTTTAAAAGTCAGTCTCTAAAGGCATTCAAAGCTCCATATGAATCAAAGTACGGCCCAAACTGCTAAGTCAGGAAGCGTTCACTTTGATTGCATGAACAACAAATTGTAAACTCCCCTGCGATACAGGTTTTATTGAGAGTGCAGGTGCTTACTTAAAAAGAATATATAAATATTATAATGATTGCCAAAGGAGGAGTGGTATACTCCTAATAAATGCGTGAAACGATATATCTGAATGAGACGCGGAAGAAGTATTGTCATACAACTAAAAAACTCGCACTTAATCTCATCTTTCATCGAAGAGCGTTGCTCGACGACGTGTCAAGATCAAACTTATGTCAAGTAATCTGATTGGCTGTTGTTAATTTAGTCAGCTAATTACAGCAGTTGACATATGTTTCACAGTCTGTTAAATCACGTTGGCGTTGATCTGTCTTTAAAAATCCTGTGATTTAAGTAAAAGAGCATGTATTTAAACGCGTATTACGAAAAATCTAGTCATTGTTTCCTCCAGAACATAGTAAATATAAATTTTCTGTAGCATACAATGAGATTTTGTCATGGTGAGGCCCTTGGTTTGGTGCTCAGGTATTGGTTTTTGCTGTAAATGTTATTTTACAGTCGATTCACATACTAATTCCTGTTTTGCTCTATAAACATTGTAACACCCGCGTGTAACAATGTTTGCAAAAGCAACACAGGAATTGGAGTATCTGTAAAACTATAAAAACTAGGAACAACTATGGATCGATCTAATTTCCATCGCATGTGGGATTTGAACTTACAACATCGCTTAGCGAGTGGTGAAGCAACAACACAAACCACAACACTATCTCTGCAATCATCTTTATGTTAACTATTCATAAATTTTCATAATTTAACCCTCAATTCCGCCACTAACAAAAATCTTTATCCCCATCTTAACCCTCCAACCTTCTCATAATAATGATCAAAATGTAAATTTATGTGTACACGATATACACATATGTTATTCCCAGTATATTTTCGGGTGCAAAGCAGGGCGCTTCACGAGTCCTACAAGAAAATTAGTTATTAAAATTTCACTGACGCTCCAAAATTTATCTCATGCGCGTTGTGTGTGGAGGAAGCAGTTTTGATACTTGGTATTACATAATATTGTATGTATGTATGTGTAGTCAGATACAAGGTATAGTAGCAATTAGTGAATTTATTTGGGATTGAAAAGGTAATAAAAGAAGGCTAGTTAATATTGGCCTCGTGGCATAAGTTTGAGGTCGTATTTACAATCAACAGATTACTGTTTTTATTTTTCCTTTTATAAAAAAATCTTAACTACAGTACAAGCCGTGTTAACATAAACGTACGTCTATACGCAATAGTCAGAGTATCGGCAGAATTGCATCACACGCAGATTTTCCTATCTATGGTAGCTGCCACTCAATTGAAGGAGCGCATGAAATATTGGTACTGTGAGATACTTGAGAAAGGTTTAATAACACTCTGTGGAGACTTAGAAGTCAAATTTGGGCCATAAAAATATAACCAACCTTGTAGTATGAAGCCAGTGATGCAGCCGTAAATTTATGTTACCAACAGACTGCAATGCAGAGGGTCTTGGGTTCGAACCCACGTTGCGCACCTCTAACTTTCGGAAGTTATATGACTTTTCGAAATTATGTGCGTATTGATTGATAATATTATCGCCTGCTCTGTGCCTCAGAGAGCACGTTAAGCCGTCGGTCCCGGCTGCCATGAACATCTATGTCGGTCGTTATTGGGAAGTCAGTGCCCTATAATATACTGACACTAGTCTAGCCTTAGGGTATCGTTAGCCTTCGGGTTGCGGAGGTCAGGTTGCAGCCGCTCCGTGTAATAACTGATATCCAGTCAAATCCGGTTAGACTAGAAAAGCTGATCCTTAAGTGACTTGGAAATAATAAAGGCTAGGGAGAAGAAGAATAATTATAAATATAAAAAGATACAATACAATTCACAAAAGAGCATTTTTTTTCTGTTATATGAACTGAACTCACGGTATTCTTGGCAAGAACTCAATTGGCAAGACACGCTAGATGACTGCTGCATTATCCACACGGATTTATTTTAAATTAAAACTTGCGTTTTATACATTAATAAATATATGTTGCCATACAAATTGAATACAATGTCCAACAAACAGACAATATTGAATTCCAACAAGTTTTTACCCACTGGTCAACCCTTACAATTGTCATAAAAGACAAAAATACAACAGCTGTGGGAACAGAAACTAGTTTTTCTTGAAATAGCAGTTATTTCTTAGCGAATAACAGGTTTTAACATAACAATAGCGAAGGGTCGTTTTGACCCTAAGACGTTACCGGACAGTGGTCAACGCGTGGGAAAGGGTTACTCGTGTCGTTAGGGTGGCCCACTGTGCTAATTTTGTGAGATTATTGTGTGAAGGTCATTTGAAGTATTGTGTCTCTGTATCTGGTTGAAGATGAAAGGAGATTACAAACAATTTGAAATGTGATGTATTTTTCGTTTAATATTTTATTAATTATAAAATTTAACTACTTTGTACGGATTGCATGGCGATTTGTTTTAAAAAGGCACGCCACTTTTATAGTTATATTAAACTTTTATTCTTTCACATTACTCATGGCCAAAAGGAATCTCTAGCGTGAAGAAAACTGTAAATAACAACCGCAATAAAATTGGTATAGAGTAGTTTAATTTTAATTAATTTCTTTTATTTTATTTAAAAAGGAGCTCTATATTACTGCCACGGTTCTAAGAATTTCTGACCTTCCGAAGTTACGTGCATATTAATAAGTTGATTATCGCTTGCCTTAACGGTGTAAGGAGAGTTCTTCACAATGTTCTCAAAGATATGTGAAGTCTGCCAACCAGCACTGAGTTAGCGTGGTGGACTATGGCCTAACCCTTCTTACACTGAGAAGAATCCCGTGCCCAATAGTAGGATAGTTTATACAATGCTGATATTATTAATATCTTTCTCTTATTACAGGTATTTTCTTACATATTACATAAGAAAATACATGGCCCTTTGAGAGGCTTACGCCGGGACAAGTTTTTTTGGATGGAACACGTACGGCGGCACTAGCCGCAGTAGGCATAGGAGTATTGCTACGAATGGACTTTAATATACATACAAACATATATGGCCTATAGAGATGGGTGTTTGATTGTCCGGTATAATGGTAACTATTTATTTATTGATTTTTAAAAAGACATCTCCCACACTAGTAGTACCTCCTGTGTCGCGGGGGACTTTACAAACATTCAAACAACGGACACAAAGGACATCCAGACTCGAAACAACCATTTGTGGATCACACAAATTTTTTTCACGTGTGGGGATCGTAACACTCAACGCCAGAATCTACGCCACCCGTGCTCTCAAATTTTAGTAAATAGTTTACTATATTAAGTGTGAAGTGTGAATAAAACATCTCAGTGTGAGAAGTGATTTTCTTTCACACTGGCGCATTGCAAATGGGCTGACATCTTCTTAATGTCTATTCCGCGAGAAGTCAATTTTTATCTGGATGCCCTTTTCTGTACTCCTGACGACGTGTATGCGAAATTACATGACGATCGGTTGAGTAGTTAAGACGAAAAAATGTAACAAACTAACAAACACATATTCGCATTTATAATATTAGTTGAGATCACGCTCACTCATATTAAAAATTGGACACGATCTTTTTTTTTATGTAAATGTGATCTCACTCTTGTTATTGAGCAGCGATAGCTCAGTGGGGAGACCAACAGACTGCAATGCAGAGGGTCTCGGGTTCGAACCTACGTCGCGCACCTCTGACTTTCGAAAGGTATATGACTTTTCGAAATTATGTGCGTATTGATTGACAATTATCGCCTGCTCCGTGCCTCGGAGAGCACGTTAAGCCGTCGGTCCCAGCTGCCATGAACATCTATTTCAGTCGGTATTGGGGAAGTCGACACAAAAGATCCCACTGGGTCGAAGTGTCGCCGGTCTGTACTGACTGGCCCCCACACAAGATAAGATAAGATAGTGTGGACATTTTTCTATGCGATCTTAGTGCGGTTACAGCATATATATGAGTTATATATATGTAGTTGCTAGTATATATACAATAAATAAGTGGCAAGTACCAAGAGTGCTCGTCGACGGTACATAACGAAGACGCTGTTAAAGTTTTCCGTGCTACTTTCGCGGCTCTGCAGAAAGTTGTGCCGGGGCTCATTACGGCGAATGTTAGGAGCCGTACACATACCACTCGCTACACGCACCGATCGATAACAGATCAGCTTGGAATTATATAGGCGTAAAACTATGTATATATGTTGAAATTAAACTACTATATACGGATTTTATCGCGTTGTTTATTTAGCACTGTATTACAAAATTTTGAAAATATTACACTACTACTGATTTTATTTTACTAATTTATAAGCTAATAAAATTATTTAAACTATTAAATCTATTTATTTTTGGTTTACACTTTCCCCGACGTTTCGGTTGCTTTTCAGCAGCCATGGTCACGGGGAGACTAAGATGGTAGTTGTCTCAATGTTCCAGTGTAGTTATTTCAAAGTACCCGAACATAATTTAATTATTGGTGTTTCTATTTATGCAGAATGAGCTCAAAGTATCATGAAGTCTAGCTGTGGTTTGTTTCTTCTTGGGTTTGACTGTTTGAAGTACTGGATCCCAAGCTGGTGGTACATTTCAAACATCTTCTCTATTGAAATTGGGTTGTTTTTTGATTTCAATAGCCTCGCGAAGCATCCTTGGTAGGAATCGGTGTTCTTTAGCAAGAATCTGTGGTTTGTCAAATGTCAGGTAGTGGTTGGTCTCCTGTTGTACATGTTGTATATATAGTAGTTTAATTTCAATGAATAACATTCGCGTAAACAGAAGACAATATAACGTATATATGTGTCTATGTTAGGGGTATATACATATGCATATAGCGAAGGTTAGGCATAGGTTTATGGCCAGATATGAGTTTAAGTTTGTCGTAATAGGGAATGGAAAAAGTGCCAGATTCCGAGCGAATTTCTTGCGATTGAGTAGGTTAATTTGTAGTTTTGATAGACGGTAATCTTGCTTCTATTACCGTCTGTCAGCTGGCAAAATGTTTACGAGTATACGTTAGATGCATGTGTACCTCTCCATCTTCGAGGTTTAGTCGTTAGACTATGTATGATGTTATCAGCCCTTTATTAAACTGTCCCACTGATGAGCACGGGCCTTTTCTCTGTGTGAAAAGGGTCAGGCCATAGTCCACGCTGGCCCAGCAGGTTGGCAGACTTCACATATCTTTGAGAACAATATGAGAACTCTTAGACATGCAGGTTTCCTCACGATGTTTCCCTCACCGTTAAAACAAGCGATAATTAACTATTTAATACGCACATAACTTCGAAAAGTCAGATATGCGCACCTTAGGATCGAACTCGAGACTTCTGCGTGGCAGTTCAACGTTTTCCCACTAGGCTATCGCTGCTGTTAGACTATGTTTATGTTATATCATTATACTTATTGGCTTCCGTACGTCACAATAACAGGCTCCAATGGAAGACCAGTGGCTGGTTCTTGAGACCAGGCAAATGCTGAACTGGAGTCCTGATTGCTGCAGCTGTGGGACGCACAAACAAAAGTTCTAAGATAACACCAAAAATCCGTAAAGCAAAACGCACAACAAAGTCTAAGACAACACCAAAAATCCGCGCAGTCAAATTCACAAATAGGACTAAAATAACACCAAAATTTTTTTCTCAGTCATTTAAACAAATAACCGAATAAACTAAGGGCATGTCCTACCACCTCCAAATATAATTTATCTACAAGATAAAAGTCTTGCCATTTCTCTTCTTTAACATAACATGAGTGAGACAGCATGCGATTTATCTTTCGGATAACTTTTACTTGTTAATGGCAGGAGTGGCCGTAAGTGGACACTAAAAATCCGTGCAGTCAATGGCACGAAAAAGTCTAAGAAAACACCGAAGGTCTGTAACAAAAACGCTCAAGTTACCATCAACACGCCGCGTTTTATCCCACCCATTGTAACATCCCCTTCAAATTCCTCGCCTCGCCACCCTCAGGCGTTTATATAATATCTAACAGATAACTAGCACGTATATACGCGTATTGACAGCTTTAATATTTATTACCTCATTGTTATCAGTACTGCCGGCGAACTTAGATCAACATAGTAATGGGTTGGCAAAAGTATCATCTTACTAGCTTTGGCCCGAACAGTACCTATTTTTTTCTGGATGAGAGATACCCTAGGTATATGCTTCTCTGTACCACTGAAAATGTGTATGCGAAATTTTATAGTGATTGGTAAGTAGTTAAGCAGCGATAGCTCAGTGGGGAGACCAACAGAGTGCAATGCAGAGGGTCTCGGGTTCGAACCCACGTCGCGCACCTCTGACTTTTCGAAATTATGTGCGTATTGATTGACAATTATTGCCTGCTCCGTGCCTCGGAAAGCACGTTAAGCCGTCGGTCCCGGCTGCCATGAACATCTATGGCAGTCGTTATTGGGAAGTCAGTGCCCTATAATATCCTGACACTGGTCCAGCTTTAGAGTATCGTTAGCCTTCGGGTTGCGGAGCTCAGGTGGCAGCGGTTAGACTAGAAAAGCCGACCCCAAGTGACTTGGGAATAATAAAGGCTAGGAAGAAGAAGGTCACGTAGTTAAGTCGTGAAAGCGTTACTAACAAACTCACATTCGCATTAATAATATTAGATACTTGTTTTTCCCATGGCTTTGCTCGCGTTAATCTAGATTTTGCCAATAAACTTCTATCCTCCGGCAACAATACCTTTTTCTCTGGATAAAAGGTGCTATGTCCTTTTTTGTACCCCTGGCAACGTGTATGCGAAATTTGATGGTGATCGATCGAGTAGTTAAGGTGTGAAGTGAAAATGTAAAAATCTTACATTCGCATTTATAATATTAGTCAGGATACATGAAGTTATGTAGAAGTTATATAATTTTTTTCAAACAGATCATATCAATACATAATTAAAAACTACAGCCCAATTGAATCAATCAGTCCTTTTGAAAATACGACTCTCGCTCTGGATTAAATCGTGTGTAGCGCCTGGCCTTGACAACCTGGCCTTTTTTGGTAGTAGATCCTCGCTAGTTTCAGCATGAATGGACCGAATCGACCGTGGTAGTACTACCCTCTCATAGAATACTGGCGTGAAGTAACGGTACCCGTATTGTTGCGTTTCGTATTGGTGAGTGAGAGAGCCGGAGGCCCAGTTACCCCGATCCTTTTCCTATCCTTTCCTTTATCTTTTCCCTCCTTCATTCCTTTTTAAAGGGCTGGCAACGCACTTGTAACTCCTTTGGGGTTTCGGGTGTCCATGGGCGGCGGTAATCGCTTATCATCAGGCGATCCGTCTGCTCGTTTGCCAAACGACACGATAAAAAAAATTCAAACAAAGGTCACATAGAACACCTAGATATATATAAAACACTCGGCTAGGTATATAATAATAATAATAATATTTATTTTTACTTTGTGTTTGTCGAACCCACAGCCCTCGGTAAGACGATTCAAACCACATTTCGTGCAGTCAATTATAAGTGTAATTTAGACTCTTCACGTCTATTAAACCGCACGCATTGCATAAAATCAATTATGCCGAATATTCGGCCGAATATACGACAAAATAAAAACCGAACCGGACATTCGGCCGAATATTCGATCTACGTAAAACACATATTCGGTCCATCGTCACATACGTGTAGATAGAAAGACAGTAAAGCACTTTCAAGCACAATTAAGCACCCTTCAGCCTTCAACACGATCTCACGACTCACGCATAATCGATTAGACTAAACATTCCAAGAACTTAAAGCGTACAAAGACCTTGTGTGTTCCTCAAGGGGTAGCTAGAGATGTATTATAATTACATTATGATTATTATATTTAAACATATCCCATATAACCAAATACGGCTACTTCAAATTTTGCTACACCGAACAAAAAAAATTTGTTTGTTCAACACGGCAATTACGTGTCAAATATATATATATATATATATATATATATATATTTAATCTATAATCTTGATAATTTCTTAATATATAACCAAAATCTTCTTAAATTTTTATGTCATTCAAGTAGATTTTGAACGTAAGTAATAATTGTTAGTTCAAGATTTCTAATAACTTTTACATAGAATTGTTAGGTATTATTAAATAATAATTTATTTATTTGGCAACAAACATAATTAATATCGATTAAAATATAATAATATCAGCCATGCTTATAAACTGTCCCACTACCGAATCATCGAAATCTTTGAATGCATTCCAAAATAAAAGGCAAAAAGAAAAATTATAAAAAAATATAGCGTCCTATTTTCTGTCCGCGGCTTTGCCATTTTACAAGAATGCATACCGGTATAAAGTCCTATGTGTTCCATGATCTATCTCTGTGTCTCGTTTTATCCAAATTCTTTTGCTGGTTCACGAGTTATTGCGTAACAAACATCCAAACATCTTCGTGAACTTTCACATTAATTATAACGTTAATAGGACATCGACGTTGAAATAACCCTCAAATGGCTAGCGGACGCCGCGTGTCTTAGAGAACATAATGACTAACTTTAATATGCTGGTTTCTTTATATGTTATTTTTTATCGTTTAATGAAACGACTGCCTTTGTAGTTAATGCGATTGCTGTGCCCGAAACGGACAAAGATTTTTGAATTTTTCTGTGAATAAATTCTTCGTAACAATGCGAAGTATGAAACAATGCTTGGTCGATAGAAATAGTTTCGCCACGGTCCTATGTGGTACTTTAAGCTATATACATATCAGTCAAAGTGGTTTTTCAGTTATATCTGACGTTCTACCAAACGCCAGAATAACACACCTCTGACATTCACAAACCAGCCATCATATAACTTCATTTTCTTCGCCTCAGCCTTTTCCCATTATCTGAGGTCGGCTCTCCTTGTTTATCTTCTCCGTGTCATAACATCTATTATATAAATATAAACATAAAACAATCCATCAAAAACAAAAACAATTAATCACATAAAGCAAACCTAAATCTTTAAAACCTAACTCACTCACACGTACCCAAAAAACCAATCGCCAAGACGTTCCCACCCCACGGTTCCCTAGAAGCGTTCGTTCCCGCGCCCGCCCGCCTTTCGCCCCATTTATCCACATTAATATAACTTGAGTCGTGATAAATTGCTACAGACCCGGCCTACGTTTTCTTAGACGAATTTTGTGGCAACATACAGTGTGTTGTTTTACTCTGTTTGTTTTATAACGTACGTGTTTTAGATTGTAATGAAAATGTTATTTGTTACGTTAAGTTTATAAAAAGTAAGGTCGTTTGAGAGTTAAATTAAAATTACGTGTACTTTCTTGAAATATATCTATACTAACGGGATTATGTTTGTAACTTTGGGGTATTTGTCAAGAGAGTATTGAAAAAATGATGTCATTTGAGGGTTAGTAAAATAACGTGTATTGTCTAGAAATATATTTTTCACGAGTGTTATAAAAAGATGGGGTGGGTCATTTGAGGGCTAAAAAAGAAATGGTATTATTTATTGAAAATTAATCTGCTATATACGGATTTTATCGCGTTGTTTATTTAACACTCTATTTAAGCTAATTAGATTATTAAAACTATTTGTATTAAAGTTAACACTTTCCCCGACGTTTCGGTTGCTTTTCAGCAGCCATGGTCCATGGACCATCGACCATGGCTGCTGAAAAGCAACCGAAATATCGTTATCCGTATATAGTAGTTTAATTTTCAATGAATGACATTCGCGTAAACAGAAGACAATATTATGGAAATCAGTACGGACTGGAAACAGCAACAAAAATACGCCGGTTAGAAGATCTACAAACTAAGCGCGCAAGATATGTAACATCATTAAATATCTTGAAGAGATGTCGAGATCATAGCCACATTCTTACGTGTGTCAAGATATCAGCCAAGAAAGACATACGAGGAAACGCTAAGATCTTAAAACAGGCAAGTCAAAAGTTATTAATACAAGTTATCAGAGAACATCGCGCTGACTTACGCAGCATAAATAGGAACGTTGAGATTTTGTCTAATGAAATACAGAGCTTAATAAATCCATTTGATTTTAAACAATGCATCAATGCTATAAATCATAGAGAAAGATCAAAATATAATGCGTGTAAGACAAACAAAATTCAAAAATATGAAAAATTATTATCGAAATCAAATGCCAACAGCAAGAAACGAAACGTCAGTGCACGGACCAATGACACGCCGCCGTCAACTCAAAGACAAGCAGTTATTAATCTGTCAAGACAAACTTTAGATAAAACAAACGAAAAACAAAAAAAAGGGCGTCTCCCCGTGACCATGGCTGCTGAAAAGCAACCGAAACGTCAGGGAAAGTGTAAACTTAAATACAAATAGTTTTAATAAGTTAATTAGCTTAAAATTAGTAAAGTTTAATAGTAGTAGTTTTATAATAATAATATAGTAGTGTAACAGGTTTTTAAAATATGTAATAGAGTGTTAAATAAACAACGCGATAAAATCCGTATATAGTAGTTTAATTTTCAATTAATAACATTCGCGTAAACAGAAGTCGATATTATGGTATTATTTAGAAATATTTTTGTCTACTTGTATAATCTGGAAGTCTATCTATATTATTTTTGTAAGAGTAATTATGAAAAGATGCAGATTTAGATTAAACATAGGTGTATAATCTAGAAATCCATTTATACTAACGAGGTTCAGTCTGTAAATCGGAGGTATTTTATAGGACTACTGTAAAAATGGGATCATGTTAGGGTTTAACTAAAATACGTGTATAATTTGGTAATATATCTATAGTAACGGCGACTTGTAAACTGGGGGTATTTTTGTAAGAGCTATGATAAGATTCATTCTTTCAGAACGTATAGTATACGTGTCGTACGTAAATCGAGAATTCCTTCAATTTACGGATATTATCTGCAAACCTACATATGTATACTAGCTAGGTTCAGTCTTTAAAACTGTCAAAAAAACATTATGGTTGACAATATACTGCATTTGTTCTGAGCCCAAAATAATTAAAAATCTTGTTTACTCTGGTTTCTTTTTAAATAATTGGCAACCTATCCTACAGTTCGCTTGATGATAAGCGGTTACCGTAGCTTAAACTTCTGGAAAAATAGCATAAAAAGATTAGTTTAAAAACTGAAAAATACGCTTTATATTTAAAAAAGTAGAAATGATTTAATAATTTTAAAGTATAAAAGCGTGGGGTTATTAACATTTCTTAGAAAGCACCTCACGCTTTATTTTTTAAACTATTATTTTCTTTTTTTTTTATTAAATTATTTTATTGACATCGGTTCTCGATGAGTGTGCAAAGTTTCAAATCAATCCGTCGGTTTAAAAGAGGTGAAAATCACGTTAATTGGTTACGTTACATGGATTCATAGATACTATATATAAAAAGCGTGTTAAAAAGGACTGACATGGAATACAAGCTAAGAAATCGGAGAGGTTAAACAAAATTAAAGTTGTTAGCATCATTACATATTATAAAAAAAGTCCCCGGCCACGTCTGCCTATCAGCTCGCAATAAACTCAAAAACTACTGAACGGATTTTCATGCGGTTTTCCCCAATACACAGAGTGATTTATGAGATAGGTTTAGGTGTACTTTGTCAAGGTTTTTGAAAATGTTGGAAGAAGTCGAGCCGCCTGGGAGAATTCATCGAAAACGGGATCCCTCCTTTTCGCATAATGTTTTTTGTCCTAATATACTTCGGCATAACGATTTTGGCACAATTTGTTTTGGCATAATAATACTTTGGCATACTTTTTTTAGGCATACATTTTATGTTGGCATAATCATGTTAAAGACTAATTTGTTTTGGCATAAATTTGATTCCCATAACGTTAGTAATGACTATTAGCATAACGTTAGTAGGCCTAAAGACTTTTAGCATAATAGAAGTTAACTCAGATAGAAGTTAACTGATTGAAATAGTAGTCCTTAATTATGTATTTTAGGTGTATATTTTTAGCAATTGCTTGTAATATGCTGTGCAACAAAAGTTAGTCACAGAACCGAATTGCTGCAAAACCGACTTCACGTAGTCTTGTTTGTCCTACCCCTAGAGTGTTATTTAAAATCGCGTAGGCGTGTAGGGGCGAGGCGGCCCGCGGGCTGAGGAGCAGGCGGCTGAGGCTGGCCGGCGAAGCCGGCCAACAAGCCGAAGCTGCGGTGGTGAGCGAAAGCCGTCTGCGACGATTAGCACGCGTGGGGCCGCCGGAGGCCCGCAGCGCCGGAGCCGTGACAGAAACTCATTCAACACATCATCAATTTATGCTTTAGGATATTATGCTTAAAAAAGTTATGGTTTAGAACTTTATGCTTAATAAATTTATGCTTTACAATATTATGCTTAATCATTATTATGGTTAGAGAAATTATGCTTAAAAAATTATGCGTAAGCTGTTATGCGTAATTATATTATGCGAAAATATAATTATGCCAAACAACATTATGCTAAGTTATATTAGGTCTTAAAATTTTATGCTAATGGATAGGGAACCATCGAAAACGCTACCTAATCTCTTTGAGATATAACAATACATACGTGTGTAAAAATGGGCAGATCGCTTGTACTTGATATGACTTTGCTCGTCAAAAATATGCTGAACGACAGAGGCAGGCAATTTTTTCCTATAATCTAACACAAATTATCTAAATTAATTACAGTAGAACGAATGCAGACTATCTGAAAATCTGTCACGTTGAATGTTCATTAATTAAACTTTGTTTTAACTAACCTGCCAACTATCCACGTCCGACATACCAACTTTTTCAACCAGAATAGTTGGAATATTTTTCAACTCGGTTTTTCTACAATTTCCAGGCAAACGAGCGTATTATAATGTTAAGGTCACTTTAGTATACGATTACTATGGCCTATGGATATTTATCTTACCAGAAACATCACTCCCCATATTATCTATGCTAATATAATAAAGCTGAAGAGTTTTTTTGTTTGTTTGCTTGAACGCGCTAATCTCAGGAACTCTACTGAACCAAATTGAAAAATTATTTTAGTGTTGGATAGCTCATTTATCTAGGAAGGCTATAGACTATATAATATCACGCTACGACCCACGGGGGCGGCGCAGTAATCATAAATGTGGGTGAAACCGCGGCCATATCTAGTCCTTTATATCGCTGGTTGCCTGCGCAAGAGACAAAAGTAGCAGTCGCTATAGCCATTACGCCGAGTGTAATGGATTCGATCCCCATACGGGACAAAAAATTGTCTGGTCCACCAATAGCTATTATAAATCTAGGTATACTTTAGTCCATTAGATAATGTTTGAAAAGATCTCTGCAACACCGGATTTATTCCTAAAACGGGAGTAGTCTATTTAAAGAGAATATAATATTTCATTCACATAGTATTTTGGTAATAATCTTATGTTTGTTTCTTGCTTTCCTCAATTATCAAGTCCAAACAGGTAGCCAATATAAGAAATACAAATAGAAAGTGGTACTACCGCTCATAGAATCTATCACTATCAGCAATCTAATTATTCGATTGTTTATGTAAGTATCGTGCGCGAATAACGATACCGAATACCCTTCAACTAATCAATAATTGAAACTAAATACTTAAACGTCCTGTATACCATTTTCTTAGACGTGTAAATAACGATGACGGAGGCCTTTGCACAGTAAAAAAGCCTGCCCGCGTCTCACACATCCATTGCGAACAAAGGTGGGATTAAGAAAGGAAAATGTCAAACTAAAGCCTTTCGCCTCATCATGGAGCCGACGTTAAGTCGACGATGACCCTGGAAAAAGAATCAGTAATTCTACAATCGAATTCGAATATCGATTAAGTATCATCTCTAAATAAAAATCGAATAGCTACTTTGTAAAGTTATAATAGAACAGCACTGTACTAAACGTCGTATAACAACACTCGGTTTAACAAACTATCAACAAAGGACACCGTTAATTATTCGAAAGAATCGAATATACATACATATTCGATTCTTTAACTATCGAATTATTTGATTGTTTAAGAACCTAGAGTAATCGACTAATTTGATAATTATCTATCGTGTGCGAATTACGGTAAATAATTCAACTATCCAATATAATTGAAACTAAACACCCAAACGTCCTGTATACCATTTTCTCAGACGTGTAATTAACGACGACGGAGGCCTTTTCACAGCAAAAAAGCCTTCCCGCGCCGTCTCACACACCCATTGCGAACAAAGGTGGGATTAAGAAAGGAAAATGTCGAACTAAAGCCTTTCGCCTCGTCATGGAGCCAACGTTACGTAGACGACGACCCTCCGAAAATATTATGTGCTATTCGAATAGGTCATATGTCAGTTTATCTGGGTATATCAGCTAGGAAATAGTGAAAGACTTCAAGTGATTTTGTGGGGTGAATATTCGGGTGAATTATGTTAGAGTGAAGACTTGCTTAACGTGCTAATCTTATAAAGAAGTTTATTTTTATGTTCTTTTATTTATAAATTTATTACAGCACGTTTATATAGATATACTTGCAGGCACATATACCAAAACGATTTTTAAAGCTATAAGTAAAATATAATTATAGTTTTACACAATATTATTACATACAATGCACTTTACGCAAGCTATGATGAAAAATATGGTATCGCAAGACTGTAGCAAGAATGTTTTGTTTGTTTATATATATATCCTTCGAACTACAAAAATAATTATAATATAGTTTTAATGGTAAAAAGTAAAACTTTGAAAGAGGTATATTGAGGTATATGTATATGGGCATACCACATTTCACCAGGTATACTTAAACGCCACGTTATATTAAGTCTATTGCCGTCTCTCTAAACAGACCAAAAACCACGTTATTATTAGTAGTTGCAAATATTGTAAACGGTATTTATTAAAGTAAAATTAATTAATTAATAAAGTACTAATATTAGTACTTTCTATTAGAAAAACCCAATAACTTCTGGCTTGATTACATTCGTGGTTTTGGTTTTCATTTTTTAAGTTCCACGTTATAGAGACGAGTTTATTTTTGCCTATTAACTACATCTTTGTACTTCTTGCTGTTACTATAAATTACAAAACATAAAAACGTGAAAAATAATTCTCCTCTATAACAATTGTGAACATACCTACAAACATATATTGTGACGCAAATAAAGTCCGAAATCTATTCATAATTCAAAGCCGCAAAGAAAACTGCACACGTGTGTCGTTGGGTGTAAGATGAATAAAGTTATTGAATTCATACCGCGTAATTACGTGACAGGGTGAGTTCTGCAAGACGTAAAATAGAATAAAGGGTGAATGTGAGCAAAATTAATAAATTATTATGCGTTCAGAATAAGTAGAGCTTTTCCTGGCTTGAATATCAAGGTGAAGCAGTGGTAGCGAGTGAGACTGCAATGCATGTGGTCTCAGGTTCGATTGCCGTGCTGGGTGAAGAGCTATTGGGTTTTTGATTTTAAGTTAGACCTACAGCAGTACAATTGTAAAAACACATTCAAATTTGTTCAGCCATTTTTGGGTGATGATGAACTATTTAATACCCTCATATTATTTTCTTAACTGCCTCCGTAGCGCAGCAGTAGTGAATGCGACTGCTGTGCATGAGGTCTCGGGTTCGAATCCCGGGTCGGGCCAACAAAATGTTATTGGGTTTTTCATTTAAGAAATCTCAATAGCAGCCCGGAGTTAGGAAGTTGGCGGTGTTCGACACCCCCGTGCCTCGGAAAGCAGGTAAAGCCGTTGGTCCTGCGCCTAATCTCTCTCTGGTCGTGTCGGATTACCGTCCCATCGGATCATGAGAGTTAGGGAACAGAGAGTGCACTTGTGTTTGCGCACACACTTGTGCACTATAATATCTCCTGCGTAGTTGACCAGTCTCCGTTAAGACTGGCCGCCGAAGCCGAAATCGGTCTGGAGGACATTATAATTATTATTTTCTTAAATATATCTTATGTATAAATACACGTAATACTATACGTAAGCGACCACATAGTTATTATTACTAGTGGTCGCCAAGTGGTCGAAATTCGACCATAATTGATTTAAATTTTAAGTTTCATCGTTATTATACCACAAATTTGCAATAGGTACCTTAAGTATGCATAGTAACGAAGAATTGTACGACATCAACTGCGTGTGTAGAATGCAAGGTTGTGTGCGTGTAGCGTTTTTTCATTAATTTAATGTATTCCTAATGCATATTTTATAAAAATATTAGGATTCGCCACTTCTTCTCCATATAAACTTTAACTGTGCCAAATACATACTCCTCCGTCCGCGCATTTTTTGTAAAAAGGGGTACAAAGTTTTTGCTTCACGTATTAATATAGGTATAGGTACCATCCAAAATAACTTTAGATAAAAATTTAGAGAGATGATAGTAAGCAATTTTGTTTGCTGATGGTACTTATGATGTACTTGTCTACAGCAATGACTACAATAGTAGCGACAGCATAATAATTTTTACGCTCCTGGGTTAAAAATATCGAATAGATTTTTATTACTAGCAACCAATATAAATGTTAACTCAGTAAACTCAGTAAATTAACTAACCCCTTTGACGTTCTCAGGTGCTACTTTGCGACCTAAAAACAAATATTTTTTTCTCTGACTATGGCTATCATTAGTAACTTATATAGGTATCCGCAAAGATAACTGCAGAAAGGTAAGCAGAAATGTTTCTCTAGATATATTTTTAAAGCCAGTTTAATAGAGGTTGAGTTTATTGCTATTCAAGCATATTTTCAGGCTTTGATCCTAATTTGAAAGCCTATAACACGATCGGCAATCGAACCGAACACCCTACAATTGTTCTACATCAAAGAACCAAGTAGGTAATCAATATTACGTATAAATATAAAAAAATATATATACTTACATACTAATTTTTCCCGCGGTTTCGTTCGCGTTACTTTACATTTTATCAATAAATTTATATCCCCCGGGAATACTACCTTTTCTGAATAAAAGGTACCCTATGTCCTTTTCTATACTCCTGACAACGTATATGCAAAATTTTATGATGATCAATCGAGTAGTTAAGAAGTGAAAGCGTATCAAACAAACACTTAACTACTTGACCAATATCTTGAAATTTCGTATACACGTTGTTAGGAAAAGAGAAAAAGACATAGTGTACCTTTCTTCCAGAAAAAAGTATTATAATAACAATATACAAAACGATTTTGCACAGCTATTCCAAGAATACGAGACACACACATTAACAAAATCGACAATAAAATTACAAGTAAAGTAACAAAGGCCCCCATTATCAGGGGGGGTTGATCTCAAAACTCTTATAAGTGCGAATAATAATTAGAAGTGGGGTCCCCCCCTAAGTGGGAGGGGTTCGTTAGCGAGCCCTAATGCCGACAGACATTAATCATTCCTTTCATAAGAAGTGGGGGCCCGGTAGATAAATAAGTGTAGTATGTATTTTCTTAGGGTATGCTGCTTGAGGAAATGGAGGGATAACATGGATGTGCCCTGATTTATTACTTTATTTATTGAAAATAACTGTTATATACGGCTTATATTGCAGTTTATTAAATAAATACAACATTTAACTGTTTTATTTTATTTAGATTTCCACTTTCTGCAACGTTTCAGTTGCTTTTCAAGAGCCATAGTCACGGAAAGACTAATGTAGTGATCATGTTTGTCTTGAAGTACGTTACTAGATCTATTAATAGACGACCTCGATGGCGAAGTGGTTAGTGTAACTGACTGGCACGCCTGAGGTCGCGGGTTCGATTCCCGCACAAGTCAAACATTTGTGTGCATGAACATGGATGTTTGTCTTGGTCTGGGTGTTTATTTATTTTTATTTTATTTTATTTTATTCGGAAAACAAACAGTTACTATTACTATTTTACAAATCTTATAAATTATCTATAATCCATTTATATGTTTTCGCATATGATTATCTAAGGCTTGATAGATTTTACTTATAGTGCTACAAAATTAACATTTATATAAAATTTCTAAACAATTAAACAATTACAATGCTGATGTAAGGAAAATGTATTACAATTGAGAAGTCTAAGGCATAATAGTTGATTGGCTATAGCTAATTCAGCTAAACACGGTAGTTGGCATGCATTTAACAATAATGACCTGCCATTGAGAAACCAGCCATTTGTATACAATTTTTTGTACGAATTCTCAGTAACTACTTTGTAACAAGGCTTAAAACAGATCTTATGAAACGTTGATGCAATACCTAGGTACCATTTCGAGGACAATTTCAGCTTAATAATAATCTTTTCTCGTTTTATTTACCAAACCAAATTCTTATACATTTCATTAAAAACTACTCGTGGAATCCTTGAGAAGTGTTACCAGTTAAAAAACAATCTAGGTCAATTCGAGTGCTCTTTTGATTACTGATAGATTTAACGCTGCTAATAAAAACTTCCTTACATAAAAAGCCAATAGCACTTTATCTAACCCTACCATTGAATTGAGACCTGGATAACCGAATTGCATGCATATTTATACAATTAAGGCATTTAACAAAGTATTCGAAAAAGGAAATTCGTGTCAGTCGAATAATGAAACATCAATATTTCGAATACATTTGATTCGCTAAAATGCGCAGTTTAAGAGCGCTCCTTGGCCAGACACATGAGCTCTAAGATAAATAGTAATATATTACAATCAACATTTAAAAAGATAAAATAGCATAGAGAGTGTGAGAGAGGGAGAAGAAAAAGCTAGTTGTTACCAAGTAACAAAGTCTCGCGCCTTTATAACTGCAAATATAGACATTTTTCGTAGTAAGTTTTTGAGTAACCCACCCACGCCCATTAAGTCTATAACTATGAAATTGCCGTTTATGCCCTAAATCCGATTTCGTGTGCCCTCTACGAAAAGAAATAGTGATTTTAAAAAAATATTTATAATGCGGGTGTATACTACATATGTATATTATAAATAGCATGCATTCATAATAATAAATATCAATAACTTTTTATACAAATTGTATTTAAAGTATCGCTTAATGTCTGCCCGTAGTCGTAGTTGCAATTCGCCATAATACTCTTCTTCTCCCAAGCCTTTATTATTCCCAAGTCACTTGGGATCGGCTTTTCTGATCTAACCGGATTTGACTGGATAACTGGATACTGGACAATTCACCATAATTATATTGATGGTTAATGTGTTTTCATTTAACACAAACCACATTAGCCTAAATAAAAGCAACTATACATGAAAAAATCATTGAATGCGAATTGGCCTTTCAAAAATATTAATAATGATAACACACAACACCATCTAGCCCAAACAAAGCAGAGCTTGTACTATGAGTACTAGACAATGGATAAACATACATATATACTTTTTTATTGTAAATACATACATATTATACATAGAAACACCCAGACCAAGACAAACATTCATGTTCATGAACACAAATGTTTGACTTGTGCGGGAATCGAACTCGCGACCTCAGGCGTGGCAGTCGGTTATACTAACCATTACGCTCTCGAGTCGTCATTAATGAATTGAGTCCTTTGTGATTTTCTTCATACAAAGAAACAACTACATATTTAAACCCCTATTTTTATATACAGCTAGTATATAAAAATAGGGGTTTAAATATGTAGTTACTATGTTTTGCCCGCAGCGATAGCTCAGTGGGGAGGCCAAAAGACTGCAATGCAGAGGGTCTCAGGTTTGAATCCACGTCGCGCACCTCTGACTTTCGGAAGTTATATGACTTTTCGAAATTATGTGCGTATTGATTGACAATTATCGCCTGCTCCGTGCCTCGGAGAGCACGTTAAGCCGTCGGTCCCGGCTGCCATGAACATCTATGGCAGTCGTTATTGGGAAGTCAGTGCCCTTTAATATTCTGACACTGGTCTAGCCTTAGGGTATCATTAGCCTTCGGGTTGCGAAGGTCAGGTGGCAGCCGCTCCGTGTAAAAACTGATATCCAGTCAAATCCGGTTAAACTAGAAAAGCCGACCTCAAGTGACTTGGGAATAATAAAGGCTAGGGAGAAGAAGACTATGTTTTGCCCGCGACTCTGCTCGCTTATATGTAGGGTATGTTAGTTTTCCATCCCTCAAGAACAGTATTTTTTCCTGGATAAAAGGTACCCAGGTGTCTTTTATGTATGCCTGACAACGTATATGCGAAAGTTCATGATAATCGGTCGAGTCATTAAGGCGTGCAAGCGTAACAAACAAACAAACACTTACGCATTTATAATATTAGATAGGATTAGGACTAGTTAGGATACTAATTTTTGTCCGCGACTTTGTACGTGTGGAATTAGGAAGATGCTGACCTGCACTCATCTTGTAGGTGGCGTATCAAAATAAAACATGCACCAACAAAAAAAACATAGAATCCGAAATGGCCAATTAAAGAAATATTTTGACGTTCATAAGTGTTACTTTGTAAATGAATAAATGATTTTGACTTTGACTATTTACCTATCTTAGACGAACTGTCAAATCCGCCAAGTTAAAATAGTCGATGAGTTTTCTGAAATTATCCAATTTTCTACGCAATTTTATTAATAATAATAATATTCTATCACATACACACAACACCATCTAGCCCAAACTAAGCAGAGCTTGTACTATGGGTACTAGACAATGTATAAACATAAATTTATACTATTTTTTGTAAATACATACATCATAGAAACACCCAGACCAAACATCCATGTCCATGCACAGAAATCGTTAACTTGTGCGGAAATCGAACCCGCAACATACATATATATATATATATGTATATATATTGAAATTAAACTACTATATACGGATTTTATCGCGTTGTTTATTTATCACTGTATTACAAAATTTTGAAAATATTACACTACTACTACTATTGATTTTATTTTACTAATTTATAAGCTAATAAAATTATTTAAACTATTAAATCTATTTATTTTTGGTTTACACTCCCCGACGTTTCGGTTGCTTTTCAGCAGCCATGGTCACGGGGAGTATATAGTAGTTTAATTTCAATGAATAACATTCGCGTAAACAGAAGACAATATTATATATATATATATATATATATATATATATAGTATTTCTACTACTTCTCCTATTACTAATTTTAAAACCAGAAGTATATATTTTAAGGTTATATTAAGAAGCCCTTATTATTACATGCTCCGCGAGTCGTATCCACACAATTCCCATCGCATTTCCTCAACGTAGCAAGGCGGTACTACCACATAATTATTCATCTTAAATTGCACACCTATGTATGTGTGTACACCGTGTGTATTATACACACACACACATACACACACGCGTGCTTCCAAATTACTCTCTTTGTAAGAAAAGCACTCTCGAAGGGCAAATTTATAAATTTATTAAACCGTTAGAAGTTTAAAGATTTAATTATAGAATGTATATGGTTGTTGATTATGTAATGAAATTTTGGGGTAAGCAGACTTGTAGGTGATTGAATGTTCGTTGAATTCGCTTGTATCCCTGAAGGGGCAAGTAGTGGTGAATTAATCTCTTAAGCTCTCTCGATCTTATGTTTATTATGTTATAATTTTACTGAGCATAATAGTAATGTTATATACATATATGTTTGGATGTATATGTATATGTTATCGTAATTCTATTAATATCGTAAGTTTCTTTTCTTTTTTCTGTGTCGCCGCCAAATTATTGAAATTGTTATTTATTTGTTTTGAGAAATAATAATAATAATCTTTCTGATACATAATACTTTATATATATAAAATAATTTTGAAGAATTGAAACTAGGCAAATAACACCCAAGAAGATATTTTGTGTGAGAATCAAATCCACAATAATCAGCGCTTTGCGAACAATAATTTTAGTGACGCAATCACATTCATTACCGCTGCTTTATTAGAATCAGTCAAGTAGTTCTAGAGATGAGTCTTACATACAAACAAATAACATATTTTCTTCTTTTCAACATTAATTTAGATGTTTTTTTCAATTGCACGAATGGCGCAGCGAGCGGTCGCCTCACCGCTATCGCTACTGTTGTTGGTGCGAATCCCAAACGGAACAATTATTTGTATCATCTATATAAATTACTGTTTTAGGTTTGGGTGTACTGTGTGTCCGTTAATTGAATATTTGTAAAGTTAGGGCTTGATCCTTAATCGACTACTCTTTTAAAAAGAAACGCCTATTTAATAAAGAATATAGATACCTATTATTTTATTCACAAAGCGATAACAATAAATTAATTCCAATAAAACAACAAATTTAAACGTATAAAATATTTATTGCCTTTAAATATAATATGTTTTGTCTTTAATAGAATATTTAAGTGCGACTCCCTTAAGACCGATCAAGATGAACGTTTAAGTAATTTAAATTAAAACCTGCCTTATTTACTAATACATAACTTCTCGCTATATCCCTGAAGGGGTAAGTAGGTGCATTACACCTACAGTTCACCATCTATGATTTAAGTCCTTACGTGGTAAGAAGCGATACTACATATAGCAATCTATTAAAAACATTTTCAGGCTAAAATCACCATGTAACACTTTGCCCGACTCGGTAATTGAATTCGAGACCAGCAGTAGCATTTACTACCGATGAACCGTCGAGAGAAATTTAAATTGGTCTTTAACCTACGTATAATAATAATGTCCTCCTGACCGAATTTTGGTCACGGCGGCCAATCTTAACGGAGACTGGCCATCGACGCAGGAGATATTATAATGCACAAGCGTGTGCGCAAACACAAGTGCACTCTCTGTTCCCTAACTCTCATGATCTGATGGGACGGATAATCCGACACGACCGAAGAGAGATCAGACCAACGGCTTTACGTGCTTTCCGAGGCACAGACACTATCTCCGGGCTCGTATTAAGATTTCTTAACAGAAAAATCCAATAACTTTTTGTTGGCCCGACCCGGGATTCGAACTCGAAACCTCATGCACAGCAGTCGCATTCACTACCACTGCGCCACGAAGGCAGAAGTATATAATATCAGCCTTGTTTTTTAAATTAAAGGGTTAGGCAAATGAAACAAGCCCAGTGCGGGTTAAAAAACTTTACACATCTTCAGGAACATTATAGTAAACTCTCGGATATACAGGTTTACTAACAATGTTTTCCTAAACAATTAAAGCGAGCGATTATTAACGATTTAATATGCATAAACTACGAAACTACCGCCACGGTGGCGATATGAGTGAAAGCGATTGCTGTGCGATCTCAGATTCCATTCACGGTTCAGGTTTTTCTGTCGGAACATTCTGAAACAGAGCCAGATTCTGAAAATGTCCCGGTAGACGGCAATAAGATAGCCCCCTGTTACATAAGACTTAAGACCATAGCAAATTGTTTGTTATAGACCTCTGCTTACTCCTTCAGAGATATAGGTGTGAGAATATGTTCTTGACCTCAAAAAATCAAAGCTTTCTTAGAAACGGAGAAATATTTACCAATAGGATTGCATAAAATCTGCGCTCCGCTCCAGTATGCAATCCTATTGGTTAATATTTCTCCGTTTCTTCGCTCGGAAGCCTCGCTCCACTTCAATGGATAGGCAGCCTTAATCCTTAGTAATATTATAAATGCGAATGTGAGTTTGCTTGTTTGCTACGCTTTTACGCCTTAACTACTCGATCGATCATCATAAAATCATAAAATTTCGCAAACACGTTTTCAGGGGAACCGAAAAGGATATAGGATACCTTTCATCCAGAAAAAAATTGCTCTTACTAAGTTAACCTATATTTACGCGAGCAGAGCCGCAGGAAAAATCTAATACAACATATAATTTAAATAATTTATTTAATTTATCAGGATTCGTTCAAGTATATAAATAATATTTTAATCGAATAATCCATAAAACTATGATTGTAACAAAACTTCTATGAATAAGTATGTATTTAAATAGATAATCAATATTTCATCGATAATAGCCTACCCAATATATTCTTAAAACACAAAAATCTTAAACCATCTTATCTCCATGTTATTAAAAGCCAAACAACAGAAGATAGAATAGAATATTTAAATAATATGTTAATACGATGTTTGTGTTGCCCCCAAAAACTTAGCAGCCCCTAGCGATATTTCTTCATCACGAGCTGAGGGGGTGGGTTTCACCCCACATTTTAATTAAATCTACTACAAACATGGGCGGCTGTAAGACGTTTTGGTATTTTCTTTGTGTTACAGGTGAAACTCAGAATTTAGAGTCACTGTTCTGTTTTGGAGAGGCTAGAATTTTGTACTGTTCACGTAGGTGTATATGTGTGTGTGTATTTTAAATGTCACGTGAAAATGTCGATTGAGTTCAGTAATAATTGAGGGTAATATTATAATAATAAACGAATCGCGTAATGTTTGCCGCGCCGAATGTTTTGGATTTGATACGAATAAAAAATTTATGTATTTTATTCGTCTTTTAAAATACGATTGTTATAATTCCAGTATCGCGGGGAGGAAGAGGGGTTTCCAATCATTCACACAATTTTTTCCTCGTGGAATTCAAACCACAACACTTGGCGAAGTGGTAGAGGGATAGCGAGTAGTTTACCGTGCAGTCAGAAAAAGTGTGTTCCACAAATAATTGAACCAAGCCTGGATGTCCTATGTATCTGTTATTTAAATGTTTGGTAACTGCGACACAAGTTTAAAACTAGAGTTAGATTTGCCTTATTAAACAAAAAAAAAGTACTTGTAGAGATGATTTGGATATTTGTATCGGATTGATACTCAATTATGATTAAACAGATTTGGATAAAACATGGCGTAAAGATATAGATGCCTTATGTCAGATCAAAGGTATATAAGATAATATTATTTAAATTCGATATGCATTCTATCTCTAATTGAATAACAAACATACAAACGTATTTAAAATATTTCACATTTATGATATAAGTTAGATTATAATAATTAATCCATACTAATATCGTAAGTTATTGCAAATTCAGAATGTCTTACATAAGTTTTAATAACAGAACTTCTTAATTATGAAATTTATTAGACCATAATCCACCACACCAGCCCAGTACAAGATTGCAGACTTCACATATTTTCAAAAGCATAATGTAGAACTCTCAGACGTGCCGGTATCCATATGATGTTATTCTTCGATAATAAACTATTTATTACACTTTGGAAACTTTGTAATGAAAGTATATAAACACACTGTTACATTGAAATGCAATAGTATATAAAAATTGCAGATTAATCGATCTACAGCTTTCGTATATAAGCATTTCTTTTCTATGTAAATAAGATGTACATGACATAACATAACTATACTATAAGATAGGAAAAAATAAAAAGTTTCCAGAACAACACCAACGAATGAAAAACTTTATTTTTATTACTTTTATATAAATAGGCCAATTTTGATTAGACTGACCATCAGCGCAAGCCATATTACAGTGGGATCCTATGAATGCACTGTAATATGCCGTCCCATTCAACTACTCGAATGGGGACGGCAATTCGACTAGAAGGAGAGAGACACTGTTAGCCTGACCCGGGCTTCGACCCAAGACCTCATGCGCAGCAGTTGCATTCGCTACGACTATACCACTAAGACAGTTTAGAATAGTTTTAGCAATGACGCACATGTCATTCCTGTATCACAGGAGACCTTAAAAACATTAAACCAAGAGACAAAAAGAACAACCAGACGATTTTTATCCAACCCACGACATAAAACGCTCTAATAATTACTTGATGGTCACTAAAATCACTTCGCAATCTATTCATCACTCCGTGGCGCAGCGGTAGTGAATGCGACTGTTGTGCATAAGGTCTCGGGTTCGAATCCCGGGTTGGGCCAGCAAAAAGTTGGGTTTTTCTGTTAAGAAATCTCAATACGAGCCCGAAGTTAGAAAGTTGGCGGTGTTAGACACCCCCGTGCCTCGGCAAGCACGTAAAGCCGTTGGTCCTGAGCGTGGTCTCTCTCCGGTCGTGTTGGATTATTCGTCCCATCGGATGAGAGTTAGGGAACAGAGAGTGCACTTGTGTTTGCGCACACACTTGTGCACTATAATATCTCTTGCTTCGATGGCCAGTCTCCGTTAAGATTGGCCGCCGTGACCGAAATTCGGTCTGGAGGACATTATTATTATTATTACTTAAAAATACTACTTCAGCGCTATTAATAAATTCTGTATATTTTGGGACTTTTAAAACATTCACGGCACAACAATTTATGGATCAAACCATTTTTTGTACAAAATGGGGATCGAACCCACAACACTGGACACAGTGACAGTAGAGAAGCGGCTACTTAGTTAGTCCCTTTTACGCCTAAAGTCATATATACATATCTCTACCATAATTTACACTTTACCAAAAAGTAGTCCATTTAAAACAAAACAGCACCATAGACACGCCCTCGCACCACAGACAAGAGTAAAATTAACTTGTGCGGTAAAAAGCGGTAAAAAAGCGGTGTAAGCGATTAACAGATTTGTGTTAGCAGTGATCTAAGCGCCCAGAGCGTATGTCCGGGAAAAAAAACAACGTGAGTAACCATAGTATGGAGACAGACTGTTTAAAAATACAAATTAATTTCGGTAAAATGTGACTGTCTCTTAAATATAATATTATAATCTTATTTGATTCCTAAGTCAGAGTTTCTAAGAAGGGTTAAATTTAACAAAAACCTATAATCAATATCAAATCAAATCTAGACGTACTTAATATAATGTTAGACAACGGATCTTACTCGCGATAAAGTATTTAAATACTGTATCGCGAGTAAGACCCGTTGTCTAACATTATATTAAGTATGGGTAGGTACAAATTATGACAGTCTAAAAAAAAACTCGAGTTATAAAATTGTACCTGGTCAATATCCGTACATAGGAGATATTTAATAAAGAAATATGTGAGGTTGATATTAAACTACTTTTTACGGATTTTGTCGCGTTGTTTATTTTAAAACACTTTCAATTCATAATGTTGAAATCTTATCTTAAGTTCAAAATTATGTAATAAACGTGTTTAATACAGGGCTGACATTATATTGCCACAGCAGTTAACAACGAGATATAAAAATGCATACATTGGTGCCAATTCTGTTGTCACAAAATTCTCTTACCTTAGTTAAAAATCTCTAAAATTTAGTTTAGTCCTGTCAAACGACATTTCGTATTCTGAAATCACTAAAAGTGACAGGACTAAAATAAATTTTAGAGATTTTTAGCTAAGATAAGAGAATTTTGTGACAACAGAATTGGCACCATTGTCTCAAATCTATACCTCCGAAGAGTTACACATAAGTTTTAAGCCAACGAACGTAAAAGAGAGCGAGACTATTGCCATTTCACGGGCACAGTTCCAAACTCCGAGTTGCTATTGAGAAGCTTGGAACACACTAACAGTTTGCTCGTCCTGGAATTAAACCAGAGACTACATGCATTCAGTCACATTCCCTACCACCGCGCCAACGAGAGTATAACCACTTCAAAAATATTCGTTCCATACTTTTCTACCCCTAAGGTTGTTTCTTACAATAAATCACAGGGCTGGTAGAGGCGCCACTTAAAAATCCATTTTCCCGTTCATCCCCTACCAGGGGTAGTGAGGGGTGAAACAACCACCGACTTACTGAATATTTTTTACATGATACTTGTAATTGAGACTTAATTTTGTCCCGTTAGGGGATTTTTTATCTCCAGCAAGTTAATCTACGTTTTTATGGTGATTAATTGACTTATTTAAGGCATTTTGGGTATTAAGGTGAAATAATTAATACGTAGAATCGTTGGTCTGCCACACTGAGAGGTTTGATGCCTCGGTACACATCTTGTCCAAGTATAGCTGGCTTTTATAAAGAAAATATTGTAAAGATTGTCTAAGAATTCTACACGGTGTTCTCGAAGATGTGTCAGGTCCTGGGTCAAAATGGTAGACTATAACCTATCTCTTCTCATACTAAAATTAGCCCCTTGCCCAGCAGTGGGAGAGTCAATTAAAGCGGTTGATTACCATAATATATACCTGCATACTTTCCCTGGCCTTTATTATTCCCAAGTTACTTGGGGTCGGCTTTTCTGGTCTAATCGGATTTGACTGGATATCAGTTTTTACATGGAGCGGCTGCCACCTGACCTCTGCAACCCGAAGGCTAACGATACCCTAAGACTAGACCAGTGTCAGGATATTATAGGGCACTGACTTCTCAATAACGACTGCCATAGATGTTCATGGCGATAATTGTCAATCAATACGCAAATAATTTCGAAAAGTCATATAACTTCCAAAAGTCAGAGGTGCGCGACGTGGGTTCGAACCCGAGACCCTCTGCATTGCAGTCTGTTGGTCTCCCCACTGAGCTATCGCTGCTTTTATATATATTATATACCTGCATACATACATAATATTCACGCCGATATCCCTAAAGCATGAGGCGGATGTTTATTTCATTTTCAAGTCGTAGGGAGTCAGCCTATTGACGTCTACTCAGAACAATTGCAGACTCCATATTCCTACTGAGGATTTAAAATGATGTAAAGATTTAGCGTTAAGAAATTCTCAATAGCGATTGAGTCTGACAATATGGCCGATAGAACGTTACAGGTACGCCAAGTGCATTGTAGTCCTTAAATATATTCCTGGCGAAATAGATATACCTAGTAATCTATTCCTTTCGGAATATACAGGCGTGATGTAAGTTGAACAACCTATTGAATCTAAGCAGCAAACTGGTTGCGATACACAATACATTTTTAATTAAGGCTGGTATTTTAAGTTGTTTATGGATTATACAACGGTTTATTAAAAAATGCATCTTTTACATAATTTAAACTACTTGAATTTACACTTTCCGTTCGACGTTCCGTTTGCTTTTCAGCAGCCGTGTTCACAGGCAGACTAAGATAGTGGTATTCTCATTGTCTGGAAGTGTAGTTATTTTAAAATACCTGCACATAATTTAATTATTTTTTGGGGTTCCTATTTACGCAGAATGAGCCAAAGTATCGTAAAGTCTTGCTGTTTTGATTCTTTGAGTTTGACTATCTGAATTACTGGATCCCAAGCTTGTAGCACATTGCAGCCATCTTCGCTATTGAAATTAAGGTGTTTCTTTAATGCCTCGCGAAGCTTTACATTAGTCCTGTGGCATGTTGGGGCTTATGTGTGCATGCTGTTGTGAGGATTCGGGTTCGAGTCTCAAGTTGAACACGTACCTGCCATTTGACAGCGGCTCACATACGAGCCGCTACATTTGTACCGTGTATTTGTTACCGAATACGAGCCATCAAGTGCGCGCCACTTTAAACCTTATTTTACTAACCTTAACGCTTAAAACTGATTGTTTATCGGCTACGAATGGATTTTTCTGGTATACATATCATAATGTATTAGGAAAATATAAACATACGATAGGTAAGCGAAGTATTAAAGGAGTTACTTAAAATATTTTTTTAGTAACAGCATGGCGTCTGGAACAGCCATTTTACGTAGCACCTAAAACTATAACTGACAAAATATGTGTTATACTGATCTGCCTACCCCTGCCATTGCTCTCTCCCTATGACCTAAACATAGCTGATAAAAATGAGTGATATTCGCTTATCCTGAACTGGAGTCCTGATTGCTGCACGGGACGCATGTGTCTCAAGAGGTTTAAATATTTTATGTTACTGTATATTTTATTTTTTTGTTTCTTCCTTTTTATTACTGTAATTTTTATTATTTTTTTTATCTTCATACACATTGTGCCCATCTGAAAGCTGTATAATGTCATTAAAGATTTATTTCCTTCTTTCTTCTTTCTTCTTCTTATCCTTCAATAAATATCGAGCGCTATATTACATTGAAATCTAGTATTATTACTAAGTTCATATGCAGATCGTTCTTTATAACTTCAACTTAGTTTTAGATCAATTAATGTACGCCTACGCCCACAGCTGAACAATCGACACGTGTAGAGCTTGCGGCAGTAACGTAATGGCATTTATACACTACTGCCCACCAATTTAACAATCGTAGAACGCTACATTGTATGGCTTCTATACCGCCGTAGCTGTGTTGGTTTAGCGGTTATTGTATACGGCTGCTGATTGAACGGTCCCGGGATTGAATATCGGGACAAGCGAACAAAAAGTTGTTGGATTTTCTGATAAGACATTCTCAATAGCTGTCTCTAGTAAGGAAGTTGATGGTGTCTTATCCCATTTAAATTAGTTGGTCCTTTGCCTGATCTCTCCGGCTGTGTCAGATTGCCGTCCCATCCGATTATGAGAGTTAGGGAACAGAGAGTGCACTTGTATTTGCGCACACACTTGTGCACTACAATATCTCCTGCGCAGATGGCTAGCCTCTGTTAAGAATGGCCGCCGTGACCAAAATTCGATCTGGAGATACTTATTATTATATATTATATAAGAGTAATTAAATTAATGTATAGTAGTATTTTTAGCGTACACTAGTGTGCAGATGGATAGTTTCTGTTAAGATTTGTCGCCGTGATCGAAATTCTGACGTCATTTGAATTAATTTTGTACACCTCTATCCCTAAAGACGTATGAATTATATGACACCCACATTTCGTCAACTACGCTGTTGTATCCTACTTATCATAGCATGCTTACTGCCGTCTAATGAGGTCAGTTTTAAGCTACGAGCTGCTACTGAGAACGTTTATGGATACCCACTACGATTTAGGCGGTGGTACCTCTTTTCTATGACATTGTTTCTACACGTCTGTTGAAAGAGTAAATTACTTTTCATCTTCTACATATAGGTACAATTCTTCATTAGGTACCTACTCACCAATAAGAGATTATAACATAGAATTACACAAAGAAATCAAATTAGAAATCTTATATATAAAATTCTCGTGTCACAATGTTGGTTACCATACTCCTCCGAAACGGCTCGACCGATGTTTATGAAATTCTATATGCATATTTAGTAGGTCTGAGAATCGGCTACTATCTATTTTTCATACCCCTTAGTGATAAGGATTGTCCATCCCTAACATTTTTTTAAATCTTTTGGTCAAAACATTTTTTATGGCAAAACAACGTTTTCCGGGTCAGCTAGTAAACTATAAATGTTTAACAGATTAGATTACTTATTATTTTATGCACATATAGTAGGTAAGTAGAATTTTGTATAATTATTTTTTAAACTATTCGACAACAGATGGCTCTAGTTTGCTTGAAAAGATGAGAACACTAATTGTAGAATTATAATACACAAACAAAAAATTAACAAATATGTGGACATCATTTCAAAAGTACTAACGACATAATTATTTTTTATACATTGTGAGCAAAGTAATTCTAATAAGAACGTACTAAATAACTAAACTATTCACCGATAGATGTCACTATTAAAATAGTTCCGCCTAACACCGCTATAGCGCTACTATCAAACATTCCAATAAGAACGCTCCACAAAAAGCATTGACCCAAATCCAATAATCGTTGTCAAAAGCCCTTTTAAAAAAACAAAAGAGTTAAAAACAACCCCTTCATCTCACTTACAAGCCAATGAAGCGGGTAAATAAGCGAAAAATCCGCCCTGCTGTGGAAAAAAAGATAGATTGAAAAAGGGTAAAAAGGATACAAAACGGAAAAAAATGCAAAATATACGTCACTCTCGCTGATGTTCAGTCGTGTGAGCCGTAATTGCAAAAGGTCGGAAAAATTGCCGGCTGATTTGACAGGAAAGCGAAAGGGTTCTGCATGCATGTTAGTATTTTGGATACGTATTGTGTGTCTTTCAGTACAAATATGGGTGTATTATTATAGTTCCTTTAGATATACCTATGATGAATGTAGACGTGGCTTTGCATAAATTGTGATTTGTTCATCACAGTTGCCGCTAGAGGCGCTAAAAGAAAATGTATAAGTAGGTACGGCACGTACGAAAATAATTCTGGTGAGCCGACATTTTAGGGGTATTTTTCTTATTCGCACATACCAATGCAACAAAAATGTTCAAAAACATTACGATTTTCTCATAAAAATCTTATTGATTTAAACTTTTTGAATGTTAATTGATCATCTGCTGATGACAACATAAGTATATTATGAAAACTGATACAGTATAAGTTAGTATGATTAATAATGTTAGTATATTATATTACCTAATTTTGCATTAATATGCGAAAGGACAAGTTTACCAAAAAATATATAAAATTATTATTCATACATTTTGCCGCTGACATTAACCAACTGTTAATGAACGAAAGAAGAAAAAAATAAAGAAAACATATATATTACACCCGATGAACCTATAATTCTTACCACATCTTATTTTTAAAACCATTAGGTAATTTCTGTAGGTTGCAATCGAAATTTTACCAATTTATTTCAAAAATACTCCCTATATTTGAAACTCGTTTTACATTAAACCCTTAAAACGGATCTCCGATAGAAAAAACCGCCGTGAAGGGGAGAGGGGGGAAATGAAAACGGTATTCAATTCATATGAGTGTGTAGTCGGTAGACGGCGACGCGTCGATTGAGGGATTACATTCAATTCGACGGACTTACGGCTGACGCTTTTCACGTTTTTTATTGTATCGATACGGGCGCTTGAATGACAACGTAGAAAAAAGATATAGGTACTAGGATTCTACCCTAAGTTTGTAATCTTGAAATTTAGCTTTTCAGCATAAAATTATAATTAGAAATATTAAATAAGTAGAAAAGTGGATTAAAACTGTAGATGGGCAACTACATTTTAATAGAAAATATTTTACTTACTGGTAACCAGTTACTTTATATTAAAAACAAGCAAGCGGTAAGCAAACAGCTATAGCTTAATGATATTATTGTATTGTTATAAACATTAATGGCGATTGAAAAGAGTGGCCATGAGTTTTTTGCCTGCTTCTTCTCATGGAAGTTCATGAAACTTTACTGTTCGAACAGGCTTTTTTCAGTCCTAAAATTTTATTTCCTTCTATTTATTTTATTATTATTTTTTATAAATATAATAGTTAATTGACGTGTCCAAGATGCACATTTTTATGGAAATAAAGATTCTTGACTTTGACTTGACTTGAATTGATATGAGTACCTAGGTTTTAAGTTTCATTTCATGGTACACACACCTCTTATTTTTCCAAATTATGTAGCATTTAATGTTTAATTTTATTATCGCTTGCTTTAACGGTGAAGAAAAATTGTATGCATAGCATGTTTAAAAGTTTTCTTAATGTTTAGGAAGACGTGTGATATCTGCTTATCCTTTCTAACAGTGGGATAGTTTATAAACAGGGTTGATATCAATACTAGTCTATGAACTTTATTTTATTAATAAGACGTTATGTGTTTATTTGAGTTTCCAACCAGTATCGTGGATAACCGAGGTTCTTAGTCAGGAGTGACCCATCCAAGCGCAAAGAAACCAAGCGCCAACTTACAGACGGACGAAGTCGGCTAGTCGAGTCTCAGTAATCGGGCGTACCCGATACATTCTTTACGGTTAATTTATTTGATTTGATTCGATAGAAATAAATTACCTAAAATACTGTAAAAATAAACTGCGATAAATTTTATTATGAATAGTTTAATTTATTTTATTTTTATATATAAGTCAAATTTATAAAATGAGTTATTTCTTTCAAGAATTTTTGTTTATGCTAGTCAATACTAGATGGCGTAATAAGACTTTAGTAACATTCATGAAACTGACTCTACATAAGTATATCGAGAGAAACATTAATATACAATCTATGTGTTATATTGCATTACAATAATGGATGAGTTACAGTAATTTTACCCGAACAATATTTCTTGTAAGATTATTTAATTTTACTACTCGCTCATAGATGGCGCTAGCAGTTGAGCTAACCAATAGTCTCTATAATAGGAAAATATTTTTGTTATTACTTTAGTATGATAATTAAATATATTTATAGTATACAACATTTTTATATAGTATGCCTTCGATACCAATGTTTTAGTTTTTACCTTTATCTCTTGGCCAATTGGTAAATGTTTACAAAACAGCAAAAAAATTTAACGAATTACAACATGCCACTTGCTCGTTGCATTAAAAACTGACGAGTATTATGCGACACATATTTGTTTCTTTCGTACTTTAACTCCAGAAGATCATTTAACAACTGATAAAATCACCTAGGCTAGGAAATACAGCGCACATATTTTTCTCCATAACCTTTACAAACCCGCGGCACGCGACCCATTGGCAGACATTTGATAACCGTCTAAGCAAAATGATTGCCATGTACCAGATACGGGTATGTCAAACGCCGTGTTTAAGACAGTCGTCTCGATAGAATAGAATAGAAAAGCAACCAAACAACCTTGTATTGTGTTCCTGTCGATTTTTAAAAGGTGTTAATTTATGGTGTGAGCAGACAATGCAGTCCTAGTCTCCTGCGTTGGACTTGTACGGCTAATCTATTTTATAGGGTCACGCTTAGGTCTCAGACGGGACAGGCAGAGGTGATTTAGACGAGCGATTCGTTAGTATTGTTTTACATCGTTGTTATTCACATATTCTTATAAAGTATTTAACTTTATAAGAATGTGCGTGTCCGTTGTTTGAATATTTGTAATGTCCCCCGCGATAAAGGATTGTTCCTCGAGCGTAAGCAAAATAAAACTTTAGCAAAATACCTATATTTGATTGTTTCGTTGGCGTAGGAATGTACGCGACTGCCCTGCTTGAGGTCTCGGGTTCGATTTCTGATTAAAGTGCTGTTGGGATTTTCTGTCACGGATTTGGACTGTGCTCTGTTGACGTCAATATATATAATAATAATGTCAGCCCTGTATTAAACTGTCCCACTGCTGGGCACGGGCCTCTTCTCAGTGTGAGAAGGGTTAGGCCATAGTCCACCACGCTGGCCTATTGCGGGTTGGCAGACTTCACATATCTTCAAGAACACGGAGAACTCTCAGACATGCAGGATTCCTCACGATGTTTTCCTTCACCGGTAAAGGAAGCGATAATTAATTATTTGATACGCATATAACTTCGAAGTCAGAGATCGCGCCTTGGGTTCGAACCTGAGACCTCTGCATGGCAGTCCAATGGTTTCCCATTAGGCTATCGTTGCTATTGTCGACGTTAATATGTTTGCTCAATAAGTGGAACTTAAAACTTTACCTGGTGATATGCGAGTGTAATAATAAGAGTAGGCAGGTGGCCTACTCCTTGAAGCAGCGATAGCTCAGTGGGGAGACCAACAGACTGCAATGCAGAGGGTTTCGGGCTCGACCCACGTCGCGCACCTCTGGCTTTCGGAAGTTATATGACTTTCCGAAATTATGTGCGTATTGATCGACAATTATCGCCTGCTCCGTGCCTCGGTGAGCACGTTAAGCCATCGGTCTCGGCTGCCATGAACATCTATGGCAGTCGTTATTGGGAAGTCAGTGCCCTTTAATATCCTGACACTGGTCTAGTCTTAGGGTATCGTTAGCCTTCGGGTTGCGGAGGTCAGGTGGCAGCCGCTCCGTGTAAAAACTGATATCCAGTCAAATGCAGTTAGACCAGAAAAGCCGACCCCAAGTGACTTGGGAATAATAAAGGGTAAGGAGAAGAGGTGTCCTACTCTTTCGAGAATATGGACGTGAGACTATGAATGTCTATATTTTTTCAAGACTTCAGTTTCATAAAGTATTAATAGGTACTAGAAATTAATCTAATACTAGATTTGGCCGCGGCTTTGCTCGCTTAAATATTCGCTATGCTATGTTAATAATAGTATTTTTCTGGATGAAAGGTACCCTATGTCCTCTTCTGTTCGCCTGACAACGTTTATGTGAAATTTTATGATGATCGGTCGAGTAGTTAAGACACATGAAATCGTTACAAATAACGTCACATTCTCATTAATAAGATTAGTTAGAATTAGGATATACCTAATTGTTTTTGTGATTTGAATACTTTGCCGAATTTAATGTCAAATTTAACAATTTAGTCCTTGTGAGTTTTGAGTTTAAGATTGATGACGGACGGACGAAAATAATTTGCCAAATTTTCTCTCAAAGAGAGACAAGGGTGCCTCGTTTGTCACGTGCGCTAATCGTAAGGCCCGGGATTCGATATTTGGTTAAGGCAAAATGTTATAAAGATTTTCTGTTAGGTGCTTTTATGTAGCAGCAAAAGGTCTAGTGTAACCGATAAATGATAATAGGTTTGTACCTAATTATGGCGGACCTAAAACATATCTTATGAAATGTAGGTGCCATACGCCACTGCCTTCTTTGAGAATACATAAGTGTGAGTTTAGGTTTATATATTTTTTATGTTTTATAGTGTGGTCGTCTCACCATTTCCACTGCACCGAGCGTTGTGGGTTCGATGCCCATACAGGGCAAAAATTTGTGTGATCCATAAATGGTTGCTCCAAGTCTGGATTTTCTTTGTTCGCGTTGTTTGAATGTTTTTAAAGATGCTTGCGACACAGGATATTTTACTAATACTACTGCATACTTCAATTTAAAAATTTACAAATTTATTTTATATATAAAATTCTCGTGTCACAATGTTCGTTCCCGTACTCCTCCGAAACGGCTTGACCGATTCTCATGAAATTTTGTGAGCATATTGAGTAGGTCTGAGAATCGGCCAGCATCTATTTTTCATACCCCTTAATGATAAGGGTTGTCCAATCCTAATACCTATTATTTTTAAATCTTTCGGTCAGAAATTTTTTTTGTGGCAAAACAACGTTTGCCGGGACAGCTAGTACACATATAGATTCTCGTCTAAAACTCCCCAATACGATAGGGAGTGTATTGCTCCCCATTGAGCAAACTACGTGTTTTTAGGACCTACACAATAGGTAGTAATCTTATAGGTAAACTTATTAGACGCCAACAAAAAGAACTTCAAACTGTTAATTTAAAACCCGGACATTTCAAAACAGATCTAAAAACGGTTGGTTTAATAAAATGGCGGCGATCGTCGAGACGGAATTAACTCGCCACGGACAGACGAAAACAAATTAATTTTAATATACATTCACCTGCATATTCTTATATTTATGTTAAAAGATTATGAAGCTACGAGAACTGCGGATAGATTAGTTATTAATTCATGGATATGATGTAACGATAGTGGAAAACCGTTGGACTGTCATGCTGATGTGTTGTGTTCGATCCTAAGGGAACCTCTGCCTTTTCGAAGTTACCTGCGAAATAAATAGATTTTTCTCTTGGTTTTTTTAATTCTTTTTTTTATTATTCGCTTTAACGTTGGAAGAAAACATTTTGAGGAAATCATGTTTGAGAGTTCTTCATAATGTTCTTGAAGATACATATGTGAAGTCTGATAAACCGCACTGGGGCAGCGTTGTTAGCTATGGCCTAACCCTTCTCATACTGAGAAGAGGCCCGTGCCCAGCAGTGGGACAGTTTATATAAAGAGCTGATATTATTATTATTTAATTCAACCACACAACAAGAATCTCAATTATTTATCCTTACAGGATTATCTCTAAAAAGTTATAACATCAAGATTAAAAAATTATGTCATTATCGGTAAGACAGAAAAAGGCGATCGAAGCCGCGTACACAAACTAGACCTTTTAATTATAAAAATAGCTAAATTAACCTTTCAAATAACCCTCTCTTTTTCTAGTGAACCTCAAAGTCAACCCTGTAACCGCTACCTTCATAACCCTACGCGCAGGACGTTGATTCGTCTGGAAAACGTAAAATCCGGAAAATAATTACACCGCGCCGTAACTCCGATACGTACCCATTAATATTAAAAACTTTAATGAAAAAAATATTAAAAGGTACCCTAAAATTTTATCCTTTTTTCCATTAGACGGGTTCTCGAGAACAAGGGAGGCGGTGGAGACGCTTTGATAATTTTTTCTTTGTTAAATCAAAGGTATTATTTCTGCTAAGTTGGGTAGTGTTATGTAGTTAACTTGTCGCTCTCACTGCAAAGTGTTGTAGGTTCGATTCCCACACGAAAGAAAAGGAAACAAAGATATTGTGACTGCTTTGATAAGTAATTGTTTAAGTTGTTATTATGTCACTCGATGGCGTAGTGGTTAGTGTAACCGACTGCCACGCCTGAGGTCGCGGGTTCGATTCCCGCACAAGTCAAACATTTGTGTGCATGAACATGGATGTTTGTTTTGGTCTGGGTGTTTCTATGTTTAATATGTATGTATTTACTAAAAAAAGTATATATGTATGTATTGTTAATCCATTGTCTAGTACCCATAGTACAAGCTCTGCTTAGTTTGGGCTAGATGTTGTTGTGTGTATGTGATAGAACATTATACATTATTATTACTACTGCGATGAGTGTTGTATGTTCGATTCCCAGCTGGGAGAAAATATTTGTGATTCATAAATGTTCGATCCGAGTCTGATTGCTCTAAAATATATCTGATAAATGTGGATATTATACATTATAAGTACATATACCGCCTCATGGACTAAGAGAACCGCAAGACTATCTTTCATTTTCTTATCATTATCATTCCTACATTACTTCTAACACATTCTAATAGGTATTTATTAGAAGGTGTGTTGTATCTTATAAGGTTATTAACTCTAACAAGATACAAAATAATAAAATTAGTTTTCAAATATGTTTAACATTGTTACGTGCTGAGTTCGAGGGATAAGAATATAGAACAATGTTACCGACTAAAACGTTTTATTCTAGCACACAATTAAATTTAAAACACTACAAACACTATACTACACTTTTTCAACTATGACTTCTTCAAACTCCGTAGTATTATCGCTTCCGTTAGCTTCAATGAATACTTGACCTCTTACGATTGTAAACTGACTCGGCGAGCGCTTGCCTTCCCCTTTTATATGCGGTTAAAGCATTTCCGGAGTATTCTAGAAACGTCATAGACGGTACGTAACAGTGCGATGATTCGAGAATGTGCCAGCGTCCTCTCTACTCCTCTCGTACCGACGAAGTAGCTCCGTAAGACGTAAATAGATGGCGCTGTAATAAATTATTAGACGGAACTGCCGAGTCTTCCCCACAATGCCTAGAGATGGCACTGGGTATAACAATATTTAACTCTTCTTCTTCTTAATATTGACTTCTGTTTACGCGAATGTTATTCATTGAAATTAAACTACTATGTAAGGATTTTATCGCAAAACTGTTACACTACTACTATTGAATTTCACTAATTTATAAGCTAATAAAATTATAAAAACTATTTATATTTAGGTTTACACTCTCCCCGACGTTTTGGTTGCTTTTAAGCAGCCATGGTCACGAAACACCTGGACGCCGAGCTTCAACATGCCAAGCAAGTACTGCAAGACAACAAGCTCCAACAGCCGCGCCGCTGTCACAGATCCCGAAAAAAGCCAGCCACAGTCGAGCGCCAGCCTGCTATACTGCCTTATGTAAGGGGTATCACTGACAAGATTGGCTACATCTTGAAACGAGCTTCAATCAACACATACTCTCGATGTCTCTGGTGTTGCATGCGTCCATTGGCTATGGTGACCACTTACCATCAGGTAGGCCGTAAGCTTATTTGCCACTTTAGTTAGATAAAAAGAAAATGGTACCAAAAAGTTATAGAAATAAATTTAACGTCCACGTAACGTTTATATAGTCTTATGCCCGTATCGTCGAAGGGGTAGGCACAATTGTATCTTAGTCACCAGCTATGGCATTATAGGTGATATGTAAGGGGTGATTCTCTTGCTGGATACATTATTGTGAAAATATCGAGATGTTTTTTTTTATGTAGAATATTGTAATAGCAACTCCATTCTAAACGGTGTCATTGTTAGGAACGGGCTTCAACTCAATATGGATAGGATTAGGCAATAGTCCACTACGCTCATCCAGAAAACATTATGTATAACGGTTGGCTTCCTCACGATATTTTCCTTCACTCTTAAAGCAATCGATATTTAACGATTTAATACGTACTACATAACTTTAATGAAACATGAATATTGCAAATATAATAATCATTCACTTTCCTCTTTATAACAATACGGAAGTAAAAACCTCAAAATAATATACCTACCAAGTCGTCTCCATAGTTTTTTGTGTGCAAACTAAGTACAGTCAACTCCAAAATTATATTTCGGTACAAACCCTTTTAAGGACGGCGCGGCGTATCGTCGCGCGTTTGTACAGTCAGACGCATGTGCATTACTTATTTTTTTAATACATATATCAATTTGTGAGGACATATCAATTTGTAGATACAAAGCTTTTTAGGCTGCATGAATGGCATTGATCGGCAACTGCCGTGTTGAGATAATCAAATCTTAATCGGGAGAATTAAATGTGTGAACCACGATTGTTCCGTGTCTAGGTGTGCGTTGTATCCATTTATAGCCCGATGGCAATGTTTGACTTGTGCGGGAATCGAACCCGCGACCATATCCATGGTGTGCTGGTTAGTGTAACCGACTGCCACGCCTGAGGTCGCGGGTTCGATTCCGGTACTAATCAAACATTTGTGTGCATAAACATGGGTGTTTGTCTTGGTCTGGGTGTTTCTATGTATATGTATGTATTTACAAAAAAAGTATATATGTATGTTTATCCTTTGTCTAGTACCCATAGTACAAGCTCTGCTTAGTTTAGGCTAGACGGTGTTGTGTGTATGTGATAGAATATTATTATTATTATTTATTGCATGTTTGTAGATTCACCCGGAATACAGAACTTTAATCCCACTGCAGGAGAAGTATTTAATAATAAAAAAAAATTCAAGAAGATATACCTATGTTGCAGCGGAATATTCTCCAAGCTTTCTAGCTTCAAGCTTAGATACCTAAACCCGATAGCGATGTTTCTATAGCTCAAACGGCAGCCGCCAAGGGATGCTTACCCATATAAAATATCGCTGCTAAATAACCTTATGATGTGTAAGGCTTCCAGACTCTGTGAGGAGACGCTATGCTGTGTGTACTCAAGAGACTAACATTGAGAATTAGACTAAGCCGTATCAGAATTACGGTCAAGATATCAAGCTTTTTTGGGTTTAGTTTGATTGTTTCAAGCCCAGGTGAAATTACCCAACGGGGCTTCAACGCGTGTGGGTTATTCTTTTTTATTTGTATCTACTACAAGGAGCAGCGATAGCATAGTGGGAAACCGTTGGACTGCCATGCAGAGGTCTCGAGTTCGAACCTATGGCGCGCATCTCTGACTTTTCGAAGTTATATGCGTAGTAAATAGTTAATTATCGCTTGCGATTCACGATGCGCTTCACGATGTTTTCTTTCACCGTTAAACGGTGAAAGAAAACATCGTGAGGAAACCTGCATGTCTGAGAGTTCTTCATCATGTTCTCAAAGATATGTGAAGTCTCCCAACCCGCACTAGGCCAACGTGGTGGACTATGGCCTAACCCTTCTCACACTGAGAAGAGGCCCGTGCCCAGCAGTGAAACAGTTTAATACAGGGCTGATATTATTATTATTATTACTACAAGACACGGGGTGTCCCTTCTCACTTTCTTTTATTTGTACTACACAAATAAAAAAATTGTATCTTATGATCAATTTTATAAACAAAACTCACACATTCTTGAACAAAAACCCACTACTATAAACAAATCTATCAAATATATTACAAAAAAAAATTACATTCAATCATTTTCGTCGCCGACATTACATACCGTACCGTACTTTTTCTTTCCGTCGCAAAAATAAATATTTTAATCTGAGGGAGTAACTTCGGATCCACTCCCAATTATAAGCTGGGAGGGAAGCCCTCGGCCCTCACAAGCCGAGGGAAGGCGGGGTCTAAGCCTGTAGAAAAATCAAAGGGCTATTTTAAAGATGGGGTCTTTCGAATGGGTTTATGACATGGATTTGCTGCTTCAAGACTGATGGTATGTTTGGCATATGTCTGCCGATTGAACTGACAGTTCTTTAAGTCTTGCTTATGTTAGCTTCGACTGCTGAACGTGAGGTTTTGGGTTCAATATCCGGTCTAGGCTCTATTAAAAAAAGACAGCAATAGGAATAATTCCTGTGTCACGGGGAACTTTACAAATATTCGAACAACGGTCACAAAGTACATCCAGACTCGGCACAACTATTTTTTGATCACATAAATTTTTGTACCGTTTGGGAATCGAACCCACGACACTCGGCGCAGCGGCAGTGACAAGCCGACCACTTAAACCACTACGCCATTGGTGAAGACTACGGTATTATAACAAATTCATAGTAGCACCACTGTTGTTTTCTTGGTGAGGCAGGCAGAGAACAGGAGTTTTCATTACAAACGAGATGGGTGTAAAAACCCAGGATTCAACCTCTTCGTCTTCATGTGACCTTTTTTTTCGTAAGCTTTTTGTAATGTCCGTCTGCTGGGCAAAAGCCTCTTCCTTGGAGTTCCAAATCACTCTGTTGGTGGATATCCCCTAACCTTATGACCCCTACATCTCGAGGGATCTTTTGACCCATAGAGCCCGTATTCAAACTCGACTGAGGGATGACCCCAAGATGTCTATACACCAAGTTACACGTCAATCGGTCTAATGGTTCCGGAGCTACGCCTGTAACTAACAAACTGTCACTAACAGACAGACACACAGACCCACATACTGTTTTCATTAACCTCTTCGAAGAAGGCTCAGACTGTTATTAGTAGTGGAAATTTCGGTAGTGGAGTTTCAAAAGCGTACAACTTAGAGCATTGGTTTTAAATTGTAAGTTGGTATTATAATTTTTTTAGGAAAGACATGTCCCGTTTTAGGAGTAATTCCTGCGTCGCAGGGGACTTTTAGAAACATTAAAATATCGGAACAAAGAACAGCCATTCAAACGTGGAACTACTATTTCGGTATCAGATACTTTTTTGTCCCGTGTATAGATTGAATCCACAACACTCTTGATGACTGAATAAGCCAGCTAGCCGGGAGATACACCCCACTTATAGGCAACAAGCTTAAGAGTAAAAACATTGTTACTGCGTAACGCTCGGTGAATAAAAGAACCGGCGGCTCACATACAAATCTCTCTAATTTCTAACATAGATACATAGATTCATGCCTGTTTCCCGGAGGGGTAGGCAGAGACTCCGGATTTCCATTTGCTAAGATCCTGACACACTTCTCTGGCTTCATTCTCTTTCATAACATTCCTCATATACGCCGGTTTAAGGTGCTTGTTGCGTGTTTCTTACATATTATCATATTTAATTCCTTTTCCTATGGTCAGCAACACGCGAGTGCATGTGCAATACATGAGCTTAATTATATATTGTCAAAGCCAAAGTAAAAACACATACTCATTTACAAATGTATGTAAATTTGTTGATAAATCTTACGATTTATCAATAATCTATCTCTCATGCTACGCATTCGTAGATAGAGATGTATTACATTCACTATAGTTTAAGGTCCACGTGCTGGGGAGCTAGCTTATTGCTTTCTACTAGCCACCAGATCAGTGACGTAGCGTGGGTGTCAGCCACCCAGGACAGAAGAAAATTTTGCCGCCCTTTTATTTAGGTATTATATTTAACAGACTATAATATACAGTAATTCTAAAGAGCTTTTTAGCAAGAACACTCATCATCTGCATAACGTTCTCGAAGATATGTGACGTCTGCCAACCCGCACTGGGCCAGCGTGGTGGACTATGGCCTAACCTTTCTCACACTGAGAAGAGGCCCGTGCCCAGCAGTGGGACAGTTTAATACACGGCTGATATTATTATTATTATTATACTCGTAGTTATGATCGTTGTGTATTGTACAATTTAAATATTTATAAGATATTATTATTATTTATTGTGAAATTTTGCTGCTCCCTAAAAGTGCCGCTCGGGGCGGGCCGCCCCTGCCGCCCCCACTACGCTACGCCACTGCACTAGATCCAGACTCCGTGTTTACTACTGAGAATTTCTTTAGGTACAGAAAAATCTAATACCACTTTGTCCGATCTGATATCGAGACACCCAGACTAAGTTATAAGTCGTTTTCACTACATCTAATAACCGAAACACCAAGTTCAAGGGTTCAATAATTAGTAACTATTAAAACAAACATTCAACACAAATAAAAAGCATAAACGAGAAACCATTACACATTAACTCATAATACACTGCATTATCAAAGCCCGCCAGCAAAAAATTGTGTATGTATCTCCGAAATTCACTTACCAAAACTTGGAACAAAAACGTCGTAGAACAATGTGCCTCCCTATATGGTGAAAAATGCTCTTATGTCCCCCCAACGCCCCCTCGCGTCCCTTTCGGGAGCTAATTTTTGCGAAGCCCCGATTTTCTTTTACCTGCGCATTGGGAGGTCGCGTTTGAAGATTATAACGCTAAGGATTTTTCGCTTGAACGGTTTTTTATACGCATATTGGGATATTAAACAGTTTTTTGTTGTTATAATTAATTTTTATATTACCGTTGGGCGCGCCGGCGACGAGACACCATTGTTTTTCAATTATATCTGGCATTCTAGAAATTTATACATTACATTCACTTTATAGCTTACATAAGCAGCCTAGTAGGAGACAGATCTAAAAACCAATCCAAAGGCGCGCATCATCAATAAGCCAGACTTTTTGAATTTATATGTGTATTAAATAATTGATTCTTCTTCTCCCTAGCATTTTTTATTCCCAAGTCACTTGGAGTCGGCTTTTCTAGTCTAACCGGATTTGACTGGATATCAGTTTTTACACGGAGCGGCCGCAACCCGAACGCTAATGATACCCTAAGGCTAGACCAGTGTCAGGATATTATAGGGCACTGACTTCCCAGTAACGACTGCCATAGATGTTCATGGCAGTCGGGACCGACGGCTTACCGTGCCCTCCGAGGCACGGAGCAGGCGATAATTGTCGATCAATACGCACATAAATTCGGAAAGTCATATAACTTCCGAAAGCCAGGAGCGCGCGACGATGTTTCAAACCCGAGACCCTCTGCATTGCAGTCTGTTGGTCTCCGCACTCAGCTATCGCTTATTAAATAGTTGATTATCGAAATAAATTATAAAAAAAATATTCTCGTTGGTGTGTGAATTCTGTTAATACTCACTGGGCCAGCGTGATGGTCTGTCTAAAGGCTAACTCTTCTAAAACTGAGAAACGGTGCCATCCAGCAAAGGGACAGTTTAAAAACAGGGTCAGCGGCCATGGTTTTAAGGAAAAAAAAATATCCCACAGAAATCGTGCCTTTATAAAAGCTTTTGTCATTCTTTGGTAGACAAACTATATTTGTTCCAAATATCACGATGGTACTACGTGATAGATGAGGTAACGAACAAAATGTTTTATTGTATATTATATAATATCAGTAGATACATATAAGGATTAGTAAACAAAATCACTTCCATTGTTTAGCCTTTTACATTTTTAAGTAATCTTCATAATATCAAATTTATCAACAATCAAACTATTCCTAATCCGGAAGATGCCTTTAAAGCTCCTAAAAAAGTAACTTCCAGCCAAGCACACACTTTGCTTCGCTTAAGACACGGTAGACAATTTCACATCGGTAGTGAGTGGACCACGATCTACCGATGCCATAATGTATTGACTATTCTTTGATGGTGTTATTTTGTTGCAGATTAAACTATTATCCACCAAAAGACACTTCTTGTAACAAAAACAAAAATCATTTTAGCCTTAGACAAACATGCTTGGCAACTTTTACTTGAATAATACGGGTGAAAATCTGAAACACATTGCCACCGATAATACTGACTTCTTCTATATACAATACGCTCTTTTAAAAGTATCCCTTGTGTGTTTCTCAAAGTATATCTTAGAGCTGTTAAAAGGAAGAATCTGATAAGAATCTGATGAATCTGAAAAGGAAAATAACTCCTAAAGCAGTTAGCTATAGGAGTTACTTTCCTTTTAATGCTAATGGCATTACTATGCTACTATCATAAGATAGTCATAGGGAGCTCCGTACCCATTATTATAGGATTTCACCAACTACTTATCTTCACGCGGACAGGCGCCATTTCAATGGCGAGTATAACAAAAAAATAGGCCAGTATCGCCGGCATAAATACTTTAGAAACGGCTGAAAAGTATCCGAGGAACGGTCTATCTATGTGTCAAATTTCATTTATATCGGTTTAACGGTTTACGCGTGATAGAGTTACAACAAACACATTAAACTTATAAAATCATCTATATTAACATTTACATTAACTCGTATAATTTTAGTAGAATGGTCAGCTGCTTCTTTGTACAATAATAATAATAATAGTCTTTTTAATAAACTATGGCTGACCAAAAACACCCATGGAAAAACAACAAACAACACAAAATATTCTTATACAGAGTGTCCGGTAATTAACGGATAACCTTAAAATGTCGTATAGTAGAATTGAAGGCGATTCAGAAAAAAAAATGTATATATATTAAAAAGTGCAAGCTATATTAGCAAAGCATACTTTTGACTGTCTATCTATTAGCATAATTAGTGTTTAATAATAAAACAACAAAAAACCGATGGATTTCATTCATTTATGTTCGTAGTATACAAGAAAGTCATTATTGCTAATTAAAAAAAAACACATATCTCAGGTAGTAGTTAGGATAGATTTTTTTTCATATTTTTTTCTGAACGGCCGTCATTTCCACTATAAGACATTTCCAGGTTATCCATTAATTACCGGACACACCGTATAAAAAGTTTCTCAAGAAAATCTTCTATTAAACAACGGTAGTTCAATGCATAACGCATTAGACTTTAGATTGAAGGTGATCTCACTTATTGAACTACAGACGTGAAGTCTGTACCCACTTCTAACACAAGCATTTTGCTTAGTTGAACGGATTTACAAGAATACTAGTAATTTATAAGCCATATTACTAGACTAATGGTAGACCGTATGACTGCCATGCAGAGGTCTCGAGTTCGATTCTAAGGATGACCTTTGACTCTCGAAAGTTATGTGCACCCGCGTTAACGGTAAAGGAAAACATCGTGAGGAAACCTGCATGTCTGAGAGTATTCCATATTCTATATTCTATATATTCTACCACATACACACAACACCATCTAGCCCAAACTAAGCAGAGCTTGTACTATGGGTACTAGACAGTGGATAAACATACATATATAATTTTTTTTTGTAAATACATACATATTATACATAGAAACACCCACACCAAGACAAACATCCATGTTCATGCACACAAATTTTTGACTTGTGCGGGAATCGAACCCGCGACCTCAGGCGTAGCAGTCTGTGACACTAACCCCTACGCCATGTTCTTGAAGATATGTGAAGTGTACCAACCCACACTAGGCCAGCTTGGTGGACATAGTGGACTATTGCCTTACCCTGCTCACAATGAGAAGAGACCCGTGCCAAGCAGTGGAATAGTTTATATCCAGGGCTGGTACTATTATATTATAAAATATATATTACCAGTATTTTTATATGTGACTTCTTCCTATACATAATGGATCCCTGGTTATGGAACTATGATACACTCGAATTTTTGACAGGTATCTTAAGCTCAGCAGTGACCAAAATCCTCCAATGGCAAAAATTATTATCCACAAGATGTTTTACTTATGGACTCAGAAACATATTACACATAACATATCCGAGATATCCGAGAATAAAAGTGGATATAACCGCAATCGTAAAGCCGTAGGTAGATACGCGTATATTTTTATGATAAGGCAGATTTATAGGAATGAGTCTTCGTTGCCGGAGGCCTGCGGTGTCTACCCCCGCCCTACGGCGGCTATATTGTATGGAGGTGGACTCTGTTTAAATAATTATACCATGACATTGAACAGAAAAAATGTTTATACGATCGTGATTAGAAAATGATAGACATTCGCATTAGATAAGTACTTACTAAAAAGGACCTTGTTTAGTCATATCAAAAATGTATCCAAAATAAAAATATAGGTACGATAAAAATAAATATTTTATTGGCATTGAAGAATGAAACATAATATGGAAAATGACTGGTTGTCTTTTCCCTTGGGTACACACGGCTACACATCAAGTTAGACACCCTATATACTTTTAACTACGCTACATATAAAATAGAGAATTGTCGGAAAGGGACAGTGCATAGCGGTGTCGATGCAATGGTAAGGACAGAGCGTAACAAAAATATAACGCACTCTCTCGCACGATTCGCAGCGTTCAACTTCTAATAGTTCAAAGTCCAAACAGACTAGGTTGATGTGTCGCTGTGTGTACATTCATTAATATTATAAAAATTATCATCAAAACATATTATACAAGTATATGTATTACATAATAGCAGGTATTACCTTGCCTTGCACATAAACTGTCCCACTGCTGGGCACAGGCCTATTCTCAGTTTCAGAAGAATAAGGCCATAGTCATGCACGCCCAGTGCGGGTTGACTGACTGCACAATATATATTCGAGAACTTTGTGGAGAAATCTCGTTGAAGCGAGCGATAATTAATAAAAAGTCGGATGTGCGTGCCTCAGGATTGAACTCCGGACTTTTGCATGGCAGTTCAACTGTGTTCCAATAGGCTACAGAACTATGAAACAAAAAATGTTTTTTTTGTAATTATGGATTGTTAATTATAATTATTAGTGTGTGGAGACACAAATAATTATAATTAAAGTTAAAAATTAAAACGTAACATCTGTCTTTGACAGCAGCGATAGCACAGTGGGGGGATCAACAGACTGCAATGCAGAGGGTCTCGGATTCGAACCCACGTCACGCAACTATGACTTTCGGAAGTTATATGACCTTTCAAAATTATGTGCGTATTGATTGACAATTATCGCCTACTCCGTGCCTCAGAGCCGTTTAGCCGTCGGTCCCGGCTGCCATGAACATCTATGCCAGTCGTTATTGGGAAGTCAGTGCCCTATAATATCCTGACACTGGTCTAGCCTTAGGGTATCGTTAGCCATCGGGTTGTGGAGGTCAGGTGGCAGCCGCTCTGTGTAAACACTGATATCCAATAAAATCCGGTAAGACCAGAAAAGCCGACCCCAAGTGACTTGGGAATAATAAAGGCTAGGGAGAAGAATATCGCCTTTGACTGCACGGATGGGGTAGTAGCTTATATGGTCGCCTATCTGCTGCTGCCGCGCCGAGTGTTGTGGGTTCGATCCCCACAAGGCACAAACATTTATATGATACAGTTGTTTCAAGTCTGGCTGCTCTTTATGTCCGTAGTTTGAATGGTTGTAAAGTCCCCCACGACACAGGAATTGTACCTAGCGAAGGAACTATATTTTTAAAAGAAATACCAAAGTATTAGCTCTTTAAATAAACTGTCCCTCTGCTGGGCACGGACCTCTTCTCAGTGTAAGAAGGGTTACGCCATAGTCCACCACGCTGGCCCAGTGCGGGTTGGCAGACTTCACATATCTTTTAAAACATTATGGAGAACTCTCAGACGTGAAGGTTTCCTCACAATATTTTGCCTTCACCATTAAAGCGAGCGATAATTAACTATTTTAATACACACCTTCAGAGATGTGCGCCTTGAGTCCAACTCGAGACCTCTGAGTGGCAGTCCAACGGCTACCACCACCTGTCTTTTCTCTTTTTTGCCTTTTCTTACAAGATAAAAATTAAAACGTTGCATCTATTTCGTCACAACATCAACCAAATGCCTTACCATCCGAAAGTCGTCTCCACCCAAACTTACCCCATCCCATCCCTTTGTCTTGCCACTCTCAGTATTTTTTCCCCATTAGGTACATTTTCATTTTATTTCATATTTCTCCTTGAGGGGTGGATATAGGGTGGTGGGGATAATAAAATTTTTCCCTTCGCCTTTATTTATGACGACTAAGGGTAGAATATGTTTTCCAACCGTTACGGTAATGAGCCAAATTATAGGGATGTTTTTTCAAATTTGGAAGGGATGAGATTTCTTTTTTTTCTGTACGAGTGTGTGAATGAGATAAAGTATCTTGTTACGTATTCGTGTGAATTAGGTGTTTATTCTTTTTTTTTGTTTTTTTGTTGACTTGTGTGTGTGTTAGGCGCGTTTTTTTTTTGTTTGCCTCTTTGGCTTGGCGGTCTATGTGTTTAGTTTTGAGATTTTAAGGTTCTAGAATCTTTGTATTGATTACACTGGGGAACAGCCATGTTGCGGTATGGTAAGATGAAGTCAATTTTGTGTAAGTTCAGTATGCTGAATACGAGAAAAATATCAGATTTGTTAAATTGACTCTAGTTTATGAGATAAGATTTTATAACTATATGACTGAATGAAGGTCGATATAAAAATACAATTACATATTAAATACATTTTAGAAGCGACTATATAATAACGACAAGAAAACGTAATATAGGCTATTAACAAAAAAATCATAAAATAAATATTTGTAGAAACGTAATCTGAAAGCTTTTCTATTGTGTTTATGTTTAGGACAATACATTATTAAACTGAGCGTCTCCGTGCTTCGGAGGGCACGTAAAAAGTCGGTCCCGGTTGTTGTCAAATTAACAGCAGTCGTTAAGCCATGTCAGAGGCCTACGGGGGGCTTGAACAACTCTCAACAACAGGTTGGCCACTAACCACACGAAAAGAAAGGAAGATTATTAAACTCAAGCAATAGTCTGCCATCATAAATTATGGCATCGGCCTTGGTATCTTTCTTTTATTGTTCTAATGTCCTGATGGAACCGTTCTTTTTGTTGAAGAGTCAAGAGCCAGAGTCAATCCATACAAAGTAAATACATTTCGGGTATGACTGATGAAGGTGTTTCTTTTATTCTTTTCTTTTCGTGTGGTTAGTAGCCAACCTGTTGTCAAGAGTTGTTCAAGCCGCCCGTAGGCCTCTGACATGGCTTAACGCTGCTTTCAATTTGGAAACAACCGGGACCGACTTCTTACGTGCCCTCCGAAGCACGGAGATGCTCAGATGAAGTACCACTAAGCGGTCACCCATCTATAGACTGACCGCACCCAACGTTGCTTAACCTCGCTAATCGTTTACCGATCAGTGAGTTATTAAAACCAGTAACAAATTGATTAAAGCCGAAGAATAAAATTTTTTTGTTCCCCAGTGTTATGTATAACCTGTTATGTAAACCATATTATCTTGGTTTCTTTTAACAGAAAAGTTTTTTATTTAGTGAAAATCATGTTTTGCTATAGTCTATTCAGTTATTTTTCTGTTTGTGTACAGTAAAATTATTTGTGTTCCTTGCCTATTAGAGGTTCGATCAAACAAATCAGCTAATGTTTAAGACCGATCGTAATGTTCCAGGTTTGAGTTTTGGGTCAGGCGAAGTATTAACAGGGTTGTCAGTAAAGAAATTCGCACCCGTAGACCTAAGCCTGATAACACACCCGGTAAATAGCAATAATTAGACCAGCTAACGTGGCATTTAAAAATATCTACTAAAATGTAGGTGTAATATACTTCTGCCTACCCCCTTAAGGATTAAAGAGGCATGCATCTATATATAATTTAAGAATATAATCATCAAATCGTAAGAATCTCAACTTTCCCAGAACATATTATTTAATCGTTGGCTTGTTTGGTCACAGAACATTAAGAGATAGAACGACCACTTAATAAATACATAGTTTTAAATTTATATTCCTGAAGGAATATTCAGAGACATATTCCAGTCAGATTTTATTAGCTAGTTTTTAGGTACAGTTAAAACCACCACGACACTTGTGACGTTATAGTTTGTCGTGTAGTGTACGTGTAGTTTTAGTAATGTATAGCCTATTTATCGAGGAAGGCTATAAGCTATATAACATCACGCTACGGATAGGGGCGGAGCATAAATGAAAAGTATTACAAAAACAGGAAAATTTTCTTAGATGGAGCAGATTAAATCACGCAGTTCAGCTAGTACTAAATAACAAGTGAGAAACGACAATGAATTGCCGTAAATCTTAGAGTTCGAAAAATTGTATCACGTGATGATGATCATGATATCATTTTATCAGTCATTTCGGAATATATCGACTATGCTGTGTCGAATGGCGTTGACCGCGACACTCTAGCTTTTACGGTTCTTGAGTTGAAGGTTGTATAACAGACAGACGGACAAAGCTGTTGTATAAGTTTTTTCGAACTCTAAAAAGGCAAAATATTTTTTCTATTTTGACCCTTACGTTTATTATTCCTATCACTACCGATATAGGTACTTCTCAACAGCCAGGAATCGAATCCGTACCCTCATGTTAGTTGGCTTCCCTACCATTACGCCATCTTCTAACAACACTAAAACCTTCATCGTTTGTCGCCTTGTCACTGCCATGGCACCAAATGACTTCAATTCGAATACCACATGGCTCAATTATTTGTGTAATCTACAAATAATTGTTTACAATCTATGTGTTGTTTGTGTTAATTGTATGTTTGTAAAGTCCCCTCTGTAATCTAGAAATATTTAAAAGAAATTCATATGTAAACGCTATCAAGATTTATAACAAATTACCAAATGATCTACCCTTGACAATGTTTAAGACCAAATTGACTAAATGGCTTCTAGACAATTGTTTTTATAAGATCAATGATTATATGACATTTAAATATACAATATAATTATATAATAATAAATATTTAATGTATACTGTAAAATTTTTTTTCTTAGTAATTCTAATTTCATAATTTGTGTTTATATAATAAAAGAACATTGATAATACCATAACTATCCTAGAATAGACTGTAAACTATAAAATTATATTTCAACACCATTGTCATGGTAGAATTTACAGAACCATTATTGTAATTATTAACATCTGTTGTATGTATTGCATTCTGGCAAATAAACAAATCTGAATCTGAATCTGATGATCCCCTGCAACACGGCCTGAAACAAAAGCATGAGTATTTATATAAAAAAATAATATGTCTTAAGTTTACGCAAACGTTACACATTGAAATTAATTAGTTAAAGAAATGAATATTTTAAAAATAGTTAAAGATTTTTAATAGAATTGTCACTCTCGGTATAAGTATACGGCGTTCTGTGTCTCAATGATCTGTGACTATCAGTCCTTGTTTTAATAAGTTTATTTCTTCTTCACTAACACATTACAAAAGATCTAGTTAGTTCGCGGAAGAGGCGCTCGAAAGTATACATATACGAAGTTCTATATCACAATAATCTGTGATTACATAACAGTTCTTATTTTAATAATTAAATATATGTATATTTTCTTCTTCAACACATTACAAAAACACCCAGTTAGTTGGCCAATTTGTCACTCGCGTACACGGCGTTCTGTGTCTCTCTAATCTTTGGCTAAGAGTTCTCAGTGACGTTGCCAGGCCATGTTGCCAAATTTATGTTTTTTGCCAACTACTGGCATTATCTCGGTTTAATGTTAGGCACTGGGTGTTTTCGCCTTTTTATTGCGTTTGGCATGAAATGATGTCGCACTAGACTTGGCAATTAGTTTTAAGATAGTGACGCTTTTCATTGTTTGTTGCTTCACGACTTTATTCCTGAAGGGGTAGGCAGAGGTGTATGAAACTCACATTTCTTCAGTATAGTTATAGGTGCCACGTATTTAGAGTCGAACGTTATGCCTTTGTGTCGAAACAAAAAAATTTCTTGGCAGAAAAATCTAGGAACATTCTGCCTGCTCTGGGAGTTGAAGTTAAGACTTCTGTCTTGCACAACAGGATAGACCTAGCTATCGTTTTAGGTTTAACATGTAAGATCGAGTCTGTACCAGACAATTTTATATGCCATCCTGCTATTGGGAATTTCTCTTAGTGTCGCTATAGAAAAAATATCTTGACTGAAAAATTTTAACAACAATTTGCCTGCCCTGGGATATGAACCTAAGACTTCTTCTTTGCACTTCGTAATAGACCTAGGTATGGTTTTAGATCCTACGTATAAGAGCGAGGCTCTACTGGACACGGTTCTATATGCCATGCTTCTACTGAGATATTTTAACACTAATACCCAATAACACTGTTTTATCCGGCAATCAAACCTAATACCTCATGCACAGCACTCGCTCGCACTATGACTGCATTACTTAAGCAAAATATATCTGACAAAAAAACACCTGAAATATTCTCTACCATACTATAAATGCAAACACAACTCAGCCTACTTATTATATTTGCAAGTCTAAACTACTAAACTTATTTTAATAAAATTTCTCACATATATCTAGATAGCTTGAAGACTACTCTATCGAACCCAAAGAGAGTCAGGAACCAAGTTTGTAACATAACATATTTACTTTTAATAAAACATTATTTAATTAACATAAACTTTTCTAACAAAAATCCCTTTAAAATCTGAACCAACAATAATAAAAAATCTTGCGGTTATCCAACACAAACGCAGGCACACACACAACTAAACTCGACATGTACGTATACGAAGACTGCATCTGTGTGCGTACTAGCCGTAGCCTCCATTGGGCACGAAGCTATTTCTTTATTGATCCATATTTCTTCTTCTTTAGACTGGCCCGCGAGGGGGCGAAAAGGGGGGATGGGGCCTCCCCGTCCCCCCGGAGGTGTTTTTCTACAGTTTTAATGAACGAAGGACTCTAAAATGGCGCGCAAGGAGTTTTTGGGGAGGGGGTTACGTTATTAATGCTTTTTAAGCTGAGTAATTTCCACCCCTAATGTTTGTGGGCTTATTTTTTTGTTGTAATATATTTTTTGTTTTGAGGAATTAGTTAATTGGTGAACTTGGTGTGTGTCTTGTGCTTTGGCGTGTTGCTGCTGCGTGATATGTTCGATGATCTGGTCGGGGAATTTGGTAATTGTGGAATCTATTTTCGTTTCAACATGTTCCCTGTCCGATAAATTACATATGATACATAACAATATATTTTCCATTGTGTCTATCACGGGACAGCGAATGGGTTAATGTTGTTTTCCTATGTAATAAGTGTGAGCACTAGTGAAAGCAACAGTAGCGTTAATAATGTGCGTTCGTATGTAAGCACTAGACGAGATAAAAAAAAAATTTACGGCAGTAAAGACGGGAACACATATCCTAGTACTTAATATTATAAATATGAATGTTTGGATGTTTGTTACTCAAACACGCGTAAGTTGTTGAACAGAGTCGGATGGATCTTAGCACATAGATAGACTATCACCTGCATGTAAATAAATTAAGATAAAATGCATCCTATATGTCAATATAGGATACTTTATTCCGGTATGTATTCCAGTTGGATTCATGCGGTCAAAGCCACGGTATTTAACTGTAAAGAGTATATTCCCGAAGGGTCGACAGATCTGTATTACACACATTTTGCCAATAACAATAATATCATCCACCAATTTTACAAACTGAAAATTTCTTGTTAATGAAATCGTATGGATACTTGTCTGCACATACACTTAATTTAGTTGGGTAAATGATATGCTTTAATTCTTGATAATGTTTATTGCAATACAAAAACTTGCTTACAAAAATATCGCGGCGAAATATGAACTAAAGTAAATTTATTGAAATTAAACTACTATATACGGATTTTATCGCGTTGTTTATTTATCACTGTATTACAAAATTTTGAAAATATTACTCTACTACTACTATTGATTTTATTTGACTAATTTATAAGCTAATAAAATTATTTAAACTAAAACTCAATAGTAGTAGTAGAGTAATATTTTCAAAATTTTGTAATACAGTGATAAATAAACAACGCGATAAAATCCGTATATAGTAGTTTAATTTCAATGAATAACATTCGCGTAAACAGAAGACAATATTATAAAGTAAATTTATTAAGTATAATGCACGTATATTTGGAAAATGCTTATGATACACAATTGAATTGTGCGATGTAGTCGTACAGAAGTAAAAGATTTATCACACCTGAGCATCGAATCCGACACTTCACTACTAGCAGAAAGCATAATTATACGCATTTAGACTACATTAAATGAGACATCACAGCTCATGCTCAGTTTAGCTTAGCTCTGCTCAATAAAGCACAGCACATCTTAATATGGATTAATCGACTTAAGACTGACATTCTTTCTGGCAACGGAACAGCTTCAAACCCTTCATGAGGGATTATTTATTGCTAAGGGTTGAGATTAAATCTGAATACTTACTTAACTGTTTAGATCCCTAAGAAAACTATCAAATATTTTATGCTAGATTTTGCCCTCGGTTATGCTCGCGATAACGTAGATTAAAAAATACACTATCAAAAACTAAGTCAAAAATCTTTATTTCCATAAAAATTAATAAACAATTTTTGCACACGTCAATTAACTGATATATTAATTATAACATAAATGCAAGGAAATAAAAATTATACATTATAATAGCTTGTTCGAGGAATAGAGTTTTTAAGAGAAGAAGCAGGCAAGACACTTATGGCCACTCTTATCCTTCGAAAACATAACCTATACAGAGGAAAATATTTCCATCAAATATTATATCCAACCCCTAACTGTAAGAAAAACAACCCCATTAAATACACCATAATTATTTTTACAGGTCTAAGATAAAAGGGGGGGTGAATCCCACCCCATGATGACGTCACCTTCCGCCAGTGTGTCAGCATATTCCTCACCAATATACATAGACCCCTCTCAACACGCGTCGTTTTAAAATTCTCGAGTATTTTAAACTTATGTTTAGAAGACGAAGGAGCAAGTTATGCTGGTTTTTAGAGAGGTAGCTGTTTTGTTTGGCTCTACGTAAATGATGCAAAAAGGTCTTAAGAAAATTATAATGGTTGGCAAGGGTGAGTTGTATTATAAGATGGATGGTAAGACAGTACTATTATTTATTATTATAGATGGTTTATCGGGCTGTGAATCGGTTTGTTTATCCATTGGTTGTAAAGTTTTAGCTGTAGATAAAAATGTTTTGTGGTTTGATACGTTCAAGGCTTTTGTAGATAGATTAGCTGGGTGAATTCTAACTAATATTATAAATTAAACTGTGGTTTTGTTTGCTGGTTTGTTATGCCTTAACTACTCGATCGATCGTCACGAATTTTTTATAGACGTTGTTAGGGTTACAGAAAAGGACATATAGGGACATATACCTTCCAGAGAAAATAGTGTAGTTTAAGGTTTTCCCGATTTTCTGTTGCTTTTCAGCAGTCACGGTCACGGAAAGTTTCGATAAAATTCGTAGAAAGTTGTTTAATATTATACAATCTTTGAATATCTTTTTCTTGGAGTCTAATTTTCTTAGTAAACTCCGAACGTTATATTGTATAGAACCTATGTGTATGCTGGCTAAGCAGTCGTAAACTACTCATAGCAATTTTACTAATGTTAAAATTGTATGTACTCGTTTCTGACGATGTTTGGTTGTTTGTTACTCAATCACGCATAAACTATTTAACGGAGTTGGATGAAACTTGTTGCACAAATAAATCATAACCTGGATTATTTATCCCGGTATTTGTTATTCCGTGTCGTTGAAATACAGTTAAGAAAATGTTCCGTTTTTAAATAGATAATCCTCGACTTTACTATTTTTAAATCTCGAGCTACTGTGAAGAAATGTACAGGACCTACCGAATAAATAATCGTGGAACATTCCAATTTTAAATATAAGCACCTGTAAAACAATTTACTAACTATATAATAGTTGAAGATTCTATTTTTAAAATAAATCATCTGTCAAATGATGTACCACATATATGTATAATTGTTGAAGATTCCATTTTTAAATCTCAAGCTTCCGTAAAATATTGCACCAACAATATAATATTATGGTAGAAGGTTCCATTTTTAAATATAAAGCTTCTGTAAAATAATGTACCACAAATATAATGTTGGACGATTTTTCCCAAGTTCCGCTGTAATTTTGCGCATTATCTGGCTGTTCGGAACAAAGAAGTCGTATATATACGTGCACAATACATACAGTTGATTCAATACGCGGCGCTTTCACAATGGGGGTGAACTGAAGAAATATGTAAAACGCCGGTACGGAACCCGCGGCGACGGACGCGGGGACGGAATTGGGAGCATTTATAAATGTGGTATTATATTTTTAATTTTATACTTTATTTGTTTTTGGCTTCGTTCGCGAAATTAGGTACGGTTATGTTATTACAGTACTTTTTTTAAATAATATAAAGCTTTTTTTAAATAATATATATTTTTTTAAATAATATGTTACTCGCTGATAATAAAGCTTTCTAAGCGGCCATCCATAAATTATGTCACACGAATTTCATGATTATTTGATCCCTTCCCCGTCTTTGTCACAGGTGATCACATATGTAAGACTCCCCCCTCCCTAGAGTGACGTCAATATTTTGCAATGTTTCATCTAGAAATTATGAAATGAAAACAGCAGTTCCCAAACTTCATTTTATTATTATCAATTTTAAGACCAATAGATTTTTTCTGTATTATGTTGTTATTTCTTAGATATATTCGATTTTAAAATGTGATGTCACATCTCACTCTTTGTCATACAATGTCACACTTTCCTTCCCCCACCTTAGCGCGTGACGTTATTTATGGATGGCCCCTAATGGTGAAAGAATTTTTAAAATCGGTTGAGTAGTTTTTGAGTTAATCAAATCTTTCCTCTTTATAATATAAGTATAGACTAGCGACTTGCCCCGACTTTCTTTGGGTTAAACATAATATACAGCCTAAGCCTATCGGAAATAATATACTTACCTCTAAAATTATATTGGGATCTGAAATAATGTAATGAGTATCTATCAAATAATGAAATTATTGTTTAACTCAGACGAGAACTTCCAGATTATTAGTATACAGGGTGTCCGGTAATTAATGGATAACCTTGAAATGTCTTATAGTAGAACTGAAGGCCGTTCAGAGAAATGAAAAAAGAAATTTATATTAAAAAGTGCAAGCTATATTAGCATAGCATACTTTTGACTGTCTATCTATTAGCATAATTAGTGTTTGATAATAAAACAACAAAAAACCGATGGATTTCATTCATTTATGGTCGTAGTATACAAGAAAGTTATACACGGTAATTTAAAAAAAAAACACATATCTCAGGTAGTAGTTAGGATAGATGTTTTTCATATTTTTTTCTGAACGACCCTCAGTTCCACTATAAGACATTTCCAGGTTATCTATTAATAACCGGACACCCTGTATACTATATTGATTAACTACCTCTTGCGGTATTTGTGGTAAATCCTAAGGTCTGGTATTCGACTCCTGAATCGGGAAACTCGGGACTTTGATTTCGCTGTCTTAAATACAAAACACCAATTCTCGTAAAAAAATGTTTAAAATAACTTTTAATAGTGTCATCGACTGCAAATGTTTATTAAAATGAAATCCATCAATAATATAATAATAATATTCTATCACATACACATAACACCATCTAGCCCAAACTAAGCAGAGCTTGTACTATGAGTACTAGACAATGGATAAACATACATATATACTTATTTTTGTTAATATATACATATTATACATAGAAACACCCAGACCAAGACAAACATCCATGTTCATGCACACAAATGTTTGACTTGTGCGTGCATCGGACCCGTGACCTCAGGCGTGGCAGTCGGTTACACTAACCACTACGCCATCGAGGCCGCCAATGATATTATATAATACAGAAAAGATCCATGTTCATTTTATTCCAGAAGAATACCATTTGTGTTATTTATGAGAATAGATCGGTACTCTATTTTGAAATTTTTATTACGAATATTGCTTTTCACAGTTATTTTGTTGATATCTTTATTAGTAAGCATGGCTTAAATAAGAAAGCTTAGGCAGAAAAAAAAAGTGTATAAAAAATTTCGTGTCTATAATTATTTATTTCTCATTGTAATATCTAAAAACTTTGTAACCTTTTTGTTTTCTGTAATCTTTTTTCTCATTGTAACCTTCTGTAACTCTAAATATCCTATCCTACTAATATTATAAATGCGAAAGTTTGTGAGTATGAATGTATGTATGTATGTTTGTTACTCTTTCACGCAAAAACTACTGGACCGATTGCGATGAAACTTGGTATGTAGATAGGTGGAGACCTGGATTCACACATAGGCTATTTTTTGGTGAAACCGCGTGAAATACTAGTAATTTTATAAGTTAACAGTCATGTAATGTGGGAAGGAACTGTCTTCTTAGATAGGTACAGGTTCATTACTTAGTTCAAGGGACAGTACTTCTATTTGAAAGTGTTATTGATGGCTGATAAAGATTATTATTTTTATTACTTTCAATATTATTATTATTAATTAAATTAAACTATATTAACATATTGGCACTACGTTATTATATTAAATATGTAACTTATTGTTAATATTGTGAGTAGATGGCCCTTAGGCGTCTGGAACACTACAAGAAATTCATTGCAAACAGAGCCACGGGCTTTACCCGGAAGTTCTGCGGGTACAACAAGGGCCACAAATACGCCTGCTCAGGAGCGTTTACTGGTCATTTTGGCACCAACGACTTCCTGTGGAGATTGAGATTGTCAAACAATTCGATCTTCAGAGCCTGTGGTGAACAGCACGAGTCCATATCACACCTACTGTGTGAATGTGACGCGTTGGTCGGACTAAGGATGGGTCTGATGGGATTGGCATATCCGAATCCTGAAGACTTCAGGCTTCTCCCTCTGAAGTGTACGCTGCGACTGATGCAGTACATTCATAGGGAGATAGCTCAGGGATAGGCCTCGGGGCCGACACAAAAGATCCCACTGGGTCGAAGTGTCGCCGGTCTACACTAACTGGCCCCCGAATAAGATAAGATAAGATAAGAATGTTATTATTATTCGCTGTTATTGTTGTACCATTAATATATCAACAGCCGTTTTTAAACATTTAAACAATGATAAATAAAAACGGTCAATATTATTAGCATCTTTAAAGTTTTGCTGAACGAAAGCGTCACCGCTCATGCTGTCTCGCTTAGACAAATACATCTGTCCTAGTCACGTCACGCGCATGCGCGGAATGACATCAAGCGGTCGAGGTCCCCCGGCCCTCCCTCCGGCCTTCCCCAGTGCCCGTCAGTACCGATTTGCTGTTTACGTCGAATCCACGCGTTCCAAAACAAAAAAGGCGCCATATTTTATTACAAAATCTAGCTTTTATTTACAATATGAGTAAACATAAACGAGGGAAAGTACTTCGTAGTGACGAACGCGAGCTTGTATACAATGTTATCAAGTATTTTGATGCAGAAAAGGATGCGAAGAAATATCAACCGTACGGTCAAAGCGAAGAACGGTCGTCTATGGCGACTGGGTTACCTGTGACTGCTATATCGAAGATTAAAAAAGAAGGTTAGTTTGCATGGTTTACTTCATGCTTGTTTTTTTTTATTTATTTATTTATTTATTAACTCATCATCACTATCATTACAGGGATATCCTAATTCAATAGTGTGGCCATAATTACAGTTTTATTATTTACCATAACATATCCTGTACATCGTGGTTTTTGTGAACTCACTCAGAGAACAAGTAAAAAGATTTATGCTGTCCGCTACGTCATTAAGTACAGTCAAGGTACGCGTTATAGGGGCTTTACTCAGTAGATTGGTCCTACTACTGGGCACCGCCAATAGACGTGGCCGTCGCCTTCGTAATACATAATTGTCGGGCACACACAACTTTATTTCTTTTAATATACCTGGGTTTGAAGTCTTGCCACGCAATAATTTAAAAATATAGGTAGCAAGAGCTATGTCCCTCCTTGTTTCCAATTTATTGTATCCCACCATGCCTATGACAAACAAAGTTGGATACATCAATGGATAAAATGGATATACACCATACCACCTTAGATACAGAAACCTAGTAAATTTATTTTGTATACGCTCCAGCATGAGACTGTATTTAGCTTCATGCGGAGCCCATATGATTGCGTTACATTCGAGCTGACTTCTTACCAATGCATTGTACAAAGAAGTCAGCGCGGCGATGCTTTTAAAACCCTCTGCCCTTCTTAGGACGAAACCTAAACTCCTATAGGCTTTTTTACAAACATTTACGATGTGATTACGAAATGCTAGGTCCGAGTCAAGGCGTACTCCTAAATCCCGCACCGTTTCTGTTCTTTTCAATAACGTGTTATCCACTCTATAGTCATATTTCTTGGGCATTTTCATCCTACTAAAAGTTATTACCGAACACTTTGACGTATTAAACACCAACTTATTCTTCTTTCCCCATTCAACAACCCTGTCTATGTCTTCCTGTAAGCGCTCAAAGTCCTTTTGTTCTTTCACAGCTAGCAGCAATTTTAGATCGTCAGCAAACAACAGGCACTTGGCATTCCTGACGACTTCGGGCAAGTCATCTACCATTATTATAAATTGAAGTGGTCCTAAATTACTGCCCTGACTCACGCCTGACCTTGTAAAATAGGGCTCAGATTTGTACCCAGCATATTCTACATACTGCTTTCTGTTACTCATATGATCAGCAAAGAATTTCAGCAATTTAGGAGTGCATCCGAGTGCCGCAAGCTTTGCCAATAAAATGTAATTATCGACCAAATCGAAAGCTTTTTTAAAATCAAAGTATGCAGCATCGACCTGCACTCCCAGATCAACGCTAGGAACCACATATGCCATAAAATTCAGCAGATTTGTAGTCGTGCTACGAGCTGGCCTAAACCCATGCTGTGAGTCGGACAATGTGACTGAAACCTGGTTTAGGACACAATGATGGATTACTGACTCAAATACCTTCGCTGGTACCGACAACACAGCCACCGGCCTGTACCCACTAACTTCACTCCCTGCTTCGCCCTTAGGTACTGGTATTACTCGTGTAATTTTCCAGCGTTCCGGAAAGTGTGATTTCTCAAAACATATATTGTATACGTATACCAGCGGTTGTGTTAAATAATCCCTGCAGTCTCTAAAAATAAATGGTGGGATGCCATCTGGTCCCGCCGAACGCTTAGGTTTAAGTTTCGTTAGCGCCTCCCTTACCTGGCTCCTATCAATACTCCCTATATGTACTCGGGAACTACTTGTGTTACTCTCGGCCACGGCGGCTTGCACGTCTAGTTTTGCTTTCAGGGGACTGTATACGGACTTGAAAAAATTAGCAAATTCGTGAACACATTCTGTGTCCGATAAACTTCGACCATTTTTAGTGATTTTTTTACGGTTCACAACACCCTTTTTGCTTCTTACATAATCCCAGAAGGATTTAGGATCCTTTGTGAGATTGTATTGTACATTTTCAAGGTGTTTTTCGTGTGCCAATTCTATCATTATTTGAACGCTAGCCCTACACTGAGAAAACATTTCGTAATCACTCGTTAATCCATTAATTTTGAACTTCTTATGAAGTTGTGCTTTTAATTTTATGTCGCGAATAATATCTGCCGTGTACCACTCAGGGTAATGGTACCTTGAATTTACACGGCTGCGTCGCATTTTCCTGGGAACACAATCATCAATAATACCATTCATTATATCATAGAAATAATTCAAACACTCCTCTGGCTCGCTTGTGTTATATATAGGGGACCAGTCCTGATTCATTATCATATAATACAACTTACCGTAATCCGCTTTATAAAAATTCCACTGTGGCCAGGAATCGCTTTCTTGCATATTTACAGGTATTTCTTTAAAAGTGCAACCACTAACAGCTGAGCGCTTGCTTATTTGCGGTACCGTAATGTCTAACGGCGGGTGGTACGCGTCTATTGGCACTATTGCTTCATCTGCCTCCCTGACACACACTCCCTCATCTAGACTCAACGAACATAGCACTAAATCCAACTGCCTATTGTTACAATTTGGTACCTTATTTTTCTGTGTAAGTTCACAAAAAGATGTAAAATATTCGTAATAATTATGTATGTTTACATCACAAGAGTATAAATTGAAATCACCTAAAATAACAACTTATTTATATTTAACACACAACTGTTCTAATAACCCAAACAATAACATATATTCATTCTCATTACTATTTGGAGGTATGTAAAGAACGCAACACAAAAACAAATACTTGTTACCTTTATGTACGGTTGCACAAACCAATTCGAAGGTACATTTATCTATTACGACGTCTTTCTCAGGTAGCGTAACTCGCCGCAGCTCGAGCCAGTGTGCGGCCACAAGAAGCGCGCCGCCTTGCTTACGCCCATCCGCCCGGTCACATCGCAAAATACTATAGTTTTTTGGTACCAACTCCGCGTTATGTATTGAATCATTGCAACCCGTTTCGGTAATTGCAAATAAATCTGCCCCTGTCGTTTCTATGTTATTACAGAAAATATTTACTTTTGTACGTAGTCCTCTTGCATTTTGATAGTAAATATTCATCGTTTTATTTTCCGTTGTCTCTTTTATTTGCATATCTCCGAAACCAAATCCATTCGGCAAACTCCGCGTTCACGGGCCATACTTCCGGTTTATACAATTTTTCATACATTCCCTCCGCTACTCCGATAATAAAAGATGCATACTCCCTTTCCGTTTTATGCTTGATTTTTTCGACTTTTACATTTTCATCGGTGCCGCAGATGTTCTTTACATGCGCTTTTAACCTTTCGATGGTAGTCTCTGGATGCAATCTCCAAACATGAAGATGTCTTTTTCGCTCCATGGCTTGCAGATCAAGGATACTTGCATTTTGACCTCTATTGACATTCTTGGATGAACACCTTAGATCATTTTCTTTGTACCGTGGTCCATTCTGAAACTTTCGGTACAGTTTCACCCTTACTTTCTGCATTGGTTTCTAAATCCGTAGATGTTGCCGATATTGTTTGCTCCTTTGCCTGCAATACTTCGCTATATTTTACCGGTCTTGGTGTCAACGCCTTTTTTGTGGCCACCACGGGATTTATTATTTTGCGGGTAGGTAGGCACTGCACATTCCCGGTATCACCTATTGTTTCAATAGACACTTGTTGCCGTGTAGATGTTTCATTAGATTGATATGTGTCAACCTGTTTTTCCAACTGTTGATTGCCAGATTTTATCATATTTAATTTACTGTGTAATGTGTCCATTGTAACAACTTTATCTTCAAATACCTTCATGTTTGCATCACGAAGTTCCTGCAGTTCTTTTTTTATGCTATAACAGACTTCTTCGATCCTTTTAATGTTGTTTCCTTGGATATCTAAGTGTGATAAAACTTCCAAGCGGAATGCTCTCAGTTCTTCCAACATATTAGGCTCCTGAGCAGTCTTCTCCAGCGTTCCTTTACTTATTTTCTGACGACTGCCGCGCTGTGTATTGACATTGCTGCTGGCAGTAATGGTGTCCCCCAGCCCTGACACTCTTCGAGCAGGTGTATTCTCGTTGCGCAGAGCTTTATGCGTAGAAGATCGGCACTCGGGACATATCCACTGACGTTTTTCTTCTTCATTGACTTGATCTATAGTTATTCCAAGACAATCTAGACCGTAGCTTTTTTTGCAATTTTTATTACAACACTCCATGAATAGCAAATTAGGTATTTCGGTATTACAACCACTACATATTCGAGACATCTCGAGTAAACAGTTGATAGTAAGCAGAGGAGTATCAATCCATTGTGCTTATATAATAGCAGACATTTTAGGCTATTTTAGACCGTATTTTTAGTTATATAAGTTACATTTTGCAATGTTAGCTTAGTTAAGATTGTTAAGCTGAGGGAAGTATAAAAACAAAGCTTTGAAAATAAATTTAGTTTGTGTGGTATTATTGTCTAATGTTATGTTATTGCTCGAATAGCGCAGTAGTTGAAGTGAGCATCTAGCCACTGCCAGTGTGCCGAGTGTTGTAGGTTCAACTTTTACATGGGGCAACAATTTGTGTACTTATTTACAATTATTTGTGCTGTGTTCTAGTGCTTTTTGAGTCGATGTTAGTATATTTATGATTTATTTTGCTACAGGGATTATCCAAATCTCTGTAGCTGTAGTTTTCTTCAAATGTCTCGTGATATAAACTTACTTATAATAATAATAATAGGCATATGATTTAGAATGTCATTAAAAACAAAGCACATTCTGATTTGTTGTTTCTGTTTTTTATAAATTGATATTCAAAATAGTTTTGTTATCCTGTAGGTAGTCTTATCCCTACACATGATGGTCTGTTTATATTGAGCTAATTTTTGTGTTTTATGATTGCATTCACAAAATAATGCTATCACACACAAAAAAATTTTTGCACTGTTAATTTAAATTCAAAAATAATTATTGCTTTTCTGCCGTCCTTACAAAAAGTGCAATAACTAATTTAAAGCTAATTTCGAGAAAAACACGGTTTAAGATTTATTTTTGATTTTGTTTATATCTTCACCACTTTTTATTGTATCGATTTGAAACTTTCACTACATGATAGATAAAAGTTGTGGAGATTATCATGTAGTACTTAATGTTTGTAAATACATTTATTTTCGCTATAAAAATACAATAAATCTACTTATGTTTAGTATTATTAATATGTAGAAAGAATGTTTATTAGCCATAACCGCAATAAGTAAAATATGTACTTATGCATATTTGAGTAGCAATTAATATTTTTTTAAAACTGCTTCATAAATAACCTAGATGCATTAAGTCTCTTATTTAAGCAGTCACATTTTTATGTCAAATATGTTTAAATAGAAGTTCACAAAACTTTTTTTAATGATATTTACTTATAATTGATACCAGGTCATTTGGTACTCAGTAACGAAATTCATGCTCTGGTAACAAACGGGCAAGCTATGAATGTAAAAATGTTGTTAACATTTAATTTACTAACTAGTAAATGAGGATTACAAAAACGAAATATGCTAATAATAAATGCAATAACTATATTTATTAAAGATATAGTTAGTAAAATTACTTAATAAACGTAATAAGCTTCCTTAACATATCTGCAATATCTCAAACTTAATGCACTTATACATAGTAAATGAAGATTACAAATAAGGAAATATTCTAATTATAAATATAATAACTTTACTTATAGCAGATGTAGTTAGAAAAAAAATCTTAATAGCGTAACTAACTTATTCCTATCTACAGTTATGTCGGTCTTGATAAGTACATCATATAACAGGGATCTAGATATTTCTGTTATGCTTAGTATTAATCCGGCTTCGTCATAGATACGTAAAAACTGTCTCAAGAGAATAATATACCGTTCTGCCGATTCCGAATATGTCCTTCACTCAATTCGGCTCAAACCTCGAGTTATTGCACTTTTCGTAAGGACGGCATATTGTACTTTAGTGTTTTAAACTTGCAAGAACACTGAATTATTGCTCGATTCGCCTTTTATTTTATAAACCTCGTTAAAAATACTCTTTCTTTATTTCATAGGTCCCCTGGTGCAGCAATCTTCTTCAAAACCTCAACCAAAGACCATAAAAGAACGCAAAAGACGCGCAATCTTAAACCACGAAGAGTTATGCGCGTTCAGAGAAATCATTGAACAGATTTACGAGGAGATGGAAGTCCCTACTGTACGCAAAATTCTAATGAACGCAAGAAAACAACTGAATTTCGAAGGTTCTAGAGCAAGAGTCCGTGGTATTCTGAAAAACAAATTAGGATTCAAGTTTAACAAACGTCATCCTAACAAGAATGTTGTTCTAGAACGAAACAGCATTAAGGCGTGGCGGGCAACATACTTACGTTGTATCCGAGAGAACGATGCTTTAGGAGATAATAAAAAACCTGTAGTGTACGTTGGAGAGTTGGTGATCAATACTCCATCATCATCAGAAAAAGCTACCAAACGTCACACTCAAAAATGGATGATCAGTCACGCAGGCTACGAAAAAGGCTTCATAAAAGGCACTGCACTCGTCTATAACTTCAAGCATAATAAAGAAAAGCCTAAAGCACGCGAATTTCTAAAGTATGTAGAAGAAAACCTCATCTCCCGACTTCCTAAAAACTGCATTGTGGTAATGAATAATTCAACACGTCATAACATGGATGCAGATAACACTCCAACCATGTTCTCAAGTAAAGAAGATATAAAAAAATGGATGGTGGACCGTTACATCCCGTTTGAAGATGACTGGTATAAAGCTGAGATGTTGATGTGTATTAAAAAGACTCATCCAGTCAAAAAGTATGCTGTCGATAAGCTATTAGAAAAATACGGTCACACAGTCCAGAGACTACCGCCATTCAACACTGATCTGAATCCTATAGAATATATTTGGACGAAAATAAAAGCGAGGGTATCTGAAGAAAATGTAAAAGATGATGCGACTTGCGACCTTATTCGGAAAGCAATAGAGCTCATAAACGAAAAAGATTGGCAGGAACAAACTGATCTTGTTAAGAAGATAGAAGAACGTTATTGGTTGCGAGATGTTGTAAAAGAAGATGATTATGATGATCTTGTTCGTGGCACCGGATTGTTGAGTGACAGTGATTCGGATACGGGCACTGAGTACGAATATAGCTGGTCTTCTAGCTCGTCAGAAGAGTCTGATAGCGAAGACTCTGAAGCAGATTGGACGGATATTGAGTGAACAAGTCTGATGATGACCTTCTGATTTGTATTCCCAGTAAAAAATATATCTACACTTTTAGAGTAAGAATATTTTTTGTTGTTTTAATGAATGGCTGTCAGCAGGTTATCCTTAGAGTACGGAATACAATGAATACGGTAACTCATTGTCATCAAAAATATCAATGGCTTAATCGAGATTTTGTCTATTTGCTCTCTGATCGTCATAGCAAACTATTGGTACATGTTAAAAAGGTCTTAATATTAATAATAAATAACTAAAATATTCATAGGTCTTTATTTTCAAGCAATGTCGCATCGATGTATATTTTTTATACGTTAAGGTAATCTAAACCGAATTTCGGTAAGAGCGACCAATTTCGTCTGCACGGATGGCTTAGTGGTTTAATTGGTTACCTCCCCACTACCGCTATGCCGACTCTTGTGGGTTTGAATCCCACACGGGACAAAAAATTGTGTGATCCACAAATGGTTGTTCCGAGTCTGGGTGTTCTTTGTCTCCGTTGTTGGAATGTTTGTAAAACCGCCCACGACACAGGATTTATAGGTAGTGCGGGAGCAGTCCTTTAAAAAAAATTGCATAGAAGGAAATAGTGCAGGAGGTTTTAAAGTGCACAAGTATGTACGTCCAAGTACACTCTTTATTCCCAAATCCTTATAATGCGATTGGATGGAAATCCGACACGACGGATGGGAGTTAAAGCATATAGGTACCTAATGGTAAGCTGGTACCATATCTTCTGTTCGCTGACAATACTAACAGGATCACTCGCGATACCGTTGGAAACCGTCGTACCACGATATCGCAAGCAAACATAGGATTTAAAAGATGTGATTAATTGAAATTTAAAGAAAGGGTAAAAACAATGAATGGATGAGGTAGGTATTACGTGCGCCTATAACTCTTACCCATCTAGCGAAAAGTAGTAACAGTGTTCGTACTTTTTCGTTGGTTTCCTACAGAACCCTCAATTCTTATCCCGAGTTGGAATCAAATCCACAGTATTCAACGACTCTTTAAATCACTGCTTCATCCACGCAGTTTAGCTTCTTTTATCACTTTCTTATTTTCAGTGCACCTTACAACAAATAATATAAATTAAAATAAAATACACACGCAGGTTCCAAGTCCGTGCCCTGAGACGTTGTCCATGGCCGAGAGGGTGGGCGCGCGCGGGGCGCAGCGCGTGGAAGGGGGGGCGTCCGACACAGCGCTCCTTTTTACGTTGCGCGCCGTTACATAGATACGCAACATTTTCTTCGTTTTACTTATTAAGTATAATAAATCCTAATAATATTATTTATGACTAGATTTTGTCTGCGGCTTCACTCGTTTAAATATAGGTTTTCTGCATAAAGGTAGCCTACGTCCTTTTCTGTATCCCTGATAACGTGTATGCGAAATTGCATGATGATTAGTCGTGTAGTTAAGGCATGAAAGCGTAACAAATAAACTCAAATTCCAATTTATATCTAATATTAGTAAAGATAAAGATCACTATTCTTAAACACCCCCCTTTTTGCCCCTGATATATATCAAATCGTTGTATAGTTAAAACTTATATAAAACATTACCATTTTCACACATAAAATACTATATTATAAATGACTCCACGGTTCAAGCGATCGCTTGGACATTGCCATAGCACTGAGTGTTGTAAGTTTGAATTCGATACAATAAAGGTTGCAGCCGATTTATACAACACCGCGCCCACACGGCAAAATAATGTTAATAGAAATTTGAGCTTTAGGGCGTCCTCTGTAGATATAATTTGTATTCATATCGCAAATTAGCAAACAGCTCGCTTACAGCGAGCCACTCGATGGTTGAAGCCACGCTTACCGCGCGCTTCAAGCGGGTGGCCGGCGCGCTTCAAACTAGGCCTGCGCGATGTACGCATGCAGACTGCTCGCTTGAAACACGTTGCTAGATTGTCAGTCAGTCATAAACGATAATATGTAGTCAAATAAGTACCGATCCATATGGAATTACATGAAGAATTTTTCTTCGTCATCCAGTAAATGCCTCTTGATCTTACAAAATTCTCCGTCTGCATTTGTTGCCTTTAGCATTTGATGCACCCAAAATCTTCGTCTTTTGTTGTTTCCCGAGCTATTCTCTTCATCGTCAAGAGCAATAGCAATGATCGCCAAAGCGCGCATTGTGAATCGAGACATAGCGAAAAAATACGAGTTAGTTCATTGAAGACTAATCACAGACTGTGTCTGTCACGAAAAGCGTAAGCAGTCGGCGCGTGGACAGTGTAGTCGACCACTAGCGGTAAGCGCGGGGACAGCTAGTCGACCGTTAGCGGTAAGCGCGTGGACAGCTTGTTGCCTGCTAGCTATCGGTGCGTGGACAGCGGGTAGAGGTCTCTCCGTTTGGCTTAGCTGTGCGAGAGTGGTGTTAGAGCGGTATTGTATAAGTCGGCTACGACCTTAAATTGTGCACGGAGCAATAGCTTAATGGAGAGATTATAGGATAGCCAGAGGCTTGAAGTTTGATCATCGGCACCTCTAGGTGTGTTTTAAAGTAGTAGCCTTAACGGCGAAGGAAAATATTGTGAGAAAACCTGCAGTACAACACAATGGCGAAATGTCTATATAAAATACAGTGCCATCCGTGTAGTTAATTTTGGATTAATCCACCCTCTTAGAATTAATACTTGTGATAAAAACTGTACAAAGTAAAGTTCTGATCTAGTTTTATGACACAGACATGACATACATACATATATATTATAACAAACTCCTAAATAAAATTAAAGGTCAAACGTGAACATAACTTGCTTTTCAGTTCACGTTTATTACGAGAACATATTTTATTACTAGAATTGGCCCGCTGGTTTGCTATACATCTACAATTTTACATACATACAACATTCCCATAATAAAATCCTCGAGCCTTAAGTACAAATAATAAAACCCACCACAAAATGTTTACGACCAATGTCCTAAGAAGGTGTGAGCAGAGCGTCGCCTCAAGAATGCTACAATTTTCCCGAGTTTTCCATTTCTCGGCGACCCTCCCACCTCCCACTCCCGTCTCCTTCGAGAGGGGGAGGGAGGGGGAGAAAAAAGAAGTGGCCTCTCCGCTCCACCAAGGAGACGCCTTGAGAAGGTTTTTTGTGTGTTTTTCAAATATGGCGTCGCGGGTGTTCGTTTTTTTAGGTTATGTTTTTATGAGGGTATTTTGAGTTTCTTTATATAAATGTGGTAGTTATTTAATTTTAAGTACATTTCTCAGTATTCACAGTTATTTTATGTGCGTTTATGTATACGTATACAAGTAAAGTTAAAAAAAAGATGTAGTTATTTAAAAGACTAATCTATTCGTAGCCAGGTTTAGTAGTGACCATGGACAACTCTACATTTTGACACTTTTTAACGTCAAGACACGTAAAAGTGTATTGGATCCATAAGGAACTGAATGTAGCCTCCTTGCCAAAACGGAAATAAAATATAAAGAATATTTATACAGCCATCGGTTTAAGTAGATATATAATAGCAATAGTATTTACTATAAATAGGTGTTTCGTACTTCAAATGGCGTATTCAAGGCTGTATCTAGTTGTACAAGTTTTCGTAAAAAAAATATAAAATATTGCTTGCAAGCAAACATATATATTTTTTCGTTGGTATGCCGATTTCTTTCTAAAGAAAATAAGAAAACTAACTAGGTGCTTCATAATAATGTTATAAACAAGAGCTATCCTTGAAAGAAGGAAGCATATCTCTTATTTACTTTGAGAAGATTTTATTGCGCTGTATTTAAAATTAAAATACACTAATTTTAAAACTTTCAGGGACTGTAATAGGTTGTGGGTAAAAGACGGTGTCGACAGCAGCCAGCACTTTCCTTTACTCATCACCAATATTGTCATTACTTGCATCTGTATCAAAAATGAGACAGTTATATGTAAGTCAGTGAAAATTTTAAAAGGGATGTTCCAGGCACCTTGATTTCACGACAAATACTGCAGAATATTTGTGCTTAAAAACTATTGTCGTGGTAGGAAGCACTCGTTGCTTGCGGTTCCAGCGTGCCGTACCTACGCACGCTTTAACTCACTCATAGGTACCTCAGTCACTGAAGCAGCGAAGCGTTATTCCAAAATTCATTATTAGTTTGTTGTACTAAGATTAAACTGCAATTTTCTTGCTTTAAATATGACTTCATTTTTATCATACTTACATATATTTAATATAAAAAAGTTCTACTCTATTCATTAAAAACACACGCCAATGAACTCGTGATTGAATTATCCTTCCTATAAACGTTTAACTCGGTAAATTATCTCGTCCGCTATACTAAGTAGATAGTTTTAAAATATCTAACGGCTAGAATATCGTAAGTCTTGCTGCTTTTTCGGCTTTGTGCACCCTAGTTTGTGAACGACCGTAAGGTTCAGCTATTGATATGTGATTACTGCAATGGATCAATAAATATAAATCGATAAAATTTTACGCCTAGTATTATGAGTTTGAATCCCATAACGCTAGGCCAATTTTTGCCAATTGTAGGGCAAAGAATTGTTTTCCAAAAGTAGCTCCGTGATGTTCTTTGTGTTTGTTATTTGAAGTATGTACCCACGAAATAGGAATTATTTTCTAAATTAAATGAAATAGATCATAATGTCGCACATACTGAAAAACTGATAACGGCATGTAGAGACCCCCTAATTGGATAACTCGAGAAAGAGCCGCACTTCAAAAATTACATCTGTATTTCATAAATATTACTTTTCCAAATACTAAATACTTATTACACTTCTATCCCACACGCAGGAAACACTCATAATACAAGTATTACTAGCCTCATACAAAATATATTCCTATTAAAAATAAAATTAAAAAGCAATCAGTGTTGCCGCGTAATAATTTATTCCCGGAGAGACCGAGAGTCCGCTACAACTTGCACACGTAACAAATCTCTTCTGTCGGGAAGAAAATATAAAAATTATACCAAGAAAAGCCTAAATACTGCCTAACAAAAACATTTAAAACCCAACCTTCGCTACCTACAAATAAAACTCGATTTACTTTGTACGAAACAGTTTTTACTACCTAAACCTGACTTTAGATAAAACGTTATAACCGACAACGTATCGCATGCAAAAATCGACTTTAAATTAAAGCATTAGGGTGGAAATTTTATTGGCTGAAATTGTTGACATAAGTTTTGAAGCAACAATTGACATTATACAGGGTGGCCAAGACAGTGTTGGTGGAAATTCCCCAAGTGTTGGTGTTCCCCCCACTTCTTTGCTGTGTTAATTTACATTTTAAATTGCACTTACATAGCTAAGCGGCGAGTTGCCCTGTTTTGTAGCGTCCTGTATAACGGGGGAGTTACCTATAGTTATAAGTATTGTTATAAAGTTAGACTTCGATCGAGGGGGCTTTTTACTTGGCAACTTTATGATTAAAAGCGGTGATGGTGATGTGATTAATCCTGAATTATCTGGGTATCGCAATAAACTAAGCGTATTGGAGATGGTCCTCGGTTTGATTTCCAGGTTAAGATGACAGTACAAGCGTCTTAAATGTATTAAAATAGCACCTATGACATGTGTACTTTCGTTAGTCCTTCGGGTATACCATGACGGTGACCTTGACCTTTATGATACTGTATTAGTTTACATAAAAATACTTGAAAGAGCGGGACAGCGGATACAGAGGTCTCAAATTTGATCCCAAGGCATCTCAGACTATTCGAAGTAATTTGCGTATTAAATAGTTAATAATCGTTGTTTTTAAAAGTGAAGAAAAACATTGTAAGGGAACCTGCATAGGTTTACTTATGGTGCTCCCACACTGCTGTTACAAAATGTTTACAAACATTAGTAAACATTTTTAGCAAACATTTGATCACAATGTTAAAAAATGTTTTAAAATGTTTTCATGTTAGGTAATGTTTACTACCTATACATTTCTAAACAAAATTGTTTGTTAACAAATTGTAACAAATTAAAACATTTGTTATCATTTGTTTGTAAACATTTATTCAGACGACATGAGGATATACTATATTTTTCTCTAGCTCTCAGCGTTTGGCGCATCCAGATCGCTTTTTCTTTTTATTAAACAAAAAATAATAGCTAATCCAATGAACAAATCTTCTTCCATTTTTGTGTACACGCTTCGGGGCGTAAATCCAAACTGCGAACCGATATCATGTTTTAAAATGTAAAAAAATGTTTGTAAACATTTTCCATCAGTGTAGGAGCACTCAAAACATCTAACAATTCTTAACAGAATGTAACAACTCCTAATATTTGTTAATAAATGTTTAGTGTTACAAAATGTTTGTAAACATTTTGTAACAGCCAATGTGGGAGCACCATTACGATGTTTTTAGAAAGTTCTAAGTAATTATGTTGAAGATGTGTGAACTATCAACCCACACTGAGCCACCGTGGTGTAGGTACTATGGCCTGACCTTTTTATTATGTATGATAATGTATACAGGGTGTCAGGCATTTAATGGATAACCTGGAAATGTCTTATAGTGGAAATGATGGCCGTTCAGAAAAATATGAAAAATCTATCCTAACTACTACCTGAGATATGTGTTTTTTTTTAATTATCATGTGTTACTTTCTTATATACTAAGACCATAAATGAATGATATGCATCGGTTTTTTGTTGTTTTATTATTAATCACTAATTTTGCTAATAGATAGACAGTCAAAAATAATAAATATGCTATGCTATATAGCTTGCACTTTTAATACTTTTTTTTTTCTTTTTTTCTGAACGGCCTTCAGTTCTACTATAAGATATTTCAAGGTTATCCATTAATTACCGGACATCCTGTATATGACCGTCTATAAACAGGTCTAATATCCTAACTAATGTGAGATTGTTAATTTTTACTTTCGCGCCATAACTACTCTACTATCATGAAATTTCGCATAAACGTTGTCAGGGGTGTAGAAAAGGACATAGCGCATGTGTGTAGTTGCTGTTGCTGTGTGTAGTCTTGACAGAAAATTCCCATAACAGTTTGTCAATCCAATTTAACCTAAAACCTGGTATATAGCAGTCGTATTCATTAGCCACTGTGGCAAAAATATATACAATTTAAAATAGAAATTACCAGTCTGCTATAGGCGGAGCTAAAACGTTATGTATTCTTCAACGAACCGATGATAATGCCATGTCATTTTTGTACCTTTATGATTTGCATTCAACGCTCCGTGACAGTGGCCATTTTGCAAATAAATGAATATTTTATCAAGCACTTATTTAAGTTATTGTCATTTAAATGGAGATAGTATTGTAATAAGATACTTTACATATTTATAAGACTGTTATTTCTTGTAATTTAACGGATGACTGCGTCGCTGGTGGCGTAACAGTGAAAGAATCCCGGGTCAGCCCAATAAAAAGGTATTGGGCTTTTCTACTAATAAATCTCAATAAAGTCGAAATTAACATTTTCTAATCATTTATTCATTTAGGTCACAAAGTAACAATTATGAAATTTAAAGTTCAGTAGTTTGACTTTTGAACGAATCATTCTATAAATTCTACTACTTTTTTAAATGAGGATGTTTTTAAGATGTTACTTCCGATGTTGTTCCGTGTAAACCGTTTAACAAAATTTTATAAATATTGGCACACAGATAGACGGAGACCATACCTTGCAATACCAAATGGGCTTTTTATTCCAATATGAGTTCTCTTCTGATTGGGGCGTGCAAAGCCACTGGCCAAACTAGTAAATTAATATAAAGAGAGTATTATTCTCGATAGACAGCGATTTGGCTTTTTATGCCTCTGGTGTCTATTGCTGAAATCCGGAAACAGTAGTTACCACTAAATATCGAGTGAATTTTTAGTTTGCTACAAGATACAGCTAAACTACGATTTTCCAGTCTAGTAATCGATCCTGGTACCTTAGGTACGATCGGCAGTATAAACGTATATTTATGCTACGAGACTATAGAGATAAACCCAAAAGAACTGATTCTATGCTTATCCTTATATCTCCAAAGGTGAGTTATTACAAGTTTATTTTAGTTTAGTTTAAAGTTATATGGTAGACTAGCTGCGCGTGCGCAACTTTGTCTGCTTCACATAAGATAATTTCCTCCGCTTTTGCAACATTTTTCATTAATGCTCCGCTCCTATTAGCGTATTATCCGTAGCGTGATGTTGTATAGCCTATAGCCTTCCTCAATAAATAGGATATCCAACACTAAAGATTTTTTAATTCGAACCAGTAGTTCCTGAGATTAGCGCGTTCAACCAAACAAACAAACTCATCAGCTTTATAATATTAGTATAGATACAGTTTAGTTTTATAATTATGTCCACATTTGTCCCGATTTGTTACCCCGAGCGAGCTTACTGACGTCTAAGGGACACGATTCCAGATTTCTTGCTTCTACTGTTATGTTTTCGGTATGGTGCCTGTCATTTATAATAAAATACCCGACACTATAAAAAATTGTACAACAGTACATACATTCAAAATCAAATTGACTGCACTTCTATTAGATAAGTTTATTATTCAATAGATGACTATTTAAATGATAAACTTTAACATTACTTTATAATAATAATAATAATAATAATATTCTTTATTGACATAAAATCGATACAAATATGTTATAGAATTCCCTAACACCCGCGCTAGTAGACACTGTGTTGCAGGTGTCAGTGTCTTCCCCTTATGTTGACAATAGTTTTATATCAAATATAATACTTACTAGGTACTTTAGATTATTAGTTTTTAAGATTACTTACGCTTATTTGCCATTTAATTTATTTTCCTAATTTTAATTATTATTGCTTACATAATTATATTCACCATTATATTTATGATTTTATTATGAATTGTAATTTTTAATTCCAAACATTTCATTTAGGTACTAATTTGTTGATTGATTTCGAATTTTGTTAATTTGGTTATTTATTGTTTATATCTTGATGCATTTTAATTTATCATCTAAATGTTTGCATGCCTATTAAAGGTAGATGGTATAAGAACCAGATATCTTGTTATCATCTATATTTCATGTACCTACAATCAAAGTAAATAAAATGTATTCTATTCTATTCTATTCTACTGACAATTCATTAACAAAAAGACCCAATAACATTTTACCCGACCCGGGCATCAACCTCGAGACCTCAGGCACAGCAAACGCATTCACAATCACTGCGTCACCCAGATAGTCCTAAAGAAACAAACAATAATAATTGCTGGTTGTTTATTTACGTACCAATCAATAGTGTGTAATTATGTCTCAGTCTAGCTTGTAATCGTGCCTTTCTGTTGACGGCCATTTTGAAATGGCAATGGGGATGTTGCTATAAATAACATCGTAGGCGCTTCTTTATACCACGCCACGCCCGCGCCGGATCGTACATACAGCGACACATCAACCTAGATTTTTTGGACTTAGAACTATTAGATATTGGACGCTGCGAATCGTGCGAGAGAATGCGTTATATTTTTGTTACGCTCTATTCTTACCATTACATCGACACCACTATGCACTGTCAATTCTTTATTTTGTATGTAGCGTAATTATGCATATATAGGATGTCTAACTTGATGTGTAGCCGTGTGTACAAGCGTAACGCGACCGTAGACACAAACAAATGAAAACGTTGTTTTTTTATATTCTAAAGTTATAGATTGTAAATCGAAAGCAGAGATAGCCTAGTCGGAGATGATTCAATTGCCACGCACATGGCTGTCTTGAGTCAGATTTTGATCTGACTGATCTGAACAAAGAACTAAACGTCTTCACGAACTTTCACATTTATAATACAGGTTGTCCCAGAAATCGACGTCAAGCTGGAATCAGGTAACAGGCTATGTTATAATAACTATCAGAAAAATATTGAAAAATCTAAGTTAAGTATTATAAAAATTGTTGGCGTTTTAAAAAAATGCTTCTTTGCTTTGCTCTCGATTTTTTCGATTATTCGAGATTACAGAAAAAAAAAATTAATGTCTCTAGTAACAGGAGTGAGAAGACCGTCAAAGGGTGTAGATTTTTATGATTATTTTTTAAGTCCTTTTATTTTTAAAATATGTACGTATCTTGGTTTTATTTTTATTTTTCTGATGGCTATTATATTATAACTTAGCCTGTTACCTGATTCCGGCTTGACGTCGACTTTTGGGACACTCTGTATACTTATACAGAATGTACTATACTTTCTAGTGTTAGAAAAACTTCAAACAGATGCCGTAGTAATCGTTTTATTAGGATGACTGGCACGGATGGCGTAGTGCTTTAACTGGTCGCCTCGCCACTGCAACCGCGCCAAGTGTTGTGGGTTCGAACCCCACACGAAACAAAAAATTATGTCATCCACAAATAGTTATTTTAAGTTTAGGCGTTCTTTGTGACCATTGTTTGGATGTTTTGAAAGTCCTCCGCGACATAAGAATTATTCCTAGTGCGGAGTTCTTTTAAATAAAGAAATAAATAATTTTTTACCCAAAACTGGCGTAAGAGTTACGACACTGTTACCGCATTTTACCTGATCGTAGAATGTTCTGGAGACTCAAATAATTTGTCCAGTTCTTACCTCTCATTCCATTCTTTATACCTTTTGCCTATGGTCCCGCACAAGTCAAACATTTGTGTGCATGAACATGGATGTTTGTCTTGGTCTGGGTGTTTCTATGTATAATATGTACGTATTTAAAAAAAAAAGTGTATATGTATGTTTATCCATTGTCTAGTACCCATAGTGCAAGCTCTGCTTAGTTTGGGCTAGTTAGTGTTGTGTGTAAGTGATAGAATATTCTTCTTCTCCCTTGTCTTTATCATTCCCAAGTCTCTTGGGATCGGCTTTTCTAGTCTAACCGGATTTGACTGGATATCAGTTTTACACGGAGCGGCTGCCTCCTGACCTCCGTAACCCGAAGGCTAACGATACCCTAGGGCTAGACCAGTATCAGGATGTTATAGGGCACTGACTTCCCAATAACGACTGCCATAGATGTTCATGGCAGTCTGACTGGCTTAACGTGCTCTCCGAGGCACGGAGCAGGCGATAATTATTGTCAATCAATACGCTCATAATTTCGAAAAGTCGTATAACTTCCGAAAGTCAGAGGTACGCGACGTGGGTTCGACCCCGAGACCCTCTACATTGCAGTCTGTTGGTCTCCCCACTGTGCTATCGCTTGCATATAATAGAATTTTATTCTTATATTATTAGGTATATGGTCGGTAACGCATTACAAATCCCTAGTATTGCCAGTGATCTTACGCTACAGCATACTATCAGGCGGACCGCAGGTATTTCTATCTTTGTTATACAAAATATAGTGGATATAGTGACGAGAATAGAAAAGGGTATGTTAAGTTGGTTTGGGCATGTAGAAAGAATGGACGAGAAGGAAGGAATTTTCGCCTTTTAGAAACCGTATGCTTCCTCGAGTACCGTTTTAATCAATTAGGTAAGTATGTTGCTAGTTTCAAGTTTTACAATCATTGAAACGATGGGAATAAAGAGTATTAAATGTAAGTGTTGCCTGTTTCTAACTTTACAAATATTGAACTGCTGCAATCAATATTTGGCGTAGTATGAAACTAACCTAAATTAAAAAAAAGAACTGTGAGCCAATAAAAATAATTACTTACAAATTATAACCAATTCTTTTCTATAAAATGCATAAATTCGAGCCTAAAATCAATATTTTATACACAAAAAAGTAAAAGGATAGCACTTTCTCTGACCACCTGTTAAGGTCCCTTAGTTCGATAAATGATTTTACACGGACCACGTGTTTGACCCTTGCTTTCGTTTTCTACATGACATGTGTCGTCACTTACCCGTACCATTTTCAAAAATACGCGCCAAAATATTTTATATTCCCTATTCCAAGGAAAGAAGGTGCTATATTGAACAATTTTGATATTCGAATTGCTCAAACATCTTGTAATTTGTTGTCTTCAAGTAAAAAAATAAACATTTAATCGCTCTTATGGCTTAAGTATTAAAGTCGATAATACAATGGCATTAGCCATCGGTTGCTTGACATACTCAATAAAACTATAATTCCTTTTTTTATTTGTAATGCTATTTGTAGAGTCTTATTGTGTAGATATAAGGTGCAAAATGGCATGCTATGTTTCTTATGCAAAATAATTTTGTTACCTGATCCAAGACGGAAGGATCCATTTTAAATTCAATAACTTCGCTTTCAATAAATAAACGATCGACACCTTGTTAAGTTCTGACATAGATTAAATATAAGATACGACATTTTGTTCTTTTATTTCCAAAAAGATCACCTTTTTGATAAATACGCCATTGTTACAGATACATGAAAATAATAAAATATTTTAGCATATTATTGAGGCATACAATCAAAGAAAGTAATGTTACAGAGTACAGTGCTTTTTCCAAACGAGGTAAATACACTATACCGTAGATAGTTATACTTAGCTATTTCACACTTTTCCAACGTAATGTCAACACATAGCTATTGTTTATATTGTGATTGATTTCATCTATACTCTATACTAATATTATAAAGCTGAAGAGTTTGTTTGTTTGCTTGAACGCGCTAATATCAGAAACTACTGGTTCGAATTGAAAAATTATTTTAATGTTAAATAGCCCATTTATCGAGGAAGACTATAGGCTATATAACATCACGCTACGATCAATTGGAGCGGAGCAGCAATGAAAAATGTTTCAAAAACGGGGTAAATTCTCTTATATTAAGCAGACGAAGTTACGCGGGTCAGCTAGTAGATAAATAAAACTACTCGCAGGTAGCAGTTATATCTTGAAATCTATGAAGCGATGATCATGAAATTCAGGATTAATTATACGAGTCCTGTAAAGGTCACAATAGCGGCAAATCTACCGTACATAAGAAAAGCAAACAACCTGAATCGTTTAAATCTCTAAAATTTTCAAGAAATACATATTTTGTAATTTTCACAGTTTTAATGCCTATCGAATTTATCCCTTGTTTAAAAGATTCAGCTCTTAACTACTTCTCTATAACTCGATTATAACCTAACCCGACACGAACATCTCTCATACATCATGGGCAGTAAACATCGGTAGTCGGTTCTTCGTATTAACCTACTCTACGTCTCCCAAGGCGATAGTCGTTTGTCGAACGATGACGTCACAGACGACGTGTTGGCTGTATGGTAACTGGCCACCACCTGTTGTCATAGTTTTTATAGCTCTTTTTTTTTCTTTTATTATCTGTCCAAATGTTTTGATAGGTTTATGAGAACGCTTGTTTTTATGGCGCGATTAAATTTATGAGTTGTTGAGTTGGAAATATTGTTTAGTTTTTATATTTAAAGATGCACAGATAGCGTACCGGGTTAAGTGGAGCCTCGCTGATTTCAGCATGAATGGGCCGGCTCGACCGGGGAAGGATTACCCTCTCACAGAATATCGACGTGAAATAGCAGTATTCCTACTGTTGTGTTTCGTTCAGTGAGTGAGAGTGCCGGAGGCACAATCACACCCTTTTCCTCATCCCGCTCCTTCTCCTTCCTACTTCCTTTCCAAAAGGGTCGGCAACGCGCAAGTGATGCTTCTAGTGTTGCAGGCGCCCATAGGCTACGGTGACCACTTACCATCAGGTGGGCCGTATGCTTGTTTGCCACCTTAGATGTATAAAAAAAAACAAAGTGATCACCTCACCGCTGCTACAGCATAGAGATTTGTGGGTTCTATCCTCAGAAGGCACATAAACATTGTGTGATCCACGAATAGTTGCTCTGAGTGTTGTTGTTCTTTATATACTATCGACTTGAGCGACGGTTGACCACTCCTAAGGTTTAAATCGCATAGCAGTCCAACACTTGGTAGGCCACCCGTGACACGCCCATTTTTTTGTTTGAGTTATTTTTACACTTAACATTTGTTTATTGATTCTAAGGAATTTAATAATTAATTAATTAATTATTTTCTGTTCGAAGATTCCTTTTTGATTGGTTAACAAAATTAAGGGCGGAGTCACTTAAAGTCAACGGTTGACCATGGTCAACCGTCGCTCAAGTCGATAGTACCATGTTTGAATGTTTGTAAATTCCCTCGTGATACGAATATAGTAGTAAACTAGTGCGGGAGATAAATTTTTAACAAAAAAAATGAAAAAGTCAACGATAGAAACAAAAAATACTTTTTTTTTTAAGTGAAACTTCTCTTCTTTAGGCGCGTTGAGCACTTTTTGGGTGAACAAAAATCATGAAACTCGCGTCATCGTCACCGAACGCTTTCCATGAGCTATATGTATACTGTATATATATGTGTACTTTTTGGATGAACAAAAAGCGTGAAAGTTGCGTCATCGTCACCGCACGCTAGTTACCTACTTAGTTTTCACTTCTATCGGCAGTCCCCAAAGACTGCACCGCATGTTTTTTTACTTTTTATTTTATTAAGTGTTTTTTCTACATGTGGAATATAACAAACCCATTGTACCCGAAACATTAATTCGCTTAACCTAATAATATAACTAATTTTTATAGAGGGGGTCGATGCTGGGTCTGCGGTACCAATCGACATTTTCTCGACATAAAAACCTTAAAACGTTCCCATGGACACTATGCGAAAAAGTCATTCAGCAAAGTGCGCATTTTGCGGAGCTAAACAACAACATTCACTACAGGTAACACTACAGGCATTAAATCAATTCCCACCAAAAACAAGTCCAAACTAAACTAGTAGAAAATGTACCATTACACGTACAAGTTAAGAATCAGATAAGGGTGGCACAGTGGTTAGATAAACGGCATCGCAGCACACGTAGACGGAAGCACGCGGTGTACCGCCGCGGGAAGAATTCGCGAAAACACCCGCGAATTATTGCCGCCTTCCTGCCGTGAACTGTACAACCGCAGGTGGGATTGTTCACTAGCTTAAAATCATAATTTTGGTATTGTAACTACTGGTTTTTAACTATTTGTAGTACTTTTTAACGTTTGCGTCAATGTCATGAAGGTGTTGGCGCAAACGTCGAAGCAGATATTCTTTGTTACACTAAAATAATCTTAGTTTAGTGCAGAGTGAAAAGAAGAACAGAAGAGTTTGTTTGTTTATGACATTCAATAATATAATTAGATTTTAATGACTTTAGCTAAATTCACTGGATATATAATATTAGGTATCTAAATTGACTTGTATAATGTAAACAATGACATGGATAACATTTAATTAATTAATATTTATATTGTTTTTGATTATGTTTCATGTGAACTTCAATTATAACTGGAGCATGTTTAAATAATTTAATATAAAAGTATATAAATGAGTAATGTGATCAATATTGCATGCTAATTGGCGGAATATAGCTGCACTAAATGTTTGTTCAATACTGATAAAACTATGTCAACACCATTGTATTAACCTATATTCGCAATAAACTATTTGAATTTGAATTTGTTTGGTCGATTGAACGCGTTAATCTCAGGAACTACTGGTTCGAATTGAAAAAATATTTTAGTGTTGGATAGCCCATTTATCGAAAAAGGCTATAGGCTATTTAAAATCAAGCTAAAATCAATGGACGCCGGACTTCAATAAAAAAAATTCAAAAATGGGGCAAGTTCTTTTAGGTGACGCAGACAAAGATGCGCGGATCAGCTAGTGATATATAAAAGTAAAACGCGAGCATTGCCGTGAACTGTACAACTGCAGGTGAGATTATTTATTAGCTTCAATCACACCTACATTTAACTATTCTAATATACCAGTGTTTGGCTAATGCTTGAGACGAGAGTGAACGAAACGAGAAAAAATACGTGTCTGATATCTTCTAACTTTTCTAGCGATTTACTAGTCTTATGCTATCGACGTAACCATCAACGCAGATATTTTTGGTTAGTTTGATTTTCTTATCTTTCGGTCTTCTTAGCCTTTATTTTATTCCCACGTCACTCGGGTCTTGGCTTTCTAGTCTTACCAGATTTGACTGGATGTCAGTTTTTACACGGAGCGACTGCCATCTGACCTCCGCAACCCGAAGGCCAACGATACCCTAAGGCTAGACCAGTGTAAGGATATTAGAGGGTTTTGATTTCCCAATAACGACTGCCATAAATGTTCATGGCAGCCGTGACCGATGGCTTAACGTGCTCTCCGAGGCACGGAGCTAGCGATAATTGTCAATCAATACGCACATCATTTCGAAAACTCATATAACTTCCGAAAGTCAGAGGTGCGCGACGTGGGTTCGAACCCGAGACCCTCTGCATTGCAGTCTGTTGGTCTCCCCACTGAGCTATCGTTTTCTTACCTTTAAGTACCTACACTAAATTATTATGATATTTAAAAATAAACCTCAGGTAGTGTCCAAATCATTGTGCTTATACCGCCGATGCACAACATAATTTACAGCGACTTGTTAAGTGTGATTGTTCAGTTCATTTAGTATAAATTCAATCCATTATCAGAATTAAAAAGATGATATGATCATACCTTGATATAGGTAAACAACATAAGAGTAGCAGGGTTGTAAGATAAACGACATTGCACAGCATACTAAATAAATAAACGATTTTTGACTTGGACATTGTTTGCTACTGATCATTTTATTGCATCCAGTTAAAATAACTAAACTCCGCCTGATAGTAAGCAGTTCTGTAGTAAAGGAGCAGAGCCCTCCACACAATGTCCTCAAAATGGCTATAGTAGGCACTACTTTAGAGAGCTTGGCACAAGCTCTCTACTTTTATAGCCTAAGGAGGGGCTTCTTCAGGCCCCGTATAAAGGTCATACGTGCTACGGCAGAGAATTCCAATGTTTAATAATTTGGCATGCATATGAGAAGCCATCGTCACTTACCAGGTGAGATCGCGGTCAGAAGCAAGCCTTTAACAAGTAAAAAGAATATTTTGGCCAGACTTTTTGGCTCTAATCGGCTCTACAGTGTCAAGGTGGCACTAGACACAGAGGGTTGAGGGTGAAGTACCTTACACCATTTTATTGATATAGATTCAGATATTACGACACTGGATTCCCAATACATCTAAGTATATAAAATAACTGACTCTTTAACGCTATATTCCTCAAACTTCGATACTTAGTGACTTCACAAAACTTCGCACTTAAAACAAAAACTTATCTCTCCTACAATGACATTGTATTAAATTCGATATTTCAAATACTATGAATCCTCGGCAACGAGTAGAAAACCGATATCTTTCAAACTTAAAACTCGTGGATGGTGAAATAAATACATCATAAAACAAACTCATTTTAAACTTAATATTATTATAATAATGTTTGGGTAAATTATCGCTCGCTTGAACGGTGAATATCGTGAGAAAACTTGCTTATACGACAGTATTCCATAATGTTCCGAAGATAATGTAAAAACGACCAACATGAACTGGGCCAGCTTGGTAAACTGTGGCCTAACCCTTCTTACACAGCGAAGGGGCCTGTACCAGCACTTGGACAGTTTATATTATTATAATATTAACATAATATATATTTTCAAAATGAGATTGCTTTCATGTATAGTTGTATTTTCACGTTCGTAAGTGTGTGGTAATCACGGCAAATGTTAAGTCGGCTCAGAAGCACAAGAGCCAAAGGAGCCATTTTGGACTTAGTTTCATTAAGTTTATAAATCAAAAATCAACATTATTATTTGAAGATTTATTATGCAGCAGTTTCATGCTCAGGAAAAATTGTATTACGCTTTCCTGTACAAATCCTCAGTCTAGCAATTTAGTTGGTGAACAGCTTAAGATCTTGTGAGACTTAAAATATGGATGCGTAGTCCTACTTGGCGAGTAGTGTGTCGTACTCCCCTAATCTTTTAATGGATAGGCAAAGACGTGGCCACCTTATTAACGTCTACCCCCTGTTCGTTTAAACTTTGAGTTTCTACTGGACGTTTCGTTAAAGAAAACTCAACAGCACCGTGCCTTACCTTTAAACATAACCGTAAACATATGCCACAACACCAACCAAACAATATCTAAATATCACATAAAAATAACTATCCCAAAATCCACACCTACCAACGTCTGTACATAGATCTAATGTAAGATTTACACCGGTTATCCGGCTTGAGAGGAATAGTTAACTCCGCGACGGATATCCGGACGTCACACTAAAAATTTGCCTCACAAATACCCCCGGTACCCGGCTCTAACCGGCTCCGCTAACATTAATCTTTGCGGATTTGAAATTTCGTTTGCTTTTGTTATACTTACTACCTGACCTGGATTTGTTCGGGGTGTAATTATAAATAGTTTGACTGTACTGATGGTGAAATGTGCAAGAGTTTGCCTCGCTGCCGTATTGAGTATTGTAGGGTCGAATTCAATACGGGACAGTTATTTGTGTGATTATTAAATGGTTGTTTTGAGCCTTGATGTATTTTGTGTCCAATTGAATATTTATCTTTATAAACATTTCAATGCATTACTAAATTTTTCATTCGTAATACAAAACTGCAATCTCTAATGCGGGAGATATCTTAAAAACACTTAGTTTAAGGATAAATAGCTTTGTCTCGTGCATTGCCATGATAGTGTATTTTTCTTTTCGGCAAACCACTAACAAATTGATTTTGGGAATTCCTAACGTGAATGATACGATTCGTATTGCCGAAGGGGCGCATGCTTTAAATTCAAATAATCTATATATTAATACGTGAAGGAATAGCTTTGTACCCCTTTTTACGAAAATTGCGCGGACGGAGGAGTATGAAATTTCACACAGTTGAAGTTTATATGAAGGAGGAGTGGCGAATGCTAATATTTTTATAAAATATGCATTAGAAATACATTAAATTAATAAAAAAAAACACCGCACGCTCACTCATGCATTTGACACACGCAGTCGAATCGCGTTCGTAGTATTTCGGCATGGTTCGGTTAATGTCGTAAAATTCTTCGTAACTATGGTTACATACCTTAAGTAAATACCTATTGCAATTTTGCGGCATTGACTCGTGCGAGAATCGAACCCACGATCTCAGGCGTGGTAGTCGGTTACACTGACCAATACGCCATCGAGGCCGACAATTTTAACAGTTTCTAAATTATGTAATACAGTTTTAAATAAATAACGCGACAAAATCCATATAAAGTGTTTAATTTCAATGCTTCGCCCATAATCGAATCTAAGACATGCTTCACAGCAGCATTCACAACTGATGCGCCCAATAGCTATAAATATAAAAAAGTAACAGTAAATCATAGACATCAATAGAGCTACCATAAGCTCACCGTTTTTTTTACCTGCCATAGACAAAACTCGCTATTTTTAACATTAACCCTACGATGAAGGATGGACATCTGCCGGACTTTGTGGACAATAGACTTTCGCAAGAAGGGGTCACTTTCTGGTCAAACCGGCTTCTGTCCAACCCTAATAGATTATTGTATAAAAATCTATGGACACTATTATTATTAATAATAATAGCAACGATAGCTCAATAGGGAGACCGTTGGACTGCGACGTAGAGGTCACCAGTTTGATGCCTCACGCACTTAAACATTTTCGTGCGTATTATTAACTGTGTGGTCTCAAGTGTGGGTTCGATTTTCAAGTCGGACAAAGTCTGTTAAGAAAAACAGTAGTCTAGAATCGTATTTTGTAGGCGGCAATAGGATTCGAACTTCGTAGGACCTATAGCGTATAGCTGGTTAACTGTAACTGTATTTATTTATTTATTTATTTATCCTCCATAAATCCAACAGCTTATCCTAGTTTGACAAAATATTTGCATAAGTATTCGACAGCCAATGTCCTCACGTTTAACATTTCATTAAAAATTACACATACTTTCCAAAGAATAGCAATTACACGTATACATATATAATTACATACAACCAAAGTACAACACAGCTCAGCTAGCAATATAACAGTTTAAACAAAGAACCGTTCACTCATTCGTCGTCTCGCCACTGGAACACTAGTGCAGAATAAATCCAAATTCAAATCTTTAGCAGTGGAGTTAAAGCTATTGCTCGCTCGATTAAGGAAAGAGTTTTGCTGATAGTTAGAAGAAAATCTAGGTACATGCAAGGGTTTTGCAGATCTCAATAACTTGGGTGGCGCATGGAGTTTAAGTTTGTTTAATAAGTCTGTAACACACAAACTTTTAACTATGCTTTCTAACTTGACCTATTAGTTAATTTAATAAATAATTTAGAAAGAAAGAAAAATAAATCTTATTTATTCAGCATATGCACACTTGGTTACGAATATAGATGAAGGGATGTGAGTAATAAGGCTGGTTTGAATTTCAGGCAAGTTGTCGAATCCCAACCCAAGTAAGCATTAGGTACAAGGTAACATAGCATGCATTGCTGAAAAGGTTACCAGCTCAGCATGTGCTAGGCGTCAAAGACCCAGCGCTGGTTTTCAGCTGGCACCCTGCAGTGTTACACGGACTGTGTCTGGACATTTACTTAGGAAGAACTTTATGCTTTTAAAGTCTTCTAAAAAGCTTAGTATCATTTCACCTAACACGGTCATCGAACCCGGGATGTTTCAATCAACAGTATCCTATCCTATCTTGTGTGGGGGCCAGTCAGTACAGACCGGCGACACTTCGACCCAGTCTTTTGTGTCGACTTCCCCAATAACGACTGCCTTAGATGTTCATGGCAGCCGTGACCAACGGCTTAACTAGCTTGCTCTCCGAGGCACGGAGCAGGCGATAATTGTCAATCAAAACGCACATAATTTCGAAAATTCATATAACTTCCGAAAGTCAGAGGTGCGCGACGTGGGTCGAACCCGAGACCCTCTGCATTGCAGTCTGTTGGTCTCCCCACTGAGCTATCGCTGCTCTCTCAATCAACAGTAAACTGTGTAACAACTGAACCAAAGAACGCATCAACTTACAAAATTCAACAATAAAAATTTTTAACTACCTAACCCTTCACCTGCTCGTGGTCACCGATTAAAATCCATTTAGTCATACGTGACCGGAACAATATGCAACACGGTTACATCTGCCTGACCTTTTGGACCTCACCGGACACAATAGCACCAAGAAGGGTATAATAGGTCCCGTAAGAAGGGGTCAGTTCGCTGGTCAAACCGGATTCGAAACTTGTGTCTTTAAACCGGTTTTGAATGTACAGGGATTGCATATTGTTAGGGTGGATGTTGCAATATGGTTCCAAATGAATTGTTATTTTTGTTAAGATTTGTTAAAGTTTTAAGTGTTGTTTTAATTGGGGTATATTAATTACTCTTATTTAAAATTATGGTTATTATTATGTATATGTATGTGTGCTGAGCTGCATTGGGTCTTGTGGCTAGGTAAGTGTTCTGGGTTCGAATCTAATACCGGACAATTATTTGTACGATATATGATATTGTCTAACGTTTACACGAATATTGTACATTGAAATTAATCTACTTTATACGAATTTTATCGCATTGTTTAATTTAAACACGTTTATAACATAATTTTGTATGAACCAAAAATTCTTGTATTAACTATTTGTATGTATAATGTACATGTTTATAAAGTCTCTCGCGATCCAGGGCAGCAAACAAATGAGATAATATAATAGTCCTTTCCCTTCTTTTCCTTAGCCTTTTTCTAGTCTAATCGGTTTTGACTGGATATCAGTTTTTACACGGAGCGGCTGCCACCTGACCTCCGCAACCAGAAGGCTAACGATACCCTAAGGCTAGACCAGTGTCAGGATATTAGGGGTTACTGACTTTCCCAATAACGACTGCCATAGATGTTCATGGCAGCCGGGACCGACAGCTTAACGTGCTCTCCGAGGCACGGAGCAGGCGATAATTGTCAATCAATACGCACATAATTTCGAAAAATCATATAACTGCTGAAAGTCGTTGGTGCGTGACGTGGGTTCGAACCCGAGACCCTCTGCATTGCAGTCTATTGGTCTCCCCACTGAGCTATCGCTGCTCTAATATAGTCTTTTGTAAAAGAAAAATATATTAGTAGTAATTAAAATATTGCGTACATCTTATTACCTCGTTGACATAAGTTTGCGTTCGATTCCGAAGTCCTGGATTTATATTATACCTAATTAGTAATATAACGATACAACGTGGCGTAAAACACTCACTTTTCGTCAACTATAACTAAGCCACCTACAATGCTGCTGCAACTTGGACAGTGCTGCTAAAATCGCCGTACACAGTAGCCATTTACTTGACCGATAATCGACCCGATATTCCTCGATTAGCATACGAGCTCACTACAACACCACTGGATCAACGAGACAATCGAACAGTAAAATCTTCCCTGATATTATAAAGAGGTAAAATTTGATTTATGTTTGTCTTTTAGGTAGCAATCTCAAAAACTACTTAGCCGATTTTAAAAATCTTTCATTTACCGAAACTTTTAATATCTCAGAGTATCTTACTAGCATAGCCGCAAACGGAAACTTGTATTTATAAAACTAGCAATAAAAATTCACGGTGACCCCACTATGGTACAATATAAACTATTGATTATCAACAAATAATATAAAAACACAACAAAAGACAGGACGTATGGACAACGGTCTAAAGGACCGACCATATTTAACAGTCACGTTCACTAAAGTAAACAATGCGGTCGAAATGACCATATGCCGCCGTTGCAGGGTTAAAAAACATCTTTAGTCACGCCTTATCTATTGATTTGTTATTGGAAGGGTTAGCTACTTTATTGACATATAAAAAGTTGATATTTGATGGTTATGTTCAAAATGTCCATTTTTGTTTAGTTAAACAGATGTGTGAGCAATGAGGTAGCGATTGAAGGGTTAAGATTTTTTTGGGATTTTATGGATAATTTAAGAAGGGTTATTAGTATTACTGTCAGTTTGATACGTAAGTGTTTTTTTTTGTGGTTACACTAGTCAACAAATGTTGTAGATACGAATTACATTCAAATAATGGTCATAAGAACATTTAGACACGGTTCATGTATTTGTGATCACACTGATCACAGATTTCTTTGTTCTGTGTGGGGATCGAAGGTACAGTACTTGGCGTGCTGACCCCTGAGCTATCTGTGCCTTCAATCATTGTAAAATAATATTATTTAATAGATTTAATCATAAATTTATGCATCGAGATAATAATCTATATTTTGGTTTGTTAAGTATCCCGTGAAACAAGGTATGAGTAGGTTCTCCAAACCCAATATCGGACTTTTCATTCACACTTGATCAGGATGTTATAAAAACGCAAAGTAAAACATTTATTAGTTTTCCAATGCTTACAGCTATAAGAAAATGTATTCCTAACTCTATGCTCCACAGACTTTACATCTGCAATAACGTAACAATTTTATGACAGACCTCAAGGTACCAGCCAAGTACCATGGCATAAAAATATCGGTACCAAACGATCGGCAATAGAAAACTAAATAAAATGGCGACGTAAAATGAAGGCTAACAGCGTAATCTAAGTTATATCGTGCCCGCGTTTGTGATAAGACTTTTATACGATACGATTACAATTTGATATTTGACTGCCTCCTGGCATAGCGGTAGTGGATGAGACTGCTGTGCATGAGGTTCGAATTCTAGGCCAGACCAACAAAATGTTATTGTGTTTATGAAAAATTTCCGAGAGCTTTACGATTTTGGGAAGTTGGCGGTATGTATTTACTAACATCAAATCGGCCTCGATGGCGTAGTGGTTAATGTAACCGACTGCCACGCCTGAGGTCGCGGGTTCGATTCCCGCACAAGTCAAACATTTGTGTGCATGAACATGAATGTTTGTCTTGGTCTGGGTGTTTCTATGTATAATATGTATGTATTTATAAATAAAAATAAGTATCTATGTATGTTTATCCATTGCCTACCCATAGTACAAGCTCTGCTTAGTTTGGGCTAGATGGTGTTGAGTGTATGTATTATAAAATTTTATAATATGTAAATCTAGGTTATGGTATTTATCTATGGGCCTATGCAGCCCGAAATAAATTATTTGAAATTGAATCACCCCGTGCCTCGGGAAGCATGTAAGGTCCTGCGCCTGATCTCTCTCCAGTCGTGCCATCAAAGTCAAAGTTAAAATCATGTATGGCATCATAACTAATTACAGTTCAGGACATTGGGACAACTACCATCTTAGTCTCCCCGTGAACATAAACGAAACGTCGCCGTCGGGGCAAATTGTAAATTTAAATATAAATAGTTTTAAATAAATGAAATAGCTTAATTAGTAGTAAAGTTCAATAATAATAGTATTAGAGTTTTCTAAATCTATATTATTAATATTATAAAGCTGAAGAGTTTGTTTGTTTGTTTGCTTGAACGCGCTAATCTCAGGAACTACTGATCCGAATTGAAAAACTCTTTCAGTGTTGGATAGCCCATTTATCGAGGAAGGCTATAGGCTATATAACATCACGCTATGACCTATAGGAGCAGAGCGTTAATGAAAAATGTTGCAAAAACGGGGCAATTTCTCTTATGTGAAACAGACGAAGTTGCGTGGGTCAGCTAGTTATGTAATAAAAGTGTTTTAAAGTAAAATAAACAACGCGACAAAATCCGTATAAAGTGTTTAATTTCAATTAAAAATCATGTATCCATTGAGGTCACAAAGTAACACTTATGAACGTCGAAGGGATTAGTGAGGTTGCTAAATTTACTGGATTTACATTTATGTTAATAGCTAGGTTTAGGCCAAAGGCACACGGGGAGACTAAAATGGTAGTTGACATTGAGACAACTACCTATTATCTTAGTCTCCCCGTGACCATGGCTGCTGAAAAGCAACCAAAACGTCGGGGAAAGTGTATACCTAAATATAAATAGTTCTAATAGTTTTAATAATTATATGAGCTTAAAATTAGTAAAATTCAATAGTAAAAGTAATGTAACAGTCTTCAAAATTATGTAATAGATACAGTGTTAAATAAACAACGCGATAAAATCCGTATATAGTAGTTTAATTTCAATGAATAACATTCGCGTAAACAGAAGACAAAACCAGTAGGTATAAGTTATTGAGTTTTCCATCAAGAAATTCTTGATAGCAACCCCAAGATTAGGATGCTGGCGGCATTGCCCCGTGTCTCAGAAAAGATGTATAACCGTTGTTCCTGTGTCCAATCCCTCTTCGATAGTTTCGGATTGTCATCCTATCGAATTATGAGAGTTAAGGAAGAATAGAGAGTGAAGTTATGTTTGCGAACTCACTTGTGCACTATAAAATCTCCTGCTCAGTTGGCCAGTCTCCGTTAAGATTTGTCACCGTAATCGAATTTTTATTTGATAACCCGTTTTTCTGTAGCTGGAAACTCTCAGTAGCAAAACGGATTGTGGTAAATGTCCGCTAGAAATCTTTATCCGTTCTGGATAAAGGTCAGTTTAAGAGCACCTTAAACCGGCGAGCGTGTATGAGGAATGTTATGAAAGTGAATGAAGCCAGAGAAGTGTGTCGGGATCGTAGCAAATGGAAATCCGTAGTCTCTGCCTACCCCTCTGGGAAACAGGCGTGAATTTATGTATGTATGTATGTATGTATGTCCGCTAGAATACAATATACTTAATTATGGAATATGGAAGTACAGTCTTGTTGTTAGTAAATTTTCAGTAGGAGCCAGGAGTCTGGAACAGTGCCTGGTAGATATAGCCGGCAAAATGTCAAATGTTTTTAATTGTGAAATATTTTATTTTTATCAAATGATTTCTAGTGTTATTTGAACAACTAATATTATTTTAAATATAATTATATTAATTCAGGTATAGTTGAAAATTGAAATAAAAGCTAGTTCAAGGCGTAGAGCTCTTATAAGAAGAAATTGTGGCTGCATTATTATACTACAACTCTGCCTACTTCTTCGGAAATACAGGCGTGAAACTATGTATGTATGAAAAATTACCTTCATGGCTTACATGTTCCCTCATAAACAATCGCCTGTTCATTTAAAATGAAAATGGCGAATGAAATAAAGAATACAAGTGAATGTCGTATCGGTAAATAAAATAGCTTAGTAACGGGACAATCGATGAAAAACCGGCATCTTTAGGTTGATTGAAATTTTATAGAGCATTTGCGTGATGGTCGCTCGCGCCGTACCGTGTAGCGAAGTAAACAGGGCCGGAGCAAAAACAATACCTACCTATATATTGGAAAAAGTTAACGTGCCATATTATTTTATATAACAACTGACTTTTACACACAGCTTGGCTGGCGTAAAAGTAGGTATGGTTAGATTATGTCAGTAAAAGTACTTTATTTAAATAAAATATAACCTATGTTACTCGGTGATAATATAGCTGTCTAATGAAGAAAAAAATTGAAAATTAATAAAAACTTTTCAAAGACAAAAACAAAATATCAAATATTCACTCTTTATTATAATACTAGCTGTCCTGACAGACGTCATTCTGTACAAAAAGAAAGAAAAGAAAAAAAAAATTAAAACAAATCTAATCCATTCTCGAATCCAGTTGAACACACACAAAAAATTTCATCAAAATCGGTCCAGCCGTTTACGAGGAGGATTACAAACACACGCACAGAAGATTTATATATATATAAAAATTACTTAATACTAGTTCCCGATGATTCGCACGTGTTATTATAACTCTGAGTTGTGATAGTCCTAAAGTGTCGGCGAATGTTAAGCAATCTTGGAACTCGGGTTGGAAAAAGACATGTCGTCATAACAAGTATCTTATGTGTTTATCCAGGATATGTTCTATCTGTGTGAAAAGTGTCATCTATAGCTGTTCCACGATTTACGTGTGATTGATTAAAACATATTTATCCCATATCTTAAACCATCTTCACCAAGTTTCACATTCATAATAGTAGTGGGAATTCACCGAGGACGCTATGCATTCTGCATTGGGCGCTGTTAGATCAATCGCTGATGAAGTCACAGTTCCAATGATCCACCCAAATCAAAGGCACTGACTATAAAGAATAAATAAAAGAACTTACGGTTTACAACTTAGTGAAAGTGTTCCAATCTCACACTGGTTTTCTCTAAAAGGCTGATACTGACATGCACCCTAGGCTCATTCGTACCGTTATGGAATAATTGAAGTGCTTTGTTGCCGCTTTTATATTGCGTATCATCAAGGAAAGTACAATCGTCTAACCTTTGTCTATTGACAGATGAGTAAAGTAGTAAAATTGGTCTTGAAATCGCGAGTAAAAAGGTAGCTTATAGCTGACGACCACATCGTCATTTAGCAGATGAGATTGTAGTTTAAGTATATTAAAATCAGAACTGGTTTAGGTAGCAAAATATTTTGACCCACAAACACAAATTTGGTATTCACAAATCCGGCTCTGCGTCATTTTGTAAATACACAAGGGCATAACTTACTGTGTAGAGCGGTTCATATAAATTGTTTCACTATCTATCGGCGCTGCGCATTCAATAATGCCTACTTTTATAAATAGACTACCGAATAGGCTGTGGGGTTGCCACAATGCTCATAGATTTCCCATAATTGACTCTACCAATGGCGCAATGGTTTAAGTGGTAGTGTGCCACCAGTGCGTTAAGTGTTGTGAGTTTGATGCCCACACGGGTAACATAGTGAGAGGAAATCCTTATAAAAATGATAAGCTGTTGAATGATTCAATTCATATTGGTATACCTACACTGACTGTGTATCCTAGATATTCATTACCTTTCTGGTAGGTGCTTAGTCTTACGTCTATATCCTCGAGAAAATAAAACGTAGGCATAACACCCGCACTTCGGCAACTAAAGTTTAGCGTTTTACTTAAAGCTAAAACACACTTATCGGAATCTGGCTATAATAATACATTTCTGCTTACCCCTTTGAGATAAGTCAAGTGTATAATACGTTATTTGCTATAATTTCTACTTTTGTTCTTGTAGTAATTTTAATTATCAGAATACAGTATTCAAGATTTATGGCACATAAATATTTTCTTCGACTCCCTAACTGGACTACTACCATAGCGAATACTTCATTTAAAATACCGTGATTTAAGGTACTAGTATGGTCCAGACTTTCTAAATGACTCATTATTGTAAATATAAGAAGCAGACCTATTTCTTCCTTATGGTAACAAGGCAATGACTTTTAAAAGAGTCAATTAATATTTGTTTGTACCTATATTTCGTAAGATTATTGCAGCTAAAGACAATGTGTGTCATTAATTCAAGAATCCCAAAAGCTTCAAACTCGAACTAATAAATATGAAAATATTAGAAGCAAGAAATTCCATAATAATACCACGAATTCCTGAATATGCAAATACAATACTATTTGTCATTAAAACCGGTATCGCAACAGCTGCATAACACTTTCAAACGCTAAAAACTTAAAGGAAGGGTCAGCAAAACCAGATTTTTACCTTCACAAAAATAGACAATGGGCCTAGAATTGACCCTTGGGGGACACCGGTCAGTTTTGTGTTTTGTCCAAACCGGTTAGGTGAATAAAGGGGTATTTTATGAATTACTATTGTTATTTTTCGCCGTGTCCAGTTAATCGATGGTCAGTTTGTATTTTGCGGTGTTAACTAACGGTGGTGACTGTGATCGGACATGCTGAAAGTTTTTGTGAAGTCTTTCGTCAATAGTTTATAAAGTCAGTAGAGTAAGGTATGATTGTGTTATGTTATTACATACAAAATGTGAAAGTGTAATATTAATATTGATTAAATTTAAGATTCCTTTCTATTTAATAAAAACCTGTAAGTTATCTAAATGATTAGAAAGTTAGGATAACTTATCTTGATGAAATTTCAGTTCGAAGTTCGAAATAATATTTTAGTAAGCGTTGCAGATAGTATTTTAAGATTTCAAATCTTATATTTTATGAATTATGCATATTTTATAGATTCAAGCCTGTATATTGCAGAAAGGGTAGGTAGAAATTTACTATATTAAATTTTTTAACAAATCGATATTCCTCTAAATTGTTTGTAAAGAAAATATTCTTATTTATAATAACATTAATAATACTCCATACGATGCCTTAAGCATTACAACTATCAAGTCAAGTACAAATTGTTTACGGTCTAGTTTGAATAAATAAACACAAATGTAATAAACTTGCCGTGACATTATAAAACATGTAAAATTAACCATTTAAAACGATCATGTCCAACACGTACGGAACAACGTTTTCCCACGCGGTAAAAAGGTTAAAAACGTCATTTGAAACAAAAACCGGGTTTTTCCTTCATCACAAAAAAGTGTCCTACAATTATCGCCTCCCCGTTTTGCTCGGCAAATAGAATTAGGCGTGAATTAAATTAGCCAGGGAATTAACAGGGATAATACTCTCCTCTCCGCTTTTTCCTTATTTTTTACGGTTTTAAACGGTTTTTTCTGACACGTCCCTCTTCGGTCGCGACGCGAACAATTTGGCCAATTTTGAAAGACAAACGTTTTTGTTTCTCCTTTTTTCGACTCGTCCCTTTATTTGTTTTTGTCTTATGTTTGAATATTAGATTGAGACGTCTCTTCAGTATGATTAATTTCTGCTTCTTTACTTATAAAGATTTCTTCATACGTAGGTATATCAGTAAGGTAATTAACTTTAAAATTGCAATAAAACTTCTGCAAAGTAGTAATTATAAGGGTTATTCGTTTTAAACATGCTTGGGGTCTTAACTGCGATGACATCGATCTAAAGCGAATAGAATAGACTAACTTCAATAAGAACAATGATACGTCTGCTAACTATATGAGGTGGGTTTAATGAAATATATAATCAATTGAAAACAAATTAAAAGATATGTGTAACATCGTCTACTAATTTTAGTTTCTTAATTAAAATAAAATCGAATTACTAATTACAAATACTTGCTTAACCTTCAATTAGAGACACGAACGTTTTTGCCGATTTGTGACTGATTAAATTTCTTGATTCTTTAACAATTGTATGTAAAACTGAAACAGTATTTTCCATTGAATATAAATCTTTGGTTTAAGCTAAGAAAAGGGGTCTTTAAAATGTCAAAAGAAGGAACGAATTTCCCTAAGGGTGCACCCACCCTCTTAATTATATCTTTTAATGTAATGTCTGAGTGCATTTTTACACCCCTTTCTTGTACATAATATTGTGTACCGAGGGGAGCTAAGGGTACTTTTTGAAAAGCAGTTAGGGTCTATACATTTTTGTTGACGAGATCTTGGATGGAAAATGGTTTACATTTTATAAATGCATCAATATAACAGACTTCTTTTAATTATATAATTTATTAATAATCACATAAATCTGCTTCTTACACACCTAAGACGTATGCAATTTAAAAATTAGCTATCAGTATTGCAGATAATACTAGGCCCGGTTCTTATATCCAAAAAACGAGTCTAATGCCTACGAACAGTTAACTTATTTTTATAGAGTATGTTTTGAGTTTTGACACATATTCTATGGCATATACATATATCAATTTAACTGTCCGTAGCTAGAATGAGTCGTTTGACTTGAATAGCCATTAGTCATTTATTCACAACAAAACCTTTGTGTGGAATTTTAACTTACATACACACTGAATATATTTAATACTAGCTTTTACGCGCGGCTCCGCGTGGTACCTACATCAATAAAAAATAGCCTATGTCTTTCCCCAGGTTTTAAACTATATCTGTACCAAATCGGTTGCGTAGTTTAGCCGTGAAAAGATAACAGACAGACAGACAGAGTTACTTACGAATTTACAATATTAGTAAGGAGAACATGATTGGATAATCAGAGATGAATAGCAGAACATCTTCAAAAATGTTCTAATAACATTCAATTATCTCTAAATAGATACAATATAAATAACATAATATATATTATTAATATAGAAGTTATACAATGTATAACAAAACCTACCCACAATCATTGTATATTCATCTAGAATTTCACTACTTAAGAGGCAACACCACGGGCGAGAGAATTGAAAAATAGGTATTTGTAAAATCTATTGCTGTCGCGCAGTGCCCGCAGAGCGTGATAGAGACAACTGCAGCTTGGACCGAAAATACCTATTAAAATACACAAAATCAACGTTTCGTAGTCCCCTAATTCCTTCTCCAACACTTGACCGATTTAATTACTTTTTCATTAAAAATAGAAGAAAGGCTTTGGCCGTGTTTCTATGTTTTCCTTTTTTTATATAATCTACTCAAATTTGTTTGCTGGATGTTTGAACACAGCAGAAAATCTGTCCAATTTTTGAGGTTTTTGAATGCTCTATAAATAATTAATAAATGAAAAAAAGGAGAACATAGGGACATGGCCATACATTTTTTGGGAAAATATTATTGCTCTACTGGCATTATCCAGGGAGGAAACAGGGGACTACTATTGTATGGGAAAACGGCCCTTGTGTTTCCTCTTAAGCAAAAAACCGGGCCCCGGTTATTTGTACATACACATTTAAAACACTTAGATTTTAACACTAACAATATATTTTTAATTCACATCTAATTATGCATCCATTGATTATAACGATTTAGTTTAATAAGAATGGTTTCCTGCATTTGTAATTATTATCTCATATATCATGGTTTTTCGGTTCACCACCATTCTGTATATTTGATATAATGACAGTAAATATATCCTAACACGCATTGCGTGCTTACTTTAAATTTCATTACTTTTAATTATTACAAATTGTACACAATTTATTGTCAATTGGTGATTGAACTTATTGTACGATTTTTGTACTTACAATTTACATATTCTATTCTAAACCATTTTAAACTATTAGGGTGAAGTGTTTTCACCCACAAAACTAAAATTAACAGTGTTGGCGCGTAAAAAATCGCTGCTATGACTATTTTAAATATAAATAACTATCTATCGTGAATTTAAAGGGATAAAAACGTTACCGTGCTGCATGCTCTGTTGTATAATTAAAGAACAACAAACACGCGGTCATATCATTGTCCTTACTAATATTATAAACGCGAAAGTTTGTATCGATGTATGGATGTTTGTTACTCTTTCACACAAAAACTACTGGACCGATTGCAATGAAACTTGATATTTAGATAGCTGAAGACCTCGATTCACACATAGGCTACTTTTTATCCCGATATTCCCACGGGATCGGGACTTACGCGGGTGAAACCGCAGGGAAAAACTAGTATTATAATAATATCATCCTAATATATTAACTGTCTCACTGCTGAGCACGGCCGCTTCTTTGTGTGAAATGAGTGACTAAGGTCTTAATCCACCACGCTAGCCCGGTGCGCGTTGACTGACTGCATGAACGTTATAGGGAACTCTCAGACAGGTTTCTTCACGATGTTTTCCTTCACCGTTGAAGCGAGCGATTATTTACTATACTATATTGAATCATGGGCACATCGGTGGCTAGACACAAGGGATTTATAAATATGGTATTCTGAAATTTAACAGATTATTACGCACATAATTATATTAAATAGAGTTAAAAACCTCTCTTGCTAACGTGACCGAAGTACCTAACTGATTTATTAATTGTTACATTACTTATTTTACTACATATACTAATATTAAAAAAGCTGAAGAGTTTGTTTGTTTGTTTGGTTGAACGTGATAATCTCGCGATAATCTAAGAACTACTAGTCCGAATTGAAAATTCTTTTAGTGTTGGATAGCCTATATACCTAACATCACGCTACGATCCACGAGGGCGCAGTAATCATGAACGCGGGTGAAACCGCAGGTATAGCTATTACAACATAAAATGACAAGAACAAAATTTTACTTAGATCTATATATATGTATATGATCTATATGATCTATATATAGCACTTTTGCCTAAACTAGAGCTTGTTTAATATATATTTAAAAACAATTATCCTGCGGTAACATTTTATACTTTGAAATTGAACTACCATTATAGTTTAATTGTTGTAACATTCGACACACTGGCAGTTATTGTAACTACCAGTTCTTATGATGTAAATCAATATTAAAACATGAGTCGCTAATTTGTACACTTTTCTGATCGATTTGGATCGTAAAACAAGCAAACGGGAGACGCAAATGAGACACAAATTGTAATTCAAGAACTTTTATTAGTAGTAGTAATATGTATTGTAGATAATAAAATAATTAATCATTTCAAAAGAGACTGACAGGGGGTATCTTCGAACAAAGTGATTTGGAAATCCGAGGGAAGAGGCTTTTGCCCTAATAAAAGGCTAAGGAAAAGATGTTGTAAAAATAGTAGTATAAAAAAATGGCACAAGTTCGGGATGGCTTATGTCCGGTATAAGAATAAGATAGGGTGATTCATTGCTAGAAGTACATAGAAGAAATAAAAACATATTGTACAAAACCATGACACGAATGTTTGGTAAGTACATAAACACTATGTCCAGCAATGGACTGCAAGAAGGACCACGTTTTTGTTGTTATAAATAAATTATTATACTGATGTAGAAAAACGTCGTAAGAGAGCTAGTATACCAGACAGTTTTTTATATTGGTAATGACAATTATTATTATTGGTAACATTCTAAGAGGTCTGCATTTGCACTGCATTTGATTTAAATAGTAAATATTGGATTTCACATAAAGAAAAAGCTTATGCTGTCTTGGTATTCAAGAATTAGAATCTGATCAATCTCTTATATGCATACATATAATATACTTTTACAAGATTTAATATTGCTGCTCTCTTAATACATAAATAAAACTCTAATATACTTTAAAATTCTCACAACAAAATGAAAGAACAACTGGCAGTTAGTCGCCCTCGCATCTTAGCAATTTAAAACAGGGGTTGTCCTCATTTATTCCTTCTTCTTTTACCGTAACCACCCCACAAAACTCCCTTACGACCACCAACGTACTTTGAACCCACACCCCTCCCTTAGCGCTCGCAAACTCCGAATAAATTTTGTAAAAGCTTCAGACTTAAGAGCTCTTTCTTGGCTGGCGACGGACCCTTAATAGGGTGTGTTGGCGTTCCCTAAAAAATATACTTACCCTTCTTATTTCGAGGGGTGAAATGAAGTAAAATTGTTTTATTATTACTTTTGTACCTACTCAAGCCTGGTAATTTATTTCAGAAAAGAGATTTTGTAATTTTGATTGAAATAAGTATATCGATAATAAAAAATCACTTATTAATTTTGGTAAAATAATTAAAATAATGCAATTGAATGTTAATGTCTTTGATATTCCGAAGGGTCTAAAAGACATTAACGGTTTGAATTTTAAACAGATATAGGCAGCAAAACACTAAATTAATGCTTATATGGTGATTTGCACCTGAAACCCAATCCTAAGGCAGCTTAAAATTTTTATTCCTATGTTATTGTGAAATTTGCTTTTCTTTTTTATCTTTGACTGAAAGTAGTACTCGATACTATCAATAAATATAAAATACTTAATAATTACTAATTCGCTTATTTATTTATAAGATATGTAGCCGTAAGTTTCTTGTGCATTTTATGATACTCCTTTAGGCTCGACCCCTTCCCTGAACCTAGCAAATAACCAAAATGTAAATTCAATAAATTCAGTTAATTCACTAAGAACTAAGCTGCAACGTTAGTTAATTTTAAAAGATATGAAACTGTTATATTATAATAAAAAGTTGATGAAAGCTAACATTGTTAAGGTATTTTTTGTAGGTAAAACATAAATTAACGAAATCTTCGATACTGAGAATTTCATAAGAATATTAAAGTTACTTACACTTTTAACGGGAAATCATAAGCAAACCTAGTGTGTTAATTTTTATACGTTACAAATTGCTATTCATTATAAGCATTATGTAATAGTCTCAGCTTACCATCTGGGATACAGCCGTGAGGTTATCTATATTTTTGCTAACAGTACATATAAACTTATATTTATAAAAAGAGTAAATTGTTTTTCTACGTCTGCGTGAATATTACACTTTAAAATAAACTACTTTTATTGATTTTATCTCGGAGAGAATCTGTATTCTCTTCTAATCATCGGAGCTCAATCTAAGCAGTAGCTAAGTAAAAGAAATGACTAAATTAAATCATAATAATAGACGCCAAACCACTTTAATTTTAATATTATTACATAATATTTAAAAGCTAGGAATGTTGTATCATTTTTATGCCGTGCAGCATTACATCATCTAAATACAAATCTGGCAACATCTAAAAAAATATTCGTAAATCACAGAACCATAGATATCGATTCTAAATCCAAAACATACAGTTTGAAAATGGAAGCGTAACCTCGCCCGCGGAATTCCAATGACGACTCGCAGAGGCTTTTTCTTGTTGCAAACAGCCAACCTCAGTTTGCCAGTACCCAATCACTAGATCCACAAAAACAATCCTTATCTCAATAGATTAATGGCTATTTTACGTTAAATATCGGTTTTGAAAAGGCAGTGTTACGTCAGCAAGTTATCTCCCTACTGTCTCTCTCAAGGATTTATCGTCTTGCTGGGGGGAAAGAGTGGAAAAATAAGAAAGGGCTGTTTTTCCTGGGGGACTTTAGGGGGACGGGGGTAAGAGATTCAATTAAGGCGGGTGCCGCCCGTGCGATTAATTATGCTTTCGAAATTATTGTTTAAGAAAAAAATGCATTAATCACTTTTTATGACGTTTTTTATCATTTATGTTTATAGTATATTATTTGTTGTGTATCATAATTATTAGTAGTGTATTTATCTTATATGGTTGTAAAATTATTAGATCTTAATTAGCCCTGTCGGATGCAGAAAGGTATGACCGAGGAAGGTTGTTTATATTTTCTTGATACATTATAGTCTTCTTTTAAATTATAGTATGAAACCGGGTTTCATACTACAGAAACCATTGGTAATCTGGATATATCTTCTATGCTTCTAGAAGAAGCTGAATATAGTAGCATTCACATACCTATGTATAAGCTGACAAGATTGAATGGAGCAAGATCAGATTCGTAGAAACCCAAAGTATCCTTACTTTACGAAAATAAACAGATTTGCTTATCAATGAATTTGAATATACATAAGTCTGTTTTTAGATGTGGGCAGAGATTACAGATCTTCACTAAATTTGTTACAATCTTGGCAATTCTTACTTGCTTCAGATTCTATTCTTATTTTTTTCGTACTCGCTTGTCGGTTATGTTACTGTTTATGTAGAATATAAATATATTAGATATATACTGAATCCTAGGTAAACACAAACATTCCCTAGCTAAACCAAAGGATCTATCTTTTGCCTTTTTTACTACAGTCGAAATTGTTTCTACATTGTTCCTTGATATTGACTTATATATTTTATATACTATTAATCTTGTTATACAATGGGTATATAAGAAAGTGACATAAAAATAGTGTTAATTCAAATGTTATTTTAAAATGTGATACTCATACAGGGAAGACTTATACGACTAAAAATATTCTTGAAAACGGCCGGGTTAGGAGAAGCATCCGGCGTCGAGCATTATGAAGAATATGATGATAGTGAATGAAGCAAAATGTATGCCAGGACCGTAACCAGCTTACCTACAGTAAATAGGCTAAATCTATTAAATGTACAAAAATAACGCATTACCTAACGGGTACCCTCAAACAGAAGTTTTAATATAGATACAATAGATTTCCTATGGATATGATGACGTAGGTATTGGTAGGTAGGTATTGCGTGGGGGCCTGTTGTGACTGAAATAATTCATACAACAATTACTTTGTGTTTTCGTAGACCTGTATATTATTAAAGGAGTAAGTAGGGGGTGTATTACCCTTACATTTTGTTAGCTATGTTTTAGACCCAACGTACTACAGTCAAGACTAGCAAGAGAACCAGGTTTTCTAAGCTCCGTTCTGCTACAGAGAATTTTGAAGGAGAAGATTCAAGCCATTGTACTTTTTTATAGAAGTTAAGATAACGTTGCCCATCCCGATATGAAACCCGTGTCCATATCTTTGGCTACAAAGTGAACATGTTTGCCACAGTGTCAGCGTGGTGGATTTCTGTTTGCGTCAAATTGCTTACTGGTTGAATTGGCGTTTACAGTCACAGTTTACCAAGAACTTCAATTTTGACTGTTCGGATGGCGTAGTTGTTCACGTGGTCGCCTCGTCGCTGCCACTGCACCAAGTGTCGTGGGTTCGAATCCTACATGGGACAAAACTTTGTGTGATCCACCAATGGTTGTTCCGAGTCTGAGTGTTCTTTGTGTCCGTTGTTTAAATGTTCGTAAAGTCCCCCGCAACACAGGAATTATTCCTAGTGCGGGAGATATCTTTTAAAAAAAGAAAAAATGAAGAATTCTATGCTCCGTCACGCGGTTATTGTGTTTTTCTGAAATACGGCTGCACTACATCTAGAAACATGTTTGATAGACGGCCATTATAGGCTTACTGTTTATTATATGAGATTAACCATAGAAGGTGAAATGTAGTGAAATCTGATGATAAAATACAATAGGCATGATGACAGGGTTAAAAATAAGTGATAGGTACTTATTTGTCCATCTTTTAGATTAGCAAAAAATATTGAACACCTGCTTTTTGTTATAACAAAACAATAAAAATTGATTAAAATATTACGCATTAAAGATTGGGAGAAGTGGGCTGGTGAGGTCACTCTTTTGTAAAATTTGTACCTACAAGTGTACGTCACTTGTAGGTACAAATTTTACAAAAGAGACGCGAAATTTAAACGCGTATCTACATTGTTATTAGTTTGTGGGACAAAAGAAAAATACATGTCCAATATTACTTGCTAATCTAAAAGACGGATCAAACACTTTATTTTTGTCATCATGAAGTCGATGAATGAATGAAATAGTTAAATTAGTGTCAGAGTTCAAGGGTCACCAAACTTCTGACTTAGATAAAATGTTATAATTAGCTTTAGCTAACTACCCTTTCATAAGTACAATATTTCTATTTATAAATAATCCCATTGTTACACAACTAATTAATAAAAAGATGTTCAACCGTTTGCAAAATTTACTCCAATGTTTGTATCCCGCCGTCCTGACCTAAATATAGAGAAGGCCTTTAAAATCAAAACATACACGTCATACATTGACCTAGTAGCGTATGTAAAGGTTAAAGACCCTCATCTAACCAACAAACCAATATCAACCTTGCACACGAACCCTAAAATCCAATTTAGCTTGTCATCACATCACATGTGAACTCGAGTACTATTCACGTATCAATTAAAGTTTTGATTATTTCAAACTTTAAGGAAAGTTCCTTAACGGTGTTCATTTAAAACTATAATGGATGAAAAGTTCTTAATTTAACTTATTCTAACGCTTCCCTTAGCTACAATTCAATTAAAATTTAAAAAAAGAACAGCCGTCGTTTTTATTATACAATTTAAATATCGAATTTCAATAGACAACGTTTTAGGCTAGATGTGAAAAAATAAAACAAAGACATAAACATTGTTCGAATTTCGAAAAAGCAATTTAGAACGTAATCGAACGCCGACAACAGCGCTCGCTTCTTATTCCCCCACCTTGAATATCTATCTATGAAAGGTACGGCACACTTTTATTCTTGAAGGGGCCGACCGTCCACCCCATTTAAAAGAAGCCATCTTGGGATTGGGTACCGAGGGGCGCGCCCTCCCTTCGGGGGGCGGCAGGCGCAGGGGGAACCACTTTTCTCGGCGAAGTGTTGTTTTAATTCTACCAAATATCTTTTCGTGAATACCTCAGTAGAACTTCTGATATAATTTTCTTCGAGTAATATTTATACGTTTTAGGTGTAAACGCCTCGCGAGTTTTGTTCGCGTGAAACTCGTTCTAATAATAGCAGCTGAGGTAATTAGATTTCGCAAATTTGGCGGTTACGTTTTTCAGGAATTAATGTCGTTATGGCGGGCATTTTTACATATAATTTACACTAAATAACTTTAAATTACACTTCTATATTGGACAATACCTCATTGTCATGTTCTTTAACAATATTTTGTAAAGAATTTAATATATTAAATAATAATTTGTAATTAAAATCCTATTAGTCTACAGGAACCACAAAAACTTTCTTTTCATATTTACCTATTATTAGGTATATGCATCGATCAAATACATGCAATTATTTTTATTCTGTATAGGTATGTGTGTTCTGTATAGGTATAACTCCCAACCTTCTAAAATAATAAAAAACAACTCTTTAACGAAGACGGAAGACATTTAAAAGCAAAACATTTTCAATTAAAATTTCCACTCTAGCAACATTCTACAAAATGGATTCTCTCCAAAAACAAATCCGCCGCCATAAAAACCGTTAATTGCCGCCATTTTATACTGAATACCAAATTCGAATTCGACGCGCTTTGAAATTCTGCGCCATAGTTGGGCAAAGGAATTCCACTTTCGTCCAGTAGTGCGGTACCGTCCAGGTAAATTTTAATTTCTATGCAAATTTAAGCTTTCGTTCGGGAGTTTAATCTACGAGCTTTGTCGATGTGAAGGTATCAAATCGCTAAGGGAAAACTTAATGAAAATACTGCGCCCAAGAAGCGAACGTAAAGAATCAGCTATTGTTTGAAGCCTTGTTGTATACATTACTGTGATTGATAGGGATGGGAATAAAGGCAAACAAACAAGGAAGCTATTTCGGAACTTAATAAAAAATCACTGTCGATATTCTGTCTAAGGAAAAAAAAACGTATCTGCTAGTATTTTAAAAAAAATTAAAAAATGAAAATACTGGCAAATGCGTATTTATTTACTGATGCAAAATATGTAAAAATTCAATATTGAAAATAATGTTAGGTACGTTTTTTTTCTTATAACGGCATTATTATTTACTGTTATATACATAAAGATATCAACAACAAGTAGTGAAAAGATTGCTGAATCACCTCGCAGTGGTCTTGAGTATGATCCCAAGCCAGGGATATCCGATTTTTCAAGGTTATGTGTGTGGTACATAGTCAGTTATAGCTCGCTTTAACGATGAAGGAAAACTTTCTAGAAAAAATTGCGTGTAGACGCCTTTTTATGCTTAATGATTTCTTTCGATTTATACTTTACAATTACTTATATGTATTAAAACAAACTATTCCCACGTTTTTACCCACCTTTATGATTACTGCTTCGTTCCCGTGGCTCATAGTGATACATTCCACCGTTAAGACTGGTAGTTTCAGTAAACAGAGCATTCAAACAAAAAAAAAAACAAACTCTTCAGCTTTATTAGATTAGTATAGATTATAACTACCGATTAAAATAAACCCAAAATTTATACCAATAATCAATCTGGACAACGTTGCTTAACTTTACCTCGCACCACGAACCCGCATAAATAAACATCAAACACAAAGAATAACTTTTAAAACCGCACGAGAAAAAGCTCCATAAGAGATACTTTAGTAAAATATGCGTCTGTACCTACGATATGTACCTACAGTAAGTACGGATAGAATACTGGATATCGTGAAAGTCGATTATAACTCCACAGAATAATGTCTGAAAGAATCCAACGCGGTTGCTTTAACCGACACCGTACGATATGTTCTCGACTCGTTCTCGAATCAAAATAGGGTAGTCATATAAAATCTTATTCATCACTCCAAGTTATGTTTCAAGATTTGCTTATTTTAGTGATCAATTTTGCTTCTCTTAGTTGCGGTACCTAGGCGAGGCATATTATTGTTTAAATATTTGGTTAAGTGAAGCTAGATTAGATTATCAATAGTAGCAGGGAATCTGGCAATGTGTCAGTTAGATGATGAAAGGCTCGATCTCTATTATATGGGACCTGAAACATAGGTAGTGAAATATGAATTAAATACGCTTCTGCTTATCCAATCGCGGTTATATAATTATGTAAGCCTGAGTGTTGAGTGTATTTCACTTTGTGTTATATGGAATTGAATATTATGAATGTCACGTGTCAACTAATCCGATTTGGATAAAATAAACGTTAAACCCCCAATATAGATATGTATATAATAGTCACTTTCGCATAATATTCGCAATAATTTGTGGGTACATTCAAATATAGATAGAAGTTAAAACCTTTAAAATTGCATTCTCAATTCGAAAATCCATAGTATACTGCAGCATACCGTATCTAGAACGATCTGCAGACAATTACAGTTTTTGCCAATTCCAATTTCAAATTCGAAAAACGTTAGTTGCCGAACACGCCCGAAAATTGCCGAGCTTAGCCGAAAAGCCGCGAGATCACGTATACCGATAACATTACCAAGTTTCCACATTAGCAAAACTTTTATTACACTTATCTGGGTAGAGAGGCAGGTACCAATGTTACTTACGCAAAAATGTACTTACAGAAATCGCATTGTAATATTTTATGTCTGCGGGACCGTATTTTTCTGGAGACATTTGAATATAATAGTGCTTTTTGCTTTGAAATCAGTCTGTTTAACTATGTTTAGCTCTTTATAGAAAGTTCTGATTATAGATACTTGATTACACGGATGGCGTTTAAGTGATCGCTTGGCTATTGTTACTGAGTCGAGTGTTGATCTCTACTGGGATAAAAATATATGTGATCCAACAATGGTTCACGTAGAAATATTATTAGTCCTGAAATAACTGTTGTTTTATATGTAACTACTGAAATCAAATTATAATTTATACAAATCATAATATATAATTCAAAGAATTCGTTAAAATAAATGGCATCCGTTCTATATTTAAAGTTTATTTACCAGCTATTTTTAAACAACGGCCTATTTCAATTTTGGAACGATCAATTCATTATTTCGAAATTTAAATTCGAATTCGATTCGTGTTACGAACAAATACGGAACGTAATTTTAAATTTGAGTTGTGTTCTATCGTGACGGCTTATGTTGATTTTGAAAATCGAATCTATTTTGTTTCTTATTTGAAATTGGAAAGATGTATTTATGGCTTACTTGTCCTATATTTCAAGCAGATTTTATTATTTGTTTTCTTTTCATTTGAATAACTTGGTACTTCTTCAGAATAGATAGATATTTATTTTGCAAATATGGGTAGTACATAATTGTGGTGTAAGATAATAAATAAATTGCAACCAGATAGATATATTAATATATAGGGAGCCTTTTGCCGGCTAAGCAGCACATTTCCTGACTTCATGTTGCTGCTGACAATTTCCTTGCGGAAAAACCCATTAACACATTTGCTCACTCGGGAATCGAATTTTTAATTCGTGAAAGGGTCAGTTGGTTTGTTTTAAGTACATTACTTTATATTAAGCCTTAAATGTCTCAGAACGACCCATAAGTGCTTCTATGTAAAATGTTGCAAACGAAATTAAAAATCTATTAAAATGTTTTTACAAGAAATAAAAACCAATCAGAAAAATTAAACCAAAATTTAAAAAAATATAATTATTGTTTATTTTAATCACCTTCGTCTTTTATCTTTGTATTTCAATGAAATTTATATCTGGTTGAATATTTTATATTTTAATATTCATTTATTTATTTTAAGGATTTCCAACAAAAGAATATACAATAACATAGAATATAAAGCAATAATAAAGTTCTTAGCATGCATAGTCCCTCAATTATAGAAAACAGCTTGAAAATAAAATAAAATAAAATATTTGATATTAATTAAGTGAAGTTTTATTTTTGACAATCCTAATTTTCTTGACTTAACCCAATCTCCGAAGCTATGCTGCTATTGAAAATCTATACTTTCCGGAAGGTCAAGTAAAAGGCTTTCTTCATAGAAAGCCTTTTACCTGACCTTGAAATTGAACTGAAGACCTCAACGATCGGCAGTAACATATATCTATAAATACATAGTCAAACTCTTTTATTCTGAAGGGGTAAGCAGAGGTCTATTACACCCATATTGCGTATGCTAAAACACAGGTCTAAGCCTAGGTCAGGCAATCACTTTATAAAACATTTTTATTTTTATTACATTGTTGGCTCACGTTTGATCTCACTTGTTGTAAAGTTACGATGCAGTCGACGATGGATCACGCTTGACTACAAAATACCTAGTCACTCGTGACTTAAAGACCCCCAGATTATACTCATCGGGAAACACAGATTTAGGTAGTGAGTTCGACTCCTTTGCGATTATGAATAATAATAATAGGGAAATAATAATAGAGGTCAGTCGTATTGACGTCTGGTAACACGTAGTCTGATAAACGTCAATATAGTCGTCTCCTTATGACATAAATTATAGCTGCCAACCCCTTTGGGATGAAACTGTAAGACTACATTCGTATATAGTAATGTTACGAGTAATTATCGGATGATTCGATTCAGTATCGTATCGTTCGACAATTAGGTACTAATTATTAGCTTGGGAACAGTACTTCTTTTCTAAAAGAAACGTACACTATGTCCCTTTCTGTACTCCTGACAACATGTCTGCGAAATTTCATGATGATCGGTCAAGTAGTTGAGGCGTGAAAGCGTAACAAATAAACAAACAGATTCACGTCCTAATTAATATTATAAATGCGAATGTGAGTTTGTTTTGCGACCATAATGAAATTTCGCATACACGTTGCCAGGGTTACAGAAAACAACATAGGCTACCTATCATCCAAAGAGAGTACAGTTCCTTAGATATAGAAAATTGTCATAACGTACATTTAAGCGAGTGAAACCAGGCAAACCTAGTTTATAGAAAAATAAATTCCGGATCTTACGAACCTTAGTATGATTCGTAAGAACCGGAATTATTTTTCTGGTCAGTAGTAGTTCGCCTAGGATTTCTCCTAGACATAATTGCAAACAATAACAATGAAATGCTAGTATAGTGTATAAATATTCAAGAATCTGAACAAATGACCGAAGCTAAGTGAGTATGGAGCGAGTTTACGACAATGCCTATAAGAAAACGGGCGTTGTGTTATAAAATTTGCATTCGGCTGGCGGGTGATGCAAAAGGGGGAGGCTCATAAGTGTGGAGACCACTTCTGTTGTGGGTCTTCTTGGAGTAAATATTTATAGTGTATTTCTAATTAACTAATTTTATTTGTTTGTATTTGTAGATTAATCGTTGGAATTATTGAACTGATTCTTACACTAACAAAACTTTCATTAATTTTTTTCTGAAGTAATATAATTTTAATCCAATTTTGAATTTGAGGTGTTCGTGATAGAATAAATGTTCTAATTACAATTATAAATCATTTATGATTTTCATTTTTGGTATGACATGATCACAGTAAGCAGTTCAATTTGTTTCATCATCCTAAGATTGTGTATGAATTATTTTATAGTATTCTATATTAATATATATTATAAAAAGGTAAGATTTATATTTTTGTTTCTAACGAGATGGGTGTAAAAACCCAGGATTCAACCTCATCGTCTTAAATGTAAAAGTAATGAAAAGAAATGACCCTTATATCGGGGATCTTTTGACCCACAGGGCTCATATTCAACCTCGACCGAGGTATGACCCCAAGGTGTCTGCAGACCAAGTTATAAGTTAATATATTGCTATTTAAAATACATGTGACCTTGTGACTCCTATATCTCGGGGTCTTTTGACCCATAGGGCCCATATTCAAACTCGACCGCGGTAAGACCCTAAGGTGTCTGCACACCAAGTTACAAGTCAATCGGTCCAGTGGTTCCGGAGTTATGCCGGTCATATTCAAACTTGACTGAGGTATGACCCCAAGGTGTCTGCACACCAAGTTACAAGTCAATCGGTCCAGTGGTTCCGGAGCTATGCCTGTCACTAACAAACTGTCACTAACAGACAGACACACAGACCCACATAGTGTTTCATTAACCTCTTCGAAGAAGACTCAGAGGTAAATAAATTAACTTAAAACTAATAGACTGACTTTTGTAATGCATTATTAGACAACTTTATCCAGGAGTAACATCATGCTACGAGCACGGCAGTGGAGCATCCCCTCTCTCTACGACTAGTCCAGCTTATGATATATCGTTCCCCTACACCAACCATCAAGGTTATATTAGGTGGAGCCGCTGTACCTTCCAGTGCCCGAGAGCACCTTCCGGGACCAGTTATAGACAGGTCTTGTCCCAAAATCTCGACTTTCTCCACCCTAACCTCAGATAGGTACCGGAGCAATAAAGCCGCTCACCACCCGCAACTTTGGGAGTTGCTAACGAAAACCTCCCTGAAGCCGACGGAGAAGCCGCCTCCCATATCTCCAGTATGGTATCGAAGCTGTGTAAGGCACGTTCACTTCCCGACGTACATCCATACGAATACCCGAATAGACGGCAATGGAGCAGTAAAGACAAACATGGGTGAACCCGCGAGCGACAAAAAGTAATACCAGTATAATTATATAATAATAACTAGCGGACCCGTAAGACCTTGTCCTGTACACACAAAAAATGTTATCAAAATCGATCCAGCCGTTTAGGAGCAGTTTAATTACAAACACACGCACAGAAGATGATTTATATACAGGATGTCCTGTTAATGGATAACCTGCAAATGTCTTATAATGGAACTGATGGCCGTTCAGAAAAAAATATGAAAAAATATCTATCCTAACTACTACCTGAGATACCTATGTGTTTTTTTTTAATTACCATGTATAACTATCTTGTATACTACGACCATAAATGAATGAAATCCATCGGTTTTTTGTTGTTTTATTATTGAACACTAATTATTCTAATAGATAGTCAGTCAAAAGTATGCTATACTAATGTAGCTTGCACTTTTTAATATATTTTTTTAATTTTATTTTTTTTTAACTTTTTTTTCATTTTTTCTGAACTGCCTTCAGTTCTACTATAAGACATTTCAAAGTTATCCATTAATTACCGGACATACTGTAAATAAAGATATCAGGCCGTCGTGCCACAGTGACAGCTTTTATACATATTTTTAGTATGAGAGGAGTAAGGCCATGGTCCATCGAACTGATCCAGTGTGGCTTGGTTGTCTTCACATGTCTTGGAGAGCATTATGAACAACTCTCAGACAGGTGTCTGCAGGATGTTTTTCTTCACCGTTACAGCGAGCGATCATCAATTATTTAATATGCACATCTTCGAAAAGACAAAGGTACGTGCCATGAATCGAATTCGGGACCTCTGTCTGGCAGCCCGACGGTCTCGCACTAGGTTACCACTGCTATTACTATTGCTTATCTATTAATAGTAATCATAATTAAAATACATTAAAATAACAAAAACATGTAATGAAGAAATTACACCAAAATGAGAAAGTAATATTGAGCTAAACTAAACTAAACTAAAATAATATATATAATTATATAGATTTACTTATTCTTTTACATTGATGTAAAATTTGACGATTCCTCTATCGTATAATGAAAATAATAGTTTACGCTCAGCTTGTACCGTAAATTTTCTAAATTTCAGTATCACTTTGCCCGATCCATAAATCGAACCCAAGGTCTCGCGATCGGCTATAAGTTTAGCGCAGAATTATGCAGCCAACGAAGCAATGATTAAATATTAGGTCATTAACTATTTATGAAATTGGGGTCTTGCCTCATATAATCTTGTGATTCCTGTTGAAAATATAATGGGTATTTCAACACTTTTTCATAAAAATGAAATAAAAAATACTTATTACAACACACTTCACATGGTTTGTTTTTCGGTCTGACGTAAGATGAAATTTAAATTTAGCAAATGGTATTAGAATAATATCCCAAAAAGCCGTTGCCACCCTTTCCACCTCTCGAAGGGAGATTGTCCAACCTCTCTCCTAAGGGGGGAGTCAGTCTAACAGGAAAAAGGAGGGATGGAAAATTTCCATTTTCTTCAGTATTTCTCCTCTGCACCAGTTTTTGATTAACGGACGTCGAGGGGCGAAATTTCATTATGTATTCATCCCCTTAGAGCTTATTTACTCCCCCCATTCCCCCCCACATTTATTGTGCGGTTAATAATGTTATTATAAAAGTTTTTGGCGAATGGATATGTCTTGCAAGGGTGGTCTGGCCATGGCGTTGGATACCTTTATTTTTATGACGGCGTGAAAATACTTTGAGTGTCTTGTTACGTAAGCTTGTGTTGTGTGGTCACAGGTACGATGCTTAGATCAGGTTTTCTGGACTAAGTTAAGGACATGATTTGGAAACCTATCTCCTATTACTTAATAGATAGGTATGTGTATAATATCAGCCCTGTATTCAACTGTGCTGGGCACGGACCTCTTCTCAGTGTGAGAAGAGTTAGGCCATAGTCCACCACGCTGACCCAGTGCAGGTTGGCGTATTTAACATATCTTCGAAAACTTGGACAACTCTCAGATATGCAGGCTTCCTAACCATGTTTACCTTTTCCATTAGATCCAACGATAATTAACTATTTAATACGCACATAAATTCGAAAAGCCAGCGATGCTTGCGTTGGGTTCGAACTCGAGACCTCTGCTTGGCAGTCCAATCCTCTCCCACTAGACTATCGGTGCTTATAACGTAGAATCCATAATATAAATTATAAAACATTTATATTTATGTTCTTGGTCACCAAAAGGTCAAAAGATAAAGTATGTTTAATACTTTATATTTCTATATATTTCATCTATATGCTCTCCTTCTCCATATAAACTTTAACTATACTACATCTCACACTCTTCCGTGCGAGGTATATGCTTAAAAATGAGTAGGTACACAGTTTTCTCTTCACGTATTGATCCTTACTAATACTATAGATTCGAATTATGTTTGTTTATTTATTACGCTTGCCGCTTTAACTACTTGACCGATCATCATGCAATATTCGCATACACGTTGTTAGACTTTCGCGATTCGTACACATACTTAATATAATGCTAGGTAACGGATCTTACTCGCAATAAAGTATATCGCATATACTTTGTCAGGGTACAGAAAAGATGTATTATATATATACTATGTATTTGTATTAAATTATTTGTTTAACGTCTGAAAAAATATATCTGTTGATACTTTTCCAAAATCGGGCGTTGAATCCGGCACTCACTATTAGAAAGCATGACTATTAAGCGACCGAACTAATAAGGTACTCTCTCCCCTAGTTAAACATGTGTTTTCCATACATACATATAGGTACTCACACATGTATATTTTTGAAAGGAGAACAGAGTACACCTCTGTTCTCGTAAACGCTCACAATTCAATAGCTACGTTTAGGTACTTAAGACGCGTATTTTTGTTTACCGGAAACATTTCCAGACTCCATTCTGCCATTAAGAGATTTTACATAGACTCATTGGTCAAGTAAATAAAGACAGGAAATATTCAGAAGCAGCACAATATTAAATTAAAGGTCAGCAATTCCTTTTTTAAATTTTCGTCCGCCAAAATGACCACACTCCGCCTGATGGTAAGCGATCATATGGTCCAAGAGCAGTGGTATCACACCATCCTCATAGCAGCTGAGGCGATGTTGACGTCCTTACTTTGACGGCCTGAGAAGGTGCTTTTTCACGCCCCGCTTAAAAGACCCAGAAGAAGGAAACACGTACATTGGCAGAGAATTCCATGCCTTGATCGTTCGGCAGAGGCATGAGGACTCTCATCAACTTGTTTGTGCGCTGAGCCCAGCACGCGTTGTTCTGGATAGGAAAGGGGAGGTTGGGATAATTCTGTAGAAACATGTCAATGAGGCAATGTCCCTACGGCGTTGCAGAGGTTTCCGTGAACTAGTGATCTCTGGGTCTCCGTTGATACAGACAGCCCGCCACTGTAACTTGTCGAGAGCGTCCAACAAGTACTGCTCGGAGCCATCCCAAAGATGAGAACAGTAAATCAGCATGGGCCTCCATGCAAAGCCGCACTTGCACCTTATACAGTAGACACAGCTGCCCAGGCGCGATAAACCGCCTCCGAGTTTTCGCGAACCTTTCTTGATGATGCTCTCGATGTAGAATTCAGATTAAGGGTGCGCTCTATTATGTAAGAATTAAATATAGCTGAGTAAAATTAAGGTGTTTCTTTTATAATAATTATTATTGTTTTATTATATAAAGGTATATATGAATAGATATAGATATATATATATATATCAGGCCTGCATTTAACCTACTAACTCGTAACGGCACACCGGTAATCAGAGACAATAGATTTTAATGATGTCTGATATTCTAATAGTAATATAATCCAAAATCAATAGTTACAAATATTGGTTAAAGGTATACATATTAAAATTACAAGTACAAAATAATTAAGCTAGTAGAAAGGTCACTCATCCCTGTACTAGTTAAGAACTGTATCAAAGGTCATGGCGCCTTACAATACAACAAATTCAGTAAACTAACGCAAGGAACAGACCTAAGATATATTCAAATATATTGCTATGTACAGGGTGTCTGGTAATTAATGGATAACCTTGAAATGTCTTATAGTAGAACTGAAGGCCGTCCAGGAAAAATTAAAAAAATTAAAGAAAAAATTTTATTAAAAGGTGCAAGCTATATAAGCATAGCATACTTTTGGCTGTCTATCTATTAGCATAATTAGTGTTTAATAATAAAACAACGAAAAACCGATGGATTTCATTAATTTATGGTCGTAGTATATAAGAAAGTTACACAGGGCAATTAAAAAAAACTCATGTAGTAGTTAGGATAGATTTTTGTCTGAGCGGCCATCAGTTCCACTATAAGACATTTCCAGGTAATCCATTAATTACCGGACAACCTGTATATATATTACCATAGGTAAAAACTTTAATACTAAATTAAATGAAACACATCACCGAAATAACAAAGATCGTAAATAAAGTATTAGTAAGAATCTAGGTTATTATCTAATTAATTATCAAAATCAAATGTACATATCTTATCTTATCATGTGTGGGGGCCAGTCAGTACAGACCGGCGACACTTCGATCCAGTGGGATCTTTTGGGTTGACTTCCCCAATAACGACTGCCATAGATGTTCATGGCAGCCGGGACCGACGCCTTAACGTGCTCTCCGAGGCACAGAGCAGGCGATAATTGTCAATCAATACGCACATAATTTCGAAAAGTCATATAACTTCCGAAAGTCAGAGATGCGCGACGTGGGTTCGAACCCGAGACCCCCTGCATTGCAGTCTGTTGGTCTCCCCACTGAGCTATCTCTGCTCGCTTATGTATATATTGTTCGTGTTGTAGTAATATTTGTCTGTGTGCATTTTTGTGTGTTAGCGATATAAAACCGCGCATCAGCAAATCGTAACACTGGGTCATTATCTATTACGTAATACTTGTATTGAATACTTAACAGATTATGAATTATATTTTATTTTCAGGACATAGGCTCGTCTCTATATAGAACTGAATATATAACTAGTAAAATATAGAATAAACACATTACTGCTGGCCCCTTCGACGATTAAAAAGCGTCGGTATATGAGCGTATGCTTTTTAAACTTCATAAAACTAGCCATTTAAAGCTAACTTAAATATTCACTGTTATATTGACACTGTTTTTGTAGCGTTTTCGTTGTGTAGCAATTCATTTCATTAAAACTAACTTATACCTAAAATATTGTAAAACAGATTAATAAAAAAGAAAAACTAAAAGTCTCTAATAGGCGTCATCGAATGGCAATGCTTATTCTTGCCGCGAAACAAAGACCAGCCCTCTGGTCACGAGTAGCGTCGATTAACCTTTTTGCTATTCAATGTGTGATGTGCATAAATGCGGTCTCGAGTGTCACTGAAGTTTTCTGTCAGGAATTTGTTAGTTTATTAGAAAATATTGTAGTGTTTGACGCTCCTTCCCTACTAAATAGGTATATAATTATAATTATTTCAATATTATTTCATCTTTTATTTTGTCACCTAATGCCCAACATTGCAGTCTGATAAAACGCAATAGGCTCGTCCTTTACGGCGTGAAACCAAAAACCAAAGCTGACGTAAATTATAGTTTACTAGATCTGCTTACCCCTTCAGAAATATAGGCGTGAAACTATAATAATAGCTCAGTGGGGAGATCAACGGACTGCAATGCAGAGGGTGTCGAGTTCGAATCGACGTCGCGCACCTCTGACTTTCGGAAGTTATATGACTTTTCGAAATTATGTGCGTATTGATTGACAATTATCGCCTGCTCCGTGCCTCGGAGAGCACGTTAAGCCGTGGTACCGGCTGCTATGAACATACATATATGGTAGTCGTTATTGGGAAGTCAGTGCCCTATAATATTCTGACACTGGTCTAGCCTTAGGGTATCGTTAGCCTTCGGGTTGCAGAGGTCAGGTGGCAGCCGCTGCGTATCAAAACTGATATCCAGTCAAATCCGGTTAGACCAGAAAAGCCGACCCAAGTGACTTGGGAATAATAAAGGCTAGGGAAGAGAAGACATACACGCAACACCATCTAGCCCAATCTAGGCAGACCTTTGCGCTATGGGTACTAGATAATGGATAAACATACATATATACTTCTTTTTTTTGTAAATACATACATATTATACATAGAAACACTCAGACCATGACAAACATCCATGTCCATGCACACAAATGTTTGACATGTGCGGGAATCGAACCCGCGACCTCCAGCGTGGCAGTCGGTTACACTAACCACTATGCCATCGAGGCAATTAAAACTATGTATATAGATACGTCATAAACAGTTAATGTTATTTCTTACACTATGTTCTTTATAATCTCACGAAACCTTATAGCGTCACAATACTGTAATATACTGAACTACTTTTTACTGCGTCGTTGCCTGTTATTTGTAATATAAATGGATTTTTATAATACCAAATACTGAAATCCTTGTTTGTACAATATTTATATTTTATTATTCATTATTTACATAAACAAAAGCAACAATCATAATTTACAACTTAACTAACAAACCTAACTACTTATAAATAAAACATAATGGCTGGTTTAGGCAGCGTCGTAAAATTCCTCAGCATCGCACTCGACCGGCAAGTGCCCAGAAGACTGGCAGCAATGCCATTCAACGTGGTAATGCTGGCCAGTCTTCTTTGAGCCAAGAAAAGACCAGCCTTCTGAAATCCTGCGCATAATAACACTTAAATTTTATTAATATTTTCATTATTGTTTCTTTTTATTTTTATTTTCATTTCGTTTTGTTTAGTGTATAAGATGTGTAGAACTTTTCCTTCTGACATAAATGTTTAGTCAACATCTCGGTGCATAGATTACATGCCTATCTTACTGTATGTATAAGAACTAGTTTTATGTTCTGTATTGTGTGTAATGTTGTATATATATACTGTTGGCGTGTTTAAAATAAATAAATAAATAGAACTGGAGTCTGCACTGGAGTCCTTGTTGCTGCAGCTGTGGGACGCATGAATCTGAAGAGGTTTATTGAGTATTTTATGTTACAGTATTTTCTTTTATTTCTTCCTTAAATTAATTGTTTTTTTTTTATCTTCATACACATTGTGCCCTGAAAGCTGTATAATAGCAATAAAGAATTCGTTCTTTTCTGTTCTTTCTTTCTAGAAATACGAGTACGAAAAGAGTGTTTGGATTTCGGTCAGCATTTACCGTGACCTAAGGAAACCTGCATGTTGTACACATCTTTGAGAACATAATTCTCAGAGTTATGTTCTCAAAGATGTGTGAAGTCTGCACTAGGCCCTAGGCCACATGCCCTGCAGTAGGTCATTTTATATACAAGGCTGATATCCTTATTAATATTATAAATACAAATATGAGTTTGTTTGTTTGTTACAATTTCACGCCTTAACTACTTGACCGATCATCATGAAATTTCGCATACACTTTGTCAAAGGTACAGAAAAGGATATAGGGTACCTTTCAGCCAGAAAAGAGTACCATCCCGAGGGATAGAAGAATATTGATAAAATCTACATTAAAGGGAGTGAAGCCGCGGATAAAATCTAGTGCTTAATAATATTAATAGATTGAAGTAATTCAGGTTGTCTAGGAAAAATAATGATTTCTAATAGACAGTAGTATGGTATGAGGGCCTGCACACTTACACTTTGTGACAAATGCAAAGGTAATTCGTCAGTGAATGTGGTTAAACAGTACTCATAATTATTATATAACTGGCTGTCCCGACAGACGATGTCCTGTACAAATGAAAAAAAAGGACCATTTATATATATAAAGATCTTCTGTGCGTGTGTTTGTAATTAAACTCCTCCTAAACGGCTGTACCGACTTTGATGAAATTTTTTGTGTTTTCAAGTGGATTTGAGAATGGTTTAGATTTGGTGTTTTTTTATATTTTACTAGCTGTCCCGAAAGACGTTGTACTGTACTAAGGAAAAAAAATATAAGCCAGCTCGAATCCACTTGAACACACAAAAAATTTTTCAAAATCGGTCCAGCCGTTTAGGAGTTTAATTACTAACACACGCACAGAACATTTATATAATATATAAAGATAATATCAGCCCTGTATTAAACTGTCCCACTGCTGGGCACGGGACTCTTCTCACTGTGAGAAGAGCTAGCCCATAGTCCACCACGCTGGCCCAGTGCGGGTTGGTAGACTTCACATATCTACGAGAACATTATTGAGAACTCTTAAACATAAAGGTTTCTTCACAATGATATCATTAACTATTAAATATGGCGATATTTAGCTATTTAATACGCATATAACTTTGAAAAGTCAGAGATGGGCATGGACCTCTTCTCATTGTCAGAAGTAGGTATTAGGCGATAATCCATCACACTGGCCTAGTTGGTAAACTTTACATAATATAATTATTTTATTTTATTTATTTTAGTTTATTTCAGTTACACATATATTAACATTCGTCATTCAACATATCGTCGAAAACATTATGGAATGATCTCAGACATATAGGTTTCTTCACGATGTTTTCATTGTGTGTCGATTCCCGCACAAGTCAAACATTTGTGTGCATGAACATGGATGTTTGTCTTGGTCTGGGTGTTTATATATATAATATGTACTTACGTATTTACAGAAAAAAAAAGTATATATGTATGTTTATCCATTGTCTAGTACCCATAGTACAAGCTCTGCTTAGTTTGGGTTAGATGGTGTTGTGTGTATGTGATAGAATATTATTATTATTAACTATTAAATACGCATATAACTTCGAAAAGTCAGAGATGCGCGCTTTGGGATCAAACTTGAGACCTTTGCGTGGCAATTTAACGGTAGTCACTATGCTATCGCTGTTTATAGACATAACATTGTTTTTTAATATTTCAAATTAGTAATTTGAAACCTAATCTTTAAATTTTTCGTATTCTTGTTAACCCCTCCAGCTAAGCTAGAATACTTGTGTTAGAAGTGGGTTCACGTCGGTAGTGCAATGGATGGGATTCGAACCCACGACCTCTCAATCATAAATCCAATGCCAGAAACATTGGGCTATCGCCGCTTCTACATGTACATTATACAGAGATTGAACTCCCAACACTCGGCACCATACCAATGGTTAAGTGACTTCTTGAACCACTGAACCGCTTGTGCAATCTAATCAATTTTATATGGACTGTGGCTAAACGATACACAAAACATTGATGTAGACATTCTGATACAAAGAATTTTCCGTATTTGATTTAGCCGAAGTTATAAAAGAATGTATAAAATGTTAACTATTATTCAGATTTGATTTATTACGAGTATTGTTAATGGAGCGGTAATGTTTATTTCCTTGGCTTATCGACATAAACTTCTTTTATCACATGGCTTTTCTTGTATTTTAAACAATTAAATGTTTTAATATATAGTTTTATAGCATACTTTTTAGGTAGCCAATTGAGAATGTAATTTACCTCTGCATTCAGGTATTAGCCATGAAGTTATGAGGCTGAGGATTTGATCCCCGGGTCATGTAGTAAGCTTTTACTTATAAGAAATTCTCAGAAGCGGCATGGCAATAGGGTTGCCATCTTTTACCTTTGGATCTAAAACCTTATCTGGCCAAATCTGGTTGTAATATGCCATTGTCTTCCTCTTCGAGGGAATAGGTGTGAGACTATGTATGTGATAGAATAAATAAAGGTCATATTATCAGCAAGACGCTGCATAACATATTATTAGGTATATTAATCGGTCAAGTCTTAGGCTTACGACTGAAATTGAATTGTGCCAAAACAGGCGATCACAGTTAAGTTGATAAAATCAACACTTTTTCTTTAATACAAATATAAAATATACATTTACCATAACAATGAATGTGTTTACAATTACTCCGTGTAACTTAAAATAATTAATATTTTCGGCTACAAAATTACGTAAATTTGAACGAAAAATGCAAAAACGTAAGCTCATGTTACATGAGTTTTAGATTATAACAGTAGAAATCTATCCTTTTTTACAGCTTAAACGAAACATAAATAGTATAACTATGTAGTACAATTTGTCTATCCTAAATATTTAAGTTATTGGTTGACAATAAAGATTATTTAACAAAAAAGCACTTCACATATATATACATATATTCCATACAATTTTACTATGGCGGTCGCGCGCCGATTTGAATATCGAGCTCTGTCATTCAGTCCAACCGCGTCTTACGCTCGACGCAGTCTTAACAGGTTAAATTACGCCAACAATTGAAATAATGAACTAATTTGAAAAGACTTCGAGACCTTTTTCAAAACCGAGCATGTTTTTCTAACATACTTAGTTCATCCAAGTGCCGCATGAGGCGCTGTAAAAAATATACTAACGAGTAAACATGCTGAGCTATGTCAAAATTTATCGAACCTAATGGCAGAGCCTTATTAGTGACATATGGACTACGATAGATACTTAAACTGTTACTGTAATAAATAATGTATTTTATTTTTGGGCTTTTACCGTTAATGACAATTCTTAAGAAACCAGTTTGTCCAGAATTATTGCTATTCGATACTAGGTGGCGCTAGCGTTTCTATTACAATGTGAGATTTTAAGCAATTTGATTTTGCTTTGCTTTCTATTGAGAATAATTAAGTATTTATATCATATAAAAGGATTTTTTTTCTAGTGATATGCAGTAATTTAAGAAGTACTAATAAAATAAATAGTACTACAACTGTCCATAGATGGCACTAATATAAAAATCATAATTTATTTAACCTCTGACTACGCTAGATGGCAGCATCAGAACTCAGGCACATGAATACTCTGATGCGTAATTTGTAAATTTCCAACATTTCACGAAAATAATATATGGAAAATATTACTAATATACTTTTTCTTCTTATATTATTTGAAACAACCTTCCTGATAATGGCACGTATGTATCAATTATAAGTTACACTGAAGGGAAACTACGGTAAAAATGAAAACATGATATGGAATTATTAATTTCACGGAGAATTAACTTGGACGAGCTAACAATCATTGGTTTTGAATTGAATTTCCGAAAGCGAAGAGTGGGCAGTACCTCGTGATGCCTATCACGAAAGACTATTTAAATCATGTTTAATTTTTTTATAATTACCATAATTATATGTCATTACTTAATACCCGCACATTTTGAGAGTACGTGTGTTTAATTATTTGATTTTTTAATAATTTTACTAAACATTATTTGTGTTGTCCTAAGCAAGAACGAATGTAATTAAAAAATATATTTTGTCATTGTGGTGTTTTTATTTTCCAACGAAAGAAATAAATCTTACCTAAAATTTATTTAAAGACAATTTCAATCAAATTTCTTATATTAAAAAGATCGAAGATGCACTGTGAGTTTCAAACAATGTGATCCAAATATCCCTTTTTTCCAGAATACGACGTTTTATTGATACCAGTCCAAAAAATACCGATCAAAACAAGACATGTGATCTACAATGCGCCAGCTCAAAGGCAACGGTACACCAATAGGTATAAAAAAGACGACTATGGTGGCAGACTTGACATTGAGTCTTACGATGAACCGACGGATACACCGGATTTAGACAACTTCGATTATGGTCAAGATCGTGAAAGTGAGAGGGCTGGAGAGCCGAGAGACGAATTTGAATCGAACTATAGTCCAGAAGGAAGGATTGTCGGTGGTGTAGAAGTGGATATAAATCTGTATCCGTATCATGTGGCTTATGGTACTAACTGTGGTGGCGCTATCATTGACAAAAAGTGGGTGCTGACTGCTGGACATTGTGGGTAAGACAGTTTTAGAGTCTATACTATAAAGAAGTGAAAATTCGGTTGTATTTTGAGAGTAATCTCTGCTACTGATAAACCGATTGCCAGTGGTAGAAAGTTACACAAACCGTGAGTAATGTATCGTCTAATAATGTCGCGGGTGCAAGTAATTCTTCAATAATCGTAGACTTAATACCTGGTATAAGAATCTGAAAATAAGATGTAGATCTCTGTTTACCTAAGAAGTAGACAGAGGCTAAAGATTTACAATAGCTGCGATCCTAGAAGACCGTTTTCTCATATATTATCTATGTAAATAGAGTAAAATATGACACGTGCGTGGTTTAGGTTACTCAAATGCTGATCTTTCCCCAAAACATTATTCCGATCTGTACGGAGAATGTCGTATTTAATATTCAAAAAGAAAAGTCAATGATTAAATCAATGTGATTCCTAATTGACCTTGAATGTTTATTAATCTAATGCCTGTCCTTCTTCAACTATCAATACATAATCACAAAAATACCAAACAAAATTCCATACAATGCTCTAATCTTCTTCTTTCTTTCCAAAGCAAAAAGCCTTACGTGAAAGTTGGCTCAAAATACATCAACCAGGGCAAGAAAGTGATGGTTAAACGAGGTCATGTCCACCCGCTGTGGGCAGCCAAGAAGAAGGAGCATCCATTCGATTATGACTTCCAGCTGCTAGAACTAGCCGAGCCACTAAAGTTTGACGACAATGTCCAAGCCATTAAGATAGCACATATTGAAGACATGATAATTGGTAAAGTTATTACAGTCACGGGATGGGGAAATACTGAAGAAAATGTAAGTACCACTAGGCAAATTTCAATAGAATTTAACACGATGTGAGCTATTGGTTATGTCAAATATAACGCTTGACTTATGACGTAGTTAGAATACAAGTGAATACATAGTTACATCATGGATAATAACAATTGCAGCATCTGTTGGTTATTATACAATTTAGGAAGTATGCAGGGTTCAAGAGATATTGGAGAAATTATATTCTGAACTTCATCATCATTAAATAATGTTGCACCTATATAAGAAGTAACTTCAAATACTCCGACATCTGGTCTGACCTAAAATGTCGATATAGATTTTCAGTTTTATCCTTCATCCTAGCTTTTGTCTAGTACTGAAGAAAATGATTTCAATATATCAAGCAGATAGACCTTTTCTTTTGAAAGATTCCTATTTTTCCTCAATAAGCGTATAACTATGTTTAGTTTAGGAGTGCCTGTTTAGTTTATGCGTCACTGTTTGTAACATGCATTTTTCTAACTTTAACAATAACACCTACTACCAGATTCGAAACGCTTGTATATTATTTTTCTAAGCAGATTTTAAAACTTTTTTGTATCTAAGAATTTGGGCAATTCCTATACCTATTGTAGCCATTCAAAATTGAAAAGATCGGTTCAAGACGTATGCCTCTAGCTATCTTCGTTAGTTATCTATCAGGGCTATCTATAACAGTACCATCTATCGATATAATATTACAGCTGTCAACGAAAGCTAGTTTGCTAACAGCAATGTTTGCACGAGCATTTGGTACATAAAAAATTTCATTAGCTACGCCTAAATTCACATTCCTAATAGGCATTGGAATGTAACAAATTGAAAATAATCACTTACGTTTTTTGCGCAGTATTGTATTGATTTATTGTATAAATGTTTTAAATTATTGGTTAAAGATTAAATGAAGAATGGACATAAGTTAGCTCCTTGTGGGAGTCCAAAGATCTATAAAAAGTGACGTAATGCAAAATTGCATGTATGTAGTATTTTTTTTATTTTAAATGGCACAATTAGCGTAGTATTAATAAGCACTTAACAATACATGAATAATTTAGGCCCATGATAAAGATTTTATCTAGTTTCTGTTTATAATTTACTCGCATGGTGTTGAATTGTATGATTTAACTGATTTTACTGCAACTGCGCCGCGCCAAGTATGGTGGGTTAAAATGCCACATAATTTGAAAAAATATTGGGTGATACACAGATAGTTAGACAGACACACACACGTACACAAATCACACACACACGAACACACATTAATTATTATTAGTCCAATCACTTTATAGTTCATATAGTTTCCACTATCTGTGATTCTTTGTATGTAGGAAGCTTGGTAATCTGTCTGACAGGATTTTCCTAGTTCAGATACCAGTTTCTCACAAAGGTACATTTTGTTAATGAATGTCATAATAACTTAAACCTAGTATAAGTACCTAACTTTTGTGAAGGAAATATATAAACTTTATTATTATTATTATTAATTGTGCCGAGTCTAAATGTTTTTTATTTGTTAAGTCTGCCGCGATACAGTAATGTATATTGCAATGCTGTCAGTACAAATATGTATATATATTTACACTGACAGCGATGTCTTTAGTATAACAAACTAATTATATATCTAAATATATGTCTTCTTAAAATTTATAAATAATTATGTTCAAGGGTCCATACTCCAACGTCCTGCGAGCAGTAAGAGTACCGATAATATCTAAGGAGCATTGTCAAAATGTGCCGTTCCCGTACTTCAGAGGCAGTCTGACAGCTAGAATGTTCTGCGCTGGGTACTCGGAAGGAAAGAAGGATGCTTGCCAGGTAATTCAGCACTTGTGGGTATAGTAGCATAGTATTAGAAGAAATATAGGCAAAAATTGAATGTCTATGGTATTCTGAAATAGACCAATACTAGTGGATCTACATTAGGATTATAAATTAATGGTTTTAGAAAAAAAACAGTGAAATTTTTCTAAACTGGGAATACAACCATATGATTGGATAGCCAATTAAAGGATTCAAATTGTATTTCATTAAATATAATCATACCGAAATAGGTACATATCGTATATTGTAAATATAATTTTGAAAATTGTCGGATATAATTCTTACACGGATAATAAAAAGTGTAATGCAAGAAGCTTTTTTACAGCTGATAGCGACAGGTTGAGGCCCTATGAAGTATACGTAACAAATATATAACACTGAAAGTCTTTACACAGTTGCCTATTTTCAGAAGACGAAATCTGGGAGACTTGGTGTTTTAGCTTGTGCCAAAAGGCTGATTACCTAAATACTCATACATGAACTTACACGCTTAAGACTGCGCCGAGCGTAAGACGCGGTTGGACTGAATGATAGAGCTCGGTATTCAAATCGGCACGCGGCCGCCATAGTAAAATTGTATGGAGGATTTGAAGTGCTTTTATGATAAATATGTATCTTTATTGTCAACCAATAACTTAAATATTTGGAACGGACAAATTGTAATATAACTATTTATGTTTCGTTTAAAGTGTAAAATAAAATAGGATAGATTTCTACTGTTATAATCTAAAAATCACGTAACACGAGCTTACTTAGCTTTTTTGCATTTTTCGCAATTTTGTAGGCGAATATATTCATTATTTTAATTATTTTTTTATACGGAGTAATTGTAAACTCATTCATTGTTATGGTAAAAGTATATTTTATACTTATTTGTATTAAACAAAAATTGTTGTTTTATCAACTTAACTGTGACTGCCTATTTTGGCACATTTCACTCGGCGCAGTCTTAATCTCCTAAAGGCAAAGGCATATATCTAGTTACCATGAATAAATCACACGCACATTTTGTCAACTATATTTTAAGTCTCTTGTAATAGAGAGTGAGCCTTTGGCTCTATTTTGGACTCATTGCCAAACTTCATGATGCCCATTGGTATTTTCCGATCCGGAACGGAATCGTACCCAAAACCTCGCGATCGATAAGAATGATGCTGATGCCCTATGTCCTATTTTGTATATTATGTATTTAGTACGTTGGTTTTTAAATTTTAGTAACTATATGATTATTTTCAGGGTGATTCTGGAGGTCCAGCAGTGGCATACGACCGTCTTTTGGGCATGGTCTCCTTCGGCTACGGCTGCGCTACCCCCGGATCCTACGGAGTATACAGCAAAGTGGCCAAGGTTCGAGCCTGGATCGAGCAAACCACGGGCATCAAGTTCGACTAAGTTTTGTTTGTTCGATATAAATCGTTTCGGAACGATTCATCTTTTATTTCCTCCAACAAATTCTACAGCATTGTTGTACCAGAACAATAAATAAAATGGTGAAAGGTTACCATTATTACTGGTGCCAGAAAAGCAGTCAGTGGATTGCTAGCCTTAGTGTCCAAGGTTCTATTCAAAGTTAAAGCCTCTACTGATAATAAATGATCTTAAGATTAAACTACTATATACGGATTTTATCACGTAAATAGAAACACCAATGATTAAATTATGTTTGGGTACTTTAAAATAACTACACTGGAACATTGAGACAACTACCATCTTAGTCTCACCGTGACCATGGCTGCTGTAAAGCAACCGAAACGTGGGAGAAAGTGTAAACTTAAATATAAATAGTTTTAATAATTTATTTAGCTTAACATTAGTAAAGTTTAATAGTAGTATAGTAGTGTAACAGTTTCTAAATTATGTAATAAAGTGTTAAATAAACAACGCGATAAAATCCGTATATAGTAGTTTAATTTCAATGAATAACATTCGCGGAAACGGAAGAGAATACCATGATCTTAAGGTTTTTTGGGAATTAATTGACTTATGAAAAAACAACTCTCGCACTTATAATAATTCCTATGGACCTTACAAACATTTAAATTTTAATAATAATAATAATATTCTACACAGGTTTAAAGAGGTTTAAAGAGAGTTCTTCTTTCACGGTAGGCAGCGGCTTTGCTGTGTCCTGACATTGCTGAAGTCCATGAGCAGCGGCTACCACTTTCCATCAGGTGGGCCACTTGCTCGTCTGCCACCAAAGGCAATAACAAAAAATAAAAAAACCATACACATAACACCATTTAGCCTAAACTAAGCAGAGCTTGTACTATGGGTACTAGACAATGGATAAACATACATATATCCTTTTTTTGTTGTAAATACATACATATTATACATAGAAACACCCAGACCAAGTCAAACATCCATGTTCATGCACACAAATGTGTGACTCATGCGGGAATCGAACCCGCGACCTCAGGCGTGGCAGTCAGTTAGACTAACGACTACGCCATCGAGGCCGATATTAAAAATTATGGACACAAAGAACACCACTTGGAACATACAACTTTTTGTCCCATGGAGGTACTCCACAACTCTCGGCGTGGTAGCTGTGGCCATCACTTAACACAAACACTACGCTACAGTAAGGATAGTTGGCTGCGATATTTTGTACGGTGCCGGTATTTGCTTTGTTGGCTTAGGTTCAATCAGAACATCTCCAAGGTCGAAAATATCTTTATGATAGACCAGATATGTTTTTTTTTATTTGTTTTATCGCATAGTGTCGGCAAACGAGCAGACGGATCGCCTTTTGGTAAGCGATTACCGCCCATGATTACCCGCAACCCCAAAGGAGTTACAGGTGCGTTGCCAGCCCTTTAAAAAGGAATGAAGGAGGGAAAGGATAGGAAAAGAATCGGGGTAACTGAGCCACCGTCTCTCTCATCGATACGAAACGCGACAGTACGGGTACCGTTACTTCACGCCGGTATTCTGTGAGAGGGTAGTTAGTAGGTACTACCCCGGTCGATCCGGCCCAGTCATGCTGAAACCAGCGAGGATCTACTACCAACTAAATATGTATGTCATTTACGATAGCAGTATATTGCTATTCTCACAAGGTCAACAAATAATGATGCAACTCGTCATGCATCTACAAGGTCATGCTGCAGTAATCGGCAATCATTAGGCGGGCCACAAGCTGGTATGGCCCTTTGTCCATTAGACATCACGTATATTCTTCAGGCAGTAAGTATATTAAGACTACACTAAAGGTAAAAAAAATATCCTAACTTATAGAATAAATGCGAACGTGAGTTTCTTAGTTTGTTACGCTTTCAAGCCCTACTTGACATCATTATGAAATTTCACATTAACCCATCAAGAGACGGAGATGTTATCTGAAGACCAAGAGTGCATGCAACATTTTATAAATAATAATAATAATATCAGCCCAGTACTAAACTGTCCTACTGCTGGGCACGGGCCTCTTCTCAGTGTGAGAAGGGTTAGGCCACAGTCCACCACGCTGGCCTAGTGCGGGTTGGCAGACTTCACATATCTTCGAGAACATTATGGATAACTCTCAGACATGCAGGTTTCCTCACTATGTTTTTCCTTCATCGTTAAAGCAAGCGATAATCAACTATTTAATACGCATGTAACTTTGAAAAGTCAGAGATGCGCGCCTTGGGATCGAACTCGAGACCTCTGCGTGGCAGTCCAACAGTTTCCCACTAGGCTATCGTTTTATAGCAAACACTAAAAGATTAGAAAACGGAAGGTATGAAGTACGGCTGCCATTCAAGCCAGAGCTTAAGGCAAAGTTACAGACAACCAAACCATTAGCCCCAGCTCAGTTATGTTCTTTAGGAGAGCAGCGATAGCTCAGTGGGGAGACCAACAGACTGCAATGCAGAGGGTCTCGGGTTCGAACCCACGTCGCTCACCTCTGACTTTCGGAAGTTATATAACTTTTCGAAATTATGTGCGTATTGATTGACAATTATCGCCTGCTCCGTGCCTCGGAGAGCACGTTAAGCTGTCGGTCCCGGCTGCTATGAACATCTATGGCAGTCGTTATTGGGAAAGTCGACACAAAAGATCCCACTGGGTCGAAGTGTCGCCAGTCTGTACTGACTGGCCCCCACACAAGATAAGATAAGATATGTTCTTTAGAGTGTCAATTGAAAAATAACCCAGAGCTGAGAAGCGAATACCAGCAGTTCATGGAAGAATATTATTATTTAAACTATATGAAACCATCACAAACTTAACAAAACGCAATCGCATGCTACTTACTACACCACCCAGTAATACGTTTGGAGTCCGTTACGACGAAACTCAGAGTTGTATTGAACTTCGTCAGGTATACAGCAAAAAGACATAGGGTACCTTTCATCTGGAGAAAAGTACTGTTCTCGAGGTGACGTACATCCTTATCCTAACTAATATAATAAATGCCAATGTGAGTTTGTTTATTACGCTTTAACGCCTTAATTACTCGACTGAACATCGTGAAATTTCATATACACGTTGTTGGGAGACATAGAAAAGGACATAAGGAACTTTTGATCCAGATCTAATCTTCTACTTACAACTACTTTTAAGACTAATCTAATCTAACCTACGAGCGAAGCCACCGGCAAAATTTATTAAGCAATATTGTTAATATATAAGAGAATAAGTAGCTCAGTGGGGAGACCAACAGACTGCATAGCAGAGGGTCTCGGGTTCGGACCCACGTCGCGCATCTATGACTTTCGGAAGTTATATGACTTTTCGAAATTATGTGCGTATTGCCTGACAATTATCGCCTGCTCCGTGCCTCGGAGAGCACGTTAAGCCGTCGTTCCCGGCTGCCATGAACATCTATGGCAGTCGTTATTGAAAAGTCAGTGTCCTCTAATATTCTGACACTGGTCTAGCCTTAGGGTATCGTTAGCCTTCGGGTTGCGGAGGTCAGATGGTAGTCGTTCCGTGTAAAAACTGATATCGAGTCAAATCCGGTTAGACTAGAAAGCCGACCCCAAGTGACTTGGGAATAATAAAGGCTAGGGAGAAGATAAGAGGAGGAGAGGCGGTGCCAGTTACTTGGTATCTGTCAGTAGAAGTAAAACTCACACTATTGTAGTAAAACTGTTACTGCATAAGTAAAAATGTCAGAAGCTTACATATCTTTATCTCCTTCCTTCCTTCCCTCCCTGTTACTTGTCATATTTAATTAGTTTTTTTCGTTTATTCGTTAAACACTTACCATAAGGTGACTTTCATCGGGCACGCCACGATCGTGGCGGTAAGTCCCGTTTTTGAGGAGTGGCTGGAGAGGTGGTATGGCGCCCTCACCTTCCGGCTGACACAGGTTCTGACTGGCCACGGTTGTTTTGGCCGGTTCCTGTGTCGTATACGCCGGCAAGAGACGCCCGGTTGTCACCACTGCGGCGACTGCCGCGACGTTGTAGAGGACACGGCGCTGCACACTTTGGCGGTTTGCCCCGCCTGGGCATCGCAGCGCCGTGAATTGATCGCGGCAGTCGGATCGGTTGCCCTCTCGCTCCCGGCCGTAGTTCAGTCGATGGTCCGGAGTGAGAGGTCGTGGAACGCCGTCGCCTCCTTTTGTGAGGAAGTAATTTCCATCAAGGAGGCGGCGGAGCGGGAGAGGGAGCGTTTAAACCCTCTCCCCAACCGCAGAGCCGGGCGCCGGAGGGCGCGAGACGACCTCCAGCCACCCTGAGGTTTGACCTGGGGGTGGCGGGCTTCGTGGGCCTGCCCGCCATCCGTTCAGCACCAGGTCCGAGAGGCGGCGTGCGTGTTCCCACGCGCGCCTTTGTTTCGAGTCCGTCTCCCCCCTAGGGGGGAGACAGTAGGGAATTTTCATGAAGTGAGCCCTTTGGGTAGGTCTCTTGTGTAGTGGCCTGCCGTTTCATACGGCGGGCCGTAACCTCGGCGGGGTCGCGACCGCATGCGAAAGCGATTCGCGCGGCCCCGTCGATAGTGGTTTTGTCGAGGAACACCGTGGTAGGTGTAGTCGGTATTCCGGGAGGTACTTTACTATTATTTCCATCTTTCTTTTACCCCGGCGAGTCCGACATAATCCCTGCGTAATTGCATTCCCCCACGTGAAAAAAAAAAAAAAAAAATGTTACTTTCATGCCATCTTAATGGGATAAAAGAAGATTAAAGGAAAGATAAGGAACTAAATTATTTTAACCTTACTTTACCCTACTTTCAACAATTAAATACACAGGTATCCAAATGGCTAAGTCATAATCTATTAACCCTAAACGCGGAAAAAACGAATTATGTGTGTTTTTATAAGACAGCTGCCACCGCCCCAAATAGCTCGTTCCGAATCAAATTACATAACTGTAGACTCCCGGAGGGGTGTGACTGTGGATATATTGATAAGACAGAAGCAGTTAAGTACCTGGGTGTGATAGTGGACCAAAATCTGAATTTCAGGGCACACGTTTCATTCTTGTCAAAAAGAATCCGTAAAACAGCAAACATTATGAGGTTACTCCGATCGTCAGCATCAATAAGCATCCTTAAAACAGTATATTTTGCACTGAGTCAATCTCTGATAACATATTGTATAAGCTGCTGGGGAAGTGCTGCTAAGACTATAATGATTCAAGTCGAAAGAGCACAACGATCAGTACTCAAGACTATGCTCAGGAAACCCTTTAGATACCCAACTATGCAACTCTTTGATGACTGTAAGGTACTTAATGTTCGCCAGCTCTTCATATTAAAAACGTCTTTGAAAATACACCAAAAAGTTATCAACTCTGAAGAGTACCCACATCTTCTAAAACGTCGTGTATACAGAACTGAACTGCCCAAAGTCAAAACATCTTTCGCTAGACGTTTTAGTCCATTCATTGAATACTTTGTATATAACAAAGTAACCAACTCGTGCGACATTAAACGGTGCACAGTAAATGAGGCAAAATCAAAAATCATTAGCTGGTTGCTTACACTACCATACAATGCCACCGAAAGTCTATTGGTTCACCTGCATTAATTATGTACAATAGACTGTGATAAGAAAGGGGTACAAAGGCACACTTAATATACAATGTAGTTAGATATAAGCTTATTATAACATATACATATAATATATACATATATTTATATACATATACACATTTAAATACACACTTATATCTTATATGTTTAACCTTTATATAGCCCTATAATTATATTGTATACAAGTTTTTACATATACATAGATAATGATCATAGTTATTGTTATTCAGAGAAAAATGTTAAATAAGTTGATAACCATATGATCATGTTTATATTTGTTATCTATCTAGAAAATAAGATTAGTTTTATTTTGTTCGATGATGTCATCCGAGTTGTGTTACATATAATACTGTAAATCGTAACTGGTACCCACAGGACAGGCTTGCCTAGTGTGGGGCCGCTGGATATACCAAATACTGTAACATTCTTATGTCAATAAATACTATTTTATTTTTTATTTATTTTTTTATTTACATGAGTGCGCACACACACACATATATTAATATATCAATACTAATATTTTAAAGCTGAAGAGTTTGTTTGTTTGCTTGAACGCGCTAATCTCAGGAACTACAGGTTCGAATTGAATAATTATTTTAGTGTTGAATAGATTATTTATCAAGGAAGGCTAAGAGACGAGAAAATAACCAAAATTATCTTTGGCTCAATCTAATTTATTACAATAAACTAAGACTACCCGTGACATCGATCGCTGTTATCATAAGGTATTCTACACCTATGTCTTAAAATTTAATATTACTCCACACTCCTTTCGAGCTTTTCCAGAAATACGAATAGGATTCCAGTTTATGATCACAAGGTCAAATCTTTGTTTCTCTTATAAAGCTGCATATACTTTGTATCTTTAGAAGTCTTATATACCTAGAAAGAAGACGTCTAAAACTAAATTACTACCAACTCACAATATGATTGTTACAAGCAACCTATACTAATACTAGCTGTTCCGACAGATGTAGTCCTGTATAGGCGCAAAAAAAAAAACAAATCTAAACCATCCTCGAATCCACTTGAACACACACAAAAAAATTCATTCAAATCGGTCCAGCCGTTTAGGAGGAGTTCACTCTCAACACACGTACAGAAGAATTATATATATAAAGATTATAAAGAGGAAAGATTTTTTTGTTTGTAATCTGAACTTTAAAACTACTGAACCAATTTTAATATTTTTGTAACATGAAATAGCTACTATATCCTTCTGGATAGAGTTACTTCTATGACATACACTATAATATAATATAACGCTATAATCCACGAGAGCCGAGCAGTAATCTTAAATGTGGGTGAAACTGCAGGGGACAGCTAGAATAATTTTATTATTATTTAAATATTTTCATGCTGTCCTATTTATCTCTTTCATCGGCGCACATACTAACATATATTTAACATAGAATAATGCCCTAAAAGAAGGTATAAAGCAGCTTTTGATGCATATTCGATATAGCAGAGTGAGAACTACTAATCCATCGATACGACACAGTAAAACTCAGCCATTATTTTCTCAAATTAGTCAAAGTAAAAGTCAAAAATCATTTATCATTTAGGTCACAAAGTAACACTTATGAACGTCAAAATATATGGGTTAGTGAGTTTACTAAGTTACTGAAGCTACATTTAGATTAGTTGCTAGGTTCAGGCAAAGGGTTGAGCCTATGAGAAGAAACCTGCAAGAAACTCAAGGCCACTCTTTTAGGAGTCGAACATCTCGCTTTCAATAAGCAGATCACCAAACTTTAATTACTGAATCAACAAGCAAAACAAAATATACTATAACAATATTTTTAACAATTTTAAGCAATTTGTTAAAAAAATGCTTTTCTAGTTATTGTATTTATTTACTATGGGGAAAAGATGATTTTTACGTGTGAAATTTCAAACCCGTATCCAATCTTGCTAAGAGTTTCTGAACCATGCGTGACCGAACTTCATGAGTTTCACCTTAACTTGTGAATGTAGAACTGTCTGACACAATTCAAAACATATTGCATCTGACCACTTGTGTGCCGGTGCCACTCATTAGAATAATGATTTATTTTCCATAATGTGCAGAGTATTCACTAAATTACAATAAGATTAAAGAAATACCATTAACCAGTAATAAATTTATTAACCATAGTAAAATAATGGTCTATTGTGCAATTAGACAATTTTTTATTTTTCTATTTTAAAGTTAACAAGTTTTTGCTTACTGTCATTAATAACTAATGAATACACAACAACATTTTTAATTAAGCTTAACTTAGCACAGATGTCGTTACATTGGCACACACAAAGAAAATTTGTTTATCTTTTAACTAACTTCATCGAACTAACACTTTTAGTATTAAAAACATCGGTTTACCAGTGCTTATAATAATATCAGCCCTGGAAATAATGTGATACACTGCTGGGCACGGGCTTTTTCTATTCATTTAATAAGGGTTAGGCCATGGACTATCACGCTGGCACAATGCGGGTTGGCAGACTTCACACATCTGCGAGATCATTATGAAGACCTCGGTAAGAGTTAGGGAACAGAGAGTGCCCTTGTGTTTGCGCACACACTTGTGCACTATAATATTTCCTGCGCAGATGGCCAGTCTCCGTTATGACTAGCCGCCGTGACAGAAATTCGGCCTGGAGGACATTATGAAGAACGCTCAGACACGCAGGTTAAAATTTTCCTTAGAAGAAAATTAATAAATAATTAACTAGCTGTATAACTACGATACACACTTCACAGATACATCGAAATTAAAATAAATTATAAGCTATCTGTACATTGAACATCTTTACAGATTATTAATTTTTTCCAACCAGCCTTATTTCACGGTAACTTATCCAATTAATTCCAAAGATTAATCAATGATTGATGTCGAATTGAATTTCTGTAAACGAAGAACGGGCAGTACCTTATGATGCCTATCAACATACACATTTACAATCATGTCTAAATTTTGTATTATCATAGTGATATTTCTTCAAAATTTTATACCAGCGAAATTTGATCGTAAGTATGTTTATCTGTTAATTGCCATCATCAAATGTATTTAAATTTGGGATTAAATATAATGACTGCCAAAAATACTGATTGCGCAGCAAAATATGCTTACTAAAATATATCATAACCTGGTAACCGACCCAAAAATAGTAGCCCCGCGACGCGAGGCTCTGTCGACTTATTTCGATCTCTTTAAATATATTGCGGTTTTAATTTTGGTGATCATTTACTATTTTTGACTGTTATATTTTACTATATCTGGTGATAAGTTATGGCTTATGTTTAAGCCTTTAAATTTGCAATATTTTCTTGAGGTTGTAATAAAATCGATACAAACGTTTCTTTGATGGCCAATCACACATTTAAAATCTAAGAGGCGTAATAAATAATATTTAAAGTGATTCCCAATCAAGTCAAATCGTCAAATTTTAAAAAAGAAAATGTCGTATGTGTATGTATATTACATCTCAGTTCACAAATTTTGTCTTAAAGATTTTATAACGAGAATTGCCAATCTTTATAATGGTTCTCCAATTCCATAATTATTAAGATAACAAAATATATATTTCTGTCAATAATCGCAAGTCATAATAACGGATATTACAAAGTGTATTTTTTGGCGATATAGACATCCTCTTATATTTGAAGCCTTTTAACGCCTTTCTTCTCTTATGGAACGTAGAGAGAGTGCTTCAATTGTGGTAACATGAAATACTGACACTCACGTGACAAATGAAATAATATGAGATCATAATTTTAAAGCAATTAATGCACTGATTTGTCACCGAAAATAAAAGATCGTAGAAAGTAGAAAGTGATATAAAAGTAGGTATCTTTTTATTATCCTACTTCCTTGCTTTCATATTTCTTCCTTTACAGATTATGGCGTGTTGGTTATACCAATAGGTAGAGTACCAAGTAATGTCATCTATCCTGAACCTGAAGAAAGGCAAGGGTACTCAAAATGGCTTACAAAAAACAATCACGGTAAACTTAATATTGAATCCCGTGAAGAATCAAATGAAATGAGAGGCGTTAACAACGATCATAGTAACAATCAGCATGGTGGTAGAAACGGCAAGTTTAGGGGTGACATGGCTTATGGGGATGATAAAATTGTCGGTGGTACTGAAGTTGATATAAATTTATATCCGTATCATGCTGCTTATGGATATAATTGTGCTGGCAGTATTATACACGAACTGTGGGTTATGACAGCAGGACATTGTGGGTAAGGTTGATTTAATATTAGTAAATATATTATATATTAATGTTAAGGAAATATTTAGAGTAAATATGGTAATACCATTAAGTGTTTTACAAATTATAAGCCTGTAATAGATGCATTGGGTTGCCACATTCAATAAAGATAAAAGACCTGAATAATATTTTAAAATAACGAAAGCACAAGTTTCTATTATATTGTATTTAAAAGAATACTATTATGATTTTTTTAAGTTTATTATTTGACTATAAAAGTAATCAATATAAAATAATAAAATGACGATTCTAGTCTGCAATAAATATTGTCTAAACAATTAATTAATGTTTAGTCATACACTTAAACAGAAGTAAGACTTTTCTGGGCTATACATCTAATCATATCAATATAATCACAAAATATTCTTTTTCTTGTTCACATTATTTTTTTACAGTCTTTGTAAATAAATTTTACTGTCATGTATAATATCAACCCTATATTAAAATGTGAGAAGGGCTACGCCATAGTCCCGCTAGGCTGGACCGGTGTGGTTTGGGCTGGGTTGGCAGACTTCACATATCTTCGAGAACATTATGGAAAACTCTCAGACATGCAGGTTTCCTCACGATGTTTCCACAGTCAAAGGGTATTTAATACGCACATAACGTCAATAAGATGCGCGCCTTAGCATCAAACTCAAGACCTCTGCGTAATAGTCCAACAGTTTCCTCCTAGGCTAATTAAAATATTTTTTTTTATAATAATATTAAATTGATTACAAATATTTACAAATCCTAAATTCGTTGCCTTTTGTCAAAAGCAAAAAGGGTTATATAAGAGTGGGCTCGAAATTCATGCACCAGGGTCTAAAAGTACCTGTCAAGAGAGGATATATCCATCCTAAATGGGGAGCAGGTAAGAAGATGCATCCCTTCGACTATGACTTCCAACTACTAGAACTAGAAGAGCCACTGAAATTTGATGAAAACGTCCAGCCGATAAAATTAGCGCGCATTCAAGATATGGTCGTTGGTACCATCATTACAGTCACCGGATGGGGATATACTTTAGAAAATGTAAGTTTTTAACTGTTAATAATATCAATCGTGCATATAAACTGTTCCACAACTGGGCATATCTTCAAGAACATTGTGAAGAAATCTCAGATATACAGATTTTCTCTCGATGTTTTCGTTCACGGTTAAAGCAAGCGATAATTAACTATTTAATGCGCACATTATTTCGAAAAGTCAGAGGTTCGCCATGCAGCGATAGCTCAGTGGGGAGACCAGCAGACTGCAATGCAGAGGATCTCGGGTTCAAACCCACGTCGCGCACATCTGATTTCGTAAGTTATATGACTTTTCGAAATTATGTGCGTATTGATTGACAATTATCGCCTGTTTCGTGCCTCGAGAGTACGTTAAGCCGTCGGTCCCGGCTGCCATGAACGTCTATGGCAGTCGTTATTGGGAAGTCAGAGCCCTATAATATCCTGACACTGGTCTAGCCTTAGGTTATCGTTAGCCTTCGGGTTACGAAGGTCAGGTAGCAGCCGCTCCGTAAAAAAACTGATATCCAGTCAAATCCGGTTAGACTAGAAAAGCCGACCCCAAGAGACTTGGGAATAATAAAGGCTAGGGAAAAGAGGTCCGCCACGGAATCGAATCTAACGGTCTTCCATTAGGCTATTGCTGCTATATGTAACAGATTTAGGTGAGGTTTGGTCATATTTTATGGTTATAAAGTATTAGCGATAATAATATCAAAGTACCCAGTAATGTACGCAGATTTTTCTGGACCAAAATTTTAAATTTGTTTACTACAGCGTATCGTACAACCATCGTTGCCAGAGTGCTGAACAGTTTGGGTTCAATTTCCATACACGATAAAACTTTTGTGTGATCCCCTAATAGTTGTTTAGCCAGGATGGTTTTTGTGTCAGTTGTTTACATGTTTGTAAATTCCTATACAATACAAGGATCGTCTTATGCATCTGTTAAAAATAACTGTGTATTGCTTTTACACAACTAATCACTTTTAAAATAAAAGCAACTAAACTGTTTATAGTGTTCTAATCATAGTTCCAAGCGAAGTCGTAACATAAAGCTAGTCTTATATATGGTTAATTTGTAGGAGTGCTCGGCAAATTAAAATCTCATTGGTTACGCCCAGCTACACGTTCCTATTAGCCATTTGAATGTAACAAATTGGAAATAATCATTTATAACAAGATGCCATTGAGTTTATGATAGAGATAGTTCGGTTAGTTACTCAAGTCTAGCGTTTTATCTGTCTGTATATTTTAATATGTATGTTGGATCTAAGGAAATGCCCTGTGGGACACCTTTGTTGTGTAAATAGATATTTTAATGTTATTACGTATCAGATTTCAATTATTTCTTTGTCTTTGTTTCAGTGTGAACTATTGATACATTATTTATGTTTGTGTTATTTGTTTTGTATGTATCTAAATAAGTTTCGTTTATTATTTAAACTTGTCTTTTTACTAAAACTGTGTATTTTCTACTTACTGATTTTGCCTTTCCTAATTCAAAGGTTATGAGTATAAGATATTTTTATTAGCAACAAATCCTTATTTTTTCATACATACAGGGTGTCCGGTAATTAATGGATAACCTGGAAATGTCTTATAGTGGAACTGAAGGCCGTTCTGAAAAAAATATAATAAAAATCTATCCTAACTACTACCTGAGATATGTGTTTTTCTTTTAAATACCATGTATAACTTTCTTGTATACTACGACTATAAATGAATGAAATCCATCGGTTTTTTGTTGTTTTATTATTAAACACTAATTATGCTAATAGATAGACAGTCGATAGTATGCTATGCTAATATAGCTTGAACTATATAATTTTTTTTTTTAAATTCTTTTTATTTTATTTTTCATTTTTTCTGAGCGGGCTTCAATTCTACTATAAGACATTTCAAGGTTATTCATTAATTACCGAACACCCTGTATATTGCAACCTATTGAGTGATAGTGGCATACCAGCGGTATGAGACAGTAGGATTTTTTAATTATAATTTGGCATTTTAACAATCCACAGGTTAATTGACCTGAATAAACATTGTGTTACCTTTATGTCACGTTCACAGTTTTCCGTTTGTTTTCTTTCGATACTAATGTTACTTAGACTAATTAATATGTTTATAGGGGCCATACTCAAACGTGTTGCGAGCTATAAGAGTGCCACTAATATCTAAGGAGCTTTGTCAAAATGTGCCGTTCCCATATTATAGAGGTCGATTGACAAGTAGAATGTTCTGCGCCGGATATTCGGAAGGAAAAATGGATGCTTGCCAGGTAATTTGAGAACGATATTTTATATTATACTAGCTGTCTCGACAAACGTTGTCCTGTACAGGTGAACAAAAATTAAAAACAAAAAACCATATCTAATCCATCCTCGAATCCTTGAACACACACAAAAAAAAAACATTCAAGTCGGTCCAGCCATTTAGGAGGAGTTTAATTACAACGAAAAGTGGCATTGATTTATATATATATATAGATTATCATTAGCATATTATAGTCCTTATTGCATTCATCGATGTTATCACAATCTCTATGTATTTGCTTAGTGTGGTTATTCTATGTATTTGGTAAGTGATTGCTTAACTGATCAATTTAGGTATGATACTATCAAAAAGCTCACAGTTTCGTTGAAGGCCTTTGCTTTCTATGGCGATTAATAATCAATCATCGTTTAAAAATCAGGGCTTAAACCAGAATAGATTTTACGAGCATGAGTTTAAATTCTAATCTCAATCATTACCTACTTGTAAATTGTTGTATTTTACATTTTAATTACAAAAGCTTAATCAATTTTGTAATTTAATTATATTACTGATATTATAGATCTAAATAAAATGTTATGATTGCCATTAGTTGTGCTAGGTATCAATGTTCACTCAACACATCTAATGTGTTGCATGTTTAAGGCTCTGTAATTCTCTGTAATTAAATGACTAGCCATATGTGTATTAGGCCCATGTTTCATTTATTAACTATATAACCTAGGACATTATCGGGCAAATATAGTTCTGGATCCATATGCCTAACAGTAAAACTACTGAATATTGCTATCAAGCAAAGTCCTCTAAAACGACAAAACTTAGTAATAAAACAAATTATCTGACAATCTGCTGCAAGAGGATTCACGCTTTGTCATTTAAAATGCACTCATACATTAGTTACCATCAAAGGCTTTATATAAATCAAAGAGAATTTGCAGGGTGATTCAGGGGGTCCTGCAGTAGCCAACGATCGTCTCCTGGGAGTGATTTCTTTCGGCTACGGCTGTGCCACTCCTGGGGCATATGGAGTCTATGGTAAAGTGGCTGATGTTCGACTATGGATTGAACAGACTACCGGCCTCCAGTTTGACTAAGCGGTATATCTGGGAACTCGATATAAAAGTTTATGGAATGTTTGGTTTTTTATTTAGATTAAGATACCTTTATTAACTAACGATCTCTTAAGTGAGATATAACATAGCAAACATTTTTATTATAAATTCTATGTTTTCTGTCTTCTTTCTTCATAATGTTCCTAAGGATGTGTGAAGTTTGCTGACAGCGTTGTGATCTACATATTTTTCATACTGAGAAGAGAACTGTCCTGCAGTAAAACAGCATATGGATTGGGCTGATATTGATGAAAACTCTGATGATATGTGTCATTTATTTAAGCAGCAGTAGCCCAATGGATAAGGCATAAGACTTGCGATCGAGAGGCGCGGGTTAGAATGCCACCCATTGCACTACTAACGTGAACCCACTTCTAACAAGCATTCTAGCTTAGCTGGAAGGGTTAACAAGAATACTAGTAATTTGAAACCCAAATTGCTAATAATAATTGAAAAAGAAAAAATATATTTATAGACTAGAATTTCTCAAGCCACCATAGATTTGACACCAATCGGGCAAATATTAAAACGAATTACTAGACATTGCTGAGGCATTTCGTTCATTCACTCAAATTAGCTGTTATTTAAGCCAGTACTAATAATTATAAAGATTTATTAAAGCATCTTGGTGGAGGCTGAAAACTCCACTCACCACAAGAATACGACAGAAGATTGTTTAAATGCGATTATCGAGATGCAAATAATTGAAAAAGAAAATTATATGTACTTGAATTTCATTTTTAATACTAATGTTTGCATGATGCCGCATCCGCATGTAGATAGTTTCTTTGCTATTTATTATAATTAGAACTAAAATAAAAAAAATTTCGGAACCTGACGATGACACGACTGATACTTTCGCATGAGGACTAAGTAATACGTACTCAAATAATAAATCGATATATCTTTTTTAATCGAATAAACAAATCGAAATATTTGAAACCTTTGTTAATATAAATGTATCAAATATTTCGATTTGTTCTAAGATTCGAATACCTCGAATTTTTCTTAATTTTCTATAAGTACAATGGAGACCAAGACCTTGGGTCTTGGTTAATCCAATAAACAAATTGAAATATTTGAAACCTTTGTTAATATAAATGTTTCAAATATTTCGATTTGTTCTAAGATCCGAATACCTCGAATTTTTCTTAATTTTTCTATAAGTAAAATGGAGACCAAGACCTTGGGTCTTGGTTAATCGAATAAACAAATCGAAATATTCAAAACCTTTGTAAATATTAATGTTTCAAATATTTCGGTTTGTTCTAAGATTTTAATACTTCGAATTTTTATTCTTTTTTCGCAACTTATGCCATGGAACTATATGATGATTGCAAATATGAATACGTAAGCATAGCAAGTAAGCAAGTATTAATACGATCTTCGCAAAGTTTGAATTACATGCCATGAGATCAAACTCCCTGCGTGGCAATCTAACGATCCCACTCAGTTATCGGTTCTCATCTTAACTTTACATTTATATATATTTTTTGTTTCTTCATTAAAGTCTCAGGCATATAGTTTTTATAATTGAAAATTTGATTGATTGCTGACTAGTTTGTGAGCTGTAATGTTAGTGCTGATTGCGTTTCTTACGTGCGGTGACCTTGTTGAGAGGTGAGTCACTATTTGAACATATTTCGTAGTGATTATGCAAGTTTTTTGGGCTTTAATTGATGATATGTTCGTAGTATGAAGGGCCGGGTTAACAGGCGAACTTTATTGACAATAGTAGGTATAATAATAACATTTCATAATCGGGCCTATAACTGAAATTGTAGGCAACGGTGTGTTATACCACATATAGTCATTCATTTTTTATAAAAGATAGGGCATAACTTTTAAGTCACGAGGGACATTCAAATAACGGATACAAGGAACACATAGACTCGAAACAATTATGGATGAATCACACAATTATTTGTCTCGTGTGAGGATCGAATCCACAACACCTGGCGCATTGGTAGTGGCGAGATGCCTGCAATGCCATCAGTGCAGTGGTATTATAGACTCTTGGCAGAAAAATCCAGTAATACTTTACCTTGTCTTGTGTGGGGGCCAGTCAGTACAGACTGGCGACACTTCGACCCAGTGGTATCTTTTGTGTCGACTTCCCCAATAACGACTGCCATAGATGTTCATGGCAGTCGGGACCGACGGCTTAACGTGCTCTCCGAGGCACAGAGCAGGCGATAATTGTCAATCATTACGCACATAATTTCGAAAAGTCATATAACTTCCGAAAGTCAGGTATGCACGACGTGGGTTCGAACTCGAGACCCTCTGCATTGCAGTCTGTTGGTCTCCCCACTGAGCTATAGCTGCTATACTTTACCTTACTCGAGTAATGAATAGAATATGGTAGAATTTAGAAGTAAAGTCAAGTCATAGCCAAAAATCTTTATTTCCATAATAATTATTCGCTTTTCTTATAGTATCAGTCAATGTTATTATATACATATATTAAATTTGCATTTACTATTAATATATTTATATATTTGAATTTATTTCTTAATGTATCTCTTGTTTTTATATTGTAAATTAGTCGAATACCCATCTTCTGCATTCCGAAGATAGTTTGAATTTCGGCACCATTCCCCCACAATAGATTACCATACGACATTACACTGTGAAAGTAGCTATATTAAACAAGCCTAGCGGAATCTATGTCGTAAGTAAGTTGGCGTATTTTTCTGACTGCGTACGCTGCAGAGCTGAGCCTATTCGACAATTTACTAATTTGTGGGCTCCACTGCAGCTTTAAATCTAGTGTAATCCCTAGAAATTGGGTGGAATCGACAATGTCCAACATCGACATATGTATATAATGTGTCATAAAATATGTAGTGTATCTACATAATATTGTCTTCTGTTTACGCGAATGTTATTCATTGTAGTTGTCTCAATGTTCCAGTGTAGTTATTTCAAAGTACCCGAACATAACCCCGTGACCATGGCTGCTGAAAAGCAACCGAAACCTCGGGGAAAGTGTAAACCTAAATATAAATAGATTTAATAGTTTAAATAATTTGATTAGCTTATAAATTAGTAAAATAAAATCAATAGTAGTAGTAGTGTAATAGTTTCAAAATTTTGTAATACAGTGATAAATAAACAACGCGATAAAATCCGTATATAGTAGTTTAATTTCAATACATAGTGTATCATTAAGTAAACGCCCTCTACAGCATGGGACTTAAAACCTTCTACTAGTTTTGCCGCGCGGCTTCACTCACTCGGAATCAGTACATTTTGTCTGGATGAAAAGTATGATGTGTATGCGAAATTTCATGATGTATGGTCAAGCAGTTAATACTGCTAATATTATAAATGCGGTTAAGAGTTTGTTTGTTGGGTTTTCAAACCATAACTACTCGATGATCATCATGAAATTTCGCTTACATGTTGTTAGGGAAACAGAACGGTTTTTTTTTTTTCTTTTTACGTGGGGGAATGCTATGACGCATATCCCTCCGCGGGGGCGGGCGGAGGGATTATGTCGGACTCGCCGGGGTAAAAGAAAGATGGAAATAATAGTAAAGTACCTCCCGGAATACCGACTAAACCTACCACGGTGTTCCTCGACAAAACCACTATCGACGGGGCCGCGCGAATCGCTTTCGCATGCGGTCGCGACCCCGCCGCGGTTACGGCCCGCCGTATGAAACGGCAGGCCACTACACGAAAGACCTACCCAAAATAGGCACTACGTCGCATAAAACCCTACTGTCTCCCCTAGAGGGGAGACGGTCTCGACACAGAGGCGCGCGTGGGAACACGCACGCCGCCTCTCGGACCTGGTGCTGAACGGATGGCGGGCAGGCCCACAAAGCCCGCCACCCCCAGGTCAAACCTCAGGGTGGCTGGAGGTCGTCTCGCGCCCTCCGGCGCCCGGCTCTGCGGTTGGGGAGAGGGTTTAAACGCTCCCTCTCCCGCTCCGCCGCCTCCTTGATGGAAATTACTTCCTCACAGAAGGAGGCGACGGCGTTCCACGACCTCTCACTCCGGACCATAGACTGAACTACGGCCGGGAGCGAGAGGGCAACCGATCCGACTGCCGCGATCAAATCACGGCGCTGCGATGCCCAGGCGGGGCAAACCGCCAAAGTGTGCAGCGCCGTGTCCTCAACAACGTCGCGGCAGTCGCCGCAGTGGTGACAACCGGGCGTCTCTTGCCGGCGTATACGACACAGGAACTGGCCAAAACAACCGTGGCCAGTTAGAACCTGTGTCAGCCGGAAGGTGAGGGCGCCATGCCGCCTCTCCAGCCACTCCTCAAAAACGGGACTTACCGCCACGATCGTGGCGTGCCCGCATCCAAAGAAAAAAAAAAAAAAAAAAAAACCTAACCTAACATACGTTTATGTGAGCAAAGCCACAGGCAAACTCTAGATTAAAGTATTAGTTAAAATATTCTGTTAAACAAAATTATTTACGTTTAACGTCTTTTTCAAATATTATTCCTTGAACAAAGGCAGGCCGAAATAGGATTTGTCGTGATCAAAGGACTTGGTCATGAACAAAAAATCAAAAGACCGCTCTCGGAGTCTGTCAAAGAGCAATGGAACGTAGTATTTTGGGAGTCAGACTTACAGACCGTATCAGAAATTCAATAATACGTTCCAAAACTCAAATTGCTGATGTAGGCCACTCAGCTGCCAAATTAAAGTGGAATTGGGCACGCCACGTTTGTCGTATGCCAGGAGAGTTATGGGCGGGAACAACCACACAGTGGATGCCAAGTAACGGGAAGCGACAACGGGGCTGGAAGAAGAAGGAGATGTCGAGACGAGCTCGATGCCTTTAAAAGGGATTGGCAACTTATAACAAGCGATCGAGATAGATGGAAGTTGGAAGGGGAGGCCTTTGCCCAGCATAGGGACGCCAACTAGGCTCCTGCGTCAAAGATTGTCTTTTGCCTCTGTATAACAGAGGAAAAAGACAATCTTACTTATTTTTATTATTCGTTTGTCTAGTATTATAGGTGGGTATAATATAAAGATCCATGAGGCGCCATACCACCTGAACTACGGGGATGTGTGTGGGGCGGCACTAATACATAAGAAGTGGGCACTAACCACTGCGCACTGTGGGTAAGTTGAGAATATAATAATAATAATATATTTATTTCCTCCTCACAAACAGACTTAAACATTATGACAGATTTACTTATAACTATTCCGGTACAATTTAAACTTAGTCTACAATATGTGAGAAGCTGGTGTCTGAGTTAGGCATATAAAATGCCTGTATTACAGATCACCAGGTCCTCACCCCACGGTAAGCAGGGGCATTAGTAAGTAAGCCATAAAAACAATATTAAGTAAGGAAACATATGAGGGTAATTAAAATATATATATATATTTTATAATATTTAAAACTTTTTAAACAAGGGTGCCATCCTTGGATTTGTATGTGCATGGGTGTCTGTGTGTGTGTGGGTGTGTGTGTCTGTGTGTGTGAACGAGTGTGTTTGTGTATGTGTGTGAGACTGCTTATATAGGTATGTAAGTGCTTAGTTTCAGTGCAGTAAGTTTTCTGTAAGGTTATAATCTAGATTTTGTAACCACTATGAATAAAATAAGTAACTGAGAATACGAGATGTATATACAGAGGCTGCTATGTAAAAAGATCCTTCGTACTCTTTATAAACTTCAAAAATAGGAAAGTCGATGCCAGCTCTAAAGAAACGAACCTGTTGCTACTAGATCTTTTCTATAATATTAGCTGTTGTACTTTATGGTTTTGTTGATATTGCGGAATTTTTAATATACTGTTACGTGCTGGGTTCGAGGGATAAGAATGGAAACAATATTACCGACTAAAACACATTTTATTCTATTCACACAATTAAATTTAAAACACAACAAACACTATACTACACTTTTCCAACTATAACTGCTTCAAACTCCGTAGTATTTTCGCTTCCGTTGGCTTTGATGAATACTTGACCGCTTACGATTGTAAACTAACTACGCGGTTAAAACGTATCCGGAGTTTTCTAGAAACGTCATACCCGGTATGTAAAAAATACGAAGACTCGAGAATGTCGTTCTCTCTACTCTTCTCGTACCGGTGAACTACGTAGTTCCGTAAGACTTCAATAGATGGCGCTGTAATAAATTATTAGACGGAACTGCCAAATCTTCCCAACAATGCTGAGAGATGGCACTGGTTGTAACGATACTAAATGTTCACCTTAGAACTCAAAAAAGAAGTGGATCTCCAATTTGTTTCGTACCTACTTTTGAGTTAGTTTTTTAGTTAATTTCGTGCAGGGTATAATCTATAAATAATTTTGAGTTAATTGAGTTGAGTTTCTTTAAGTCGATTTAATATATTTACACTTGTGTCGCGAGGATCTTTACAAACATTCAAATCGCGGACGTAAAGATCACCCAGACTTGGAACAACTCTTTCATTATTTCTTTATTAGTGGATCACAATTGTTTTGTCCCGTGTAATGATCGAAACGACAACACTCAGCAAGGCTGCAACAGTGAGGCAACTATGTAATTTATTATCATGTAACTTAAGATGCCGCGAACCATAGCGTTCGTAACACCTGTCCCTTTAATATTCCAATCAACAATTTAATCAATTCAATTACAATTATTCGACTGCACTGCTGGTTTAGTGATTTAAGTGGTCAGTATTGTAGGTTCGAATCCGGACTTAAAGTGTAATCCGCCAATGTATTGAGGTAATGGGGTGTACCAAAGTCTGTAGTTTAGGGTCACTAAAATAAAACTATCTCATCTTACAGTTTTGGTTTATTATCCGCCAGTAGCATGAGCATTAATTAAGCATGAAGATACGCGAGACGGAAATAAGAAAGGATCTTAAAGCTCACAGTTCGTGTCGTAAAACGTATGCGAGAATACGATAATCATATATAATAACAATTAATAATATATATACCGATGTATCCAAATACGTGTCCATTACTGAAAAATATCTCCAAAACTGACGGCTCGTACCTTTGACATATCGAGCCTAGAACATTCTACTGTTTGTTTGTTTCTTTTTTTTTATGGTATATCTTGTTAAACGAGCAGATGGATCACCTGATGGTAAGCGATTACCGCCGCTCATGGACACCTGCAACCCCAAAGGAGATACAAGTGCGTTGCCAGCCCTTTAAGAAGGAATGAAAGAGGGAAAGGACAAAGGAAAGGATAGGAAAAGGCTCGGGATAACTGGGCCTCCGGCTCTCTCACTCACCAATACGAAACGCAACAGTACGGGTACCATTACTTCACGCCGGTATTCTGTGAGAGGGTAGTACTATCCCGGTCGATCCGGCCCATTCATGCTGAAACCAGCGAAATGACCATGCTGAATGCGCGTTCTCACTGTACTTGCGACCAGCCAGCACGATAATTATGTTTGTTTAGACCTGCGTGTTTAGTAATATACTGTATATAATATATAAAAATGTGTAATTTTAAATGATAAAAATATACTTTACACCGTAGGTAGCCTACAGATTGTTCCGAGTCTGGGTATTCTTCGTGTCCTTTGTTTGAATGTTTCTCAAGTCACAGCGACACAGGATTCATAACCCTTTAAAAATAACTACAATATAATTACTACACCCAATAAATACATTTGCAGCACAAACTTAACATACGTAAGGGTTGGCGACACCAACCGTCTCGAAGGCTCAACTATCAGCATATCAGAACACATCATCCACCCCTTGTACAAGCTTGAACATGAGTTTGACTATGATGTCCAGCTCTTAAAACTAAGGAGAGATTTGCGGTTCAGTAAGATGGTGAAGGCGATTACTATCAGTAAGCATCATGGGGATAGTGTGTTCGTGTCTGGGTGGGGATATCTTAAAGAGAAGGTAAGGAAAAGACAACTTGCCTTCCCAAAGAAGTAGGCAGAGTTGTGTAAAATCACATTTCGCCAGCTGTTTTAGGTCCCACGGGAGCCTAATGACGTATTAAGCAAGGGTCCAGATTCTGTGTTGTGTGAATCCTGTGAATTACTACCAGAATAATGTCGGTATTTAAAGGCCGAGACCTCCGGAACAGCAGTCACATTCGCTACGGTAGCGTCACCGTACCAATAATGAAATCAAGAAATAGGGTCTTAACTTTAACAGATAGACTCGTTGGTCTGTTGGCATTTGTGAGGTATAAGATCTCGAGTTCGATTCCCGGGTAAAGTTTTATTAGATTTTGTCAGGTAATAACAATAACACGGAGCCTAGCTCTTGCTTAATTATAAGTTCGCCATAAAACCATAGCCATACCTAAACCATAAGTTTTCAAAGGCTTGGGATAACTCGGAAATCGAAATGTGCTTGGTAGACGCTAAAGGCTCGTCCTCTATTATAAAGGACCTTTGAGGTTATACAATATCCCGCGACTAAGACTATGTTATACATAATGTATGTATTTCCTTTTTTAAATTGCCTTTTTATTTATTTTTATTATAACAACGATTGTAACCAGACATTTGGAAGTATTTATAGGCGATATACAACATCACCTTAGATGCTATATACAGAGGCAAATTTCAATCGCTCACATAAGACCATGAATACTTTATTTAGCAAAGCGACGACACGGTTCGGTCGCAGGTTCGCGTCCTGGATTGTCTTTTCTTCGATTATAATCGCAAGTTCAAGTCCTGCTTCATGGATTTTGCTTTTAATAGTTTATAATTTACGTGCTAATATGAAGTATACTTCCAGGGTGAATACCAAGACATATTACAGCAAGTGAAGGTGCGCATTGTTCCAATGGACACGTGTCAAGAAGAAGAACAATTTTGGTATAACTACTCTCTCACTCCGAGAATGTTCTGTGCTGGAGGGAGAGGACATGATGCTTGTCAGGTACAGCTTAAAATATCAGCCCTGTATATAAACTGTTCCACTGCTCGGCATGGGCCTCTTCTCAGTGTGAGAAGGGTTAGGCCACAGTCCATCACGCTGGCCAAATGTAGATTGGTAGACTTCACATATCTTCCAGAAGATTATGAAGAACTCTTAGACATGCAAGTTTCGCCGCGATGTTTTTCTTCACCGTTAAAGCGAGTGATGTTTAACAATATAGTAAGCACATAGCTTTGAAAAGTCGAAGTGCGTGCTTTAGCATCGAACTTGAGATCTCTGGGAGGCAGTCCAAAGGTATCCCACTAGGCTATCGTAGAGGTAGAACATTGAAGTCGCGTTCATAGTGTAAGGTCGCTTGCTATATGTAAATGTTCTCTTCTCCCTAGCCTTTATTATTCCCAAGTCATTTGGGGTCGGCTTTCAAGTCCAACGAGATTTGACTGGATATCCGTTTTTACAAGAGCAACTGCCAACTGACCTCCGCGACCCGAAGGCTAGACCAGTGTCAGGATATTAGAGGGCACTGACTACTCAATAACGACCGCCATAGATGTTTATGGCAGCCGGGACCGACGGCTTAACGTGCTCTCCGAGGCACGGAGCAGGCGATAATTGTCAATCAATACGCACATAATTTCGAAAAGTCATTTAACTGCCGAAAGTCTGAGGAGCGCAACGTGGGTTCGAACTCGAGACCCTCTGCAATGCGATAAAGGTATATAAATATGATTTGTAAAATACTAAACATATGATTTAATGGTGATTTAAAAGAGTGGCCATATGTTTCTTGCAGTTATCTTTCCATACTCAAATCCCTTTTTCTGAATCTAACATTACATCACACAAGTAAATTCACTAACTTTTAAACTTTGACATTTATATCTGTTACTTTGTTATCTAAATGGATAAATGTTTTTTGTCTATGGCTATTGAGAGAGTGTATTTTTTAAGAATTAACGGTACAAGATATCATTCCACTCGCTTAATTAGATTATTTCAGTCGTCTATAAATGCTTGCTACGAGGAGTATCACTAGTGCGTTACCAATCCATCACTCTCATAGTCCGATGGGACGGCAATCTGACACGACCGCCGCGAGTGCAGACACAGGACCAGCGGTTATACATGCTTTGTAAGGCATGGGGATGAAATCTCCTCACCTGATATCAGGATATTATTGAGGATTTCCTGACTGAAAAACATAGAAGACTGACGCAAGGCATAGTGAAAGCGACTGCTATGTATGATATATAAATGTAATGTCTCAGACTTTAAATTTTATTGGTATTTATTAAGCAGTGCAAAACGGTGAAGGAAAACATCGTGAGGAAACCTGCATGTCTAAGAGTTCTCAATAATGTTCTCAAAGATATGTGAAGTCTGCCAACCCGCACTGGGCCAGCGTGGTGGACTATGGCCTAACCCTTCTCACACAGAGAAGAGGCCCGTGCCCAGCAGTGGGACAGTTTAATAAAGGGCTGATATTATTATATTATAAGCAGTGCAATTGGGTTCTTTGCCAAGAATATATATAATATATTCTAATATATTCTACCACATACACACAACACCATCTAGCCCAAACTAAGCAGAGCTTGTACTATGGGTACTAGACAATGGATAAACATACATATATACTTTTTTTTTTGTAAATACCTACATATTATACATAGAAACACCCAGACCAAGACAAACATCCATGTTCATGCACACAAATATTTGTCTTGTGCGGAAATCGAACCCGCGACCTCAGGCGTGGCAGTCGGTTACACTAACCACCACGCCATCGAAGCCGATATCTCTGTAACAGCACGAAATCTGGAAACTGTGCCTTGTATATTCCAATAGGCTTGACGCTTATAACGTGGGACCTTATAACCATAAACTATAGCTTCTTAAATTATGAATATTACCTGGTATCTTTGGGCCAGCGTTGTGGAGGACCTAACCCTTCTCATATAGAGAAGAGGCCCGTGTCTAGCAATAGATGGCTTATAAACATTTATTTTGTTTTAAACCATAGTTTACGAAATGTAGTAGTATAAACGCCTTTCGTAACTGCTTCGTAAATATGAAATAATTTTATAAAGACCTTCTTCCCTAATAATAAAGTCCTATACCGCGAGGGCCTTTACAAACATGTGCTATCAAAGAAACAAAAAACATATTTTATTTTCAGTCAAGTTGAATGTTTATATGTATGTACATTCTTTAATTTCTTAGTAGTACTTGGTCAATTACAGGCTAGCCCGAATTTTTTGTCGCGTTGCCATAGGTTAGGTAAACAAAGTAACAAAAAACTTTATAATATTTGTATAGAATACAACACAGCCTTATTGGTCTAGATCAGTAAGGCTATGTTGTATTATATATAAATATTATAAAGCTTTTTATTATAAAGTGGACTTTTCTTGGCTCAAAAAATCAGCATTGCTATTCAACGAGGCAATGCTGCCAGTCTTCTGGGCACTTTCCCGGTCGACAGCGATGCTGAGGAATTTTAGAACGCTGCCTTAACCAGCTATTTCCTTTCTTTATATTAAATTTATAGTCCCATATTTTGTTACTTTTCATGTTTTATTTATAAGTGGTTAGGTTTGTTAATATTAGTTAAGTTGTAAATTATAATTGTTGCATTATTTATGTAAATAAAGTCCCAGCGTGATAATTAATATGTCTAAAAATATTATAAAGTTTTATGTTAGTTAGTTTGTTTGCAAGGATTTATCTCAAAAACGAGTAAACCGATTTTAAAAATTATTTCACCAAAAGAAAACCATGTTATCACCGAGTAACAGGCTGTATATTTTTAAAGTAATTTTACGTGAGCGAAGCCGCGGTCAAAAGTTAGTGTATTAATATAAAATATATTTTTCCAGGGTGACAGTGGCGGGGGAGCAGTGTCACTGAGTGGAAAGCTGGTCGGTCTGTCGTCCTTTGGATATGGTTGTGACCGAGGGGTGCCCGGCGTATACGTCAATTTATCCGATACTAACATTAGAAACTGGATACATAAATATACAAATGTATAGAATAATAACTGTTTTTTTATATACCTATATTGGACTTTAATTTTACGCATGGCGAAGTGGCTTAAGTAGTCGTCTGGCTATTGCCATTGTGCGCAGTGTTGTGGGTTCGATTCCCTAAATACTTGTATTTTTTTATAAACATAATTAACATCTTCTTATAATTTGCGACTGTACGGAAGTGTGAAGCGGTTTAAACCGTTGCCACTGTGATGAATATTGTGAGTATACATGTAGGACCAAAATTTCTGTGTTCCATAAGCAGTTGTTCTGTGAGTGTAGTTTGTGTGCATTGATTGAATGATAAAAATGAAGAAAATAATAATATTCTACCACATACACACAACACGATCTAGCCCAAACTAAACAGAGCATGTACTATGGGTACTAAATCATGGATAAAAATACGTAATATACTTTGTTTTTGTAAATACATACATATTATACAAAGAAACAGCCAGACCAAGACAAACATCCATGTTCATGCACACAAATGTTTGACTTGTGCGGGAATCGAACCCGCGACCTCAGGCGTGGCAGTCAGTTACACTACTACTATGCATGTTTCTTTCCCTGAAGGAGAAGGCAAAGGTATAGCAACTATAAACGAAAAACAAAGAATTCAACTTAGACATTAAGTAATATGTATTGATAAAATACTATGTATGATATACTCATATAGCTTGTGTTACCTAATGTATATAAAGAAGCTTTAGAGTGGTGTAAGAATGAAAATCAGTCCAGTAGTACATAATACTAAAATATAAATTTTCTTCTTTATAATATTAGTATAGACCCTTAGTTCCAAAAGTGGTCTACTAGTCCCAAGGGGTCCACGCGAGATTTGACGAAGTAGGCGTGAAAAAAAATGGGGATCCATAATTCGTAAAAATTTATTTGCTTTCGGCAGTGAAGAACTAAAACGTTGGCTTGACTTCACCTATTAATGTAGGTAGATAATATTTTAAGAAGCTCAGCGACTGTTACTTGTGTAAACGTTGATGTCGAACAACATCGATATTTTGAGGAATACCACTCGACCCGTCAGCCCGTAGAGATTTAATCAAATTTTGTTTAAAAACTTAATTAACTTCGGATTAAATTTCTAGCTGCAGGGGGACCACTAGAACCAGCTAAATTTTGAAAGTGGTCTATGAGAAAAAATCTCTGGGCACCTCTGGTATAGACTATTAAAACTATTACTAAATGCAAGGTTTCATCTATGGTTATAGACGGCTCTCTAAAAGTAGGTACAGGTAATTATAAGCAGGCATTTGAACCTATTGGCATTATATTGTCTATCTGATCCTACCAGGATAAAGTAGCTTTTTAATGGTGAAAATCTAGCCGTTTTTAGGTTCATTCATTACAAACATACAAATATTTCCTTTTCATAAAATTAGTACTTATAGACTCACCTTATATATTTACTTTATAAAACTCACCCTAGGTATACAGGGGTGAGTTTTAACTTATACCTAGGTATATATCTGAACGGGTAGGCAGAGATCTATTACACTGATATTTCGCTAGCTATTTATAGTATGTAATAGGGGACGCCCCTATTGTCGTTTACCGAGCACATTGCTAGACAAGTAACAGAAAAACCTAATTACACTTTGCTTGACGCAAGATTCGAATCAGTGATCTCAGGGCCACACGCAAAAATAAACGCAATCTTATGGCATGGCTCAATTACACTTTGCCTTGCCCGAGATTCGAATTAGCAATCTCAATTACACGTTTCCCGACCCGGGATTTGAACCAGCGATCCGTGTATATGTACGTTCTACACAACAATAAAAATTATAATATCAACCCCATTTGAAACTGTTCCATTGTTCGCCACGGGCCTTCTCAGTGTGAGAAGGGTTAGGCCATAGTCCACTACGCTGGCCTAGCGCGGGTTAGCAGACTTCACATATCTTCGAGAACAATATGGAGAACTCTCGAGATGCAGGTTCCCTAACGATGTTTTCCTTCACCGTCAAAGCGAGCGATCTTTAACTACCTTCACACAAACTTAACAATAAACTTATGCCACGAGACCAAAATGTATATAATAATAATAATATCAGGCCTGTATTAAACTCTCCCACTGCTGGGCACGTACCTCTTCTCAGTGTGAAATGGGTTAGGCCATAGTCCAACACTCTGTCCCAGTGCGGTTTGGACTTCACATATATTTGAGAACATTATGGAGAATTCTTACACATGCACCTACATATGAAATCTTTCCTTACAATGATTTCCTTCACTGTTAAAGCAAGTAACAGTTAACTGACCAAAATGTTATTAAAGTATTTGTGTTAGAAAAAAGTGCCCCGCGATCCAGCAATAATTCCTAGTGCAAAAGTTGTCTGGAAATCCCGCTATACATACAGGAATAAGTTCGTCCTCAATCATATAGGACCTAAATTAAAGCTCGCATAATGTGAGGGTAAAACACCTTTGCTTACGCTATGACAGTAACAAGACATCAGTACTGATATCTATGTGTAAATAGTTAAATCAAAACTAACTACAACAAGAAGAAGCAAACCACAGCTAGACTTTATGATACTTTAAGCTCATTCTGCGTAAATAGAAACACCGATGATTAAATGATGTTTGGGTTTTTCGAAATAACTACACTTCAGAACATTGAGACAACTACCATCTTAGTCTCCCTGTGAACATGGCTACTGTAAGGCAACCGAAACGTCAGGGCAAAGTGTAAACTTAATTATAAATTGTTTTAAATAATTTAAATAGCTTAAATTGTAGTAATGTTCAATAATAGTAGTGTTACTGGTTCTCGGGACCAGGCAAATGCTGAACTGGGTTCCTGATTGCTGTAGCTGTGGGACGCATATGTCACTAGATGTTTATTGATTTTATTTTGGTGGCCTCGATGGCGTAATGATTAGTGTAACCAACTGCCAAGCCTGAGGTCGCGGGTTCGATTCCTGCACAAGTCAAACATTTGTGTGCATGGACATGGATGTTTGTCATAGTCTGGGTATTTCTATGCATAATATGTATATATATTATTTGTAAAATTAAATACTATATATAGGATGTCCCAGAAGCCGACGTCAAGCCTGAATCAGGTAACAGGTTAAGTTATAATAGCTATCAGAAAAAGATAAAATAAATCTAAATTACGTAATAAAAATTATAGTCATTTTAAAAAATCTAAAAATCTACACTCTGTGACGGTCTTTTCTCTCCTGTTACTACAGATATTTACTTACTGAATTTTTTTTTTTATTATGTAATCTCGAATAATTGACAGCTTCAAGAAGCATTATTCGAGAACACATAAAAAAAAATAAAAAAAAACATTAAAATCTACATCCTGTGATGTGACGGACATCGCAGAATGTAGATTTTTATGTTTTTTTTAAATGTCAATAATTTTTTCTATTTTTATGATAGATATTATAACTTAGGCTGTTACCTGATTCCAGCTTGACGTCGACTTCTGGGACATTCTGTATGTATATTTACCCATAGTACAAGCTCTGCTTAGTTTGGGCTAGATGGTGTTGTGTATGTGTTAAAATATTATTATATTATTATTATTATATACCGCTAAAAGAGAGATCTATTACATAAACAATTCTTTAGCTATGTTTTAAATCCCATGTAATAGGTACCGAATCTATTGATACCCAAACTCTCGCTACAGAAAACTTCGCAATAGAAAAACGCTTTGAAATTAAAACTACCTTATACGAATTTTGTATATACCTATATGATAGAATATTATTTTGTTATTATTTATTATTATTATTATTTTTTATCCTTGAGCACATTGTGCCCATCTAAAAGCTCAAAATCAAGCAATAAAGATTTCATAGCCAGTTGCACTCACTGATCGGTAAACGATTAGCGAGGTTAAGCAACGTTGGGTGCGGTCAGTCTATAGATGGGTGACCGCTTAGTGGTATTCATCTGAGCATCTCCGTGCTTCAGAGGGCACTTAAAAAGTCGGTCCCGGTTGTTGTCAAACTGACAGCAGTCGTTAAGCCATGTCAGAGGCCTACGGCGGCTTGAACAACTCTTGACAACAGGTTGGCCACAAACCACACGAAAAGAAGAAGATAGTTCAAAATTATGAAATAAAAGTATTTTAAAAATAAACAACGCGAAAAGCCGTATAAAGTACTTTAATTTCAATTTACAACATTCGCGTGAACATAAAAATATAACTACAACATATATACCATTGGAAGACTCTAAACACTTTACAGCAATATTCACAAACAAGAATCGAACTGAAATTGGAAGCGAGCAGCTGACCAGTACACCAATTAGTGTGATCGATATCACCGAATGAATGGCGAGTGTTTTGAACTACGAGACCCAGTTCTAGCTTACGTTCACGTATTTTCACGGCCGTATTTTAGAGACTAAGCAGAATAGGTTCCATACCTATCTACATTTAATATAAAATAGTCAAAAACCTAATAGTAAATTAAATGAACTTAAATGAAATAAAAGTAAATTAAATGAAATTAAATGATTATTTATTTGCATGAAACATGATAGCAAGTTGTTCAAAATGTACATGATAAAAAATGTTCACATATTTCTCCGGTTTACCCAACATGCAAATAATTTATAACAAAGATTTCATATATTTATTACTAGCTTTTGCCTACAGCTCCTCCCGCTCCTCTCTATGTCCTTTTTTGTACTCCCGGCAACGTGTATGCGAAGTTTCATAATGATCGGTCAAGCAGTTAACGCGTAAAAGCGTAACAAACAAACTCACATTCGCATTTATAATATTAGTAGGATTTTCTTTATATATCTGAAGATATAGGTTGGAGTGTATTTGACGTATATATTGACATATAGACTCATTGTTTTATCTTCTCCCTAGCCTTTATTATTCCCAAGTCACTTGGGGTCGGCTTTTCTAATTTAACCGGATTTGACTGGATATCAGTTTTTACACGGAGCGGCTGCCACCTGACCTCCGCAACCCGAAGGCTAACGATACCCTAAGGCTAGACTAGTGTCAGGATATTATAGGGCACTGACTTCCCAATAACGACTGTCATAGATGTTCATGGCAGCCGGGACCGACGCCTTAACGTGCTTTCCGAGGCATGGAGCAGGCGATAATTGTCAATCAATACGCACATAATTTCGAAAAGTCATATAACTTCCGAAAGTCAGAGGTGCGTGACGTGGGTTAGAACCCGAGACCCTCTGTTGGTCTCCCCACTGAGCTATCGTTTTATACAGTCCATTAGAGCTCGTTGTTTTATATAGGCTTATAAACTTTTTACTCGTTGTTACTGAACACCATACAACAGAAAAACTTATTTAACACTTTGCTTTACCCAGAATCGAATCCGGATCATCGTAATTTGCAAATATACGACGAAAGCTAGCATTTTCTGCAAGCACCAAGTTCTAAGTCCGGGCTAGATAAACTGTCATTGGATTTCATACCTGATCTTTTAAGAGAGTTTCTTTTATAAAGGTTTTTATAAAGTACTAGATTCTGGCCGGGGCTTTGCTTGCATAAATGTAGTTTAGGTTAGGTTATATAAGTAAGAGCACTTTTTTATGAATATAAGGGCCTCGATGGCGTAGAGGTTAGTGTAACAGACTGCCATGCCTGAGTTCGCGGGTTTGATTCCCGTACAAGTCAAACATTTGTGTGCATGAACATGGATGTTTGTCTTGGTCTGGGTGTTTCTATGTATAATACGTATGTATTTACAAAAAAAAAGTATATATGTATGTTTATAAGCTATTAAGATTCTCCACGGCCACTATATAAGCCCCGGCTAACTCAGTAAAATTTGTCCTCGCTTGGTTATGTGAGTTTCATTTCTAACCAGCACTACTAAAGGCGATTTTTGGGATTACAGTCCATGTGTGTACGTGATAGAGATTATTAATATTATATTATTATTTGTTCTTTTCTGTTCCCCTGACGACGTGATGATCAGTCGAATAGTTGAAACAAACAAACTCACATTCATATCTATAATATTAGTACGGATTATTTCTTGCATTTAGTAGATACTGTATTTGGTAGAAAGCAATTAACATTCTTCCTATTTAATTAGACCTAAAAACATATCTAATAAAACCTCTGCCTACAACTTCGGGAATAACAGTCTTAACAAAAAATATCTCCTTCACTACTTTTTTACTATACCTACATAGATTGCTTCCTATTTTTCCTCAAACCTTTTATATACGATATACCTACAGGTATATACCCTCTCCATCCATTAGGGTACTAGTTCTAAGTAATCCAACCCCTCTATGCAAACAAATGATACCCATATAGGTATCAATATACATATTCGACAGACCTATGGATCATTGCTTGAGTACGGATCAATGACCTCCGCGCTTTGAATTTCAGACAACGATTTGCATGACACAGGCAAATATTTTTCTATGTCTGTATATAAGACTGCCTTATTCATTATGCAACTTAAGTTTTTCATTTGAGTTGGATTCCCGATTCGAACGAAGAGTTATTAGATTTTTGTGTAGAGTAAGTCTAAGTCTTTAAATAGGCTCAACTGCTATGAAGACGATATGGAGGCCACTGCTCTTAGACCATACGACTGTTTACCATCAGGCGGAGTGTGGTCATTTTGACAAGTAAAATAAAAAAAATAAAAAACTCTCGTCCTCTATTATATATAGCTTGAATTGGGTTTGAAATAACTATACTTCAGAACATTAAGACAACTACCATCTTAGTCTCCCCGTGACCATGGCTGCTGTAAAGCAACCGAAACGTCGAGGAAAAGTTTAAACTTAAATATAAATAGTTTTAATTAAAAAATATATAGCTTAAATAGTAGTAAAGTTCAATAATAGTAGTGTTAGAGTTTTCAAAATTATGTAATAACAGTGTTTTAAAGTAAAATAAACAACGCGACAAAATCCATATAAAGTGTTTAATTTCAATGTATAACATTCGCGTAAACATAAGACAATATTATTAAATAATAATTTTAATTATTTTAAACAGCTTAAACTGTAGGAGAGTTCAATAATAGTCGTGTTATAGTTCAAAATTATGTTATAAAAGTGTTCTAAAATAAACATCGCGACAAAATCCGTATAAGTTAGTATTAATTTCAAAGCGTTTTTCTATTGCGAAGTTTTCTGTAGCGAGAGTTTGGGTATCAATAGATTCGGTACCTATTACATGGGATTTAAAACATAGCTAAAGAATTGTTTATGTAATAGACCTCTCTTTTAGCGGTATATAATAATAATAATATAATAATATTTTACCACATACACAACACCATCTAGCCCGAACTAAGCAAAGCTTGTACTATGGGTACTAGACAATGGATAAACATACATATATACTTTTATTTTTGTAAATACATACATATTACACATAGAAACACCCAGACCAAGACAAACATCCATGTATGCACACAAATGTTTGACTTGTGCGGGAATCGAACCCGCGACCTCAGGCGTGGTAGTCGGTTACACTAACCACTACGCCATCGAGGGCAAGAGTATAATGTAGCAAGAGATTTATGCCAGCATCGTAGTTATTGGAGATGTGTATACTCTGCTCCCTTTAGAATATAAGCATACGTAATTATGCGTACATATATCTGTATATCATAATAATATTATAAATGGGAATGTGAGTTTGATACGGTTTCACGCCTTAACTATTGGATCGGTCATCATGAAATTTCGCATACGCGTTGTTAGGGGTACAGGAAAGCACACAAGGTACGTTTTATCCAGAAAAATATTCCGTGGCAGTCGCAGGCATAAGCTAGTTTTAGAATAATTTTGAGTACTGTCACTACCTTTTTGTGTTCTTCTTTTCTTTTCGTGTGGTTAGTGGCCAACGTGTTGTCAAGAGTTGTTCAAGGCCTCTCTCCCGTAGGCCTCTGATATGGCTTAACGACTGCTGTCAATTTGGCAACAACCGGAACCGACTTTTTACGTGCCTTCCGAAGCACGGAGACGCTCAGATGTAATACCACTAAGCGGTCACCCATCTATAGACTGACCGCACCCAACGTTGCTTAACCTCGTTAATCGTTTACCGATCAGTAAACATAGTTATTTCCTTTACGCAAACTGAGACTAAGTTCAGTAGACTAAAGTTATATTGATTTCTTATGTAAGAATATAGGTGCTGCTTCATTTTTATATACTTCTGCCTATTCTTTAAAATATATATAGGCGTAATGATACGCATGTTTGGTTACTTATTTGGAAATGCGAATGAATTTCAAAAGACTCCTTGGCAGTGGCTTATGTATGCGGCTGAGGTCTCCGAATCAGTTTACGGGATTATGCAATTGGAGAAAGGTGATTTTGAGGTTTTTTCTGTAAGGGAATTTGCGTTAGAGGTACGGTTACTGGTAATACTGCTTGAAGGTTAGCTCACAAGAGTCTATAATACGCGTCTAACTACCTCTTTTCGAATAAACAGGCGTTTAGTTTTAGTCTTAGGTAATTTCGGTATAGAGATATCTTGAATAGGTTGGGTAACAACATAAGCTATTTAAAAAGTTGTGGTGTCAATGGTTACAAAGTACTTAGCAAAAATCATCATAATATTTAATTTCAATAATCTCCGATTTGTTATCAACGTTTTGCATGACATGAGATTCGAACCTTAACAAGCATTAAAAGCTCAATAACATTGCAGACAGTTTGTCACATTCAATAATACATTAATTCAGGCTGTGCCGGAAAAAAATGGTGAATTTTAATACCGCTAAAAGCAAACGCTGCCGTGAAGCGAACGAAACTTGCATCAAAACGGCTTTCGATATTTCCAAACGGGAAAAAAATTGTCGGAAAACATTTTCCATTTTTCGTCGATACCCCCCCTTCGATCCCCCCTTCAATCACTATATATTCCGAACACACACACTTGCCGTTAATGTAATTATCTGGCTCAATTTTGTATAAATTTGACGCAAGTGTGCGTTTAAATATGCACACAAACAGAATGCATTCTGTGCTTGTGTGGGTTATTTTATCCAACACTGTTCGGGGTATATTGACGTAGGGGGTTAAGGGGGGGTTACCACCCCCCGGGGGGTTGATGACGATGACTAGAGTCTGCGTGCTAGCGAGAAAGGGATGGAAGAACAAAAATGTATAACAGGCTAGGTTCGAACGTGGCCCGTGAATAATACTAGTGATTTTACCGTGGACTGCTTATTATGCCGCTATATTGATGTATGAGTAAGCTCGGCTTGCATTTACAGAAAATTTGAGTTAAACGTAAATAATCGTTGTGGCTGGACAAAAATTTAAATGTTAATCGTTGATTTTATCAACGATAGTCAATTTGGTTTTAAATGATCAGAGGCGACTGTGATTGGAGGGTTTGACGGGGAAATTGTCATCGTTTCTATCAATGTAGGTTGTATAATTGATTCCGTTAGTATGATGATCCAGTTCTCGGTTCTAATCCCGAGTCAGTCGATTTTCTGTTAGGGTATGCTGCACTAACAACACGGTCTATGCGTTTGGGGGCAATAAGGTCGCCCTTTATTACATTGGGATTGAAACATAGATGTAAAACGCTTCTGCTTACCCTGTTTTGACTATACAAGTGTGTAGTACTTATATCCAGAGATTATTGAGATATAGCAGAATGTAGTCGTAAAAATATAGCAGCTTATTTAGAGAAGTAGGTACTCCACACAGCTTTAAATCACAGTTAAGCTGGCTAACGTTGTGTTGATTTGAGTCACAAAGTAACACTTATGAACGTCAAAATTTATTGGTTAGTGAGATTGCTGAAGTTAATAACAATACGATCACCATCTAAAGAAGCTCGCGTTGGGTGCTTGGCTCAAGGGTTTGATGCAGAAGGCCGTGCTATTAAATACAGCACGCATTGTGAGGAGGATCCTATCTCTGGAATCCTAACCACTGGTAGCTTGGACCCTGTTCCCGATGCCGGTGGGGTACCATATATTTTATATTTTAAATGTATTTTTATATATGTATATTTAAAAATGAAAAATATATTTAAAATATTTGAATAATAATAATATTCTACCACAAACACACAACGCCATCTAGTTACTGAATATACTTTTATGCTTGTTGCTTGGTTCAGATAAAGGGTTGAAGCCTATGTGAAGATACCTACAGAATTCTTATGGCTACTCTTTAAATAGCAATTAAATTACAATATAAGTGTTTTACAACTCTTAAATTCAAGGTGTACCTTGAATTTAAGAGTTGTAAAGCCATTTTACTACATGTACATGTGGTTATATATTACTGACTATATAAATTGAAAACATAACAATAATCACTATAGCCTGATTAATTGATTATAGTTTTAAAAATTCTTAAAGGAGAAGCTATGATATCATCAGAGGACCAGTATGGTGTATAATACCAGTCCCTTTTATGAACTGTCCCACTACTGGGCATAGGCCTTTTTTCAGTGTTAAAAGGGTTAGGCCACAGTCCACCACGCTGACACAGTGCGGGATGGCAGATTTCACACAACATTATGAAGAACTCTCAGACATTTAGTATTCCTCATTATATTTTCCTTCACTGTTAAAGCGAGCGACAATTAACAAATGCACACATACGTTGAAATTAAACTACTATATACGGATTTTATCGCGTTGTTCATTTGACACTTTATTATATAGTTTAATTTCAATGAATAACATTCGCGTAAACAGAAGACAATATTATGCAAACATACGTTTGAAAAGTCAGAGACGCATGCCTTGGAATCGTGCTTGAGACCTCGGCTTAGCCGTCCAACGGTCTATCACTCGGCCATCGCTGCTGTTCTATACATGTTATCTATTCTAGTTAAGTAAAATACTGGCAATATGATCTTCTTTTAACATAAGACTTCTTTATATTAAGAAGACCGCTCCAGTTATAAATATAATAATTACAATGTAGTGGGCTTGCAGCAGCTTGGCTAAGCAGCGATAGCTCAGTGGGGAGACCAACAGACTGCAATGCAGAGGGTCTTGGGTTCGAACCCACGTCGCGCACCTCTGACTTTCGAAAGTTATATAACTTTTCAAAATTATGTGCGTATTGATTGACAATTATCGCCTGCTCCGTGCCTCGGAGAGCTCGTTACGCCATCGGTCCCGGCTGCCATGAACATCTATGGCAGTCGTTATTGGGAAGTCAATGACCTATAATATCCTGACACTGGTGTAGCCTTAGGGTATCGTTAGCCTTAGGGTTGCGGAGGTCAGGTGGCAGCCGCTCCGTGTAAAAACTGATATCCAGTCAAATTCGGTTAGACCAGGAAAGCCGATTCCAAGTGACTTGGGAATAATAAAGGCTAGGGAGAATACTATGTAGTGGGCTTATATAGCAAAAATGTATACGAGAAAAAACACCCACAGCAACTACCTATCATTTGTAAATCACATACATTAAATGCACGGGTGATGCAATAGTTAAGTTGATCGCTTCGCCATTGCACTTAGTGTCACGGATTTGATTCTCATTCGAGACAATACATTTTGTGATACTTATGCCGAATCTAGGTATACGTAATTAAATTTGAATGTGAATTCATTTGTTTATTACGCTTTCACGCCTAAACTACTCGATCAATCGTCATGAAATTTCGCATATACACTGTCAGGGGAACAGAAATGGATATAGGGTACCTTTCATCCAGAAAAGAGTGCTATCAGTAACCCAACCTACATTTAGTAAAAAATTCTTCATAGCTCAGGAATTAAGGAGTCTGCCCACTACCCCGTCTCATACCATGACCGTGCTAGGAACGTGTCAGGCAAAAAAATATTCTTTGTAAGGAAATGTATAAGACTATGCCCACTAGACCGTTCAGTCACCGACCAGCAGTTCCTATAGCAGGGCGTATCGTGTTGCATTTCGTGTCTGATACGTTCCTAGCATGGTCATGGTATGAGACGATGTAGTGGGCAGACTCCTTTACATGTATCGTGGGCATTGTATTTACTTAAGATAAACAAAATATAAATTTCATCCTTCACCAAGGGTCGAACCCATTACACTCTCCGATTTTAACCACTGTGTCAACTCTGTTCTAACTAATAGATATTATAAATGCGAAAGTGAGTATCTTTATAACGATTTAACGCCATATCTACTCGACCGATCATCTTGAAAGTTCGCATACAGGGGTACAAAAAAGGTACCTTTCATTGGGTAAAAAAGTACTGTTCTTATTTCGTGAATCTACATAAATGCGAGCAACGCCGCGAGCAAAACTTAGTTGTCTATATAGCTAGCTATTATTGGTATTATACATCTCTGCCTATCCCCTGGCGTATTAATAACACAAACTGATGATGTCAATAATTGAAACATTACATTATTTCATATATAACAGCCATAGCGACAACTTCCCCTAAAATCATTTAGCTATAATTAACTAGTCAATGCCCTCAAGGTATTTGATCATTGAAAATTCTATCATTATCAGTCGAATGGTTTTCGAGATTGCTCGACGCAGACGTACCAACATACATACACATGTATATGACTGCATGTAATGACGCAGTGGTTTAAATGGTTGTCTCGCTATTGCCAATGCGCCGGTTTGAACCCCACACGGGACTAAAATGTGTGTGATTAACAAATGTTTGTTTGGAGTCTGGGTGTTCGTTGTGTTTATTTTTGTGAAGTGCGATATATTTCTAGTGCTGGAGATGTCTTAAAATCTAATATTGATTGAAATTAAACTCATTTATACGGATTTTATCGCGTTGTTTATTTAACACTGTATTACATAATTTAGAAACTGTTACAGTACTACTACTATTGAACTTTACAAATTTTTAAGCTAATAAAATTATTAAAACTATTTATATTTAGGTTTACACTTTCCTCGACGTTTCGGTTGCTTTCCAGCAGCCATGGTCACGGGGAGATTAAGATGGTAGTTGTCTCAATGTTCCAGTGTAGTTATTTCAAAGTACCCGAACATAATTTAATCATTGGTGTTTCTATTTACGCAGAATATAATTATAAAAGAAGTATAAATTATTTTAATTTCAATGAATAACATTCGCGTAAACAGAAGACAATATTATCTAATATCGGTATTTAAATTCCTGTTGTACCTTAAAATTACTGCCTTGTTGGTTCCGTGGCTTGAGTCGGCAGGCGATCACGAGGTTCCAGATTCGGTTGCCGGTTGTACCTTAAAATTACTGCCATGTTGGTTGCATGGCATACGTTGTTGTCGAGGTGCCAGGTTCAGTTACCGAGTCGGATAAAATGTTATAGAAAATTCTAGTATCTCGAAAACCAGTAGCAGCGTCAGTATATAGCGTAATTAATAGTTACTTAACAAAAAAAGAGGAAATTTGTTAAATGGAGCAAAAGGTACTGAACTATATGGTCTTGATTATGAATATGATGAATACTGAGGCGCTCATAGCCAGTTGCACTCACTGATCGGTAAACGATTAGTGAGGTTAAGCAACGTTGGGTGCGGTCAGCCTATAAATGGGTGACCGCTTAGTGGTATTCCATCTGAGCATCTCCGTGCTTTAGAGGGCACGTAAAAAGTCGGTCTCGGCTGTTGCAAAATTAACAGCAGTCGTTAAGCCATGTCAGAGGCCTACGGCTGAATCACACGAAAAGAAAAAGAAGAAGAAAAATTATGAATACTTAAAGTTCATCAGCACGAATGGTGTAGAAGTTTTAGTAGTCATGCTCAGTAAAATGGTAGGAGTTTGATACCAGCACAAAACAAAATATTGCGTGGCTTATATTACACTAGATATTGCCCGCGGCATCGCTCGAGTTAATGTAGATTCGTCAATAAATTACCATCACTTAGGAACAGTATTTTTTTTAGGATGAAAGGTGTCGTATGACCTTTTCTGTAAGTATTCCAGACAACGTGTTTGCGAAATTTCATGATGATCGGTTGAATTTTACTATGTTGAGTAGGTAAGGTGTAACAAACACACTCACATTCGCATTTATAATAATTTAATTAGTATTTTGTTTAAAACTACTAATGGCGCAGCCGCTGTAGTGAATGTGGCTGTGATGCATAAAGCCTCAGATTCAGTTCCCGGGTCGGGCGCAGTGTTCTTCGTTTATTCAGTCAAAAAATTCTTAATTGCAACGCGGAGCTTTGCCCTGTGCCTGATAGACGCAATAGACACGCTTCCTATTAGACATAAAACATAGTGTTCAAAAAGTAGGTCTGGAACACCTCTGTATTTCCTTTCGGGAATATAGGCGTGAGACTATATAAGTATGTTTTCTGTGAACAAGGTCACCCATCAAATAACATACCGCACAATGCCAGCTTAACTACTTTATTACGCATAAAAATAGCAACCACAACCTATAGGAATCATTAGCGAACAACTAACTGGTTTCTTAAAGAGAAACAGTAATATGCTTTAATCGGAATTCGAACCCGGGCCCTTTGACCAACAGCGTTGCTAATAGCACAATAGATAAGGCTTACATCCTGGTAGGATCAGATAGCCAATTTATTGGTAATAGGTTCAAATCCCTGCTCATAATTTCCTGTACTTTTAGAGTTCCGTAAAGTAATTGACGAAACCTTGGATTTAGTAATAGTTTTAATAGTTCGTTTTGCATTCTACTAATATTATAAATGTAGAATTTATGTATGTTTGTTAATCAATCATGCGTAATCCATTGAACGAATCCTAACTAATATAACAAATGCAAAAATTTTGTTTGTTTGTTACGCTTTCACGTCTTAACTACTCGACCGATCATCATGAAATTTTGCATACACGTTGTCAGGGTAACAGACAAGACGGGTTCGCGCGATCGAAGACGCGAGTTAAATCTAATGTTTTAATATATCGCACCATCGGTAAGGCTTTTGTAATTTTACAGGCAAGTCTTTGGAAGGTTTTCTATACATTCCGTGTCGTATTATTTTGCTCATACTATTAAGTAGGTAACTAACTAACTAAATAACTATTAAGTAGGTTCTTGGCATATACTAAGCATATTGGCATATTGGCAATATGCTAAGTATATGCTTGGCATATTCTCTTGCTTTTTTTTTGCTCGTCAAAATGTCCACACTCCGCCTGATAGTAAGCAGTCGTGTGGTCTAAGAGCAGTGGCCTCCACATCGTCCTCATAGCAGCCGAGGCGATGCTGAGGTTTCTACTTTGACGACCTGAGAAGGTGCTTTTTCACGCCCCGCTTAAAGGACCCAGGATTGAAGGAAGAAGGAAACACGTGCCTTGTTAGAGAATTCCATGCCTTGATCGTTCGGCAGAGGTATGAGGACCCAAACTTGTTGGTACGCACTCTAGTCGACTCCACCGTGTAAGGATGGCATCTGAGCCCAGCACGCGTTCTGGATAGGAAAGGGGAGGGCGGGATAAGGTGTTACAGGACTTTCAAATGGTTGTTTCGATTCTGTATGTTCTTGTTTGGGTATTGTTGTTGTTGTTTGTATGTTTGTGAAGTCCCCCGCGACACAGGAACTATTTCTATTGCGAGATTTGTTTTTTAAACGGAAATATGATTTTATTTAATTATTATGTACTTTTAAATAATCCGTTTAGCGTCTGATTAAAAAAGTGAAAGGAAGGCCTTGGCGGTTATGAACACCTGGTGTTCGCACGATACACGAGAGATTAAGACGGGTACATTTATGCCGAAGTTTTGTCTCACCAAAGGTGCGATATACAGGGTGTCCGGTAATTAATGGATAACCTAAAAAAAAAGAAAAATTAAAAAAAAAGTATTAAAATGTGCAAGCTATATTAGCATAGCATACTATTGACTGACTATCTATTAGCATAATTAGTGTTTAATAATAAAACAACAAAAAACCAATGGATTTTATTCATTTATGGTCGTAGTATACAAGAAAGTTATACATGGTAATTTAAAAAAAAGAACACATATCTCAGGTAGTAGATAGGATAGATTTTTTTCATATTTATTTCTGAACGGCCATCAGTTCCACTATAAGACATTTCCAGGTTATCCATTAATAACCGGACACCTGTATACGGAACCACGCCGTTCGGACAAGACTCGCTTCTACCAAAGTTATTGTGTTTTCCTAGAAAGTGTAATGCTTACAATACATACATACTTGCGTCTGCATCTTTCATGAGTTAACCCGATGCAAGTTATTATTATTACTATTAACAACGCAAAGTAATTATATACCGGTGCCTCTGCTTACACTATTTTGTAATTATGTAAGTGCTATGTAATATTACTTTGAATATAATGAGCCTATTTTATAGTGACATAAGTCTGCAAGAGGTCACAGGTTCGATCCCCAAGTTGGGCAAAGGATTAATGAGATTTTGTTACGAAATTGATTGTAGTAGGACGGACCTTGAAACTCATCGAAATTAAAATGTGTTATGTAAGTTTGGCCCTATATTATAGGCCTAAATAACAATGTGGGTGCCATACGCCTCTGTTTCCCTTTGAGCATATAGACATAAGTCTGTCTTATTCAATAGCCTTATAAGACTATTCTAAACACTTTACACTTCTATAAGTGTAAGTGTAAATTGATGTGAACTGCGAGCGTAGAAAGATTCGATTCGACTCATTCAGAGTGCTAAGTTTTTGTTAAGATACTTTTAGTAGAAACTTTTGCCTTGTTAATGCCGTGTTTAAACTATACTGCTTATTACGGTAAAGAGATGATAATAGAATAATTATAAAGTAAGTGTGTGCGTAACCTCTTAATTGTCCTTAATCGATCGCCTTGGGATCGAACTTGAGACTCTGCTTGGCAGTCCAACGGTCTCCCACAAGGCTTTGCTGCTAAACAAAGTAATGACAGATATAAATTTAAAAAATCCAAGGCAAATCATTGTAAATTTATTTTGTTAATCCAGGACGAAGGTTCGAATAGACGTTTCGAAACGGTATGGTTGACAAATATAACCTAAACTCTACCATGTATCGGTTGACTTTGGAACCATGAGTACTGTTTTTCACAATGTTTTGTGCTTTGAAGCTTCGACATGAACCGCCAAGATCATATTGTGCGACCGAAAAGATCAAATTACGAAGCAGTTACTGATTAAAACATAAAAACCGAAGTTTTGGAACGATTTTCCATGCTTTTAGTACAAAGAAACGCATTCTTGTACGTAATCTTTTGATCATCCTAAACTCTACCCTGATGAGATCCCAATTTAGGAATGTAACTTTGTAAAGAAATCTCCGAAAACTGCCATGACAGTTATATTAAAGTACAAAGATAAAATTCACGTGGCCTCATCGTACTTAGATCACACTAAAATGTCCACATTAAGACGAGCGAACTTACACATAACATTTTTTTTCTTCATTTTAAACTGCTCCGAGTCTTTAAGCTTGAGAATGGCAGACTAGACAAATCTTGAAGATATTGTCTTCTATTTACGCGAATGTTATTCATTGAAATTAAACTCATTTTAAGCTAATTGTAAACCTAAATATAAATAGTTTTAATAATTTTATTAGATTAAAAATGAGTAAAGTTCAATAGTAGTAGTGTAACAGTTTCTAAATTATGTAATACAGTGTTAAATAAACAACGCGATAAAATCCGTATAAATGCGTTTAATTTCAATAAATCTTTGAGATCCGATTTATAGTTAAAACGAGCGATAATTAACCTTCAAATACGCACATGAATTCGAGAAAGCAGAAGTTCGTGGCTTCAATATTTACTCCATTAGCTTTTAAGTCATCCTTCACAAAGGCTTATCATATAATATACAGTCTTGCTCCTGAAAAAGTAGACAGAGGCGATTTCAGTGACAGCGAATAAGGTAGAAATTGCTAGCTGGGCAGCCCTTGCTACCATAGCATACATGTTTTTTTTAACACCTCCGCCACTAGCAATAATTCCTGTGTTGCGGTAGACTTTACTAACATTCAAATAACTGACACAAAGAACACGCAGAATCGGAACGACCATTTATGGATCACACAAAGTTTTGTCTCGTGTGGGATTCGAACCCACAACACTTGACGCAGTGGCTGTGGCGAGGTGACCACTTATAACACAACGCCAGCCGTGCAGTCACTTCCTCTAATGTAAGCCTTAGCCGAGCCTTAGTAGATAGTGAAATGCATTTATTGCAGCTAGCTAGAAATTCTTGATGAGCCTATTTCTGTTTTCCAGGCACTGCTCTAGACTACGAGTTGCTACTGAAAAATTCTTCACTGAAAATTCCATTAACATTATTGTATTTTTTCTTTTTTTAACTTACAACCATGTAAGTATAATTAACACAATATATACACAAATTATTTACAAGAAATATAAACTAAAGAGAAAAATAACACTTCAAAATTAAAAAGCGTCATAATATTCCTCCGCATCGTCGTCAATTGGCAACGTGCCCAGAAAACTGGCAGCATTGCCACGTTGAATGGCAATACTTATTCTTTGTGCAAAGAAAATACTAGCCATCTGGTCACGCGAAGCGTCGATAAGCCGCTTAGCTAGGTCTCTATAAACAGACCTAGCACTTGGACCCCATGGCTCCAGCGTTTCGACACCAAACGGCTCAAATATGTACTCACCAATAAGGTTTTGTTATTTACGTCGTTTGAGCGTATCCGCTGATGCAGCAGCAGCACCAGCACAACCCGCTGTGCTAGAAAGATGTAATGGCGCAAGGGTATCGAAACAAGTTGCGTCCCACACCAAAGGCCTACCCATTTTCCATGGCAGTAATGACATACCATCCATTATTAACATTTTCTTGAATATGTAATCGTACTCAAGACCTCTAAATATAATACCGCTGCACCACAAACGTAGTCTTCTCAATGCTTTTAAACCACTTTGGAATCAAGCCCCTCTTAGCTTAAAATAATCCTCGTATAAATATAATCTATGTGGTAAATAATGACAAAACATTAAGGTAATATACTATGTATCGGAGCCTATTTAAATAAACATGAAACACTTTACGTGCTGGCTTTAAAACCGGACGTAAAATATATATTTATTAATTTCTGATAATTTTTACATGCGACGCCATTTTCACGAGGCTTACGGCCGCCGGGAGCCGAGGGAGCGTCAGCAAACAAATGCGAAATAATTTAACAACAATATTTTGTAACGAGAGTCTCTGAAGAATATAATGAACGAGAAATAAGTAAGAGAGGTATGCCAGGCAGCAAAAGGAGAAACGTGGTTTCTGCTTCTGGAAATAGGTGTGAGTCTGTGCATGTTTTTATTTACTTGAAAGTGTCGATGCTCGAAGTTCAGGGATATGTCTACCTTGGATAATAGATCTAACTGGGCAGAACTATCTTCGAGAAAAGTCGACAGAAGGACTTAGTTAGGTTGGGCAGTATTTTCAAAAGGTAAGAGAACTTGAGTAGAATGATTAATTGATTGAATTGATGGTTTTGTATATTTTGCATATTAACCACTCTATTTCTGTCATATCTTTTTAAATGGGAGTCTTCCCTCAACTTCTCCTATATAGTTCTGATTAAATTCGCAGCTGGTTTCATGACAGTCTAGGCCCGGACTTCACGAGTGGAAAAACTCGGTGTTTTCTATAGTCACCACTGCTGAACGTGGCTGACGATGGGATTAGTTCCATTAAAAGCATTTTTCTTTAATACCATTTCATAATAGCTTCAAAAACGTACGTATTAGCTGAGATGAACAGCTTTCTCGTGATAGAAGATACGTGATACATAATATTATAGATTCCATCAGTTTGCATTAACGGCGCACGTTGCTACTAAAAATCAGCATATTGCAATTACACTTTACCTCGTCCAATAATGGTACCTAAACCCACAGATCAACCGCAAAAATAAGTGCAAAATAACTTTATACTTTTGCAGTCATGTAAAATAACCGAGAATTTAAAGTAACCTTTTTAGAACGACATTTCGGTTAGATTTAAATTGCCGTGGCGTGCCGTGCCATGTTTACGGCTAGTGCAACTTAGCTGAAACTTATATCAAAAATCATTTATTCATTTAAGTCACAAAGTAACACTTATGAACCTTTAAGTTTATGATTAGTGAGTTTAGTGAAGTTAGGGAATTTATATTTATGCTATTTGCAAGGATCGGGCAAAGCTACCTACGAGAAGACGCTCGATTAAATCGATATTAAAAATTATACGATATTTATGATTCTAACAACCAGTTTCTAAAAGGCGAATGACGTGTCAAAATTGAACCCAAATCAAGTATTATTATTGGCTGTTAGTAATTCTGTCAGCCAATCACAGCAGGTGACATACGCTTGGTTGATTCTGGTCTTAATCTATCTTCACCGGTAGTGAGACTATATAGAGGCTTTTATTACGAGAATAGACCCATGGCCACAAATAAAATTAATTTGAAAATCTGGACTTCGTTTTGAATATGCTGATAGTCCACACTGCAGCAACGCGTGCAGTTAATAATGATATATAGAATTTTGCGAACACTCCCCTTAATCTGTTGGATTACTATGTGATGGCAACACCCTGTGTATACCATCGTGATGATCATCATCGCGCTCATTAACATTTATATGAAAGCAAAATAGCAATCGCGCCTTTGTTCTAAAGACCACTTCGATGTACTTGTATGAGGCCCATCACTGATTTAGCAACTGATTTTTAATTAAAATCATCCATTTTATTTACTAACATGCTTTTGCTCGGATACAGACGAGGAACACTATTTTTTTTCTGGATGAAAGATACCCTATGTTCTTTTTTATACGCCTGAAAAAGTGTATGCGAAATTTCATGATGATCGGTTGAGTAGTTAAGGCATGAAAGCGTAAAAAACAGTCACATTCAGATTTGTAAAATTAGTTCGGATACTATAAATGTAAAAGTTTGTGAAGAGGTTTGCATGTTTGGTAATCAATCAAGCATAAACGGTTAAATGGATCTGGATAAAATTTTGCGCACATATAAAACGTGCCGTATTTATACAAAATATAGTTTTATCCAGAAATGTAAGTGAAGCGTTAATGATTGTGTATCATATAAAATATACTAGATTGTTTATGTGTTTATGATAAATCGACCACTGCAAGTCCAGAAACAATGACCATTGGGTTATCGCCTAAGTATGTATATCTTTTAAACACCTTATTCGATTAATAGCAAGTCTCCGCATAAAAAGAATTAGGAATATTTGAAAATTGTACGATCTCACATCCAAAGGTATATAATCAGTGACAGCGAATTGTTCATCAATTCGCTATCACTGATTATAATTCTTATTATAATCGAATATTTACAACATGATTTCACGATGACGCGATTGATAAGTCGTGGCCAATCATACTCATACACCATAAATGAAATTGATGCTCTTTTTAGATATTGCTTCTAATATTTTTATCTCCTCCGCTTTTAATCTGCATTCATAATATTAGCGTATAGCTAATACGTAAACGAATATTCAATGTCTCGAATCATTTTCGAAGTGCTTGACGATTTGACCTTCTAATAATTTTTATTTTTAACTTTAGTTAAATGTTTTAATAAAATACAATAAATCGTACGTTTGATCTGCAGTGAAACTCACGTATACCACCTTGAGAAATGTGTTATTATACGTGTTTATTTACATCATTGACAAAACATTATTCTATCATGTGCTTGAATACTGTGTTTCAATACAACTTTTGCTTATTTTGAGAATCAATAAATGTATTTTCAAAATTAGTAATTTCTTACTGTGTTAAATGTATTAATAGCTTTTTGTACTTAATGTATTATGTGTGAATGATTGTAATAAAACATAAAGGCTTTTTATCTTGTTATTATTTAACATCTTTTTGATATTAGTTGTAAAATACTGAAATTATAATTGTTGGCAATTTAAAAGAATGGCCATGAGTTTCTTGCAGGTTTCTTCTCATAGGCTCAACCCTTTGCCTGAACCTAGCAACTAACCTAAATGTAGCTTCAGTAACTTAGTAAACTCACTAACCTATATATTTTGACGTTCATAAGTGTTACTTTGTGACCTAAATGAATAAATAATTTTGACTTGACTTGACTTAAACTTTAATCCAAAGCGCACATCGTTTTGTTAGACTGTAGTACCGGTCACTCAAAAGGTGGCTCACATAGAACGCAACCTATAAACTATTGCATCATCAAAGGTTAATTAAAAGTTGTTCTTTATGTAATTGCTAGTTTCTACACGCAGCTTTACCTGCGTAAATTCCACTGGAACGTGTATCAGGACAAAGTATACAAGGTTTTCATCCATTGCATGTATGCCGAGTTTTATGCAATTAGTTTCTACACGTGGTTTCGCCTGTGTGAATCCCATGGGGACGAGCTTTGGTATAAAATTTATCTAAGTGTTATGGTATATTTGTGTGCTAAGTTTTATCTAAATCTGTATAACGGTTTACAAGTAATTGAGTAAAAAGCATTAAAAAAAATTCACAAACTTTCACATTTGTATAATACTATTTTTTACCGTGGCCTTGCCCACACAGATCCTACCAAAAAACGTACCTATTGGTAGAAAAATATTCTATGTATTATTATAATATACATATTTGTGTGCCAAGTTTCATCATAATTCGTTCATGATGATGTAGATATGATTGAGTAAAAAGCTTCCAAACATACGACAAAAACTTACATATGTATTATGTAATACTAGTTTCTGCACTCGTCTTTGGCTGTGTAAATCCAACAGGATCAAAGTATTCTATGTTATTATTTTGGGCATGGTCTATTTGTTTTATCCAAATTCGTTCATCAATTTAGGTGTGATTGAGTAACAAAAATCCAAAAATGTTCACAAGCTGTTACGATTATATAATAATTATGTCTGCTCAAGGCTTGATTTGGTTAAAAACACAAATTGGGTTAAAAATTATACTATGCTATAATTTAGGACTTGATCTATCTGTATCTTGATGTATCATAATTCGATCATCGGTTTACGCGTGATTTTGTTTTTGTTTTTTTTTTATATTTTTCTCGTCATAATGTCCACACTCCGCCTGATGGTAAGCAGTCGTGTGGTCTAAGAGCAGTGGCCTCGACATCGTCCTCATAGCAGCCGAGGTGATGTTGAGGTCTCTACTTTGACGGACTGCGAAGGTGCTTTTTCACGCCCCGCTTAAAGGACCCAGGATTGAAGGAAGAAGGAAACACGTGCCTTGACAGAGAATTCCATGCCTTGATTGTTCGGCAGGTGTATGAGGACGCAAACTTGTTGGTACGCACTCTAGTCGACTCCACCGTGTAAGGATGGCATCTGAGCCCAGCACGCGTTGTTCTGGATAGGAAAGGGGAGGGCGGGATAAGGTGCAATAACTCTTCAGAGCACTCCCCGTGGTATATTTTGTAGAAACATGCCAATGTGGCAATGTCGCTACAGAGTTGAGAGGTTCTAGTGACTAACTAAAGTCCAAAGAACGTAACAGACATTTACAATATTAATATGTTGACAATTTTTCCGTACTATGCCTACGTTAATACATTATTATAGTACCCAAAAAATTATGCCTGCCTACCTTAGGGGAGAGACAGACACACTTGTATCGTAGCTGTTCGCCTTGTTTAGAGTATAGGTAATGGTGCCAATTCTATTGTCACAAAATTCTCTTATTTTAGCTAAAAATCTCTAAAATTTAGTTTAGTCCTGTCACTTTTAGCGATTTTAGAATACGAAATGTCGTTTGACAGGACTAAACTAAATTTTAGAGATTTTTAGCTAAGATAAGAGATTTTTGTGACAACAGAATTGGCACCAATGAATAATGATTTTCGCGAGGGGCGATTCTGTTGACTATAGGTATATATAACATATACCTATACATTTTGCAAAATCATGTCATGACTGACTGCCTTGTTAATCTATACTAATATAATAAAGCTGAAGAGTTTGTTTGTTTGTTTGCTTGAACGCGCTAATCTCAGGAACTACTGATCCGGATTAAAACATTATTTTAGTGTTGGATAGCTCATTTATCGAGGAAGGCTATAGGCTATATAACATCACGCTACGATCTACAGAGGCGGCGCAGTAATCATAAATGCGGGTGAAACCGCGGCCACATCTAGTCAAGTAATATAAGTTTATGCTTACACTTGGGTCGATAATGAGGTAAAAGATTTGATGCCCGGTCAAGAAAAGTGTTAATCAGTTTTCGAGTTATGAATTTTTTTTTTATTTACTCTCAACATCATCTAGCCCAAACTAAGCAGAGCTTGTACTATGCGTACTAGACAATGGATAAACATACATATATACTTTTTTTTTGTAAATACATACATATTATACATAGAAACGCCCAGACCAAGACAAACATCCATGTTGATGCACACAAATGTTTGACTTGTACGGGAATCGAACCCGCGGCCTCAGACGTGGCAGCCGGTTACACTAACCTCTACGCCATCGAGGCCTTATATAAATTTAGTAAACTCACTAACCTTTTTGACGTCTATATGTCTTACTTTGTGACTTAATTGTATAAATGATTTTTGACTTTAACTTTGATATTCTTAATACCAGCATAAACAATACACTTGGTAGACCGATGCTATTAAGAAGGAAAACTTGATAAAATTACACGACCCGGGAATGTAACTGCACGATCTGCCGTAAACGTAAGCGCAAACAATTGCCACGAGAACAATGGAACAGAAAATAAATTTAAAACCAAGACTATTTATTTTATGTACTGTTGATATTCAAAGCATTCTTTACGATTGTAAAAACCTAAGTCTATTACGATAAGCCATTTAAGAAAACCTTTTGACATTACGCAAGAAGCCTACAGCCTACACACTAAACCTACTAGGATTCCTAATGACTATAAAAACATTGGGTAAAAATAGACATTTGAAATGTCAAAGTGTTCACTGACACAGAATATAAGCACGACACATTGTCGAAGTTACATCGAGCCATGAGCTAAGTAAAGTCTGACTCGTGTCGTTGTTAGTACTATAGGATCATAGGGTGTCTACGGAATGATGATGGGATGGGGGCTGAAATGATTTGAATGGCGCAGCGAGAGGGAGAACACCCGCGGTACACGGTAAAGCCCGCGTTCGATTCTAGGGGTAATGTAGGTACATTTTTTAGATCGCAATCTGTATAGAGTACTTTGAAGTATCTCAAAGATGAATTAGGAGAGATTGAGGTGAACTCCTTTATTTGTCATCTAGCTTACTTGAGAATAGTTGAAATTGATTAAAAACTTCTAACATAGGCTTGTTTTATAACAGAACAGATCAAACTTCCGTTTATAGTGATTTCGAGGCAAGTTTTATGGTTCTGGTTTCGTCGACCAAATTTCTAAATCTTAAAGATTAGATTGATTTGAGACTTATACCTAGTTTTCTCGTTGTATCAGAACATATATCAGCATATTCTTTAGCAATGAAAATTACATAATATCTGTAGAAAGTTAACCTAAGCAAGCGTGCTTAGATGTACAGAACAGACAGATCTGTAAGCGCGTTGAGAGCTCGCTCGCGCGATGATTCCGCAACGCTTCGCTTCGCAAATGAACGGCCATTTTCTCTACAATCATTAAATGAAGAAGTCATCCCACCCTTAATTACAGTAGTAAAATATGTTAAGTATACACCCATACGAATACGCTTCCAATATAATTATACGTACAAACAAGTATACAGTTTCCAATACATAAGTCCGGCGTTATATAACCGAGTTGAAAGTATATAAAGTTATTGATCCAATTTTCCATAAAGCTCTTTATGAATATAATGTTCAGTAAATAGTTTATTCTAACGTCCAAATAACAAACAAATATAAACGCACACAATGATAATGGCGCTTAGAATTTCCTAGATGGCACGCACACATATATACGACGTACAGGTTTTATAATAAACACGTAAAATCATTATTTGATGATTTCGAGGTACGCGATCATTGGGGTGAGGAGGGTGGCGGCGGCGGCCTCTCATCCCACATCCCACGGGCCGTGGGGTAGCGATGCAGCAGCTATGCAACCCAACCGGCATCAGTGTGGCCTGGCGAGGCTGGTGACGACGCCGCGTGTATACCACCTACGCAACGGCGCGATAAAACCAACCGCGCGGCGAAAATTCAATAAAAATCCAGCTCAAATAAAATAAAAAAATAGAACAACAAAATTATTAAAAAACAAAAACTAAACGGCCTAAATTCAAAAAATCGAATAACAACAAAAACCAAATTTTTGGTATCCGTAATTCGAAATTTTGCGCGCATGCGTACAACGCACCTTCGCCGCCCGCCGTCACATTCAAGAAATAGTTTTATGCAATAGACGCTATTTAATTTTTCCCACACCACACCATAATCATAAACTAGACTTTAAGTGAATTTGTAATCAATAGTATTCAGCAACACTTGAACTCTATAAACTTTTCGAAGTACCGGTTTCATTTCTACTGTAAAACTAGTGTTAAGGCAACTGGAGGCAGTTTGGCTCGGATTCGTCGTACAGGGCTACTCAACATCAACGACCATCCGGGAGAAGCAGCCAACATCAACAATAAAAAAAATTAAGAAAAAGAAGAAAAAACCACATGGGAAGTCCGTGCCGAAGACCATGGCACTATAGAAGAGGACTGAGATAAGTTAAATGCGCAAGAAAATAAAGAAAGCCAAGATTTCATAGCTAAGGGGAATCTAGCAAAACAAATAACAACCAGCGCCATTTGACGATAAAGAAACACGTTTTTTCGCAATAGAACAAGTTTTATGTTTATATCAACCGTTATTACAAGAAAACAATAGAAAAGAGAATTTAAATCTTACGTTTTTTGAGTACATTTAAACAACACTGGTTAATTTTGGAACTTTTATGATTAATTTAAATTGATTTTTATATGCAAACTCTCTATATATATCTAGTGAAAAGTAATTTAGTGAAAGACTCTGGACCTAACTGTTAAGGCTAAGTGATATTTGAAACATTTGGCAAATAAGATTTGGAAGAAGTTTCGACCAAGTTTCATCAACCGCTCCAGAATATATGGGTGATGAAAACAAATTAAATAAAACAAAAAAAACAAATTCTTGTGCCTTAAATTGGCCTTAAATTAATAGTAAAAAGGTAAGATAAAATTACTCCAAAAAAGTTACAAAAAAATCTAAATTTTACCGAGTTTACCTACCTGTTGAAGCGACTTCTAGATTTGTTTAAATAGTACAAAATTAAAAATAAATTAACGTTAAGACTTAGTTAAAAGTTTACGTTATTTCTATACCTATAACGTTTTATATGAGTATGTATAATTAACGGGCTTGAACAAGGGCTAGAAATACAATACAAAGACAATACTAAAGAAGACGAAGAAGAGAACAGAGACTATAAGAAGACAGGAACTCGTATTTAAGACTTAGAAGAAGATTTACAGGACTCTACACCTAAACTTTCAAATATACCTGATTCTTCTCTCCAAAGGACATAGCAAAGGTAAGATTAAATTTATATAACACTGAAAATTTTTCTATTAATATAATGAAAATGTATGTTTTTAGCTATATTTTCTTTAAAGACACGAAAATGTTGGAGAAATCTTCTCATTTAGATGTTTCTAGAATAAGTATGATATGCATTAACTAGGGAGGTACATACGTAATTTTCGAAAGAGCTACATGTGCGAGTACGTACAGTACGCGTAGCTTCAGTAGCTATTAGTATAAAATTGACATCTATTATCTCGCTCGCACTTACTGGAAACGCAACGTTTGTTTCATCTTTTTCGCGGCCTCACCCAAAATCGCCCGCGTCACCGTTTTCTTTTCCATCTACCCTCTTTAATTCATCACTAATAATATTTTCAACATCGTATTCTTTATTTTTAATAAAATATCTTACTAAAAATATATTTCTTAAGAGAAAACTAAAAAAATTTACGAAAAATGTCTTGTTTAGAAAATAAAGATCACCTGGAGGGTACTACCGACAGTGTGTTAGTATCGGATGCCAAGAACAGTGTAGAAACATTCGCTCTAACTTTCGTTTTCGCCAAGTCAAGTTCAGGTTTTGCCGATGATTCCGGCGTGCGTACACTTTGCGCATGCCCAAGTCATCACAGTCATTGCCCAGCCAAATTATTGATCTCGGCCATGTTGAAAACTGCGGGGGTAGAGGGGGAGCGTCATTTACTAACGTGATAGTTTTCACAACGCTCAATTAACTGGGGTGGGTAGGGTGGTTCGAAAAAATGTATACATCAATATGGCGGATTTTGTATTAAATTCTATCGGTCACGCCCCTTGTACGAGAATTTATGGCCGCTGCTTGTCAATGGCTTATTTAATTATGATCCTTTTGATATTATTAATTAAGCTTTTAGACTTATGAGTTAAATTAATCAAACGTTTTTAAAGCTGATTATCGTTTGATTAGTTAGGGTGGTAGATATTTTAGTTAAGGCTCTCAATGAAGAAGCTGCAGTCGTTCAACATATACGAAAGGATCATCGGACTACAATTTGAGAGATCTAGTTTCTAAATTCTTCTAACGCTGCCTTTGATATTAGAAGAAAAAACAAGAAATTCCTCTGAACTCAAAATTTGTTTATTCAAGATCTTGAAATAAAGTAGCATCATAAATAAATAAATAAATAAATATTCTACTACATACACGCAACACCATCTAGCCCAAACTAAGCAGAGATTGTACTATGGATACTAGACAATGGATAAACATACATATATACTATTTTTTTTTTTTTGGAGTAATGAGTAATACATTTTCTATTACGATAATTTTTATGATCTTGAAAAAGTCTACTGGCTTAAGACTATTTAATAGTCATTTCAATAAGCATTTCCTTACAGAAATGTATTGAAAGTAAGTTGATAAAAAATCTACTCTTAAACATTACTCAATTTGCAATTCGAGGAAAATTCGTGATGAAGTGATCATTCACCACCAAGTATTTACTTGGTGCTCAGGAACTTAAGCATATTTGATGCGACTAGTATAGGAATCAATGAACGCTTAGTACCTAATACTAAGCGATGAGCTGTTTAGTATGATGACTTGATTAATAACCAAAAGTCCAAATAATATCTTAGAAAACGGTAATATCAGCTATGTATATAAACTGTCCCACAGCTGGGCACGGGCCTCTGCTCAATGTGTGATGAGTCATCCATAGTCCACCACGGTGGCGCAGTACGGGTTGGCAGACTTCATATATCTTCGAGAATATTATGGATAACTGTCAGTCATGCAGGTTTCCTCACGATGTTTGGCTTCACCGTTAAAGCAAAAGATACCTAATTAACAAATTAATTTGAATGTAACTTCAAAAAGTCTGAAAAACCGATATCATTGATATATTTATAAGTTTAATATGCAAATGTTTCTGAAATAGTATTTTATTTTGTGTACATGACCGATAAAGTGAGGATAAAATACGAAATTAAATCATGTAAGTCATTTGAACATAGAGTAGCATGACTAGGAAAGCATAGGTGACGGTCACCACTTACCATATGATAGAATATGCCCTTGTTGATAGCCATCTTAGTTTTAAACAAAAGTTATTCTATCGCTCTACCAGTATTTTAACCCGTTGAGTATTGTTGAAAAGTACATAGCTAATAGGAGTTAGTTTCTTACGGGCACCTGTAACTCCCTGAATTTGGTTTCTGAATTGAGAACCACATGTTGAGAAAGAGTCAAACTCTACTTAAATATTACATAAATCAAGTTTTCTTAAACTGTAATAACATTTGAATAAGTATTTGAACATTATATACTTTAGTAAATTCTCAAATTCGATTCTCTAAAAATATTTAAGAATAATCAGTTAAGATTATGTTCAGGTAACACTCGACACCTGAAAATATTATAAGCAATCGTGTCGTTATTCCACAGTCAAGAGCTTAAAAAGAATATCGTCATGAGTCACGAACAATGAAAGTCCGTACAAGTTAGCTCCTGATTATAAATTTAAAAAGTGGAATGTACCACCAGCTTCGGATCCAGTACTTCAAATAGTCAAACCCAAGAAGAAACAAACCACAGCTAGACTTCATGATACTTTGAGCTCACTCTGCGTAAATAGAAACACCAATAACTAAATTATGTTCGGGTACTTTGAAATAACTACACTGGAACATTGAGACAACTACCATCTTAGTCTCCCCGTGACCATGGCTGCTGAAAAGCAACCGCAACGTCGGAGGAAGTGTAAAATTAAATACAAATAGTTTTAATAGTTTAATTAGCTTAAAATTAGTAAAGTTTAATAGTATAGTATAGTAGTGTAACAGTTTCAAAATTATGTAATAGAATGTTAAATAAACAACGCGATAAAATCCGTATATAGTAGTTTAATTTCAATAAAAAAAAGTGGTTAGAAGCTTTTTATTTGCAAAGTATTACACACCAAAAGACGAGTAATTGTGTGCCTAAAGTGTTTATAAAAACATAAATAAAATAAGATGTTCTGTTGTTAGTTAGGCAATCAGTCTAAGACTTCGTTACCTTACAAGGATGGCCAAGCCTTAGTATTATATCCGTTAATAATGATAGTACGTAATTGATATTGATTGATACTTTTAACTCAAAAATTCTTGTTAAAAATGGCTGTTGGCAATAATGTTTTTATACTCCCGCGATTAATAGTTTTGCCAGTGCTTAAGGAGAAATGTTTTTTTATTAAAACACTAGTACTCTTTATCCCTCGTTTGCAAGTTTCTAAGTTACATACTTGTATTCTTGTTAACGCCTAGCTAAGCTAGAATATTTGTGTTAGGGGTGAGTTTACATCGGTAATTAATAAAATTATAGGTGGCATTCGAACGCATGATCTCTCAATAGCAAATTCAACGCACAATCAAAATTTTCAACTCTTGCACTAGGAATAATTCTTGTGTCGCGGGTAACTTTACAAACATTAAAATGACGGACACAAAGAACATCCAGCTTCGGAACAACTTAATGTGGATCACACAAATTTTTATCCCATTACACCAACATGATCATTCTCAAAGATATGTGAAGTCTGCCAACCCGCACTGGGCCAGCTTGATGTACTATGGCCTAACCTCATACTGAGAAGTGGTCCGCGCTCAGCAGTGGGACAAATTAATACAGTGCTGGTATTATTATAGCGTGAAATAGAAGTCACAGGAAACATCTAGTATAGTAAAAGATTAATGGACTGTTAAAAGCGTCAATTAAGGCCTAAGTGAACGGCTATCGATCAGCCACTGATCTATCATCAAGTGAACTGAGAACTGATGATAACATAACATATTATTATAGACAAGCATTTAAACCCCGAGGGGTAGGCAGAGATGTGAATAGTAAAAAGATACACATAACGTAACATAGCTAGCGAATATATGTTGTTGACTTGCCACTTCTAGTATACCTCCGTGGCGCAACGGTAGTGAATGCGACTGCTGAGCACGAGGTCTCGGGTTCAAGTCTCGATTTGGACTAACAAAGAGTTATTGGGTTTTTGACAAGAATTTTTCAGTAGCATCCGGAGACAGGAAGTTGTTATACATCGCCTCGGCAAGCACTTGAAGCCGTTGGTTCTGCGCCTAATCCCTCTTTCTGGTCGTCCCATCGGATTATAAGAGTTAGGGAACAGAGAGTGCACTTGTGTTTGTGAATACTCTTGTGCTCTATAACATCTCTAGACCAAACGAAATTTGAACCTTCAACCCAGCCTCTAAACCAAATTTAAACGGAGACTGGCCGCACATGGCCAGTCTTCGTTCAAATTTGATCTGGAAGACCTTATCTTACACATAGCTTACTAAGCATAATACTTTTAAAGATAGCATTTAAAAACATAACTTACGCATTAAGATTAGTTTATACCGTAAGCGGCTGCACTCAATGCTTGTCTTCAAGTATGTTTTTTTTTTTTTTTTTTTTTTTTTTTCGTTGGGGAATGCAATGACGCATATCTCTCCGCGGGGGCGGGCGGAGGGATTATGTCGGACTCGCCGGGGAAAAGAAAGATGGAAATAATAGTAAAGTACCTCCCGGAATATCGACTAAACCTACCACGGTGTTCCTCGACAAAACCACTATCGACGCGACGGGGCCGCGCAAATCGCTTTCGCATGCGGTCGCGACCCCGCCGAGGATGTCTTCAAGTATACACGAATCACGGCCAACACAAGCCTTACAAACAACAACCATCTAAAAAAACACCCACTTACATTAAGTATTTGTTAATAAAACAGCAATCTAACTTTTTCTCCAGGCTCGGCTCGCGTATTTAATATAAAATCACATTAAGGACAAGCCTAATGATTCAACTAACAGACCGGCAAAAAAAAATATTATTAGTTGGGTAATATTTATTTTTTTATCGCATCATGAAGGCTATTAAGTTATGGCCGTTCTTATAAGGCCTTGTTTTCTCGGTTAATGTTAAATGTAGTATTGCGACTACATATTCCCTAGAGGGGGTGGGCAGAGGTTTGTTTCACGCACATTTAGTTAGGTAAGTTTGAGGTCACTCTAATAAACGATTTGATTTTAATCCTGACTTAATAATATAAATGCAAAATGCTAGTTTATTTGTTACGTCTTCACGCCTTAACTACTCAGCCGATCATTATGAAATTTCGCATACACGTTGTCAGGGGAACCGAAAAGGAGATAGGGTACCTTTCATTCAGAAAAAGTAATGTTTCTAATCAAACCAATCCTTTAATTAAGCCAGCAGAGACGCGGGCGAAATATAGTAATTTTATAAGCGTTTATTGTTCAAAATTTTACAAATATACCAGTATGATGCCCCGATCCCCGTACTAGGATTCCATTTGTAATGGGATCTAGTTTTAAATCCGAGATACATTTATTTTAAACAGACTTTTGATTTCCATATACAATATTTGGTACAGACGTTTTTTATAGGTCAGGATGTCAAATGAACATACAGCCTGCTTAATGGTAAGCGGTTACCATAAGCTCATTGGTGATTAGAAGGGTATGACTAGCGGGATACTGGAACTGCTACATAAGTAAGTCTCATGGACCAAAAAAGAGACTCTAATAGTCACGGACAGTTAAACTCAATAACAATAATCAAGATTTAATAAACTGCATCGGTGGTCCTAGAGCGTAACTTTGAGCGTGTGTATCCCGGGTTCGACTTCCTGATGAAACAAACTGTTACTTGATTTTTGTCGTAAGGAAATCCTCCTAACAGCGTAATCTCTGCAAATGTGTTTAAGAAACAGTTTCAGATACGACCTGAATATACGATACGATATGATACGATATGAAATGTAGGTATAATTCACCTCTGCTTACCATATACAGTCGTAAATACGAAAATAACAAATACAGTACAAGTTTCTATAATTTTCCATAACGGATTCCCGAAAAAATATGCAAATCACGGCATTATACTCCGTGTAAGCCATCCCTCACGACATTGTGGACAAATGTGCGCAAAACACAACACAACACGAACTGTCGTAATGTAATAAGACGCATTTTTCTTTGACAAAAAGCTGCGCGGGCGCACGTAATGGTGTTAGAAAATTGATGCGAGTTCAATCGTTGTGCAACGGTATGTTGCTCTACTTCCGTATGTGGGATTGTTTGACATGTTACTACAAAAGAATTAAGAATTTAAGATTAAATAAAAGGATAAAAATGGATGAGATATAATTATGTATATGAGAAACTCCGTAACATTAACTTACCAGACGAAATGTATGGAGATTCAAATAAAACATTTTTCTTTCTTTCTTTCTTTCTTTCTTTCTTTCTTTCTTTCTTTCTTTCTTTCAAACATAGTAGCAGTATACTAATATAATAAAGCTGAAGAGTTTGTTTGTTTGAACGCGTTAATCTCTAGAATTCAAAGCTGGATTAAAAAAGTATTTAGCATTGACCATTTTTGAGCAAGGTTATAAGCTCTTTATATCACGATACAGGCCATGGGACCAGAGCAGTAATCGTAAACGTGGGTCAAACCACGGAGGCTTTTTCGTACTAACTATGACTACATTATTGGCAAGTGTTAATACCATTCAAGTGTAGCTGTAAGCTCAACTTTTAAGAAGAAAAAAGCAGCGATAGCTTGGTGGGAAACCGTTGAACTGCCATGCAGATGTCTCGAGTTCGATCCCAAGGCACGCATCTCTGACTTTTCGAAGTTATGTGCGTATTGAATAGTTAATTGTCGTTCGATTTAACGGTGAAGGAAAACATCGTAAGGAAACCTGCATGTCTGAGAGTTCTACATAATGTTCTCGAAGATATGTGAAGTCTGCCAACCCGCACTGGACCAGCGTGGTGGATTCGGCCTAACCCTTCTCACACTAAGAAGAGGCCCGTCACCAGCAGTGGGACAGTTTTAATACAGGGCTAATAATACTATATTTAAGGAGACACAGTGGACGCTTGTGCGTTAGGTTACACCTTACACGGGCATTTTTTTCTAATAAATCCTTTGCGTACGAGTCTTACTCAAATAATGCAAGATAACTGTAATTTAACTACTATCTATCAACAGGCCTGAATGCTATTTTGTCACATTAGAAGCACAAGTTTTACAGTTTGATAATAGATCAGCTGGATATAAAGCACCCAAATCGGGTGCACACACGTATAGAGGCAAGCGATGAAGCATTATTAGCATCCGGATATAGTCAGTCTAATATAACCCGAGTTGATCCGAAACCTTTTGTTTTGTTGGCTTATATTGCGGTCGTTTTCTGATACTATTTCAATTGTCAATCTTCATAATTCTAAACTATGACTTACCGACTACCACCGGCTCTACTTTTCCTCAATAGCAAAGTTGGTGAGGCAGCAAGATTTCGTGCTATTTCAGCGGCGTATATATATATATATCTATTTTATTTGTATTAGTATGATAAAAAAATCTAAGTAAAAGCAAGTAAAACTCGTTCATAGAACGTAAATATCAAGAACTTTACAGAAGCAATACGAATTATTGCAACCAGTAGGTGGCAATGGGCTCATCCTTTATTACATGGTATCTGATAAGCGAAATGGGGTTTAATACCCCTCTGCCTTACATGTTTGGAGTTATACTCTTAAGACTATGTATGTTTGTATTAATTTCGCCTATTAAGCGTTCTATATAATTTTTACGAAAGGTTTCCAATTTATCTCTAGTCAATCTTCTTCTCCCTAGCCTTTATTATTCCCAAGTCACTTTGGGGTCGGCTTTCTAGTCTAACCGGATTTGACTGGATATCAGTTTTTACACGGAGCGACTGCCATCTGACCTCCGCAACCCGAAGGCTAACGATACCCTAAGGCTAGACCAGTGTCAGGATATTAGAGGGCTCTGACTTCCCAATAACGACTGCCATAGATGTTCATGGCAGCCGAGACCGATGGCTTAACGTGCTCTCCGAGGCACGGAGCAAGCGATAATTGTCAATCAATACGCACATAATTTCGAAAAGTCATATAACTTTCGAAAGTCAGAGGTGCGCGACGTGGGTTCGAACCCGAGACCCTCTGCATTGCAGTCTGTTGGTCTCCCCACTGAGCTATCACTGCTGTTAATTTATCTCTAGTCAATAAAAATAACAATGTCCTCCAGACTCGACCCGGACAGCAAAAGCCCCCTAACACCGCCAACATTCTAACTCCGAACTGCTACAGAAATATCTTGGCATCAAAACCTAATAGCTTTTCGGTAGTCCCTTCCAGGATTCTAACTCGCACAACAGTCATGTCCGCAACCGGTACACCACGAAAGCAGTCAGTATATAATATGTAGAGCCACTTGGCTACCGTCGCCACACATTGACACGAGGTTTTTACTTGGCGCATTCTTCGGCAGCCTACATTCCTGTACAACGCGCCGTGAGCAGGACCGAACGCTCATATTGACTTAGCATGTCTTTGCTATCATTGTATGTGGCTTTACAAGCGATCAGAAAAGGAGAAAAAAAGTATGTTTAGTTAGTAGAGTTTTGTATACGTGGTAAGACGTTGAGGGAATTGTTACGTCTCGGGATCGAACTCGATGGCGCTGTGGTGTAAGTGGTCTCGCTACTGCCACTGCGACAAGTGTTGTAGGTTCGATCCTCATGCGAGTCAACATTTTTTGGCTCGCAAATTAGTAGTAGGTTCGATCCCCAAAAATAGTGTGTGACGTAAATTGTTGTTCCGAATCCAAAAGTTCTTTGTGTCCGTTTGTAAAACCCGCGCGACACTGGAATTACTTGTCGAGCAGGTCTTTAAAAAAAGTAAATTAGTCTAAAAAAGATGGACTTTTTATAACCAGACAATCAGCTCAGCGACATAGGTACATGGTATACCACATTTACGCACGAAGCGCTTTGCTCCCACTTTTATATTGCGTACCGCAAAGGAGTGAAAATCCGTGTTTCCCGATGAGTACAATCTGGGTGTATTCAAGTCGCGAGTGGTATCTTCTAGGCAAGCTTGCTCCATCGTCGACTGCATCATCACTTTACAACAGATGAGATCGTGGTCAAACGCAGCCTATTAAAGGAGTCTGCCCATTACCCTGTCTCATACCATGACCGTGCTAGGAACGTATCAGGCAAAAAAATATTCTTTGTAAGGAAACGTATTAGACTATGCCCACTAGACCGTTCCGTCACCGACCAGCAGTTCCTATAGCAGGGCGTATCGTATTGCTTTTCGTGTCTGATACGTTCCTAGCACGGTCATGGTATGAGACGCAGACTCTTTAAGAAATGAAATTTAAAGTAACGGCGTCCTGAGTTAGGCAGAGCGTTATTAGCTTTTTCTATTAGAATTTTTTTAGTAGCAGCATAGTCTGTAATTGTCTCCAATGTAATGGCAAAATCTCATCTGCTACTTAGGTTCAAAATCTGAAGAATTTTGGATGTAATACATTTCTGCCGACTCTATCAATATTATGTCTATATAGTGGTTTTATGTATGTATATATATATAGGTGAAGTCAAGTTAATCAAGTTATATATATGTATATAAACATACCCTTGCCTAGTCTTGTTGTTCTAATTAAGTTAGCATACGTAAATGAGCGGTTCTGAACCAACAGATTGGCACTTAGGGAACATACATTGAGTTTTCTGTAAGATGAATCTTAGTAGCTGCTTGCAATATTGATACACGGATGACGCAATAGTTTAAGTGGCTTCGCCGCTATACGTCGAATGTTGCGGGTTCGATTCGCTGACGGAACAAAATTTTTTTTTAGCTACTGATTAATTCCTGTGTCGCGGGGGACTTTACAAACATTAAAAAAATGGACACAAAGACCACCCAGACTTGAAACAAGTATTTGTGGATCACACAAATTTTTGCCCCGTGTGGGAATCGAACCCACAACACTCGGCGCGGCGGCAGTGGCGAGGCGAACACTTAAAACATAACGCCATCCGCAATCAAGTAGTTATTGTATGTGATACAAAAGTTGTGTCAAATCTAGATATTCTTTGTGTCCGTTATTTCAATTTGTGAAGGACTTGATAACACAGGAAATTATTAATCTCTTGTTTCGTAAGCAAACAAAGTCATTATAAAAATAAAAGCCCTCTAAAAATCTATACTAATAATATAAGGCAATACAATCAATTTATCAAGAAACTCATGATATTGACATAAGTGAATTCCTAACTAAATATAAAAGACACTTACAACAATTTATTTAATCGTTGTGTTTTTAATATTATAACTATCTAATCCCCTGTAATAGAAGGTCAAACCAGCACACTTTCACATTTAAAATGTATCTTACGCTTCGCAAGCATTTAATCCCAAATCCAATACCTTACCTCTTAATCAATCTAGTTATCAACAAAACGAAAAAAACAAAAAATTATAAAAATAGCAGCGATAGCCTGGTGGGAAACCGTTGGACTACCACGCAGAGGTCTTTAGTTCGATCCCAAGGCGCGCATCTCTTACTTTTCGAAGTTATGTGCGTATTAAATAGTTAATTATCGCTTGCTTTAACGGTGAAAAAAACATCGTGAGGAAACCTGCATGTCTAAGAGTTTTCAATAATGTTCTCAAAGATATGTGAAGTCTGCCAACCCGCACTGGGTCAGCGTGGTGGACTATGGCCTAACCCTTCTCACACTGAGAAGAGACCCGTGCCCAGCAATGGGACAGTTTAATATAGGGCTGATATTATTATATTCTATAAAAGGAGACTATCATAACAAAATTTGCGTTTTAAATAGTTTGGTTAAACTCGGATGCCGGCGTCCTAGCGTTGGTTGAGATGTTAAATACTAGAACGACATTTCAATCTTACTTCTAACCGATACAATATCCTTTTAGTTTTGCAAACCGAAAATAAATAACCTAAATTACTTGAAAGGCAGTGAAAGGATAGTTTGAAGCTGAACGATGACTCACAGTGCGTGGGCGATTGCTTAAGGGCACACGAATATAAGCAAGCACTTAGATCTATAGACTCAAGTACACACTGTTGATAACAGATGGCGTTAGTCGTATGATAAAAATTTAAGATGGCGTATTTACTGTGGCTGTTTTATTGAATAGGTTAATAGTTTAACTGTATTATAGTTAGCCTGAAGTGTTAGGTTCGATTACCGGGCAATGTAGTTGTGGTTTCAGTAGCGTTAAAACACTAAAATGCCGATTAAATGTGACTAACATTTTCTTGGTAGAGGCTTGATGGTAAGTTTAAAATGATGAGTTGCAACACAAGTAATCAATTTATATGTTAGTTATTTTTGCTTCGTATGGGGATCGAATCGACTACAATCGTTGTACTAGCGCAGTCGTAACCGTAACTACTATGCAATGCGTGCATTGCTTCCGAAAAGATCTGTTTGATATATCTGAGTGTACCTTACGTAAATCCTTTGTCTGTCATTTGACAATTACTCTTTCTACCACATTTGAAAAAGGCTTTTATTTTATTATTTATATTAATAGTAGGTTAGGTCTTTTTTAAATAAAATGTAGCCTATGTAATACGATGATAATACAGCTTTCTAAGGGTAAAATAATTTTCAAAATCGGTTAAGCAGTTTTTGAGGTACATCCTTACAAATAAACAAACGAACAAAAATCTAATATTTCCTGTATAGGTACCTAATATTAGTACAGACTAGTTAAAATGAGTTGATTTAAAATAATCTTGTATTTTGGACCTTAGATAACATAATTAATTAAACTTATTGTTTTAAATTATAAAATATGGCCGTGTACCCTATTAGAAGATTGAACTACTGTTTTATATCTTGTATTGCCATAAACGTGCAAGCGAGAGGACTTGTCTAAAAATAAATCAACTTATGAACGCGTTTCCTGGGTCAGAAAGCGCGAAGGAGCCATTTGAATAAGTTTATTAAATGTGTTTGTAGTTTCTGTTCACTGAAATAGATATTATACTAGTTTTTAACTGTGACTTTGCTTAAAAATAACTATGTAAGAGAAACCGTGCATTTTTTCGATTTAAAATATAGCCTGCTAGGTTTTGGCTCGCTCGGTAAAAGATTTTTTTCATGTTATGCTATGTCTTTTTCTGTAGCCCTGACAACGTGAATGCGAATTTTTATGATGATCGGTTGAGTAGTTAAGGCGTGAAAGCGTAACGAATAAACAAACACACAATTATAATAATAGTTGGGATGTTAGGCTTCGGTCCGAAAACAATGTATTTTCTAAATATTGTTTTGTTTTACTTTTAATTTAATACCTATTTTTCATTCATCTATGTGTCCTTAATATAATATTGGGCTTAACTCTAAAACTTACAAAACAAAAAAAATATCTCCAAATCGGTTCAGGCGTCTTCGAGTAATCGGTGAGCATACATAAAAAAAGATGCTGACGAATTGAGAACCTCCTCCTTTTTTGAAGTCGGTCATAAAGGGCCTGGTAGCCTCTAAGTACCCTCTATGGTAATCCGAAACATAGTCTATCTGTAAGCCAAGTTTCATTGCAATTCATTGACCAGTTTGGGAGTAACTGAGTTAAAAAAGTCCAGACATCAATACTGATTCTACATTTAACTATAGTATTAGTAGGATTTAGATCTTTCTACACTAGAGGTCCCATGGTTTCAAATAACATCTCGTCATTGCAATTGCGTTAAACGTTCAGAGTTCGATATCTTATCTAATATTATAAATGCGAATTTTGGATTGTTTGTTACGCTTTCACGCCTTAACTACTCGACCGATCATCATGAAATTTTGTATAAACATTGTCTGGGGTATAAAAAAGAACATAGGATACTTTTCATCCAGAATAAAGTACTGTTATTTATCTAACCTAAGCTGTATTTACGCGAGCGAAGACACGGGTAAATATAGTTTAAAATGAAATTTCCTATCTCTAGATCAATCAATCAATCAGCCCATCGCAGTCCACTGCTGGACATAGGCCTCTCCCATTTTACGCCACAACATCCGGTCTTCGGCCTTCCGCATCCAGTCTGTCCCAGCTACCTTTTTCAGGTCATCGGTCCATCTGGCCGGGGGGTGTCTCTAGATGTTCCTTACCAATCGCCATTTCAAGTATAGCTTAGCGACTGAAAAAGATTTCATAAACTGAAAACCTTAACGTGTTACTGAAAGGGTCTAGGCAGTACAGTCCCACCCTTCCACATTTATAATGTAAACCCACTCCCAGCACTAGCATTTAGCCAAATTGGATGGGTTAACCAGGATGTAGCGAAGTGACGCCAAGTCTGGGCATGTTTTAGTGTTAATTCCATATTTGTACAGTACGCGGAACGCGATTTTATTTATTAATTTATTCATAACAAAAAATATTGTGTTGAACATATTAGTTTAAATTAATAATTTGTAACATCAATTGCAATTAAGTATTAAATTAATATAAATTTGTGTATTCTCAATCTATTAAAAATATTAAGAATTATATATTACTTAAAAAAATATGTCAACTTAAATTATAAATAAATTTAAATTAAAATAAAAGAACAATAATGAAATGAAATAATATAAACATAATGTATTACAAATTCAGGCGCGTGCGCTTCATACAAGCAAATAAGCACTGCATACCCTAGTCCGCTGGCTTATGTAATATGTGCATACCCTACCAGAAATCTTTGTGCACGCCCCTGATTACAATCATATTATATCTTTGACGTATTCATCAAGACTGTAGTAACATTTTTGCAATAACAAAGATTTTAATTTATTATTAAAGCTAAAATAACAAATTATGGTTTTAAATTCTGTCGGCAGCTTGTTGTATTGAATAATAGATTGTACCCGTGAACAGTGTTTGACTACATTTAGTATGTGTTGTATTGTACTAGGTAAATCTTTCCTAAGGGTTGCTAGCCTTTTTCTGTCTCCTCTAATGTCTCCACATTATTGAGATTCTTAACCAGGTGGCCTAATAAGACTAGAATATAAAGACATGGCGCTGTGAGAATTTTCAGTTGTACGAAGTGATCCCTGCTGATTGCTAATGTTATACATTTTTAGGGTTACGTACCTCAAAAGGATATCCTTATAAGATACCTTCGTTTTCTGCATGTCTGTCTCTCCAGTCAAGATCCTTCATCTCAAGAAATAATAGAGGTACAGATTTTGAATTTCTTAATCATACCAGGTAATAGCATTTCCTCATATTTTACTCCGTGACAATTATAAGATCAAGAAAGGTATTTTGATCACAATTTATTCCTATAGAACAGTAATGAATTTTCATTAATAAAATTCTGATACAAATTTGTTAAATGTTCTTCTACTTATATAATATCTAAATCAAGGCAGTAAAAGACACAAGCATTAATATAGTCGAATTCTAAGCTATATGGTACCATCGTGCTAGATTTTAAAACATATATGGCAATTGGGTATACGCCCACCTGATGGTAAGCAATCATCTTACCCAAAGATTGCTTATTGCAAGCAATCTTTGGGTACGATGACTGCTTATAATGGGTATCACTAAAGAGTTGCCGAACTTAGAGACACAATTAAAGGTGGAGTGAAGGGAACAGCCAATCCTTTTATGTAACTTGTGAAATTTTTTGGTTTACATGCATAAACTGCTGAACAGATTTAGATAAAACTCGGCGTTTAGATGGACCATATCCTGGATTATCATATAGAATACATTTTTATTCCGGTAATAGTTTGCCGTTGGAACTATAGACAGAAACAAGAATCATAGCACGTAATTTAATTTTAAATGTCAATTTAAATTTATTTCTTTCTTTATTGGTCTACACGTACATTTCCGGACAATCTTGGACGTTCCCACGACATCCTAGAGGTTTATTACTTATGGTTAATTCATGGTAGGCTGTTATGTCTGAGGGATAGATATTCGCACTATTGTCAAATCTACAAGTCTGTAATACATTGACTCACGCATATTTCCCATAGGGGTAGGTAGAGACAACGGAGTTTCATTAAAGTACCAATTTAAACTCCTGCACAGATGACGTAGTGGTTTAAGAGGTCACCTCACCACTTCCAATGCGCCGAGTATCGTGGGTTCGAATCCCACACGAGACAAAACTTTGTGTGATCCACAAATGGTTGTTCCGAGTCTGGATGTTCTTTGTGTCCGTTGTTTGAAGGTTTGTAAAGTCCCCCGTGACACAGGAATTATTCTTAATGCAAGATTTGTCTTTTTTTCGTTCAGTTCGATCTCAAGGCGCACATCTCTGACTTTTCGAAGCTATGTACGTTTTAATAGTTAAATATCGCTCGCATCAACAGTGAAGGAAAATATCGTGAGCAATCCTCCCTAAGAGTTCTCTATAAAGTTCTCGAAGATAATTTATGTGAAGTCTACCAAACCGCACGCAGTCTCTGCTGGTGCCCAGCAGTGGGACAGTTTAATAAAGGATTAATATTATAATATTATCAAGTTAGCGGCTCGTGACTTCGTACGCGAGAAATGAGGAATAATGTACGCAAAAAAATGAGGAATAAGGTACGCGAGAAATGAGGAATATGGTAAAAAGTGTTTCTCTCTTCGAACCACCAATTATTTCTTGTTGTTTCGACTTCTAGGACGACTTTTCTATTATTAATACCCCCTTCTCACACTGAGAAGAGACCCATGCCGAGCAGTGAGCTAGTTTGTATACAGGGCTAATATTATTATTTTTCTTTTCTTTTCTCGGCTGACAGGCAAGGAAATGATGTCACGGGCCAACCAAGTGACCATCAGAAATATGTAGTTTAGTTTGTGAGTGAAATATGTGCAAAATACTTAACTTCTAGATAAATAAATGATTATTATTATGATCAGGTGGCGTATCAGGATGCAACATGCATCAGATTTTAAGTGAGACCTCCAGAAATATAACTGTGGACACCGCATTCAATTTCATGCAGTAGTTTTTGCGTAATGCGCGTAAAAATACAAACAGACAAAAATTCTAAAATAAGTATTTTGGCTTTTATAGCACATATAAAGACTCCTTTTTTTAGATATGTACCATGTAGGGTACAGCTGTAGTAAATTATTTTTTTTTTTTTACCACACTTCTCTTCATGGTAAGCAGTCGTGTGGTCTAAGAGTCCACATCGTCCTCATAGCAGCCGAGGCGATGTTGAAGTCTCTACTTTGACGGCCTGACAAGGTGCTTTTTCACGCCCCGCTTAAAGTACCCAGGATTGAAGGAAGAAGGAAACACGTGCCTTGGCAGAGAATACCATGCCTCGATCGTTCGGCAGAGGTATGAGGACCCAAACTTGTTGGATGCACTCCAGTCGACTCCACCGTGTAAGGAAGCCCAGCACGCGTTGTTCTGGATAGGAAAGGGGAGGGCGGGATTCCTAGCTCAACCGATGACGAAATTACCCAAAAACTGTTTAGCTTAACGGTCTGAACAAAAAATACTGTTTTAGTGATCTATATCTATACTAATATTATAAAAAAAGAAATTTGCATAGCCGATTTTACTAAATTGTTCACCATTAGAAAACTTTACTATATTTTTTACAAGGGCTACATTTTAAATACTTTTGCTAACCTAACCTAACCTAGTTTTACGAAGCCAAAAGTTTTTTGCTATCCATACTTTTTCGGTAATATTTGCCACTGGTAGAATAAGGAACGCATTTCGGTTGAATAAAGAAACTTTATTAAAATAATGTAATCGGACCAGTTAGGCATTCTAGTTTAGAATGACTAAAGAAATAGGATGAAACGTCATAGGATGAATACGAAACAATTTATTCCATAATATCACAGCCAAGACAAATAAAAAAACATAAATATTTTTTGTAATTTGTTTAGGTAAGTATAATATTGTTAATATTTTCTATAATATGTTGTAAGGACTATAAATTTGAGTAACTTTGTTCTAATTACAGTATCTAGTCATTGAATCCATAAATAGCTTCCCAAACAGGGAATGGATTTATAAAAATTAAATTATTTATTTTCTTTACTATAATAACTTAGATTTATTACATGTTTTAAACTCGCCAAACGTAATTGTTTAACGGCGAGATGCGCTCTTAATTCTTTTACTTAACCTACGTTATACACATTAAACAAAAATAAAAATATAATACGAAAAACACAAGTAGTGTTCATAGGGTCTATAAACACATTAGAACGATACAATGGACACCTTGACTCAAAATCAAAAACCGTTGAACAAATTTTTGCTCGACATTCGAACCCGGAACTTCGCATACCATACGCAGCAAGACCACTTACACCATCCAATCACCTTTCCCAATATAACTTTCTCAAATCTAAAATATCGACAAAGCATTGAAAAATCTCTACCAATATCCAAGTACGGTCTCAATAATTATACTACAATATATCGTTTCAACGAAGATTTCTAACATTTTGCCGTGTCCTAGAAACGTATCTACGCCCACAGACATCCAACATTTCTTTCTATATCTAATACCACTATACCTATCTAAAATTCATAGCGAAATAAGTGTAAGACGCTTGCTGCTAAAAAAGCTATTGCACAAATTTCATAAATCCACTTCAACCTTCAAGCAAACGATACCTTTGATTACTTAGACCGAAGGTTGATTTTTGTGTGAAAAGGATTGATTTTTAGAATGTTTAGGAGTTGGTTTAGATCACGGCAGTGCAGGCCAATGCACGATGCATACAACTAAGTAGTGATGCGGTTGCGCCAATAACGTGTATTAGTGATGTTCTTTAACGGTTATTTTTTAGCAGGCTGTTATTTTTCTGTGATTTTGTTATTTTTCGCGATGGTTCCATTGTACAATTGCGGTGAATATTACGATACAGCGTAATTTTAATTATCTAAGTTACTAATTAAAATATTAGTGTTAATTATAATTTAACAATTATAACTGAATTTGAAATACCTGCGCATATTTTGATTACTAGGAAGTTAACAGCAGTTTTGTATATATTTTAGCTTCTCTTCGGCCATCATAACTTATCTACATTGATTGATGAAACATAATTTCTATAAATAAATTGCATGGTAAACTTAAAATCACAATTATCTTATCATAACTTACCTATATACATATACAAATGCACTAATCCAGCATGTGCTTATAAGTATGTATAATAAAATAACACCTTGCAAATATTAAGCAGTAACACTTAAGTTATAAATAGCTGCTACTCAAATAACAGTCTCACGCGCAACGCCGATGCCTGTAAGCGCTCAATATAGGCTAAAACATATTATTATATGCAAGAAGTTTCTTGTACTACGCGACGATAGGGCTGTTCACGATACAATGTTGTACTTGCTATTAATATCATCAATATCTAATCAAACTTTAGATTCATACTTGTTATACGTCTCGAGCTAATGATGGAATACTTTTTAATCTGTAAAATAAAACATAGAGTTGTTTATTTATGGTAGCAGTCTGTATTTTTTCAAATAGTCAGTCTATATCTGACATTATGGTCATAGATGGCAAATAACCAAAAGCAATATCATTTTATTTTTAAGAATTTGAAATTGTTACATGATCTTAAAATTTCGCTTTATAATATACGGTCCTAATTTCCTGTGTAATAAGATAACATCAAGTATTTTCACCGTAAAAGTTAATTAAAAGAATAGATTTCAAGTAACATTTCAACTTGACAAGCATAAAATGAATGTCAGTCTATAGAAATGTAAATAGAATAGCATTCTTAAGTACAATGAGTCGTTTAAAGAATACGGAAAAGGCGTTAGACTAGGTTCTAACATCCTAGCACAGCCCTACGCCCCGCAGGCAAATATGAACGAATGTAAGTTGACTTAGAATAAGTATGTTCTGCAATCGAGAGTCAGCCAGTGTTAGATCATAATGTGTTGAAACAGCACATGCGCGCGACTCTCCAACAAGAAATACAATGAAAATTCAACGATATTTTATGAAAAATTCCAAATATTAAACAACTATTATATACCTTTCGATGTGTTCGCGCCATTTCGGTTTTATATTTTTTAAGGGCGCCGCGCCGCGCCGCTGCGCCCGCGTTCGATTTTCAAAAATGTGACTGTCAAACAGTTATTTTTGGAACTGTGGTTTTTAAATTGTGAAATGACTTTTTTATAATGAAATTTTTATTATCTACGCTCGCCGGCTCGTGAAATTGGAGAAAAAAATGCTTTATTGCGTAACGAGGAAATAAAAAAGTGTGCGTCACTACGTTAAGAGATTTTGGCGCGCATTCTCGAAAGGAGTTTCGTAAAATACCAGAAAAGACTTGGCTAAATTAATTTTGTTTTTACTTCTAAAGTGAGTGAAGTATTGGACTTTGTGTGTTGTGTTGGACCAATTTCAAAGGTTAGTTCGTTTTATTTTGTTAATTTTATATTTATTTTTATTATAATATAAATACATAAGGTATTTATTATGTTTCATAAGTTATGCGACTTTTAAGGAGACACCCCCTTTTACATCATTATTTAATTTTCAAACTTATTTTAGAGAACCTTAAATACTTTTACGCGTATTTTCATTGCGTTAAATTTTCTTTGCTTAAAAAAATGCAATATTATAATTATTATTCAATAATTGTGTTATTATTGAATAAATGGTGTTACTTAAACGATAATCAATTTTATGATCATTAGATTTACAAAGAGTATAATTTTCCTCTTGAACTAAAGATATGTAATTATGCAAACATTATGAATGAATTGATAATTTACTTGTTCATCTTGTTTTTGTACTGTTTATATTATTTAATTATTATTTATTTAAAGCATCGAGTATATTTAATTTAAGAATTGTCTGACCGGCTTGGACGTTGCTAGATATATAAAAAAAAGCTATAAATTGTGACATATGTGGATATTTTCGTAAAATATTTGATTGCATTTTATCTTTTACAGAATTATAATAAATGAAATCTAAAGGCCTTTCATTAAAAACCGTATAGCGTTAGCTTAGCGCCTAAAATAGAATCTAAATGAATCTAATAAGATTTATTTGTAACCAAAAGAAAATTAATTATTTAAATGAACAAAATAAAGATGCTTATTTCTAATTTAGACATAATTAATAAAAAACATGCATGTTGGTACGTACATTTTGCAGATTGAAGCGGAACAACGGACAGGCATAATATTAACTAAAAATAGAAGAAGCGGTGCTGCCGATTCATTATTAATTATTTTCATTTTTTAAAATTTATAATTAGATAGATGATGATGTTAAGTACCTACTATGTATATAAATACCGCGACTTGCTCCCTATTACGTGGTAATTATAATCATAGATGGCAAAATATGAGTCTAATAGATCTCTGCCTACCTTATCAGAGATATACAGACCTTAAACTATATAAATAGGTATTACTTATTTAAAGAATAAATTAGAAATCTTATAGATTTTAATAGCTACAAATAAATCTTGGCACCTAGATAAGGAAATCTAAGTTTTAATGTAATCCCGGGTCTGCAAAGTAGTATTGAATTTTTCTATCAAGAAATTTTCGGGTGCAGCACAGAGCCTGGAACTGTTCCCAAAAAACATATCGACACCTAGATAATCATTTCTAATCTTTAAATCTAATCCCGGGTCTGGCAAAGGGTTATAGATTTTTATGTCAAGACATTCTTAGTTGAAGCACGGGGTCTCGATAAATGGCGAGAGACTCGTCCGCTATGACGAAGAACCCTAAACTATAGGTATCAAAATGTGGGTGCAATGCACTTCTCCTCACCCCTTTGGGGATGTAAGCTTGAAAGATATGTATGTAATAATCTAATGGAAGACAAAAATTAATGTTTTCCTGTTAAAAGTCTTGGCCATGTCAGTAATAGCAGCATTGGAACTGTGCCCGATAAATGCAATAGGCAGCTACTTTTAGAAGTAAACGTTATTTTAAAACTTTTACTTGTATATGCATTTTAAAATCTATATAAATAAAGAACAATATGATGTTTGTTGGTTAATGTATTACTTGAGAACAGCTAGACCGATTTCGATAATATTTTAAAACATATTTGTCGCTGAATAAGGCGATTGCGGCAAGAAAATTGGAAATATTGTAATTAAATTAGAAATTCGGACATTACTGAAATTGTTTTTTTCAGGATAGAACAACTTCAGCTGGGTCAATAAATTTATATCTACACTAATATTATTTAAAAAAGACTTATATATTTTTAAAATTAAAATATACGAAAATCCGATTTAAAAAATTTCTTTATAGACCCCTTTTATCTAGAAGTAACATGGGCTGGAAAACATCATGCTACAAGCCATGGGGGTATAGCAGTGTTTGTAAACATGGGTGATGCCACGGGGATCAGCTAATATGTTATAATAAAGAAAGTAGAGGCGCACTTACAAAGAAACAAAAACATACCGACTTTGTTTCACGTGTAAGTCCTTTAGTTTTCTATTTATATACATTATTTTACGCCTATATTCTAAAAGGGGTAGGGACAGACATACACACATATCTGCAGCTTTAGGTCACGTGTTAGTAATCAAGTCCTATTGTCGGGCACACGATAAGGCGCCGTGCTGCCAGTACAAAAAATTGTTGAAAAAATTCAACAACAGATTAACTGAATCGCAAAACGAATCCAAGATCTCATACACCGCAGACGCATTTATAACCACTGCATCACCAGAGCAGTATTAAAATTCAAACATATCTAAATAGCTTTACGCTAACTTAAATAAAATGGCCGATCCAGAATAAATAACAGATTATTATATTAAGCAGCGATACGATAGTGAGAGACCGTTGGACTGCTCGATCCCAAGGCACACACACCTTTGACATTTCGAAGTTATGTGCGTTTTAAATATTTAATTATAGCTCGCCTTAACGATGAAGGAAAGCATCGTGAGAAAACCTGCATATCTAAGAATTCTCCATTATGTTCTCGAAAGTATGTGAAGTCTGGCAGCCCGCGCTGGACTAGCGTGGTGGACTATGACTTAACCCTTCTCATAATGAGAAAACGCTCGTACTCAGCAGTCTTCTTCTCCCTAGCCTTTATTAATCCCAAGTCACTTGGAGTCGGCTTTTTAGGCTAACCGGATTTGACTGGATATCAGTTTTTATACAAAGCGACTGCCATCTGACCTCCGCAACCCGAAGGCTAACGCTACCCTAAGGCTAGACCAGTGTCAGGATATTAGAGGGCTCTGACTTCCCAATAACGACTGCAATAGATGTTCATGGCAGCCGGGACCGACGGCTTAACGTGCTTTCCGAGGTACGGAGCAGGTAATAATTGTCAATCAATTCGCACATAATTTCGAAAAGTCGTATAACTTCCGAAAGTCAGAGGTGCGCGACGTGAGTTCGATCCTGAGACCCTCTGCATTGCAGTCTGTTGGTCTCCTCACTGAGCTATCGCTGCTGTTATTCGTACTCAGCAGTAGGACAGTTTATATACTGGGCTGATAATATTATATATATTATTATGTTCTATTTAACACTAACGTTCCTTCAGTGCACTTTAGTGACCTTATCCACAACTTGTAAGTGAAATTTATACTAATACTAGCTGAGCCGGCAAATGTGGTTTTGCCATAAAATAAATGTTTTGACCAAAAGATTAAAAAAAATGTTAGGGGTGGAGAACCCTTATCACTAAGGCGTATGAAAAATAGATAGTAGCCGATTCTCAGACCTACTAAATATGCATATAAAATTTCATAAAAATCGGTCAAGCCGTTTCGGAGGAGTATGTAACATTGTGACACAAGAATTTTATATATAAGATTATAAAGCTGAACAATTGTATTATGTTTGAACGCGTTTATCTCTGGAACTGCTATTTCGATTTAAAAACTCTATTTGCATTTCATAGCCCATCGTTTTTGGAAGAATTAACGCTATATAACATCACGCTACAAGCTACGGGAGCGGAGTAGTAATCATAAACGTGGGTGGTATGAGACAGCTAGTTGAAAAAAACGAACAAGATAAATTTCAATTAATTTACTGCTAAATTCCATAATTATAGAGTTTACCTTTTCTAATTCTGGCATCGTAGACTGGCCCTGATTTAAATAATTTAGGTCACAAATCAACTTGGATAAACATCCAAGTTTTGTTACTATATTTTATACTAGTTCAACCTACACTTCGCGGTGTTTTAGTCTGATCTTTTTAATTATAATATGTTTGCGTTTAAAAGTATATATAAACATTCTTATATAGAAATGCAGCGCTGTGTTTAAGTTTCAATTCAATCCATCGACCACTTTTTGAGTTTTGCTGATACAAACATACGATAACTGAATCCCTATATACCTAAGTATATAATTCGTATTTAATTACATGGATACGCCTTTTGTGTTTGTGGATTTAAGTGGTCGTCTTGTCACTGCGTCGAGTGTTGTGGGTTTGAATCCCACACGGGACATAACTTTGTATGATCCACAAATGGTTATTCCAAGTCCAACGGACACAAAGAACACTTTAACTTTTTAAAGCGATACAGGATTTATTGAAATTAAACTACTATATACGGATTTTATTGCGTTGTTTATTTAACACTCTATTACATAATTTAGAAAACTGTTACACTACTATACTATACTATTAAACTTTACTAATTTTAAGCTAATTAAATTATTAAAACTATCAAATCTATTTGTTTTTAAGTTTACACTTTCCCCGACGTTTCGGTTGCTTTTCAGCAGCCATGGTCACGGGGAGACTAAGATGGTAGTTGTCTCAATGTTCCAGTGTAGTTATTTCAAAGTACCCGAACATAATTTAGTTATTGGTGTTTCTATTTACGCAGAATGAGCTCAAAGTATCATGAAGTCTAGCTGTGGTTTGTTTCTTCTTGGGTTTGACTATTTGAAGTACTGGATCCCAAGCTGGTGGTACATTCCAACCATCTTCTCTATTGAAATTTGGATGTTTTTTGATCTCAATAGCCTCGCGAAGCATCCTTGGTAGGAATCGTTGTTCTTTAGCGAGAATCTGTGGTTTGTCAAATCTCAGGTTAATAGTATAGTATAGTAGTGTAACAGTTTTCTAAATTATGTAATAGAGTGTTAAATAAACAACGCGATAAAATCCGTATATAGTAGTTTAATTTCAATGAATAACATTCGCGTAAACAGAAGACAATATTAGGTATACAGGATTTATTCCTAGTGCGGGAGTTATCTTCTAAAAAGAGAAAGACGAAGTGAGTAAACATAATCATGCATTATCTTTACGTTTTTTATCCTTCGACCAGGTTACGCTTGCCGTGGTTATAAGCCAACTGGTTCGGCAATGTCATGTCTCCGTTTGTGATTTAGAAGAATCTTAATCTACCCTCACAAGTCGTATATTTTTATTTGTCCATGTACCGTCACACACGCAACTGGCGATAATTCAAAATATATTCATACAAGCTTTTATCTGCGGCATTGCTTACATGGTTCTAACGAAAAATAGTCGTGCAAGAACTATACTTCCACACCCACATGTAGCCAGTTATATTTTAAGTCTTATATAATAGGGGGCGACCCAATAAAAATAACTTCTAGTATATCGGATATACGAGTATAACCAGACAGCGAACTGATTTTAATTAACCTAAAAAAGTATACGGGCACGACGTGACAAGAGTTCTTTTTAAATTTAAGTTTTGTAATAATAATGGAGACAGTTACTTATAGCTCAGTGATTTTAGTGGTAACCTATCCTTTGTTAGTACAATAAATGCCTTGGGTTCATTCGCCATACAGGACAAAAATAGTTATTCCGGTTCCAATTGTTCTGTGTCCGTTGTTTTATTGTTTATAAAGCCCCCTGCGTGGTTTCCTAATAATCATTTCAAATTTAAAAAAAATAAAATATGTAGGTAATAATTTTTTTTATTTTTAAGTCGTCAGTCTTAAATTTTTTGCCCTTAAATGTGTAAACACTTTTTAGACACGTCAATTAACTAATATATAAATTGAAAATATAATAATAACAAAATAGTGCATTATAATATAAATGTATAATTAAATGTTTAGTAACCTGTATTATAGCAAAACCTGTGCCACAATGAAAATAACATTTATTCCAACTCGGGTATCAAACCCAAATCCCCACAATGATCTGCAGAATAAGCGTAACCATGCCACGGTACCAATGCAGTAATATAAAGTTTATAAAATATTAAAAAGTTAGATTATAACTTAAAAAAAACCAGAATTTTAATTCTAATTTATTTTCTTGCGATCTGCTATAAAATGGCTTCCCAAGAATCGATATTGTTTTGAATCCATGTCAATGATTGCTTATTTTATGACATACAACTAATCTTAACAAAACCATCTTATATTTTAATTAATTTAATGACTACCTCGGTAGCGCAGCGGTCCTTATTGTAACTGCTGTAGTACGGATTCAGGTTCTAAGCCTGAGTCAGTCAAAGTGTTATTTAATTGGTAGGGCAATAGACTCGCTATCTCTCTCTTACGTGGGTCCTAGAACCATGGCTGTCAAAATTTAGGGTGAGTATTACCATCCCCTGATCTTATTTTCAGAATCCGTGCTGTTAGTCAAATTTTCGTTACAGAAATCCTAATATCACTTTGACTGATCTGGGAATCAAACCTGGAACCTCACGATCGCACACCAACTTATACCATGGGTCAAACGAGGTACCTACCACTCCAATAAGAAATAAAATGTTCTTAGATCATAATAAATTGTTCTAATACCATTACGCGTTAGCTATGGTAATAAAATTATAAAAGCAATATAAAATATGTAATCATTATGTTTTATTCATTCTTTATTTATATTATTAAAACATACGAGCAGGCTTATAGCTTTTCTGATGATAAGCTGGTACCATAGCCTATGAAATACTTGGAAATATACACCACTTCTTCGGTCGCGTACAAGTTGGTTTGTTTGGTTCGTAACAGTAGTTTTTCTGGATGAAAGGTACCCTATATCCTTTTCTGTTCCGCTGACAACGTTTATAAGAAATTTCATGATGATCGGTCGAGTAGTTGAGGTATGAAAGCGTATCGAACAAACAAACAACCTCACGCTCGCATTTATAATAGATTATAGATTCGCGTAATTGTAGGTTAGGTTAGTAACAAAAATTTTCTAAATGAAAGTAAGTAAGTAATTCTTTATTGTGGTAGGTAGCCTATGTCCTTTTCTGTTCCCCTGACAACGCGTATGCGAAATTTCATGATGATCGGTCAAGTAGTTGAGGCCTGAAAGCGTAATAAACAAACTCACATTTATAATATTAGTTCAGATACTAAAGATTATATTTTACTGATTCTCGAGGAAAAGAAACAAAAGATTGAATGAAAGGAAAAGAATAAGAGAGCAGTCATCACAAAATTAGTTAACAGAGTCGAACGCATGTCAACTTCTGTAATTGGCTGACGCCAAAAAATTCAGTAGAAGGATTAAAATACCTATTTGTGCATCCCAAATTTTTGAGGTAGGCTATAATCTTATATATAAAATTCTCGTGTCACTATGTTAGTTACTATACTCCTCCGAAACGGCTTGACCGATTTTTATAAAATTTTATATGCATATTTAGTAGGTCTGAGAATCGGCTACTATCTATTTTTGATACCCCTTAGTGATAAGGGTTATCCACCACTAACATATTTTTTTAATTTTTTGGTCGAAACATTTTTTAATGGCAGAATAACGTTTGCCGGCTCAGCTAGTAGCCTATAAAATATCAATATCAAATATCAAAATCTAAGTTTTAATAAAATTAAAACAGTTGTAAAACGTAAATTATATTCGATAGATTATTACTCAGTCACTGAATATATAGAAGATAAAAATGCTTGAGATTGAGTTGCTTCCACTCACAGGTTATTTCTAATCATATTATTAAGCTAACTGTAATATGAGTTGCTGTGACTATTATTTCATGTGCTATTAATATGTATCTTTTTACTTTTTAAATCTTATTGAAATAAACAACTAACAACTACACACAGCAGCTCATATAAGGAAAATAATATAACATTGAATTGTATTGATCTAAACATTAGGCGATTGAAAAGAGTGGCCATGAGTTTCTTGCCTGCTTCTTCTCATGAAAGCTCTTCTCCCCGAACAGGCTTTTTTCAATGCAAAATTTTTATTTCCTTCTATTTATTTCTATTATTATTTTTTATTAATATATTAGTGAATTGACGTGTCTAAGAATTGTTTGCAAATTGGTAAAACTTGGTACACCGGCGGTGGCGTTGTAACTACTGCGCCATCTGTAAACTAACTATGAAACTATACATCGAATATAATAAACAGGAATACTACCGTATGTCTATTGCAATATAAATACCAGTTCTTTTAACTAAACAGCATTGCTTACAAAAGAAAATCAAATAGTCTCGGCTCGCGGAAGCGGTTCTTATTAACGGCGAGTCGTTAAATTCAGCCGAGCACCTAACTACACTGGCTTGAATGTATGAGCTAACACTGTTGTGGACTATTTGTTATTAACTTTATGTTGTTTGGTCTTTCTTTTTATGGTCGTCCAGTGGTTAAATAGTGGTCACGCGATTGCGATGTGGAGTTCGATTTTGGGCTATATGTTTTTATAGATTCTAGGTATGCAGAACGAAGGGTAGAAATGTGTTGTCGTTTTTGTATTTATTTTAGGAAAACCTATACTCCCGGCTGTTAGGATAATAGCTGGGTTAAAAAAATAGAAATAATACCGACATTTGAAACAACAGCTATCTACTAAGGTACACTTTTGTCCCGTGTGAGGTTTGAACCTACAAACTTGGCTTTAAAAGTGGCTAGGTCTCTAATACATTCAGTCATCGGGATTGTTTACCTTTGGTTGGGTGCCTGTCCAAATGGATTATAGTTGAATTATCACATTGTGCGAAATTATAAAATTATTATGTTTGGTGGAAAATAAACTTTTTTTATTTTATTTAAACTACCTGGCCTGTACCACGGCTACACATCAAGTTAGATACTCTATATACGCATAACTACGCTACACACAAAATAGAGAATTGTCGGAAAGGGACAATGCATAGTGGTGTAGATGTAATAGTAAGGATAGAGCGTCGCGTCCCGTTCAGCGTGAATAAGACAAAATAACAAAAATATAACCGACTCTCGCACGATTCGCAGCGTTCAACTTCTAATAGTTGAAAGTCCAAACAGTCAAGGTTGATGTGTCGCTGTTTGTACAGTCAAATAATAAGAATTCTAAAATATGCTGGTCTATTATTAATTTCTGTGTCGCGAAGAATTGCAACTAACATTCTAAAAACGGACTCAAAGAACATTCAGACTCAAAACAACCATATGTATAACACAGTTTTTTGTCCCGTGTGGGATTCGAACCCACAATACTCGGAGTAGTAATATTGCCGAGGCAACTACTAATACTTCTATACTATCACTATTCAAAAATGGTAACAAAATTACAATAATTCATAAACACTTTAATAGAAGGTGTACGTTTGATCCCATGGCTTGGAAATGCACTTATGTTTGTGTGGGATCGCGAGGTCTTGAGTTCAGTTGCTGGGTTGGCAAGTTTGTTAGAAAATTCTTGATAGATGGCAGTCACTTTCCCTTTAACTAAGGTAGGCCTATCAAATCAAATCAAAATTCCTTTTTTGCTAAATACAGGTTAGATATGATGGTACATAAAGCAAAAAGAAAATTGTTTGAAATATTGTGCTCTATGTATTCTTTTTTTTTGACTTATTTTACCATTGTTTACCTTAGTTCTGAACTGAATGATGGAAATAGTTTTAATTGGACTTCAGGTTGGCAACTATTTAATGTTCAATTGAGTAATGTGTAAATATCTAATCTGTTGTATGTTACTGTACCCATATAATAAAAAAATAAAAGACAAAAAATATAGTTCACTGTATTTTACCGTAACTGACATGCAAGTGTTACATTTAATTATTAAAAAATAAATAAACAACTGATCCATATCCATTATCCTATCCGCCAGATATGTCTTTAAGTCCAATAGTGTAGTCTAGTCGTTTACGTATTTAGCGTTGATAGCTTAATGTATAACACATTGAATTCCTGATCGAGAGGTCATGGATTCGATTCCCATCTGTTGCACTATCAAAGTGTACCCACTCCTAAAAAAGCCTAAATGGTTTGTCATCCTTAAATTTAGATATGCTAATGTCTTGACTGTGTTTTGCTACAGATATTACTGTCAATGTTGTAATAATGTAGATGATGTGTATAATAGATATAATAATAATATCAACCCTGTATTTAAAATGCCGCACTGCTGGGCACGAGACTCATCTCAGTGTGATAAGGGTTAGGTCATAGTCCACCATGCTGGCCTAGTGCGGGTTGGCAGACTTCACATATCTTCGACAACATTATGTAGCACTCTTAGACATGCAGATTTCTTCACAATGTTATCCGTCACCGTTAATTTTGATAAGCACATAACTTCAAGAAGTCAGGCGTGCCTTGGGATCGAACTCACGCATGAATATTTTTTTTGGACATAGGATTATTTTATTCCGATATGCTATCTCGTGGGATTTACGCAGGCAAATAAAGCTAGTTTTTTAATAAATATAAATGGCGTCATATATAAGAATTAGTAATTAATAATCACAACAGTCCACGACTCAAAAAAACTCTTTTACTTCACCTAAGTTCTAGCCATTATTTTTATTACCATACTGGACTTGTTGGTAATTTTAATAAAATTAATAATAATTATATTTAAATTATTGCGCTTAGAATTATTATAATTTATGCACTTATTTACTCAAACGAAGTGTGAAATAGAGGGATAAGAGATATTGATAAAGCTTCACAGAGATGTCCTGAGGCTTTTCCTTCGCATCATGTTTACAATTAAGATTATTTTTACAACAAAGTAATGTCTATTTAATCAAAGGTGTAAAGCAGGTTTCGCTCTCGGTATTGTACGTCATGTCAATAAATTTCTATCCCTCGGGCAGTAACAGAAACCTTTTTCAGAATATAAATAATAGTTTAAAAAAACTAAAAACACGCTCTGTTAAAAAAGCAAACTAAAAAGTAGAAAATAATTTAATAATTTTTGCGCGTTTTTTAGATTTTTTAAACTATTATTTATTTTAATTTTTGTTGTTTTTTCCATGTTTTCTAAATTATTGTATTGTCATCGGTCCTTGATAAGTATGCCAAGTTTCGAGTTAATCCGACGTTACGAAGGGAGTCAAAATCGTGTTAAAAAATTTCCATACGTATGAAGCTAATAAAAGCGTGTTAAAAAGTTACCCCTGATAATGTTTATGCAAAATTTCATGATGACTAGTCGAGTAATTAAGGCGTGAAAGCGAAACAAACAAACAGACTATATAATATTCTATCACATACACACAACACCATCTAGCCCAAACTAAGCAGAGCTTGTACTATGGGTACTATATACATATATACTTTGTTTTTGTAAATACATACATATTATACATAGAAACACCCAGACCGATATAAACATCCATGTTCATTTCATGCACACAAATGTTTGACTTGTGCGGGAATCGAATCCGCGACCTCAGGCATGGCAGTCGGTTACACTAACCGCTACGCCATCGAGGCCGACAGACTCACATTCGCATTTATAATATTAGTTTAGATTATTATAACTACAATCCTAATACTTACTAATAACAAAGAAATAGGGTAGTTAACTCAAACCTTTTTTTTATTTAAGTCAAATAGTTACATTGTCTTTACTGGGCCAGCGCGGTAGAGGATGGCCTATCCTTTCTCACTGTAAAGAGACGTAGTTAAGAAATTGTCTTTTTAAAAGAAATATAAACTGGGTGATAGTCATTTTCATTCACAGCACATACTGAGTTAGTCTTTTGGGTATACAATGTCAGTTAAAAAATATTATATAGTTTTTAAGAATGTTCTGTAATCTGTGCCTAATCAATGCCTAAGTTTATTTATTATTTTTCTGTAGGATGGATACATAGGCTATGGTAAGCACTTACCATCAAGTTGTATGCTCGTTTATATAAAAATATCCGTTCAATATTCATCCTTGTAAAAAATAACACAACAAGTACAAGACATGAGTAAATAAAAATATAATTAATCTGCCATTTTAATGACAAAACGCAAAAACAATTTTCCTCATCTTGGCATTAAAATATAAAATAAATGGAAAAATTCTAACGCAATGAAAATCGCATGCAAATGGCGCACACTTGCGCGCGCGCACCCGCACATGCGCAAGAGTGTTACGTAACGCCATTTTAAAGGCAATAAGTTGTTTTGAGTACGTTGTGTGCATACGTGGTTAGTATGACGCTGGGTCCATTGTCTCACGACTTTAGAGAAAGGGAATATATATATAATAAGTAGGTTTTGTTCAAATACTGTCAATTTAAATTTCCCTTTAAGAAGTGATTTGGAAATTTTCAATATACTTGACGCATATTTATGTAAAGTTACTAGACATTCGCCGCGGCTTCACTCGAATTAATCTTGGTTTTCTCGATACATTTTGTATCCCTCGAAAACAGTATGTTTTCTGAATGAAAGCTACTCTCTGTCCTTTTCTGTACGTGTATGTAAATTTTGTGATGATTAGTGGAGTAGATAATGCGTGAAAGATAAGAAGAAACGATATACATTGGTATTTAATTATAATATTAGTTAAAATTTCATGTGCTGTTATCTGCAATGGATCAGTAGTTATTATCTCTTGCCCAGCTAACATGCAACCGGGCTGATGGGAAGTAGTTACGTCAATGCTTAAAGGAGTTGGTGTTTTGAATGATTTTCCAAACCTCTGAATATTATATCCGTTAAAATAGCAATACTTTTTAGACTCCGTTGAAATTTTTGAAAACGTTACTCTTCATTATTTGCTCATACCGGCTTTAAAATTTAAAGGATTACTAAGTAATTATTGAAAATTACTTCATATTCATATAGTGTGTTGAATAGTAATATATCTTTCATGTAACTGTATGTAACTACTGAAGTGAACAGACGTCTTGGCATTTATTCTTCCCATATCGCCACACCACACATATTTTTTTGTACTAAAACGGATTTAAGTCACCGCATGGTTGCCAGTGTGGCGAATGTTGTGCGTTAAATCCACACACTTTATAAAAAAATATCTGATTCGAAAATAGTGATTCTGATCCAGAATGTTTGTCGTGTTTGCCGTTTAAATATTTGTAAATACCGCCACGATAATACTTCATAATCATACAATTATCGCTTGGCAGTTTACAATGGAAACACACCCCGACGTATCAGGTAGTTCAATTTATATACAAATTTACATATATTTCAATAAGTCCGTCAGTGTAGTCGGAAAAATGTCGTAGTTAATGTTACCGGGAATCGAATAGAGATTTCTTGATAAAAATAGCCGGCTCTTAATCACTGAGCCAACGGTGCTTCTCGTGTTAACGATTAAACTGGAGTAGTTTTATTAAATAACGTATTTTTACATCATATTTTATAAAAAACTAGTTTCTGCCCGCGGCTTCGGCCACGATAGTAAACGGGATCGCATTACTGAGACAAAAAATAGGTATCTATTAACTCAAAATATATTTTACCTGTGTGCTAAGTTTCATCGAAATTCGTACTGCGGTTTAAGAGTGATTAAGTAACAAACATTTAAACATCTTCACAAACATTCATGTTTAAATCACCAAGTTCTACCCGCGGCGGCTTCACCGGCGTAAAACGAACTAAATGCATTATCTGGATAGAAATACCTATCGTATGTGGTAATCCAGGATACGGGCTATTAATGTGCCAAGTTTCTTCTAAACCCATTTAATAGTTTACGAGTGATCGGGTAACAAATATACACACATCTTCACAAACTTTTACATTTATAATTTTACTAAGATTGACAAAAGCCTTTATTGCCTTCTTGGCTGATATATTTAACTATTTATACGACGCAGGTGAAGCCGCACGCAAAAGCTGGTTGCTTTTGCATGCGGCTGCGCTTGCGTCGTTATCGATAAAAAGCTTATATCCTACCTCAGGTTATATTTCTGTACCAAATTTTATCCATATCGGTTAAATGGTTTAACCGTGATAAGGTAACAGACAGACAGACAGAGATACTTTCAAATTTATTATCTTTACTAATATTATAAAGCTAAAGAGTTTGTTTGTTTGTTTGCTTGAACGCGCTAATCTCAGGAACTACTGGTCCGAATTGAAAAATATTTTAGTGTTGGATATCTCATTTATCGAGGAAGGCTATAGGCTATATAAAATCACGCTGCGACTCACGGGGACGGCGCAGTAATCATAAATGCGGGTGGAACCGCGGGCAGATCTAGTATTACTAATAAGGATGAACATTTTTGGCAAAGATCAACGATCCCTTGCTGTTAGCATAACTCCTCCTTAAATAGTCTGCAAACTCTACTTATGGCAAAAACACAATTATGTTGTGTTTTGACTTCACCTATGGACAGTTGATAGAAAAAGAAAGTTTACTAAAAGCTTTTATTGCTTTGGGGGCAACTATTTAAACATCACGGAATAAATTGAACATGCAGTTGTTACATCAGTAAACATAGAATCAAAATGGTTGTGCATTTATTGTTTAAAGTTTTCATTTAGTTTTCTTAAGCACTCTTTCATATATGCCTGTATCTACGAATGGATAGGTATAGTATCTTTACTTACCCCTAAAAGTAAAATTACTTGACTAAATGTAGGTGCAAAGACACCTATATTTTGTCAACTATGTTTTTAACCCCCGACGCAAAAACGACGGGGTGTTATAAGTTTGACGTGTCTGTGTGTATGTGTGTGTCTGTCTGTTGCACCATAGCTCCCGAACGGATGAACCGATTTTAATTTTGTTTTTCTTTGTTTGTAAGGTGAATTAGTCGGGAGTGTTCTTCGTTATGTTTGATGAAAATCGGTTTAAGATGAGCGCCGCTACAAAATTGCGGTTTACTTAGTTTTCACAACTCCCTCAATATGGGCATCATGAAAGGGCATAGTAAAATACTATACACTACGATAAATTTCAAATCAAAGATGGCGGCCACCACAAAATGGTGAATTAAATTTTTTTTTCACAACTCTCAATATGTGTATCAAACGAATTATATGTCGGGGTTCTTAAAATTTTTAATTTATATTTTATGATCCAAATTAATACGTAAGTACGTACGTACGTTTACGAGGTCTAATTGGCACAATTCGAAACCTAGTGCTGTTATTGAGAATAACCCGATAGGAAATCCCAGTAACACTTTTCCCGACTCAGATATCGAATCTGAGAACTCGTGCACAGCAGTCACATTCAATACACTAACAGGGCCTTTAATATTAATTGTAAGGAAGAGAGCGCCTGGTGATTTATCATACAGGTTTCGAAGCTAACACAAACTCGAGCTCCGACTAAGATTACATTTTTAACTGTAACTAGAAATGCTTTTTATATGCACTAGCTGTTCTCCGCGGTTTCATCCACGTTTATAATGATAAACGTGGATGAATAGGGGAGCAGTAATGACTGCTCCCCTTCCGTGGGTCGTAGCGTAATGTTATATAGCCTATGTAACTTTTGGATAATATAGCTTTCTAATGGTAAAAGAATTATTAAAATTGATTCAGTAATTTTTGAGTTTATTAATTACAAATAAAAATGCATATGTTTCCTGTTTATCATATATATATATATATATATAGATACTAGCTGTCCTGACAGACGTTGACCTGTACAGGCAAAAAAAAAAGATACCAAATCTAAACCATCCTAGAATCCACTTGAACACACACAAAAAAATTCATTCAAATCGGTCCAGCCGTTTAGGAGGAGTTCACTGTCAACACACGTACAGAAGAATTATATATATAAAGATAGATCTTTATAAGATAAATAATAATAATATACTATGTGCTTGGTTTTCACAAAGAGGTCTCGGCATAATAGGCTAATTACACCAAAATAAACTTGTTTAGTAAAACACTGTCGATGTTTCTTGCAAAGTAAAGAAATTATTAAACAATTAATATTCTAAATTTGAGTATGAGAGAATGGTTGAGTGAGAAGTATATCTCTATGTCTCTCGAACGCGTGCAATTAAATATGCGTTACGTCATAGATGGGTATCGTACGTCCTTTTTCTTATTTATCAACATTTTACAATTAATCCTTCAACTAAAAGGTTCTCATCTTACTTATTTTTGAATGATTTAAAAACATGTTTACTTTTACAAAGATTTTAGATAACGATAATTTGACTAAAATCATTGATAAGGTCAAAGGACAAGTACTCTAGAAACCCTGCTTAATCTAAATCATACTATGCTTACATCTATGCATGTATGCATCCCATTAACGCATTATATTCTGCCCATCTTTATTTATTTAATCTATGTCTTCTGTAATCTCAATAAATGCATGCGTACTTGCTTTTAAAAAATGGAACCTTGCGGTACTTTTCCTTGTAGTTCGACATGCAAATAGACCACACAAGTTTGCATCTAAAACGCCAGTACTAAGTACTATTGAAATTGCTAATGTTAATCGAACGTAGACTGGTTTTACTGGACAGAATTGCTTCCTACATTTTTCTCAGGTAATCTTTTAAATTAGACCTACTTGTAGTTACCTACTAAAATGGGTTTTATTGTAGGTATCTCTTTCTTATAGGCGCTATATGAAAAGGATAGAAGTTTTGTCACATGACTTATGTATATAATATCGCGCCGGTATATCCGAAAGAGATGAGAGGTGTTTTTAAATTTATTTTTCACACATAACTGTCATTACACGATATTCCCAATGCGGTAGTAAGGTCTTATTAGCAGCAGCGATAGCTCAGTGGGGAGACCAAGAGACTGCAATGCAGAGGGTCTCGGGTTCGAACCCACGTCACACACCTCTGACTTTCGGAAGTTATATGACTTTTTGAAATTATGTGCGTATTGATTGACAATTATCGCCTGCTCCGTGCCTCGGAGAGCACGTTAAGCCGTCGGTCCTGGCTGCCATGAACATCTATGGCAGTCGTTATTGGGGAAGTCGACACAAAAGATCCCACTGGGTCGAAGTGTCGCCGGTCTGTATCTTCAGTCCTATATGTCCCTATCTTCAGGACCCGAGTAGATAGGGTTTCGGGGGGAGAACTACGGGTCTCCCCCTTTGGACCAGGGTACTGCGGGGTCAGGAAGCCCACTGCGCCTCGAAAGGCGCGTTCTATCGACCGCTGATTAGAGTGCGCGGTGCCTGACATTGGAGTTGGACTCGCAGGGGTATGTGGTTGGCCGCTGAGTACGACATGTTCGTTTGCTCGGCAAGCACGTTGCGTTCGAGCGTTGGACTCAGACGCGGCCAGTGCGAACCAGTCGGTCGCATGAGGCACGGAGTTGCCTTTAGCGAAGTGGCAGTGTGGTTTCACTGCCGCAACGCATCTCGGGAGCTTGCCTGCTCAGCAAGTAAGAGTCATAGCTGGAGTGACTCGGGCCACACCCGGCTTGTAGGCCTATTTGGGTAGGCATACGGATGTATGTCGGGAAGTGAGCGTGCCTTACACAGCTCCGGTACCATACTGGAGATATGGGAGGCGGCTTCTCCGTCGGCTTCAGCGAGGTAATCGTTAGCAACTCCTTTGAGTTGCGAGTAGTGAGCGGCTTTATTGCTCCGGTACCTATCTGGTGAATAGGTAGTGTCACTTGGGCACGAGGTAGCTCGCTTACGAGAACCGGATCTCTGAGGTTAGGATGGAGAGTCGGGATTTGGGGACAAGACCTGTCTATAACTGGTCCCGGAAGGTGCTCTCGGGCACTGGAAGGTACAGCGGCTCCTCTAATATAACCTAACGGTTGGTGTAGGGGAACGCTATATCATAAACTGGGATAGTCGTAGAGGAAGGGGATGGCCCCCCACACAAGATAAGATAAGGTCTTATTATGTAATTTAATCATGGCTTTTTTATGTTATTGTTATTTTACCCAAATTTCTTTAAGGCAAGGCACATGCTTGGCATGAGGCCCTAGGTTCGATGGCCAGGTTTGGAAAAGCGTTATTGGATTATTCTGTTAAAAATCTTGCATTTAAATGCGTTAAAGCAGTAAGCGTAATATGGTTCATACTAAGTGAATTATTATGGTATGTTATGTATTTTACAAACAATCTAAATGAGTGTTCTTATCTAAAAACTTAGAATATATTTACTCAATGAAGATTAAAGATTTGTAAGTAATAAGTAGAGACATTATCTCGCCATACAAAAGTCAGTTGTCAAAGTAAACATATTCGACGAGTAGCAAACTTAAAGATATTGTAACGTCTTTACATATCAATATTCAGTTTCGTGAGCATCATGACAGGTGGCGCTACACTCAGTTTACAAAACGCTTACAATTGATTAATAAACGTGCTCGCGCTGTCACGACGTTTTGCCTCACTGCGGAACATTGACGGTAAAATATAATCAATTTGTGGAATACATATGATGGTATTGATTAATTGTTTTTGAGTGGGTGCTCTGAAATGTTTGTGACGTCTAACTGCCGGGAGCTAAGCGAGTTATTGGTTAGTTATTCGTTGAAAGGAGAGCTCAAAAAAAAATCTGCCGCACTAGCAATAACTATGCCAAATACCCAAATAAGGGTCACAAAAAACACACAGATTCGGATTCTTTTAGTGGATTACACCATTCGTTTCCCGCATGGGGATAGAAATCACCGTACTCGGCGCACTGGCAGTAGCAAGGCAATTACTTTAACTACTGCGTCATCCTTGGAGTCCAAAATTGCCAGTTGTTACTTAAGATTTTTCTGAACATTTCTTCAAAGAATATCCTAATACCACTTAGTCTGTTGCAATTAAACAAACTTTATACCTATGCTTCTCCTGTGACTGCGGACTCTCATACATTGGTAAAACCAAGAGAAGCATAGGCACCCGCATAAAAGAACACATAGCTGATGTAAAACACCAACGGTCGCTGAAGTCTGCTGTGTGTGAACATGTGCAAAAGGACCAACCACTACCTGAGATTTGACAAACCACAGATTCTCGCTAAAGAACACCGATTCCTGCCAAGAATGCTTCGTGAGGCTATTAAAATAAAAATAAAAACCTAATTTCAATCGAGAAGATGGTTGGAATGTATGTACCACCAGCTTGGGATCCAGTAATTCAAATAGTCAAACCCAAGAAGAAGCAAACCACAGCTAGACTTCATGATACTTTGAGCTTATTCTGCGTAAATAGAAACACCAATGATTAAATTATGTTCGGGTACCTTGAAATAAAAGTGTTTAAGAATAGTAGTTTAAAGTTTCAAAATTATGTAATAATAGTGTATTATAAAAAATAAACAACGCGATAAAATCCATATAAAGTTCGTTTTATTGCAATGTATAACTTTTGCGTAAACATAAGACAATATTATAACCTTAGTCTGGCCCAGTAATCGAATATGACATCTCAAGCAACGGATGCATTCGATACCGGTGCGGCACTGAGAAAAAAGAAAAGAAAGAAAGAAATATATTTATTTTGGCACACAAGGGCACACGCAAAATGTGAAGAAATCAAAAAAAAATAAAGAAAAGAAAACAAAAGTATACAAATTAAAAATAAAAACAGAACAATAATAAAACTAGAAAAATGAAACAAATACCAACATTATAATTTAAATTTCTGCTCACTGGCAACACCTTCCACTTAACTGATCGGAAACTGCTAAAATCGGACAAACTAAATTAGAATCCTTTATCTTATCAGACCTAAACATAAGGCATAAAATGTAATAAGAAACCTATTTTGTTACCAAATTAGTATACTTTTTAATCTCTTCAGCTTTCTAAATGCTTGTTTATAGGTGTGGGTTTACGGCACTAGTGTAATGTGTAGTCATCGAACCCACGATCTTTCGATCACAAGTCCAATGCCTCCATTACTATTTACATTCAGAATAGCACCACCTTGGTGCTCGTACACCTATCAACGAATTCACCAATAAAAACATAGTAAACGCATATTTACGATACAGTAAGAACATCTTTGATGAAAGTAACGATGTATCGAGATATTAACTATTCTGACATAGTCTTACTTACTGCATCAGGTAGTCGAATGCTGTGCTGTCTCTGTTTCGAATCCCGGGTCATGCTAATAAAAAGCTATAGAATTTTACTGACAAGAAATGTCAATCTTAGCCCGGAAGGAAGATGGCGGTGTTGCACATCTTCGGAAAGCTCGTGACACCGTCCGTCCTGGTCCTGATCTTTCTCTGGCTGCGTTGGATTCTCGTTCCATCGGATTATAAGAATTAGAGAACAGAGACTGCACTTGTGTGTGCTCACACACTTGAGCACTGTAATATCTCCTGCGTAGATAACCAGTTTCTCTCTTAAGATAAGACTGGCTGCCGTGACCGAAATGCGGTCTGGAGAACATTATATTACTAGTAGCCAATGCAGACTTACTTTTTCTTTTATACGTCAATATGCTTCTCAAGAGACCTAAAACCAGTCAGAAAAATGAGTCATACACCTTTTTGGTCACTGCACCTAATTTCCGAAGACAAAATGTAGGTGAAACTTTTTTGGGCACAAATTTTCGAAGAGCACCAAAATCGCCCAAAATAGCTGATCGCCGTACTAGAAGTAAATTATCTGCTTTAACGCTAAACGTATACCAACTGGATACTATCAATGTTATATTCAAAACTAGTCGGTCTAGGAACACAGAAAACGTGTAAATCGTCCCCCATACCGATGTTTTACGCCTTAACCAGATTTTCTTGGATGTTCTCCAACATCCTACGATTATTTTTATCCACTGATAGCTATGCGATGTACGGCTATAGATGCGATGTTGCCTTGGTATCTTTTACTGCAGAACGCTGGAGTGATTCACGATGTAATATTAGTGAACGTCTTTTTGTTTTAAGATGTGACGCATAAAAACGCTTTGTGGAAAAGAGAAAATGGTAGTGCGTTTTATAAATGTTGTTACATTTTGAAAGGAACGTGTAATATGCTCATCTAAACAGTATAGGGATGAGTAATAATATACAACAGTTGTATACAAGAAGTGGCAATTTGATTAACTATATCTTTTAGGTTCTACTCATTTTATATAAAAGCTTTAATATATTAAAAAATATGAAGCTATATGTCAGGTGTTGTTTAATAATATTACAGTATGACTAATTTTAGAGTGAAAATTATAATCTTATTTTAAATCTATCCACAAAATAATGTTCATCGTTATAACTATCTTTTTTAATAATCATTAATTATTTATTTTAAGTTTTGGTAACTTCCTAGGTACTTACTCTTTTTCGCTGATATGTATACCGTCAATACGAGTATAAAAGTATAAATGCAAATTATTCGGATTCGAAATTCGAACAACTTGCAATATTTTTTTTAAAGATTGTCTTATATTCGATACCTTTTATTAACAAGGAATACACCAATTACAGAATACAAGTAATAAAAAGAAATTTATTTTTTATTGTGAGTAATTTATACATATGAAATTGCCTATGTACCCATACAAGCATATTTATATAAAAATGATCGCGATTAGAATAAAACGCATATGTTTTATTTCTAGTGATATCTTGTAAAAAGTTTCTTGCCTGTTTTTCTCGTAGGTTACCTGTAGTCTTATAAACGTAAATTCACTAAATGTAACTATGATGTTCATACGGACTACACTGTGAATTATAAGAATATACGTCTATTTGTTTTTAATGCAATACTGTTAATATAAATTATATTATAGCTTCTTACTATAGATGTGGCACTTACCTCACTTTTTACCTATTCAAAATCTATCCAGTGGTCGGGTAACAGTTAGTTGATACATATCGAAGCCCGTAATACAGTTAGATTAGAAAAATGTGCTGCGCCTGCGCACCTCGCGCAACTAGTTTTATTTATGCGAAGTTAAGTATGCTGATTTTTATTACATGTATTTTTCTCTTTGCTGTCTACCTTGTTGGTTTAGTAATATAATTTTTTACGGTAACAGTTGATAGGGAAGTCTTAAGTTTGGTTCTTGGGTCACGTAAAATATCTTTGAGATTTTTCTGTCGAGATGCTTCAGTGATGCAGTGTATGCAACTGCTGTGTCTCGGATTCTATTGCCGGGTTGGGCGATGCTATTGCCTTATAATGTAAGGATTTTTTTAATAGCAGTATTGATTACTGGAACTGGTCCTTGTAGACTGATGAAATGTGGGTGCAATACACTCCTGCTTACCCCTTCGGGGATATAATCGGGACTATGTATGTATGTTTGTTAGACATGTTTTACTGATTACTTACACATGGATGTAAATTTATGTTATGTTTACTTGAATCATAAAATTAATATTGTAGATTTGTACAAGCTTCATCTTGCGAGTTCGCCCACGTATTCAAATGTAAGATACGAGTATTAAATGATATACAGATATGCTAAGGACAGATTATTTTTCATATTTTTATATATTTCTTTTTCTCTATGTGTGTATGTATGTAACTGATATGCTCCTAAATTGTACAAGAAAATGATTTTGATGAAAGTTTTTGCATGTTTAAGTGGCTGGATGGTTTGCATTTACTATTGGAAAGGTTCTTACAAGGTCAGCAACGCGCAAGTGATGCGTCTGGTGTTGCAGGCGTCCATAGGCTACGGTGACCACTTACCATCGGGTGGACCGTAAGCATGTTTGCCACATCAGTAGTATAAAAATAATTGGACAATGGCGAAATCGAGGCGAACAAATTAAAAAATATAAATTGTACTTTTGAGAAGTACAGGATGTGTTCGTAGCGAGTTACCTCGTGCCCAAGTGACACTACCTATTCTCCAGATAGGTACCGGAGCAATAAAGCCGCTCACCACCCGCAACTCAGGGAGTAGCTAACGAAAACCTCACTGAAGCCGACGGGGAAGCCGCCTCCCATATCTCCAGTATGGTACCGGAGCTGTGTAAGGCACGCTCACTTCCCGACATACATCCGTACGCCTACCCAAATAGGCCTACAAGCCGGGTGTGGCCCGATTCACTCCAGCTATGACTCTTACTTGCTGATCAGGCAAGCGCCCGAGATGCGTTGCGGCAGTGAAACCACACTGCCACTTCCCTAAAGGCTACTCCGTGCCTCATGCGACCGACTGGTTCGCACTGGGTCGCCTGAGTCCGACGCTCGAACGCAACGTGCTTGCCGAGCAAACGAACATGTCGTCCTCAGCGGCCAACCACATACCCCTGCGAGTCCAACACCAATGTCAGGCACCGCGCACTCTAGTCAGCGGTCGATAGAACACGCCATTCGAGGTGCACTGGGCTTCCTGACCCCGCAGTACCCTGGTCCAAAAGGGGAGACAAGCAAGGGAACAACGATCACAGCGAACAACCGAATTTGGAACACTATTTAATTTTGTCGATAACACAATTTTTTGAGCCGTGTAGGATTTGAACATACACGCGATTCCGAATAGCAGGCGACCAACAAAAACGCCACCAGCGCAATCATAATTATGTACATTTCTGTCTTATATAATCTATAAATACAATATACTTTTCTTTCTTTAAGTCATGATTAAACCGACACATATGCACGATATTTACAAACTGGCCAGCCTGCCTATTGTCTAGTACTTCCACTAATCGTCGTGTTACTCCTAACTATCACAACACGCCATTGTTCTAGCCAATGTTTGTCAGTTAAAAGGCTGTATAAAACCTGTATTGAACCTGCTATTGGACGATAAGACTACCAGAACTAGGTACTTTCTGCCACATGAAGCGATATAACTAATAATATAATCAGCACTGTATATTAATTGTCCCACTGCTGGGCACGGCCTCTTCTCAGTCAGAGTAGGTATTAAAATCTGCACTAATACTATACAGAGGAATTATTTGATTTTTGTTCGTTTGTTTGTAATGATTTAACTCAAAAACTACTCAACCGATAATAAAAATTCTTTCACCTTTAGAAAGCTATATTATCACCGAATAACATAAGCTATATTTTATTAAAAATGTACTATTACTAACATAACCTAACCGAGCAAAGCCGCAGATAAAGCTAGTTCTATATAATTTAAATCAAATAGTTTACAGTACCCAAATACAAAAATAATGAACCTGTTTAAATTTAAATAAGATACAAGTGTTTTAAATCTGGTAGTAGGGGTGTCAAATGTTAAAAAAAGGTTCCCGGTGCAAAGTATGATGCAACCGCTATTTAAATGCAGCTGTCTGAGGGACATAGCAAAATATCCCCTTACTTTTTAAGGTATCCAAATTTAAAATATTCATTACACCCTTATTCTGCAATCAATTTTGTTACGGTTTAAATTAATTTTTATTTCTAGGTATAATTACCAGTGATCGGAGTAGGTAGATTGATTTTTGGTACTTGTCATAAATGCACACAGAAAGAATAACATGGATAAGCCATTTTCCCGGAAAGTAATTCCGGTATTTCCGGATTCAATTAAATATTGTTAATGTTGGTAGTGATATTATTCCTACTCAATTCAAAATTTAAAGGAAGGTATCAAAACTAAATTAATTCATTATTTATCTGTTGAATAATAAAAACAATCGAATTCCGATCGAAGCTTTAATTTTTATTTTTAGCCTTTTATGGCTAGAACTTTTATAGATAGACATAAATTGTTGCACTTAAATTTAAATATTTTCATAGGGGTCATGGTAATTTGCATTAAGGGTAGAATAAATGACGGGGCCCCATAGAGGGCTAATGCCTGCTGGGGTCGTGAGACTGTTCTAAGGATGCACCACGACTCTGAAACGTAAAGGGCATACGAAGGAACAGGTTGATTTTAGTCAGATTTTAGGACCAAAAAAAAGGGGTAGAATAAAGAAAAAAGATAAAAATCAAGATTGTTTATTGTTAAATATGTACATTTTACATTTATTCACATTTTTAATCTTCATCGATTACAATGTCAGCATCCTGGTAATCCTGATCTTTACAATTAAAATATATAACTATGAGTTTCTCTATATTTTCTATTTTCAACCTATTTCTTTTAACATCTAAAGTCCATTTATAAATGGAAAAATACCGTTCTACATCTGACGATGTCAAAGGAGCAAATTTTAAAAAAGGTATTAAATTATGTGCTTCATTTTTTTCAATGGCCTCACTATATTCTCTAAGTGTGTCTAAATCTGGGTTTCGTTCCATAACACGTTCTATTTTATTTTTTATATTTTCTGAATTGCACTGATTTATAGCATCTCTGACGTTGTCAAATGCTAAAAGTGAATCTGTCAACGATAAATTATGCTTTTGCAATTCTTTTAAAGACAAATGAATTATAAAATAATTGTCTTTAATGTAATTGAAATCTTCTTTTAAATTTTCTTTTTCTATAATATTTTTTGCCTCTCGAATAGATACCGCATCAGAGCTGCTTAAACAAGATAATACTTCTTTTATTTTTCAAAGTTTTGAGCGTAATAAAATGCTGCCTCTAACCAAGTGCCCCATCTTGTAACAACTGGTTGGGGAGGTAGCGGCAAATCTGGATATTTTTCTTTTAAAATTTTGACTCTACTTGGGGCTTTCAAAAATACCTTTTTAACATTTGCTAAAATGTTAACATCGTGATATTCTAACCTAATTTGCTCAGATACGCGATGAAGAGAGTGCGCCAAACATGTTACGTGCTTCATTTCAGGTAAGTATTGTTTTAAATTTCGTCCTGCAGACAGCATATATGCAACGCTATCAGTGCAGAGGACAAGAATGTTACCTACCTTCGATTCAAAAGAATCTTCCCAAAAGTTTTCCAAACATTCTAACACAAATTGCGTGATTGTTTGTCCATTAACTACAGTTAGCATTTTACATGCTACCAAATAAGGTCTAGTCAAATTGCTAGGATGTAATGGTTTTATTAAAAAATGGACTATATAGCGACCTAAAAAGTCTGTCGTTTCATCTAATGATATCCATAGTTTCTCATTTTTATAATTTTGCCGAATCGAATTGATTTTATTCTTAAAAAACTTGTCCAAGTAAACTTTCCGTAACTGTGATTCATCTGGCAGAGTACGATTAGTACACGTACAACAACAGGTACTACACATATATCTTTTAAAGAAATCTTGAAAAGTAGTATTTTTCATCTGAGACCACGGAATATTGCACAAAATGAGAAATTTTATAAGATCGAAATAAAATTCCTCTTCGGGCCGCTTAAACTTTTCCTGGTGTACTGCTCCTTCGATATGTCTTTTAACGTTTCCTTTATTTATGGTTTTCAAATGGCTTTCACATTTTGAACAGTATATTGTACCACTAGCGTGATCGTAAAGTAATTCGGGATGACCGGATATCCATTTTTCTACAGTTTCAGCCTTGACGTTTGCCATATCTGAACTTTGTTTTAGAGATGGAACCTCGTATATATCACCTAAAACAAAGACATGAAAAAATTACATTTTATTTAGTTTATTTAGCTTACTCCGTTTGTTTTATTTTTCGTGGATCAAATTTAGTCATTGAAATTTCACCCTCTTCCTGTTAATCCAAAATGGCTGCCGCTACAAGATGGCGGACAATTTTTTTTTTTTACTATTCCATCAATATATATATATATCAAATGAAAGGGCTTGTTACGTAGAATATTTTGTAGAGAAGTAGATAAGGCCTATAGTAATTTATTTTACCAATACATTGCAAGAGGACACAGGGCATTCAAATTATATACGGATTCCAGTAAAATGTCGGTTAATAGTGGAGTTAGCTGAATTGCGACTACATTACTAGAATATCATAATTTTGTTTCGCACTAAGCTCACTGGTTCATACTCTATTAAAGATTTAACAATATTAAGACTCATGGTATGTTCAGCAGGTTAAGCGAACAAACACAATACTAAAAATATTCTTATAGTACATCCAAACATGCTTTATACTCCTTGTAACTAGTAAAATATTACTTACCAAAGCTTGGTTTAAATATGTAGATCCAATTCAATAGTGAAAAATCTGAGTCCGTATATTCGAGCCAAATCGTGGTTTAGAGCAGATTCCAGAAGTCAGTATGTACACAAGCCAGGGTCAAGTAACGTTTTCACAACACAGTAACAAACAAAGATGCGCACTCTACGAACCGAAGTAAACGAGTGAGCTACCTGACATGTCGTCGGCGGGCGTACGCATTGTTCTGATAACCGGTTATTGTACCACCCATGATCCTTTGTTCTGATTGGTCGTTGGGTTTTGTCAAATCGTGACTGTGTGCCGTTAAAAAAAATATGAAGAATAATAAAGAATAATATTGCTCATTTTATTACAACTCCTACCTTTTTTTGAGGATGGCAAATCATCAAATGACTCCTTCCGCTCTGGCAGAATAAAATTCCTACATAAGTTCCGGTTTTTTTTTAATAATCCACCAATTCCGGAGGAATGTCCATATTAATATATACGTTTCGGATCAATGACCCCATTTCAATCTACCTACTCCGATCACTGATAATTACTATATCGAATGACGAATATGAACCATGGATACAAAGTATAAGTAGACCCGAACATTCATTTATTTAGTACTGCCTACTTGAGGATACATCTCAAGTAATTTTTTTAACACGAGTTAGTGTGCACGGTTCTCTTTCAGAAATAGTCTATGTATTAATTATGTGCATTAACGAAATAATCTGCCTTGGATGGTACGGTGGTTATAGCGGTAGTTGTACTCCCAAGGCGTTGAGCATTGTGACTTCGATACCCGTACGGCAAAAAATGATTTCCAAGTCCAGGTTTTCTTTGTGTTTGTGATTTATATGTTTCATGCCTGAAACAACAATTCTACCTGGGCGTAAAATTTGTCACACGGGAATTGAACACGCTAAAATTGATGTGGTGGAGTGGCAGAATGACCACTTGTATGATTCAAACTCCACCCGTAAGTAAATTTGTGCAAAATACATTATTTTTCTGCTAATCAATTAAGTTTTTGCAGTTACTCTTGCCTATTACAACAACGCAAAGACTCCTTTACGAAATCCTTGTGTAATACCCACTTGTCTGCGAGGCCTCGAACCCGATATGTCCACACGGAACACTCAATAAAATCACAAACAAATCAGCTTTTATCCTAAACGCTGTTTTCCTTACGTAAACGTTTTAGCGAGAGCGCACACGCACACGACTTTGTTTAGTGTGAGTGAGAGATTCACGCACACATAGACAGAGTGCATCGCATAAACCAATGTTTGGCTGCCGTGCCAAAAAACACAAAGGAGTTGTACTGGAAATAAATTCTTGGTACTTTTAGTAATTTTTACAAATCTTATTATAAGGGCCTTACCTCACCGAAGCCATGGTGAAGTCGCCGGCTACGTAGGCATGGTTACCCTTGGCTACTTTCAGTCGACAGGAGTAGCCAGTGGCTACCATCTACCAGTCAGTTCTCTCAGTGAGAGACGCACGAGAAATCTTCAGACGCAGATTGGATTGGCGACGTTATCAGCGTGCCAGAATATCCAGATTCAAAACAGAGAGACGTCGGTCATAGCTAAGTTTTCAAATTGATGTGAAGTGATTGAACTGCCGTAAGTTTCAATATGAATTGAAGAATACGTAGCCAGCGAAGTCGCCATGGCTTCTCGGTGAAGTAGGGCCCCTAGACATCCTTTAAACAAGCTTGCAGCCCGCCTGATAGTCAATAGCTACAGTTGTATATTGAAACTTGTAAAACTAGTAGGATAAGTAGCACATTGCCGACCCTTTTAAAATACTGCACTTGCAGTGCCTAGATAGGACACTTGCAGCGCTTTCTTGAGAAGTCTAGAATTCCTAGTCTTCTTAGAAACGCTACACGAGGTTCTTTAACGGTGATCTTCTGCAGAGGGAAGAATAATTTAAAAAAATACATAGTAAATTTTTCGACCATGGACCAGTCTATTAGATATAATCTAAAATATATTACCGACATGAAGAAAACGGACGTACATGACACAAAATTTTTTTTTGAAATGTATTGCCCTAATCGTCTTCTTTTACTGATTCCAAATATGTGAAAATATGCTAGATACTTCTTTTTCTCTCATGACGGCAGTATAGCTGGCAAGATGGGGGGTGCTACATGCCTCTGCTTACATGCTTGGTCAGGAACGGGCGTGGTCCCATGATATAAATTACCGCTATTACAAATATTGTAAGGTATATTACGTATCGTAAGTAAGTACTTTACTATTATAAATATCTAATATAGGACGCGTAAGTTAGCCGAGATAAATTAACTGGTATACTTAAAAGTAGGTAATCTTATTAAAAGGGTTATGAAATCTAGTATTACGAGTAGGTGCTAGTTGTGGCCCGTGGTTTTACCAAATAATGTTTATACTTACTGCTCCGCTTCTTTGTATCGTAGCGTAATGTTATGTAACCTACAACATTTACATAAACAAGCTCTTCTTCTTTGAAGTATGATAATGATAAAAACATTTTTATTGCACAAAACACAGTTACAAATATTATTCATCCTTATACAGCGATAGCCTAGTGGGAAACCGTTGGACTGCCACGCAGAGTTCTCGGTTCGAACCCAAGGCGCACATCTCTGACTTTTCGAAGCTATATGTGTATTAAATAATGATTATCGCTTGCTTTAACGGTGAAGGAAAATATCGTGAGGAAACCTGCATGTCTGAGAGTTCTCCATAATGTTCTTGAAGATATGTAAAGTCTGCCAACACGCACTAGGCCAGCGTGGTGGACTATGGCCTAACCCTTCTCACACTGAGAAGAGGCCCGTGCCCAGCAGTGGGACAGTTTAATACAGGGCTGATATTATTATTTATTATATTATTATTATACATAGTTACACAAATAAAAATTAAGTCTAAGATTCTGAAAAGTTATGTAAAAGATGACCAGTCTCCTGTACTAGTTAGAAACTGTATCATAGGCAGGCAGGGTCTTAATGAACTGTTCTTGTCAGTATAGCAGTCTCTACTTAACTCTCGAACTACTCTTTTGGGTAAAGCAGTTTAAATTTTACCACGTACCTTTTTCTTGAACTCTAAATAAGGTGTATATATCGCTTTCTCTATGATTTGTTGGATGAAACTTCTTCTAAATCTCTTTTATATCTTCTTCCTTTTATTTTAAAGAAGTTATCATGTCATATCGTGCGAAAAGTAAGATGTCTGGTTTTCTGTAGCTTTTAGCAAGTGTCTGTACTTATTAAAAAAATTCAATACCACATTTCAATGGAATCCAAATTTTACCAAATAACGCAAAAGAACTGAACTGTTAGTTTCTGAGTTAGTGCGTTCAGACATACAGCTCGTTAGTTTTATGATATTAGTATGGATATAAGACTTCATAACCTCTTTTAATAAGATTACTTTTAAGTATCGGTTTGATTAATTAGAAGTATATTTATGGGTGGTTTGTGACTCAATTTCTATAACCATTTTATGTTAATATCTATGAATTAATCACGACATAGTATATTGGTTTGAATATTATATTTACACCTGCACAACAAATATTTGTAATTTTTCGGCACTTGATTCCGATTTTTGATCGTCTAATTATTAATTGATTTAATGTTTGGCAATATGCCGTCACTTGACATCGATACGGCGGGGTACAGCAGATTCTCGATTTGAATCTAGGATACGAATTAGCGCAGTCTGGGGTAGTATCTCTATGCTATAGAACATCGTGGAAAATAACTTAGTATTGTGTTCCTATGATCCTAAAGTCCTAGATAAGACTAGTCTCTTCAAGGACTTTGGAACAACTTTTGGTTAACTTTGCAATACTAAAAAGAAGAAATCGATACTGTCAATGTAATTGTTGTCACCAATCACCACCCTACACCAGTATATTGTTGTTCCCTGGCTTGACAGTATAGTGATTTCTTCTATAAAGGATTGCAATGCGCATAGAATATCCCCAGTATTGCAAGCAATCATAGGCTGTAAGCTCTTAAAATCAGATAGACCTATACTTATTCATCATTTTCATACAATATAAAACTTACGTGCTAAAAAGAAATTATCTATCCATGCCTAAGCTTCTACAGTATCTAACATCATCTTGTCCTTTAGATCTCGTAATCAATCTTAGGACTATAAAATCGCCAGGTACACCTACGATTATTCAAGAGAGGCAGTCATTAAATTAAAGTTCTGTTCATAGAACACTTTTAAATGACAAATCCGCTTGAAATTAGGTTAATGCAAAACTATTAATGATAGAAATCTACAAGTCAAAGGCAAAATTGTTGGTTAAGAAAAATATATGAGTAAGCAGGTATATTTTATTATAACTAATATTATAAATGCGAATGTGAGTTTGTCTGTTTGTTTCGCTTTAACGTCTTAACTTCTCGATCGATCATCATGAAATTTTGTATACATGTCAGGGGTATAGAAAAGAACAATGCTTTGAAGCATACCTCTCCGCGGGACGACGGAGAGGTTATGTCGGACTCACCGGGGAAAGATGGTGAGTGACATACCGATAATACCGACTAAACCTACCACGGTGTTCCTCGACATAATCGCAATCGGCGGGGCCGCGCGAATGGCTTTCACATGCAATCGCGACCCCGCCGAGGTTTCGGCCCGCCGTATGAAACGGCAAGCCACTACACAAATAAACTACCACCAGTTATATCCCTACTGTCCCCCTGAGGGGAAGGACGGACACATGAAATAGAGCCCTCCGGCGCCCGGCTCTGCGGTTGGGTTTAAGCGTTCTCTCCCCGCTCCGCCACCTCCGTGATAGAAATCACTTCCTCACAGAAAGAGGCTATGGCGTTCCACAACCTCTCACTCCGGACCATAGACTGAACTACGGCCGGGCGCGAATGATCTACATTAACTTAAGCCAAGACGCGGGCAAAAACTAGTGTTTATATATATTTGAAGGCTGGATATGTCAGCATATTAACGAGGAGAGTGTACCATTAGAATCCAACGTTTACGCCACATAAGATTTATTTCTAATATAAATATTGTCTAATTATATATTTATGCAGTAACTAAGTATTACTGAGCTTCTAAGAAATCTTGTTTTATTAATAGAAATCACTAAACCAGTTTCTCTGTCCTCTTTTAATATTAAAAATTAACACCACTGATACTTAGTTGCTGGTTTACAGCTCGGCAAAGGAAGTAGGTTTTATAGTGCTTCGGTCTAAGTTGATTTACTGGCCATTATGAAGAATGACTGAGGCATTTTTGTTGTAAAGATGTTAGCGAGAAAGTTGTGCAGGTCACACTTTAAGATACGTATATTATGTACAAGTTCTTGCCCGTGGCTTCACTCGCATAAATGCAAGTTAGGTTAGTAACAGTATTTTTACTGAATAAAAGGTTTTTCCTTTTCTGTTATCCTGACAACGTGTATGCGAAATTTCATGATGATCAGTCGAGTAGTTAAGGCGTGAAAGCGTGTCAAACAAACGAAACCCACATTCGTATTCATAATATTAGTTAGGATGTATTTCGCGCCTATTTGTATAATATGTTGGTATGTATTTACGAAAAATAAAGTATATATGTATGTTTATCTATTGTCTAGTACCTATAGTACAAGCTCTGCTTAGTTTGGGCTAGATGGATGGCTAGATGTGTGTGTGATGGAATTTATTATGTTTCTCTTATCACAGGTATTTTCGAACATATTATATTAGAAAATACCTGGCCCTTTGGAAGGCTTACACGGAGATATGGGTCTAACGTGAAGATGCCCTTCGAGAGTTTTGATCAAAGGTGGAATGGAACACCTAGCGGCACTAGCCGCAGCAGGCGTAGGACTATTGCTACATATGGATTCTATATGGGCTATAGATACATATGTGTGTTTGGTGGACCGGTATATTGCTAACTATGGATGAAAAACGGCGTCTGCCCTGAATACTCTAATAGCATCAATGCAATAGTCAGACGGTGACTCGCCAACTCACTAGATGGGCCCTCTGAAAAGCCACCATAGGCATACAAGCCAGCAGCAGAGGGCAACACTAGTGCGAGTGGCTAGGGGTGTCGAGCGATGCGACACCAGTTTCACCATCACGAGTCTCATGACAATGGAGACCCGGAGCGGGTATGCCCTTGAAAATGACACTTCCACCCCCGAACATATAGCTCTAGCGGCCAGGGTTGAGAGTCCTACGGGCAATCTTGAAGTTCCACCCCAGCCAACCAGTAACGGCAAGCCGAGGACGACGCCCAAACTGACTCTCTGAGGCATTCAGGACCGCAGTATCGCCACTCACATTCAGCTCCTCACAAGCTGCCCTGCGGTTTATGTGCTTTTATTTAACCTTTTATTTTATTATTATTATTAAATATCTAGAGGTGAATAGCACCTACATATATTTCGTTAGCTATGGTCTTATGTTCTACATATGCTTTTGTTGTCTACCGTGCACAGAGGCCTTGATTTTTGTCTATATCTATTGTAATAATAGAGCTTTCAAAGTGATTTTAGAAGGGAGTTTGATTGTAAGATCTTATAGAAAATACACATAAAAAAACCTATATACAAATTTAAGCCCCTGAATGGACAAGGCAGCTAATTATGTCCATAAACGCACCTAACAGCCTTGAACGCCTGGACTGGATCCTTGTGTAAAGACAATTGAAGCTGGCTTTTCTTTAAAAAAATTCTTAGTAGCAGTATAAAGTATAGAATTCTAAAATAGTAGTATACGCGTTTAACTCACCTTTTAACAAAGCTAGGTGTAATGCTAAATAACGTCAACCTTTGGATCAAAACCATAAAAATTAGCAAACAAACTTCAATTCAATTACATTGATCAATTGCAATCTCTGTTCTCTCATTGTAGGTATTTAAGCCACACCCAATGTATGACACAGAACGAAGTAGCGAGAAATAACGGCTTACAAAAATCATACAGCGATATTTTATAACTAAACATATCATCACCTTGAACCTAAGGATCGACAACCACAAGTACTCAGTTTTAAACGCCTTATGGGAATTTTATAAAATCAATAATCTATTTAATTAAACAGATGACCTAGAAAGTATCAAAACCGTTTGCGCGCGCATCAAAAGGAATAAAAACTTGCGAACACAAAAATAGAACGTCGAAAAATGAACATTAACGTATATTTTGAAATCTGCGCGGCGCACGCGCTAGCCAATCAGAGACGGCCTGCGCAAGAGTGCGTCTATTTGATAGAATTTTTGAATGTGTGTGTCTAATCCGTGTACGTATAGATCATCTTTGTATGTGTGCTAAGTACGTTTACATGGTGCGTTAGTTACGATGTTTTATATGTAATGATGGGTCTATTTTCGTTTTTAATTATGTTTTAGGAAGCTTTCAGTAAACATGTTATATACATACATCACGAAAGGGTAGGCAGAAGTGTATATTATAAAATTTTATCAGTGATGTTTAGATACCGCGTAATTGATGGCTAATCTATAATAGACTTTTAAACTTTTTCTTTTTAGTAGAAAAAATGTACAATACTATGCCCAACTTGAAAGCTTAATCTAGAAGCTAACAGCTATAAAATAAAAGCGGCGATAGCTCAATGAACAAGGCATTTGACTTCTTATCCGAGAGGTCGTGGATTCAATTTTCAAATATTTCGCACGATGTGAATCCGCTCTTAGCTGGTGAGTTTAACAAGAATACTAGAATATATATTGCTAAGAGGCAGTTGTGAATCTCTTCGTACCTTCTTTAGAGTTACTTCAAGAGAATACCTAAGGAAAGGAATGACTTAATTTTTTTTAAGTAACATTTCATTTTTATTTAAGAAAAGTAGAAATAAAAAGTATTTACCTAACATACTTTTGCACCATAGTTTTCACGGGAACAGGAAATTAAAATGGCCGTACGCAAAACTTGGTCGGTTATTAAATTTTCTATTATTTTATAGGTATGCTTGTGTAAACAGATTTACTTTCGCATTTATAATATTAGTATGGATAAATATATGTCTGGCTAATTGCGTGGCAACTCAACATGGGCTGAACGTAACTAAAAGATAGTGAATGTAAAAAGCTTAGGTAATTTGCTTCAGTGAAAGTATCAAGTTCTTTTTATGTAACTTTTCTATAGGACTGGTTGTAAGCGCGAGTCTTGTTGATTTTAATAGTTATTTCTTTAATACATACTAATTTACTACAAGTTTTGCCTCGTTACTTGCCTTGTGGCTAGTGTTATGGGTTCGATCCCCAAACGGGACAAAAATTTGAGCAATCCATAATTACATAGGTGTTCCGGGTTTGTGGTGGTGGTTCGGTGGTTAATGTTTGTAGAATCCTCCGCGAAACAGGATTTAATTTTAATGTGAAAGATTTAATTTCGTAAATAAAAAATAGGTATTTATAAACGTATTAAAAATAAAATGTAAATCAATCCAGGACATGATCTTTCGATGTGCCAAGTTTCTTCCGAATCTGTTCAACGACTTGAGGTCATAGCACACATATCAACTCGGAAAGGGATCGCTACTGTATCGTCATTCGCCTCGTCGTCAAACAGGCGTCAACCTAACGTAACCAAAGCGGATGAACTGCTCCAGAACGTCGACTCGGCTACGGCTAGGCGACGCCGTGCTTACGCCGCGCTCACTTAAATCATAGTAATATGAATTGTTGTTGTTCTTCAATGATCCCTTTTCATCGTTATTTTTGTTTGAAATCTAAGCTACAAATTCAATAAAATAAGCGCGCAACTCGATTGTTAGTTGTCTTGTGAATGACAGCACGTTCGGCAACAGTAGTGCACGGAGAGACGTAAGCGCGGGGATGACGAGCTGTAAGCGCGGGGACGACGAGCCGTAAGCGCGACGACTGCAAGCTTGTTCCGAGACGAGGCGATTATGTTACGATTCCGATTAGTGTACGTTGCAGTAAGGAGTTTCATACAAAGAATACTGCACGGCTCGAGTTAATACGGTGCTGATCCGTTTCCAAGTTGATATGTGTGCTATGACCTTTATGCGCCATTGAGTAACAAATGGCCAAACATCTTTTCAAATTTTCATATATTTGTTATTACCAAATTACAAACTATAAGTAGACTGTTCCTTTATTGTTTTTTGAATATAAAAGAAACTATTGTGGTGGAGTATTTAGAGGAATATGGAAGTAAAACAATACCATTTAGAAGTTTTGTCTGTCTGTTCATTCCGAAGTCATGCAAAGATAGTTTGAAAACTTTTTAATATATACAGTTTTTTCGAAAATTTTATGTACGGTTTTACGTTCGGATGTTAATTTTACAAAAACAACAGCAACAAATCCCTTTTCGAATAACGATTTTATAACACATTATTTATTTGTCATATTACTCTTATAAATAACTAATCAAAAATTCACCAATTAAAATAAACTTATTAGTCATGTCTACGCACCTGAAAATATTCAAATGAATTTAAAATAAAATATCGCTTTCTACGGATTTCACAAGAATCGGTGTCTAAATTGGCATGATTACATGGAAAATGTGATGAGAGTAAATGAAGCAAGAAACTAGCCTACAAGTGTAGCAAGAGGAAATCGATAGCATCTACCTATCCATCTGAAAAACAGGCGGAAGATTTTGTATGTTATTCGTTTCTTGACTTTTCAACATTCATGGTCAAGAGAAATCTTGTGAAACGATAATAAAATGCGTAAAAGTAATTTCATTTCAATGTGTTTCATTTGTAAATGTATATGTAAAAAAAAAGAACTTATTTCTAAAACCTTACTTTCTATCTATCATTTATTATAAAGGTTATTTTATGGGCAAACTTCTTTATCGCTTATGAAAATAATATTTATTTAAAGCGTAAAATTTGTATAAGCGTAAGATCAATCAGATAATAATCAATCAAAACGACAAAAAATTTAATTACTTACTTATTTCTTAAAAATCTTCCATGATTGTAACAAAGACTGTTCATCCAGTTTTTTTGTCGATTCAAAACAAGTCTTGCAAACGGAGCCAAGAAACAGTAAGTGCATACAAAAATACACTAAAATTCAAGGCTAAGATTCGGTAAAAATAACGCGAGTGCATTCTCGATGCGCCTCACATATTCTTATAATATCTGCGTATGCGCATATGTTCACGGCGTATTTTTACATTGGGGTAGGTAAGGGACTTAGTGATTTACTGGGAATTTGACAAGGACTTATATTATTTTTGTTAGTCACGTGCTTAAGTTCCAAAATGGCGATGATGACGTATGATTTTAATGTTTACAGGAATGTCAACTTTTTTTAGTAGTTATTTAAAATCATAATTATATATTATTTTATTCATTTTGTTTTATGAATTTCAGTGAAACTGTTATTTAATGAAATTTATTATTTTTGTATATGATTCGTAAATAATGCAATGTTCAGAGTAAGTATTGAAGGATTATGATTTCTTGACGTTTAATCAACCCAGTCATGGGATACAGCCGTGAAACTATGTGTGCACGTATATATGTATGCTTATACTCGTCGTACTAGTCAAGCGATGTCATTCATGGATTGACTATTTAAATGCATATAAAAATATAATATATTTCGTATATGCAAAATATCACGATGATTGGTCAAGTTGAGGCGCTCATAGCCAGTTGCACTCACTGATCGGTAAACGATTAACGAGGTTAAGCAACGTTGGGTGCGGTCAGTCTATAGATGGGTGACCGCTTAGAGGTATTTCATCTGAGCGTCTCCGAGGGCAATAAAAAGTCGGTTCCGGTTGTTGCCAAATTGACAGCAGTCAGCAGCAGCCATGTCAGAGGCCTACGGGCGGCTTGAACAACTCTTGACAACAGGTTGGCCACTAACCACACGAACAGAAGAAGAAGATTGGTCAAGTAGTTAAGGCGTGAAAGCATAACAGACAAACAAACTCACAATCGCATTTATAATTTTCGTTAGAATATAATCATTTATAATACAATAGTTTTTGCCCTCGGTTTTGCTTGGCATCTGTACTTTTTTCTAGATGAATGATGTACCCTATATCCTAATTGTACCCCCTGACAACACGTATGCAATATTTCATTATGATCTGTTGTGCAATTAAGACGCGGCTGCGTATCAAACTGACACTTGGATCTATAATATTATTTAAGAGCATAGATGTATCATACTGCTTTACTAGGCAGAACTAAACAGTAACATCGTTCTTTCCTATAAATTAATCAAAAGACGAAAATATGTTTTACAACCGTTGCCAGATCGTTTATTTCCGTTCCATACCGGCCAACGATAACGTTTCAATAACCATAAACGTTTATTTATTCCTTTTTAAGATTAGACAAGACTTGCCACTTCAAAAACGGATAATAATTTAATGCCAAACGTTTATGAAAGACTAACTGATCACACACGACTCTATCCGCTATGTGAATTTATTAGATATATTTTATTTTAAATCTGGCTCTAAGTTAAGTGCTATGCCCATCGAAAGGAATATAATTATTGGGATAGACAAATGAATATATTAGTTTATTTAATTTTAATGAAGTAATTAAAATGAATCGTCGTTACTAACACATCTTACTAATATATTAGTGGTAGAAAGGTCAGATTTATCCGTTTATAAAATAATAAAGACTAAACATAACAACAGCAATAAAAAAAATACTACATTTCAATTTGCGTAGCTGCATGAAAAGAGATTTTATAAATTACATTTTAATAAAATTATATTTACAAGTAGTGCAATTTGTTGTTATTTAAGCCTACAACATTCAATTTATCAACATCTCATTGCCATACAATGTATGAAAAACATAAATTTATACACAAATCCCCACTCCCCATAAAAACATCAGACAACTCACAGCACACTTTTAAACACCGGCGTATCTATTTAAAACGCGCATCTCCACCCACTTACGAAAAAACTATAATCCAACTATCCAATACCCAGACATTATATACAATACATATACATGAGATGTATGAATGTTCAATCACTCATAGGAGTGGCGAGCCCGCCTAGGAATAAATAAAACACAAATATAGATCCGCAAGCTTCCTGCGAATCGGTTCTAAAATTAAATATTTAAAAATGGCGGGCTGCGCGGGCGCACGAAATTTGTGCATAAAATTGCATCCCGCGGTACCGATCTAAACATTAAAAATAGAATAGTTGGGGCTGGTGTACACTGTAGCAATGGTTTTATAAATGTTGTAGGATTAATTGTTTCCTCTGTATGCACATGTCTGTAATTAGTTTAATATTTATTTTTATTGGTTTGGAAACTAGAGTTATTTAAATGTGTGATGGTGTAAGTCGTCGCTTAATCATTACCATTGCGCCAATGTTTTAAGTTCGATCCCCACAAAAGAATGTGGTTTATGTGGTCACTTTGCCATAAACACGCCAAATATTGTAGTTTCGAATCCATCAAGGTGTAAAAATGTAATTCACAGATATTTGTTTCAAGTCTAGATACTTTTACACGGGATTTATTACTAGTTTTAGAGCTATCTCTTAATAAAAAAGGCCTTTTGAAACCGATCATTTGTCTTCGAGTTAGTTTAATGGGTAATAAGTTGGCGCGTAATGTTTGAGGTTCGGTGAATTACAAGATCGGCTGTCATATATGTATATTTATTACATATGGGGTCTGGTGGTAACAGCTGACTGGATGGGTACGCAAAGCTGTACATTACGTTCTCTCTCTCTTTCTACACTCCGTGTTGCTACACTAGATTTCCTTACAGAAAGTATTTATGCTATTATTTGGAATCTCACGATTACCATATGTGTGTAATAGCATGGTTTAATGTAATAGGAGGCATATTGCTGTTTAGTGAGCACAGTTTTAGATTCCCAATGGAGGGGATTTGTACCCACAACCTTATCTTATCTTATCTTGTGTAGGGGCCAGTCAGTACAGACCGGCGACACTTCGACCCAGTGGGATCTTTTGTGTCGACTTCCCCAATAACGATTGCCATAGATGTTCATGGCAGCCGGGACCGACGGCTTAACGTGCTCTCCGAGGCACGGAGCAGGTGATAATTGTCAATCAATACGCACATAATTTCGAAAAGTCATATAACATCCGAATGTCAGAGGTGCGCGACGTGGGTTCGAACCCGAGACCTTCTGCATTGCAGTCTGTGGGTCTCCCCACTGAGCTATTGCTGCTGTTGTACTCACAACCTTTTGATGGTAATCATTTATTCATCGGTAATACGTTTGACATTGTGCTTATAAAGACAACGGGTGTGGCGTACGCGATAAAAATCTACTTCGTTACTGACTAACACATTTGCATAGAAATAATTATTACAAGTGATCTCCATAGTTGAAACTAATACTGCTGTTTTTTTCTCTTACGAGATCCTTGAGAAGTGAATAGGACAGCTTGTCAAGTATATGACTGACTAGATTCTGCCCTAACTTTACTTGCGTGAATCCTTAAGGAACGTTTACCAAGATAAAAGTCCGATATGTATTTATCAAGGATATTATGGTCTATGTGTGTGCTAAGTTTCATTCAAATCCATTCAGCGGTTTACGCGTGATTGAGCAACAAACATACAAACATCTTCACAAATTTTCTTGGTAGGAAGTAGAGTTTTTCAATAGCTTGAATAATAAAATGTATTGTAGAAATATCCAGATAATAATTTAAATTTTTGTATAAGCATGAGGTAGAAGCCATTGAAATCCATGATCAGTAATACCCATATCAATATAATAAGTTAACTGCTGGATTTTGTCCTTTAGTGTCTTCTTTTGGAGCTCAGAAGTCTCCCTCATCCCAAACATCTCTCATCATCAATCGGGCAACTTCCTTTATTATATCCACAATAGGGCAAACGAGCAACTGGACTGCTTGTTGGTAGGCGGTTCCTTTAATTTCTTGCAATACAACAGTATAAATTTGCGCGTTTTCAATATTAAGGAGAAGTTAAAGATAGCTACAATGAACAAAAAGGTATAATAGAGTTGGACATGAAAGCCTCTAAAAATTTTACTCATAAAAACGAAACGCAATATCTATTTTACTCCTTATATGCCAATACGTGGAAGAGGTTGGTTCTGCTTATTCGTACTACCAATTACGATTGACAAATTGAAATAGAAGACTACTTCAAGTTTGGTTGGGTTTCTGCTGTGTTTTACCATTTTTATGAATACTTCTTACTGCATTGATGACATAATATGTGCGTCAGTTACCAGTTATTATATAGCTGTGTGAAGAACTGCATTAGTGACGAACAAATGAGTACTGTGACTCATAGCCCACGACAAATACTATTTATGACAAAGAGAACATGATTTAATCGAAGAGGTTGGTATTTTTTTTATTGCCTTTGGTGGCAGACGAGCAAGTGGCCCACCTGATGGAAAGTGCCGCTGCTCATAGATTTCAGCAATGTCAGGACACAGCAAAGCCGCTGCCTACCGTAATACCGAATATAGCTAATTTATGTCAGCATTACCGCCTAAGCGAGGCATTTCTGCAAAAGTGCAGCTAAAAGAATAAGTGCTGCCATCGTTAAGATACGCTGTTCCCTTTGAAGACCTGTATGATCTTTGTTCCTTGCTATTGTATCATGAAGCCTGAAAGCTGCTGTAATTGTTTACCATCAGGCTATGGTTTCAAGCCACGGTGGTGGCTTATGCCTTGTGTTTTTTTAGATTGGGGTTATTAGTAAAAAAAATAGTTTACCATAATATTCAGTTTATCTTCTTAACGTATATCATACCAGCTTTGGTCCATGCAAGCCAAACTATACCAGCATTCCGAAATACACAGCTAAAAACCTTGTGTTATATTCTGGTGATAAGTAGGGATTTTGAAGCTTCTGAAGATTACACTGATTGCTGTCGCTAATATTGGTCGATGATACTAGTCGTTGAACGTGTGAGCCTCTGGAAATTTTTCGTACCAATATGAAACATAGTACCAGTTTTATCTCTTACGCTGGATTTCTGTTACTGTAGGAGGGTTGTACTGCCTGTTCGTACAGCCACTGGCGATAGTCGTTAATACTAGTTACTGGCACTAATCGCTAAAACTGGTCGCTAGCACTGGTCAGTGATTCTGAGCTGGCAGCTAAAACAACAATGGTCTCTTGAACTGCCGAAGCAACAATAACTTTTTGAAGGTTCTATCAAGTGTTACCTTTCGACTTGCAAGCATCTAAAGACTACGTTGACAGCATCCGATCAGACAAACCTTGTAATCTAAGCAGTACAAAAATATGTTTAGCCGAGGTGTCCATGTAGATGAAGCTTTGTCTAACACCTGGTTGTAAATAAGAGCACTATTTTAGTTCCAACAGAGCTTTACAAATCACATCTCACATAAACAGTTGTAAAACTACCATTCCATGTGCACTAGGTTTTACAAACACCAGATTGCCTTCTTTCAGCCAGTTAAAATAAACATTCGCGATATTTCGCAGCTCTTTACTCTTGCATATACATTGCTCAGTAGCTGTGTGAACATTTTAATGTATGTATACAAGACTGGTAATGTATGTGTTGCAACGTTTGATCTTCGGAATAGATAGTGGTGTGGGTGAGGTGCTATGAAAAACATGTACTGTTCAATTCCGTTTGGAAGGTTACATTTGAATGTAGGCGTGGTTTCTTCAAAATAGATAATGACTGACTATGATTCAACCAATGAAATACCATTTTTGTCATAATTCTATGTAGTTTTATATAAAAGTGGGTAATTAGCTTACGCTCGCGAAACAACTGCGTAATTTTATCTAGATCCTGGGATGTTAAACGTGGAATCAAAACTTGGGCTTTTTACGAGGAAATTCTGAATAGCTGCGGAATCTGGCAATGAGCTCAAATGACAACAAAAATCTAATTATGTAGGATCTAAAACCATAGCTGACAAAATGTGAATCAAAGTCAAAGTGAAGTCACTTCTTCATTCATGTCACGAAGAAACATAACACTTATGAACGTCAAAGTCAATGGTTAATGAAATTCTTAAATTACTTTGGTTACATTTTCTAAGATAATTGCAAGATTCATGACCTCTTTGGATAGTACACCTTTCCTTTTTTTTATTTTGGTATAATGCATTTACGCATCCCTTTACGCGGGCTAAAATCAGCGGAGAGAGTATGTTGGACTCAGCCGGGGAAATATGTAAAGGCCCGGATCCTACCGATAAAACTACCACGGTGTGCCATCTTCCTGCCTTGAATGGCACCCACCATTCAAGGTGGAACTGAAACTACTTAAGCGAGTAGGTATAATACATTTCTCGACGATGTACATAGGTATCAGATTATGTATATAAGCTCTATCATCATGCTAGCATTCAAAAGTACGGTACAGCAATAGGCATGAAGACAGAGTTAAAATTCAGTGACTCTAATAAGTCCATCTATTAGTAGAGTAAAAAATATTGGACACCTATTTTTTGTTTGTAAAATACAATAAAAATTACTAAGATATAACGCATTAAAGTTCGGATGTTGGCTTGTGACGTCACTATTTTGTGAAATTTGTATCCAAAAGTGACATGAAGCTTAAACGCGTTGTGTTTGTCGGACAAAGGAAAAATACGTGTCCAATATTTTTTGCTAATCTAATAGATGGACTAATTAAAGTCACTTATTTTTAACTCTTTGTTAATCTGAAATTACAAACGTCATAAAACACGATCAAAACCACGAGGTAGATTTAGTATATGTATTTAACAATAACTTCCCATAGCTATACTGTAAAACGTGAGAGATAGATCGCTAGTTCAGTAGCAAATATTTTAAATCCTAAATACCTAACTGTTCTCGGCGTGTAGTCACGACCGGGTGCGTAGGCGCACGATACAATGCGAACTAGTGTTCAATAATCTTCAGGACTCTTTCATAGAGTTTCACTTTCTCTATGGGTATATTATAAAGATAATTTTATCATGCTTTCTCACATTATATACTGTCTCCATTAGAAATTTAAGCATATTAATTAGACATAAGAATTTATTAAATATTCGATTAATATACATAGATAAATTATCGCAAACCTTTTCTCTCAAAAGAGACAGAAAGCGTATTACACTCACATTTCGTCGGCTATGATTTTAGGTCTCGACACTGTTCCAGACTCTATCTTACTTAGAACTCCTTGACAGTAAGACCCAATAGCACTGGGCCTAATCCGAGATTCGAACCCAAGACTTCTAGCCGAATAATCACATTTAGTACCACTAACAGCAACGCAGCCAAATAACAATATAGCGCATAAATCGAGATATTTGTATTTTAATATCATTTTTATTTTATACTTACAAATCGCATCGCTATTCAAAATCTGCGTAACGATGTAGTCATAAGAATGTAACAAACATACAGAATTACTATCTCATTTATAATATTAGTAGCTAAACTCGACATATTACTTAGGATTGCATCAATATCTATTCAGCGGTTTAGTAATAAAATCATAACAAACATACAGAGGCACTTTCATATTATAAATGTATGATATTAGTTTGTACAACACTTTCGAGATGAGAAGTTAACGGTATCTCTTTCACCCACAGCGTTCAGGACGAACAAGTCACGATGTTCGCGATGCGTAGGCGCAACTTGTATTACTTCATAAACTGATTGATTGTACCGTTTGATTGATTATTGTTGTAGTCGTGCCCCGTGGTTACACTCGCATTAAGTTTATGATTTTTCCCGATAGAAACGCTTACTTAGATATAAAATATACTATTTGTTAAACTAGGACATGGTCTATTTGTCTGCTAAATTGCATCCAAATTAGTTTAAAGGTTTATAAAGTTATTGAGTAACAAACGAGCAAAAATTTTAACAATATTCACATCCTAACTAATATTATAAATACGAATCTGGTTTAATTTGTTACGTTCTTACTACTCGACCGACCGTCACTAAATTTCGCATACACGTTCTTAGGGGTATAGAATAGGACATACCGATCCCTTCATTCAGAAAAAAGTACTAGTAACGCAAGCAACCCCGCGATTTAAATCTAGTTTATAAAATTTCTAGAATTACACTTTTTTTTTATCGCTTTATGAATCGTTTTGACTATATTTCTTGTTCGTAAGCCGTGATAGTTGAAATTTGTCGAAGCCTATGCTTTGACTTGGATTACATTACAAGACAAGTTTTACTCTTGCATTAAAATGACAGACAGCGCAAACGGTGCAACTGTAGTGACGGCGACTGCTATGCAGAGATCTATAGTTTTTTTTCTTTTTTTTATGGGCTTTTATTACAGAATAATATGTTAGCCCCATCGTGGCTAGGCCCCTAGTTCAATACCAAGCCACGCACTTCTGACTTTTCGCAGCTACATGCGTATTAGCCACTCGCTTTAACGGCAAAGTAAAACATCGTAAGTTAACCATGAAAAGTATATCTGAAACTTTGGACTGGACGAAAAACCTTAACAATAAAGATTATTTTATTAATCCGTTGTTTGAACTACTTCATGAAAGGGTTTAGGACTATCCCGAGGTGCGTGCCGAGATTCAGGATGAATTTCGGAATAAATGTGTTTCACGGTACGAAATTAATATTTACGAACGAATTCTACATAATGTTGTCAGATGTGAAGCCGGGCAGTCGCATTGGACCAAATTGTTGAGCTATGGCCTATATTTTCTCATACTGAGAAAAGGCCTATGCCCAGCAGTGGGACAGTTGTTGCTGGCCGTGAGTTTCTTGCAGGTTTGTTCTCATAGACTCAACCCCTTGCCTGAACTTAACAACCATCCTAAATGTAGCTTCAGTAACTTAGTACCTACTTACTAACCTATTTATAAAGTATTTAAGTGTTACTATCTGATTAAAAGTAAGTAACTTTTGTCTTTGACTTTGAATAAGTGTGTTCAATATGTTTATTTTTTAAAGTTTGTATCGCTTCCTTCAATGCTGTTGTTAATAAAGGCAAAAAAGCAATTACCTTTTTGAACAAATGAGCCCATCGATTGATAGTTAAATGTTCCAATTCGATTCCATTAAGGTAACTTGCTTTAAGGTCAGATTTTCTTTAAAATGCAGCACGTGTTTTTACCGTTTTGTCTGGTAATTAATGATATGGGAAACCTTTATTACGTAAATAAAACGAAAAGTAGTTCTGCGATCTCTGCCTATCCCTCCAGATACATACAAGCTTGAAGTTACGTTACCTCTAAAGAGACAAACAAAAAATAAATCTTCACATAAAACCAATTTTACCTAAACATAGACAAAACAAGTCTAAGTTAAATCCAAGATGGCGGCGTGCGCCTAATAATGCCATTGTCTCGAACCAGTAGAATTTCGGTTGCAAAACTTGCGCGCGCGCACCTCTGAGTCACGCAGCGGTGGGGATGAGGGGGGATACCGCATACCTCTAGCGTACAATATTTATAGATCAGTGAATGGTGGAGGAGGAAAAAATTGCGTCATAGATTTTAAATGTTGGAGCCAATATGGTCGCCGCGAAGCGTGCAATTACGTTGAGATCATTCGCAGTTTAATTATGCACAAAATTAATTAGTTACATGTAGCATGTAATATTTAATAAGTAGTGTTAAATGTATGTATGTACATGATATGACTTATTCTTGTCATAAAAAAATAATAATTGTGTTTTCTTCTTGCCAACCAAGGTGGCAAATAATCATATGACCTATCAGATGGGAAATGGTTCTCGTAAGCCATGGTGACTCGTGCATTATAGAGTTTATGAAAATGTTTTTCTGTAAAATGCATTCCAATCGCCAACAGAGGAAAGAAGGAGCTATTTAAAAAGAATTTAAATTAATCCTAATTAATATTATTAATGAGAATGTAAGCTTCCATTTCTTAATTACTTGACCAATCATCATGGAATTTGACATACACGTTGTCAGGGGTACAAAAGATGACATAAAGTACCTTTCATTCAGAAGAATACTGTTTTCGAGCGAGCTCTTTGTATTAGGGAAAAGGTTCAAAACTATTTACAAAAAAAGTAAACGGTTCTTTATTCGATGATGTTATAATATATTTTACCGATTTCTCGGCAAAGGATTAACTGATTTGAATGAGTCTTTTTTATTTGAAAGGGAATTCTTTAATTGCAGTATCATATTAATTTATGAAATATCTCTACTGGGTTTTGTAGATAATTAATAAAACTTCTCAGGAGTAGACAGGAAATTAGCCACAAAATGTATTTCGAAAGTATTTCAGACTATTTTTAACACATGTACATAATCTCTGGAGGAGAAGGCAGAGTGGTATGGTTACCCATATTTCACCAATTACCTATCATTTTAGATCTCACGTAATAAAGAACGAGCCTAGGAACTAGGAATTTTACAATAACATCTGCTCGATCCGGGCATCAAATATGAGAATTCGTCCACAGCAGTCGTAATAACTATTTCTATGCTACCGAGGTAACATAGAAATGACACTTCAAGAGCTGTTAGAAGATATACGGGCTACAAAATATTAAAAAAAAAAGATTTTTGCTGCTGAGCTATTGCTATCGCGCTGGGTCCGAACGAAATTTCAATGTGCAAAAGAGACAACTGTAGTTCGATTTGATTATCCCTTTGAAATCATTTCTCGCATTCACCTTTTCCGTCACCAAAACTAAACCGATTTTAATACTCTCTTCATTAACAAGAAGGATGTTGACTGTATGTACCTATGTTTCAATTTATTCTATTACTTTCATTAAGATGTCTGATATGACATGAAAACAAAAAATAATGGAGTGAATCCTAACTAATATTAAAAATGCAAATATGAGTTTACTTGACTGATCATCGTGAAATTTCGCATACATTTTGTCAAGGTTAGAGAAAAGACATAGAGGACATCGCATCCACAAAAGTACTGTTCTCGAGCGATAGAAGCTGCCGGCAAAAGCTAGTTTTGTTAGTATTGAGGGTTCCTATTTTATATATTAATTAAATTATGAAACTAGCAAATAAATATAATATATTTTCCTTTTAAAGTCTAATTGATTTGTTGAAATTAAACTCATTTATTCTGCGTAAATAGAAACACCAATGATTAAATTATGTTCGGGTACTTTGAAATAACTACACTGGAACATTGAGACAACTACCATCTTAGTCTCCCCGTGACCATGGCTGCTGAAAAACAACTGAAACGTCGGGGAAAGTGTAAACCTAAATATAAATAGTTTTAATTAATAGTTTTAATAATTTTATTAGTTTAAAAATTAGTAAAGATCAATAGTAGTAGTAGTGTAACAGTTTTAAAATTATGTAATACAGTGTTAAATAAACAACGCGATAAAATCCGTATAAATGAGTTTAATTTCAATGAATAACATTCGCGTAAACAGAAGAGAATATTATCTAATTGACTTGAATAAACGCTACGCATATTTTCTCTCAAAATAATGATAGTCTCAATATTAAATCTCCATTCCTCACATTATGTAGTCAACATATAACTACATAGAATTTCGAATATACTACCATGCTCTGCGCATTATAAAAGCCAGTATTATTAAAGTTAAAGGTTAACCCATAGTCCTTAATTGAACAATTTAGCCGCCGATTCAATAGCGAAGTCGCACATATAAAGTATTGATAAAATCTAACTTTGTGTGTGGCTAGAAGGCGCGCCTACATAAATGCCTGTTCTCGGATGGGTTTGCAGTGACTAGAAATATATAGTACTAAATTTTACCCGATTCTTCCCTTGCAGATTAGGTTGGGTTAATAACAGGATAATTTTCTGAAGTAAAGGTACCCCTGACAAAGTGTATACAAAATTTCATGATGATTGGTCAATAAGTTAAGATGTGAAAACCGAACAAAGAAATAAACAAACTCACATTGGGATTATTATTACATATTAGATAGGATTATTCATCTCATTTTATTGTATATTCTATTCTATAGTATTTTATTTAGCGTGTAATAGGCATGTTGACAGGGTTAAAATAAGTGATGCGAATTACTCCATCTTTTAGATTAGTAAAAAATATTGGACACCTATTTTTTGTTTTAACAAAAAATGCAATATTTACTAAGATATAACCCATTAAAATTCGGAAGTGGGAGCTTGTGACGTCACTGTCCTATAAAATTTGTACCGACAAGTGACGTAACACGAAATTTAAACCCGTTGTATCTTCGTTATTATTAGTTTGTCTGACAAAAGAAAAATACGTGTCCATTATTTTTTGCTAGTCTTAAAGTCGGATTCAAATCTTTTTTTTAGTCTATGGCTATAGTGGCTAGAATATTTTGTTATGATATGCTGAATGCGATCCAAGTATTTTAGTATTATTTAACTGTACAGTTGACGAAGGCTGACTACGGCTGTACCTTGCCTCTACCGTCACTTTAAGTATTGTAGGTTCGAATCCTAAACGGACAATTTTGTGTGATACACAAATTATTGCTTTAAGTCAGGGTGTACGTTGTGTCCGTTAAATGTACCTATGTTTGTAAAGTTGTCTTTTTAAAACATAACATAAATAACATTATTTTTTCTATTCCTCACGATGTTTTCCTTTACCGTTAAAGCGAGTTATAATTTAATTAGATATTTAATACGCACAAAACGTCGAAAAGTAAGATAGAAAAGATAGTATTAGGCCTTTAACTATGAAATTGCTGTTTATATTGTACACCTAATTTCGTCGTAACTGTACAAAATAATATAGTCATTTTAAAAATTATTTTATGTTTCGAAAAAAGACTATATATATTGTTAATAAACATGTAATATTAATATAATATTGTCTTCTGTTTACGCGAATGTTATTCATGGTCACGGGGAGACCATGGCTGCTGAAAAGCAACCGAAACGTCGGTAAAGTGTAAACCAAAAATAAATAGATTTAATAGTTTAAATAATTTTATTAGCTTATAAATTAGTAAAATAAAATCAATAGTAGTAGTAGTGTAATATTTTCAAAATTTTGTAATACAGTGCTAAATAAACAACGCGATAAAATCCGTATATAGTAGTTTAATTTCAATGTATTATTAATAATAAATATCAATAACATTTTATACAATTTGTATTTAAAATTACATTGCTTAGATAATTTAAGACAGACCATAGTGGCCTAATAACAAGCTATACATGAAAAGTCAGACACAATGAGATCAGCCAATAAAAAAAGAATTACATGAACACCACAACGTTACCGATTTTCTTCATACAAAGTGTAATGAAGTACTAATTATTTAATATGATACAATAATATATAATAAATAATATCTAATAATAAAGTAAGATTTTTCTATATTAAAATATTAATATTTTTTTTAATAATATTTATGGTATTCAATTGCGTTGCTCTACTTTATTATTTCTTATCAGTTCAATTTAATCAAATAGGTTTAACTTTTGACCCTCATAGTAACTAAGAAGTAAAGCGATTAGTGAATAGGAATACTCGTATATCTTGCGACTTGCAGCTGATCTTGAGGTCTCGAATTCGACACCCAAGTTGGGTAAACTGTTATTTCTGCTAGAGGATTAATTACACAAACGCATATTTGTGATTTTGCCTAAAACATGAAGCTAGTGTGCAAATGTATTAGATAGATTATAAATATATTGCTGCCATTGCCATATTCCTATAATTTGTCTAAAAGACCTTTGGACTGCCACGTAAAGGTCTCGAGTTCGACCCAAAGACACGGCACCTTGACTTTGTTACGAATAAGTTATGTGCGTGTATGTGTGTATTACTTAATTAACACTCTTATTAACGGTAAAGGAAAACATCGTAATGAAACCTGCATATTTAGGAGTTCTCCGTAATGTTCTCGAAGATGTGTGAGGTCTACCAACCCGTACAGGACCAGCGTGGTGGATTATAGCCTAAAACTTCTCAGACAGATAAGACGAAGTACACCTTTCCCACACTGAGTCACACTTTTTTTACCCAGCAGTGGGGGAGTTGACAAACAGGTCTGATATTATTATCATTGCTTTAAATCTGATTCTGTAAGACGGCTGTACGTCCTTAGTCGAACTGACTTATTCTTACCAGGTTACGAACCCACGTCGCGCACCTCTAACTTTCGGAAGTTGTATGACTTTTCGAAATTATGTGCGTATTGATTGACAATTATCGCCTACTCCGTGCCTCGGAGAACACGTTAAGCCGTTGGTCTCGTCTGCCATGAACATCTATGGCAGTAATTATTGGGAAGTCAGTGCCCTATAATATCCTGACACTGGTCTAGACTTAGGGTATCGTTAGCCTTCGGGTTGCGGAGGTCAGGTGGCAGCCGCTCCGTGTAAAAACTGATATCCAGTCAAATCCGGTTAGACTAGAAAAGCCGACCCCATGTGACTTGGGAATAATAAAGGCTAGGGAGAAGACGGTATCTCCATAAACCCTTCCATTAAAACCACAACATTATCAATGACTCCAAAACATCATTGCATTGTTCTCCACCAAAGAAAAGCAAGAAACAAGATATTAAAATTGAATCTAATAATGTTAGAAACTAAACAGGCTGACTATAGACATGTGATATGTTTTAAAAACTGGTTGGTCCAGCCAAGCCGGCAGGTCCTAGTATACAATGTTATTATATTTCTTTTGAACGTACGCTCGCCGCTCGCGTACTAACGTAAGTACATACTTTTATTATGCAAGGAGGCCTGCATAGCTCAGTTACGTAGTTAAATGTATACTGTATTTTTGTTTAGTTAGATACGTTTAAGTTGCGTGCTAGCTGTACATGTGTGATTTTTGACTTGTAATTCTATCGAATTACCTGAACTGGTGTTTACCCAGTAGTCAAATTTCAACAGTAATCATCACAAAGAAATTTGAGGAATATTTGATACAAATGTATACGAATGTACGTTTCGCTAAACCTTTATTCTACACCTTTACTTTCGTTTATTTTGTATCTGAGAATGTACAGTACTTACAATATAAACAGTTACAGTATAATTAGAAAAACAAACTGTCTCCATATTTTTAATGATATCATTAAAACTCGTCAGTTGTAAACATGTACTGAATTATTGTGACCTTTCCCTATTCATACGTTATGTTATGTACAAATTATTGTCATAACTCGAAAAGGATTAGGTGTCGGCTTTGATTCCATTTTTTGCTACCAAGGTGCGGTCACCTTGGTATCAAAAATGAAATCAAAGCCGAAAGTCAGTACTGCCTTGATTGGAATTATAGTCAAGAAGGCAAGAGGCCATTTCAGATATTTGATTCCTGGGTGGAGACAGCAAAAAGTTATTGGGTTTCCTGTCAAGCAATTATTATAAATAGTAGCCTAAAGGCAGAAAGCTGGCGGTGTCGCATACCCCCTGCATGGCTTGGTAAATAAGAACAGCCGTTGGTCTTGTGCCTGATCAGTCTTCGACCGTGTCGGATTGTAGTTAACTGTATCTTACTTCTGCCTCCCCATTGGCCTATTAGAGGCGTGAATATACGTAGAATTACTGATCTTAAAAGTTTCTTTATTACTCGTGGACATTTCCGGACAATTCCTGGCGTTCTATCGATATCCAAGCGTTAAATTACGAAGAGTTAGAGTTAATTAACATAGTTTGTTCTTTCTAAGGATTTATTTCAAGTAAACTAAAACAACTACAGGTTACAAGTGATTAATTGTTTAATATTTGGTCGTAAAATGTGTGTCCCCTGCCTTAATTATGACAGTATGTTCCATTCAACGTGGCAATGAAATCCTTCTGGGCCTTTACCACTCAACAGCGATGCTGGCAAAATTTACGACTCGTAAACCAGTAATTTATTTTTAAATTCATGTATAGGTACATATTTAAACCTACTATTATTGTAGGTAATAAAATATCAGCTCTTTTTATAAACTAACCCTCTGCTTGGCACGTGTCTTTTCTGAAAACTGAGCAGACTTAGAGCATAGTCCACCACGCTGGCATAGTGTAGAGTGAGTTGTTAAGTGAAATCCAGATTTCATAAATGGTCTTCCTCAGTCCTCATCAAGTGTGCCGACGTGATTTAAAAACATAGACACGTCTAAGTGGGATACGTAATATATAGATTCGGTAGTAATAAAACAATATCAGCCATGCATATTAACTGTACCACTTCTGAGCCGGGCCCAATGCGGATTGGCAGAACACATATTTGAGAATATTATGGAGAACTCTCAAATATGCAGGTTTCCTCACAATGTTTTCCTTCACCAATAAAGTGAAAGAAAATTTGTTAATTATTACTCACACAACATCGAAAATTTTGAGAACTCTATATGGCAGTCGAACGGTCTCCTAGCTAAAGATTTGTTATATTTTTTATTTTGAAACATGCATATATTTATTTAGTATGAGCCTTTTTTCATATTAAGTTTAAGGTTTAATATTAAAATATGTACTTATAACGTCGGGCCTATTGCTTAAGGCATTCTCTACCAGTCTGCCTTGGGATGTTGCTGAGGCAAACAATATACAACGTATGTATTATAGTTGTTATATACAAGTACATAATAAAGAGATTAGTAGACAATACTCATACGTTATTATTATTTATTGCACCGGTAACACAGTGGTTTAAATGGCGACCATACTTCCATTATTAGGTTTTATAGGATCGTCAAAACTAGACTGATATTACTAGTGTTGAGATAATCCATGGGATAATGGTTATTGCTCACCATTAGATAGGCAAAATGGGAAAGAAATCCATTTTTTTTGTCTGGCATACAATGCTTTTTGTGAAAAGGACACTAAAATATTTTTATTTTTTATTTTACATAAGACAACTTCTGCGCTATGATTATTGCCTGTAAACCACTGCGTCATGTGCCATGTGCAGTAAAACGATTTGTATTCCTAAATAACATTATAAAGTACATGTCTGCAAAAAAATTGTTACCTACAAATACAAGTATTAAATATTTAAACACGAAAAACAAAATAAAAAGAAATATAGATTAGATAAGATTATTATAGTTCATGGCTGGTTTCGGCAGCGTCATAAAATCCTCAGCATCGCTGGCGACTGGAAAAGTGCCCAAAAACTGCTAAATCTATTTTGATAATGTTTATTTATTTTCTGAGCCGTATTTATTACTTTAATGCACAATACAGAATAATAAGTCTATCTATTCAACGTATTGCAAAAAATCTTTTTCATAAATACTTTTGTTATTTATCGAGTATCAATTAACAAAAGGATTTATGACAAATCACTGCAATTTTTATGTAATTAATAAATTACCTATTTTATGGGTTCAAACTATAGAATCTTCACTTGAAGACCTTAATAGTACAGCGATAACTTAATGGGAAATCATTGGACTGCCGACAGAGGTCTCTAGTTCAATACTAAGCACACAACGCCAACTTTTAGTGTTGAGCGTATTAAATAGATTTCACTCGCTTTTACAATAAAAGAAAACATCGCGAGGAAATCATCTCGTCTGAGATTTCTCAGTAAGGCGCCTCCCCTTCATAACGCTACCAAATTTATTATATAGAAGGCTAATATTTAGTGTCTTAGATCACCTTTGGAAACTTCCTTCCCATATCCAAATTCTTTAAGCGCTTTAGATAGAGATCATAGGCCAACAGTGGACCAATTTATAAAAATAGGTTTTTTTTTTTATACAACCACGGTGGCAAACAGGTATACGGCCCACCTGATAGTAAGTGGTCACCGTAGCCTATGGACGCATGCAACACCAGGACCATCACTTGCGCGTTGCCGACCCTTTAGGAAAAGAAGTGGGAAGGAGATGGAGCGGGAAGGGAGGAAAGGGGTGATTGGGCCTCCGGAACTCTCACTCACCGAATGAAACACAACAGCAGGAATACTGCTATTTCACGTCGATATTCTTTGAGACGGTAGTCCTTCCCCGGTCGAGCCGATCGATTCATGCTGAAATCAGCGAGGTACGTGATATTATGTGATATGAATGGTACACTATATATCAATTGACCCTTAAACAAGACCTCCCTTTTACACGTTACACTACGCCTTAACAGGTGTACTATAAATATGTCAAGAAAAAGCATCAATTAAAAACGCTAGCTTCAGGCTGCTAAATCAATCGCTAGACAGATTCATTAGAATACAAACTATTAAAACGAACCTTACGGCTTTAAATTATGGTTCATTTTGCAACAAATCGTTGAGGAATAAGGAAGATATTACAACTGCTGGTTTTAATACTGTTTATGGGTGCAGAATGAAAAATAGGCAATACAAGACCCGTTATTGATGAGATATTTTTATGTAGGCTTGGCTTGTGACCTTAGTCTAATTATTCTTAGAAGTTGCATGTCAAACGATAGATAGGATTTGTGAAAGAAGGCTGATAAAATTTCCTTTGAAGTAGTGAAAGGTTTTATCGAATAAAACTGCAGTCAATCGATTCGTCAATCGCATTCAAATGATTGAAAATTTTTGAATATGTGAATCGTTGATTTTATTTTATGACATTTTATTTTTTGATTACTGGACGGAGAGGTAAAGATGTGGAAGGTTTTGATGAAAGATAGTCAAATAATTAATCTTTAGTTTAATTATATTACTACCCCACATAAAAATGAACGTTTGAATTTACGATTCGATACTGCCTTTTTTAATCGATAACATTAACAACTACTATAACACAAATGTTATATGTAGTTGCAATTAAAGTAATAGTTTATGACTTAAATTAGCAGGTGACCAATGGACCAATCAACTTAGGAATCAAAATCATATGATATGCGTATTTTAACCAGGTTTAACTACCTCAAATATCTGAAACGTTGCAATAATATTTTCGATGATGTAAGATGTCTGCCATCCACCTTTTTAGTAGTAGGCTGGTTGTTCCGTGCGGCGTAGTACTGTGGCGATTTAAGTCTAATAAAACAAGTCTCAAAGGATTGAGTTTGGATTTAAAGGGTTGAGTCAGACCTGCATTGACTACTTAAGTTTGCGCTCAAAGTTCGGATTTACGCACAGGACCTTGTCGGTTAATAAAATTACAATTAAAAATCAATAACACTGTGTCCGGTTGAACAATACATTTTCGATTAAGTTATATTATTATTATATTATTTAGTAAACTTTCTTTAAAGAAAAAACGATATCTGTGTGACACGGTGTAATTTTATTATGTTTGGAATTTCTTCAAAATATAAATAAAAACAATAACTCAATATACAATATAATGTGGATTTTTTTAATGACTGTGAAAACATGTTAGTTACCTATACAATATACCTACACACAAGATTTAAAATATTGCTGACGAATTTAGTGTCTCTAGCTATCCTCTTGGGGCTAATTCTGTAATATGCATGTATATGTAATAACATATAATAACAATGGCTCTTAGTTTACCTCCTATTCTGCAAATCAAGAATCGTAAGTGGTAGTGAATGCAACTATTTTGCATGAGCTCTCGTGCCCAGCTCCCTCAAATTGTTAATAAGTTTATACCTAAAAAAATCTCAGAAGCAGCTCATACGGCAATCGGTTCTATATTGCGTGGTCACCTCGCTATTGCCATTGCGCCGAGTGCTGTGGGTTCGAATCCCATAGTCAAAAATTTGTTTGATCCACAAAAGGTTGTTTAGAGTCTGGGTGTTCTTTGAGTCCATTATTTAAATGTTTGTAAAGTTCCCCGCAACACATGAATTATATGTATCTAGGGCAGCGGTTGCATTATTAGATATTTAAAATTTAAAATTTAGGTCTGGCAATCCTCTTCCTATCCCTTTGGAGATATAGACATGCACAGAAATCAAAAACCATATAGCCGTAACAAGTCCGAGTAATACGCGTGTGGTCTGAACGAACCTTAGCCCATAATGAGGGCTGTATCATTAAATCGCGCGTGGATTGAAACTAAAGTGAGTTGTTACGTAAAATGCAGATTTATAAGTGGTCCTCCTTTTATAATCAACCGAGCCGACGTGATTTAAAAACATAGATAAGCATAAGTGGGTATGTAATATAAAGGTTCTGTAGTAATATAGTTATAGCAGCCCTGCATATTAACTGTCCCACTGCTGGGCTCGGATCTTTTGTCAGTATGAGAAGGTTTCGGCCATAGTCGACCACGCTGGCCCAATGCGGCTTGGCAGACTTTACACATCTTCGAGACTGCACCCATGGTATGTATTAAGTGGTCGCATCACCACTGCTACTGTGCCAAGTGTAGTGGGTTCGAATCCCAAACGGGACAAAAAATTGTGAGATCCACAAATGGTTGTTTCGAGTCTGGATGTTCTTTGTGTCCGTTGTTTGAATATTTGTAAAGTCCACCGTGACACAGAAATTACTCAAAGTATGTCGTCTGATAATAAAAATACAAAAAAAACATTATGATAAACTTTCAGATATACAGGTTTCCTCACGATGTTTTTTTTCCACAGTTGAAGTAAGCGACAATTAACTATTTGATACGCACATAGCTTCGAAAACCTAGAAGTGTGTGCCTTGAGATCGATCTCAAGACCTTTGTTATGACAGTCCAACGGTATCCTAATAGGCTATTGCTGCTTCTAAAGATTTAGGATCATACTAATATTACATGTATTGATTGGACGGTTGGCGTGGTGGGGCTCTCCCCTGGGGACGAGAGGTGGTCGGGTCCATTTGACCCGCACCCACACGGAGGAGCCTGCTATGGAAGAATCTTTTGAGAGCTCTCGACTGGGTGACCCCTCTATTGGGTGAGAGAAGGAACACCCCAGGTTTTTAGTGACTATACCAGCACTTGATGCTGCTTGATGATGGCCCACACACCCCGCCGGTGCCGTCCCCTAGCCCGCGGACAGTGCATAAAGCATTTTTCCTGGTAAACAAGAAAAAGGAGAAGAAAAAAAGGGATTAAGTGATCGCCTCGCCACTGATACTGCGCTGTGTGTTGTAATATTACACAAATAGTTGTTCCGAGTCTAAGTATTCTTTAAGTCCGGCGTTTGAAGGTTTGTAAAATCACTCGCGGGGCAGGAATTATTCCAAGAACGGGACTTACCTTCTATAATTCTAATTAATCCTTACTAATATTTTAAACGCGAATGTGAGTTTGTTTGTTCCGCATTCACACCTTAATTACTCGAGCGATCATCATACAATTTCACATACACGATGCCAGAAGTACATAAAAGGACGTAGGGTACCTATCAGCTAGAAAAAACGTAATATTTCCGAGAGAAGCTGCGGGCAAAAGCTAGTGAACAAATAAGTTCGTAAAGATGTTTGGATGTTTGTTACTCAATCACGTGTAAAATAGTTAACGGATTTAGATGAAACTTGGCTTAAAGATAGATCATGTCCCGAATTAACACATAGGATACTTTTTATCCCGGTAGTAAGAAGTATATCATATCGGATTAACTTACTTGCTTGCTTTTGGGATATAAATTTGTACTTATGTCAGTAGCTGATATTCACATGTCAGGCGAAGTGTTATTTTTGCATTTTGGAATGTTTTTTATAGCTAAGCTGCTAAGTTCATTCATAAATAATGACCACTCAGTTGAACAATCGTGACCTAGGTAATAATAGTGTAACAAAAATAAAAATAAACAACGCGGTAAAATTCGTATAACATAGTTTAATTTCAATGTATAACATTCATATTTAACAAAAGACAATATTAAACAAAAAGGTTTAAAAACATATAAACTACTAATTATTTATGTATCGCTGATAACATCAAAAACATTCAAACAACAAATAATATTGAATTCTAACACTCAACACTCGGCGAAGTGTGAAGTAAATAATAATAACAGCCTTATATTAAACTGTCCCACTGCTGGGCACGGGCCTCTTCTCAGTGTGAGAAGGATTAGGCCATAATCTACCACGCTGGCGCAGTACGGGTTGGCAGACTTCAGATATCATCGAGAACTCTTAGACTGGTTACCTCATATTATTTTCCTTCACCGTTAAAGCAAGCGATAATTAACTATTGAATACGCACATAACTTTGAAAAGTCAGAGATGCTGGCCATGGAATTGAACTCGAGACCTCTGCATGGCAGTTCAACGTTCTCCCACTAGGCTATCGCTGCTCTCAACTACTTAACTCTTCTTGAGACAATTTATTTTCATTCTTATTAATACAGCGTCCTAGGAATAACTTCGTGCCGCAAAAAAAACTTACAAACATTAAACCAACGGACATAAAGACAGCCAGACATTGAACAACTATTCTTGGTACACACTAATGTTAGCTGCATCCGGGAATCAAACACGCAAATTGATGATGGGCAAGCTGAACACTTAAGCCTCGGAACTATATGAGGAATGAAACATCGTGTTAAATTAAAAGAAAACTGGACAGAGAATTTTTTATTTATTTCTTTACTTTTGACTTTACAGATCTTTGGATCGTGGTACTAAAGTTTACCCAGAATCGATAAAGGTATCTATGGTTTATATAATTTTGCTTAGTCTATCTAAATCGTATTATGTGAAAAATTCATTGAGTTTTTCTTATGTCGAGTCAGTTTTGTATCAATTTATTTATTATGATTCATCAACAATTAATACAATACTACATATTATATATATGAGTAACATTTCAGTTAAGAATATGCGATGTCTCTCCACCGGTGTGCCATTGTGACTGTATAGGTTAACCAATTGTATACCCAAAATAAAGGTGAATTCAGCATATATTACATTTCAGTTATTACAATGATATGATAACAAAGACATACAAAAGAATTGAAAAGTAGAAATAAGACCAATATCTAATGGGTTTTAAGATCATACCTTAAACGCATTGAGTAGAAAATATCTGCAATACTAGTTATATAACATTTTATATAATTAAAGACCTTGTTATATATTAAGTAACATTATGTAGATAAGTAGGTATTTATGATATATTATATTAATTATGTTAAAGTAAGACATCCTTTTTACCGTTAACTGACTAATTTGTAATATATAAAAAGAAATCTACTTCTATTAGGAAATGGGTTTACCTTATTCGGTTTAAAGAGTTTATTTCTCAAAAGAACATTACTTAGTTCACTTAAAATATGAGAAAATTTAAACAATTATAACATTACAAGTACATATTAACATTTTATATTCGATTAGTCGAGTTTTGTTTGAGTTAAATTAGTTTGATAAGTACATCTTTAATCTACTTTTAAAACTATTAATAGATAAAGGATTTTTTACGTCTTTAGGTAACTTATTATATAACTGAGCTCCCTCATACTGTAATTTATTTTACTTGAAATCATTTTTCTCTTGAATTTATTTGAAATGGCAACAAATTTTCTATATAAAGTTTTAGTAGTACCAATTATATGGTAATACTAATAGTAGATTTAAAAACTATTATTGAATACTTATTCATTTTTTAAAACAAATGTTGTCAATATTAATTAATACATAAGCTATTCTATATAATTTGTATTCAATCCAAATTATTTTCATAATAATGATATATTTATTCATAATAATTATATTACTTTAGCCATCGTCGTAATTCATAATTTGAGATCTAGCCAATAACAGCCAATATACTATTTAATACCATACCGGATAGGTAAGAATAGCTCATAAACATAAAATATATCAGGGCAACAACTCACGCGCAACAAAAGTTCCTCAAAAAAGGAGCGCGCCAACACGAAACAGGAAGAAATTTTCCCGCCGCGCCAGCGCCCCTAGTCGCCGTGTTCGGAACTAAACCGGAGCGCGAACGACCGCCAACTCTTTCCGCGCGCTTTCTTTTATCCCCTCTCCCTTTCCCACTTGAGCACACGCCTACCTTTTTTGGCGTAAGAGAGGGACGGAAACAAAAAAATGGACGAACGCACATGTGCGCGCGAGTACGTTTTCGTCTTATTTTTCGCAGGTCGTTCGCCTCGGATATATTCGCGTCGCTTTTGCAATTTTTTTGTCTTGCTCTGTCGGTTTTTTTTTTCGTCCTTTTCCCTCCGTGTGTGTCCGTTGTGCTAGGTCGCGTAGGCCGTACATTTATTTTTCTTAGCTTATTTCGAGATGTTTTCTAATGCTATACCGTTTATGGTTTCGTTCGATCTAATGTTGAGTTTCTTAGTTATTTATTTTTTATATTGCGAGAGCTTGTATTTACTAGATGTTGTAAACCGCCCGTTTGCGATTCTTAGAACCAGGGATGTCTAAAAAATTATTTTCTCGGAGGAAGACAAATCGTAAAACTGCGATTATCAATTAAAATTTACTGGTATGGCACTGTTTAAATGAATAATGAGATGAGGGATATTGATTTGGCATGCGTTTTCTCGTTATAGTTACAGCTTTTGAGATGTTATGTTTAGAAGGATTCCATTTAGAATTTAATAGAGAGATCAGTAATTTAATAACTATTTTCTTTTTGGATGTCATGATTTTTTTGCGGGATTATATAAAAATTATAAGACAAATGGCTGCGACACATTCGATAAATATAATAATCAAATACGAGTACTTCATTTTTGTGCTTAAATGGAGTTTAATAATCGAATAGCTGAATAAATGAATAAAAAACCTTAACGTTTAATACAGTAGATGTACATATATCATTACACTTAAATATTTAATTTTCTTCTAAAGATAATTTTACCACAAGGAAATCGGTTTAATTAAGCTAGTCAATTAATAAAGGAATTTTCTAATCAATGTACGCCGTAAAAAGATTTATCTTCAGAGCCTTGCGCAACGCTGCGCGAGCGCAGCTCCGTTAGCGACCTCTAGTGCAGGGTAATTGGAATATCGATATCGATAAATTTATCGCTGAGATTTTGTCTAATTGGATTGCAGTTTCGGTCTTTTTTGTTTTCTGATTAGAGTTTAGATTTCTTAAGATTCGTCTCGATGCTGATGGACTGCACCTGAAATTAGAATTGATAGAAAGTTAATACTTTATCATAGAAAATATTCAGCGGATTATTAAATAAGATTTTATGGGTGGTATTCATTGTAATCTATAAAATTATTAGATTCACCTATGTTATTGGGGTGGAGTACATTTTAGCGGTAGGAGAGGGTAAATAAACGTATGTTTTGTATGTCTGTTCCTCTTCTGATTTTCCGTGCGTTATCCACATAGCAAATATATTTTTGTGGTATTAAAAATATATATATCTAATTCTACTATTATATAAAATGTGAAAGTTTGTTTAGATAGTATTTCGCTGTTTATATGTTTGGTTCAGTCACACGTAAACTGTCAAAGGGATTTAGATAAAACGTATCCTATAGGCTGACCATGTCTTAGATTAATACGAAGAATACTTTTTATCGACAATGCGTTCTAAAAACATAATAAGATATATCTCAATTACAATCCAACTTTCGCACTATTTTGTGTAGTCCGAACATTGAACCCACTGTACCTACTATTCTACCCCACGCATAAGGAAGTAATAACTTAGTTTTCTAATTAGACCACATCCATTTAACAAAAATGTTACATAAACGATACATAAAATCTTATTAGTAATAACTTTTTAAAAGATAATAAACCTACAGTTGGTTCGAATAATTATAAGGTTTAATACATGGAAGGATGTAAAAGTAATTGATTTCTAAATTAAATGGGAGAAAGTTTAATAATAATATATAATTTTAATTATCGTTAAAATTATACACACAGAGGTGCAACACTAGAAATATTACAAGGTTATAATAAGAAATGTAACTCAGGCGATTATATAAGATTTCTTAAACACTTGATCAACGTTTTAGAGGACTCTTGAAACGCATTTTATATGAAGATACAATATCAGCTAGATACCCCCGAAAAGGTACGAAGATGTGTATTACACCAACATTTAACTAGCCATGTTTAGGTCCAATAAGATAACTCTATTTTGACTGAACACTGAGAATTTCCAAAAAGAAAACTGGACTAGGGATTTAACCTGGCACCTCGTGATCGGTCGAAACAAGCTCAAATTTGATCATTCGAATTAATCAAATGCTTAATCGATAATCACACATTAATAATAATTTGTATGTCAAACCATTTATTAGTCGATTTCGTTAAAATATTGATATAAAAAATTAATTAATTAAAAACTTTCTATCTATGTTAATATTTTTGAAGTCTAGATATGACAATATATGAACTTACTTGACTGAACCATTGTTTATTTTAATAAATTCAGCACTGTTTGTTTTCAAACTATCCCAGGGCTTGGCACGGACCTCTTCACAGTGTAAGAACGGTTAGGCAATAGTCTACTACGCTTATCCAGTGCGGGTTGGCAGACTTCACACATCTTCGAGAATATTATGGAGAACTCTCAGACATGCAGGTTTCTTCAATATTTTAATAAAAAGCGATAATTCACTATTTTCTACTCACCACAAAAATGTTCGAAGCAGATTTCAAGATGACATTCCCTGCACTCTGAAATCAGTAAAATCTATATTTTATCATTTGTATTTGGAGCAGGTCATGAACCTTAGGGCGGTAAAAGTTTGACCCTAAGCGATAAATCTCAATCGACCCATCTCGGCGATATAATGTTTGAAGTTGTGTTTGTCTATTTAAACTTTTACATTTTTATTGCACGTATGGGTCAACCTCGCTAATACTGGAACCCCGAGTACTGTGGGTTCATTTACCACATAGGATAAAAAAATGGTGTGGTCTACAAATGGTTGTTCCGAGCCTGGATGTTCTTTGTGTCCGTTATTTGAATGTTTGTAAAGTCTCCCGCGACACTGGAATTATACTAAGTGCTAGAATTGTTTTTAAAAAAATTGACATTTTAAACATTCGCCGTCATGTCTGAATATGCGGATATTTTCACATTTATAATTTATATCTATCTTATATATAAAATTCTCGTGTCACAATGTTAGTTACCATACTCCTCCGAAACGGCTTGACCGATTTTTATGAAATTTTATATGCATATTTAGTAGGTTCGAGAATCGGCTACTATCTATTTTTCATACACCTTAGTGATAAGGGTTGTCCAACCCTAACATTTTTTTAAATCTTTTGGTCAAAGCATTTTTTTATGGCAAAACAACGGTTGCCCGTTCAGCTAGTACTAATATAATAAAGAGGAAAGATTTGATTTTTTTGTTTGTTTGTAAGGATTTAACTCAAAAACTACTAAACCGATTTTAAAACCATCTTTCACAATTAGAAAGCTATATTATCACCGAGTAACATAGGCTATATTTTATTTATATCAAGTAATGTGACTAACATAACCTACTTTTACGCAAGCGAAGCCGCGAGCAAAAGCTAGTAATACTCGTAAGATAATCGACATATTAACAGAACTTCACTTAAAAGTATGACACATAAAATTAGGAAATGGTCCGAACGTGTAGCGTTAGACCACTCAACATTGTGACCACAGACTAAGCCGTGACCACAAACGGACGAACTGTACGCAGCCTATAAAAAATACTTACGAGAAGACAGATACTCCATGGTTAAAAAGTGAACTTAGCTAATATGGTTGTCTAAGAAATGTATCGTTTAAGGAGAGTAGAATTTTGTTAATTGTTTAATAGTGCAGTGGATGTCAAGCAATAAAAAGAATCAGCTTATTTATTTGCGAGAATATGGTACAAAGGGTGATAGAAAAAACATTAGATACTTACAGAATATTCTACGAAGTATGGTGTGTAAATACATTAATTGACATTAGATATGATAAAACACAAAGTTAATGTATATTCCTGTCAAAAATCAAACAGCTGATAGTTTTGATCACTTCCGTGCCCGACCAGCACGTAGAAGCGTTGGTCTTGCGCCTGGTCTATCTGCGGTCGTTTCCGATTGCTGTCATATCGAACATGGTAAGAGAATCGAGAAGGATAGAGTGCATTTAAGTTTGCGCACACATTTGTGCAAAATACAGATAGCAGTCGCCTTGAAAATTAGGCTTTGCGATCGAAATTCAGTGTGGAAGACATAATTGTTATTTATTAAACTGCAACATTTTTATATCATAAACGCAGTTATTGTAAAGTTATACAAAAATTTGTGTTGCAATGCTAATACTTTTTCCAAATCGTACAATTATTTATGGTTTATATAAATTGTTGATCGAACCCACACCACTCGATGTAATGTAGTGGCAATGTAACTACTTGAACCATCGCACCATATAATAATTAATTCACAAAAAGCGTGTCTAATGCCTCATAAAGATTTGAAAAGCCGCCATATAATTTAATCTTAACTATATAATTACATTACAACAAGTATAATGAAAGTAGGACAATATACATGTGCCAAATGTGTGCTTATACTGAGCACAAGATTTAGTTCACCCTAACACGATAATATGAAGCAAACTTCAGGAAAAATACATAATGTCTACTGCTAAAATAACAAAAATCCTCTACAGATATAGTTAAATTTTTAATTGCTATAGAATTATACAATCTGCCAATGCCTATATAATCTTTTGAACTCTTTCTAGCTTTTACTCACAGTTATATTTTCGTTATTTATAAAGATATCATACAGGCACCATATTACCTAACAGAGATAAAATAATACCTTATAAACTATTTATATAGAGTATAAAATGGGAATAAAATAACAAAGAACACAAACAAAATAATGTGTTTCCTAGAGTATTATGATGTAATTATGTATGTACTTACATTAACGCAATCATAAATATTGCCAGAAAATGAGAGTTTAAAACAACATAATAACGATTTATTTTAATTTATAGTTTTCTTTTCTTTTTATTTCCTCAATACCTTACAAATGCCTGAGAGATAACCATTTTCTTATTAAGCTTCTCAATGTAACTATTCTATCCATAAAAGTAAGAAATATATAAAGATAGAAATAACAATTTTTTTTTCGAATTATGCGTAATAATGGGTGATCCCATTATCGTCCATTAAAGACATTTCTTCTTGTAATTTCTTGGGAGTAACACTGTCCAGGAATTGAATTCGAAGCATCATGTTTAGCAGTCACTATCCAAACCTCTGCTTTAGGCCAAACATACATGAAATGTGTTTTTATCATCCTTAGTCTCTCCCAACTAAATTTTAGGTACTTAACCTTCTAGCTCGGGGAAATAACATTTGCGGAAACACCTACATATATATATTTACAATAATAGATAAACATACAGCTAGATAATTCAATCAAACATTACTAATCAATAAACACACAATAGACTCCCTATCTAAAAGTATTTCTTTTTAACTTTTCTTATCCTAACTAATATTATAAATAGTTTTAAGATTGCTTGTAACGTTTTCACGCCTTAATTACTCGTCTGATCATCATAAAATTTCGCATACACGTTGTTACGGGTACAGAAAAGGACTTAAGGTATTTTTTATCCAGAAAAAGCACTGTTAACCTAACCTACATTTACGCGAGTGAAACCGCAGGCATAATCTAGTTATACATAAAAATACAGCTAGATAATTCAATCAAAACATGACTAATCAATAGACTCTTCATAAAAGTAATTTCTTCTAACTTTTCTAATATTAGATAAGATTAGGTTAATAACAGTACCCGTTTTTTGGATGAAAATTACTATATGCCCCTTTTTGCAAGAAACATTACTTTTTAAATAAAATATAGCCTATGTTACTCGGTGATAACATAGCTTTCTAATGGTGAAAGAATTTTTAAAATCGGTTAATTCGTTTTTGAGTTAAGTCCTTACAAACAAAATATCAAATCTTTCCTATTTATATTATTAGTATACATAGATAAGGTTTGAAGAGTTAGAATGTTTTAAAAAAGACATTTACTCACAAGCTGTAACAGTGAGATTGGAATTGCGCAGCGCTGCTCGCTGGCTGTATAGAAGTGCGTCTTTATCTGTAGTACAAAGACACTCTATGATTGCAACATGCAACCAACTTATACTTAGGCCAATGATAACGTAGTTATTTATAAGATGCGTCGTATTTATAGTTCGAGCTGTACTGCATATTTGTGGTGTGATGCTACTTTTAATTTTTGAAGTTAGTTGCGTATTGCTTTTTATAATAAAAATGACAATCTTAACAGAGACTGGCCATCTGCGCAGGAGATATTATAGTGCACAAGTGTGTGCGCAAATATAAGTGCACTCTCTGTTTTCTTACTCTCATGATACGTTGGGACGGTAATCCGACACGACCGGAGAGAGATCAGCCGCAGAACCAACGGCTTTACGTGTTTCCGAGGCACGGAGGTGTCTAACACAACCAACTTCCTAACTCCGGGCTGCTATTGACATTTCTTAACAGAAAAATTCAATAACTTTTTGTTGGCCTGACCCGGGATTCGAACACGAGACCACATGCACAGCATTCGCATTCACAACCGCAGCGCCACGGAGGCAGTTGCTTTTTTTACAGAACAAAAGGGCAGGGTCGCACATCTCACTAGTAAACGGTTACTTCAGGCCATGGATTTGTGTAGTATTAATACTGAAAATCTTTTTATGCACAGAAAAATTGTTAATCCACGAAAAAAAAACCGGTTCCCTATCCATTTGCATAAAATTTAATTATAATTTAAGACATAATATAACATGGCGTACTTTTATGGATATTGTTTTAGAAATAGTCGTGAAATTGAATTGTATATTATCACAACTGGCCGCTTAGCAAGAGCCACCCCGCGGCAACTTGAACCTATTTTCAGATTGTCACTAATTTAGGAAAAATACATTATGCGAAAAGAAGGCATCCCAAGAAAAACAACGGTCTGAACCATGAACTATGGTCTGGACTCTTATAGAGTTCAACAACCCAGCTTAACCTAGTTATGGGACAGTTTATAAACGGGGATGTTATTATGACATCATTAAACACATAGATCGAAACATATGGATGCTTATTTAAATTATAATGCAAAACTAAAATAATAATCAGTTAGTTGAGAGTCTGAACAAAGACATTTGAAGGGAACATTGTCCTTTTATAAGTATAGGAAAAGAAAGGACATTGGTTACTTACAATCCTTTGATCTTAAGCTTTAAAGAAGTTATTTTTGCTTCTTAACGAAAGGACAATGCCCGCTCTAGGGATATTTTTTCTGTGTTGTAGCTTTGTAATTATTGAAAGAACAGTCACAAAGAACAGACAATCTCAGGACAGGTCGGCTGTAGAATCCGGAGGAGCTAACATTGGTACATTACATTACATTTTACACTTCAGGTATGCAGTAAATGCTATAGAAAATATATTATCCGTAGACGATAGGTCGCTCAACATATTAATGACTGATTCGGCAAATTGATTATCATCAGTATTAATGATAACCAGAAGGGATAACTGTGCGTACACTCAAAGGGATAAAGCAATATGAATTTCATATAGCCGTCAATTTAGCATCATTTCTTTACCACATTTTCTTATCTAACACCAATGACGTAGTATCTAGACTATAAATGTGAGTCTTAAGCTTTTTTTCCTCGCAGCGGGGCGGGGTTATCGCTGGAAAAGTTGTGGATTTTTCAAAATTTTATCAACTGCACGTCGTGATAGCGTGCGCACTAGTGCAAATAGTGATGCGCCCGCGCACCACTCAGTCGAGCTAGATTATGACTAGGGTACAATCGATCGATTAGTCATTTTATGGTACATATTATACTATATTGTTATCTAAAATATCTACCTATTTTTAATAATGTTTTCTAATAAGTTTGTCAGTTAACTGAGTGTTGTGTAATTATCTTCTATGTAAAATGTAAAAGAAATATCAGTTTGTTATAAGTAATATCATATTATAATAATATAGTAGACATTTTCCAGTTATTAAGCAAAAAGAGAAAGTCATAGATTTAAAAAGTAAAGTAACCATTAAGTCGAGAAAGGTAAAGACAAAAGTTATTAAAAACCGCGATAATAACCATAAAAGTTATTTAATTCCAAAGCATATTGTGCAATATTTTTTTAATATTAGTAACATTTAGAAAAAATTTGATACCTACATTTAAATGATTATATTCATTCCAAAAACTTAATAAACACTTTTGCTTTCTGAAAATACAGAAACAGCTCAGTAATTGACATAATACTAGCGGACCCGACAGACGTTGTCCTGTATACACAAAAAAAAAACAAAAGAAATTTAAACCATTCTCGAATCCACTTGAATACACACAAAAACAATTATCAATATCGGTCCAGCCCTTTAGGAGGAGTTTAATTACAAACACACGCACAGAAGATTTATATATATAAAGATAGAATATCTAGCTATACTCTATTTAGAGTATAACTAAATATTCTATGGCTAACTCAGAGACATTCTGGAGAAAGGCTAAGCTTAGAGTACACCATCGTGCTCATGTTTAAAGACCCTGGTTGATTTCAAAACGCTTTGAGTGAGTCGAAAGCCATTTTCAGTGCTCCATCCATAATAAGATACCATTGAAAACAATTCACATAGATTTTTACAATAACATACCTACATCAGATCAAAATAGGACAATAATAAAAAACAGCTAGATACCCATATTTCCAACTAAAAGACAATAAAATAAAAAGTAATTGCTTGTTAAAATTGATAGTATCAAATCAATTAGGCGACGGTAGAACTTTTATTGATTGACATACGGGTCTTTAAACTGTCCATTATAAAAATGGTGGACCTTTTAATATTTTCTACGTAATATACAGCTGTCTCTGTTCCACTTGTGTGGATGTTGAACAAGTTTTAATGGTTAATAAAAGGATTAATACTGGCTAGTAAAATTTTTCTTTCAATGTTCAACTGTTTTTATAAATTGAAGATTTGGCAATGTTTTCCATTTACACGAATGATATACTATGAAATTCAACTATTTTCGTAGATTTTAAGGAAAGTTACTTTTATTGGATTAAATATCATTTTATTTATAAAAAATAATTAATTATAGTTTAATGACGACAATAAACCATATTACCTATAAAGAACAATATTTTGCCGCGCAATATAAATTATTTGATTTGTGAAGTGAAAACTTCTTTAGGCGCGTTGAGCACTTTTTGGGTGAACAAAAAGAATAGAACTCGCGTCATCGTCACCGCACGCTAGTTACTTAGTTTTCACTTCTATCGGCAGTCCCCAAAGACAGCCCTGCATTTTTTTTAATGTGGTTATGGTCTAGGATATTCATTGCGCTTTTAATATTATATGAAATCAATGAAGTAAGATAATTTAGATATGTATTTCTGTGACTATCGGATAACTGAGACACAACAACTCTGTAGTGAGTGAAAAAGCGACCATCCTCCTTTACATAGATTGCATAACCACAATAACCATGATTATTATCATTTTAACTTTAATTACCGTTTTGCTCTTTTGAATATTTGCAATTATTCCAATAAGAAATACCACTAAAGATAAATCGTTTGCCTGGTTAGTTAGACTGAAGAAGTACAGAAGATTGTAGTCAAAAGTAATAGTGTTGTGTTTTAGTAGGGGTCATTTCTCAGGCAGTACAATGTTATTTTTATTGTGCCTCCAAATAAATCGATAGTAAATAAACAGCATACTTATTGCCTGTCAAATAGCATTCTCTTTCATAGCAGGTTCAGATATGAAACTACCTTGCTATTTTGGGGTAGCATACTGTTTTACTAATAGAGCACCATCTCAGGATTTTTCTCAATGTAAGAGAGTATCGTTGGTTATTGAACGTAAGGTATGAGACCTTGGTGGGTAGAAAGTAGCACAAATTGGGACAGGCTTATGTTGAGCAGTGGTCTTAGTCGGACTGATTAACTGAAACCCAATCTTTATGTATAGTATGTCCATTACATTTTTTAAGGCATAAGGTTAAATTTATTAGACTTTGATAATAGCTCTTGTCGGTTTGTCTTAACACAAATACAGTCTTACATATAGTATTACATTCACTCACATAAATTCAATACCTATGACATTGTCCTTATATTATTTGTTGCCTTCTGAATTATTTTCGTAAATAATTGCTTACAGTTTATCAATAATTAAGAAGTACTGTTGTTACAAGAGCTAATTATGTCCCAAAATCTTTTGATGATTGCAATGATAAGCGATGTCATTTGCATAATATGGCTACTTAATCATATATTAAAAGTTATTGTGTACTCTGCGACGAGAAAGTACTCGTCATTTGATTTTTCTTACCAACTCTTATATCTTTTAGGTATAGTCTCAGTAAGAGTAATCAGTGAAAATGAGCTCCATTGTCTAATTTTACAAATTACAACATTTTCATAAAAACAAAGAAATTAAAAAAAATTGTCGCGTCTATTTTAAAATTTATATTTTCACGATGTGAATAAAGTCGAGAAAAATATAGCAGATACCAAACTATGTACAAGAGATATGATGTGGAAAAAATTTACAAATAAAATGAAAATATTTAATAAGCTAATGAAGAAAAATAGTAAAAACAATAATTTATATAACAAACATCAGAAATAATCATGCAATACTAGAATCCTTTTTAATCATCCTTTTTTATCACAATTAGTAACAATGAGTAAATAAAAATCTCTAAAACTACTAATTGCTTTGTTTTAACGTAAAATAGTACAAACATTTTTTGCAAGTAACCGCTAAAAATGTAATCAATTCGAAAGCTCAATTCACGTATATTTTTTTATTTAATTAGTTTAATAAAGACAATATTGGCATCATAGCTCCATATTCATTAAGTCCTATTAATTTGCAATATCTTTCTAGACTAGATCTTAAACTTAAGTCGCATCACTACCCAATAAAGTAGACCAAGGAACTGTAATTCCATTTCACAAAGACTTATCACAGAAACAAGTATATACAAAATTATACTCTTAGCAATTATTATAAGGATGAAATTTGGCTGAAGTCTTAAGGTATTTCTGACTTATAATATACTGGTAAAAATTGCATTTTTTCGTTAGAAAAATGATAATAATGTTGGAGGTTTAAAATGGAAATTTTATAACTCGACGCGGCCCGGGGCGGTTGGTTTTTTCGCACACACGAGGTAAAAATTTTCCATTCTTACGTAATAACTATTTTTTGTTCAATTTCATGGTTTTTTTTTCGATATTCATTATAATTATTTTTCTTATCTTGTTTTGGTGTAAGGGTAAACATATCTTGCTGTTTTTGTAGTTATATGCGTTATCTTACGTGATGTCTGCAAAACGAACACTTTGCAGATGTGACTAATTCTTTTATGGTGAAATATTTAAAAGGGTCGTCTTGTTTTGGGAAATTGAGCATCAATTCTGACCTGTTTAAATTTGTTTATAATATAGGTACATACCTCTCTATAGTTCTAGTTTGCACTAACTTTGTAAAATTTAAGATATTTTTTTTATTGGACTTTGCACTTTCATCACCCAACTTTTGTTTTTGGTAATTTCTGACCTGTTTAAATTCGTCTAAGATACTTAAATTTCTAATTAGAATATCAATTAAATTGTTAGTTTTATTCCCTTCTCCGTTAGATGGCGCTTTTATAAATATTATTTTAAATCCCGTTTTCGTTTGTCTTATAAGACGGTTAAGGTCATTGCAGACTTGTTTAACATTTTAAATATTTTTATTTCTGATGTTTTCAATATCCTCATTATATTCCAAAGGATATTCAGAATAGAATTATAATACTAGGTCTTTCTACTTCAAATAATAATTGTTAATATAATACATGAATATGTTCTTATATTTATATGCGAAACCAAATATTAAAAATAATAATTTTACGTATTATTCTAACAAGTTTATGCCAACAAATAAAATGCGATTGGGTTTTAAAAATATAGATGGCGGTAAAATCCTTGTTGTACATACTCGGAATGCGATATTAAATCAACATTATATAATACCAAAAGAAAATATATAGAATTATAAAATTTGTAATTATTGTAATAAAAATTATTTTATTTTATCAGGGTGGACTTTAATAATTATTGCATATCAACTAATATTGCGCTTGCGTCGATATATAGTTATATCGCATCGATATAACGACTTTTTATTATAAAATAATACAAAAACAGTTTATTAAAATAATTCTTTAAAAAATCACACGAATATTTCTTTTACTTTTTATAAAATGGCAATTAAATCATGCATTATAAAAATTGAAAAATAATATAGTATAAAATCATAGTAGGTATTATTTATCATAATTCTTGGTTTATATCCTTGATAAAATGAATAATATTTCTTATAGATTATTCTAGATTACCAAATTAATAAGCATTGAAAAAACAACTGCTTGTATCAATTGAGCACTAGTGAGATTGGTGGAATAATCTCGCTGCCTTACGCTTGTCGATATTTCCTTTTACAATTTCTTTAATTATTATCTGACCCAAGAGATGACCGCTTTAGTGTCATTTACAACTTAGAGGTCACTTGGGGCACAACTTTATCTCTTTTAATGGCTTTTATTTTATATCATATAATCTGTAGCTATTAATGTTAATATAATTATCAACCCCGAGCGTAAAAAATCCCACAATTAAGTACAAAATATGAAATTAGTAAAGCTTACGAAAAAGATCCTCATTTTTATCTTTCTTTTTATAAAGATATCTCCCGCGCATATAGCCCTTCGCGGACCATAATATCTTCTGACTACAAACAAACAATTAACGAACACAGAGTACACCCAGTTCAGAACAATAATTTGTGGATAGCTTAAATAATTGCCCCATATTTGATTCGAACTCGCAACACGGCGCGGTGGAAGCGGCATGGCATTCTAAATCTTTAGTTAGCAGAACATGCAAATGGCTATAATCAGCATATAAAAAGCACAGGTGTCGAGTTCAATCCCAAGGCACGCATCTAAATTAAGTGACGCTCACTTTAACGTTGAACGAACATATCGCAAGAGTCTGAGAGTTCTCCATAATGTTCTCAAAGATATGCGAAGTTTACGCACTGGGCTAACGTGGTGGACTTATGCCTTTCCCTTCTCACACTAAGAAGAGGCCCGTGCCCATCTACAGGGCTGATATTAATACCAAATAATATAATTCAAAATTCATAACACGTGTAAATATAAAAAAATATAACAAAAAGCAGCAATTTTTTTATTTACCGTCTCTATTATGTAAAGCCTTTTATTAATAAAATTGTTCAGTGTTAAACGAATAGAAAATATACTAATACAAATTGTAGTCTATGCTCTCATAATTGGGGCAAAAAATGCACCCCACGGCAGCAAAAAATGCCCGCAGGGGTGGCGTTTGAACCAATTAACTCATTTTTTTTTCGGTAGCCGTTTTAAAACATTTTTTCGTCTTTTTTATTGGCCGGCCGATAGAAGGGGCGTTTTTTTTACAGTTCTTTTTTGACGTGTTAAGATTAACACGTGGGCCTATTTCAAATATCGTTTTGTAAACGGTGGGATTTGACACGCGGTGTTTGGACAGGGGCGGTTTTTTCTAGATTTTTTGTGATATTTTTTCGTTTCGTTTTAATGTAGATTGATACTTTTGTAATTGTTTAACGGTCGATTTGATGTGGTTTTTTGTTACCGGTTTAGTTTTTTCGCTACTTTTTCGATTGGGTTTTATTTTTGAAAGGGTTAATGTTTTGTTTTTATTGAGTTTGTTACGGTTGAACTGAATTTTATTACGTGTGTTATTTTTTATTTGTTTGAATATTTATTTAGATCGAATGGCATAGTTTTTTATGTAGTCACTGCGCCGCTTCAATCGCTTATTTGTAGTAGGTTCGGGGTAAACATTAATTAATCCACAAATAGTTGTTTCGAGTCTGGATGCTTTTGTGTCTGTCGTTTTAATGTTTCTAAATATCGCAAAATCAAAATCAAAATCGAAATAAATTTATTCAAATTAGATTACAAGGTAACACTTATGAATGTCAAAGTTACACGTAAATTTTTTCCTGTGAATTTACATTTACTGCCACGTTCAGCAAAGCTAGGGTGTGTAGGGCTCATGAGAAGAACGGGCAAGAATCGCGACGCAGGTATTATGCATAAAGCAGCAGTTATATTTTTGTTATCATTTATTTAAATATCCTTAAATAATGTGTATCTAAGGTAGATATTATTAATGGTGAATAATAATAAAATTTTATGGTAGGTGAACGCCCGTGAATTTTAATAATTGAGCACAATAATAAATAAACATATTTAAATTTATAGAATAATAATATTTAATAAAATGTCCAAGATAATTAATTAACTTAAACTAATTTGAGGCTTGTTTACTAAGCGATATTTAGTTCATTTAAGTTACAATTGCGATTGGGTCAAGTATATAAATTTAAACAAAATAACAGGAAATAATAAAATTTATAATAATATTTGTGTTGTTATGCAAAATAAGGAAAAGTCTTATGTCTAAATATATCGTAGTAAGAAAACTAAAAACAAATAAATCAACATTATTTATTTTCATAAATATATTGAAATTAAACTACCTACTTTACACGCATTTTATCGCGTTGTTTGTCTTTCCGTATAGTTTAATTCCAATGTATAACATTCGCGTAAACGTATTAAAGCGAGCAATCATTAAATATTTAATACGCACAGAACTTGAAAAGGAGTGCAGAAGGGCGTACTTTGCGATCATTGTGATGTTAACAAGTAACTTGTTTCTTAATTTGATCATTATTGATGAATATACATAAATGCACAACTACATTTAGTCACGGACTGCCTTTGCATTGTCACAAAGTTTAAGTGTATGCGCTATCATGCCATCCTACTGTCTATTTTAGATTTATATTAAAACATACACCTTAGCCCAAATTATTTCATCGCTATAATATTATTAAGTTATTATTGTTTTTATCTTTAGTTTTTTATAGTCAGTAGTATATGGCATAATGGCTGCAACACCTTGTTAATCTGAGTTGTAAAATACTGAAATTATATTTAATTGAAAAGAGTGGCCGTGAGTTTCTTGCAGGTTTCTTCTCAACCCTTTGCCTGAACCTAGCAACTAAACTAAATGTAGCTTCAGTAACTTAGTAAACTCACTAACCCATATATTTTGACGGTCATAAGTGTTACTTTGTGACCTAAATGAATAAATGATTTTTGACTTTGACTTTGACATACTCGAGATCACTACATGGCAATGCAATAAGTCGTGGAACTTAGCCTGGAACTGTGTCCGAAAGACGTTACCATATATTATATAAGATAATCGTAATTAATATTATAAATACGATTGTAAGTGTTTCGTTTGTTACACTTTGATCGATCAACATAAAATTTTGCTTACCCACACGTTATCAGGGGTACAAAAAAGAACATAGAAAAATACAGGAAAAAACAGTTTTTCCAAGGTACAGAAATTGATTGACAAAATCTACATTGGAGCGAACAAGGCCGCGGGCAATTTTTTTTTTTTTCATTTTATTTTGCTCCTCGAAATGACCACACTCCGCCTGATGGTAAGCAGTCGTGTGGTCTAAGAGCAGTGGCCTCCACATCGTTCTCATAGCAGCTGAGGCGATATTGAGGCCTCTACTTTGACGGCCTCAGAAGGTGCTATATATAGTACCTATTTCTTATTACTTAATGTAGTATTTTTATAACAGCGGTGATAGGCGACAGGTATTCTCGGTGGCGCAGCTGTCATGGGTTCGGTCACTAGGTACTACTGTGTGAGTTCGATCTTCGGGCTGAGCAAAATGCTTTTATTATATGGACAAAAATTGTTCAATGTCTGGGTACTCTTTGTGTTACTCTTTGTTTGTAAAGTCTCCCGCGACACAAGAATTATTCATAGAGAACTAACCACTAAAGATTGTCGTTCATAAATGTTACTTTGAGACCTACATTAATAGATTATTTTTGACATTGACTTGACATTGCTGGCTGCTTCTGCGAATTCTCTGACAGAAAAATCAAACAACAGTTTACAGAAACCGGTATTCGAACTCTAATCAATTGGTTCAAACTTATAACACGGTATCACTGAACGTCCAATATAATTATGTCAAGAAAATAATGTACCTACGTCATTGTTTAAATACAGCAAATTATATAATATTGTCTTCTGTTTACGCGAATGTTATTCATTGAACAGTCTCCCCGTGACCATGGCTGCTGAAAAGCAACCGAAACGTCCGGGAAAGTGTAAACCAAAAATAAATAGATTTAATAGTTTAAATAATTTTATTAGCTTATAAATTAGTAAAATAAAATCAATAGTAGTAGTAGTGTAATATTTTCAAAATTTTGTAATGCAGTACAGCAAATTAGTTTAGGTTAATGAAACAAAATCTACATTAATGTCAACGAATCCTGGGGTCAATATTCTTACTAATATTATAAACGCGAAAGCTTGTATGGATGTATGGATGTTTGTTACTCTTTCACGCAAAAACTACTGGACCGATTGCGATGAAACTTTGTATGTAGATATCTGGAGACCTGTATGTAGATTCACACATAGGATATTTTTATCCCGATATTCCCACGGGAACGGGACTTACGCGGGTGAAATCGCGGACAAAAACTAGTAAAGCAAATAAAAGTAATAGGTTATAAAGGAAATCTCAAGTAATATAATAAATGCGAATGTGATTTTGTTTGTTTGTTACGCTTTCACGCCTTAACTACTCGACCGGTCATCATAAAATTTCGCATACAAATTGTCAGGGGTACAGAAAAGAATAAAAGCTACCTTTCATCCAGAAAAAGTACTATTTCCAAAGGATAAAAAATTATTGACAAAATCTACATTATCACAAGCAACGCCGCGAAACAAAATGTAGTAAACAGTATTAGTAGATAAAAAAGGAAATAAAAGATACTTTAAAAGTTTGAATGAACAATGTTAGTAGATATAGCTCGCTTGTTCGTTAGATATCGATCACACAAACAGACACACGAGTCTGTTCCGTTGTGTTCCACACGCACGGCATTCTCGCATCAATAATGTTCTGATCACATAACAGGAATAGGCTTTTTATCATTATTTCTTATAATATATTACTAAATGTTCCCGCGGTTTCACCCACGTTTATCGTTACTGCGCCGCCCCCGTGGGTCGTAGCGTGATGTTATATAGCTTATAGTCTTTCCTGATAAATAGGCTATCCAATACTAAAATAAGAATCAGTAGTTCCTGAGATTAGCGCGTTCAAGCAAACAAACAAACAAACTCTTCAGCTTTATAATATTAGTATAGATTTTAAAATTATTAGCTGATCCTTAAGGCTATCAGAATTGTCTGCGAGCGTGAAAAAAGTCAATAAAAATACCAGAATCGCGTAAATAGATAGAGCTTATTTTACATAACATGGCCTAAAATAGCTTACATAAAAGTGCTAAAACGTTCCACGCAGGACGGACAATAGCCAGCCCGAGTTATTTACACTAGCTTTTGCTCCCGGCTTCACTCGCGTAAAAGTAGGTTAGGTTAAGTGTAACAGTACTCTATTTAATTAAAATATAACCTATGTTACTCGATGATAATATAGCTTTCTAATGGTGAAATAATTTTTTAAATCAGTTTTTTAGTTCTTGAGTTGAATCATTACAAACAAACAAGAAATCAAATCTTTCCTGTTTATTATATTAGTATAGTGATATATATATAGTATGTATAGATATAGATTATATGATTGAACTTTGTGTAACAACACACAGGAGGGTCATTTACAAAATGGTGCCATGACAAGACCGCGTCTGGTCGCGATCGAACCTAACGTAACAATCGGTCGCTATCATATGCGTATATCCTCGACCAATAAAGCATCCATGAAAATTTTCATTATTTGGCATCAAAATACAGAAGCCAAAAATATTCTATAAAGAAGCCTTTTCCACTTATTCAGTCTTAACCCTTCACGATTTCTTCCAAAAATGATTAAAAATAGGTCGCGGTGCGTGAGCGGGTGGGTCGTTACGACCCCCGTGACTTTTTCAACCCTCTCGTTCCTCTATTTGAGTTGTATTTAGATTTTATTTTCGACGTATGTCATTCTTGATTTTGTAATTGATTTTAATGTAGCGTCTTTGATATAATTTTAATAATACTTATTCAGATCTTTTGCGTTTCGTTTTGAATTTAATTCTTTTTTACAGTAGTGAAATGTTATTTTGTGTAGTAAATGCATCCATATTATCCTTATACTTGCAGCACTAGGATGGACTATGTCACTGCGTCAAGGGGGTTCGAATCTCATATGGGACAAAAATGTGTGTTGCAAATTATTGTTCACAATCTGAGTGTTCCTTGTGTCCGTTGTTTCAATGTGTGTTTAGTCCCCCACGATAAGGTATTTGTTCATAGCGCGGTAAAAAAACCCTAACATTGCCTACACATATATTTTTTATGTAGGTCAAAAACTTCTTATATATTTTAATATAAAATATGTGATGCTAGATAATAGTTTCCTTAAATTAGCAGTTATTCGTTAAATTGCACAGTTTAAGACTGCGCCGAGCGAAATGTGCCAAAATAGGCGGTCACAGTTAAGTTGATAAAATCCACACTTTTTGTTTAATACAAATTTAAAATATACATTTTCCATAACAAAGAATGTGTTTACAATTACTCCGTGTAAAAACTTAAAATAATTAATATTTTCGCCTACAATATTTATAGATACTACAAATTTTTAGATTATAACAGTAGAAATCTATCCTATTTTATAGCTTAAACGAAACATAAATAGTTATATTTGTCCGTCCCAAATAATTAAGTTATTGGTTGACAATAAAGATACATATTTATCAAAAAAGCACTTCAAATCCTCCATACAATTTTACTATGGCGGCCGCGCGCTGATATGGATATCGAGCTCTGTCATTCAGTCTAACCGCGTCTTACGCTTGGCGCAGTCTTAAGTATTTTCTTAAAAACCAAAATCCGGCAGTAAAATTTAGTTATAAAAATATATATTTACATGATCACAAGACAACCATAGCCGGTACCTACCTAATAGGAGACGAAACTATTGCCGTGCTACTGGACACAATTCAAAGAAAAATAAATAGGATAGGTAACTATATGAAATTCATTTTATCCAAGTACAAGACAAGTCCGGTCCTGGCAAGACAATTAAATATACTGCAACAACACGGCAAATCCCGGGAAATACGGTACAATTGGCACCTCTACCCACCCCACTCATAACAGTATCATGACTGCTTTAAATAATTATTCTATCTCCCCACATCATTTTCTCACGACTAACAAGTCTTAGAAACAAAACTCTATACTCTATTATCTATCCATCTTGTCTATGATCCGTTCCCATAAACAACAAAAGGCATAAACCAACCGGTTCTCTTTTTGTTTTTTGAATTTAGAAACAAAAAATTGCGAAATTATTAGTACCCTTACACACCTTTAGAATGTAACGTTGATTTGCATAAATTTAAGGGTCAAATGGGCCCTTTATGGTTTTTTGCAGTGTTAAGTGTAGAACGGATTGTTGAAAGACTTGTCTAGTGTTGCGTTACATCTAGTTTGTGAAAGGGTTATGATTTTTCAATGACATTTGTTCTGTTTTTTTAGATGAGCTTTATTTTTGTTAACCCTTTCGTGATGATTGTTGGGTACAATGTGACCCAATATGAGATTGCCTATCTTGTAGTTTGCTGTTAAGGATTATCTTGTGTCTCATAATTTAAATTGCGTCGTGGATCCAGTGGATTTTTGAATGATTGTCGTGAGAGCCCAAGTTCGATTGCCAAGACGGGTGAAGCGTCCTTGGGTTTTGTTTTAGGAAATTCTTAATAGCAATACAGAGTCACAAAATATGCCCGATAGCTTTGATAGGTTTTTAAAAATAATAAAACAATTGAGTTTTCAAATTATTCGTATTTTCTATTAATTTTAACCAGTATAGCTCATGTTTGAAGTTGGTATGCTTACATCAGATGGGAATCGAATTTAATACTCCTTATTGACGACAACCTAACATAAACCAGTGGAGTATTGCCGTATAAGCTATTAAATAACTATATCTATATTAATATTATAAAGCTGAAGAGTTTGTTTGATTGTTTGTTTGAACGCGTTAATCCTAAGAACTACTTGTTTGAAATAAATAAAATTTAGTGTTGGATAGCCCATTTATCGAGGAAGGCTATATAAAATCACCGGAACACTTCAAGAAATTCATTGCAAACAGAGACACGGGCTTCACTCGGAAGTTCTGCGGGTATAACAAGAGCCAAATACGCCTGCTCACAGGAGCGTTCACTGGCCATTTTGGCACCAACGACTTCCTGCGCAGATTGAGATTGGCAAACAATTTGATCTGCAGAGCCTGTGGTGAACAGGACGAGTCCATATCGCACCTACTGTGTGAATGTGACGCGTTGGCTGGATTGAGGATGGGTCTGATAGGATTGGAATATCCAAACCCTGAAGACTTCAGGCTTCTCCCTCTGAAGTGTACACTGCGGCTGATGCAGACATTCATAAGGAGATAGCTAAGGGATAGATCTTGGGGCCGACACTAAAGATCCCACTGGGTTGAAGTGTCGCCGGTCTGCACTGACTAGCCCCCAAATTAGATAAGATATAACATCATTTTACGACACGAAAAGTGCTGCAAAAACAGGGAAAGATCTCTTATTATGAAACTTAGATGAAGATGCGCGGATCAGGTAGTTTAATATAAAATGGTGCCTCGTTGTTTGGGTTCAATACCCGGGGCGAGCAAAGCATTGTTGAGTATTTCTTAATTACTACAGTTTATCTTATTTCACTTGCAAAAAAACTGTTATGAAATACCTATTAAACTTGAATTATGTTGAAACTGAAATCCTGGTAATAAAGTGACAACACATTTACAAATACACACATACACACACACACACACACACGCACGCACACCAATTCACACACAAGACTGAACACTAATCTTTATATATATAATTCTTCTGTACGTGTGTTGACAGTGAACTCCTCCTAAACGGCTGGACCGATTTAAATTAATTTTTTTGTGTGTGTTGCCAAGTGGATTCGAGGATGGTTTAGAATTAGTCTTTTTTTTTTGTATACATGTCGACGTCTGTCGAGTCCGCTAGTTTAAATGTAAGAAATGCCTTTGTATAGACCATATATTTTGAACTATGTACAAATCTTGGTATATATGACGTGTACTACAATGTTATTTCATTTTTAAATAAATAATAATTATTATTATTTTACATTAATTAACTACTAACCAATAAAAATTACAATTTTAAATGTATAATTTAAAAAAAAATACAAAATTTATGGAGGCCCACCGGTATCGAGACACGGTCCAAGCTGTCGGTGGTTAGGGGTCCAGAGAGAGGAACCACCTCACTATGCGTGCCATATCGTATTATTATTATTATTATTAATTCCCTGACGCAATTCTGTATTAATAAATACGTCCGGTATACGGCAATCAAGCCCTCTTGCTATCAAATAAGACCTAAAATAGCTGTTAGAATGTAGGTATAATGCACCTCTAATTACCCTTTTGGGAATACATAAGTGTAAAGTAAAAAGACCTTCACAATCTAGACATCAAACCTGTTATACTTTCTGACATTAAAACCATCACTCATACAACCTACCATTAAACAATAACGTATTCTTAAATTACTCGCGCGGGAACCGAACCAGGTGACACATCGTTTTATCATTTTTTGATTCAATAGCAATTGAATATTTAAAGAGAATTATAAATAGTACTTCGAAGGCCATTAGCCATTAGTGGTCGTCTTTGTTTATTTATTGATTAATGATATTCAAGAATACATATTAATAAAATTGAAGTGTCTGTTTGTAATGTCACCATAAAAGCTTTTTACTAAATGCTTATGAAAGTATATACGGCACTTAAATCAAAAATCAATTTAAATTTTTTGTCTGTCTGTCTATTTGTTACGGCTAATCTCTGAAACGGCTGGACCGATTTTGTTGGTACTTTTCACTGGAAGATAGCTGATGTTATAAAGAGTAATTTAGGCTACTTTTATTTTAGACTGGATGTGCCCGCGGTTTCACCCGCGTTTATGATTACTGCGCCGCCCCCGTAGGTCGTAGCGTGATCTTATGTAGCCTATAACCTTCCTCGGTAAATAGGCTATCCAACACAGTTCCTGAGATTAACGCGTTCAACCAAATAAACAAACAAACAAACTCTTCAGCTTTATAATATTAGTATAGATGTTTTTCTTTAATTCTACGCAGTCGATGTCACAAGTAACTGCTAGAACTAATTAATATTATTAATGTGAATGTTAGTTTGTTACACCTTCACGCCTTAACTACTCGACCGATCATCATGAAATATCGCGTACATCTTGTCACGGGTACAGAAAAGGACATAGGTTACCAAAAAGTACTGTTCAACGTCAAGAACTTGTAAATGACCTTTTCTGAAAAGATCTCGTCTATCTCTATGACATTTGGTCGAAAACATCCCGCCTATCTTTAACCGTTTCGGAGATATTAGAGGTCCAAGTTTGTATGGCGGCCATGTTTTTTTGTATGGAAGTCATGTTTTTTTAACCTCCCCTAAAAGTTGCCAGGATTTTAGGAAGTTTTTTTAGATATCACCGTTTCCGAGATCCGATGGGGTGCCACCACCAAGAGCTGACCTTTCGGAGGTCAGGCATTTTTGCCGAGCCTTCTCAACGATTCTCTATACGACGCTATATTTACTTTTTTCCTACGACTGCCCCTTGTATGACTTCTATTTTTCTAAGTCAGTCAATGAGTGGTAATTTAATATAGTATGAATGCCCGTGATGGTGAAACCAGCGCCGCACCGCTCGACACCCCTAGCCGCTCGCACTGGTGTTGCCCTCTGCTGCTGACTCGTATGCCTATGGTAGCTATTCAAGGGCCAATCTAGTAAATTGGCGAGTCACCGTCTGCCCATCCGGTTGATGCTATTAAAGTATTCAGGGCAGACGCCGTATTTCATCCACAGTTACCGGTCATTGGTATACCGGTCCATCAAACACCCATACCCATAGCCCATATATATTAGAATCCATACGTAGCAATAGTCCTACGCCTACTGCGGCTAGTGCCGCTGCAGGTGTTCCATCACACCTTTGATTAAAACCCTCGGAGGGCCTCTTCACGTTGGACCTAAAAAATACCTGGACCTTTGGGAAAAGGGCCAGGTATTTTCCTAATATAATATGTTAGAAAATACCTGTGATAAGAGAAATATAATAATAATATTCTATCACATACACATAACCATCTAGCCCAAACTAAGCAGAGCTTGTACTACGGGTACCAGACTATGGATAAACATACATATATACTTCTTTTTTGTAAACACATACTTATTATACATAGAAAGACCCAGACCACGACAAACATCCATGTCCATGCACAAAAATGTTTGACTTGTGCGGGAATCGAAACCGAGTTACATAATAAGTTGTAATGATATTAACAAAATTTTATTATAATATATTTCTGCCTACCCCTTAAGAGTAATGCCGTAATGCTATCTTACTCGTATATGTGCAATACGGCCGGATATTGTGCAATTTAATATAAAAGTAACAATGAAACGTTCAACAGCTGTGGACGACCCAACCACAATGGTCGCCGTTATTCAGTCACGTTTACGAACACTGCTCCGCTCCCTTAGCTCATAGCGTGATGTTATATAGCTTATGTTGTTTCTGTATAAAATAGCTTTCTATTGGTAAAAGAATTATTAAAATCGGTTCAGTCCTTCCACAAGAATTTATCTATCAAATGCTAAAAGAATTTTCGTATCCGACTGGTAGTTCTAGAGATAAGAGCGCTCAAACAAACTCTTTAGCTTTATTATATTAGTATAGATATTGAAATTAAACTACTATATACGGATTTTATCGCGTTGTTTATTTAACACTGTATTACATAATTTTCAAACTGTTACACTACTACTACTATTGAATTTTACGAATTTATAAGCTAATAAAATTATTTAACTATTAAAACTATTTATATTTAAGTTTACACTTTCCCCGATGTTTCGGTTGCTTTTCAGCAGCCATGGTCACGGGGAGATTTTATTATAATATTATGGCAGTGGTGCAGTCGTAGTGAAACCGACTGCCAAGCATAAGGTTCGATGCCTAATTTTATTGGCTTTTTCTGATAAGAAATTCTGTAACGAAGTTTGACAGAATATTTATAATAGTATACAAGAAAGGGCACTTTACGGTTGAAGAGCGCCCAAAAAGAAATGCCCCGGGTGAGGATCGAACTCACGACCTTAAGATTATGAGACTTACGCGCTGCCTACTGCGCTACCGAGGCGGGTGACGTTCTACACAGAAAGACAGTTCTATTTTTTACTACCTATAACGTACAATAATTAAAAAATATATTTTGTTTTTACCAGCAGTTACTCACAATTTCGTATGTGTCTTTTTAACAACCTATAAATAATCTTAGCCCGGGCAAGGCTATTTTCAAATCAAATATCATCAAAATCGTTTCAGCAATTAAATCGTGACAATGTAGGATACGGACAAAAATGTTATTATTGTTACTTGATCACGGGAATCTTTTTTAATGGCCTATCTCTAAATCAAATGTAATCAAAATTGACAAAGCAATTTGGTCGTGAAAATGTAAGAAATGAAGTCGTCTCTAATATTAATTAGCAATACAACACAAGGTCTTCCATCTTACACAGCTAGTTTATCCCTTGCTCCAGGTCTTTGATTCACCAGCCACATTCTTTAGGTATTCAGTTCACCAGGTCGGAAGAACTTTACGTTTCCCAATTCACGGTCTCGACTCTAGAACTAGTCTGCTCTATCCATGATTATTAATTATTCTTATAATTATAAGATACATAGTCTTACGACTATATTCCCGAAGGGGTAGGGAGAACTGTATCCACATATTGATAATTATGGTTTAGGTCCCAAATAATAGGGTGCGTGCTCATTGCCGTTTACAATCTACGTAACTGATGTCTATGATACTGTAGGTCTAGCATAAAAATGTTTATCTGAAACTTTGGATCAAACAAAAATTCTTATACAGTAGTTTCTTCGAATTTCTTTCTTTCAAAATAACAATTCTTCGCTGTTCGGACTACTTCATAACATAGTTTTGGACAACTCAGAGGTTTCGGTCACAAAAAAAACAAAATTCGAATTCAAACAGTCGTGGGGATAGGTTTATAGGTAATTTGCTTTATTGCGTGGCCTTGCGTCTGGTAGTAAGCACATTGATAATATTTCAAAAATAAATAATAGTTTAAAAAAGCGTGGGGTGCTTGCTAAGATATTTTGATAACCCTCACCCGACGCTTTTTTACATTAAAATTATTAAATTATTTTCTACGTTTTTTAATAAAGCGTGTTGTTTAGTTTTAAACTATTATTTACTTTAATTTTTTAAACATTTTTTTTGCTAAATTATTGTTTTGTCATCGGTCCTCGATAAATGTGCAAAGTTTCAAATCAATCCGTCGGTTTGAAAGGGGTGTAAATCACGTTCAAAGATTCCGTTACATATGTAGATTCATAGACACATACCAAGCTAATAAATTTTGACAGCACAAAGCAAGCGGTCACCTTGCCATTGCATGTTGTGGATTCGAATTCCAGACGTGACAATAATTAGTAGTAATGATTTCGAATCTTATTTGTGTATGTTACTTGTTTGGTTGCAAAGAACCCATAGCTACTTGCTTTTTAAATTATACTTTAGTGGTTAAGAAATCCAAAAAGAATTGCCCCGGGTGAGGATCGAACTCACGACCTTAAGATTATGAGACTTACGCGCTGCCTACTGCGCTACCGAGGCGGGTGATTAAATAACTGAAATCTATCTTCTATATGATAACATTGCTGTTCCAATGGCATTTTGTGTATGCTCTCATCAGCTATCATGAAGTACCAGGTTCTATTTCCATAGTTGGCAATAAGTTATTGTGTTATTTTTGTTAGGTAATTCTCATTTGCAGTTTAATAATGTCCGCAGGGGAAGATAGTAGTTTTATCCCATTATATGGGGCCTAAAACACAATTAGCAATATGTGTAACCCGAACATTTTAACCGACTTCAAAATGGAGGATGTTCTCAATTTGATCGCGGGTTTATTTTTGTATTTTCAATACGCGATCATTCCGCCAATTATGAATTGATTTTGATGATTACTTTATTGTTTGGTAGGTCATACTTCAGAGGTGGTCTCATATAAATTTCACCCCAAATTCATTTAGCGTTTTTTGAGAAAATCATCAAAATATATACACAGATAATGTTTTGGTTTGTGGTTACCTTCCACAAAAGCTTTTTAATGTTGTATCGCCTCTGCTTCTACACTGAGTGTAGTGCAGTTCGAATTCCATACAGGGCAAAAGTTTAAGTGATCCACCATTTTTGTTCAGATTCTGTGTGTTTTTTGTGTCTGTTGTCAAGTCCCCCGTGACACATGAATTATACCTAGTGTGGAACTATCTTCCTAAAATAAAAATAAAATCGTTTTTGATTTGAAGACAAATATTTGTGTGCATGAACATGGATGTTTATCTTGGTCTGGGTGTTTCTATGTATAATATGTATGTATTTACAAAAAAAAAAGTATATATGTATGTTTATCCATTGTCTAGTACCCATAGTACAAGCTCTGCTTAGTTTGGGCTAGATGGTGTCGTGTGTACATACACACAACACCATTCATCACATGATAGAATATTATTATGTTTCTCTTATCACAGGTACTATCGACAGCAGCCACGGATGACCCCTCCTAAGGTTAAAATCGCATAGCAGGCCAACATGGCACGTGACACGCCCCTTTTTTTTGTTTGATTTTTTTTACACTACTTTTGTTTACTGATTCTAAGGCGATACAAACTCAACTGGTCAGCTACGACCTTTTTGTTTGAGTTTTTTTACACTTTACATTTGTATTATATGTATTATGTATATATTTGTGTACCGCCAGGATTGATTATTTATAGGTACTTAGTATAAACATTCTCAAATAGAAATCAGCAATTTAACATTGGTTATGTTCTGAAGCCGCTATGATCAAACGAATCAAAACGACTGGAAGGTATCAAATATATTTTATTACCTATTTATTTATACAACAATGTTAATATTTGAATAGGCCGTAGGTCGGCTACAAATTAGTTTATTTAGTTTTATTGATGTGCTCGTATAATGGACTTCTTTGATGCAGATACGTTTTTAAATATTTCAGACTTCATTAATATAATAATTATAAATGTTAAATGAATAAAGCTACCTTGAAATAAATAAATAAAACAACAATATACTTACTATCTCAGTAAAATTGTAATTTAAAAGTTACCTACTAATACTAATTTAACAACTAGGTAGCTACGTTCCATAAACTAAACAAAAAAAAAAGAAAGTAACAAATAAAACCTATTTCAATGATTAAGTATAACAATGCTTAAATTTATATTTACATTCCATACCGTTATTTTTAATCCTAAGAGACAATACTTTTTATTTATTTTGTATAAAGCAAAAACAAACGTTAATACAAAAAGCTACAATTAAATTTACTATTAGAAGAGTAGAGTATTAAAGTTCCTGTGGGAGCTCGTGGTTAGAAGTTCGGTATTGTGTCAACGCAACAACTGTCCAAATATGATACCATCTGGCAAAAGTAAGAAAAGTCATAAAAACAAACGGTTGGTACACTTTTTGTTCGAAGATTCCTTTTTGATTGGTTAACAAAATTAAGGGCGGAGTCACTTAAAGTCAACATGCCTAAGCGAAATTTTTCTTAAATGGTCATCCGTCGTTGCTGTCGATAGTACTTTCTAACATATTATATTAGAAAATACCTGGCCCTTTGGGAGGCTTACACGGCTTATTATTATTATTACTATTTCATTTGATGTAGATATAAAATACTAGATTACCCGCATATATGTAGATTATGTCAATTTTCTAATCCTCGGGAATAGTACTTTTTGCCTGGATCAAAACTATTTGGTCCAGGAAGAAATTACTGTTCCCTATATCCTTTTCTGTACTCCTAAAAAAGTGTTTGCGAAATTTCCTGTAATCGGTTGAGTAGTTAAGGCGTGGATGCGTAACAAACAATCAAACACACATTCAAATTAATTAATAAATATTATTATTATTAAAATTACACCTAGAAATCAGTTATACATTAACCTAGAGTCGAAGTAACACACCGGTGACTAGAAACAATAGATTTTTAACTACGTCTCGTATTCTAAGACTTGGCAAATAAAAAGCATGTATTTTTCTTACCATACTCTTGAAATTTCTCTTCTCTAATCAACAGATTTATAAAATGGCGCTATTAAAACAGTATTCGCTTAAGCTGGAATATTTACCACTTACTTAGAGATAACGCTCGCTTTTAACTGTCAGGGTCCAATAGGGTTGCCCTCGTTTAGAACTGACATTCACCAGATCTTTAATAGACACTGTCTCTGTGTAGAGGTACCTACTGCTGTGTTAGTTTCGAGTTCGATTGCCAGTTCAGACAAACACGCACGGATGGCGTAGTGGTTTAAGTTTCACCGAGTGTTGTGTGTTTGAATTCCAGACGGGACTAAAATTTGTGTGCTTCGGAAATGGTTGTTCCGAATATTATTTGTGTCTTTGTTAGAATGTTTGTAAAGTCGCTCGCGATACAGGATGTATTCCTATTATAGGAGTTGTATTTTTAATAAAGAAAAAAAGAAAAATGGAAGATTTTTTTGGTTTTTCTGTCTAGAAATTTTCAGTAGGAGGATAGAGTCCAGTAAGGTGTCTGGTAGACGGTAATAAGCTCGCTCCTCTCTTTCCCTCTCTCTCTCGTTCTCTTGCTTACGCTCGCTCGTCCTATAAGACTTAAAATTTAAAACTATATGGTGAAATTAGGTTTAATTAGTTGTCTTGCCACTGTATTTAGTATTGTGTGATCCAAAAATATTTCCTTTCAGTCTCTGTGTTCTTTTTGTCTTTGTTAGAATGTTTTTAAAATCTCCGCGACATAGGAATGCGAATTTCATATGCGGGAAGTCCTTCAAAAGAAATATAAAATAAATACACTTAGATAGGTAGATCTTCAAAGATGTAGTCATGAGACTACTCGTATGTATGTATCTTCATATTGAGATGTTAATATCCAAATATTATAGTATAATTTGGTTTCAATTTCTTGCCAAATATACTAGGAGTTGATTGTTAAGCAGAAAACAGCGGTGTTTCTACTTAAGCCTAGAACGTAATCCTTTCAGAAGATTGTAACCAAATAATTTTGGGTTGCGTTCTTACGACGATTGGGGTTTCCAGGCACTTTTAGAATATGGTGTGCCATATGCGTGCGTTAGCAGGGCGAAGAGTATTACTTTTTATCTTTTAAAATAACACTAAAGTTTCAAAGGAATTTTCTCCCGCGGATGGCAACCTGGAATGAACTTACAATATGGATGGTTCTTCAAAAAGGGTGTTAAAAGGTTTTTACATGGTCGGCAACGCGCAAATGATGCATCTGGTATTGCAAGCATCCATAGGCTACGTTGAGCACTTATGCTTGTTTGCCACTTTGGTAGTATAAAAAAAACACTACTCCCGCACCAAATTTTGATGAAATTGACTTTACCAATATTCACACACCTGACACAAAGATCACCCAGACTCTAAACAACTATTTTTGTATTTCATAATTTTTTGTCACTTGTGGGGACCAAACCCACAACCGACGGGTCACATTGGCAGTCTAACCACTTCACCATCTGAACAGTTAGCAGCCCTACACTAAAACTATATAAATCGGTCTGTCTGTATCTGTGATAGATCTACTACACGCATCGTTTTATTCGTTTCTATGTAATACTAAATTAGTCTCAAGTCCTGGTATTCATCTTGCTGGTCTTTTTTTTAGTTAGGGTATATTTCTGTTGGCTATGTTTGAGTTTGTGTTTTTGCTTGCTATTTGAGCTTATGATCTTCTATATCTCGGTTAGTTTTATGTGTACATACATATAGGTTTACTTTGTGTAACACACAAATGAACGAGTCTGTGTTTGTGCTTTGTGTCCGTTATCTATATATTAATACGTGAAGCAAAATCTTTGTGCCCCTTTTTACGAAAATTGCGCGGACGGAGGAGTATGAAATTTGACACAGTTAAAGTTTATATGGAGAAAGACAGGCGAATCCTAATATTTTTATATAATATGCATTGAATATAAATTAAATTAATGAAAAACACAACGTCATAAGGTCAGGGGATATCCACCAACAGACTGATTTGGAAGTCCAAGGGATAGGCTTTTGCCCAGCAGTGAGACATTACAAAAAGCTGATGAAAAAAAAGATCACATGAAGACGAAGGGGTTGAATCCTGAGCTTTTACACCCATCTCGTTTCATCTCATTTGATATATGCGGTACTAGATTGGTCGCGTAAATGTTGGTTATTACAATTAACTATTCCTCGGGAACAGTACCTTTTTTGTTTGAAAGGTAACCCGGACAATCTGTATGCAAAATTGCATGATGATCTGTCGAGCAGTTAAGGCGTGAAAGAGAAACATTTTCCCATTCGCATTTATAATATTAGTTAGGATTAAACGAACCAGATCTATAAAAGGTTGCGACCAATACTCTTAAAATATTTTAAAAAAAGTAAGATAAAAAATTACACCTCCAAATGTAGAACAGAATATCTATAGCTTAATTAAACTTAAAACTGAACCGATGAGACAATAAAAATAAATAATCACAATTTATTTATTATACTTGCAACCAATTTTCTATATTTTAAACTCATAACCCTCTTTTATACGTCCAAGTCGGGTAACATAAATACATTCGCGCCCATTGTAGCGAGGTCCCTAAACTTAGGGTCAACAATGCGGCCCATTCCACTCATTGTTTAATAAAAAAATATTATTAGTTATGTCCGTTACATCCCGTATCAAATATCGATGTGTGTAACGTGTAAGATTGCTTCGTTGGCACCGTGGTTTTGTGTGCTTGTTTACGACTGATCGTAAGGTCCCGTGGATTCCCAGGACGGGCAAAGTGTTTTTGATATTTCTGTTACGAGATTTTTATTAGCAGCACATTTGGCAATATGGCTGTTATGTGAGACCTAAATCATAGGCAGAAAATGTAGGTGTAATACACCTCTGCTTACCCATTTGAGATACACAGGCGTGAATATATGTATCCATGATATAATAACAGATAGAGATGTTTCAAATCCATCAAATCTTCATACATCATATGTAGATTTCATCGATTTGAAACATCTCTAATATCTAACTATAGATTCACGCCTATTTCCCAAAGGTGTAGGCAGAGACTACGCATTTCCATTTGTTACGATCCTGACACACATCTCTGGCTTCATTCGCTTTCATCACATTCCTCACACACGCTGGCCGGTTTAAAGTGCTCTTGACCTGGGATCATATATACCTATAGTAAAAAGAAGAGCCCGACATTGTTAAAATTTGGTTACGACACGAATAAGCCGGCTCCCTCAGAAAGTATCACCCTCTTAAAGAAATCCGGCGTAAGAGCAGTAACACTGTTACTGCGTTTGTCCTGATGAGTAACAATTCCAGACACACATACTTACCTCTGCCATTCCTTTTCTTAATTCCTTTTCATTGTATCGACAAGGCTTATGATAGATACCCTTGATATTCCAAGCGATAATAGAATATAGTAAATTACCATTTGACAGGTATTTTTTAAAGGCTGGCTTACAAGCATACCTGTTTGCCGACCGTTTTTATGAAAACTAGCTTTCTGCTGCGGTTTCGTACATGTTTAAGATTGCTGCTCCGCTCCTGTAGCTCGTATCGTATTGTTATATAGCCTATGTAACTTCTGTATAAACTAGCTTTCTAATGGTCAGAGAATTTTCAAAATCGGTACAGTAGTTTCTGAGTTTATTCATTACAAAGACAAACAAATATTTTCTCTTTATAATATTATAGATTAAGTTAGAGTTATGATTGCTCAGCATAGATATCTTCTTAATTATATTAAGAATTACTGAAATAATCTCAGACTATATATAATTGTATTGAACGCTCAATTTCAATAGACTGTTTAGATACAAACCCAACTTCTATACAAACCACGACTTAGATGTCAACCCAACTTAAATACGCACCCTTCACTTGGCTTCTGTTAGAACCCTATTCACAATAATTTAGAGGTTTATATAGAAGTCGAGGCAAACATTATGAATTTAATCATTTTATTTAGATACATAGGTATTTAATTTTTTATATGTAGATATTTGTTAATGTTTTCAATTGATATGCATATATACCAAAGTAATTAAATCTAAATTTCTCTGCAGAAGTAATCTCTTATATAGATCAGCTGGTTATAATTTCGTTTTACTTCTTAGCAATCATTTGTAATGCATTTTAATAGGTACATGAACGGATCGGTAAAGTATATTTAAAATGCAAAAGTATATAAATTTCTTTAATAAAGATAAAAGAAAATGTTGTTATGTTTTCAAAGCTAAACTGTTGATTCGGCTACATGAACATTTGGTATGACCTTAGCTTAAAACTTTATTTTATTTATTTATTTACTTATTTGCTAGAAGCATGGTACAAAGATGTTACATATAATTTTAGTCAATCATGTTTCACCGACACAGCAGCATGCAAATATATTATATTATAATTATATTTATTAAAATTAACATTATACATTAATTAATTAACAAAAATGAAAAAGCATATTATATTCTAAATTAAATTTGATATTCAATTAACACGATTATAACAGGCAGGTACAATAAATAATTAACATTCCGCACCAATCTAAATGTATGAAAAAATAAAATATTATATATATTTTAGAATAATATATTTTAGAAAGGATTTAAGTTCCGAAAAAAAGTAATAGATGCTAAAAGTGTAGACTAGATCATACTTCCAAAATTGTACAATTTTCTTTATTTTCAAAATAGTTTAAGTACATAAATCCCTAAGTAATTTTCTTATGGTTTCAAATTTACACACTTACATAGAAAACTCATTTAGTACATCACCATAGCTTATATTCAAAGTACATTGTACTAGAAATAAGACATATATAACTATTACATAACAAAAACCAAATCAACGTCGGCAACAATAAAATGACTAACAACAAAATATGCAATCATAGATTATACATATGATTAATACAGACATCAATCATCGTAGGTAATTTTTCTGGCCACTTCTTACCTACGTGGTCACTCACCGTGAAAAGTCACTCCCATGGCTTGTCACTCCCTGCCCCTCCTGCCTATTATGTCATTATACATTGTCTTACATGTTAATGACTAGTTGTTACTCTTTAGACTGCAATGGGCGAGTAAAAACCTTATAATGCAATAAAAACGACTAATATAGGTAAGATACAAATTATTTCTTTTTTGGCATGGTCGAATTCGGTTTTTGAAATTTTGTTGTGATAAAAAGTACAAATTAAATGTTCTTAGTTTAAAAATATAAACTACAATGGGTAAAATATACAATTTATTTCTTTTTTGGAATAGACTAACTCGATTTTTAAAATTAGCGTCGAGATAACAATTTATAAATTAAATATTCTTAGTTTAAAATTATGCAGTCATTATTAAAAATTATATTGAACTACTACCACATATCGGTATAGTAATGCAATATAGAGGTAAATTAGTACCTATCCAAATATAATTATTAAAACAATACAAGTTTTAACCGAGTGGAGTATTTGAACACAATAGTTTAGTAGTATCTAATTTTTAATATAAAATAGTGCGTGTAACTAAACTATATTTAATAGGATATATATTTTAACAAAATTTGTTTACATTTACATAAGATCGTATACCTAATATTGTCTTCTGTTTACGCGAATGTTATTCATTGAAATTAAACTACTATATACGGATTTTATCGCGTTGCTTATTTAACACTGTATTACATAATTTAGAAAGTGTTACATTACTACTACTATTAAACTTTACTAATTTAAGGCTAATTAAATTGTTAAAACTATTTATATTTTAGTTAGTCTCCACGTGACCATGGCTGCTGAAAAGCAATCGAAACGTCGGAGAAAGTGTAAACTTAAATATAAATAGTTTTAATAATTTAATTAGCCTTAAATTAGTAAAGTTTAATAGTAGTAAAGTAGTGGAACAGTTTCTAAATTATGTAATACAGTGTTAAATAAACAACGCGATATAATCCGTACATAGTAGTTTAATTTCATCGTATACCTAATTATAAGCTACAAATGGTACTTTTAATTTTGATAAAACGCTAACAATTTCCAAAGATTAGGATAACGTCCTCTAGGCGGCGCTTCGATCGCTATAATTCTTTACTTATCATAAGATATTCTGGTCTAAATCAAAATTGTTATAATAACCTTAATATCAATATTTCCTCAATACTGGAATATATTTCTATTACAATGTTAAGCGCGACTTGCCCAAAATCTTTTTCTTAGTTAAAATATCATAATATAAGAAATTTTAAATAGAAAAATAAATATACAGTTTACCTATTGCTTAACATCTCAAAATTATAGAAATAGAAATAAATCATCTATGATTATCAACTGTATAAGATTCAACTATTTTCTTACATAGTTATAAATTCATCGTTTTAATTCCTTAATAAATAATACAATTGATCGCAACTACAGTGAGATTAAACAGCAGCTAATATTTTACATATATTCATAATAAATATATAATACTGATGTTTTCGTGAACCATAACTCTAAATTGTATGTATTTAACATCATTTCGAATAACACAATCAAAATATTCACATAGACGGTGGCACACATTAATGAACTTGTATTAATAAGACGCTTATCTTAAAAATAATAAATATTCAACTATGTATATAATAAGTAATATATCTCTGATTAATAATATACAGAATTTCCAGTTTCATTGTAAATATAAACAATAAATTGCCGTATAAATCAGTTTACGTAGCACGCTACGCCATCTGTCGTGGGGTAGCGAAAAGAAAATTTGCCGAGGAAACGCTACGAGCGATGCGAAGGGTCGCGAACAGAACCTTTGTCTTAGATACGAACCTTCACTTGTTACTAAGACTTAATAAATTCAAGTCTTTCTCCTAAGACTTCTCATTTAAGTCATAATGTACCTGAAAAAAAATAAAATATCGTGTGAAAAATGTCCTTTCTCGGGATAAATAACTTTAGGTATAAAAGAAGTAAAAGTATCTACAAAGGAGGCGGAAAAACTTCCGCAACACATTTTCTCAAGTTTAGGTAAAAAACAGAAAAATTGAATCCACAATAACACCGTTGGCTAATACACCATGAGCTAAGCCCCGCCTGAACATTAAAAAAAATATCACAATAGTAAAAGAGGCGTTGAAAAGAAATGCTTAAAAACTCCACCCGAAACAGCGCTATACAAAACCCTTAAGTGCGAGCGAGATAGACGTCATTAAGAAAAAATCACAAAGAAACCCATTCTTTTTCATTTCCTCCCTCACTAATAGCGGCTTAGAAAAAAATGGGGAGCTCTACCCGTCCCGTTCTCGCATGCAAGGGTGGGATAGAAACGGGGTCGGGCGAGCGAGAGGGGCGACCACCCTGCGGCGTCCTTAGCGCCCTTTTTAATAGTTCTTATTTCGGCCGTAGTCCGAGTGGTCTGTCATGCGTTTTTGGGGAAATCGTGTCCGAGTGGAGGTGCGGGGGTGTGCGGGGCGCGGGGCTCGAGGCGCTCACACGCCGGCCGCTCGCTGCCGGCCGCGCGTCTTTTCCTTGACCGGACGCATTTTTCCGCGGAAAAAACGCGGGGCGCGTGCGCCCGGCGTCGGTGGGGATGTTCTTGGCTACGTCTAAGGCGGCGGGGGCGGCGCCGCGTCTTGCTAGTTGGGCCGGCGTCTTCGGCTGGCGCGCGCGTCCGCCCCACCCCGCAAGAAAGCGTCGCGACGCTCAAGTTTTCCACCAAGAAGTTAGTCGTCGCCCGCCCGCGTCTCAAGAAGGTCTCGTTTCCGCTTTCCACGGCACGACTTCGCTTTTCCGGGGGTGTCTCGGCCGCGAAAAAAAATAAAACACATACGCCGCGTTAACTTTTTGCGATTATTTTTTTTTTGTTTTGCCGGTCCGCCGCGTCGCTCTCTTTGGCTAAAGAGATTGTTGTATTGCAGATCCGCGGTACCACCGAAGACATCGGGCTCGGAGTACGGAAAGAGTGTGAATTAAAAGAACCGCGAGCGATCGCATGTCCTCATTGTGACGATACGTCCGAAACTGGAATTAATGTTGAAATACTTCAATGAGAACATATCCCTAGCGCTGCAGGAGAGGTACAGGGACCTCCATGAGTATCGGAAGACGGAAGCGGTAGAGGAGGGCTCACCGAGGGAGGCTAAAGTACCGAAAATAGCCGAGGAAGGCGAGCAAGTCGGCGGCGAGGGCGCATTCGAGCCGAGCGCCGCGCCGCCGTTCCCGAGACTCCTGGATCCTCCCAAAGAAGAAGACAACTTCGTGGCCAGCTGGCTTCAGAACTCGTTCAAGATGACAGCGGCCGAAGGGAACAACGAGGCTTCTGCTGGCGGCAGCGCGCTAGACCTTCGCGCTGCCCCTCTATCTCTCCACATACCAACTCTGCAGCAAGCGGCTGAGGCGCAACGGCAGTTCAAGATGCAAGACTTCTGGAACAGAAGCCGGCCTGGCTCTCCCACCCAGGATCAGCTTGGGGAGGGCCACAGCCAGCCAGGCCCGGCTCCCCCGACACCGCAGCCGCCAGCGACACCCGACCACAAAATTATGACTGAAAAATTGGTGAATGAAATTCAGGTGAGTGGCTAGTGTTAATTTAAATAATATTCTAGGTCTCGTTTGTATTCACTGTAAACTATAACGTCCTAAAAATTATTTCAGTGTACTATAAAAACAATATAGAACATTATTTTCATTCAATAATGTCCAGATTTTAAATTATTTTAGGGCAAACAGTTATCGTTTTAGCAAAACTTCTAACGTTTTCAAGTTTGCATTGCTTTCCGACGGAAAACAGCCGCGAAAACTCACCTGAAGTAGGAAACAGCTGAAATATTTTCACTACAAGTCCATTGCACAGTTCTTATAATAAACATTTCCACACAATAACTTCAATATATTGTATATTAGTACCACACGTTTTCATTAAACGTATAAATGTAACAAAATCACGTCTATCTTGTTCAAACATTCTTGATCAACTGACCTCAGATTACTCGAGGTGAAACCCGTTCCAAATTTGAATGATCCCTTCCTTATAAATTTTAAAAAAAGATACAAGCCAAGGCAACATATTGTAAAGCTTTTGTTAACACAAGAAAGGGTTAAGGTCCTTGCGTCAAACTTATTATTAAATCGTTTTTGTGTCCTTATGTTGCATCCGGTTTTACAAAGGATATGTAAATTACAATAATCTGTGATAATTCTATTATTTCTGTATTACCTGTGATCAACTTGTCGACGACGTCGATTATTTATTTTTTATTTTCAACAAATGTTTGTTTTGAGCATATGTCTTACGTTTATTTTATCTGTGACGGGCAAGTTGAGTGATATTTTTTGTCTCGATAACGTATATTTTTATTTACGATTGACTGAATAACCTATGATTGGTAGAACATTGGCTGAATGAGTAGATTCCACGGATAGCTTTGATAAAACAATTATGGCGCGAGTTACTTTGGTCTTCCTTTTTTCTGTTTTGTTATACGTATTGTGTGAACGATTCGAAACATTTAGCTTAAATCATTGCTAAGTGGAGCCAATAAAAATGTATATAAATGTATTCATCTAAAACTATAGAGAAATCTATTTCAAATACAGATTAGTTCGTGAATTAGAATAATAACCTCTATATTTCTATGTTCACATTTTGCATTCTTAATTTAAAATCGAAAAATACGTTTCAGCCAGTGAAAATAAAAAAGGAAATAGTAATAACTTTCTTAATTCAAAATTTAAACAACAGACGAAAGAATATTACATTTTAAATTAGTTTCGGATACGTTCACCTTGCGTTTCCCACGGCGCACAGGATTAGGGCCGCGATCATTTTATTTTTAATTTTTTTCCTACCGCTTTGTTTCACTGAAGGGGTGTTGACAGTTATTTGTTACGAATCTTTTTTTTGTTTTTAGAATTTTACTGTTTGTATAACGAACCGGTTTCATTTCATTCGGTATTCATCGGTTTTTTTAGCAAATCGAGATTTAACGGTTCATAGTTGCGCTTTTGTGGTTTAGTTTTTCAACGGATTGTTAATTAAAATTTGATTTATTAATTTTATTGTCGGCTCAAGGGCTTGTTATCAAAATAATATTTTTATTGTGTTAAATACTCCTTGTTAAAACGTGTTATAGGCGTTACAATGTTTTCTATAGAACCACAATTTACAGAGTAACTTAAGCATGAAGCTATGTAGTGCGTAATAAAACATGTATAAGTGAAATCCTTTATGTAATCAAAATAAGTTTAAATAGAAAATATTTTATAGAACGTATTCACGATAGGTAAATTCCTAAACGGATCATTAGTTCAGAAACTGGTACCAGATTCAGAAGAACAGTAATTTAAAAATAACAGAACAAACTCAATCCGTTTGACGGTTATTTTAAAAGTACGATTCGAATTCTAGAATTACTGTTTTAAAATAACGGAAACATTTACAAGGTAATATGTTTTTTTCACGCCGCTTGGGGATCAGCAGCAACAGCAATCACCATCAGCCGACTCGACAATGAGCGAGAGATCACTCGTACCGTTTGCGCTGGTAAATTTACTATCAACACTCAATAATATCGATGTAAATAATTTTTTAACTCTAAATGTCGTGACTGTCTTTTTCCCATATTATTTATTATTTTTTACTTATACGCCTAAGTGTTTTTTTGTTGCTTAGACTTTGTCCACTGCATTGTAACAATTTAATTTAACAAAATCAATTTAGCAAAATTATTTTATGATATAACCGTAAATCGGATTGATGAAACACATTACTAATATAGTAATGACGACTGTGACTGACATTTAATGTCTTTCTAAATTCAAAAGTAAATAATTCAAATACTAATTAAAATCTATTCTATTTTCAAAATGGGAATTCTTCAGTGGACACTGGGCTGAACTTTAACGGTTTTGTAGCGGTTTTTAAAGTTTATTTTCGTTTTTTAACCATTGGTTAACAGCATGTGCACGAAGTGTTGTGTAGTTTTTGGTTCTCAACCGTAGTTCATGGGTAAGTGTTGTTTTATGTTTCTACTAATCTAAGTTAAGGGTTACCTAACTCTCAAATTGCTTGTATTAATCAATTAAATTGCTTCGAATGGTTATTAATAATAAGTACCTAATATAATCAACTGTCCAATTACTTAACACGATATTTTGTATCTATGATATAAATTACCTATGTTCTAAATTTTAAACTCATATTCTAAATTCAAATATATGTCCAGATGATTCAATAACCATAGCATTAAATTTTCAAAATTGGAACACTCTATATTCTATTTGAATTACGAACTTAGAAACGAGTTTTCTGATTCTAAATTTAAAGTTTAAGTTTAGAATGTGTAATAATAACGGTTTAATTATTTGCGCACGCAGCCGCAGCAGCAGTCGCCGACCGGGGAAGCGCCGATAGGCGATCGTAACACGATGTTGCCCTTCGCTCTGGTAAATTTCCTGAATAGCCTGAATATCGATGTAATTATTATTTTCTTTCTTTCCACCTTCTTTATAGTTTATTTTTATTGTTTTGCTATGATAACTCATGACTTCGTATATTTCCCCAAGAAAAAGAAAATAGATCTTATTATTTTAAAATATACCGACAGCTAAGCGTGTAAGCTCGCGTCAAGTCTCGGGTTCGATATCTGGTTGCTGGTTTTTCTTAGAATCAACACGACTTTTAGAACTACAGTTGATACATGACATGCAGTGAAGTATACCTGCCGAAAGCAAAACGTGAAACGCTTCTGCTCAAAGTTAAGTCTCGGGTTCTTTACCTGGATATTGATCAATCAATCAAATAATTATTATCAATCATCAATCATACATTTCTTTGTTGGTTGATTATTGGTCTTTCTTAATAATTCTAATCTAATTCTAATTTCTTAATAAGGTCTAAATACAGTTATAGTTACAATAAGCTGGTAGTCCACAGTCAGTTCACTAATTACGTCTTAGTAACGCGTAATAGTGGATGAACCATCACATTTCCAGATTCCGTACTACTTCTAATGAATCAATAGCAATAAAATCAAAATGACCAAATAGGTCAACCCGGGAATCGAACAGAAACAGCCCAGTTGAACGCAAACTTATGCCAAGACATTGATGAGGCAGTCCAGTTTTTTTTTTCAAATCTAAATCGGTGTTGTTTTGGTACAAGAATGAGTTTTCATAGTGGTATATCATTTTTAGAATAGCGAGCTTCGTTTTTATATTTCATTTCTATTACATTTGATATTATTTCACTAACCCTTTTATTTTGAAGTTTCATAAAAGCAATGAAGCTCACTATTATTCATAACCCGAATAAATATTATATTAACATTTCTTTTTCTTTCTAATTACTATTCTGTTAAATAAAATATTGCGATTCGTAGTTAAATTATGCTTTCAGTTCATTTTTATTTCGACTAATAAAGATTATTATCGTTTTATTTAATATCTGTAACCTTTAGTAACGTTGTAACCGCAGCTGAATTCTCAAATAGACTTAGGTTTAATTCTGCTCAACTTTCATCGATTGTTTTAATTTTAAATCTACAATTATCCATTACCAGCTTAAGGCATTCAAGCCTCTTGTCTTGCTTTCAAGAACTATCAAATTAAAAAAGCAATCTGTCAGAATTCAAAATTAGAACAGCATCTGTCAATAATTAAAAATCGAACTGAAGCGTTACTACTGGTTTGAGATCTGTTAATAATTCACCCGAAACTGGCATCTGATTGGTTTATTTGTTTCATGCAGCAACAAGCGCGGTCAGGGCAGAGCATCAGCGAGCGAACGCTTGAGGAGTGCTGGTCGACACTGCAGCGAGTGAGTTGGCATCTGTTTCAATGTGTATTGTTATCTTCCATGGGTAGGGGATGCGTGGCGGTGACTGCGTGTCTGTGTTCTTATTAACGCGTTCCAAATTTAAAATATTCATTTTTAAATTAATTGACCTTTCAATATTTAATTTTTTACTATCCGCTATATTATAACAGTTCCATTTTTGAATTAGTTATCTTTTTTATTTCTTTTTTCGTTATTCTATTTTCGAATATAAAACCGAATTTCAAACGCACAATCACTAAATCGCATCTCCAAATAAACGGGGTATTGGTTACTTTACCAATAACTCTTATTCTATACATATAAGGTGAGTTTCAATTTTATAAACTTCCCATTAGTATAAGGCCCTCAATAAATACAGTTTTATCTAGCACTAAAGTGTTTTATCGCCCATCTAAGCGGTGGGTGGTGTAGCGAACGTTTATTTTTTATAAAAACAGGAACTCTAAAGTATCTAGGCTCGATCTAAGTATTGCATATTCATTACTCAGGAAACATTTTCGCATAGAATCAGTGAAGATAAAAAATCTTACGATAAAATGCCGGGGGCGTGTTAACAATTTATTTTATCGAGATTCGAGCGCCATTTTGAGTTGTTTTTTTAAAAGCATCTGCTTACAAGGTGGCGTATGATAAGTCAGGAAGTACTTGTTGTGCGCATCTGCGTTTTATTGTTGCAATTTTAGCAATTGCTTTGTGTGGGTGCTAGATTACTGATAATATTTTTTTATTTTATCTTTATGTAACTATATAAGCGTAGTAAGGACTATGTACTAGTGTACGTAAGAGTACTGACGCTGAGAAAAACAAAAAGTTTCTTTAGACTGCGAATAGAGGTAACTTTTTAATATAGACAAAATAATTAAAAATAAATCCTGGCCGGTAATAAAATCTGATAGATATGTTCAAATAAGGAATTCATGTGATTCTACGGAGTAATGGCGTCAAACCTTTCGTTACTTTACGATTCCAATATTTTTTTATCGCATAACATGAAGACGGTTATAAGTCAAATAGTAAAAACCAAATATAATTAATAGGTATATAAGTGACTAGCGTATTTATTACTAAAGAGAGATAGCGCTACTAACTTGTGACGTCATAAGTTTAGGCTTTATTATTGGACAGTTATTGCATACACAATACTAATAGAATAAGCTATGCTTAATTCATTTTAACGCCGTCACGTATCTATGTGACATACCTTTTCTACGCGACTTATTTAATAATCAGTAATTATTTTTTAATAATGAATTCTGACTAGTTTTGTTTAAATATTTTTTTCCTTAACTATTCTGTTATAATATATATTACAGTCAAAATAAGACCAAGATCAATTTCAACTACTAACAACGCCATATCAAAATGAACATTGAAGTTTTAATATATGTATACATTTTACGTTTTTTTGGATAAAAACAGCAACATGCGTTTTAAAAAACTACGTTCATGTAAATAACGCAAAAAAGTACAGGTGCTCGCAAAAAAATAAAACGGGGAACGTCGGACGAAACGGAAAAGTACACTCGGGCAAAATAAAAACTACACTCTTTGTGCGCGGTCGGTACTTGATCTTTTGTGGGCGGGTAACGGGCATAGAGACGACTTCCATTCATATTTTTTGGAGATAACTGTACAAGTTTGTTATTGTAGATATTAACATTTTTAGCTCATAGGTTAAAAGCTGAGTATTTAATTTTAGTTCAAAAATATTTTTGATTTTAATCTTTTATCTGAAATATTAAAAAGAGTGGTTTACAACCGGCTAGAAAAATTTTTAGGTTATTAAATTATTCTTCTTGTAGCAAATTTATATAAAAATGTAATTTACCTGTTAATCAAGCTTGCTAACTAAAGCTTGTCTTAAAAAGATAAGTGGAACCAAATCAATGAAAACTATAAACAATAATGTTTTAAAATCAAATAAACTGATCTATTCATACATCATTATAATCTTTATATATAACAATCAGCTTTTGTATGTCTGTGTCCACAAAATTCAAAAGGTATTTGATGGATTGACTTGAAAACTTTGTACAGCTTTGCATTTTTATATAAGAGTGTTGTTATATTCCTTTTATCCCAATGTTCTTACGGAAACGGGAATTACATCAATAATAAGAAATTTCATATTGCGTGGCCGGGCTTAGCTAGTTTTCATATAAAATAGAGCCTACACGGCATCATTTTAAAACAAATAGCCTGAAAGAAAGCTATTGTAAATTTAGAACGAAAAAAGAAACCAATGAACAAGTATCTCCACAGTTTTTAACCCACAAAACAAAAGTACGATACACATTGTCGAAAAAAATCCTTCAACATTTGCATGTCGATCCGCAATGAATTTATAGTTATTGCCTTTAGATTTATTATAGTGCCGCTTTTACGAAAAAATCCACCGAAAATGATCCCAGCGAATTTAAAATTCAGATACCAATTGTTTTTCGGTACAAAATTGAGACGATTTTGACGTCGGCCGTCCTACCGCGACATATGTTCGTGTTTTTTTATTCCGACTGTACATTTTTTCGTTTCAAATGTACTTATTTCGTTTTATACACGGTTGAATATAAATCAATTCAGTTAAGTTGTCTCAGTTTTTGTTCGGCGGTCCTTTTAAGTATAAATATTGTTTTAAAAATGTTTTTAATGATGTACGTTAAGTGTTGTCTTTGGATAGAAGTTGTTTTTATTGTGAATGAGTACACGGCTTTTTATCCTGATCTGAAAATGTAAGTGTATGTTTGGCGATGTGTCTTTTTAGCCTTTTTATGTGTTTGGTTTGGCTTTTTTAAGTCAAACTTCAAGTAGGTACTAAATCTTTCTTTGTACTTCACAATCGGGTTTAGACACGATGTTATTGAGATCTCGGGACATAAATGATTCAAGCGGTGTGGCAGCTCAATGGCTAAACCATCTTACGATTGAAAAGTTACGAGTTCAAATCCGACTCATTACCAACTTGAATCTAGTGCAAGCATTTAATTTTGTTGCGAGGGCTAATTAATAATCTATGTTCTATTCAACCCACATTCTTAGTAAGCTTTAAAATATAATCATTCCTCTCTAATATACTAAGATGTTATAACATATATCAATACAGGTATACATTTTCTCTGCCACAAATCATATTGGGTATGAAATCAATAACGTATGTGACGTAGGAAATGTTTATCAATCAATAAATCAGCTGATTTAAGTTAGTGTGTCCTTTATTACTATATTAACATTATATTGATGACCAAAACTGCAATTCAATGGCGATATCAAAAGATTGGCTGTCCGCGTAATGCTTCTTGTCTTATATTTAATACGTATTTAATAATTATTTTCTATTCTCTGGGGCTAGAAACTAAAACGTAAATGTAAATTTAGTATCTTCATAAACTAACAAAATTTTGACTCTCGTAACATCTATTTTGGTGACCTAAATGAATACATGAATTTTGATTTGACATAGACTATTTCTTACAGCACATAATTATAAAATAATGGAGTGCATCGTTTTACTTAAAAAAATTACATTATCTAAATACGAAAATAGAATCAAGCCAATTAACCGTCACCCATACCTATCAAAATCCCAACGACAAATCAAAGAACGAAATTCCAAATTTCAAATTCAAAAAAATCATAGAAGCCAAAGATAATGAAATTGTATTTTTTAAACGTTTCGCAACTGTAACATCTTGTAACAAGGGTGGGGGGTTCTAATTATGAAAAGTGTTCAACGGGGGTGGAAAAATTGTTCAACGGACGACGTTTAAAAAAACGACGTCTAATGACCGAGCGGCTTTTAAACTTAATAGGTTTGGAAAGATTTGATAGTCTCCAGTTTTTATGGAGCGAATCGATAAAATTATATTAGCTTTTATTACCTTTTTCGTGAAAGGGTATGAAAAATTCAGGTGCTGTACCCGGAAAGTGCTTTTGGAGATATTGATCTGAGAGTGGAGTTAGAATATGGGTGACTTTATGAAATAGGGTTTTGAAGCGGTGGGCAGTAAGATGAGTATTCTTTATAGGAAGAGTAACATAAATAGAGGATTTAAACTAAGAGTGGTAGATTCACTTATCCTTAATTATATAGGTATGCATTTACACATGTATCGTTATATACCCAGCTATATTTTGCGCCGTATATTATATGGGTCACGTAATAGTCACTTAGAACTTCTAAATAGAAAATCGTCATACTATTGAACACCAACTGAAAATATAACACAATTCTTCGTAAAAAAACGTGGACAAAGGAGGAGTATTTTTAGAGAAAAATAAATAATTTTAATAATAAAATAATACCTTTTGTTGTTATATATTGTTGGAATTTATGTAATAGGTAGCGCGAAAATAACATATGAGTAATAAATAAAACATTCATAACACCATTGCATTTAAAGTTTAAATCTATTTTTATTGTACTGTTTATTTTCCTTCTTCTATTTATAAAATTAAATAATAATGTTTACGATATTAACTAATATTATAAATGCGAATCTGAGTTTCTTGTTACGCTTTTACGCCTACTTGACCGATTATCATGAAATTTCGTATACACGTTGTCAGGAGAATAGAAAAGGATATAGGGTACCTTTTATTAAAAAAAAACTACCTACTATTCCCGAGGGAGACCTCGGGCAAAAGCTAGTCCTTACTATAATATTATAAATGTGATAGTTTGTAAGGATGTATGTATGTTTGTTACTCTTTCACGCAAAAACTACTGGACCGATCACGGTGAAACTTAGTATGTAGATAGCTGGAGACCTGGATTCACACATAAGTTACTTTTACCCAGATATTCCCACGGGAACGGGACTTACGCGGGTGAAACCGCGGGGAAAACTAGTATAACATAATTTCTTCTATCTTTAATAGCAGTAGTTTTTTACGCACTTTTTACACAGTAACAATACGCACTATTTACAATTTTTATTTATCGCCTTCAATAGTGAATGAATCCCGATACTAAAAGTAACTTAAACATGTAAAAACAAAGGACACAAAAATATAAAACAACAGTGAGACTTCATTTAAAAATTCTTATATGTATAAATTAACATTTGGTTAATTTATACATATAAGAATTTTTAAATGAAGTCTCACTGTTGTTTTATATTTTTGTGTCCTTTGTTTCATTTGTTTGTTTGTCAATACATAATTTAAAAAATTGAGACAATACTAGTAAACAAATAAAAAATTGCAAATAAATCCGTAAATAATGCGTGCATGCGTAAACATAGGCAATAAATCCGCAAATAAATCTCAATGCGTAAAACCTGCGTAAACTTAGAACAATCGACGTTCTATAAATTATAATTACATAACACATTGATTACGATTGTAAGGTGCGCCTCCATATTTAATATAATGTTGTATTAATGCCGGACTAATTGCACTTGTTAAATTATTCACTACCATTATTGATTTTTCTTAGTAGGACAGTTGCAGTCGCCATCTTGAAAGGTTAACGTAAATTTGTATATTTAAAAATAAGTCTGGCTTGGCGTGGCATATATTTGTGCTTCTGTTTACGGTCAATTGCGAGTTCCCAAGTTCAATTCTCGGGTTCTACAATTATATTCCTAGTATCGAATACAGATTTGGCTAGTTGGTGACTAGTAGTACCAGAAGTAATTATAATAATTGAAGCTAATATTCTATCACATACACACAACACCATCTAGCCCGAACTAAGCAAAGCTTGTACTATGAGTACTAGACAATGGATAAACATACATATATACTTTTTTTGTAAATACATACATATCATACATAAAACACCCAGACCAAGACAAACATCCATCTCCATGGACACAAATGTTTGACTTATGCGGAATCGAACTCACGATCTCAGGCGTGGCAGTCGGTTACAATAACCAATACGCCATCGAGGCCGCCGATAAATATATATTTCTAAAGTCGCTTTAGTTAGCTGTATGTCATTATTTCTCACAATTTGATATTCAATAGCAATACTATCGGATGTTGCAATGCAGTGTGTTTATTCCAAAATCAGTATGTTTAATTTTTGGTTATAAAATGGTTATGAATGATGTTACAAAGTCAAATGAATACTAATACTTAATACAGAATTTTTTCTATTCCTCATAGTTTTGGATTTAGCTATCGCAACACACTTGAAAAGGTCATTCCGTATATTAATCAGGTATTTTATAAGGCCACGACTTTACATGGAACATAGTCATTCATACCAGTTCAATGCTCTATATAATGCTTATACATACATGAATAGCATATGTATTATATCCCTCAAGTGGTTGGCAGACGTCTAATGAGATATTTTTTTAAATCCCATGTTATATAAGAGAGCCTTTTGTCATTTACCACGCGTACATACTCCATGTTGCTGCTGAAAATTACTGGAGAAAAATTCAGAAATTCAAAATTCAGTAATGCTCGACTCGAGAATCAAATGCGATAAATCATGTTCATCAGCCGCATATGATACACTACTACGAAAACACTACTAAGGCAATCGTTCTTCTCACCAAACCCAAAGCAGTGTCAACCAAACCATTTCCATTTATAATTACTCTCCAAAAACTCTCAATGAAAAATCACCATATTTTTTGTTCTAATATTTTTAACAGAATAATTCTCGGTCCACTGCTTACCCCATTTAGAAGACGTGACGGCACAAACAATAACATTTAAATATCATCAAGTGCCCGATATCGCGCTCCCTCTCACTAATTTTTACCACTTTTCTTCATTTCTTCTATCTTTCATAATTTCCCCGGCAACCCTTCTTGGCCGTATTCATAAGGCGGTTTTATTTTTCTTTATTAGACCCTCCCTTGACATAATTTTACTGACGATCGTGAGGATCTGGGTTCGAAGACCTTGTTGCTCTAAATGTTGGACTTAACTGTTAGGAAATATTTAGAAACAGAATGTAGTCTGTCCGTATCATCGGAGATCCAGAGGTCACGAGTTCACTGGAACCTCTGCAACTCCGTAGGAACATTGCCTCATTGGCATGTTTCTACAAAATATAACACGGGGAGTGCTCTAAAGAGTTGTTCCATCTTATCCCGCCCTCCCCTTTCCTATCCATAACAACGCGTGCTGGGCTCAGATGCCATTCTTACAGGGTAGAGTCAACTAGAGTGGGTACCAACAAGTTTGGGTCCTCATACCTCTGCCGAACGATCAAGGCATGGATTTCTCTGCCAAGGCAGGTCTTTCCTTCTTCCTTCAATCCTAGGTCCTTTAAGCGGGGCGTGAAATACCACCTTCTCAGGCCGTCAAAGTAGAGACCTCAACATCGCCTCGGCTGCTATGAGGACGGTGTGGAGGCCACTGCTCTTAGACCACACGCCTGCTTACCATCAGGCGGAGTGTGATCATTTTGACGAGCAAAAAAAAATAAAAGAATAATGTCAGATGCAAAAGGCTTAGGCGCAGAATTTGAAATATTAATGGCAAAATGTTGATGTAATACAAGCCTAGCTGAGATAGACAGATAAATTACCTAGATTCCTGAGGTTATAATGATTATTGTATATAAAAACTGCAACGATGTCGTAGTGATTCAAGTAGTCGACTTGCTTCCACCGTCGCGCTGATTGATGTTGGTTCGATTTCCACACGGAAAATGTGTAATCCAAAAATAGTTGTTTCAAGCCTAGCTGTACTTTGTGTCCGTTTGAATGCTTATAAATTCCTCAGTGACACAAAAAATATTAATTTGTTTAATATAGTATCATGTCTTCATTTCTAGGAAAGGTAAAAGAGATATCGCTTGCCATTTTTATGTTAAAAGTGCCAGGCAGACGGCAATATGTCCGGTCTATTAGTCACTGTCCAAAATCCGACTTGCATCTTATATTCCCCAATCCGGTATTCGAATCTTAGACCTACAATCTCTAATAGCATTGCCTCTGACGCAAGTCCTAAGTGCACTTACTTTACCAGACTAACAAGGCAACCATAAAATATCGATAAATAAACTGCACTCTAATTAAAACGCCAATTAATAAATACAGTCTTGTTTTTATAATAACGACTTAATTAATTACTATACTACAAACTAAACATTTTTATTACTTACTATTTCCTTGTGTTTCAAGACTAGTAGCAACACTCTGATTCACTCGATATTTACATAAGAAATATACATGACACATATAAATAGGTAGATTATCTCAAGCTTATTTGCCCGAGGAAGTAGGAGTACATAGTCGCAGTAGTGATTTCATCTGCAAAGCGGGAAGTCTCGGGTTCGATTCTCTAGCGAAGTGTTTTTGGGTTTCTGTCAAGAATTTCTTATAGTGCGCTACTATGAGAATACTCTGGCAAAGTGGTACACGGCATATTGTTACTTAGGATCTAAAACAGAAATGGGAGTAAAATACACCTCGCCTGCTCTTTTGGAGGTTTACAGACATAAATATATGTATGTAATCTAAAAACAATACACAATGCGACGATGCTACATTTTGTGATTAACTTGATTACCAGCAATATATTCGCTTCGCATATATTTTAAAAATTGATTGAAAAACATCCTTGCTTACACTCCAAAAATAATAATATATAAAATCAGATCTTTGACCAACTGAACACGAAACAAGTCCAAACCAACACAAACACCAAGACTATGAATACTCGCCCAATATTCTCCACCATTTTTCTTACAAGACCGCCGTAATCTTTTTTTCCTTCGCCGTAACTCACCGGCCATGAGTTTTTTGGTTAAAACTTGAAAATTTATTTCGCAATTAGCGCCAGTACACTCTTAAACTGGAGACATTATTAGAAAACTTTCTTAGTGGTCGTAAAAACCTTGTTTTTTCGTTACACCTGAGCATTCGCGGGTTGAATATTTTATGGTGGTATCATTTTTTAATATTGCGCGGTGGTTATTTACGGGTTAAATACGCGACTGTATATTCTGGAAGGGGTTAGCAGAGATAAAGGTAGAGCTAACTTTTGCCAATTACAGGTTTAAATCCCGCGTAATATGGCAAATTGGTGCACGGGACAATTTAGTATAATTAACAGAAAGAAGCTGTAGAAATTCGTCTAGCCTAGAATTTAATCTTTGGACTTCATAATCAGCTGCAAATATAAGTTTAAACCAATGCCACAGAGTCAAGGAAACAGTCAATATTACAATATATATTTTTAAAAATACGACATCTCCAGCTTTTATATAGGGTCACGTTTGTCAAACGTAGAGGCTATTAGAGGTGTATTATACTCAAATTTTGTCAGCTATATTTACGCTCCCCGTAAAGACTGTCAAATCATCAATGGTCAAGTGCCGTCGAAGATACTTCTTATTTTATAACTGGACAAAAATACTTTTCGCCGCTTCAAACCAGGGACCTCACGATTAGTATCCAAGACTGTTTACACTTATACCATAACCTATAATTACTTATTTCTAGAACCATATTAAAATCAGCCTACATGGCTGATATTGTTATGATTCTAGAAAATATAATGAAAATACAATAAAATATTTATCTTTCCCACTGCTGGGCACGGGCCTCTTCTCAGTGTTATAATAACAACATATACATTATTACAAGTCATTGTTAAAATTAAACATAAATCGCATATAATTTAACGTTAATTTTTGCTGACATTTAAATAGCAGATACAAAAATAACGTTAAATAACAGGAAAAACAAATATGAATATAACACTTCATTAACTTGAAGTGAAACGGTGCGACATGACAACGGTAAAATTTTCACAAGCACACACAAATTGGCGGGAAAACAGCGCCCTCTGGGGCCGGCGGAATAAGAGAAAAACTCGGCAAAAATTAGATTTCTTCAGTACTGTAGTGGGAGGAACTGGTTTTGATACTTGACGACGGTCTAATTAAAGTAATGTGTATAAAATATGTCCCTTTTTATTATCTATCTGGCAAATTAGTTAAAATATTTAAAATCAAAGTGTAGAGTATAAAGCCAGGTTGTAGTTTTAACTATGTGCGAATAAAATATCCTGAATAAGAAAATAAATTGTTGTAGTATGTAGGTACCTTATTGTCAATAAAATGATATGCCACGCAATATTTTAAGAAAAGCGTTTTTTCTTTTAATGAAATAATTACGTGCTTAATTATTATACCTATTATCAGAAGGGCAAACAGAGTGTACGAATTTTATTGGCTAATGATGTTGAAATTAAACTACTATATACGGCTTTTATCGCGTTGTTTATTTATCACTGTATTACATAATTTTGAAACTGTTACACTACTGCTACTATTGAACTTTACTAATTTATAAGCTAATAAAATTACGTCACGAGGACGTCCCCGTGACCATGGCTGCTGAAAAGCAACCGAAACGTCGGGGAAAATGCAAACCTAAATATAAATAGTTTTAATAGTTTAAATAATTTTATTAGCATAAAAATTAGTAAAGTTCAATAGTAGTAGTAGTAGTGCAACAGTTTCAAAATTATGTAATACAGTGTTAAATAAACAACGCGATAAAATCCGTATATAGTAGTTTAATTTCAATGAATAACATTCGCGTAAACAGAAGACAATATTAGGCTAATGATGTATTTATTAGGCCGTTATATTGCTTATCACATATTTCATGCACATACTATTATGTAAATACATACATTATATAAACTGGGTCTAAAATACATGTTGCAAAAGTAAGTGCAAAGATACGGAACTAACGAAGTTTGCTGCCGAGTAAACTCTGGTGGCAAATACGAGGTTCCGTGTTCAATTCTCAAAACGAGCAAATTGTAAATCGGCCAATATGCCCGATAGACAGTTACAACTTGCAATCTAAAACATGTCCGACGAAATATAAGCGTAATATACCTACTTCGTAAATCTATGTTATCTTCCCTTCTCCTTGTTCACTTTAGCGTTTATCCCGGTTGCATCCGCGGTGTTGGCGTTGGAACCCAGGGTCCGCTTTCCCGCTAAGTCTCCTCCGTTTCGCACGATCTTTAGCATCCTATGGTGTGAGGTTGTCGGCACGCATGTCATCTTTTACGACGTCAAGCCTGCATTTCTCGGGTCTGTCCCGTTTACTCGGGCCTATCGGAGGTGGCATAGCAAGACACTTCACTATGGTCAATGTTAAAAGACTATAGAAAAACAATATTGCTTAGGCAAAAGAATTAACAAGGCAAAAATTATCATTCAAATAGCAATATTGTTGTCGTACGGTGACTGGTAGGCATAAAAAGCGATCAAGTTAGGTATTTTAATCAGTTCATAGAACCTAATAAAATTATACTGCAAACCTTTTAATAATAAAATAAAACAACTTTGCCGTCTATTTCTAAATAAGGAACTGTGCCTAGCGCCATTACTTCCATAAATAATTAGATTATATTAACTGTGTTATAGCTACTATAATAAAAATAACTGTGTTATAACAGTGACTATAACAATAGCTATATAGCTATATCTTTTCGTGATTTATAAATGTGCTATTTTATAAGGCAGACGTCCTTATTATAGTTTTCTAAGATGCTTTTTTGTGACTAATATTGCATTAAGTATAATCTTAAAGTCTATTACGATCAAGTTAAAAAAAAGTAGTAACAATATCAATTAATTTCTATCAAATCCTCTAATTATTATCAATTAAAATATAACTAGTCCAAGCTAGCGGATAGTAGAGAGATGTGGAAAAGCAAGAGAGAGGCTTTTTCCCTGAAATGGAACAATGTAGGCATAAAGAAATATTAATAATCATAGAACATAAGCCTTTATATTCATTACTAATAGTAGCTAATATTTTTATATACAATCAAGCCGGCAAATAAGGAGAAAGAAAGAAAAGAAAGAAAATACATTTAATTTGACAGAAAACAAACATCATATACTGCAGCATAAACGTAGTATGCAGGAAAAGTCAATGGAGACACTTGGGGAAAAGTAAATGACAATCTTAAACACAATAATAATATTATTATGAGTTTGCATACCTACTGAGACCTGAATCCTGCTAGCAATAAACCGCTGCCTATGCCTACAGGAACACAACACAACACTCTTTGACTGCGATTTTCTGTACTTACCTAGCCAAAAATGCTCAACTTTGACCGAAGCTCTACATTTTATCGAAGATCCTGGTGTACTCTATCACACTCGTCCAGCCTCTAATTGTATAGCATATTATTAAAACTTATATATGTTGTAATTGTAGTGTGGGTGTAAAAATAAGCGTATATATGTTCATTGAAGTAATTTACACGCACACGTTAAAAATCATCATAATAAGTGTAGATAATTGGCAATTTATTATATTAACTATGTTATTACGTAAAGTTGGTTTACATTTATTACTACGTATAACATTATTTTATTTTTACTTTAGTATAAAGAGAATGTGCGAATTTTGTGAGTTTGTGTGTATGGGGAGGATAAGATTGGAAAAAATTCTTACCCTATTTGAAAGGTACATTATTCCAGATGGAAATTAAACCGTCTCGAAACGATTGACGTAAAACGCCAAATACTTAAAGAAAGGCCTAAACCCACCTACATTTACATACAACAGCACAGCCAACTATACTGCCACATCTGTCGTAGGACATTCAAGACCAAGTTCGGTCTAGCAAGCCATATTAGAGCTCACCAAAGAAAAGATCCATGACTTCTGAGGTCGCCGTCATCGAAATCGATAAGGAAGACTATATACCCGGATAAAGACCTACACTGCTAATAATTTAATAAAGCATTGAAACATAACCATTTTGTAACATTTTTGTGTGCTAATTGCATACCCATATTAGCAAGATACAAGGCTCTTAATGTAGAAATTCAATAAACTATCCTAGTTCTATAATAAGCAACTATTAATCAATACTAACTTAAAGATAAATATCTGCAATTTCAAATTGGCAACATTATTACTATCATAAAATATTACGACATAACTATTACAATGTCGCCAGTATAATAAACTATAATTTTTAATTCACGTCTTAGTTAACAACGTTGTTTATCTGCAAATTAATTAATATCGACAATAGACTGAGTAATGTTTAATTAATTAAAATTGCAATCAAACGCTGCTGGTATAAAAAGAGACTCTCGTGAAAGGCATACTCTCACTTCATAAAAGACTTTTTAAAACATTAAAACAACGGACTCAAGAAACATTCACACTAAAAAACAATTTAAAGATGACATCATTTTAGTCTAATGCAAGAAAAATCAATATGATCGGTCAAATAAATTTAGTTATAGCATAGTTGATGTAGACCCAGTCTAGGCCAATAATTATGCTTTGTGAGAGAGGTTAACTAGAGTACAGCTGGTACCTATAATAATGTGAATGCTTTGTGTTCTTTAAAAAATAGTCGTATATATGTACTTCTAAGGTCAAATATTACGTAGTTTGCTAATCTGCGTAGATCAAAAGTTTTAAAGATTGATACACACAATTTCACACGATGTTTTCAGTCTATTACTACACGGTATTATTTAAATTCCATATTTATACTTATATTTTAAATACGTAAATAGTTTCTGTGTATAACGTTACAGCTGCTTAATAAAGTTTAATTAGCAACGTTAGCCTAATAGGACACCGTTAGAGTGCCATGTAGATATTTTAAATTCGATCACAAGGCAAGAACCTCCATAGTTAATAATCGCTCGATATTGCAAAAGAGAAGCAACGAAAGATAATATGCATGTTTGAGAATTCACCAGAATATTCTCAAAGATATGTGAAGTCTGCCAACCGACACTAGATCAGCGCGGTGGACTATGGGCTAAACCTTCCCACAATGCAAAAATGCCCGTAACCAGCAATGCGAGAGCCTACATATGGGACTGAAATTATTTTTAGGTAAATAAGATATTGGCTACATTCGACAAGAGTAAAAGTAGTGCTTTTATTTTATAGTAATAAAATAAAAAAGTACCCTCTCAAGTATCAAAACTCTCATTACGAAGTATATCAAAGCTAATGGCTCGTGCTACAGTAAAAAAGGCGTCGCCTCTCGCAGATAAAAATTAGCTGAAATTAAAAGATGCTAACGAACAGTATTCTCCGTAGCTCTCAAACGTTTCTTGGCTTATTCGCTTTGCGATGTTTTTTATCTCACTCTATTTTAAAGGTGAAGTTATATCTCTATTAATTCATATGGTAAGAACACTCTTGAAAAAGAGAGATTTGTTTTAGTATTTTGCCATTCTTTTATAAGGCTCGTGAAAAATTTAGAGACGAATACCGGCAGTTTTTATTATTGTTAATTCTTCCAGCTCTAAGCTAGGTACTAAGCTAGGATACCCACTCATTTTAAGTTACTCCTAAAAGATGAGTAGGTTCACGTCGGTACTGCGATTTTTCGGATTCGAAACTTTCTTAGGCCTATCGAAAGATAGGTTACTAATCTTGGAATAATTGTAATCTAAATTGCTCGTATCAGATACATTTTCTGCAGAACCTTTAAAAACCTAATCACTAGAGACTATTACTAGAAACTTGAATCAATATTTTTACTATACCACCAATTACGAAGACTGCAACACACCAATTGCGTAATAAGCGTGAAGGTACCGACAGAAATCGACAACAATCGCGCTACCGTTGTGCAACCGTTCATTAAGTACCCCATACTTATGACAGTCGCCGCTTCACTGACTTCTAACTAACTTCAAACCTAGGGGACACTTTTTTAGAGTCCAGCAGACGATATCGAAGAACTGTCTGAGTTTTCAGAGACTTTGTTTGCCTAAAATACAACTCCGAAGTAGAAATATTGCAATTTCTACAAACATTTAAACAACAGACACAAAGAAAACCTTGACTCGAAACAGCTTTTTATGGTTCACACTTTTTTTGTATCGAGATCGAACTCATAAACTAATGATGTGCCGGATGATTAAAAATGTAGATCCGCTGATACGGATTCGGATACGGATCATTGGCGTCAATATCCGCGGATACGGAAACGGATACGGATCTTAACTTTCTTACTCAATCGGTGTTGGTGCGCGTGACGTAATTAGAATAATCATTTAAATACAATTCAAAATATTACAAAGATTTAAGTTTTATCATATAACTTTCTATAATAAATTTTACAAAGATTTAAACTTAATTGATTTCATTATAAAGATATTTTAATTAATATTTTATAATAACGTAAGTGTTATATATATTAGATAAGTAGCTGATTTAGTTTCTTTAATTTACGTAATATTGGTATGTTAACTCACTACGATAAATGTTTGCAATATAAAGATGTGAAATTTGATATTTAGAAATAAAAAACAGTTTGAATTACCTACATATAGAATTGAATTTACGTATTAAAAAAGGTAAAATATCCGCAAAAGATCCGTCAAAAATCTAACGGTTACGGATACGGATTTCTTTTCTCCCGCGGATATCCGCGGATACGGATACGGATATCCGGAACACCACTACTTATAATATTCTCTTCAGCTCTAATCTTCTTCATTAAATCGTCGATATAACACAAAAATTGTTTTTAAATCGGTCCGGTAATAACGATTCCTGAGATCGACGTGATCGAACATACACAAACTTCAGATTTAAAGTTTTAATAAGTACTATCTCAGTCTCTGTATGGCTTAAATTTAAGTTAAAATATTTTTAACCGCTGTCATGGCATTCTGGGAAGGGGCAATTTATTAAGCGTAAATTTATACACGTATTCGGCGAAAATCTTATTTTCATTTGGCGAACACAGGCTCCAGCTAAATATCTAATATTTATTTTATGAATAATTTTAGTGTCTTTCACTTTTAAGTTTAAAATACGGACAAAAAGCAACCAGGCCCGGTACTATTTGTAAATCATACAAATCTTGTCACGTGTGGGATCAAACAACACAGTTACAGAGTCTAGGCGATATCTTAAACGTGCCTGATCCGGGAATAACAAACATAACAGAAAGATCTAGAAAGAACCCCTTCTAAATATATTTCCTTCTTATTACTTTTTTAATAACTGAACGCACAGGACACGCATATACAGCCGTGTTATTAACTCATTTCACGCTTTTTAAGCTCTAATTATATTATCTTCGTTGACAATATGTGTGGTAAAAATTTTGCAAGTGTTTCGCTTTTAATTTTGCGGTTCTCTTGTAATAATATTACGTAGCCTTTCACCTTTAACTTTAAAGGGGTAAGCAGAGTTGTATTATAAGTTTATAACCACACTTTGTTACCTATGATTATAGGTAGCAAAGTGTGGTTATAAATTCTGCCTCCGTGGCGCAGCGGTAGTGAATGCGACTGCTGTACATGAATAGTCTCGGATTCGAATCCCGGGTCGGGCCAACAAAAAGTTATTGCGTTTTTCAGTTAAGAAATCTCAATAGCAGCCCGGAGTTAGGAAGTTGGCGGTGTTCGACACCCCCGTGCCTCGGAAAGCACGTAAAGCCGTTGGTCCTGCGCCTGATCCGTCTTCGGTCGTGCCGGATTACCGTCCCATCGTATCATGAGAGTTAGGGAACAGAGAGTACATTTGTGTTTGTGAAACATCTATGCACTATAATATCACCTGTGTAGTTGGCCAGCCTCCGTTAAGATTGGCCGCCGTGGCCGAAATTCGGTCTGGAGGGTATTATTATTATAGGTGCCACGTAATAGATATCTAGCTTATAGCCTTCTTACAGGCACAGTTTCAGTCTCTATGGCTACTAAGATTTTTTTACAGACGTAAATGCTTTTTTAATAACATGTTATAATCATTTAATACGTCCTCCCGTATTACGTACTCCCAGATCATTTCTTTGCATTTGCTACACTTTCTCATAAATAAATGAAAATAAAATTTCGTTTTGACTTTTAAATTAATCAAAACAAGAATGATAATATTAACACAAAAAAGGCAGTATAAAATAAATATCATCCATAATTAATATAATGATCGCATACATATTACAAAGTATTCTCAGTACCTATCATGTTTGCACTGATAACATTTAGTACAAATTTTGTTGTTTTATATTGAAACGACCGTTTTGAAACCGAGTACTTACAATGTCTGCAGGCAAATCCTATTAATACTGATGTTGGCGTAGTGAGTTAAGTAGTCACCTCGCCACTGCCATTGCGTTGAGTGTTGGAATCCCACACGGGACAAAATTTTGTGTGATCCACAAATGGTTGTTCCAAGTCTGGATGTTCTTTGTGTCCATTGTATGAATGTTTGTAATGTTCCCCGCAACACAGGAATTATTCCTAGATCGGAAATTGCCTTCTTTAAAGAGAAAAGAAAAAAGACTAGGGAATTGAAGGAGATCTAATGCAACGCATTTTCAAATGTTGGTGTAAGGCGCTTTTGCTACTTCTTTCGAAGATATAGGTGTAAGACCTAGGTATGTAATCCGCCTACGACTTGTATACGTCAAGGGTGCATGCTGTGGGATGGAATTCGAGAACCTTACGTGAGTCCAACGGTCTTACCGCTAGGGTATTGCTGCTCAGGTTCCATTAAACTCCAGTGTAGAGTTATTAGATTCTTCTTTAGCAAAGTAAACGGTGTTTCCCGAGCGCTATGATATGTTCTTCTTCAAACGAGGTTTAAAGAGAGTTCTTCTTTCACGGTAGGCAGCGGCTTTGCTGTGTCCTGACATTGCTAAAGTCCATGAGCAGCGGTTACCATTTTCCATCAGATGGGCCACTTAATCGTCTGCAAAAAAAGGAAACAAAAAAATTAAAAAAAATATCTGCCAGTAAATTGTGGGTGTAATGCACCATCGGGAAAATTAAAATGTCATGGTGTCTTATAGAAAACAGTTACCAGAGACCATTAGTTGTATTATTATGTCAATACTTTATAATACTGATGGCTTGTTGATCCCGTGGCATAAGCTTGCGCCCGATAGTAAGGTCCCAGCTTCGAATCCCACATCAAGTATAAGTTTTCTTAAGCAGATTTCCAGTAGCGCAGAAACTCAAGACATGGGTTTGCCCCATTACGTAGAACTTTAAAGAGGCGATAGTTGGATGTTATAATATTTGTGTCTGCTTATCCCATTTTGAGATTTAGAACCGTGAATCTATTTCGTATCCTTGACAATTATAACACTGTTTTAACTTAAATAAACTTGTTCTAATTACAAAAATCAAAGCTTGCAAAGATATAGATGACATAAAAAAAAATATCATCTCGTAATCCGGACCACCTTGGTTGTGCAAAAAGTAAAATATTTTCTACATGAAAGCATCGAATACGGCCAGATATAAAAACCAATCTAGCAAAAAGTCCAACGTACGAACGCGATGAAAAACTCAGTGCTCTGTCCCGCTCTTTCACTATCACGCACTACGACTCTGCAGTTTTGATACTTTCGCTTAAGAAAAGTATTTTGCACACTACAGACATTTTTTCTGCAGCTAATCTACGTTATGTCGGTATATTTCTATCTCTCAGAAACAGTATTTTACCTGGATGTTAGGTACCCTATGTCCTTCTCTGTACCCTTGACAACGTGTATGCGAAGTTCTATGATGATCAGTCGAGTAGTTAAGGCGTAAGAGCGTGACAAATACACAAACTCACATTCGAATTTATAATATTAGTTAGGTGTGAGGAGAAAGTGTATGTATATTTTGACACTATTTTATGATTTTTGAATCATATTAAGAGTTATAGTATGGCAATCTATATATAGTAATATGGAAGCAAAGGAAAACCCATCGTGGGTCCTTAGATTGGAATACCAGATCAAATGACGCGGCCGTCCACTATTAGAAGAGTTTAGAATTAACAGCTTTTCTCTATTGCATTAGCAGTCCAAGGATGCGAGGTATATTCCTCTCTTCGCAAGTTTTTGTTTTATGATAGAACGGCCTCATAACTACTAAGGGATGCTAGGGTTTTCACCGTTAAAGGTTCTAGTCCTACACGGTAACATTAATTGATATTACCGACATAGCTCAATTCTTGGATTACGACTGGGTTCATATCAATTGTGCATCCTTTAAGTTAGAGCCTCCTGATCCATCTTCCCTTGAGATAGAAATTTATATGATTTACAAATTGTTCTTTGTGTCTGTTGTTTCGATATTTGTGAAGTCCTTCGCGATACAAGAATTAATGATATTTGTTTTTATAAGCAAACTAGTATTTCGCGTGGTTGCGACGGTGGGTGTATAACGAGGGAGAAAGGAATCAAAAAACTAATTTTAGATTCAGATTTAATGACCTTGAAAACCCCGAAGTCACCGATGACCCCCGGTGACCTTGAAAATGATCTGAAAAGATCTCGTCTACCTCTATGACATTTGTTCGAACACACCCCACCTATCTCTAACCGTTTTGGAGGTATTAGAGGTCAAAGTTTGTATGGAAGCCATGTTCTTTTTGACCCCCACCCTCCTAAAAGTTCCCAGAATTTTAGAAAGATTTAGTCCGGCAACGACTCCCGTAGATATCACCGTTTCCGAGATCCAATGGGGTACTACCACCAAGAGCTGTACTTCTGAAGGTCAGGTATTTTTCTCAGGCCTTCTGAATGTTTCTCTATACGATGCTATATTTACTTTTTTCCTATGACTCCCCTTTTTATGACTTCTATTTCTCTAAAGGTCGTAATTTAAGTTTATATAGTATGAATTCTTTACATATTTTAAGAACTATAAAATTCTTTATTTAACATTGTGTAGCTACCCCATTGGCTCTTTATATAAGGTTGCTCTTTCAGACGATACCGGGAAAATCTGTTGAGTAAAAGTATTATTAGAATTTTCTGTTAGGATTTTCTTAGAAGCAGCTCGGAGTTAAGAAAGTGCACGGTACACCGACAATTAATTGACACGAAAATGTAAAAAAATATGTTTTATGTGTGTTATTTAGTAGTAGTATTTTACTGTCAAACCTAATAATACTTTGCTTAATCCGGGAAACAAACCCAAGACCGCATGCATAATATAAACGTGAAAACTAGATAACTGGATGTTTGATACTTAGTCAGGCCTAAATCGCTAAACAGTTTTAGATGAAACTTGACACAAAGTTTAACCATATCCTGGTTTACCACATAGGATACTTTTTATCCCGAAATGTGGTCCCATAGGTTAAGGCGGGTGGAAAATATACTCTACAAGTTCTGTCTATCTTTTCCCGCTGTGTCATAAGAATACTAGAGGAAGCCCAGTTATGTATAGTTCCGAAATAAGGCTTATATTCTTGTTTGATATAGTCTGATCGATGAAATACAGATTAATAACACTAATAGTCTACATGATTCATATGTATGAGAAGCTATAATGACCCGTTTTCGTCTGCTATATTTAACTTTCAGTTGATAATCTGATTCATACTAAATGCAGTAGCTTTCGTTGTGAAAGCTCTCTCATACGTTTATTGGTTTAAAGGATTAAGTACTTAGTTAAACTATAACCAGGATTTTTGAACGCAGCTGTTTTAAAAACTACTTTTTTGTTCTTGAAATTATTATTTTTTCGAACTGCTCGCAAAATTCCAACTAGGCCTAATTTGCGTCGAAAATTGTCAGGATCAACGGCTTAACGTCATTTCTAAGTCTGAGATCAATGGAGGAAAACGCATCAAACATTTACGGTACGGGAATCTAACCTATCTTAGGATCAGCGATTACACAAATGCCTATAGACGAACAAAGGACTAACTACTTACAATTACACAAAACGTTAACTTTACTTAATCTCATTCCGTCATGACGACATCATACAAGATATTTTAAAAAAAGAACACTGTTACGTAAGACAAAAAAGCATCAAGAATAATTCTACTCGCGTCGCTTCAAACTAAGGAACCGCGCGGATATAACTGACTATAATAAAAAAGTTAGTAAGTACACATAAGTGCATTACGATGCCGTGCCTACTATAACTATAGTGCTTATACAACGCCCACGGCCCGAGCCGAGCACAACCATTTTTTTCCCGCACACTTACATTTGAAAAATACATGTTGACGTAAACACACATATTTCGCGTTGAAAAAAGGCTGAATGAACTTTTTACCTTTGCTTAAAAAAAACATGACGTAAGGAAGTGACGTTTCTTAATTTTCTGTTCGCGCTTTTTTCTCTTTTGTATTTTAAAAGTGTTGTGCCTGACAGTTGTGATGCGTTGCTGTGGATTTAAATCGATAAAATATCAATGCAGGTATTTATTTTTATTGCAATGACTGCTAAGAGCTTATTGCGTAATTCTGCGAACTAGTTTCCGATTTATTACGCTCCGCGAGATAAACAATAGATTCCGGTAACATTCCTGTGCGTCTGAATAGTTTGATGTTAAAATGAGATGGAAAAATTACGACGGCATTTTTCTAAGTTGTTTTTTTTAGACTTTATGTTTTTATTGCAACAATAAGTGATTATTATCAAAATGAAATAAATTTATAAAATATTAACAGCAATTTTAGATCTATGGGTACAACTTTTAGAGAATAGAAGATCTTCTCTTTTTAAAATATTCGTCGCCATTACCCGCCAAATATTGTTAACGTTTATTTAATTAGTTTGAAATGGAAAGAATAAATAAAACGCTTTTAGCGTAAAGCCTTTTTCTCTCAGCCACTTTTAACTTAATTAGATAAGTAAAAGTTTAACTTTATACCTGTTTACTTAGTTTAACTTAGCCGTGGTGAAAGTGACCTAAACCAAAGAGCAAAGAGGTAAAAGGCAATATGACATTTTGTATTTTGTCCGTGTATTATCCTTTTTCATATAATGACAACTACCTATTACAAATGACTATTGTATTTTTATAAACATGGATATTTGTGGTTATCCTATTATTATATTTTTGCACTTTTTTACCTTTGACATTTGTTATGCGTTATCTGTGACACCTATTATTTTCCTTTTAAATTTGTTTTTTTTAGTGTTTCATGCATTACTTTACAAGCGTAATCTAAAGTTCAAATAAAACTATACTACTATAAAATACGTCAATTCGGGCTATATACCAGGATACCGGTTATTAATTAAATAAGTAAAATAATATTCTATATTAGTCTCTTTAGCCATCCATTTCGAGCCATTGTAGGTAATACAAAATACAATTATTTTAGTAACAAAATATTAACACATATTTGTTATAAACTGATGGCCATTTTTGTTTAATTACTTTAAATGGCTTCTATAAGTTTAATAAAATTACGAGGTTATCCTAACAATGATTATTTTACAATAATAAACTTATAACCAGTTTTATTCAGGCACAAAGTAATTAATCATTCTCAATATATCTATCGAGGTAATTTTAACTATTTACTTATAAATAATTGTTAAGCAATCTTTTCGATTTTCATAATAGTTACACAATACAATAATTGATTTAATTAATAATATTTTGAATCAAATTTACAATTGTACCTACTTTTTAAATGTCATCAAGATTTATGACATGACTTTAGATGGTATATAGAGATTATAAAACAGTTGTCTTTTCATATATATAATTATACATATGTATAATAATGCACTACTTACAGGATATCAAAATTCAGTTTGATAATTTGTTACAAGCATTAAAGAATCATGCGACGCCTCCTCCATCCTCGTCTAAAAATTTAACTGTTAGTAATTAACACTTCTAAATAATAAAAACAACGACTATAAAAATATCAATACAATCTTTACAAAACTTTGCGAAGTATTTTTTCCCAACTGCGCAGTAACTTTTACGAAGCTTCAATACAGTTTGTAGTGGATAAAAATTTAATTATTTCCAAGCTCCGACGAGAGGCACTTTGTGCTCGGATCTTAAAAATAAACTCCTTTTGTACAACTCGCTTGCATGACTCTGACTTTGTTATAAAGATAATTATGATTCTGTTAAAACTAATAGCTTGCCTTTGTGAGAGTTATTTCGGTTTTTTTCTACAGACAAAACTTTGTAGCTCTCTGCATGAAGTACATTTTATTTAATGAAAAATTAAATGAACTTATTTTACGATTTGAGAAGTTCATTTATTTTTAGGTGATAAAGAAAATTATTTTATTAAAAATGTACTTAAAATTAATTTTAATGTCAGCGGCCTTTGACTAGCCGACGGTAATGAACTTTAGCCATTTGTATTTAAAATACTTAGTACAGCTTTTGATAGGTAAAATACAAATAAACGCAAGACAGCAGTATACAAAATTTGCCGATCAACATAAATTCACAAATCAAAACATCCATTCAATAAACACGAAACGGAATACCATACAAAATAAACATATAAAATTACAATGACATTGTAAAACCATTTTATTGTAATAACTCACTGAAAAAAAATTACGCAACCCACACACACTCTCACACATACAAGTTGTTGTCGTAGGTCAAGACTCTACGCACACATGCAAACATTAAAAACGTAAAGAGCAACGCACGCAGAAAGTTACGGTATCGGTTTTTGTTAAATAAACAACATTAATCTGTATTTATTAGAGCACACTTGTAATTTAAGACGGTTTAGGCAGCCTTTATCGGTTTTTGTTATATCAGCATTAAAGGAAATGCAAAATGTGTTAACTAATCGAAGCCATATTGTATTACATTGTTTTCCAATCTAGATCTACGTCGCAATTTATATTTAGTTCGTAGGTCAAGAATCATCAGAATATGCTTAAAACATACAAACAAATGTTTTGTAAATAAAGTAACTGTAACCCGCGATTTCCTAAACGCTTGTTTTAGAGTTGGTAGCATATGTCCTTTGTCATGTTTTGAACTATCTTTATGTCCAGTTTCATAAATAACGGTACAGTGATTTAGCAACGAATACATTACAAACAATCAAAGCTAGTTCGTTTAAAGTATTAGTATGTCTATTGTTATAATCAAATTTCATTAAGCGCCGTAACATTTAGGTAATTTCGAAATTCTCCCATGAAAGGGCTTATAATATCCCTTAAGAATTGGTAAATGCAAAGTCTTAAGAATCTATTATTCCAACACAAATCGCAGCGCAAACTAAAAGCACCATAAAAACACATATTTCAAGAATAGAATGAGCGAATGCCGTACCTAAAAAGAGAATAATATTTCTTCCGTTGTCTAAACTTGTTCGGCGCACGCGCTGCTTTCGTATGTGGGCGTAGCGCCTATGTGTGCGTGCGCTGTGTGTGTACGTGTGGCGACCTACAAACGCGCATGTGTGTGTGATGCGTAAGCGCAAACTCTTGTCTTAGGTTAGGGAGGTGAGCGAACTCTCGCGTTTTGCAGAGTCCATTTATTTTTATTATGGGCCAGCACGTGGACTGCAAAAGACGTATACGGCAATTTTATTGCGTTATCTTCCTCTTTGGATTTATTTGATTTTGAGGTTTAGTTCAGGACAGATAAATTGACATCCTGTACTTAGTAGTCATACTTAATTAATAATATTTAATTCGTCGTTCGTATTCGTCGAATAGAGTCGTTACTGACATAACAATTTTGTTATTTAAAAAGAACAGTAACGGTTAATCAAAACAAACTATATTATATAATCAATTAAATAATGCTATCGATAAAAATTTGCACACAATTCGATTAATTACGAATACAATCGGAAAAGGAAATAAGTATAAAAATGGAATCGATTCCGCGCACCCATTGTGGTGTAATCGATTTAAAAATGCAGGTTCGATGTCCGTGATCGTGACCTGTGCACGCACATGAATACTGTATGAACATTACTTTGTCCCTTTTGAAATTACAATAGTGTGCAGGGGAGTTCTGTTCCTGCTTTTTAATAGTGTATAAAAATAAAGATCCTAGCTTGGGTTCTAGTCATTCTTTTACTCAAACCCAAGAGAAAGCATAGCTAGATTTAATGATTTAGAACTTATTCTACGTAAAGAGTAACGCCAATAATTTAACAATGTTCGAGTATTATAAAATAACTATACTTCAAAACATTGAGACGATCATCTTAGTCTTTTCGTGATTATGGCGGCTGAAAAGCAGTTGAAATGTCGGGAATAGAACCAATTCAAATATGATCTTATAGTTTAAAAACTAGATGGAACGATCTAAAAATAGAATGTGATTTTATTTTTTTATGGTATTCTTCCACTTTTTATGTAAATGCATAGACTAAGTTTTAAAAACAATTATGTTTTAGTATGGAGAATAAGTATTACCTGTAAGCTTATTCCAAGAATGTAAAAGGGTTCATTTCTTAGAACAACATTCACATACGTACTCACATACTATCTAGTTTTGCTTTGTACTGTAATTTCTACTGAATACATTACAATTATATAAAGTCTTATTAATATAGTTTTAAAGTCTTTCAATACGTACGTATTGTTTTAGATATTTGCAGACTCTAGACTTGATTTTTATACGTAGAGCACCTACTCACTATCTATAATTAACCTTATAGTCATTCGTGAGGTTCGATTACTGGGAAAAAAAAAGAAATGTTAGCTTTAGTAACAAGGCATTTTCGTCAAATCCTAAAAAGTATAGTCTAAAATATATACTAAGGGAAATGTGGATAAGATACAATTCTGCTTCATCCAGATACGATAGCAGGCGTGATGTCACAATACGATATTTTTACACAAAGTAGGTACGTAAAAACCAAGGCTACCATTCAGACAGTCAAGTAATTTCTTTATACTTGATATCAGTATTTGCCGTACTTATCGCACAGCCCTGAAAGGTACATTAGCCCTGCATTTTTTAACTAGAAGACGTTGACACTGCTGTCGGACAATTTTATTATGTGTGTATGTGTGTGTGTGTGTTTGTGTACTTTTACTGCTTTCCAAGGATCGATATTTTATTTATGAGCTATAAAATCTTTGTGTAATTTATTAATTTTATTTATTATCGCGATCCATTATAATGATGTTTACCAATATTATCTGTTTTAATATTTTTACTAAACCAAATAGGGTTTTAAATATTTTTGATACAATAATGCTGACTAAAGCGCTGACCCGAATGACGGTAACCTTTTACCGTAATTCTATGACCGTTTGTAATACAAAAATATGTACAATGCTGGTGGTAACAGATTAAATTGATTGATAGAGTGAGGTTCATCAACAATGCCTTCGTCACATTTATAGATGGGTGACCATTTATAAAATCACACACGTCTCTGTACTTCGGGAATGAAGCCACTGGTATAATAAAATAAATATTCATATATATCTAATACTCTACATTAAATAATTCGGATTGGAGTGAAGGTGACTCTAGTCATTATATTGTCATTTCTCTATCCTTCCGTGAGGCAACAAACTAATTAAAGAATATCGAGGCAAAAACTTAAAGCTGAGTTCTTTCTTCACAGATTAGAGATGTGTCACAAATGTAAAAGAAAGATATATTAAGATTGTTGTTAATTTCACACTATTAATTAGAATCTAAACATAACTAGCAAAACTTGTATGAAAAATAAGCACATTTCTGCCTGCCTCTTTAGCAATATTCGTGTGAGTCTACATGTTTTCTCAATATAAAACACAACAGCCATAAAACCAATAAGCATTTAAAACAACAAGACAATAAACCTCATCTGTGACATACATACAGATAATTACAAAACATCTAATAATAAAAACTCATACATATGTTGTTACATAACACAATAAAAAATGCGCAACGCGTCGTCATTTCTCCGATAAACGCGATTAGGTATTGCATCATCGTTCACACGCATACACACAGAGACATACACAAACACACTCACGAACAAACACACACACAATCACACCAACACATACACATTTACGCGCGAAGAATAATTTTTATTACTTATTTATTGTGCGTAAAAGCGATTACAATTCTATTAAGGTACAATTTTCTAAAATTACAATTATTATTTTATAGTAATTCGTTATATTACTTGGTCATCGTAAATTGATTTCTATAGGAGAACCATAAATGAATTTTTGTTGTGTCCGCGGTAAAGGGACTTATTTCAAGATACGACCTTTTTTGATGGCAAATTGTTTTACTGACGTAACGTTCCGTACTTAGACATATCCTAAAGATTGCCATCGTACTAAAATATATTGTGTTTAAATTTCAATTTCCTGGTGTTGCTAGAATCGATCGTGAAAAAGATAATGTTATTAATTTTATCGTTGTTTCAAAATAATGTTGATCTTAATACAATATTTTATTATTATGCTGAATTTAATGGGCCAATATTGTTTTAGGTTATATACCAATTATAAATATAATTAGAATGTCTTCCATGATCTCTTTGACTGAGTACCTGATTGCTAATCTACTCACTACACTTAAGCAAGGAACCTTTAGTTTATGGTTACTATCCAGCTAAGATCAAATTTTTGTCAGATGCATAGCTAGTAGTAATTGAGAATCGTTATTCAAATATTTGTGTACCTATCTACCATAAACTTGCCATTGCCTAGGGCAGGTACCATCTTTAAAATAATACGACTTTTAAATTTTTTATCATCGTTCAACCTTTATTAGTTTGACTGTGAATGTAACTGTCATTATTTAGTAAAGTGTAATATGTGTAATACTTGACATAGCATACATTTAAACTACTACTTTGTATTTAACAATAATTCGTGAGTATATTACAAAATATTTCGTCGTCTAGTAAAACTTCAAGATGGCGGCGTCTACGAATGCCATCTTTATGTAACTATCCTGTCAATTACATATTCATATTCAAAATTTGAGTAGCGCATTTGTAAGTTATTACCGATTATGAAGATATGCTTCTTGTGTGACAATACCCTCGAAAGTACATTCTTTATTCAAAACGAAAAAAAAGTAAATTTCAAAAACCGATCGATTTTATTTACATAGAGTTACAATCGTTAGAATGTTCTTTCATCCCTTCCTTTTTATTATTTAACATGATCTAGTTTTCGGTTTGCGCGAGTATTACACATTACATGTTGTTTCCAGAACTATATAGAGGACTTCCTATGTTTTATTTTTTTTTGAAAATCTCAAGCCATAATATGCATTCCAAAAATTGTTTATTGTATATGTACGCTAATTCATCATAAATTAGTCTTTAAGATATTGCAACAGTGTAATACCTACGATTATCCGTGTTCGATAGTATCCTGAATGTTGGGTTACTTGTAATTACAAACATACAATGACACTCGTTTATAAATCCTCAAAAGTCTAGGCAGAGGTATATGTATCATATTCATACTTCGGAAACTATTTGCATGATTTCCGCTTAAATATTTCCAGAGTCGAAGAATTAACTGACTGAAAACCCCAAATATACTTAGAAATCGAACCTGGGATCTCACGATATATATACTTATATCGTTCGACAAACTAGTAGTTAAATTACAACAATTATTATTTAGTTCTTAGATTTCATCCCGATACACTAGACTCTGTTGTACGTCGTATGTGTGTGTGTGACAATTGTGTGTGTATGTGTGTGCTATCGCAGAAAGAAATGAGGTTATCTGAATGCGCCTGTCATTGTCTCGTTGTTAGCACTCCAATCATAGAGTTGTATCGAAACAGATGCGTCCGTACGGAAAAAGCTGTAGATAAAATTAATTGGTAATGCATAGTTTCTTGTCAAGTTCTAAATGTATTTATTTATTTAAAGTTACACCATTGACACATCGCTATACAATTATAATTTTAAACAGGGAATGGAACAATGTGAAATGCCTTTACAGGTGTATACAACACTTACGATTAAAAACAAACATACATGAACATAAATATTGCAAACCATACAGTACGTTCCTAAAGTACAGTACATATGTATATTAAGAACAATGTATGACGCAGAACTAAGATAGTAGGTACCTATGATATTTAAAACTAGATAAATGTTACTTTCATAGTAATGATGATAATGGTTCATATAAATGTGTTCGGCACGATCTAAGGTGCCCACAAATTAAAATAAGAATATAAATCCCTATCATTAGTCCTGTGGCATCAATTCGCGGCTTATTGTGAGGTTCCTGGGTTGGTGTTATATAATTTTCTATTAGGAAACTTAAAACTTAAACGCCTTATGAAGTCTGAAAATGACACATATGGCAATACAGACTCGCCCACTATTTTGTAGGACTTAAAACAGCTTCCACAATATAGGTGTTCTGCCTACCCTTTCGGAAAAACATATACCTTTATATGTACAAAGTAATTAAAGTTTATTCAATCTGTAAATCAAATGATTTTTCTCACGCTACATCACTATACTATGATAGAAAATTAAAAAGAGAACGATCCAAATAAAAAAACACTAGAAATACCACTCGCAGAAAACACCTACATATTTTGACAAACAACTCGCATTCCCGCAATAACTTAGCTAAACAAAAAAATACATTCCTTTAGTACATTCTATACGCTTCGAAGCTCTACAAACACACACACATATACGCCCACGCACACACACAAACCGCTCCGTTTGTTGACATAGGTCAGTACTGGCCAGCGAGAAACTTTATTACTTTTTATTCCACTTTTTTTATTAGTTCCCGCGTCGAACGGACAATGGAAGAAGGTAGTGTCAATTAAGAAAAAAATATGTTTACTTGTTGATGGTTTGTTGAATGAGGTTTTTTATTTATGGGCTTTTGTGAGTTGTTCCGTGGTATATATTTATATTTACTCTAGCAGCGGAGCTTTGATTTCCGGGTCGAGCAAATATGTTGTAGAGATTTTCTGTTAGACAAATCTTAGTAGTGGTAGTAATCCTAGACAGTAAAGAATTGAATCGCGGATATGAGCTCTAAAAACTGCTATATCTATATCTGCTTTTCATCAGACTTTTGACAGGCGGCAACAAAAATCTTTCCTCTTTGCTGGTCTAGCGTGGATTGATCTTTAATAATATCATGGAGAACTCTGATAGACAAATTGTTTCATAATGTTTTCCTTCATCACTGAATCGAGCGATAATTAACTATTTAATACGCATGAAGCTTCGAAATGATAGATATCCATGCTGTGGAATCGAACTTAAGACCTCAACGTTGCAGTGTCACATTTTATCCAGAATGCTATCACTGCCTTTAATTCAATGTACACACACAAATATATTTTAAAACAAACAGACCACGTAATATTCATTTATAACACATTTTCTTCAATACAAAAAACATACGATTCACACATCTTTCCATACACAAATCACACGCTATCTCTGTCCCCCGTGGGTGTGTGAGGGAGACGGCGTTAGCTAGTTTAGATAGTTGTTAAGATATCGCTATCGGACACCGCCCACAAGGAATGTCCGCGGATACCAGACAGCTTGAACTTCCTACTTAGAGTATCGAATATTATCGCACGAATTTTTATAATATATTCGCTATTTTACTAGTTATTGGGTAAGCAGAGATGTAGCTTGACTGCATAGCGCAGTGGGTAAAGTAATCTTGCCACTGTGCCGAGAGCGTTCGATTCAAACTCGGGACAAAAATTCTTGTGTTATTTCTGGGCGTTCTGTGTCCGTTGTTTGAATGTTTGTAAAGTTCACCGTGACACAAAAATAATCTGTTAGTTAACTACGAGGGTAGGCAGAACTGTAAAGGTTCTAGCAGATATGCAGCCGCTATAGCTGACACCTATAATAAATTTTAGACACAATAAAAAAACAATATATATTTTGTAGCTATATAGTTCTATTTTCTATACAAAGTTGGAAATCATTTAGGTACCAAAATAATACTTATGAACGTCAAAGTGTATGGTAAGTGAGTTTAAGTGAGTTGCTAGATTTAGGTAAATTCCATTCTTTTGCATACTTAGGCGAACGCCTAATATACCTAAAGAGGACAGTATAGTAGTGTATTACACCAAATCCACTACGTATTAATTTAGGAAAAAGAGATTATAGAAAAGGAATGAGGAACAGGTAGGTCTTATAAATATTTACGCAACACAAAAATAAAAGAGCGATTGAATAAAATAACTAATCAATATACACTTTATTGACACAAAAATGTATAATAATAATATATTGGAATTAAAATACTTTATACGGATTTTATCGCCATGTTTATTTTAAAACACAATTTTTTTATAATTTTGATAGTATTAAACGGCTTATGTTTAACTTATCACCAGATACAGTAAAATATAATAGTCAAAATAGTAAATGATCACCAAAATTAAAGCCGCAATATATTTAAAGAGATCAAAATAAGACGACGGGGACTTCTATTTTTGGGGGGGTTTAAGAAGGAACCTAACATAACCTAACCCTTCCGAGACGGAATGCAGTGATTTGAGGCGAATAGGTGTTCGTTATGATATATTTTGCTGCACAATTAGTATTTTTGGTAGTCATTATTTTTAATCCCGTATTAAACTATATAATTATGAGACTTAATTATTTTAAAATTATGTAATAAAGCATTTTAAAATAAACAACACAATTAAATCCGTATAAAGAACTTTAACCTCAATGTATAACATTCCTGTAAACGTGAGACAATATTACAAAAATGTATAGTTTAAAGACGAAACGATTAGAAAAACTATAATTTGACATCATCCGTTTGCGTAAAAGATTGTATACGACGCCATCTTTATAATAACTAATCATTTTATCAAACAAGGCAGTGATAAACAGTTGAACACACTCCTTCATCAGCCAAGGTCGGAGCGTGATAAGGAACATGTAAATAATCACAATGTAGGGTTCCACGAGTAACTATAAAAAAGGGCTTCATTTTTCTACTTCACTAGTCAAACTCAAGAAGCAAAACACAGCTAGAATTCATGATACTTTGAGTTCATTTTGCGTAAATAGAAACACTAATAAACACACTGTTAATAAAAAATACAAATTAATTGTTAATATATTGACTTCATTTTACTTTATTTATATAAAATGACTTAGATGCCTAATGAAACCTGACGCGTATATTTCTAAGCAGCATGCATCGCATCTACTAATTGCCAGTTATGCTTGTGCTCTTGGTCTTGTGTAGTAACGAGCAACCATTTTATTATCGGGTCGGACAATAAGGTGACTAAGAATTTAACCTATGATTTTACGATTGCAGAGTAAGGCACAAGCACAGGTAGTCTTTAAAAGCTTATTAATTTTATCACGCATATACAATTAGCGGACACAATGTAAATTCACACTCGGAATAATCAATTGTAGACCACACAAATATTTGTTCGAATGGAATTTGAACCCGTAACACCCAGCGCGACGATGCTTGCCCGGTATGTCATTCATGCAGTCGCATAGTAAATGACATACTCTTTGAAATTAAACTGCTATATACGGATTTTATCGCGGTTTATTTGACACTTTATTATATAATTTTGAAACTGTTACACTATATACTACTAACTTTACAAATTTTTAATGTAATTCAATTATTAAAACTATTTATATTTAAGTTTACACTTTCCCCGACGTTATTAGTTATTTCAAAGTACCCGAACATAATTAAATAACTACACTGGAAAATTGAGACAACTACCATCTTAGTCTCCCCGTGACCATGGCTGCTGAAAAGCAATCGAAACGTCGGAGAAAGTGTAAACTTAAATATAAATAGTTTTAATAATTTAATTACCTTAAAAATTAGTAAAGTTTAATAGTAGTAGTATGTAGTGTAACAGTTTCAAAATTATGTAATAAAGTGTCAAATAAACAACGCGATAAAATCCGTATATAATAGTTTAATTTCAATGAATAACATTCGCGTAAATATATGGCATACTCTTATATTTACTTTAACAGTAATCATACATTTATTTAACACGTTATTTAGTGTATTACATTATGGCAATTCTGCTAAAAACAGCGATAGACCAGTTGGAGATCGTGAAACTGCCACGCAGAGATCTTCAGTTCAATCCCAAGGCACATCTCTGACTTTTCAAAATTATATGCGTATTAAATAGTTAATTATCGCTTGCTTTTAGGATAAAAGAATATATAATAAGAACACCTGCATGTCCATAATGTTATTGAAAATTTCTGTCAATACGCAATGGGCCACTACAGCCTCATCTTTATCACATTGGTAACCTGCAGTGGTCCAGCTTGGTGGAATATGACCTAACCTAAAAACACAGCCCTTTTCTCAGCGTAAGAAACACTTCAAAAAATAGCCTTTGCCCACCAGTGGGACAGTTTATATACAGGTTTGATATTATTAAATTATTGCAATAAGAAAGAGTAGCAAAGATTTCGCTCCAAACATTCTTAATGGTATAAAGAATTTTCTGCTGGCAACAAGCCCAGAACCCGTCGCGCGCCCATCTTTCATCTCTTTTGCGTCACTCTTAGTATTGTGACTTCTATAAGGCCGTCACTACCATAATCGTTAAAAATATTATATAGAGGAAGCCAATGGTTGACGCAGTGGCCAGCGCAGATCAATCGCTCGAGGTTAAACTACGTTGCCACTGCTACGGTTATAGATAGGTGTATCACAAAATGTCTCCTAACGCGGCTTCAGCAATAGTTTTTATAATCGTGTGCTTGCACGGATGGCTTAAGGCCGCCTTGCCAATGCCAGTGCGTTGAGTGTTGTGGGTTCGATTCCCGCACGGGACAAAAATATGAACATCACAAAATTTTTTAAGACTAGTTTTATGTGTTCTTTGTGTCCGTTATTTTAATGTTTGTAAAGACTCCCTCGATACAGGAACGATTCATAGCGCGAAAAACGTATATTTTAAAACCTATAAATATCTATAAAGAGAGCCTATATTTTAATGAAAATTATATGCTATAGGTATCTGTCTACCCCTTCGGGGATCTAAGCTAAACCTACGTAACAGATAGCAAAGGAACCCTTCATAATAAACAAACTGTCAGTTATATTTATGTTTTTTATTCATTGTTTACATTCACTTTCTTATTCAAGGTCTGTTTTATTTAAAGGTAGACGCGCCGTTGATACGTATGAGTAATAGTTGCCTTCGATCGATAAATGTCACTTTAAAAAACATTATTCTTATAAAAATTACTCGGAATTTATGTATTTATTTTGTACAGTCGTCACTTTGGTAGTAATGGACTGCATGCGCACAATTATATGACAAGAACCTTCGAAACTCTAAAGTGATATGTAGTATACTATGTGATGAATGCGTCCTAAGGTAACAGGCGGAGAGTAGACGGGATGTCTAGGTTGAGGATAGATAACTCATTGCCAGTCAAGCAGACTTACGACGATTAGAGATGTTTAAAGATGCCTTGGCCTCAGTGAGAAATTGGTTAGGTATTGTGTCATTCCTCTCCAGGGGGAGGGACAGTGAGAAGTGCCAAAGGATAAGTCTCTTCGTGTAGTGGCCTGCCGTTTCATACGGCAGGTCGAAACCTCGGCGGGATCGCGACCGCATGTGCAATTGATTCGCGCGGCCCCGTCGATAGCGGTTTTGTCGAGGAACACCGTGATAGGTTTAGTCGGTATTCCGAGAGGTCCATTATCATCACTTCAACATCTTTCTCTTTTACCCTGGTGAGTCCGACATAACCCCTCCGCCCGCCCCCGCGGAGGAGTAAGCTTCAATGCATAGCCCCAAGAAAGAAAGAAAATAAATAATTTGTCAATAAAAGAACGGATTCTGGAGCTGTTCCCTAACGCGCCAGCAACTACTCGTAGTCGCTAAATAGTGAATACGATAACTGTTCATAAGTTCCCGGGTTCATTCGCAGTTCGGACAGCGTTACTGAGTTTTCCTGGCAAGTAAATCTTCAATAGTTTGTCAATAAAAACATGGCGTCTGGAACTGTACTCCGTCCATAAGCTCACCTGCCACCCACCTCATTATTTGAGACCTAGAATCATGTTTAGCGAATTACTCCCACTTTTCGAAAGTATGTTTTAGTTTGCGTATAATATTTTCGAAGATGTAGTCTCTCAACCCACACTGGGTCAGCTTGGTGGACTTACAGCCTTATCCTCCTCATACTAAAAAGAGGCCCGTGCCCAGCAGTGGAACAGTTTAATACGGGGCTGATATTATTATTTATAATAGTGTATGAGACTCTACCAAGTATACTAGAAGTATGGATGCGTAGACTACATTATGCTACAGACAAATTCATTTAAATAAAAGGTAATCGAACCTGGGAAATCCTATTTTTAATCACTGTTTGTTTGTCTTTATTGGCAACAAACCAACAGGGTCGTTAACTCTATCACTCAGTTCCTCAAAGGCTAATCAATGACGTGTCAAAATGAAACCCATGTCAAGTGATTTGATTGGCTGTCGCTATTTCTCGTCAGCCAATCAGCGGTCGATAAGCGTTTGACCGGCTAAAATTTTTTTTATTGATCTGTCTAATGTTGTCTTACTATATGCGAATAATATACATTAAAACTAGCTGTCCCGATAGACGATGTCCTGTAAACAAAAAAAAAAACAAATCTAAACCATTCTCGAATCCACTTGAACACACACAAAAAATTCATCAAAATCGGTCCAGCCGTTTAGGAGGAGTTTAATTACAAACACACGCACAGAAAATTTATATATATAAAGATTAAACTACTTTATTTGGAAAACATTTAAAACTATTAAACTGTTTAAATCATTAAACTACAGGTTTTTCCCTTAGCTTCGCCTGCGTTATTCTAAATTATGTCAATAAATTTCTACTTGCTTTGTTTATGAATGAAAGGCACCATATGTCCTATTATGTATCTTCGACAACGTGTATGAGAAATTTCACCACGATCGATCCAGTAAATCAGACGCGAAAGCGGGATTTAGGATTCAAATTATTAAACTATTTAAAATTATTCTTTCCTCGACGTTTCGGTTGCTTTTCAGCAGCCATGGTCACGGGTTGATAAATTTTTAGACATTAACCTGCCTATCAAAAAGGTTTCTGCAATCCTTCCTTATATTATAAACGCGAAAGTTTGTATGGATGTATGGATGTTTGTTACTCTTTCAAGCAAAAATTACTGGACCGATTGCAATGAAACTTAGTATGTGAATAGCTGGAGACCTGGATTCACACATAGGCTACTTTTTATCCCAATATTCCTACGGGAATGGGATTTATGTGGGTGATGCCGCGGGATAAACTAGTATCAAATAAATCTGTCTTGTAACTAAACATTTTTACGCAATATCTATAAAACTTAGACCACGCCTAACCTTATTTATTCTAGCTGCAATAGAAATGTACCGGTAATCCGATCTACTATCGGAATTGGTAATAAAACGAAGAAACTGTGTCCGTATTGTGACAAACAACTTCAGTTCACCGATGGCGTAAAGGATTAAGTGATTGCTTTCTCACTGCGACTTTGCCGAGGGTTGTGGGTTCGAACCTTACGTAGGACAGAAATTAGTATACCACAAATAATTGTTTACAGGGCAAAAAATTTGTGATTGGAGTAGTTGTTCCGAGTCTGGGTGTTTTTTGTGCCTGTTGTGTAAGCATGTGTTAAGTTCACTGCGACACTATAATTATTTACAGTGCAGGAGTAGTAAGGAGCAGCGATAGCTCAGTGGGGAGACCAACAGACTGCAATGCACAGGGTCTCGGGTTCGAACCCACGTCGCGCATCTTTAACTTTCAGAAGTTATAATGACTTTTCGAAATTATGTGCGTAATTACAATCATCGTCGGCTCCGTGCCTCTGAGAGCACGTTAAGCCGTCGGTCCTGGCTGCCAGGAACATCTATGGCAGTCGTTATTAGGAAGTCAGTGCCCTATAATATCCTGACACTGGTCTAGCCTTGGGGTATCGTTAGCCTTAGGGTTGCGGATTTCGGGTGGCAGCCGCTCCGTGTAAAAACTGATATCCAGTCAAATCCGGTTAGACTAGAAAAGCCGACCCCAAGTGACTTGGGAATAATAAAGGCTAGGGAGAATAAGAAGGAGTAGTTTTTATTAAATGAAGTAAAAATGAATGTTTTTTTTAATATAGTCACGAATTCATAATTTAACGAAGGGTAAGATAGTGCCAGCCATTTTATGTCAAATTTAGTGATTAGAATAGTTGTTATAAATCTGTGTGTTTTTTCTGTTTGTTGTTTTAATGTTTCTAAACTCCACCACGACACAGTAATTACTACAAGTGCGAGATTTGTCCATAAAGAAGCTTTGGTTAAACAATTTTTGAAATCGGTTTGATAGTTTTTGGGTTTATTAACTACAAACAAATATACAACATACAAAATCTTGTTCTCTTTATATTTTTTTTAGGAAAAGATAACTCCCTGGCTAGTTACTTCTGTGTCACGGGAATTTACAAACATTGTTATAAGTACTTAAAGAAAAAGAAAACGAATCTCTTTTAGGACTTTTCTGTTACGGCATAAAGCTTGTCTATCCAAAGGCCTAGATTAAAGTGTATTACAACCACTTCGCCGGCTGTGATTAAGTTATAGGAGTATTAGGAGCGGCGCAGTGGAAGAGGTATAGTGTAAAAGCATTTAGGGCTTTTCCATCAAGACACTCTTAGTAATAGCTTGGAGTCTGGTACTGTTCTGATCTCTCGCTTGGCTGTTATAGGTTTTATGATTTAAAGTCCTACATAAAACGGTTTTTTGGTGAGATCATGGCTGGCGAAATATGGGTGTGATAAAACACTGCCTACATTTTTAAAGATAGAACCCTAAGACTTCATGTATTAGAATATGAAACTATTTTCCTCTCTGACTTCGCTTGGCTGCTATGGCTTAAACAAACGGACACACAACAAACAGTATCACTTTACCAAACCTGTTAATTGAATCCGGGAGACGTTATTGTAAAGCTTGAACTATAATCCAGAACTTTAACATGCATCTACGACTATTCATGTATATAACGAATAATATATAATTTATACACTTTTCTATATAAGACTTGAACGCCAACAATGCCATCTGTTTAACAAAAACTAATGAGACGCTCATAGCCAGTTGCACTCACTGATCGGTAAACGATTAGTGAGGTTAAGCAACGTTGGGTGCGGTCAGTCTATAGATGGGTGACCGCTTAGTGGTATTTCATCCGAGCGTCTCCGTGCTTCGGAGGGTACGTTAAAGGTCGGTTCCGGTTGTTGCCAAATTGACAGCAGTCGTTAAGCCATGTCAGATGCCTACGGCTTGAACAACTCTTAACAACAGGTTGGCCACTAACCACACGAAAAGAAAGAAAGAACAAAAACTAAAACTCTACAATCAACACATCACATTTTTATGTACATAATAAAACAGTTGACTCTGCTCCTTTTAAATTTGTAAAGCATCCGTAAAAATAATGAATATTACCTGATAATTACATAAGCATGTTTTTGGAAGGAAATTCTCAGTAGCGACTCTGAATCTACCTTCCCATTGAATGACAACAGGCTTTTTACTTTGAAGCTATAAATAGCTTAAGTGGGGTGTGAAACCTTCACATTCAGGTATATAAGCATGATATTACATTATATTATTATACACATAGACTTATTTCCCTTGAAAATGGAGAGGGTACATAATATACATAGATTCGCGTCTTTATATATTTAGGAGGGTAGGCAGAAGTCTATTACACACATTTGACCAGCTATGTTTTAATTCTGACATAATAGAGTCCGCTTGAACAGAAAATTCAATAAAACTTGCTGCCTATATCTAAGGCCTACGATTTTTCGCAATCTTACGTCAAGGGACAGACTCTTCCCTCTACAGACTACTAAAATTTATGATATAGCGTTCCCATTTTCCCACCTGTTAGGTATATAAGTGAGAGCCGCTGTACCTTCCAGTGCCCGAGAGGACAAGAAGGACTTATTAGTAAGCAAATTTACCTATATAGTCACGCTTATATCAAAGAAGGGATAGACAGAACACTTACATTTCGCCAGTCAATTCTTTAGGTCACATTGTAATCACCTGGTCGAAAGATAATGAGTCAATTGCCGTCTAACAAGCACATTTTCAGAAAATTACTAAATTGTCTCAATTAAATACCAAATTGTCACATTTTCAGACATTTGCTACTACATTTTTTAGGCAGGAAAACCAAACAGTAGTCTCTTGTTAAATATTCTTTGTAATAATAGCCTCCAATGTCGCTATGCTTGTAAAATGCCAGTTGTAAGAATAAAATAATTTGTTCGCAATAACATTTAGTACACAATAAATCTTTGCTTCACTTTTCCTGAAATCGAACTCTAGACCCCATGTCGCTCGCTTTACTGCGCCACCAAACCCACAATCGACATCCGTCAACAAACAAGTACACTAATCAAACAATATTCTACTACCCGCCTCTTTTATGTAATTGTCATTTTAACATGCGAAACAGCATGTTGGCTTATAATTTTTTAATTGTTGCTTTACTCCCTACGATGTAGAACAAATTACAGTGGCCACGGGAAGTGATAAGTTGTTAATTTGTACTTTGACACCTGCCGTGGGACGTTTTTAATGGCTTTTGATTTATAAGCATTGTTTCAACACGTGTGTAAATGTGACAATTGCTGGTGTTTTTTTTTTGTTGGTAATTGACGGTAGTTGTAAAAAAGTTTAACGTTTTTATGGTTAACTGAGTAACCGTCGTGCTGCTTGGATAATAAATGCATGGTTGTTTTTTAAGGGATATTTGGCAACCTGGCAATTTTTTCTAGCATTTTATTAGCAGTCAATACATTTTGGATTCAGACTCGTCAGCTTAGGGTAGTCTTAACTAAGCCGTTCTCCAGAAAGTTTCTGATGTGTCAGAGTAAGTTTAATTAGGTTATTTTTTAAGGCGAATACTCACATTTTCTATGCGCACAATAAGGAGAACTAATTCGTTAAATAAAATTTTAAGTACATAAAAGTAACATTTTAATGATTATATTATTATAACGATTTATTAATCTAATTGGGGTGTTTGAGGTTGTGCCTTATATCTGTGACACGTTGTATAAGTATTTCATTGTAATATTTACCATAATCTCTACTCAATTCTCCAGGTAACAAGGAAAAGCGTAAATTTAAAAAAGCTTACCGTTTTAAAAATATCTAAAGATAGTGTTTTTAAAATTAAAAGCTATATAATCCGCATAGAGTGGTTTAATTTCCACGTATAAAATTCGTGTAAACATAAGACAATATTAGACGTAATTCTGTGGTTATATGCAGATAGTCTAGTTTGACCATAAACCGCTGTTCTATAGACATATAGTTTCCTATAAATACAGCTTACAAAAAATTTATACTTTTTATAAAACCAAAATTTTAACAGTAACAATATTCGTATTCTCTACCTACTAAATGAAACGAAACGAAAATGTACTCCTGTTTGTATGTACTATCGACTTGAGCGACGATTGACCACTCCTAAGGTTAAAATCGCATAGCAGGCCAACACCCGTGACACACCCCTTTTTTGTTTGAGTTTTTTTACACTTGACATTTATTTACTGATTCTAAGGCGATACAAACTCAACTGGTCAACATGTGTAAGCGAAAATTTTTCTGAAATGGTCAACCGTCGCTCAAGTCGATAGTACATTTTCTTATTTGACTCTCGACAACTGTTCTTTGCTAGAAGGTTCGCCCATCACTTCGAATGATTTTTATTCGCTATCCACAACACATATCATACTGAAACATAAACATAAAAAATATCAATAGTAACATATGGTCACACAAATATCTCTAGTTCTCACAAAAACAATAAACACAGCGCTCAAAGTTATTGCACATACGGCATATAATTTAAAAGCACCTCTTAAATCTCATATCAATGAAACTCATACAATGACACCCACGAACAATAACAAAAAAAACAAAATGGCGCCTTATATCGACGTAATCGTATGACGCATTCTGAACTTGACTCCGTTCTTTTTTTAGGTCGCCATCTTTTTTATTTAAAAAAAGAATGCGCTCTGCTTCCCTGTGCATCGTTGACCGATTTCAGTGTTGCACAATAACTTGCCCTCGATATATATTTTTTTACGATGGTCACCCGAATTTTTTCGTGATACTTTTCCTTGATGTATTTTAAATGCGTTTTACGAAGGAATTTTGGTGTGTCATCTTTAATGTGTTTTTATTTGTAAAGGACTTTTGTAAATGGTTATTATCGATGATTTAGAGTAGTTGTAGATGACAGTGGGTCTGGGGTTCGAACCCACGTCGCACACCGCTGACTTTCGAAAGTTATATGACTTTTCGAAATTATGTGCGTATTGATTAACAATTATCGCCTGCTCCGTGCCTCGGAGAACACGTTAAGCCGTCGGTCCCGACTGCCATGAACATCTATCGCAGTCGTTATTGGGCAGTCAGTGCCCTATAATATCCTGACACTGGTCTAGCCTTAGGGTATCGTTAGCCTTAGAGTTGCGGAGGTCGGGTGGCAGCCGCTCCGTGTAAAAACTGATATCCAATCAAATACGGTTAGACTAGAAAAGCCGACCCCAAGTGACTTGGGAATAATAAAGGCTAGGGAGAAGAGGTAGATGACAAATCATTATATCTATAAATTAACGCTTTTGAAGTTTAAAGAGGTAGTCATAGATATATCATTACACCTATATGGTAACATATAGGTGTAATGACTAATGATACACCTATGACTTACTTAATTACGATTTTAGCCGGTGATTATTTTAGGTTATCTTAAAAACGAATGCCAGTTCGTTTGTCCGTCTGTTTAAAAGCTATACTAAACTATTATTCTGACTGCGGTAAATCTTTAGTTAATCGTTGTGCAACAGCCTGCAAAGGCCTTAAAATACCGAACACTATAAAATTGTATTAAATTATGGGTCTATTATTTAATGCCATTTACATACATTTAAAACCCGTAACATAATATTAAGTATGTCAACAAATTGCGGCTAACTAAAATCGCTTAGTATAAAAGGCGTTAGACAACAAGGCTTTGATAAAAATTGTTAATAATTACGTTGCTCGGTCATCAATTTATTTAATTATTCTAATATTTCCCGTGTCCCAGAAAAATGGGCGGCAATTCTTCTTAATAGAGCTGTAACACTGCTAGAACAATTTCCATAAACGGAGCGTGCATATTTCATTACTTTTTTATGAGTGAGTTTTTTATATCAGTGTTGTTAATTTGACCCAAAGGACTTCTCCGGTCGTACGGAAACGTGGCGAGAACACTTACAGAGCTTTTTAAAATTTGATTTATAAGCCGTATAAGCGTTATAAGTGTTGTCGCCAGTTATAATGTAGCAATATGTTGTAAATTCTGATATTGAGATTTTTATTTTATTTTATCTACATAAGTGTTATTTCAGACTACTGTAAGAAGGTTTTCTTCCGTTAACTTTCACACCCATCTACTTATATACAATATGTCTGGTTTAGTTCATAGTTGCTACTAACATTCAAACGTTTCAAATATTTTACGTGAAAAAATCGCAATCAATATTTTTCTACATTTAGCTTTTTCCTAGACCCGATGTTTAAAGATTAAAGTACATTTTAGAGTTAGTTATATCATTTTATGGTACATCAACAAATCAATATAAAACTAGTGACATCTCTTGACAACTTATGATAATACAAATCTTATTAAACTCTAAAGCAATAAATGCTAATAGTAAAATATTAATGAATAAATCAATTTAATTTTAAACTATAATATAATTGCTTGATCCTTATTACGTGGGACTTAAAGCATACTCGACGAAATATGGGTGCAATACGCTTCTACTTACCCCTTCTAATATATTGACTGCACGGATAGTGGATTCAAATCTCATACGAAACAAAACTTGTTGTGGTCCACAAATTGTTCTTCCGAGTCTGCATGTTGTTTGAATGTTTGTTATGTTCTCCGCAACACAGGAATTATTCTTAGGGAAAAAATACAATTTTATTTTTATAAATGAATACACCCTGTAGTCATTTAAAAAAAATTTAAAATTAAAATAAAAAAATAAGTAGGCTTTTTAGGCGTGACACTATGGTTACATTTATATTATATATAAATAATAATATAAATATATCCATAGCAGCCATTAAAACAGAAAACTAATTAAAGAAATATAAATATTATCCTCTTAATGGCCATGTCTTAATGTTATATATACGAGTAAATTGTATAAAATATTGACCTTGTTTTATATATTGAGTTTAATATTTTCCATTTATTATTAGGTATTGTCCTTATCCAGACAAATCATTAATTATTAAGGTAATTATTATTTTTATTTAATTAAACATTGGCGTTATGTTGTTGTTGCTAACGTTTTATTCTGCAAACAGCAACATAAAAATATTAAGAATCTACAATCAGTTTCCTAATTCATAATATTTTTATAATTAAAAGAATATAACAGAGATATCGGCATACAATCAATGCAAAGAAAAGAGTAATTATTATTGTTAAAAATTATTTGAGAATAACAAATTAATTAATATTAATAAAATCAATTGTTAATCTGGGTTTTCTTCTAATCCGTCAATTGTATGTTAATAAAATCGCTCGCGACACAGTTTGATCGCTAGTACGTCGCCAAAAAATAAACAAGATTTTAAACATTATTACCAATTTTTATGCTAAATTAAGCCTTTCAATAGTCTTTCCTAGTTCGTTTTCAAAATGATTTCCACATTTTAGACACAGCCTCATTTATAATAATATTGATTACAGTAAGTGGCAATTAGAAATACCTACATTACGTTAAATAAAAAATACCTTTCGTATTTCACACCTTCACACCTCCATCAAAGTATTTTTCTTTCCAATAAAAAATAAAACCATCAAGTTTCCTATGAGTACAACAAAAGCAGTTACATCGATACTAACAATAAGTCAAGAGTGTTCTTCCGGGTATAGAACCTTAGACCTCGGCGTCATATCGTATCAAAAGCATAAATTCTTTGCAATTTCTTCGTTGCGTGATACAACGGGGCCCACTTTCTAACACGCGTGAAAGGGCTGCACTGCAGTGCACAATTCTTGGCACAGCTAAAATAATATTATATTAGTTCTGCTTCATCCGCTTTTTATATATAAATATATTAGATGAGTGAATATACATATACTTTAAACCACTAATAATAATGATTGATGATGATGATTTGAAGATGTGTAAAGATTTTGATATTTGAAATTCAAACACGCGTAATGTAGTTAAGACAGGTCATGTCCTTGATTAACGCATAGAAACAAGAATGGAAGCTTATAAGATATATTTAAAAAACAAACGTGCTAATTTATAATTTAATCGGAAAATAGAGGATATCAGTTCTGTATTAAATTAAAACTAACTCAACCTTTAACCCTCGTCTTGTTTACACTATTCAGCTACGCAGATCTAGTAAACGCATCTAATGTGAGTCTAGTGTGCCAGGAAGGAATTATCGTTTTTAGCTATTATAATAATGTAAGAATCGAGAAGATTGCATGAAAAATATGATGGGTTCCCATAAAAACATCGAGGTATAGATTTATGAACCAGTAGTTTCTCACTAATCCTCCGCGACACACGCGTTACACAAAACCTATATAATATAAATAAAACATCTAAAACAAAATTATATTATTTGTTTTCTAAACAAATTTGATTTTATTACAAAGAAGTTTTTGCAAAACTAAGCTTTTTCCTTGTATGTATAAACCTCAGAAAACAAGGAAGAAGATAAATTAATTTAATATACTTTTTTTAATAAGCGTTGTGTTGTTTAATTGACTTTTGTAAATATTTTCCTTCCGTGACTGAGAAGGACAATGTAATATATTAAATAATAAATAAATATTTGCTTCAGTAGTATAGCTTCATACGGTATTAATAGTATGTACTTCTGTTAAAAATATAATTAGCGTTGTGAAAAACATGTTGTGGAATTGTAGATCCGATGTTTTATACGAGGTATTTATTTTATTTCAATTATTTTTATATCTTTTTCTGTTATTTTTTATTTTACTTTATGGAAAAGTAATTCTTTTTTGATAATTATTATATTAGGAGTTTCAAATAAATAGTGTCATATATTTTTGGTGTTATTCTTTCATTTGTATTTTTATTGCTATTCATTATTTTGTTAACAAAAATGAAATGAGTAAATTATTATGATGTTTACATATTCAATAGCTTATAGTTATTAACTTATTGACTTTAATAATTAAGATGCATGTGTACTTCAAGTAATCAAATAAATTAGTAATTTCTGAGAACCATGGTATTGAAATAATATTTAATTCTTAATATTTTTATTTAATATTATGTCAATTTAAAGTTACCTAACTGATAGACAAAAGAAAAGGCCGAGAAAATGCTGCACGTTTATTTGTCTTTAGCATTACAAAACCACACAGGACATAGCCTCCAAATTAGACACCAGACGTAAAAAAAATCTAAAATATAGAACAATTGTACTATTTTATATAACCCATCTATTTTTATATATAAACACAACAATACGAGTCGTGTAACATAGATTTTATTACAATATTGTTCTGGTATCAATTTCATGGCCAGCGGTGTACCTTTGCGTGTCCAAAGTCGTTTCTTTGCAATCGTAGGAACGAAGGGATTTCAATAAATACACAGCGAAACGTATAAACTATATACAACTGAGATTAGGTCGAGATTAAACTATTCAAACTTGACAACCTGTATTGATAAAACTTTCGTGTTTTGATAGCGAGCCGTAATGATTTAAAAGCGGTGGAAATATGATAGGGCAGGAAATGTTTTTGTGAATGCTTTTTTAGATTGATCGGTTTGTGAGGTTGAGTTATGTTGGCGATGTTCACGTTTTGGATGGGTCATCATTTACTAAAAGTAAAGATGTGTAAGATTTGAATACTACAAAACGTTTATTTTCTGTCAAATTGATATTACTCCTGAGAACCATAAAAATATATTATTGAATTTTGGTATAAAGTGGCGTCCATAATAATAGATTATGTATTTTTACTATTGGATGATGTTTCTTCATAAAATGTGTTATAGCGTTACTTCAGTAGGTAAATCGCTGGACAACAGTGTCCAGCGGTGGGACAAATTAGAGGGAAGATATTTAAATTATATGCTATTGTTAGAGTTAGGTCTTTGAAACATCTTCTAGGTCAGATTTCGGATCTTTTCTCGTATTCTTTGTGAAACATAATCATCATTTCAAACAGCAATGGCTTTAGGAGGTAAAATCCCATGTATATTGATATTGTCGTGCAGAAGACCGTCTATTTTCCCTTCATTATTTAAAACGATTTCATTTCTTGAAGCCTCACATATAAGAAATAAAATTGACATCAAATTTTGTATAATGGAATATTTATCGTGAATTATAATTAAATAATTATAACTTAACTATTTTAACTGTAGTATTATTTTGAATGTCTACATTTATTTTAAAAAAGATTTATTTCTCGGCGGCCAAGGCGGCAAAAACGCGTAGGACTCGTCTAATGATAGGCGCCAAACGGTTACCGCCCCACGCTTATGTTTCCTACCCGGCTCCTATTGCTTGTAGCGTGATGTCATATATCATATATCCTTCCCCAATAAACATGCTAACTAATTTTCTCAAATGGGTATCATAGTCCAAAAGATTAGCGCGATCAAAGAATCAAAATCAATATCTCTATAATAGGAGTCACTGTGTAGCTAATGAGAGAGACAAGGATAACTGGTCCCCTGCTTCTGCAGCTCCTTAAGGATTCTGAAAACCTTACTTACAGTAGAAACACAACACAAAATTATTTGGCTCCGATCTTTTGTAGGGCGGTACTGTACTTTCCCAGCTGGGATTTTCCAGTTTAAGCTTTACTTCGGACTGAAGTGTAGATAAAGCGTTATATTCCCTTAAATATTATTTATATTTATGGTTTAATAGCCAACCATACTAGTATCGTATAGTACCCAGTGTTAACTGTGTCCGTAGCTAGAGTAAATACGACTGCCATGCATGAGGTCGCCGACCGAAGCCCGGGTTGGGAAAATTGTTATGGGATTTTTCTTTCAAGTCCCAGTAGCTCCCCGAATCCTGGAATTACGTCTAAGAAACAGCAATAAGCCTGGCGTCATTACATGTACTGGGTTTTAAACTATAGCTGGCAAAATTTTGCTGTAACACACCTCTACTCTAACCTCTAACACAAAGGACCGTGCCCAGCAGTGGAACCGTTTAATACGGGGCTGACATTATTATTATTATAACACCTCGGATAACCCCTTCGGGAATATAGTCGCGAGACTATGCAAGACCCTAAACTGATGAAAACGATAGAAATACCCATACATTCCTTATTACATCTCCTTTGCTCCGTAGCAATAAGAAAATCTGTACCCCCTACCTACCCTTAAAAACAAGCGTGAATATCCCCATTTGAAATCCAACCCGTAAAAATAGCACACAACCCTTGGAATCACATAAAGTAGTAGTAATAAATAATATTAAGTCTCTATAATTTCGCCTTATCTGACTTGGCAAAGGCAATTTCTTTGGTGAGGCAAAATTATAGTGAGCCTCGCATGAAACCGAACACCGTATCCACAATATAACTAATGAACCAGTACCTACATAGTTCAGGAGGTGTTTACTTAGATTTGTATAGGCGTTTTAAAGTTATATCGCGTTAAATTATAATTGGTTGGGTAATATAACACACTTACACTCAGTTACACAAGTATTTATACGATTATATGTTAGCAAGTTGCGTTTGCGGTTGTGATTGTAAGATTGTTGTGTTTAAGTTTGATTCCTGGGTTGTATTGTACATAAAAGTGGTGCTACTAAAGATTTGCTAACAGAAAAATACTTAGGAAAGTCTTAGTAGAAGCACGGAGTTTAGAAATGTGCTGCAGCTTGGAGCTAAGAATAGCTGGCGATATTTTATGTATCAGACTTCTGCCTAACCAACTGAGGATGTAGAATATTTCCATTAAAAAAATTTAGCGATTAATTCCTGTCTATTGATCATACCTTTATTGGGGTGAGTTTACAAACATAAAATTAATGGACACAAGGTACACTCACATTTAAAACAATCAATTGTGGTACCTACTAATAAATATAATCCCGAGATTCAAACCTTCACTCCGGGCAGTAACAATGGCAAGGCGAATGTTTGCCTGCTGCGCCATTTGGCAAATCACCTATGTATATTTGTTTACATTAGAAATGTGAAAGTGTGTTTTATATGTGTGTATGTGTATGTTTGTTTACCAAAGGGGTGTCGAATTAAAATGCAACCGAATCATATTGTATATCTGCTGAATTGATGTCTATGTATTTTCGCAATACGATAATACGAATTTGTAAATCGCAGTATGAATGGGTATTTTGCGAAGGTACTATTTAGTTATTTACAATTTTGTGTGATCAATAGATATGTAGATACAGACAGCGATAGATTAATCAGGAGAACAGCCAGGGATAGTGCGGCACCATTCGACTACTTATAAATCTTGATTTCAATCCTAAGACCTGTGACTTTTGCAGTTATGTGTGTATTAAATAGTTAATTATCGCTCTCTTTAATGGCGAAGGAAAGTATCGAGGCAACAGTCTGAGAGTGCTACAAAAAGTTCTCGAAAATGTGTGAAGTTTGAAGGACTTATGCTAAATTTGTATTTACTTTTTATTTTAATAATATTTTTAAGGGATTAAAAAATATGCTTCCTGAAATATATCATAACCAGCACCTATACGCCTGAAATCACTGTATTCCGTCTCGGAAGGGTTAGGTTATGTTAGGTTCCTTCTTAAACCCACCCAAATATAGGAGCCCGTCGACTTAGTTTGATTTCTTTAAATATATTTTGGTGTGCAATTAGTATTTTTGGTAAGCATATCTTGCTGTGCAATTAGTATTTTCTTGCTGTGCAGTTAAATACTAGCCTATCTCTTTGAATTGACGTGTCAAAGTAATTTTAAATACATTCATACATACATAGACATAGGCATAGGCATAGGCAGAGACTACGGATTTCCATTTGCTACGATCCTGACACTTCTCTGGCTTCATTCACTTTCATAACATTCCTCATACACGCTCGCCGGTTTAAGGTGCTCTTAACCTGACCTTTATCCGGAACGTCTCCGATCTGATCAAGAAACGTTCGCCGCGTTTTAAATAATTTTATGGAAATAATGATTTTTGAATAGTCAATAGTTGTTAATCAAATATTTAATATTTTTACCTTTTATCCGAAAACAATACACAAATAGACACAGAAAATATTATGTCTGAAGCCCGAGGTCTAAGCGTTAGCTGAAAGATTTAGTTTCAATATCTGCATCAGAAATATAATAGTAATACGAATAGGAAAAATACATTTTATCGGTGGTGTAGCATTAGTGAATGTCGACTATCGTGCATGAGGTTTCAAATTCGACATTATTCTCAAATCCGTGATCCATGAATCCTACTGGAACGCAAACTAGGACTAAAGTATCCTATAGGATACTTTATAAAACAAACATATATGTTGATACACCAATTTGTTTATATGTATGCCAAATTACATCTAAATGCGTTCATTAGACGGTTTTCTTACCTTTAGAACCTAGAACCTACTATGGACTCCAGCTCTCACAAGGTTCCTAATTACCTAAGCTGTACTCATTTTGTAAAACCTTGTAACCTTTTGAGAGAAATAAATAAATCTATTATTATTATTATTATTACTTTATCATATTAACTACTATAAGGCCGTTTTAAGGTTTCAATGATTGTCTTCACTTTATCGTTTCAGCAGGTAGGAAGTTAGGAAACCCTCCAAACCCAATATCCAGCCAATTTTTAATAGCAACCTGACTTGTTCCAGATATTCATGCACAAGAACGCAATGCAGATGCACGCACGAGAACTTCAAAGAGGTCTCGGAGGGGAGGTAAAGCCTCATCAGTGTCAGCAGTGCCTCAAGTCGTTCAGCTCAAACCATCAGCTAGTGCAACACATCAGGGTCCATACTGGCGAGAAACCCTACAAGTGCTCCTATTGTGATCGAAGGTTCAAGCAACTGAGCCATGTCCAACAGCATACGAGATTGCATACAGGTTAGTAGAGATATTCTGTAAAAATTGTGACGTAATTTGACCTATTGTGTCGCAGCGGTACACCGGCGGTTAGACGCAATAAGTTTTCTGGTGTTCCAATAATTGACAGGTTAATGAATATGCAGTGTTAACGTGTTTAACGTTTGAGTAAAGAATACAGTACAATAGCCGGGTTTTAAACTCTTCTTAAACCTGATTTAGGCTAATTAACGTTTTTAACGCTGTTTTGGTTGGCGTCAAATATTTTTAATAAATGGCATCAGTGCTTTTTAATTTCTATAAATCATCATAAATCTATATTTAGATAATATTAAATGATAATTGATTAAATCAGCTGTTAATTGCATTAATAATTCTGCAGTTTTTACGCAATTGCAGTATCATAAACATAGCAAACCCGCTAATCAATAATAATCTTGCATATGATATTTTACCTTTATAAAAAAGGCCTATCAAATTATGATTTTCGCTTTGATTCTCATATGGGATATTTTTTCAACCCGTTTAAAGAACCAACGATAGAAAAGAGACGAAAAGACGCTAACCAATAATAAAAGTGAAGTGTTACCTTTATAAACAGCTATTTAAAATAGACAATGAAATAATTTATAAATTTCCCTTTGATTGTCTCATGAGATATTTTCTCAACCTGTCTAAAGAACTCATGATTGAACGGAGATGAAAAGACGCGTATGACGTGGAATCTTAATAATACCTGCCTGTACGATTAGATAGAAACTCCATCAAGTTTAGAACTACAAAACTGATCTACAATATCATTCTGTAGTCGAATATTTATAATAGTCTCTTAGTCGATTCTATTTCAAGTCTGTGCTTTATATAAATATCTATTACTAAATCAGAGTTGCAATTAGTCATACGCGAATCTTTATTAGTCTTAGCGTAAGTCCCGTTGCCCTCAGAATATCGGGGTAAAAACAAAGCCTATATGTGAATCCAGGTCTCCAGCTATCTACATGCCAAGTTTCATCGCAATCGATTCAGTAGATTTTACGTGAAAGAGTAACAAACATCCATACATCCTCACAAACTTTCACATTTATCATATTAGTATGGATACTTAGGCTTAAAATAGACTTGGTAAGACTTGGAATGCCAAATTATTAGAGCATGAAGTTAGAGCACGCATTTTTTCTATTTGATGACTTTAATGACGGTAATAGACCAGCCCTCTAGATTTGATTGCACCTATGGTGTAGTGTTTAATGTGGTCACCTCGCCATTACCACTGCGCTGAATGTCGTGGGTTCAATCCCAGCATGGAACAAAAATTTGTGTGATCCACAAATATTTGTTCCGAGTCTGGGTATTCTTTGTTTATGAAGACACACACACACACACAAGATTTATTCTAAGTGTAACAGATGTCTATTTAAAGAACGATAAAACTTTAACTAAAACTTTATCATTATGTAAACTTCACGCCTATGGTTATAGGGTAATGCAGATAGTATCGGAGAGACACGGTTCGCTGATAATACCGCCTAGAACGATAAAAAGAGAATAGGGGCGGACCTATCTCTATGGGAATGGAGCTAAAAACTATCTATTATTTAACCAATGAGGCAAAGGTCTATAAATATATACCAAACCTGTCCTTTACCATACATTTATAATACAAATCCATCAATACCAACCATGGGATAGAAGTATTTAATGTATTTTTAACTCACCGCATTTATCTATACGAATAAAACTTATTTATCTACACCATTAGAAAGTTCAGCCTGTTGAGATTAAACTAAGTGGTAATAGCGGATCTAAAACTAGCCCATTGCCTACTTATTACTACTTTAAAACGTCGCTAGCAAACAAAAAATGCAAACGAGCAACAAATCAAACGTCTATCTCCGACAACAGCTAGCCGATAAATGAATTTAAATAAAGAACACACATTCAAAAAACAACATGTCTACCATTCCAAATTTAAAACTTCAACTATCGTGGCACGAAAAAAATGGAACGTTATAATTAAAATAGATCCCCCACTATTGGCCGGTGTTTTCTAAGAAAAAAAATAGTCTAACCGTATACGTGAAAAGCGGGAAAAAAAATTCTCCAATGGCCGGCCTCGGTCGGCCGCGTCGGCCAATAGGAGAGCGGCATCGCATATCAAGTACGGTTTACGTGGCTTAGAAATAAAAAAAATTACGTGTTTTTCCACGTTGCGAGCGGCCAATGGGCGTCATTCATTCGTTCTTCCGTTCATTAACATTCAATCATATGTTTTTATTTCGGATTTTTATGGTTATGACAATTAGTTAGCTTTAATAATGATTTAGATGTAACCGTTTAGAAACATTTACGTTTTAAATAGTGATTGTTTTAGAACAATAGGGCAAAGATTATGCGTAATGCATTTGGACTTAGTTTGTAAGATTTTCTCAAGACGTTTGTTATCAGAGTAAAGCAGCGATAGTAAATTCAACTACGTATCACGTGTCAAGTTCGATTCCCGGATCAGACAAAGTGTTACTGAGTTTTTCTGTCAATAAATTCTTGTTAGCAACATGAAGTCAAATACTATGCCCGATAGACGGCAATATTGATAAGTCACTAATTAAAATTCAAAGGAAAAATATGCAGCTAATATCATATACTAATAAATTATTAATAATATAAAATATGAGTATGCTAATAAATAAAAGCAATGTAATTTATAATTTATTTTATTTTATTACTTGAGCAAACAAGGTAAGCAACAGCAAACTCTTCGTTTTAAACGTATACAACACAATTGAGGAACTAACTCCGTAAAGAAGACTGTATAATATATTAACGCTAACTCCCCAAATGGATCCGTAGAGGTGCATTACACTCACATTTCAACAGCTATTAGTCCGACGTAATAGTAGACAAACCATTCCCCACTAGCGATCCTAATAATTCTTCCATTCATCTTTTGTATAGCTATTTCTAAAAATAAAAATTTTGATTTTATTCGATCGCAAGGTACAAGCTTCCATTCCCGAGCCCTGCAATTTAATATCCGGTTTCCGTGCTAGGAAATTCTCAATAGCATAACGCAATCTCGATACGATATTATATTCATTATGGATGCTAAAATGTATACAAGCAATGCCAATACTAATACTATAAATAAAAACATAATATATAATATCAGCCCTGTATATAAACTGTCCCACTGCTGGGCGTGGGACTCTTCTCAGTATAAAGCAGTTAGGCCTTAGCCTACCAGGCTACCGGGTTACCAGACTTCATATATCTTCGAGGACTAGTAGAACTCTCAGACATGCAGGTTTCCTCACGATGTTTTCCTTCACCGTTAAAGCAAGCGATACTGAACTAAATAATGCGCATATAACTTAAAAAAATCGGAGGTGTGTGCTTTGGTATCGAATTCGGGACTTCTACGTGGCAGTCCCACGGTCACCTACAAGATTGCAGCCATTTTATACGCAAATAACTTTGATATGTCAGTCTTGGGATCGAATTCCAGGTCTCGGCGTTGCAGTCCAACGGTTTCTCACTCGGCTATCGTGGTCAAGAAAACTTAAAAATAAAGTAAACTTTAAAGTAAAATAACAATAGTCACTCTTCTAATTTTAGGCATTAAGAATTCAAACAGGAAATTCTGTAATAAGTATAGCTTGGGAAATACTGTTATAAAATACACGGCAATTACTTACGATGAAAGGCTAAACCTATGTTTTTCACCATCAAGTTGACATGGGTGCTATTTTGTAATATTCAACTATTTTACAATGGGGTGGTATGCAGGGATATGTATGTAATTACGGGGTTTTCATTGCGTCTACGGTAGACACTTATTGGAAATATTGAGCAGGAAATTATGCGTTGGGGCTTTTTCTTTTGGTTAATTATTCATTATCTAAGTAGGTACGTTTGTTTAATTAAATACAAAATGTGCTGTTATAATTTTATGCCTATTTATATAAAAGTTTAAGTTTGTAAAGATGTTTGAATGTTCGTTACTCAATTACGAGTAAACCGTTGACCGGATTTGAATGGAACTTGGCTCAAAAATAGACCATTATCCCAGTATTCGGTTTCATGGCATTCATGTTAGCGATGCGGAGAGCATAAGCAAGAATGAAAAGAGTATTTAGAGATCTTGCAGCTTTAGATTCCATTAGACCTATAACTTAGCCGCCGATATTTTAGCATAACACTATCATTTCGGTGATATTCAGGTATGGGTCATGTATATATTTCATCTAAGGCTCAAATTTGTTTTTCATAGAGGGAACTTTTCGTTTCCATTTACTAATCAACCTTTTATACATAGAAAGTAAAAATATATCTGTCAGATTCTACGCAAGATTTAGTCGAGATATTTTTAGTCCCATTCGCCTTTAAATAGGTAAAATAAAAATCAAATTGGAAGCCATCTTAATTTAGAAGATTTTACATGACAAAAGAACAAAAAACATTGGACACACAAATGTAACTTCGCCTTTCAAAAACTCCCATTTTGTTTGAAAGACGTTTTGAATGTGGAAACTTTTCGTTTTCTTTGTCACATACAAACAAACAATATCAAAAAGTTTACGAGATGTTATACAGACAAGAATTTTAAACTCTGACAAGCAAATGTAGGTCATTAGGCGTTAGAATCATTCAAGCGGCTCGAAAACCGATTTTAAACAACTACTACTGTGACGACCGTATTGTAGCTTGGCAGTAAATGCTTACCATAGTCTATGAACGATTGCAAAGTCATGTGTTAACCTAGGGAAAGGGTATTAAAGGAAATCAATGAGAAAAAGTACCTATGTGAGCCTCGAAAATCCAGATATGTACAAACCAAATAGATTTTTACGTAAAGAATAAATCCATTACATGCCCGAGACTATTCGAGCCATTATAATTTACGTTGTATCGCTGTAAATTTACCTATCACAATAGCTCCAAGATACGGTAGATACAACCTCCTTTACAAAATTGTTTAAAGAAGTAAGAAAAGGTAAAAAAGTTGCCAGTGCAAAAAAAGTTTGACATTAAAAAGGTGAAAAGCAGAATTATTCGAATATTTCTTCCCCTTGTTTCTGGAACAGTTCGACAGAGGGCGCTTTGTTCTTTCTGCGAATTTTTCGCTTTAACACAAAGTTTCAGTTTAATATTGAATTTCAGAGGAAGGAAACTAGGATGAACTTTAACGTACACCTGTGATTTTTTCTTAATATTGTTATTAACCGTTTACTTCGAAGTTTTAAGACGAACTGTTTTAGTTTTCTTTTCTTTTGTATTTACAACGTTAGTTTTATTAGAATTAGAACTATTTTTGTATTTGGAACGTCCAATTTATAAGAATTAGAACTATTTTGTATTTGGAACGTTTTGCTTCGGATAGAGTGAAAACTACCTTCGGTTTTTTTTATTTTTCAGTTAGAACCTTTTTTTTTCTGACAGCGATAGGATATTTTAGTTAGTTTCGTATTTTTGGTATGTATGCTGTAGAAAGATATTGCTGTGTCTATTTGTGTTTCATTGTTCATGTTTAACAATTTTTAAACACTAATAGTACAAAAATAATTGTGGCTTTTTCGTTTTTTCTTTGTACCTTATTGATACACTCTACTAGTACTCAGAATTACGTAAAAGAACATTCGTATAACACTTAGTCTCAGCCGAATATCAAACGCTGCACCTCATAATCAGCATTTAACATTATCGCAAACCTATGCCATGGGTACAACGACAGTTTATAATTACTAATTAATAATTAATTAATATTTTAATACACTTCTGCCTAAGCCTTTAGAAATAAACCAGCATAAGTTTACCTATTTTAAATTAAAGTAATTATCCTCATAAATACTAACTTTAAAATTACTTCACGATCTATTTTCGTTTCATCCTCAATACTAATCTGACCAAAAACCTATACGCAAAATAAACGTGTAACTAAGGAAAATAAATATAAATAGATATATAACTATTCGCTTGTTTGCTGGAGGGGTAAGTAGTGACTATATGGTCACGTACCTTATATTCTCTCTAGCTTAGTTTAATTAGTTGAAGTGGTCCTTACGCTATGTCTAGGGTAGTAGGTTCAATGCGACGTGACTAAAATCTGTGTGACTTCCTAATAATTGCGTCTTGATAGAGTGCTCTTTGTGTCTGTTATTTCAATGTTTGTAAAGTCCCTCACAATACTGCAAGTTCTAATGCAGGAGCAATTTAAAAAATATATTAGTACATAGCTTGCTGGTTTTTATATACTACTAAATTCTGCTTACGGTTTCGCCCGCGTGAAGCCCACGGCAACACAGAGAAAAGTATCATTTTTAATCTTTCTATTCTACCTATGCGTCTAAGAGAATGGTCTGCCTGTGTGCCAAGTTCTATCAAAATCTGTTCAACAGTTTACGTGGAAATGAATAACAAACGTCTGAGCAAACTATCACATTTATAATGTTATTAGAAGTTTGCTCCTTTTCTAAGACCTCTATTATATAATAGGATCAAGGGAAATTGCAGCACAAAATGTAATATACACTGCCATTTTATAAATGTATTTATCAAATAGAATGAACAACCTCATTAATAATATAATTAATATTTTATAATTAAAAGCAGGTATGAATCTATGCATATTTTTCATAATATATTCTTTCATAGAACATTTTACAGTACCTATAATTAAAATTGCAAATACATATAAATATACAGCTCTACAAAATATATACAGTATTCTCAGCAGTCTGCATGTCAAAATATTTTTTACCATGCTCAATACAGCTTGACTGACTTCACATATCTTCGAGAACATTATAGAAAACTCTCAGATGAACATATTTCGTCACATGTCTCCCTTTACCGTTAAAGTGAGCAATAATAATTAATTTCGAAAACTCCAGGAATGGCTATTTTGAGATCAAACTGAAGACTCCCCGTAACAGTCCAACAATATTCCCATTTAAAATAACAAGTAATCTACATTTTTAAACTTCAATTAATCATCATTGAACAAATCATCAATCAAAAACAACAAATTTTAGTTCCAAATCTCGGGAAACACTATTATTCCCATTCTCACATCACGACACGCGCAAAATCTCGGGTAACAACGTTCAAAATCATCATTTTCGGTCACCGACCTTTCCCAACATAAACTCTATAGGCCTTTTACGGTTTCACACCCAGCAAATTATTGGCAGTATGTGTAAGTATATAGTGGGGGTGACCGGGCGATCTCATGTGCCCGCGAGGGGGTATGGGGTGAGGGGGGATGGAGGAAATCAATAGAATCATTGCGCCAGTATACACAGACAATCATTGTACGGCCGCTGCTCGAAATGGGGGGTAAAAATATGCGCCGATGTAATGCATGAATGCAATATATTGGTTTATATTGATTTTCAGGGGGATGCTGGGATTGTGGAGTATGCTATGGCGTCCTGTTCCGTCATTTTGTATAAAGCGTTAAGTGCTTATTGATGATTTTATGCACTGCAGTTTGGAGAGATTGTAGGCGTTGTCCTGATACATAATTCGTTGACTATGTATATGAAACGCATCATACTGACTGCGTAATGATTTTCCCTTGCGGAAAGCAGTCACCTCAAGTGGAGGGAAGGAAGAATGTTCGAGAGATGGTTACGTATAATGTTAATATCTAAGTTTGAACCTATAACGTCTGACTGAGCTAATTAAGAAAAATTGTTGTGTTAATGATGACTTACATTAGATAAGTTTTAGCTCGAATTTACACATTAATCTCTATAATTATTACTATGGAAGTAAACTTAAACTTTTACAAGATTCTTGTACGGTTGATTATTTTTATAATTTATCGAAAATAGTTTATAAATTAGGTACCTACTCCACATTTAGTAGTATGAGTAGTCATATATTACTGGTATATTAAAATAAATGCCAGAAAGTAAACACGTTAATACGGGTATATTGATTTAATAGATTTATGAATTTAATTTTACATAAGTATGCGAATCTATATACCTAAAACCCAGTGGAACATTATCCAAAATATTTAGATAAAATTTTATTTCCACTAGCATTCACACAGTGCAATATTTTAGAACGTAAATATGAAAATGAAGGTACGTTTTGGCGAAATAATCTCTACAGTGAAACCGCAGTGTTGTGGCTTATACCGCACTCAAACGCATTTCCTTTAAAATAAACTAATGCGATATTGGTGCAAATAAATTAATATGTCTTGCTAATGGGAAGCCATGCGTTGGATTGGTCTGAAATAATATAAAATGGATTGAATCTATCACCGATTTTTTCTGTTTGATAAATAAAACATGTGTAATATTTTTCGATAGGTTACAAATATAATAGTTTAATGCTCTAGGATCTACACAAGCGTATCCCTGCGTAGTAGGATCTAGTCTCCTATATTCCAAAACACATTTAATTTTCTATCAAAATGAACTCTTTTCTTCGACGTGAACTGGGATTTAAACTCGCGACCTCAACCTTTACCTTTTGTATTACCTGATCACAAACTAATTAGCTATTGTAGACCTCTTAGTATTCTGTTAGGAAATTCTCAGTTACACTAAGGAGTCTGGAAATGAATCCGGCGGACGGCAATAAGCTTGCCGCTATTACGTGGGAATTAGAAGTAAAGAGTGAAATGTAGGTGTCACATTTCAACATGCCTCTAGCGTACATCTAGGTACTTAGGTAAATAAACGTAATTGTCTGTAGCCTTTAGAAAAATTATGTTCTGTATCTAAACGAAACTCCATTAACTTGCTAATTTTCAAATTAAATTCCATTGACACCCCAAAACAAAACACCCATCATAAACATGACAGACGGCCATTTTTCCCGCGCACGACGTGCATCTAAACTCAATGCTACCCCCAAAATTCAAGAAAGGGGAATAAACCTGAGACCTTAGGGAATTACCGTTAATTCAACCACATAATCCATCTTACCAATTTTCGAAAAAATATTAATGGAAAATTTTGTCTGTGTAAAAGAAATCCGAATCACTGGGGACAGGGTGGTTTATATTATATCTTTATGTTGTATTTTCGTTATATAATGTTTTATTAATATGGGCATCGCTTTGGCTGGCTGCCATATTTACGTATGCGTGATACGGCCGCAATTTCAGATTTAGTGGTTTTGAATAGTTTCATAAATTACTGGTGTTTAAATCTTATGTAGATGCAAGATACGGAGCCGGTGGTACTGTAAGGTCTGGCAATGGCAATGCCGACTTATTGCAGATTATATATTTGTGGTGTAAAAAATATACGATAGAGTTGCTATTGCAAGTTGGTGAGTTTGAATACAAAACTTTTTAGAATCGAGATTTGATCGTGGATTTTCAGCTAGGTACTATACCTACCTAAAAATCTACAATCAGTAGACTGTAAAAAAATACTTCGTGTTACATAGAAGGTAATCATAGAATATCATGACTCTTTGAAGCAAGAAAAAGAGATAGTAATTTCAAGCCAGAATTTTTTTAGAGACAATTTAAGCTAGAACATCCAACAGATACTCACACAGAATACGAATAATTAGATTATTTCCTACACCTACATTCATTGATGCCTTACCACATAAAATACCTTTTTTTCCTTCTTTTAACCGTCAATCTACATTAAAAATTAACAAAACAACATTGTTCCATCAGAAACACCTAGGCATTCGTCAAAAAAACAAATATTTACTTATAAATAAAGAACCAGACGGGCATTGGTAGCTGTTGTAATTTCCATGATTGGTTCAACTTGAGGGATTCACCATTTTTCTCTTTTTTTTCATTTTCCGCCACGTCTTTGTGTCACCCTTCTGAAAGGAGGGTAAAGTGCTGTACACTTTTTGGATTTAGTAGTCTTGAAGCTTGGAAGCTTTTTTCTTAAAATTCGAATATTAATTAATAGTATTGTGACTAGTTTTTGTTTTAAAAAGGGTATACGGGATAATTCGGAATTGTTAATGTCCTTTACTAGGATTATCTATGACCGGTGGTGCAGCAGTAATAAATAAAAATTTGAGTCAATGCTCAGGTCAGCTAGAGTGTTATTGGTATGGGTTTTTTTAAGAAAAGTTTTAGTAGCTTTACGGGTTTTGGAACTGTTTTGGTAGACCACATTTATATGCCTCTATTACTAAAGCATATCTAGTAGAATATAAGTGCAATATACCTCAACGTACCCTTTTGGGAATAAAGACGAAACGAAGGAAGAATTTCTTCTGTTTTCTGTATGAATAAAAACAATACACTTTTCTTTTTTGGACGTATTCAAATCTGTGGCTTCTGCTTATGTACAGCCTTGTAATAAATAGTACGATTTTATATATTTATAGCTACTTGGCTGATGTTAGTTGGATGTCTAAGTAATCTATGTAGTAACTATGTATATAAAACGAGCGTACGAGATAAAATACTGTTAATAACATGAAATTATCATAAAACCAGCATCATCTGTATGCGACACACCTCGATTCAACTCTTAAAACAGTTCCAAGATTTATTTTATTTAATTACCAGTGAATTACATAAGCAATAATATTTGTAACCATTAATTATTTATTTATTACTACATTTTGCCCACGGCTTTGCTGGCGGTACTCTACATTTAATCAATAAATTTCAATCCCTCCGGAGAGCTGAACTTTTTTCTAGACGGAAGGTATCATATGAATTTTTCTGTATCCCTGACAACGTGTATACAACATTTCATGATGATCGGTCAACAAACTCACATCCGCATTCATATTATTAGTGAGGATTACACATAACTTCATAAACTTAAAATGTTCGAACCTTAAGCTAAAATGAGACAAAAACAAATAATAACAAATCTCGTACATAAAACGAAGTGAAAGAAAAACATATTGGCTATCAATGAGTAGCTACTTCGTCGTAAAATTGTTTACAAGTAACAGTTCTTCACATGCTAGGCGTACGATTCAATAGACAGGCGACCTATGAATACGAATAGCAACTTTGTCTTATTTTAGCAAGTAACATATGTGAAAAACTAGCAGTCAAATAAGCGTTTAACATAGCAGTGCTCCTGTAGATCTCTGAATGGTTGGGTAGTTCATTATACCCATATTTTACCAGTTAAATTCAGAAAAGAGGTAGGATGTATCGGGATGTAATTGAAATTTCACTTATATAGTATATAAGAATATTGTGTAGGTATATTATGCTGAGTCTATTGCGATGGCAATAGGACCAGTTTAAATAATAATAATATTCTCCAGACCGAATATCGGCCACGGCGGCCAATCTTAACGGAGACTGGCCATCTGTGCAGGAGATATTATAGTGCACAAGTGTGTGCGCAAGCACAAGTGCTCTCTTTGTTCCCTAACTCTCATGATCCGATGGGACGTTAATCCGACACGACTGGAGAGAGATCAGGCGCAAGACCGACTTTACGTGCTTTCAGAGGCACGGGGGTATCTTACACCGCCAACTTCCTAACTCCGGGCGCTGCTACTGAGATTTCTTAACTAAAAAACTCAATAACTTTTTGTTGGCCCGACCCTGAATTCGAACCCGAGACCTCATGCACAGCAGTTGCATTCACTACCGCTGCACCAAGGAGTTTAATACCAGACTTTGGAGTCTGATAATGTGCCCGATCAAAGCCAATATGGCTCGCTCTCTATAAACCTAAAACATGCTAACAAAGAATAGATATAACACAAATCTATATACATAGTAAAGCTACACATATGACATTTATATACATGTAGCACATATAATTTTATTATATACTAATATTTGCCCACGTAAACGTCTGGATGGAAGATATGTCCTTTCCTATACCCCTGACAACGTGTATGCGAAGTTTCATGATGATAGTTATTTTTTATTTTGCTCTTCGAAATGGCCACACTCCATCTGATGGTAAGCAGTCGTGTGGTCTAAGAGCAGTGGCCTCCACACCCTCCTCATAGCAGCCGAGGCGATGTTGAGGTCTCTACTTTGACGGCCTGAGAAGTTGTTTTTTTACGCCCCGCTTAAAGGACCCAGGATTGAAGGAAGAAGGAAACACGTGCCTTGGTCGAGTAGTTAAGGCGTGAAAGTGTAACAAACAAACACACAAACTCACGTTCGCATTTAAAATACAACTAGTCAGCGTATACAACATTCAAGACAATTCCAGACTAAGCCAAAAATATTTAGATTGAAATAAGAAAGTATCAAAATTGTTTGGAAATTTATATAGAGGGAGGCTGTTTGCAGAAGCCGAGATGGAAAAAAGGTTGTTTCGCGTGATCGGCCTTTATTTGATTTTCTCAATGTTTGCGTACAAATTAGCGCTTCAGTACCTATTACGTTTGTTTGTATTTTGACTTTTTTCTATAGGATATTTTTTATTTTGTCTATAAATTTAGTCTGCAAAGCCCATTGAGTACAGTTTAAATTGGGACTTAAATACCGAGTAGCATGAACTTCATTAATTCAATTTACTTAACATTTTTATATATACGCACGTGTAGGCTCACTTCTAAATATTCACGCAGGGGTAAGCAGAGATGTATTGTATGGAAGTTACTTCTTAACTAAATTTTAGGTACCACGTAATAGAGGGCTAATCTTTTGCCGTCTACAAGGTATACTTCTACCGTCCAGAGCAGCGTCTAACTAAGAACTTTCTAAAAAAAACATACTCTTAAAAGATTTTGTCTAAGTCGGGACGGATAATCCAATAAAGCAGACATTTATTTGTAAGTTGTATAAGTGGCTCACGCCCAGCAGTGGGCAGTGATAGGCTGATTTATTGATTGAGATACATACATACATACATTGATTCACGCCTGTTTCCCAGAGGGGTAGGCAGAGACTACGGCTTTCCATTTGCTACGATCCTGACACACTTCTCTGGCTTCATTTACTTTCATAACATTCCTCATACACGCTCGTCGGTTTAAGGTGCTCTTAACCTGGCCTTTAACCAGAACGTCTCCGATCTGATCAAGAAACGTTCGCCTTTGAGATACTTTAATTAATTCATTTTTTTAATAGAACTTTAGCATTTATCTCATATTTTTGTGTTTGTATTCCTATTCTCGATCGCATTATTGAGCAATCAAATTTTACTGTCATATCTTTTTCATTCCTTTCACCTTATTTTCAATAAATAGACTAAAACATCAACCCGCAAAAATATACCTACTCCATCAAGAATTGTAAAAGGTTAAAGTTGAACAAGAAAATTAATAACATAAAGTAAACCAAAGACAACTTACCCTTGCTTTTTTTAGAAAATAAAAGAAACCACGGAAGTTATTTTTCGATTAATTTGAAGTACATATAACCCTTGGTTGGCAAGACTTTAGTTGATAGGGATGAATAATGTGACGAGCATGACGGCCAGTTTTAGGTGAGTTGATTTATCTGGCTTTTTGTTTAAGATGAGTTGATTAATGTCATGGCTACGTTCACGAGTATGACGCCGACGTTGTTAGGGTTAGGTTTAAAAAAATACCGTCTTTTAATAACACTTATGTCTTTATGTCCCCAAAGGGGTAAGCAGAGATGTATTATCTTCATATAACTGTATTGTTAGGTATTTTTTAATAAGCAGTTTGTCATGCATAATTCCTAAGTATACAGTGTTACAGAAAAAATTCTTACAGAGAAACTCAAAATCACTTGGCCTAATCCGTGAATCGAACTTAAGAACTCACGAAACCGCAAAGATAGTCACATACTTATACCGCAAAACGAATAAGGCAGACATGGGTAACACAACAAATATTAATACACATAAATACATACTATACCTAAATTTATAACCGCGTAAGTATCCAATTACACACACATACATCAATAAACTTCACTTTACACACACATAAACACTTTTACATACAACAATACTTACCTACAATTATATAGGTACCGAATAGTACTCCATCACTCAAGTGCTCAAATAGTAATGGGAAAGAAATCACGTCACCCCGTCCAATAGGGGTATACACCCCTCGGGCCACAGATGTCGCCCCTAAGATTTTTCGCCTAAAATGAGCTTATGCCTAATTTATTTTTTACCGCCTTCTTTTACTAGAGTAAATATTGACGTCTTGCGTTTGATTAGAGTGGATAAGACAGGCTTGTTTTACTATAAGAATATCGCTTTTAATTTTATCATTCACTGCATACATACGTTCTTTCATGACTATTCGCGGAATTATGTTTTATGATCCTGTCACATCTCTCTTGCTTAATTTACTCTTGTTCTTCACGTGCACTCGTTGGTTAACCGTATTCTTAACCAGGACTTTCCTCCAATCTCATTCATAATAATTATCAGTTTAGATTAGCGGCAACTACATATATCCAATACACGATTGAAATAGGCCTAATGATGTAATAAGATTGTTTTCTTAAAAATATATTACAAATAAATATATGAATAAAAGAAAATTCAAGAATTCATGCAATGATTATTAATTGTAATAATTATTATTATAAATTATGTTTTTATTTAATATGTCTAAATTACATAATTTTAAGGATATAGATTTGTTTTAACGTTCATATTTCCTATTCCGCTTTCAAATAAAAATACAGCTGATCTAAATCTGATCATCAAGTTAGTCCAGCTCAACAGAAACTGGTTCTTTGTAAAACTATATTTTCTCGCATTCGTATCGCGGTAAAAACAATAATCATCTTAATAATTTTAAAATTGACAGAATTGTCAACGCTTTCTCATTTTTTTGTCGTAACCTGTCGACCAACGTCAATGGCCGTTATCTTATCCACACTAAACGAATTCTGACGAGTCGGTCCGAAGGTCGTATCTCAGTTTTTTGCCGGAACCGGACGTGCGGCCCGGTGATCACGAAATTATATTGGGGCGAAATTTCTTCTCCCAATTTTTTTTCTTAAGGTGTCGGGCACGATTGGTTATTAAATAGGACTTAGTCGTGGCCCTCTTTTTAATTGTCTCGGAAATTTTTGTCTGGACATTTTTTAATTTCTACTACTGGGCACCGTTTAAAAGTTTAATACAAAATTAATTTTACACATTTCTACTTTTATTAGAATTTCCTTTGTTAGTCTTGAAAACTGACTTCTCGGAACTATGATAGTTAATTATCATTTGCTTTAGTCGTGAAGGGAAACATTGTAAAAATCCTTCATATAAATCTCTCTCCTACATAAAGTTCTAGAACATACATGTAGTGAACCCGCACGAGGCCAGCCTTATAAACTATAGCGTTACCCTTCTTATGCTGAGAAGAAACCCAGCCGGTAGTACAATTTATAAGTAGGACAGATATTATAATAGGTATATACTAGCAAGAAGTATTTATTAGCTTTTTATAAATGACTGTTAGTTGCCTACCTCAGCTATGTAATATGTTAATTCAATTAATAATTACACATACACTCATTAAACAAAAACAAAAATGTACGATTCCAAATTTGAAACAGAAAAATTCCATAATTAATTATTCAAAAACAGAACGTCTAGCGAACCATAAACTAACAAAAGATAGAATCCATTATATAAAAAGCAAAAAGAAACAATACTTTTTGGCGTAAAACAAATAGCTCTGTATTACTCAAAGGAATAATTACTGATATTAATTATTTCCCTTTTTTGTTCTACAATCTTTATTTTTCTTTTCTTTGAACTATTGTGCCCATATGGTAGGGTGGGCAATCATTTGTTGTTTGATAAGGGTACAAATTATGACGTCATTAGTAAAGGGTAATCAAGAATAGGGTATCCGTGGACGATGTCGTTGTAACTTCTGTTAAGTAACGTTGCTGCGTTTAAATTTAAGATAGGTGTCCATTACGTAACAAGGGCGCCTTTTTCAGCGATTAGAAAACCGTTGTGCTGTCGTGACGCACTAAATTACGCACTATTCGTTACAAACGCGATTCCTTTTTTGAAACATGCCTGCAGCGTGCAGAGTAAATAAACTGCTACACGTCCGTTATACCAAATTTCAAAAAGAGGATCGCGTTCTATACCTGTTAGAATTGCTTTTTTGATATATAAAATATAATCAGAACTAGAATAAATTAATCTTTTACTGTAACTGTCATAGTTCCGTTTTTTAAATAACAAAAGTAATCAGCCCTAGAACAGATTAATAGCTGATCTAATATGATTCCTTTTTTGTAATTTTAAATGTAGTCAACCTTAGAAATCTGTTCTAATGCTGACTACTTTCATTCACTCATCGCAGACCGTAACTGACATAATTCCTTTTTTGAAATCAGCACTAGAACAAACCAAAAACAAATGAAAGACCGAAAACATTAGCACAAAAACATAAACTCTGTTACTTACACAAAATAAACAGTCAATTCGAAGTCGGTCGTGTTTAAAACATTTTTCTTTTACCGTATCGAGGTCGTCATTTGTAAAACAAAGATGGCCGCCTCGCCATGACAATTAACGTCAGTACAAATGAATAGAACACGCCAACAATAGTGTTAAGAAAAACAGTTTTCCTGACGTGAAAACATAAGAACACACGGGTTTTGTTTTGCAAAAATTTATTCAGATATTGCAACGCTTATATACATAAAGAATATATTACTTTGCACGGCTTATATAACTGTTCTGGTTGAAAACATTGAGTTCATATGTACTAAGCACCAAAGGAGACATTTCAAGTAAATTTTTAACACGAATTCGAACTCATTGTCTTTACCTCCCTGAGCAGCGATAGCCTAGTAGGAGACCGTTGGACTGCCACGCAGAGGTCTCGAGTTCAATTCCAAAGCACGCATCTCTGACTTTTCAACGTTATGTGCGTATTAAATAGTTAATTATCGCTCGCTGTAACGGTAGAAGTAAACATTGTGAGGAAACCTGCATGTCTAAGAGTTCTCCATAATGTTCTCAAAGATATGTGAAGTCTACCAACCCGCGCTGGGCCAGCGTGGTGGACTATGTCCTAACCCTTCTCACACTGAGAAGAGGCCCGTGCCCAGCAGTGGGACAGTTTAATATAATTATATGACTCACTAAGATCTAGTTTCTATATCAAAAAACGAGTCATTTTGCCAACGAACACCCAGACCAAGACAAACATCTATGTTCATGCACACAAATGTTTGACTTGTGCGCGAATCGAACCTGCGACCTCAGGCGTGGCAGTAATAACCATAGTAATAATTTAATAGATACATTTTATTCAATGTAATATAGGGTGATCATATTACTGTCTACTCGACACAATTTAAAACTCCGCGTTATTTCTGAGAATTTCTGAAAAGGAAATCTTAATAACATTTTACTTGGAAATAAAACCTGGAACCTCGTCTTATATCAAGCATTCGCCTTATTTTTAAGCCATCAAATCAAAATACTCAATCATACCTAATTATATACCAAATTACCTTAACCCTATAATATGCCATGGGTCAAAAACGCTCCCGATCTATACACATAATAAAATCAAACTGATTGTCAGTTTTAACTCCAATAATGGCTACGCAATTCAAATTAGGTATGTATTCATGTATTTAAACCTTATGTTCAGCTAACATTTAGTGTATGTTTGACTTAAATTGGTTAACAAATAAAACAACAATTTTGCATTTTAAAGTGCGTTAAGTTTACTGAAGTGCATGTAAAAGATTCCATAAACGCTAAACCAATTTAAGCTCAGTAACATATTGAAAGCCTAGCTTACATTTAGTACATATTTTACTTAAAACAGTTAACAAATGAAAAAATCATTTTGTCCATTTTAAAGTGCGTTAGGATAAGTAGATGATACATCTTTCTCATTTATCGAATTACAGCCACAACTTGATTGAAATATAATATTACTAAAAGCAATATGTACCTAAATTGTATAATACAGCAAAGGTCATCAAGTCCCTATGGTCTCAAATTCATTCTCCGACTTGGACTAACATAAAACGTACCTACCTTTAAAATCAATACTTATTATGGCCTAGGACTTCAAAGACTCTTTCTGACGTCGGAGTATGACTTAATACCAATTTATCTTTTAGCCAATATGACTTTGTAGTAATAGCTAAAAATAATAGAAAAGGATTTATAGGAAATCTCTGCTTAGGTAACAATGTGCTTTGATCTTTAAAATATGTTTAATTACTAGCTTTAGTCCTCAATGTCCTTTTCTGTACCTCTGACAACGTGTATGCGAAATTTCATGATACTCGGTTGAGTAGTTACGGCGTGAAAGCATAATAAATAAAACAAACTCACATTCGCATTTAAAATATTAAAAGAAAATTCTTGCGTGTATACCAAAAAAACGACATATTTTATATGTAATAGATATTCAGTTGAATAGATATTGCATTCTTATTTACTATGCGTACGAAATTAATAATAAAAGAAAGCTTGATCATATTAAGACCGTGCTATCGAGTAGTACGGTCTAATCTACGGTTTTAAACAGGGCTGATATTAATATTATCACTGAGGATACAATATGTACAATAATGTAATACGCGCAATTTGTACATATCTAATGATTAGGAATTAATTTTCTATCTCTGGGTTTTATGACACCGATCACAGTGCATCTTTCAACCTTCTAAGTAAATAAAAAATGCCGTAAAAGCTGCGATGAGGGTTTTGGCTATATAAAATTAAAAAGTTAATAAACTTTCTTCCAAAAATCTTTATACGATATTACAATCATTACCTAAAAACATTAACTGAGATTACGAAACGCATACAACATCTGTTCCACATATGTTCCCGAAATTTCTTAAAAAAGCCTCCTTTTTTAAATCACTGAGGATACTAATGGGCGTGTTCCGTCTACAGATCTTTATGAATCCGACAACAGCTGTGCAATGGAGTTTAAAATCGATTTATAATAGTTTATAGGGTTCGATATCGAGACGGTTTAAAAAAATGGTGTGATCGGAAGTCGAATATTATGTTTTGACGTTAGTTGGGTCATTTATGGCACAGACTGTTATTTTAGGGTTAATAACTTTTTTCGGGAAATAGCTTTAGACATTGTCGTCTTTGGATTGTATGGAATGTGGGTTGCCATTAAAAACTGCATTTTCTAAGACATACAATATTTTGAAATGCATCCTTTTGAAATGCTCCTTTGTGCGTGTAGTATAATTTTTCGTAGCGACTATGAGGATTCTATGTGTATTCATAGTTTATGAAAAGTACCCAATACGTTAAAGCAAGATATGTATGTACCTATAAAAAACTAAAATTTAAACTCTATTTATACCACGAGCATTACTTAAGTTTCATGTGCGTAAACGTACACAATGCTACATAAAGTATCTTATATTCTTTTATTTTAAGAAGCACAACAATATCACGTAAATTCATGTTATATGTCACAAATAAGATACAGCCAACTTTGCTAATCTAAATCATATCTTAACCCTAAAAAGCGACGACAAGAACACAAAGAATAAAAACAAAGCGGAATCGTGACACAATTAGCGAAAAAATAAAAATTCAAAAATGGAACGCTGCGAACTGACGCGAACACGCGAACTCTCTCGTTCGAAATTCAAATCCCTATGGCGGCCTTTTGTTTTTTTTTCGCTCCCAACTTGCTACTTAGCCGTTTCTTTCATTCTTCCTTCTTTAATTAGCAACAGAATAGGATTGCGTGTTGCTCTTAATTTTTTTAATTTAATTACTTACTTAGGAAGACAATGGATAATGCGTTTCGCAATTAATTGTTGGGACATGCAAATTTTTGTAGTCTTTTGTTTATAACATTATTTAACGGTCGAATAATAGGAAGTATTGTGAATAAGAAATGTCTTTGATAGAATTTGTGTTGTTTAAATTGTAGGACTGTTGTTTGCTTATATTTGAATACACTTGAAACAAGATCTGTGATGTTAAGGATTTTATAAATGTTTAAATAACGTTTTAAAAAAACATCTAGTATTAGAATTGGTATCTATGGATCACACAAAGGTGACTATTCAAACTATTAGCCTTTTTGTATAAGTACTGTATCAAAGCTCGCATATTTCCTGGTCTATGGCCACCATGCATGGATATATATCCAAAGATAAGTGCTCTATTATGTTATTATAGACATCAAAAGTTGCATCACCAGATGCGAAGTAACGGTACCGGCTGTGCAATACCGCACCGGCGAAAACAGGTTTTGTTTAGCAAAAATATGTAGATGTATAACGAGAGAGCTTGGATTTTGTTGCGTGAGGGCATTCGCGACCTTTGCAGTGGAGGGTTAGACTGTTTGTCCGTTTTATTGATGTTTATCTTAAATTTTGTTATAGTTTATCGCCGTATGAAGTTGGTACAGGAAATTGAATGTAGTTATTGTTATTAAAAATTTAGACTGCATCTTTTGTTCTGGATAATCGTTCTGTGGTATAACTTTGAGGTTCTTATAGATTGTAAATTCACAAGTTTGATACCCGGATCATGTAGTGCTATTAAGATTTTCTGTTATAAGTTTTCAGTAGCACAGAATCCAAAAATTTGCTAGATAGAATGCGAAGGGCACTCCTGCTTTATATTTCACATACTAGCTTTTGCGCGCGGCTCCGCCCGCGTGGTACCTACATCAATAAAAACTAGCCTAATCTAGGTTTTAAACTACCTCTATATTAAATTTCATCTAAATTGGTCGAGTAGTTTAGCCGTGAATAGGTAACAGACAGACAGAGTTACTTTCGAATTTATAATATTAGTAAGAATTCGGTATTAAACTATAGTCGACGAATTATGAGTGTAAAACACCTTTGCTTTCTTATTTAAAGACATATACATTATATTCAACATTCACATCTATGAAAATAATTAATTGTAAGAAATTGCTTCCACACTAGAATGTTTCCGGTATCATAAAAGTTTAAATGATAAAAGAAAGGATATTGGCATTACTCTTTTTATAACATCACATTTAGAAACGGTACGTATTTTTCTACATACATCACACATATATACATCTGTCATCTTTATCCCCAAAAGGGTACGATAGAGATTATGCTACAGTGACATTTGGCTAGCAATGTTTGTAGTTTTCACGTAATAAGGGACGAAACAATTTTATTTTACACTAGCTTTTCCTTGCGGCTTCGCTCGCACTTTTGTTTAAATATAGCCCATGTTACTCGGTAATAATATAGCTTTCTAATGGTGAAATATTTTTTTAAATCGGTTATATAGTTTTTGAGTTAAATTATTACAAACGAAAAAACAAGTCTTTCCTTTTTATAACACTAATATAGATTAATGTTATGTTATTGAAATAACTTCCAATGACAAGTCATTTATTGTTACACAATATTTTAATAACAAAAACCTTCTATCAAAGATCAATAAACCCAATAATATCCCAGACGGTGAAGTAATCGTTCATCCCCTATTTTTTTTTCACTTAATTTAAACTCAAAAGATACTCGACTTAATTGCTCGCCGCCTTTCAAGAATCGAACTGATTTTATAAGAGAGAAAGGGAAATTTTCCCATTTTCCCCATTTTTTGGACGAAGCGGGGGCGTGTCGGGACCATTGTGGAACGGCGATTAGAATTCAATTTTGGAACAATCGAACGAATGTGTTAAGAATGATGCGGTGCATTTTAATTGGAGAGAACAATTTTTGATTTAATGATTAATTGTTCGTTTATGATTGAGCGTTTGAGGGTTACTGCTTATAGAATTTTTAGTTCTTAGGATTAATTGATACTTACGGCTGTATTTTCAGTAATTGACAAACAAAGCTATGGCCATCGAGTTTTTATTTTCTAGCTGTGATCCGTGATTTCACCCACGCTTATGTACGCTTTCGTAGTTCATAGTGTGTTGTTGTAGGTGTAGCTTATAACCTTTTAATTCTTAAGAATTAAACTATCAAATGCAAGAAGAATTTTGAAATCCGGTGGTAGTTCTAGAGATTTGCAAATTTCGCACAAGGTGAATAGCTTAACTACATCTAGAAATAATGATAAAAACATAGTATCTGGAAGCCGGCGTCCGTACCCCGATGGACAAATTAAACTGGAACCCACAATAAATACCCCAATAAAATTATTATCTATTAATAATGTAGTATAAAATAGAAAGTCATATCAATCGTAAACTCAACCCGTTCGCTGCCATATGCCATATAATTCATCAAAATTAGTCACGGCCGCGTCGGTCAATAATAAAAATTTATATAAAAAACTAACCCTGCAACTGCAACGACAAACACTCGGACACAATGGGCCACAAACGTCCCGGAAGATATTCTTTACGTACCTGTGAACGAAATAAAGGCCTTGCGCGATATATTAGCATAATAATAGTGCTGCTACTATTATTTTGGCGATATTGGCTAACAAACGCCCATTATCCCTTGGACAGCTGCAGACCATTTTTTTGAGGTCATTGTCCATTGGTATTCGGATGCGCACGGGCAATTGTGAGGTCACAACCCTTTTGTTATTAATAATAATAATAATTTAAAATATTATTTTTACACATTAACAATCTACTGTCATGGTATGTTTAATTGTGGAATGGTTAAATAGAGTTTGATTTACGCATACGCACGCTTTAACCCGGAGGTATAAGTTTGCGTCCAAAAGTGCAATTCCGGGTTCAGTTTTTGGGGCACACAAATTATAATTTAATTTTTGTGTTCAGATTCACAACAGTAGTGTCTAAAGTTCAGTTCGGTAGACGGCAACAGTTTTGTCTTTATTTCTATCTGACCTGAAACTAGCTGATGACATGTTGATGATTACACATCTACCTCATAATATATAATTAACAAATATTGTTTTCATTTCTAGATGTACTTTCTGTCTATGATTAGTATTTCTAAGCTCTCTGTCATGAGACTGCGATATTACAGCGACTAAAAAGTCAAATTTTAGCCGTTTCTTTTCCATAAAATATGCGTCTAACGCGCGTTTTGTCGAACAGAATGCAAAACATACTAAATTCTGCAATTCTAATATTAATTAACATAGATATCTCAACTCACAGTTTAATTAAAACAAAACCCATAAAACATAACAGCCCCAATAGTGCACCGGTAAATCAAGCTAACCCTGCGAACAACACGGGTACTAACGACCCAGCATTAATAAAACTGCACTTACGTTGAAATAATAATTAAGAACGTCTAAAAAATAATACAGATTGACACACCGGTCCCTTTTGTCCGACAAAACAACAGGTAATCGTAGGGTTAAGTTTAAGGGACGAACAATGGAAGACAAAAAATATAACGAAAGGGTTAATATGAAGCGGAAGAATTTTATGCGTTTTGTTTTTAGTTCGGTAACGGTCAAGTTTTAGTTCAATATTGTTTGAAATATTAAACAGATGGACTAAAATTAACATAAACAGGCTATCATGATTCTCTCTAGGTTAACTAGTAGAAAGAATCAGACTAAAAATATAGACGGCATCTTCATTACAAAGAAAATTACGTTAGTAGGTATTTTTACGGAGTAACTGTTATCTTGCCTTCCAAAACTATGTTTTAAAGAAAGACCAGAACGCAGAATATTTTGCGTCTTGTAGCCTGATGTTTTATAGCCTATCTTACTTCTAGGTAATGTAGCTTTCTAATGATGAAAGAATTAAAATCGGTTCAGTAGTTTCAGAGTCCAATTACAAACAAATATTTTCTCCTTATAATATTAGTATAAATATATACCGCCCATTCATGTTATAATAATTGATAATAGGATCGATAGGCGTCTTTTTGAGGTATCAAATTGTAAATAATAATCCATCAATAATTTGACCGTGGAAAAGTGGCGTGACCTCTTCAATCGATTGATTATTACACCGTCTGCTATAAATTAAAGCCAGTGTTATATAATATTTGTTAAGCGAGAAAATGAGACGACATCATATTCTTTATCATATTGTGTCTCGTTTTTACACTAAACCGTGTCTGTCTCTCTTAAAGCAATATTAAAATAAAACTGATATTAGATTTGATGGCATGGCTTTTTAATAATATTCAATTTAAAATATAATCACATAATTATAAGACATTCATAAAATCACAATCAAGACAATGATTCTATAATCGATTCAAATGTGACTTTTTATTTAAACCGAGTAATAAATATGAAATCTTGCAGCAATAAAAATGAGAAAACTTCTCAACTGAAACTTTAAACCATTAAAAACCGATTCAACACTGCGAATGCAGATGAATTTTTAAAACTACTCGACGTCTTAAGGTTTCTTTTTTTTGTGAAAATGTCCGATGTCTCAGCGTGGAGGCGGGGGCGAATAAAAATAATTGCCGCCCAGGACTGATGGCCCGCCAACCTCTTACTATTCACACGATCTTAGTTAGTGACAGGGTTGGCGCATAGAATAACGATTATACACGTGATTATTTGCGGGTTATAACGATGGGAATGTTGTTTGAGATGGAAAAGGGATTATCTTTGGAATTGCTTGATCGATTTTGAAATGCTTACGCTAATAGAAAGCAACAATATCTTTGAGTATATAAGGCTATGTTTTAATGACGTATCATAAATCGATTAATTAAAAATTAATTTGATCGGGATCCCGGATCATACAAAAAAATTATGTGTTCTTCTGTCAAATGATTTGCAGTAGCGCTACGGACTCTAGCAAAATCCTCAATAAACAAATCACATAAATTACATGTCATAGTACTAGAAAATTCAATAACATAGCGCATAATTTTGGATTCAAAAATCATGTCCGTTTTTACTTCACGTTCGGAGCCAAATAGGCACCAGAGTTATCCTACTCCAGAAACTATTTATCCCAGTTTATGTTAAACACTAAAACAGCTGAAAAAACACACATTAATTAGCGAAAACATTAAGATAAAACGCAGGATGTCGTTAGCAACCCTAAGGCAGACTGCGCAAGGAAAAGTTGCCAACTACACCCAAGTTTTTGTTCATTTTGCATTTTTCCTCAGCGCAAAACGTTTGTTTTTTATCTTTCGCTTTTTTATTTTTCGCTTAACCCTCCTCCTTGAGCTTGAGCTGAATCTTTTTAGTCGTCGCTTAAACGTGTACCCTTTTCAGGAGTTGCTTGGCTATCTTTCTTGAGTTGACTGTTGAAAGTTTTAAAACGAATGGAGATGACTTTGAATGTTATTTTTTTGGGTTGTTTGTTGACTATTCGCGTGCTAGTTGAATTGGTTTCTCGCTACTGAAACGGATTCATTTGTAATAACTTAGATATGCCAGTAATTTTGAATGTGGAAATTTTCCCGAAAGAGAAATTGTTGTTTCATAATAATTCATTTTCTTAGAGATATCTGTGTAAACCTACGCAGGATACCACATATTTGCCTGTAGTCTTTTGTAAATGGTAAAATCCATAGAATAATAAAGTTAATTGGTACTATTATCGTATATCAATTATACTATTTTTAATGAAGCTCTTTTTGAAGGAAGGAAAATTAATTTGGAATTCCTGTTTGGTGAATTTGATCCCGTACTTCAGTTATTTGTATTTAATTAATATAAAACGCTCTTATCCTTTTCGGTTCTTCTCACACCGAGAAGAGACTCGTGCCCAGCAGTGGGATAGCTGGACCTGTATATTGCTGACTAGTTTTTCCCCGCGGTTTTAACCGCTTAAGTCCCGTTCCCGTGAGAATATCGGGATAAAAAGTGAAAAGCTAGCCTATGTGTGAATTCAGGTCTCCAGCTATCTACATATCAAGTTTCATCGCAATCGTTTCAGTAGTTTTTGCGTAAAAGAGTAACAAGCATCCATACATCCATACATCCATACAAACTTTCGCGTTTACAATATTAGTAAGGATTGTCACATATTATTAGTTTGATTGCACGGATGGTAGTGGTTTAGGTATTCGCCTTGCCACTGACATCCTGGTATCGGTCCTCACACGGAAAAAGTTGTGTGATCCACAAAATGATGTTCCGAGTCTGGATGTTATTTGTGTCCATTGTTTTAATGTTTGAATACTCCCCCGTGACACAGGCATTATTTCTATTGCGATAATTGTCTATTTAAAAAATAATGTGCAATTGTAAGTTGTTCCAAATAAAACGAGATGGGTGTAAAAACCCAGGATTCAACCTCTTCGCCTTCATGTGACCTTTATTTTTTCATAAGCTTTTTGTAATGTCCCACCTCTGGACAAAAGCCTCTCCATTGGACTTCTAAATCACTCTATTGGTGGATATCCCTTCTTGGACTTTAGGATCTTGTGACCCCTATATCTCGGAGTCTTTTGACCCTGTGGGCTCATATTCAAACTCGACCGAGGGATCACCCCAAGGTGTCTGCACACCAAGTTACAAGTCAATCGGTCCAGTGGTTTCGGAGCTATGCCTGTCACTAACAAACTGTTACTAACAGACAGACACACAGATCCACATAGTGTTTTCATTAACCTCTTCGAAGAAAACTCAGAGGTTAATAAAAGACAGATTTGCTTAAGACTTCGTGGTTATACAGGCGCTATGCCATCACGCTTCATAACATGGTCAACTATTATTAAATAAATAATGTTTTTTTGCTCTACAATAATATTTGATTAGTCAGGTACCTATTAAGTATTAATTTTAATAATTAGTTATATATAAATTGTTTTCCTTAACCTTATTTATTTATACTTATTTTCAGTTATCTGTCCAATTAGCGGGTTTCTGCGGTGGCAAAATATGTTTACGAACGAATAAAAATAAATTGTAGGAAAATCCTGCTATTTTTATTTTTTTATCTAATTAAAAAGAATAGAGAACACATTTGTTAAATATGCGAGAATAAAAAAATGGTGAAACCATGTTTGAAAACTTAAAAGGCTTAATAAACGGCGTCATGTTAAATCGTTCGTAAAACTTTATTATTCTGATATAACCTAGGTGGCTCAAGGTATTATTTAGTATACATAACATTTATTATTATTAAAACATTATATCAAAAAATATCAACCAACCTTTCACAGGAATCTCCACACCAATCCTTATTCCTTGAGAACTCCTTAAGTTTTTATTTGACCACTGAAGCATCCGCGAGATAGCGCCGCGGTGAAAATTAAAAAAAACGAGTGAAAAAGAAGAAAGATTCCACTCTCCTCGGAAGTTTTCCACCGTGGGAGAGTGGAGCCCTCTTTCGAACAGTTTTTATTACTTTTACAAACTTAAGAAATACTTTTAACTGTGCTCTGTTTTTTCATGAATCGATTACAATTAAAAAGTTATAAATTAATAACATTTGGTTGGTATCGTTTAGGGTTTTACTTTGAGGAAGTTTTTGGGGGATTGTTGGATGTTAAAACGATGATTTCCTCAATTAATATGACTTGTAACTACATAATTTATTGACATCATTATGAAATAAACGTCTTTATTATTATTATTATTATTACATCCTTACTCAGTATTATACATAAGAATATGACTTTGTTTGTTACGCTTTCATGCCTTTACTACTCGACCGATCATCGTGAAATTTCTCATACACATTGGCAGGGGTATAGAAAAGGACATAGGGTATCTTTTATCCAAGAAAAAAGGCGAAGCAAGCTCCGGGAAATAGCTAAAATGGTATATTAATAAATACCCATACTTACATAGACTTAAATCTGTCTGAAATAGGATTTGAAATGTTATGTGGTTTTGGTTAGATAGCAGCATGGAGTCTGGAAATGTATTTGATTGACTGAAATAGGCTTGCTTGTTATTACGTGAAGCCTAAAAGCAGCTGTATGAAATATGGGTGTAGCACACCTCTGCTTATCTCCTTAGCATTAAACAAGCGTGAGGTTATACTAGAAGCCGCAGATTTCATTCAATTGATTTTGCATCTTATTTAGAGTTTCTGGGATGGGTATTATTGGACTGTTCTGTTAGGAGCAATGCGGGCAATCTGGCAAATATACCGCAATTCGAGCAAATAGGCTTGCATTCTATCGTATAGAATCTATTTCATAGTGCATTCTGGACATCAAATCTCTGCCTACCCTGTCTAGATTATACAGGCATAACACTATACGACGTATGTTCAATAAAATCGTTTAATATCAAACTTTAACACATATTTTGTCTTCAAACTCGCTATTATTACCTCATTGGTCCGCCATTACAAAATTTACAATGTTAAAACATAAATTCGAGTACAGGCTAGTTTAAATGTAAAATCCGTTGCCAAAATTATCAGCATAAAACAAAATGGCGGACCAATATCCATATTTAACGGTGCGTCAATACGAATTCCGGCCGAACGCAGGTGGAATACTATTATATTTTTTTTATGCCCGATGCCCACCCCAAAATAGTTGGGGGCGAGAGGGTAGGGGCGATAGTTGGGTGGGTGCGTGACCCCACCTCCCAACCCCAATAGTGGGGAGGTAGGGAGGTTGCACCACCATGTGTGCACGCAAATTCGAGGCCCAATAATTTAAATTTCGAATAGCAATGATTAATGTTGTATAAATTCACAAATACAGAGGCAAATCGTTCGTATGTGTGGAGTGTCGACGTTTCCGCGGACGCGATATATTTTGGATGCATTCAATTATCAAATAGTTAATACAAATATTCACAGTACTTAGTTATAACGTTTTGCGTATCAGCTTATTATTATATGTAAATATTATGTGATGTTAATAATACGCCAGCGTTTTAGGGTTGAATGTGTAAATAATATAAATTAATAATTACTCTGTTATTAGGTACTGCATTATGCAAGAAAACTCTTGCATACGTACTCTACTCTCAGCTATATTACATATTCACGCCAGTATTTTCCCGTAGGGGTAGGTAAATATGTATTTTACCAGCTGTTTTCACGTAATAGTGGTCGAGTGCCATATATTGAACACATTTCGACACTACTTACGGCTACTGTAAGTTTTTATACAGAAAATGATAGCTTTTCTTGAGCCATGCACAAACAAAACCTAGGAAAAGATATGGTCTATTTAAAATAAGACGAATAATAATAATAATAATAATTTATTTCCAATAAGAATTACAATAGTATAAACACAACAAGAAAATACACTATGTGGTAACATTTTCGTAGAAAATGATGAAACGTTGGCACCTATACTAATGAAACATTGTATCACAGGTGCCAGCGCCTTCCATGAGTGGGAACTAATGCAAACATTTAAAACTAGATTTGGGTTTTCATTATAAATAAAATAAATTATCTGATATAATTAAAAATTATTAAATAATTATTAACCTACAAGATTCTGATAATATAATAACAATAAAATGTATTTAAATCAAGTTAGAAGAAGACGAAGGAACTTTAGATTACGACTAGGATGAGTAATTGTTGCATCATTTGATACCTAATCATTTCTTTCTCTGTTTAGATTCCTAGGAAATTAGATTGCAAGTTTTACTGTTTCATTTATGATTAGTAATCTATTATTGTTGTTATAAATGCGGCATACAGTTCCGACTCGGGCAATATGTTATTAAGTTTTCTTATCCATATATTCTCAGTAGCACTAAAGATTGTGGTACACTGCTATAGGCTCGTCTCCTAAGTAGAATCTTAAAATCAGAGCTGCTGAGATTTGGTTATGATACCTCTGCCTACTCTTTCAGGGATGTAGGCCTGAGACCATGTATGTATGTATGTAGAAAATATGTTCGTTAGTTTGTTCTTCTGCTCTTTTTATATAGAGGTAACTTACGGACCGGAGAATGACATAGACTTTTAATTCTAATACTGTAGGATATAATAATCTCAGAATAGCAAGAGCGAAGCCGCTTATAAAAGCTAGTAACTCACATTATTGTGACTACATTAAGGTATGTAAAATGTGTGTTTGTCAGTTTGTTGTTAAATTTTTGCATAGAAATTAATTTATAGGCGAAAAGTGACGGACATTCAATCCCGATAACCGTAGGATATCACATTCTCAAAACTGCAAGAGCAAAGCTGCGTTTGAAAGCTAGTTACTCATATACAGGGTGATTTTGAAATCGTGTAATTCCTTTTAACCACGCATTCTACTGGTGATATAGAATAACCCTGACCATATTTTTATTTAATTAGAATTATTTTTTTGAAAAATTATTTTTCCGTTGAAATTAAACTACTATATACGGATTTTATCGCGTTGTTTATTTATCACTGTATTACAAATTATTTTTATTATTTTTTTCTTCTGTATTTATATTATTTTTCCGTTTTTTTTCGTGAAATGGTGTCAGATAGTCATATGTTAACCAACCGAGGCAATTTTAATTTTTTACTAATTAAAATAAAAAAACATATTAATAATTAATGTCGTAAATAATAACGGGCGGTCCTTTTTATTGCCCCTTATTATTTACGACATCAGTTATTGTTATGTTATTATTTTTAAATTAGTAAAATATTAAGATTGTGTCAGGTGGTTAAAATATGATTATTTGAAATCATTTTATGAAAAAAATTTGTACTCTAAATCTGCCGAAACCATTATTCTAATTAAGAAAAAATATGGTCAGGGTTATTCTATATCACCAGTAGAATGCGTGGTTAAAAGGAATTACACGATTTCAAAATCACCCTGTATAAAACAACTTATTTCCCTGTTATATTATAATTAATCTGACTGATCAATCTGCCATAATTTTATATACGATAGAAATTATTGTTTTCTATCAGAATCTCAAATTAGAAAATGTATCTATTATATGGTTTCGATTTGATTACAACGATATAATACGGAATCAGATATCCTATCTTTAATTAGTACTTAATACGATAATTAAACGTTTCTTTAACATTATAACGAAGAATATTATTACTGCTTGCATCGAAAGGGATAAGCAGAGAGGTATTACATTTTGTTAGCTATAGTTTTAGATTCCACGAATGGACGAGTCAATAGCCATCTTCACAAAAAAAATCTTGACACTTTGTTCTATTCAGTTTTAGTCTAATATCTCAATTTCTTTATAATAATACATTATTATAAAATGTCACTGTCGTGAAAAATACGGAACGAAAACAGTATTCATTTTGTTACTGATATATTATTATAAATGCGATATATAACTGTTTACTTAGTAAGTTTTCAATGCTAAACCAATGAATTAATGTCGATACAATTTGGTAGAGATAGTAAGTGCAAAAAATAGCGATAGATCCAACAATAAATACATAATATAAACTCATGTCTCCATATTTCCAAAGACGTAGACAAAGGTGTAATACACCTAAATTTCTTTAGGTATATCGTTATAGATAGCGTGTCTTTTAGCATTTACCGGAATGAAAATCTTCTAACATTAATAAAAATCTAAACTCAATAATACTCATTCTAACGCAGGAATCGAACCCAGTGCACGTAATCGGCATACATGCAATCGCAAACTTGACTGACCAAGCATATATGTGATGAAACGTGTAGGTTTCTAATAATTCCGCGCGACTCTTTTAGCAGGTAATCGTGATAATATGTTGTTTTTATGTTAATGAGATAAATTAATATTGTATGAGATTGTACATACATTATTATAGAAACATACTATTACGTAGCTTATTATTATTGCAGTTGTATTGAAGAACACGTTTAGCATTGACGGGTTAAAATGTGACAATGTTGCGCAGCAATCTATGTCTTCGTATGTTTAAAAATGATAGCGCATTCCATTTTCAAAACGGTTTTCGAAAAAATGATGTTTATTTACAGCCAGTTTATAATTCAAATTTAGAATTTGTAAATTAAAAACCATAAACTGTGTATGTATTCCTTTTATAAATTCAAATTTTCACCGTTACAAACAAAGGCAACATGCCAGTATAACATCGTATAGAATAATTCAAAAAGAGAAACTATCAGCTATATTCATTTGAAATTGTCGAGCTATTTCAAAAACACAGACGCAGCAACGGTTGTCCAGACAAGTCGTAGGCGTACAGTAAAACCGTTCGTTTGAAATAACTCCGTAAATCTATATACGAATATTAAAATCATTTCATAACTAGATGTTTATCTTGTTAACTGATGTTTGGAATGCTTTTTTATTAGTTTTATGTGAATTCAATGATGATCCGTGACGATTACAATGAGAATGAAAGTCAGATCTAGGTATACAGGTCTAAATTACTAGGTTTTGTGGTTTAATAATATGACAGAAACAAATGTTTGCCTAGGAACATAAATTATGCTAAGCTTCGAGTAAAACGGATGCATAACGACAATTATTCATCCGTTTTACTCCAAGCAAATGTCCTTACTTAGATAAATTTCTCAATCATAAAAAATACAATCAATTTGTAAAAAATGTCGGTGAATAATCAAAAACGCACAAATAATCCGCCATGATGGTGTATAAAACGGCGCAAAGTCTGCGTTCCAAATTCAAAAATAAATTGTGCAGCGCACGCGCTCCGGCCGTCGTTTTAAAATCGACGCGCAACGAGATATGTTTAATTTTAATTTTCGAATCTACACCCGTATCTATGGTTTCATATGTATGTGTGTTGCATGAGCGTAAACATAACATGTATGTATGTGTGTCTATGAATGTGATTATGTAAGTGTGTGTGCGTGTTTGAATTAAAATAAACATGTGTGCGTTGCATAGATGACAGATACTTGATATGTCATAATATGACTTAGTAAAATTATATTGATGTTATGTACCATTATAAATAGCTTAATAGAAACTTATAACTGCTTACTTCACTCCATAAATCTTGTTATTTAACTATCAGATATTTAACAAGATACATTTAGTATTAGCTAATGAATGACATTACGGTTCCATATTTCTTGTCATTGTTCTCTTCGGCTTTCTCTTTGAAACTATGCAAAAGTTTTTAATGTTAATCTGTTTCTATATTTCAAAGAGGTGGCCAGTAAAACTGAGCACAAAAAAAGAAAACGTCTCAAAACTTTTTAATCAGTCATTTTAAATCTTTTATAATAACGTAAAGCAAAGTTATTTTTCAAGACAAATTAAATTAAATTCACTCAAGTCACGTCTGAGAGACACGCGTAGATGTTAATCATTATTAAAGATTACATTTTTTACATTTAAACATAAAAAGGTACGGCTTTTATACCTTTTTTGTAATGTCTGCGAAGTTTTAACAGATCTATAATTATTTTGTTGCAAAACTTAACTGTACAACCGAATGCCTTTGCCTTTGTGAAATGAAAACGAGAATTTGTCTATGATACTTTATGGCGTTCTTTGAGATTCCTTCTCAGTTTAAAAAGTTAACACTACTTGCCTATACTACTTTTGAATCTCCATTTAAATATGTTTTATAATTATTAAGTCCAGTTGATCTATTCCCAAATGAATGTTAAATAAAAAATACAATTCTAGACATTTTAGTTTACTTTAAACATCTATGATTATGAAAGAAAAAGGTTTCTCTTTGAACATGGTCATTAAAAAGTATTAGAAACGCGTAATTTTTGCTTAAAGCAAATAATATTAATTTCCCGTAAGCGAATAAATTTTCTAAACTATAAACTTTAGAACAGCTCTCTAAATCAAAAAGGCTATAACAATATACTTCATAAATTCTCATATCTCAAAAACGCGCGACCCAGGAACAAACCCACTGCCAGCTGTCTGCATAAGAATGTTTTATGCCTACGCATTCGAGTCAAAGGTGGCTGGAAGTACTTTTGTATGTAAATCGAACGCGTAGGCTTCAGTTAGCGGCTAGACTACCTAGGTCTTTGTTAGAGACCTGGATTCCAGGTATCTAGCTTTCAAATGTTTTTAGGTAGCTAATTAGGATTTGTAGCTATGGTAATGCAGTTGATGTATTTTGTCGATATTTTAACGTTGTTTCGACAACGAATTCTACTTAGCAGTGTAATATTGCAATTGTTAAATAAAGCTTGTTCTTAAATCAAATTTTGGAATTTGAATAAGGAATCTGTTGTCAAATGTTTGAATTGATTCGATTGTCTATGTCGCAATTGTAAACACAATTGTTTAGTCATTTGTCTATGAATAATTTTGAATATAGTAGTGTTCTATTTTTGTGTGTAACTTATTTTAAGGTTACAGTTTTATACAATAGATTACACAACACTAATTTCAAAAACAAATCTTTTGATCATGGTTTCCAACAACGTATTTTTTATATGAGTTTAAGCTAACACACAAAATTCATGTCATTTAAAGACTTGATCTAAAACTTACAAGTCCATTCCAATCTTGCCTCCGAATTATAATTCCACTTAAAACTATAAATCCGTTCACGATCTAAAAGATATCATCCTTTTAGCCATCGTACATCGGCCAAACTGTGCTAAGGCGAGCGCCTTTCCCTTCTTATTCATAGTGAAATAGCAAAAATAGCTATACTGTTCACCGCCAATATAACTTGACCTGTAACTCCTCGCCTCTCCTCCTAAACATGTATTGCGAACAGAAAATATTAGACTCAGCGGGGGCCTTGCTGAATTGGACGTTTCTCGCGTAGGTTGTGTAAGTTCTATATGTTGAAAAATGGCGGCACAGCCACAATAGTATAGGGAACGGCGAACCCGGAAGACATATTGACCATAGACAAGATTAATCTATAGTACGTTTGTTTTTTTTGTCTTTTAAGCGTTTGAGATTATATTTTTATTGTTATGTATGTTATTGAAATATTTTATGAACGTATTCAAAATGGTTTATTACATGTTTATTTTTTATATTGACATCTTCAGCTTATTCTTTGTTCATGCTTTCAAGCAATTATTAAGTAAAAAAAGAGATTGTACATTTTACCTAAAGTATATAACTACATCATATAAACTCATTCTAAATCAGTCTACTAATTAAATGTTTAATAGTTATTAATTAATGTAAAATACATTAACTCCATAATCGCTCGTTCCAGTAATTTCTCGTCAAAGCCAATCTATTTAAAAATGTCAATAAAATTGAATGACTGTCATAAAGTGAAGAAGGTCTATAAAACAATCTTATGTTGTTCGTGCCACGTCGTTTTTCAACGTAATGGATTAAACTTATGTTATAATTTACGATACGATTGTACCAATAATTATTAATTATACAAGTATTTTTATCTTACTATTCCATTTTATAAAAAAGCACACCCCATATAGCAAGTATTAGAAGATGAAAACTCATAAGAAAAATACGATTACAATCAAAAATGTCGACAGAAACTTAGAAAAGTCTCGAAAATCTTCTAAATATTGTTTATTATGCCGTATTTATATCACAAAAATGCGTTGATAATATCAGTATACAATTAATTATTTAATGATACGATTTATCTAAAGAATAACACATTGTAAAATATATCACATCATCATAATTTTAATATCACATTATTTGATAATGATACACTTTAACCCAAAAATAACGCGTATCATTTACCTTGTGATATGATTTAACTATAGCATCATACTGTGATACAGTATAACTTAACCTTACCAATAATTGTCTAATCAGCTTATCTACAGTACCGTAACCGTAACGCATCATAATCGGAGATTATTGGTTCTATTTAACTGTTCCTAGAAACGATATCTCATTCAAAACTATCACTTTTAGATGAATAACCATATAACAAAACTATTAGGTACCTAAAATTAATCTATATTAATATTACCTACAAAGATTTTGGTTTATATGTAACGAGTTAATCTCCAAAACTACTCAACCGGTTCTAAGCATTATGTTACTACAACAAAGTTACATTATCCTTAAGTAACAGCACACAAAATCTCCACAACGAAATTTAGTGTAACATACTGGTATGTATAAAATATACTAAAAATCACTCGAAATCTAAAACAACAGTAAAAGACGAGTATTTTATTAGGTCTACAGGTTAGGATTAGTTACAAACCTTTCAAATTGTTTTAGAAGTAAACCTAGCAAAGTAAGATACTGTGATTTTAAAAAGACAACCGTTTTCTTAACGAGGCTTGATCTAACTTTAGTCTAAGTATAACCTAAATATTAACTAGATTCAATATTTAATATCCAACAAGCACTATACAATCGCCAGTAAAATTTACCATTTTACAGACACGTCGATATTTAAACCACTTTTATCAGTAAACTAATAAACCATGCGCACTTATAAAATTTACTGCCAATAAATATGGCGATCGAACCGTTACCTTACATAGATACACATACGTATCTAGTCGCATCTAGGAAATAATTCTACAATAATCTTAGTACCTTGTGCGTATAATATGCACGCATTCTTCCCAGACATGCAAAATTCACCTACACAAACAAAGCCAGGACTACGAAGATACGCGTCTGTGTGTAAGATTTGAGCCTGTGTGTGTGCGTTCAACGACCTATGCATTTGCTTGCAGTACAGGCTAAAAGTATGCGTTCGTTTTATTATGGTCTTATTTTAAAAATGGAACGCCACGTTCGGTTTCTTTCGCGTTGGGTTAGGTCGCGGTCGTGATTTTTTGGCTGCGAAACTCGAGTTGTTTCGAATTTCGAACTGGTTTGCGGTTCCGTTGTGTAAGATTACCGTTAGTGTTCGATTTTCGAACGTCAATTGTTCTAATTTTGATGTTGTTTAGATTTAATGGAACATGTGGTTCTGATCTTTCAGTTTTGATCTTAAAAAAGATTTTACTGATAATTAGGGTCAAATGTATTGTGTTGCTCTGATTGCCACTGCATTCTATGATTACAATGATTAACTACAGAGTATCTTAGTACCGACCTACCATCTGTGCAATAAATGAAATATGATATCACTTTTTTGCTTATGTGTCTATTGTAAAGTACTTAGACACACACATTGCTTTAGTTTTTAAATACGCACACTTTAACGAGCCACTGTTAGTCATTCAACTTTCGACAAAAGTCTTAAGTTATAAATCAAAGATTACCTATTATTTTGGTTAATTCTTCAGGGCCGATTTACTGAGCTAGTATCACATATTTTCATTCATTATTATATCTTAGGTATATATTATAATATAAAACGATAAACAATCCTTATTCATATATACAAAATTAACTTCTGTATTTGTTCGCAAAACACAAAAGTACCAAATTGATTGACTTGAAATTTTTATATGACGTTCCATTTCTATATAAAACTGTTTTTATATACTTATTATCTCGAAGTTCGTAGAAAAACTATCATAAAAAATATTTGACTAAGTCAGAGCATAGCTTGACCGAATTTCACTAGTGTAATAATAAATACATATAAACAAAATTTTTAGGTAATATTATATAGGTAAACAATTCTTACTAAAGATTTTAAGAGGAAAACGACACATGTAAAAATGGCTTAATATTTCTCAACAGGCGAACGCCCCTACAAATGCCACCTACCAGATTGCGGAAGAGCCTTTATCCAGCTATCCAACCTCCAGCAACACCTTCGCAATCATGATGCCCAGGTCGAAAGGGCCAAGAACAGGCCATTTCATTGCAATATTTGTGGAAAGGGCTTCGCGACAGAGAGCAGTCTAAGAACGCATACAGCAAAGGTTGGTATCTAAACTGTGGAATAGAATCCCAGTTATCCCTTTAATATCATTTCAATTTTTAAGATGGAAGTCGTTTTTGGCGTCGCCACTTTTAAATCATTTTTCGAGTTGTATCAAAATGTATTGGTATAAAAGAAACACTTCCAGATTTAATACAAGCTGATATTTTAAATGATATGCAGTTCAGATTATAATACATTGTTTTACCAGCTCTAAAATGAATTTATCTCTTTATCTAATCTCTAACAGGCTTTTATTAACAAAGCATATTTTTGAATTGCCTATGAATTATCTACGTTGAATACTTTTTATATGGTATTCTCTAAAATTACTTTTATAAGCTACTTCTAATATTTTTTATATTGTAAGCATGTCCGATCCGTTGGAAAAATAAAACTTATATTTGACAATTTTATTTATTTTCACACAATTATTAAAAAAACAAATTATTATTAATTTCTTTATTGATTATTTTAGCATTTTATTCTTATCAGTTTCAAAATTATGAAATATTACTCAATTGGCAATGTTTTATTAATTTGCTCGAACAAAATTGACTTTTTGGCAATGATTATTTTCAAAATTCCCTTTGGATTGTTATTTTTGTTGTTATATGTGTTATTTTGAATGTGTCCTAATCTTTCAACTGCTATGCCCGCATCGCCACCGCCCGGTGGAACAGGAGCTTCAGCTGCACCTTGGTGTTTTGCAGCAACACGCAGCACTAATGATAGGTGGCGCCACCGCCACCCCCTGCCCAATATGCCACAAAGTAGTATTCGGTGGCGAAGCACTCGTTGAACACATGAAGAATACACACAAGGACCCTAATGCATCCGGCGTTGCGAGTAAGTTTCCCGAGGATCATCGGTTTTTACTCTATCAGGATTGGTCGGTTTGAAAAAAGAATTTTGTCCACGTTCCATCCAAATATAGAACGTCGATAGCGAATTTCTTTTTTTAAATAACTTTCGAAAATAGAATGTCGATACACGGCTTCCTATTATAATTAGAAATGGGACGCCATTGACATTCTGTTTTCAAATTTCGTTGGGTCTAGTTTTAAATTTAGAATTATCAAATCTCTTCTAACTCGGGTTTTTAATAATTATTTTAATTAATTTCAAATTGCAATTATTATAATTATTGAGAAGTAATTTCATAAGAATAAGTTTATAGTTGAAGTAATTAAGATTCAAGTCATGATTACGTAATACGTTTTAATAGAAGAGATTTATTAGCAAGTAAGTTATGTCACTGGAAGTTTGTAGACTGGTCATCGCGACAGCGATCACTTGAATTTATCTAACATAATATTTAACGTTATAAAAGCTTCCAGCTGGCACGAAGCCATAAGGGGTGTTGGTTTCAATATCAACGGTAATACAAAAACGTATCGTATCCATAAATCTTAAACGTTAACTTAATAAATAAGGAGTGAATGCGGTCCGGGGGACTAAATGTTATTGTTTCAGTATCATTCTGAGGGTAGTCTGTTTTGCAAACATTTCTTGCTGGAACTACGAATTCTTCGGATGGCGTTCCTCCTGTATTATGATAACATGTTTTGTTTATGTATCTAATGGCAACATTTTCCCGTTTTCTATTGTCGTTTCGTTGGCATCCATTGTTGCCTTAATTGGTATCTGTTTTGGTTTTACATTTACATATTGATTTGAAATCCATTTGTTGTCATTATGTTTTGATTTAGAACGTTATTTTAAGTGGATGGTGGTATTTCATTGGGGAGATGCAAAACTCTATTACAAAAATATTTTGATTCCATAGTTGCAACTATAATCTAAATATCTAGTCCCCGAATAAGTATATAAAAGTCTCTCCAAAAAAATATCGTCATCAGAAAATTCTGTACTAACAAGGAAACTAACCTGGATTTTTTTTTCTTTTTCCCCCTCTAACCCACTAACCTACCCACTCCTGGTGACCAGGCCCTCCGGCTACGTCACCGTACCCAGCGCAAGCTAAACCTGTTGATCCTTACATAGCGAAGCGACGGACGGCCAACCACCCCTGTCCGGTCTGCGGCAAGCATTACGTCAACGAAGGTTCATTGAGGAAGCATCTGGCGTGCCATCCTGAGACGCAGCTCACCAGTGGCCTCAGAATGTGGCCGTGTTCCGTTTGCCAGGCTGTATTTACACATGAAAGTGGTAAGTAATGTGTAAATGAAATGTTTTACCAGCGCAATATCAGGCTTCGTTCATTTTGAAAAAGCATTTAAGGATTTCGAAATCCTTTCAAATTTTATAACTAGAAACTGAGTATGTCAACTCCTCAGAATCTTTTTTTTGGTTGTACCTGCAACAAACACTAATCAAATAATTATGATTTAATTTTTAACTTTACATAAAAGTAAGGCAAAGTCTACCTAAAACCTTCAAGACTAATACCTGATAGACGTATTTAAACCAACATTTAATTATATGTACAAAATTTCAGGCCTCCTCTCCCACATGGAGCACATGAGAATGGAACCCAAGCATCAGTTCGCTGCCCAATACGTGCTGTCCAGAGCAGCAGCCGAAAGACGAGAACGAGACCTTATTGCAGCCGTCTCGGCTTCAGCTGGGGGCTCCGGCCTTCTAAACCTCGCGCCACCCTCACCAGCACACTCCGACTCTTCGTCCAACGGACGTCTGTCCTCATCAGCCGGTTCCGAAGCCGGCGCAGCTGTCAACAAGCTGACAGATCTACTAAGATCAGCCAATAATGGTCATCAGGCGTACGGAGACGAGAGAGTCGCAGCGATAGCGGCCGCTGCGGCGAACATGATGGCCCAACCTGGGGAAGGAGCGAGCGCTGTCCAAGTAGCCGCTGCGAACCTGGTATCAGCAATGAGACAGCAATTAGCACGAGAGCCGCCACCAGCTCAGCCCCCTGCGGAAACACCACCGGCGCCTTCTGAAGCTGCACTAAGAATTCAACAAGCCGAAGCTCTACTCCGGAGTCAGGCCGAGGCTCTCCGACTGGCCGTTTCACAAGCTGCCGCAGCCCATGGCAATGAGGCCGCGAGTCCCCTGAGACACAACGGAGGCTTCCCTCCACAACCTCCGAATGACGCCAGTGGACAGATATCACCGGAATTGGTTGAAGCGTTCAGAATCGCTCAGGAACAGAGGCTGGAACAAGCTTTGAGGTTGCACGATCCTAGAATGTTGGGTTTTAACCTGCCGTCACCGGTACAGCAGGCGGCGCAGCAGGCAGCACAGCAGGCTGTCGCCGCGCAGCAGGCGGCCGCGCAGCAAGCGGCGCAGCAGGCCGCGCAGCAGGTCGCCCAGCAGGCGGCCCAGGCTGCCCAGCAGGCGGCCCAGCAAGCCGCCCAACAGGCCGCCCAACAAGCTGTCCAACAGCAACACCTGCAGCAGGCGGCGCAGGCCGCGCAGGCCGCACAAGCCGCCCAACAAGCTGCCCAACAAGCTGTCCACCTCCAGCAAAACCCTCAGCCATGAAAATTCAGCTATTACTAATCCGATGCGATTTCGACGCAGTAGTTGTAATTTAGCTCGTAATATTAGTAAAAATGATAAAAAAGGTGACTTTTGTATTTTTTGGATGAAAAAAAATGTCTTTTGGCCGGACCGTGTGCGAAATCGCCTCCGATTGGTAATTCGTTTTAATGTTATTTTACTGAAGTTAGTTTTGGACGCTAAAATGTTTTTAGTTTAGTTTTAGCCGGCGAAAAAAGTATACAATGATTAAAAAATAAAAGTAATATTAATTTAGATAGAACTAACTGTTGTAAATAGGGGAAACTTTTAGTGGAAACAAATTTTACTGTAAATAAATAAAAAAACGTACCTAAAATAGTTGAATGATTGAACAAAATGGAACAAAAACTCGCCCGAACAAGTAATTAGATGTAGACATACGACAAATAATATTACAGTGCAATCTTCTATTATTTGTTTGGTTATTATTGAGTGTTTTTATTATTATTATAAATGTATATTTATTTTTATTAGCTTTACCACAGAGCAGTGAATTTCTTAGCTTAGTACAAACTTTTGGATGTGCCAAACAGGTTTAAGCACGTTTTTATCGCATTTAGCGACGGTTTATTGCAATATATTAGTTGCATTATGTTTCCATAGGATATTATTATTATTAATTAATTATTCAATTTTAATAATTATTTTTATTATATCTTTTCACGCAATAACACGTCTTATGCTAGTCACGTTTTGAACGCACAAAATAATTCTATTTAACATAAAAATTGAATTTATTTTTACTTTTAATTTTCATTTCGAAATTTCCTTATATTTTCTTGGCGTACTTTATTTTTAAATGCCATATTAGATAATAAAATATGTAAATACCGTAGCACTTTACGTAAATGTTGATGCTTTTTGTTTTATAACTTAAAAAAATACATTTTATTTTTAACATTTTACGATTATTTTAACACAGGAAAAATAATTAATTATTTACAAAATTATTTGTATAGTTGTATATATCTTAAAAAGAAATTATTCATTATTTTTTCAGAAGACTGCCGTTACTTATCTTTTTGTATATGTAAATAAATTACGGATTGTAATTGATAAATAAAAAATAGCGATTTTTCACTGAACATACAGTCAACGAGACAATTAATAATAATTGGACAACGTCGAGTTAATACATAAAGATACCATCTAATGTTCGACGAATGATACCTTGAGTAGACAAACAGAAACACAAGACATTCTTTTCACCACGGATGTTCATACAGCCCAAATACTTACATTTATTTTAATTTTAAACAAGCATAATTAAACAGCAATAGCCCAGAAATATTTTCATAATGATTAAATAATTGCATTTTGCAATTTAAAAATCATTAAAACAAAATAACGCATACAGTTGCCGCAATAGATTTATAGTTCAGAATTGCAAAATATCTCCCAGTCTTTTTATTGCAAAATAATTGGGGGATTCTTTGCAATAGCAAATTAAGAGAATGTCAAGTGTTGCCGAATATTAATTCTTTTTAATATTATCAACATGTATTATAATAAGTGGCGATTTATGTGAACGTAATGAATGTTATTTATTTCGTTCATATAAGTTGTATTATACGTATAATCGTAACATAGGTAAGGTAAAAATAAGCTGATTTTAATGTACGTAATAATTTCATTCTTGAATTAATATTGGTATATTCGTGCGGTAATTTACATTTTCCGTAAAATTGTACAATTGCTGACGCGTTATATCAATGTAAATAGAAAAAAAAATTACAATGCAATAGCCCAAAAAATCATTTTTTATTTCATTGTCGTGATTTTTCTTTTGGATGAAAGACTTTTAATTGAAAATGGTTTTTTATTATTAATTTTGTTTCACAAATACAAAACTTTTTGGCTAATATTTATCGATTGATTTGGTGCGGACAGGCAAGTAACATCGAGACGCGAAGGTTACCCGATACCGTATATGTTTTCTAGGAAACGTGAGCAAAAATTTACACATTGGACGAAACGAAAACTATTTTGACTGATATTAAACCAAAAATATGATAATCGCAATAAAAAATTCAAAGTGAACGGATCGCTATTTATGTAAAAATGTCCTCATAAATTTAATATATAAATAAATTAATATAACAACAAAAGAAGTTCCTATGAATATTGTATAAATGGTATTGTTTTAAATTTAGGTCTTAGTAGAAGGAAAAATTTATGAACGTTTGGTATTTTTAAAGTTATAATTAATGAACCATCATGTTAGGGAACTGAACTCGGGAATGGCGAGTTGTACAAAAATAAAAAAGCACGGATCGTGAATCCTAACATTAGATTTTTAGATCAAAAGTTACGTTTCCAAGAAAGTGTTCATGACGCTACGTGGCTCGTACTTTTGCGCGGCGTATATATTGTAAAAATAATTGTAAAACAAAATATTCATGTTGTATTTTCGAGACGGTGAAATTTAAATATAAGAATTTTTGATTAAGATAAAACAAAAATAAAATGAAAATAGGCTTTAGTGTAATACGCCGCGCAGAAACACGAGAGCAACGTATTTTCTGTGATCATCGAAAATGGAATAGTTATAACAGATCGTGTCTGCGAGTTGTCAGAGGTTATTCTTAAGTTTTCGAACAAGAAATTTTTAATGTTATATGGAAAAATGAAAAAGTGTTTTTCTACATTTATTTTATGACGAAAAAATTCCGTAGTTAAGCTGTGTACATTTAATATAAAGCCTAATTATCGGTAACGGCGATGTACTGGATCGCCTACAAGGGGTCAAATTATATTACATTTGTAAGCGGGTGTAATATTTTTTGGCTTTTTTTAGTATCAATAGTACAGGATTCAGTTAAAGACATTTCATATGCGGAGAATAGTCCGCGCGAATCTCAATTTTAAAACGCGCTGTCAGTTTTAACGAGTGGATACGACGCTTTATAATGTTGTAGTTTTATTGGCTATTATTAATAATTAAAGTTACATTATTGTGTTGTTTGATTGTTTTGTTACTAGACGAATTCGTTGACATACAATTTTTTATTATCGTTTTTTTAATGTTCGAAGAAATATTTGAATGAAATCCGAGAATTGTTTTTGGTCGGGCAATAAAAAAGCGATTATATAAGTACCTACTTACTGTTCTAAACTTACGACATCGAAATCGCAAACTCCAATCCAGCGATTACATTACATTTTTTATTTCAAAGTTAATATCGAATACATTAACAACTGCAGATTAATATTTTGAATTAAAAACACATTTTTCATTTTCGATTGTAAAATTGTTGTCTCTGCAGTTGTTAATATATTTTTGAATTGTTAAGTTTTTAAATAATAAATTGCTGTTGTTTTAAATTAAACATCCTTATTGACTGTTAATGTTTTAATTTTGTCGCTTGTTCCAATAAGTGGTTTGTATTTCAGCTTGTTTTAATACATGTTTAGCTAAATATACAACATTTACCGTATTATACTTAAGCGTAGACAGGATAGCCAGGTTTTCAATTAAACTCACATATTAGTCATATATCTTAATGTATTGTAAGTTAGTATAATTAATGTAATGTAATTCCACTCACCATTTATAAATAAACAACTCAGAATATTTGTTTATAAATGATTAAAAATAACATAAATTATCCACACAAAAAATGGTTAGTTTGTGTTATACTGTAGTAAACAACGAATAAAAAAAATCAAATAAATACAAAAAAACGTATCTGTGTACTTAAACGTACTTAAATGTCATAGATAATGGAATTTATTATTGGTGTTTTATGGGACTTATTGGATCCCGTTTGTGCGTCGTATCCATTTGAAATAAAAATCATATTTGAAAAATAATAATCATCTACAAAAATAATTTATCATTTAACGGAAAATAATTACTTGATCATAATTTTTACAAATACAAATTAATGTTTGAAATTATAAATTAATGATTGATAGAAAAATTTATTGGATTAACAGGAATTCAGGTTTTGGTCAGGTTACATTGAAATAGCTGACAGCGTGTTATTTTTGTCTACTTTATCGTATTGCCTAGCCTCTGTAATGCCACATAAGGCATTTGCGTTGTTACAATGTTTTGTTAAATCGTTAACATTACTCTGTTTATCGCAAAAATCTACCCAATTGGTGTAATTCTAGTCTTATCAATTATTTTTTATCCTTAAAAATCAGTGTCGTGATTGATCAAGTGTCATTTTTGGAAATGAAAACATTTGGATTGTAATGTGTATAAATAAAATTATGGAAACTTGTAAAAATCAGATTATTGTACCTACTTTCGGCGTAACAAAAATTGTAAAATTCAAAATGTTTAGACGTTTAGAGTTATAAATTTACGGATTAGGTACTTAGAAGTCAAAATTCGTGTTTGGCATGCTGTATTTAAAGAAAAAAAGTAAAATTAAACAAAATTGTAAATAAACTTTAGGAATGTGATGTGACGATATTACTGTACCTAATCGATGTTTAGGCGAATAAACGTACATGTTGGATACTTCATATTATCTCTTAAGTAACAAGTGTTCACGACAGATAATTTTTATTTTATAATTATTATTTCTCATGTATAGAGTTGTACCCTATAATTTTAAGTTTAATAATTATTAAAATTTATTAATATAAAACGATGCCATGTTTTTAAGTAATTATTTTTTAGATTTAATCGATGTGTTTATTAAATATTATATTTTTTATAAAAGTTATTATTTTTTTTGTACTCGATATTTAGTCAAAATAAGAACTGCTATGTAATTTATAGTTTAGTGTTGTTATGTTAAGCAATATTTTTTTAGTTATTACATTTTATTGAACAAATTTAATTAACCCATTAATTTTATTGAAAAATATATTATTTTTAACAACGGAAAATGCTTACTGTGTCATTAAATTGAGATAGTGACTATTATTGCCGAAACGGTTAGCTATAATTATTTTAAAAAATAAAAATGATGATTCATAGGCGTGTTTTTTTTTATAAACCCCTTCATTAGGTACCTGTGTTTAGAACTATTGCGTTCTTGAATGTGTCATTTCCTACTAATGGATGTTTTGACACAGGCATCTCATGTCAAACAGTACTTATGCCTTACAGTCATTTTAACACACACAAACAATGTAACAGACACAAAAAATATGTTATTCTCAATAACTGGTTACAGCCATGACACTAAAATAAGTCTAGATGTAACAAGTTTGTTCGAGTGCAATCTTTATTAGGATGCAAGGTCTTTTCCTGATTGGAAATTGCACTAGTTTAAGTCAAAACTCATGTTTTAAAGAGAATTCAGTTGTATCCTACCACTCTAAAATCGAATACTTACATTCTAGTTTAATAACAAGATGCTTTTCTAGAATAAAACATAAGTGCTGCCATCTGTTATGGAATAGAAATACTAAACTGTAGTCTAACTCGAAAAGTGTTTCACGTATTCTTATAAGATTGCTTTTCGTATTCATAGTGCAATACATAAGAAAACAGACTTATTTGTCTATCCTTTAAAGGGTAGGCAGAGATGCACACACATATTCACCACTTACTATTTAAGCTCCACCTAATAGGGGACAAACAGTCGACAAGCGGTTATTGAGAGTTTCATAACAGAAACTGATTATAGATTCAATAGTAGTGCTTAATTCTAACAAGATTATTATTTTGCTTATATTATGAAGATGACGCACTGTGGTTCAATACCAAAGCTATAAGAATTTGTTTTTCTGCGTTATTCTGTGTCCCAGTAAGAGATTTATTATTTATAGGCACTTAAAATAAAATGACAACTGGTAGATTGCTGTATATATGAGATCTTTAAGAAAAATAATGTGGGGTATTTTAAGAATTTTTGTTTGTCTGTCTGTATTGTTGAAAGCGCATTACGCAAAATCGGTTTCACGGTTACAATCCTAGAGGTGTAACTTAAAATCTGGTGTTTCTCTTCTTATTAATCTGATCTTGATTTTCTTACGTTCAGATTCTGCTTATATGCAAAGAAAGCGACGTACGATGACGCGGGGAAAAGCTTGTGACAAATATGTAATTTTATAAACCGATAATAAGTTATTCGTTATTTTAATTATTTTAAGACAATTCCCACGATAGTAGGTATTAATTCCTGTGTCATGGGTAACTTTATAAACATTCGAACAACAGACACAAACAACAGCCAAACTCGAAATAACTACCCGTGGATCACAATTTTTTTTGCCTTATTTCATTTATTTCATTTCATTTATTTATTCATAAGAAACAATATAAGCTTACAGCAATACACCAACACGCTTACATGTTATGCTAATTTAAAACTAGGTTAAAAATGAAATGTGAACTCATACAAAATATTACTTTATCCATGGATCAGAGGTTGAAATATGCTTATCACAATAAAATGGGGTTTCAATGGGATACTTATTTGCTTTAGAATAACAGGCACCAAACCACGGTTAAAACCTAGTATCATCTGTTTATTTGAGTAATAAAGTATAGGTCTCGTTGGTACATACTGTAGCCTAATCCAGTGATGCTTTTGATCCAGTACCCGGCCTAAATGGTAGGTAAGAAAGAAAGAAAGAAAGAAAGAAAGAAATCATGTTTATTTTGTACAGAGCACACACAATTAATTAAAACAAAATAAACAAAAAAATATATACATGATAAAACAAAAATGTGTATCCCCTTGCCGAAAAGGGTCACCACCTTAGCATTAGCTGGGCACCCAAATAGAGTGCACCAGCGCTGGTTTTCAGTTGGTCACCCGATACAAGTGATGCATGGACGGAGGCAAATGCTTAACATTACAACAAAAATACAATAAATGTGGTTCTGCTACATACATACACAAGGAAAACGTATAGGGCATATTAAATTTATAATTACTAGGTTTATTAAAGTACTAGGTTTACTTGAGACTAAAATCTCAGTAACATTTTGAGAAACCTAGCCATTTCAGCATGAATGGGCCGGCTCGACCGGCGAAGTACTACCCTCTCACAGAATATCGATGTGACATAGCAGTGTTCCTACTGTTTCGTTTGGTGAGTGAGAGTGCCGAAGGCCCAATCACCTTCTTCTTTCCCCTTCTCCTTCCCACTTCCTTTTTTCCTAAAGGGTTGGAAACGCGCAAGTGATACCTTTGGTATTGCAGGCGTTCATAGGCTACGGTGACCACTTACCATCAGGTGGGCCGAATGCTTGTTGGCACTATAGAGGTATAAAAAAATGTGCTCGGTACAGAAGACTCCTATTATATGAGACCTAAACACAGATCGTCAAATGTGGCTTGAATATGCTTGTAAGAGTTCGTTCCGCTACTAGATACAGACCTAGTTCATTTAACAAATTAGCTCACTAGACATTTTACTAATGGCGAAAAAAAACATCTAACAGGCCAGCTTTTCCTAGAAATACAAATTTACTGAGTTTAGTCCGCTAAGTCCAGGTACTAGGAATAGGTAGGTACCTACCTAACAAGTTACCGCGTCAGCACATTAATATACAAGTACATTTATTTCTTTGAATTATTCACTTTACAATAAGTCATTAGAAAGATAACTCGTGTATTAAGAAAATAATTATTTTCAAAATCATTAAGATTTTTTCATTTAGATATATCAATTGTGTCGTTCGGCAGCATTAAGGCAATTGATTGGCCTTTTTCTAGAATATTACAGAAGTTTATTTCTAGATCTTTCTACCTTGAACTATCGCATTAATAAATTGCCTTACCTATCTACAAATATTTGCTATTCATTATTTTTATGTACCAGAACCAGCTTTTAAAGATAACAGAATTTCTAAGAGTTAGAATTTCCACTGCATTTATATTCTCTACTCTCATGTTTTAATAAATAAACCATAAAATAATTAACTAAACAAATGTAATATTAGTCGTATTTATTTTAAGATCGTGCCATCTATCGAAAACTCTAAGAACTAATTTGAAACTGACGTACAAATACATCAAATTACAAATCGTAAGAGGCGCCATCTAGCTGTGCTATCAAACATCATTACGTTTACAAGGTATTCAAGTTCGTACAATGCCATCTATTGGAATAATGTTGTACTAATACCATAAGCTGCAAGCTAAGCGGGCAGTTCGGGAACTCTTGAGACACCAATCACACACTACATATCGCGTCCGAAATCATGCTTTTTTCAGGTCATAGATGGCATTGTGATGTCTGATAAAAATACTTATTTGAATTTTTATCTATTTGTGAAGTAAACTGTTTTTAATTTTGTAGTAATATTATTATGTCAAGTCTTAGAATTGCAGATAGATTAAAAATCTATAGCGTCTGGTCACCGGTGTGCCGGCGCGCCGCTGCGGCTCAATAGATAGAATAAATAATAGTAGGTAGTTAGAAGCTTAGTAAATATTTTAAAGAATAGGAGTTATGAATTACCACCTTATGATGCTGGAGTAATATTAGTAAGTACTTACATACAATAAATAATTAAATATTCCCAACTCCAGCACTTCTTCTTCTTCTTCTTAGCGTATCGTATTACCACTTGACCACGTGGATGAGATTTTCGCGGTTGAGTTGATGAATAAGTCTTATTATTCACACGCTTTTATTAGCTTGGTTTATATCTATGTAAAGGAATCTTTGAATTTTCGTGATTTTCACCTCTTTCAAACCGACGGATTGATTTGAAACTTTGCACACTTATCGAGGACCGATGGCAATACAATAATTTAGAAAACATATTAAAAAACTAAAAAAATAACAGATAAAAAAAATAAAAAACGCATTATTAAAAAAAACAAAGTAAAAAAAGTAGAAAATAATTTAATAATTTTTATGTACCTAAAACAGCGTGGGTGCTTTTTAAGATATTTTAATTCATGACCCCACGCTTTATTACATTAAAAATACTAAATTATTTTTTATTTCTTTGGTTTAATTTTTTAATTAAGCGTGTATTTTAGTTTTTTTAACTATTATTTTTGTCTTAACCCCCCGTTCCTAGGAGAACTTGTAGGTACGAGTTCACCACTATGCAACCATAAACCACAAAATAATACGACAACCGCAACACATAAGAGAGTATGATTCTATTTTTGAACTTTCTATGTAACTAGGTGTAGGTACCTTTTTTGGGCTCCTTAGGTACTCAAAGGGTACCAGCGGCGGCTGTATTTGACCTTCAAAGTCTCTTTCCTTAAACCGTAGTAAATCACTGGCTGAAACCACGAAATAGGAATGTGCATAGATATTATGGCGGACTTCTTGGTTGATAGATTTTCTTTAGGATTTTTCGTAGACGGATAACCGTCGAATTATTAACTTACAAGTAATTTAAAGTATTATTTTTGACTACCTAAAGTAAAATAGCAAATGTCAAAACTCGGCTCTGTGAGAGCCGTAATAACTGTGCTAAATGCTTCAAAGTTCTTGCACAAAATTAGTTGTTTATTATTAGTGTATAAAGACAAAATGTATTAGAAATCACTGTTCTTAATTTAAATTGTCCTAATCTTGTCGTTCGTTACATTCAATTTAAATCAAATTACCTACTTTATTCGGATTCTATCGGTTTTTCGTCGGGAATGGTATAAATCTGTACAATTAGTTAAATAATTTAAACAGTTGTGATGTTTAATTGTACCTAGCAGCAAATAAAGCAAAATTATAAAAATAAATTAATGCAACTTTTCAAATGACCCACGATGACATTCGTATAATACTTTTTACTGCCGTTCTAATTTCAACATTTAAAATGTAGCAATATATTTTACAATTATTGCACTAGAGTGCGCTCTCCGACCAATGATTATAAATATTGTACTACTGACAATATCTTTGAATATAATTGTTGTGACTTAATCATAAACTTACAGACATCTACATAATTTTAGTCCATAAGTTGAAAAAAAGAAACGTAATTTGGTAAATAAGCATAGCGAGATATAGTTCAATGGAAATATCATTAGAATCAAAATAAGAATTATTATACCCCACGTTTTCGTAAGTTGGAAATGAATTTATGTCTAAATAAGAAGCAAAAATGTTACGTGAATTGTGAAGACTCGAAAATAATCCAATTGGAACCTCTTGTCTTTAGTCTACTGCAAGGCAACGAATAAGACACCAAGGACATTGTAAAACAAAATTTTAAAACAACAAGAAAGCCTTTGAGCATATTTAAAAAGGGTATAAAATGCCCCATCTGCTTGAAGGCGGAGCTCGGAGCTGAAGTATTGTTTGTTTTTAATGTATTTATTAATTGCCAATACAATGTTAGATTTCGTACAAAAAATTTCTCGACAAACTTTTACGTTTGAGGGAGAGATACGCTAATTTTTTTTAAACCTTACTCTGTCATAGATGATGATGATGTGAAATGGGCCAATACACTCTCTGAAGCATACAGGTTGGAGAGCGGGGTGAGACAGGGGGGATTGACATCCCCCAAGCTCTTCAACTTGTATGTCAATGACCTCATCGTCGGGCTCAGCAGCATGCGCGTCGGTTGTTCAATAGATGGAGTTAAGATCAACAACATAAGCTACGCAGATGATATGGTGCTGTTGGGCCCGACGGTGGGGGGACTCGGAGAGATGTTGAGGCTATGCGAGGAGTATGCTGAAACACATGGCCTACTGTATAATGCTCAAAAGAGTGAATACATGGTCTTCAAGGCTGTCGGTAGATGTCCCAACCATTCACATATTAATATTACCTTGAATGGCTTAAGCGTAAATCGTGTTGAGAAATTTAAATACCTGGGGCATTACATTACCGAGGGCCTTGAAGACAATGTGGACATAGACAGGGAGCGCAGGTCTCTAGCGGTCAGAGGTAACATGCTGGCTCGCAGATTCTATAGGTGCTCTGATGAAGTTAAGATAACTCTTTTTAAAGCGTATTGTCAGAGCATTTACACTGGGACTCTGTGGACCAGTCACACCAAAAGATCGCTGGATAACCTGCGCATTCAGTATAATAACGTCTTCAGGATGATGTTGGGGCTGCCTCGCTTCTGTAGTGCGTCGGGGATGTTTGCGCTTTATCGTACTGACGGCTTTCATGCCGTCATGCGCAAGAAAACGGTATCCCTGATCCACAGGGTGCGTGGTAGCCGCAATGAAATCCTGAAGACGATAGCAAACAGGTTCTCATCCTCCATGTGGAGATCTTTAGTTAAGAGGGTGATTTAATGTTCTTCCATTCATTGTAAAAATATGGACTATAAGGTTGTCTGAAATAAACAATATTTTATTTTATTTTATTTATTTATTTATTTATAGATACTTACAAACTAGTTACTCGTATTAACTAAACTATGTAATAGATATTACAAACTATAGGTCATAAAAAAAAAGAAAACAGAAGAGAAACAAGGTATTTCGTAGCAATTATTTCTTAATGACAAGCAGACATTGTTTGTATGTCATCAAGGAACAAGTCCTTCAGCTTTGATTTTAACATACCTTTGTTACATTTAGGCAATTTTCTTAATAATTCTACTTTATTAAATATATTAGTCACAACAAATTTGGACATTGTTCCGCCGTAATAATTGGTGACCTTTGGTTGGACGAGTTTCTTCTCTCTTACACGTCTAGTGTTATATTTATTGCTTACAAATAATTTAGTCTTCACTAAAGTAATGTTGCACTCCAATTAAATAACAATTAACCTACTTTTTTTTTGGCATTGTAAACGAGACTAAATAAAGAGAGGACCAAATATAATTTTATCTTGTATAATATTGTCTTCTGTTTACGCGAATGTTATTCATTGAAATTAAACTACTATATACGGATTTTATCGCGTTGTTTATTTAACACTGTATTACATAATTTTGAAACTGTTACACTACTAGGTACTACTATTGAAGTAGTAGTAGTAAGTAGTTGTTGTTCGGGTGTTTTAGCAATTTAATAAAAGTTGCCTTGATTGAACCATTAACTCAAATTTCCTAAGTCCATTGATGGCAACTTAGTGATCAAGACGACCATAGTCCAAAGGAGGCAACGACGAAAAAAAGTTTATCTTTAGTTTTCATTTAATTCTATCATTATAATTTAAAAAGATATGCGATGTTAAATTATCACCCTTTTTAAGGCATATTGCCAAAGTTTCTATACGGGAAATCTGTGGGTCGCTTATGCCGAAAGAGCTATGGACGCTCTGCGCGTCCAGTATAATAATATTTTTAGGATGCTGTTGCGAAGGCCTCGTTTTTGTAGTGCCTCAGAAATGTTTGTGCAAAATCGAACTGATAGCTTTCAAGCGGTGATTCGCAAAAAAACTGCATCTCTACTGAGCAGAGTGCGAGATACCAGCAACGGCATCCTCAAAATAATAAGTGAGGATATTACTTCTCCAATTTTAAAAAAGATGGTGAAGATGGTGATAAAGTGCTTTGTATTATGCTTTTTATTTTGTTTATAAACGATATTAAATCTTGTATAGTTAACTCTAAATTCCTTATGTATGCTGACGATATGAAAATCTATAAGTCCTGTACGAACGTTCAGGATTGTATACTACTGCACGAGGATCTCTGCAGGCTCTCACAATATTGTATTGTTAATAAACTTCACTTTAGTTTACCAAAATGTCACTTCATAACTTTTACAAAGAACAAAAATCCTATTAACTTTCCATACACACTAAATAACACAAATTTAAGAAAAACCGAATGTACTCGAGACCTGGGCGTACTACTAGATTCTAAATTACACTTAGATATTCATATCGACAACATTATAAGTAAAGCCTTTCAGATGTATGGTTTTGTCATGCGCTCATGTAAAGACTTCAAAAAGACTACTACTTACCTTTTCTTATTCAAAGCGTTAGTCCGTTCCCAGTTAGAATATGCTGTACCTATTTGGAGCCCCTTTTACACAAAATACATGCATAGGATAGAAATGGTCCAGAAAAAATTTCTTCGTACTACCTATTCCAAAATTTTTAATTCTAGGATTCCTTATACGGATCTTCTTAAACATTTTAAGCTCTTAAGTTTGGAGCAAAGGCGCACATTACTCATGATAATGATGCTGTACGGCATATGCAACAATAGGTATAATTGTACTGAATTATCAAACAAACTATGTTATGTGGTACCCAGGACTGTTCTTCGGAGGGAGGTGCGCGAGCCTCGATTGTTCTACACGGGAAAGTGTAGAACTAACGCCGGAGAGCGTGCACCTCTTAGCCGATTATTAATAACGTACAACACACATTTTATGAATTTAGACATATTCGGTCTCACTCATTCTAAATTTAAAAAAATAGCTATTGAATTTCTAGCTGATCAAAAATGATAGATACTCTTTAATTATCTTGTTACAATATAATTTTTTCTTTTAGCATAATTCACGTCCGTTATCTTTACTACTCCACTTGTAATTTCGTGGACAATAGTGTGGGTTTTACGTTTTTAATATTTAAATGCTAATTTATTTGTAAAAACTGCAATGTATAACTGTTTTTTGTCCCAAATAAATAAAATAAAATAAAATAAGTGATGTCCCAATGAATCATTGTCATTTTATCATTATCTTTTATCATTATTAATATCATGTCATTTTACTAACAATAGTTTGTAAGTCATTATTGTAATTACTAACACATTGGATCTTAGTCATCTGAATAAGGGAATTATTATTATTATTATTATAAACTTAATAATTACATTATTTAATTTATCGAAATACAATAGTGAAATGAAACATCTGCATCGGTTCAAGTTATTTCTTGTGTGTTTTAGTACTTAACAAGCTTATATTCAAAGGTAATTAATGTGGACATTAATTACCTTTGAATATCAGTCCACACAAGTTGGACCTTGTAAGCGCTACGGTGAGACTCGACCGGAGTTATCACTCATACCACGGCCTCACAGAAAACCGGCGTAAAATAGCGCTTGCGTTGTGTTTCGTCGAGTGAGTGAGGGTACCAGAGGCCCAACCCTACCCCTCCTGGGGGTGGGGGGAAATTTAAAAGGCTGGCAACGCACTTGTGATTTCTCTGGTGTTGCGAGTGTCCATGGGCGGCGGTAATCGCTTACCATCAGGCGATCCGTCTGACCGTCTGCCACATATTCTATAAAAAAAAAAAACTCCCGCTGACCCGGGATTCGAATTTGGAGGGGTTCGAATCTCGGGTCGGGCCAACAAAAAGCTGTTGCGATTTTCTGAAATTCTCAGTAGCAACCCGGAGTAAGCCAGATGGCGGTGTTACACAACCCCACGCCTCGGAGAACACGTAAAGCCGTTGGTCTTGATCCTGATTTCCCGCCGGTCGTGTCGGATTACCGTCCCATCATACTACGAGAGTTAGGGAACAGAGAGTGCACCTGTGTTCTATCTTCTGCGCAGATGGCCAGTCTCCGTTAGGATTGGCCGTCGTGACCGAAATTCGGTCTGGACATTAGATTATTTTTCTTTTTATAATTATTTATATACAATCTAACACTGTCATAACAGGTTTACATCCAATGCGATAATGTAATTAACATTACTTTTCTAGTAACTCGAGGGTCACACTCACAAATTTCGCCAACGTGCAATTAAATATGTCCAACCTTTGTGAGATTTTATTATTTTTGTATTACTGAAGTGGCAAACACGCCAACCACGCGCAAGTGATGATTCTGGTGTTGCAGGCGTCCATCGGCTACGGTGACCACTTACGATCAGGTGGGCCGTATGCTTGTTTGCCACATTAGATGTTTAAAATGTATATTGAAAATGACACAATTTTTAGTATTCTTATTATCTCCTTCAGCTAAACTAGAATGAAAATCTTGTATTTAGAGTAGTATATCCACATCGGTTGTGCTGTAAATGGGATTCGAAACCAAGACATGCCGAAGCAAATCCAATACCAATATCCATTGGTCTATGAGAAAGAACCATATTCTGTGGAAGTAACGTTTCATTCCACGCTGGTAATAAATAGAGGTGCTATTGTTTACACACAGATTCGAACCGACAAGCTTCCGAAGCAAGACCTTATCCACTGGGCTATTAGAAATAACGTTTCATTCCACGCTGGTAATGAATAGCGGTGCTATTGCTGCAGCGATCACTTGCAACGGAGCGTAATAATTATTATAATATTAAATAAATCGCGTCTCTAAGAAAAAATCGCTGAACTCGACGTTCAGTGTGCGAGCTCCGCTTGCAAACATACGTTGGATTTGTGTGGACATGTACAACATAATTATTAAATTTCTCTTGATATTAAGATATATGAAATAATAAAATAATCAAGAAGACAAGAAGACCCGCTACACACCCTCGGCTTACCCAACTTGCAATATAAAAAGGTTGACAATATCGACCTCCTCTGGATAGGGACAAATGGACACGTCGTGGGATCGGGACGTACTTCAACTTGCAGTAGTTTTGTGTTAGAAGCGGAATACTTCGAACACAAAATATATTTATCGCGAGGCATCTTCAAGACAGTTTAGTAACGAATGAGTCCGTATATTTTATTACAATTGCCGTCAAGTAACACCTTATTCGATTCAATAAACTTATATATAATATGAATTAATGTAATACATACAATTCGATCTGCAGAGCCTGTGGTGAACAGGACGAGTCCATATCGCACCTACTATGTGAATGCGACGCGTTGGCTGGATTGATGAAGGGTCTGATGGGATTGGCATATCCAAACCCTGAGGACTTCAGGCTTCTCCCTCTGAACTGTACGCTGCGGCTGATGCAGTACATTCATAGGGAGATAGCTAAGGGATAAATTTTCGGGCCGACACAAAAGATTCCAATGGGTGGAAGTGTCGCCGGTCTGTACTGACTGGCCCCCACACACAAGACAATGTTATATGTTGAAATTAAACTAATACGATTTAACCATTTGGCTAACACCCAGATATAATTTGTTTTATTATACTATCTTTCTGCAAATTTATGAATCAATGTATATAAATCTATACCTACTTATACAAGCAGACATTAGCAAGGGCTTAGAAACTAGGCATTTTAGACTTATTTTTCTTAAGTGTGTATAAAGGCGTTTGCTAAGAAAGGACCTTATTAAATTCATAAGTAGTATAGCCTCGCTGATTTTAGCATGAATGGGCCGGCTCGACCGGGGAAGTACTACCCTCTCACAGAATATCGACGTGAAATAGCAGTGTTCCTACTGTTGTGTTTCATTTCGTGAGTGAAAGTGCCGGAGGCCCAATCACCCTCTTTACCCCTTCCCGCTCCTTCTCCTTCCCACTTCCCTTTTTTCCTAAAGGGTCGGCAACGCGCAAATGATGCCTCTGGTATTGCAGGCGTCCATAGGCTACGGTGACCACTTACCATTAGGTATGCTTGTTTGCCAACTAAGTTGTATAAAAAAAAAAACATCCCCGAAAGGTATTCAGAGTTTAAAGATGATATAAAGAAAAATATTAGGATAGTCCTAGTAAGTTCAATATAATAGGATCTTTAATATTTTCTCTCAAAACGAATCATATACTTAAATATATTTGTAAAAGAATTATCGATTTAAAAAAAGTATCCTTACCGGAGCCATGTTACTTTAAAATTTGTATAACTATATTGTTATTCAGTTATATAATAATATAACAATTTTAAGTGACTAGAAACCATTTGAAATTATATATAAAAATAAATATACAGCGGGTGTTTATAGGGCCATACATATCGCACCGGTAACAGGAACAATACACGCAGACGAAGCCGCAGTCATAAGCAAGCAATAAATTCTAGACCGTATCCACACAATTCTTGCAAGACGCAACGCTTGCGTGTCTCGCTTATCACAAAGAATACGTTAACTGCACTTTTTCATCTTGTACTTTTTCACATCGGCTATATGTAATTTTCATTCCGCGATGCCGTTTTTTCATGTCAGGGGCGCCTAACTCCGTATTTTTTAGTATACACACTTTTTTATTTTGACAATGCTGTGTTACGTTTTTACAATCTACCATCATGCGTTTGTCTGTGACGTCATAGTCCACGATTACGTGTTTACGTTTTTTTCCGCGTTTAGTTTTTACTGTTTCAATTGTGATTTTATGATTGTTTTTCAGTGACAGTTGTGTTTTGTTTCACATTCGTGGTTTATTGCAATTTGTTAGCGACACTTAAATGCTAAACGATTGATTTGTATCGATTTTTCGATTGAATTAGTCGTTATTGCAGTTTTGTTTCGTTTATTGCTGTTTGTTGAGTAATGTTCTTGTTATTTTGTAATTGATAGCTGTTAAAACAGCGTTGAAGTTGGTAATATTACTGAGGTTTAAGCGATGGCTTTGGATATCTTTAGATGACAACAGGGATAGTGAAATCGTTTAATCGGTTACCTCATTACAGTATCGATGAATCGAGTATTTAAGTTCGGTTCTTGTATAGTAAGGTATAATCGACAGATGATGACTTTGAGTCTGGGTGTACATGTCTTTCTTGTATTCAATGTTTTAAAAAAATGCCGTGATGAAAATCCTTCGTATCTGTATCTAGCTATACCTGGCAAATGATCATGGGCCATAGTAATTCTTTACCAACACTAACAGATGAATAACTACATACATCTGTTCGCGATAAACTCAAAAACTACTTAACCGATTTTCATGCGGTTTTCACCAATAGACAGAGTAATTCATGAGGAAGGTTTAGGTGTACAATTTGTTAAGGTTTTGTCCTAACCATGTGAAGCCGGGGTCGGTCGCTAGTTACTTATATGCTACATTTAATCACGCAAACATATCAATTTATTATTATTAAATTGATATGTGAACGTATGTATGGAGAAAACCTAGGAGTGACTACCTAGTTCTAGGTGGTCAAATACAGTCCTAAAGTATAACCGCAAAGAGATAAGCAGAGTTGTATAACACTAATATTTCGGCAGCCATTTTTAGGTAGGTACCCAGTGATATAATGAAATCCTAACCCTTCTTTTTCTTTTTTCGTGTGGTTAGTGGCCAACCAGTTGTCAAGAGTTGTTCAAGCCACCCGTAGCCACCACATGGCTTAACGACTGCTGTCAATTTGGCTACAACCAGGACCGACTTTTTACGTGCCCTCCGAAGCACGGATCCTATCCCTAGCCGTCTACCAAATACATTGCCTAACTCCGTATTGCTAATAAAAATTTCCTACCAAAAGAGAAAGATCTTCAACAAAAATGTCTTTCACGCATTTATATATTAAAAAATCAAACAAACAAAAATAACTAAAAAAGCTTCACGAAAAAACACGATCAATATTTTTTCTATACAAAGGTTTTCTATCCCTGCTTTCTCCCGACCACAGACAACCACGGTCTATGGTTTTCTAACAAATAAGTGTATTGCCATCGGCTATTAAAATCTTCGCTTTTAATTAGACAAGAAAAAAACATCCCCTTTAATTAAAACCATTCGATTTTAAACCTTAAAGCTTTGGATGTAAAATATTTTCTTGTGTTTACACATACGCTAGTTACGCCTTTCTGGTTCTAGTACGTTAATGGGAATTTCTTAAGGCTAATGACATTTACCGGGTTCTTATAACAGTTTTTATTTTCTTTTAATAATAGTATAGTGAATCTATTAAGTTCATTTATAATAACAAATGGCTATAAATTATAATTATAATATAATATGAACATGAATTATAAATATGATATTACAATATTATAATATCAGTATGGAACATTAGGAATGGTTCGTTGGTTCCGTGACAGGATTTAAAGCTTTGCGTCCGGTCGTGAGGTCCTAGATTCGTGTTGTTTTATGTGAGGGATTTTTCAGTAGCGTCACGGTGTGAGGAGAAGATCTGTAGACAGCAATACTTTAGTTTAGTATCACGTTGGTAGTTGTTAGTTTATGAGTATGTGCGTATAGAGTAGTTAATTATTATCGCTCGCTATAATGGTGAAGGAAAACACCGTGAGGTAAACTACACAATTCCGAGTAGGTACGCTATTCCGAGAGTTCTCTATAATGTTCTCGAAGATATTTGAAGTCTGCCAACCCGCACTGGGCCAGCGTGGTGGACTCTGGCCTAACTCTTTTCATATTGAGAAGGAGCCCGTGCCTAGCAGTGGGCCCATTTAATACAGGGCTGATATTATTATTATATTCCCTACAGTCAAGTCCCTATCTTATCTTGTGTGGGGGCCATCCCCTTCCTCTACGACTATCCCAGTTTATGATATAGCGTTCCCCTACACCAACCGTTAGGTTATAATAGAGGAGCCGCTGTACCTTCCAGTGCCCGAGAGCACCTTCCGGGACCAGTTATAGACAGGTCTTGTCCCAAATCCCGACTCTCCACCCTAACCTCAGAGATCCGGTTCTCGTAAGCGAGCTACCTCGTGCCCAAGTGACACTACCTATTCTCCAGATAGGTACCGGAGCAATAAAGCCGCTCACTACTCGCAACTCAAAGGAGTTGCTAACGATAACCTCGCTGAAGTCGACGGAGAAGCCGCCTCCCATATCTCCAGTATGGTACCGGAGCTGTGTAAGGCACGCTCACTTCCCGACATACATCCGTATGCCTACCCAAATAGGCCTACAAGCCGGGTGTGGCCCGAGTCACTCCAGCTATGACTCTTACTTGCTGAGCAGGCAAGCTCCCGAGATGCGTTGCGGCAGTGAAACCACACTGCCACTTCGCTAAAGGCAACTCCGTGCCTCATGCGACCGACTGGTTCGCACTGGCCGCGTCTGAGTCCGACGCTCGAACGCAACGTGCTTGCCGAGTAAACGAACATGTCGTCCTCAGCGGCCAACCACATACCCCTGCGAGTCCAACTCCAATGTCAGGCACCGCGCACTCTAGTCAGCGGTCGATAGAACACGCCTTTCGAGGCGCAGTGGGCTTCCTGACCCCGCAGTACCCTAGTCCAAAGGGGGAGACCCGTAGTTCGCCCCCCGAAACCCTATCTACTCGGCTCCTGAAGATAGGGCACAGACAGACAGACCGGCGACACTTCGACCCAGTGGGATCTTTTGTGTCGACGTCCCCAATAACGACTGCCATAGATGTTCATGGCAGCCGGGACCGACGGCTTAACGTGCTCGCAGAGCGAGGCACGGAGCAGGCGATAATTGTCAATCAATACGCACATAATTTTGAAAAGTCACATAACTGCCGAAAGTCAGAGGTGCGCGACGTGGGTTCAAACCCGAGACCCTCTGCAGTCCGTTGGTCTCCCCACTGGGCTATCGCTGCTCTTCAGTCAAGTCCCTATCTTTTAGGAAACATTACAAATATTAATATAGCACACACAAAATACCCATTTGCGTGCTACAGAGACGGTTAGACGGCCATTTGTAAAATATATAATCCAATCTAGATTATGGTCGAAACAAGTACATCTCTGCTTACCTGCTGACTATGTTATTGTAAGATTATATATATTTGTATATTGGTAGGTACTTTAGTTGGCTACCTAGGTACCGCAGCCGTAAAGAAGGCGCTTGCTGTGCGTGAGGTGTCAGATTCGAATTCCAGGTCGGGCCAATAAAAAGTGGATTATCCTGCGAAGAGATCTTAATAGCCTAGGTATAGCCAGATGGCGGAGTTAAGAACTCCGTACCACGGAAAGTACGTAAAGCCGTTTTGCTGTCTCATCGTATTATAAGAGTTAGCGACTAGAGAGTGCTTGGGTGCTTAGGTACTTGTGCAATATAATATCTCCTTTTTTTTTTTTATTACCTGGGTGAATGCATTGACGCATATCCCTCCGCGGGGGCGGGCGGAGGATTATGTCGGACTCGCCGGGGTAAAAGAAAGATGGAATAATAGTAAAGTACCTCCCGGAATACCGACCAAACCCACCACGGTGTTCCTCGACAAAACCACTATCGACGGGGCCGCGACCCCGCCGAGGCACTATAATATCTCCAGCGACTAGTCCTGTTAAGGTTAAAAATCAAACATTCGCACTACAACACATAAATGTGCTCCGGTTTTCTACAACATTTTTATTTTTATCTTTTTCTTTACCATTATTTTATTGCCTTAATTTTAGTGTCTCCATCTCATTCATTAAACGCCATAATCATACAAAATTAGCTTTATATAAATTCATTGCAGCGGGAAGGCCATGGTGACCTGTAATTACAGGCTTTTTTAAACTTACTTCAGGCACCAGTCTTTTATAAAGTTACCTGATTTATTGTGGCATTCCTGTAAATATAACTAGCATAAAAAGCTTTTGTGAGAGAGAATAAAGGGATTTATTATTATTGACCGCCGTTTCCTCTTTAACGTGAAGAGAGTGAGCACACTCATTTTCAATATTGTGAGCGTGATAATACTTTATTTATAATTAAAATCTCATAGTCCACATCGTGTATTAAATTACAACTAAAGTCCAGAAAGGATTCTTATATATTATTTATTTTTAAAAACAATGTCCGCACAAAGTTTTAATTCTGTATCGCACGGGAGATCACAAACATTCAGATAATGAACACAAAAAACTCGAAACAACTATTTGTGGCATACAAAGTCAAAGTCAAAGTAATTTATTCATTTAGGTCACAAAGTAACACTTATGAATGTCAAAATATATAGGTTAGTGAGTTTACTAAGTTACTGAAGCTACATTTAGGTTAGTTGCTAGGTTCAGGTAAAGGGTTGAGCCTATGAGAAGAAATCTGCAAGAACCTCACGGCCACTCTTTTAAATCGCCAATTAAATATAATTTCAGTATTTTACAACTCATATCAAGAAGGTGTTGCAGCCATTATGCCATATATTACTGACTATATAAATCTAAAGCTTATAATAATAATTTTAAATGAATAATAAAATTTCTGAATAATGTAAAGGAGATAATATTTTGTCCCATTTGGGATTCGAATCAACGACACTCGACAGTGGTTAAGCGACCACTAAGCAACGACGCCATCAGTTCAATTGCATGGGGTGAATTTGTAAATGGTATTTTCCTACAACCCCATTGGGTGTTGTCTGTAGACGCTACATATAAGATCCTTCTTAAAATACAGTAGGTTTTACAATTAAATAATTGGTAGAAAGGAACCCGCCACGCGCCAGGTTTCCATTTTTTGCGTGAGGAAATACTCCTGATGCATACTCCCTCACCACAAGGGGTCTTCGAACTGTCGACTAAAATCACCACGGTGTGCCACCTCGCTGCTTTGCATTGTGGGTGGGTTGCCGGAACTGAAACTACATCTGCGACCCTCAGATTGCCTATCCTATATAAAGCAATAAAAGTTGAAAATACCCACCTTCTCTGGATAGGGACAGCAGCACCCGAGCGTGCTTTAACTTGCAGTTGTATTCCACTTCGGACAAAAATTGCGTCGATACCTATTTCGCGTCAGGGCCAGGTATCCTTAGGACTGTTTGTCTACTATAATAATATCAGCCCTGTATTAAACTGTCCCACTGCTGGGCACGGGCCTCTTCTCAGTGTGAAAAGGGTTAGGCCATAGTCCACCACGCTGGCCCAGTGCGGATTGGCAGTCTTCATATATCTTTAAGAACATTATTGAGAACTCTTAGACATGCAGGTTTCCTCACGATGTTTTCCTTCACAGTTAAGGCAAGCGATAATTACATATTTAAAACGCACATAATTTCGAAAAGTCAGAGATGCGCGCCTTGGGATCGAACTCGAGACCTCTGCGTGGCACTTCAAGGGTTTCCTACTAGGCTATCGCTGCATGTTCACTAAGGAGCCAACAATAATTTTATTACAATGGATTGCCGCCATGTACTATTTCGGATTTAATATATTAAACAAAAATAACACGTTTTACGTGATAGCTTCAAACATAGCTAGCGAGTACACCTCTGCCTACCCATCCATGGACATACAGGCAATAGGAATGCATAAGTTTCTTCATAATGACCACATATAACTGTTACATGCTATAAAAGATAAATAAATAAGTAAATAAATAATTTGCGATTAATAATTAACATCGATTTTATGCAAAATTTGACCTAACCTAAAACCGGTTGAACTTTATCTAAAAACCGATAAAAATACTGCAAAAAGACCGACCATGGTAGACGGTTTTTTCATTAAAACGAACAATATTATTATCATATTATCGTACTAATTAAAAAAACCTTATTTATTTTTAGGGATCCTTGGGTCCCTTGCGAAATTTCGAATACGCAATGTGTTTACCACTTTTAGCAGAATTTAAACAGAGCCGACTGACTTTATAGCGTAACGGTAGGGAATGCGGCTGCTGTGTATGAACTCTCGGGTTCGATATCCGTCGTGCAAAATTTTAATAAGATTTTTTCTCTAGGCCATTATTTGAACTGTGTCGTATTTTAAATTAGCCATGTGGGTTACAAATTACAAGCATTCTTGTTTACTTCTACAGCTGAGCTAGAACGCTTGTGTTAAAAGGGAGTATACATCAGTAGACTATTTCATGGAATTTGACAAGAAGTTATGTACGTATCAAATACTTAATTGCTTGCATAAACGGAGGAGGAAAACATCTTGAGGAAACCTACATGTCTTGAGAGTTCTCCATAATATTCTCCGTTAAGTGAACATGAGTTAAATAAACTATTTAGTGAGCACATATGAACATGACTACGAAAAGTCAGATTTCCGCGCTTTCGGATTGTATTCGAGACCTCTGCATGAAAGTCTAACGGTTTTCCACTAAACTATGGTTAATCTAGCAACCCAGTATAAAAAAATCACTTATAAAAGCGATTGTCTTACACACAGGAGTAATTTGTGTGATCCAAAATTATAGTTTTAAGTTCTGGGTGTGCTTTGTGTCCATTCATATGATATTTGTAAATTCTCTTGCAACACAGGAGCATTTTTATAGCTCAGTGGGGAGACCAACAGACTGCAATGCAGAGGGTCTCGGGTTCGAACCCATGTCACGCACCTCTGACTTTCGGCAGTTATATGACTTTTCGAAATTATGTGCGTATTGATTGACAATTATCGCCTGCTTCGTGCCTCGGAGAGCACGTTAAGCCGTCGGTCCCGGCTGCCATGAATATCTATAGCAGTCGTTATTGGGAAGTAGTGCCCTATAATATCCTGACACTGGTCTAGCCTTAGGGTATCGTTAGTCTTCGGGTTGCGTAGATCAGGTGGCAGCCGCTCCGTGTAAAAACTGATGTCCAGTAAAATCCGGTTAGACCAGAAAAGCCGACCCCAAGTGACTTGGGAATAATAAAGGCTAAGGAGAAGATTGTAATATAATTAGCACAAATATCGAAACCATTAGTGATCATAATTTTGAGCTGTTCGGTGTCGAAACGTAGTGACCATGGAGCCCAAGTGCTGGGTCTGTTTATAGAGACCAAAAGAATTCTATGAATTTCCTAACAGAAAAATACAATAACACTTTACCAGACCCGGGACGCCACAATTGGCTTCAAACATAATACACTTCACTACATATTATAAAATAAAGATCTCCGCCGAGTCTGTCTGTCTGTTCGCGATAAACTCAAGAATTACTGAACTGATTTGCATGCAGTTTTCACCAATAGACAGAGTGATTTATGAGGAACGTTTAGGTATATAATTTGTTAAGGTTTTGTACTCGTGCGAAACCGGGGCGGGTCGCTAGTACACTATAAGAACAACGACGTAGACAGCCTGTCATACTCCTCTGCCTACCCCTAGGCGTTTACACAAGCGTGATAGTATCGTGTTATGTTGTAATTAACTGGTAACAAGTCTTCTTCGTAAACACATCCAATTTCCTCCTGCGGGCCATGTCGCGTCACGCATCACTTCTCGTATGCGCATGAGTTGGTCGCTATAGATTTACATGCCACAGATTATGGTCAATAATAGTTTATATTGCTACAATGTCTAGACAGATTATTTGGGTTCTAGAGAAGCTGTGGCTTATATTATTTCGGGCACTATGAATAATTCATGTGCAGCGGCAGATTTTACAAACATTTAAACATTGGACACAAAGAATACCCAGTTTTGGACATCCAATTTTGAAACACGCAAAATGTCCCGTGTGGAGATTTTGCGGTCTTAGGTTTTAACTTGTTATACCTATATATGTTTAGCGCATAAATCAATTCTATTTTGTCTCGCACGTCAGTGCTCAGGAGGGGTAAGCAGAAACAAATAATTGTCTTTTCTTGTTAATTTATTTTCGTTTACACTACTGTTTGTTCTGTAAAAGCTTGTCGTCTTACATTGCCTATCTTGTTTTACCAAATGGTTAGTTACCGTAAAAATAGAAAAGAGAAATATTTTATATATATATATATATATATAGGTCGGCCTCGATGGTGTAGTGGTTAGTGTAACTGACTGCCACGCCTGACGTCGCGGGTTCGATTCCTGCACAAGTCAAACATTTGTGTGCATGAACATGGATGTTTGTCTTAGTCTTTCTATGTATAATATGTATGTATTTACAAAAAAAGTATATGTGTCTCATCCATTATCTGGTACCTATAGAACTAGGTTATGGATGGATCTCTGCTTAGTTTGGACTAGATGGTGTTGTGTATATGTGATAGAATATTATTGTTATTATATAGGAAGCAATAACTATCATCATACAAAAAACAATCTTATGGACAGCAGTCTCATTCACTTCTGGTACGTCCAAGCGTAAGTTCTTGTGTGATCGTAAGGACTAGGAGTCTTCTCCCTAGCCTTTTATTATTCCCAAGTCACTTTGGGTCGGCTTTTCCTAGTCTAACCGGATTTGACTGGATATCAGTTTTTACACGGAGCGGCTGCCACCTGACCTCCGCAACCCGAAGGCTAGCGATACACTAAGGCTAGACTAGTGTCAGGATATTATAGGGCACTGACTTCCCAATAACGACTGCCATAGATGTTCATGGCAGCCGGGACCGACGGCTTAACGTGCTCTCCGAGGCACGGAGCAGGCGATAATTGTCAATCAATACGCTCATAATTTCGAAAAGTCATATAACTTCCGAAATTCAGAGGTTCGAACCCGAGACCCTCTGCAATGCAGTCTGTTGATCTAGGAGTTTGATTCCTAAATCAGGTATTATTAGATATTCCATTAGAAAACTTCCACTAGTAGCACAGCGTATCGCAAAGTGTCTGGTAGACAGCAATCATAGGCTCGAGCCCTATCTTCTTCACCTTCTCGAATCGGTGGTACAATGATTTTAAACATGCCCTGCCCAATGTGTAGTCACGGCAATCGCATCAGCAGTTGGATCCATCAAGTCCTCCATGGTGCACCTACAGGGACAATTTGTGCATTTCAACAGATGTGACATGGTTCGATTAAACCCTATTAAAGAGTTCTTATAACTGATTGGTGTTATACATTATCTGCCTACCTCCTGGCGTATTTTATTTTAAGATAAATACATTAAATAAACTTAAATATTAAAGATGGCCGTTTATAAAGTTTTTAATTTTAATATAGTAATCAGTATAGTGCCGTCGTATCCTAGCCAATATTGTTACGTGCTGGGTTCGAGGAATAAGAATTTAAACAATATTACGGACTGAAACCCGTTTTATTCTAGCTTAATTTAAAACACAACACACACTATGTTACACTTTACACTCTAACTGCTTCAAACTCTGTGGTATTTTTGCTTCCGTTCGCTTCGATGAATACTAGACCGCTTACAATTGTAAACTGACTTGGCGGTGCGCGTACGCTCCATTTATACGTGTTTAAAATTATTTCTGGAATTTTCTAGAAGCGCCATACCCAGCGTATAACATTACGAGAAAGTTCTAGCGCTTTCTCTACTCTTCGCGTACTAACAAGCTACGTAGTTCAGTAAGACGTCAATTGATGGCGCTGTAATAAGTTAGAAGCCTGGGCGCCTTCCCACAGTGACGAGAGATAGCACTGGCTGTAACAATATTATAAATGCAAATGTGAGTTTGTAAAGCTTTAACGCCTTAACTACTTGACCGATTATCATGAAATTTCGCACACACGTTCTCATAGACACAGAATAGAACATACAGAAGAACAATTGTTCCTGAGTGATTGAAAATGACATAACCTACATTTATGCGAGCGGAGCTGCGGGCAATATCTGTTTTACGATAAATAAATAAACATTACAATAAAAAATAAACGTACGGAACCATTCAGACGACATGAGATCCCACTTGTCCAATATTAAACGCTTATCAGCATTAATATGTAAAATTGTAATAAATAATGCTTGCGTGTATGTATCAGATAGCGAGTTAATGTTTATCATTGCGAGCGACGCAAGGGGGCTGACTTATACTCGTTTGTAGAATGCTTGTTGATATTTATAACAAAGCATCACGGTTTTATATCTTAGATGGTGTAAGCAGAGATGCATCACACGCAAGCATGTCTAATTGCCGTGTGGATACACCAAGGATATCTTGACACCAGATCCAATGTAGAGATTGTTTATTTTTTTTGTTAGAGTCAGTTGAAATTAATTGCATGTGTTAGGTTTTATTTTTGTACATACAGTGGCCCTCCGGTTATCCGGCCCCTGTCTAATCCGGCGCACCCTGTATTCCGACATGCCTATCATTGCACATACCATTTATTTCGGCATATCTTTACTTATACAGGGTGTCCGGTAATTAATGGATAACCTTGAAATGTCTTATAGTGGAACTGAAGGCCGTTCAGAAAAAACGAAAAAAAAAGAAAATTAATAAGATATATATATATATATTAAAAAGTGCAAGCTATATAGCATAGCATACTTTTGACTGTCTATCTATTAGCATAACTAGTGTTTAATAATAAAACAACAAAAAACCGATGGATTTCATTCATTTATGGTCGTAGTATCCAAGAAAGTTATAAACGGTAATTAAAAAGAAAAACATATGCAGGTAGTAGTAAGGATAGTTTTTTTTCATATTTTTTCTGAACGGCCATCAGGTCCACTATAAGAAATTTCCAGGTTATCCATTAATTACCCGACACCCTGTATGTATAATGCATAATTAAACAGGTTGTAACATCTACGCGCCACCACTATTGCACTCAACGTGTTGTAGTTAAATAGAATCTTATCATTTTGATTTGTAATTCGTCGGATTACAAGGTACTCTTTATCAAAAACTATCGGACTATAGGGGGTATGTGGTAGTACTCTATAATCCGACAAATTCGATAGTCCGACACTGGTCGTCAGTCTATAGTACAGTCTATAACTATACGTTATAGACAGTAAAACCTTAAAAACGATCAAACTTAAAATTTAAATCAATTATGGTCCAATTTTGACCATTTGGCGACCGCTAGTTTGAATAAAATTAAATATGGTAATGCATCTTAAAAAAATAAATGTAAATACAGCATAACACTCCGCGCAGTAACAGTGGCCAGGTGACCTAAGTTGTCGCTCACGTACTACATCATCCTTGTAGTTGAAAAGTGTCATTTAAAAAATTCCTTCTTATTAACTATTAACCTATTGAGTCACATCGGCACACCGGCAGCCGGACACCCTAGATTTTTAACACGCTTTTATTAGCTTCATACGTATGTTAGTATGTATGTAACGGAAACTTTGAACATGATTTGGACCCCCTTCAAAACGTCGGATTAACTCGAAATTTGGCATACTTAATCAAGGACCGATGACAATATAATAATTTAGAAAATTAAAAAATATATTAAAATATTGAAGATAGATAATAGTTTCAAAAACTAAAAAACACGCTTTATTAAAAAAGCAAACTAAAAAATAGAAAATAATATAAAGCGTGGGGTGCTTTCTAAGATATTTTGATAACCCACGTTGTACCCTAAGATTTTTTACATAAAAATTATTAAATTATTTTCTACTTTTTAGTTTGCTTTTTTAATAGAGCGTGTTTTTTAGTTTTTTCAAACTATTATATATTCAATTACGTCTGGCATGCCAACTATTCACAGGCTTTATTACGTTAAGGATAATCTCTGGAAATACGAAACCGATTTTGAAAATTACACACACTACACTATCCCTCTCACATAGACTATGTTTTTGCAACATAGCACGCAAGGAAACCCGCAGACGATAGCTAGTTTCTATAAACACCTTTCCTTTCGTCTTCTAAAAACCTGTGAACTTGTAAAAGTGCGTTCCTATGTAATAATTTAACTGTTATGGTTATGTAATTATTATCAGACATCGTGCGTACACTTGTATCTGATAAAATTGTACGTATGTTCGTCTGTTCGTTTGTTTGTGTGTGAATTTTGTACATCTTGATAATGAACAAGCATATAGTCTGTTCGATAAGTTTCGTTGTACTTTTCATCTATCTTATATATAAAATTCTCGTGTCACAATGTTCGTTCCCGTACTCCTCCGAAACGGCTTGACCGATTCTCATGAAATTTTGTGAGCATATTGAGTAGGTCTGAGAATCGGCCAACATCTATTTTTCATACCCCTTAGTGATAAGGGTTGTCCAGCCCTAAAATTTTTTTTAAATCTTTTGGTCAAAACATTTTATTATGGCAAAATAACGTTTGCCGGGACAGCTAGTACTTATATTATAAAGCTGAAGATTTTGTTTGTTTGGTTAATCGCGCTAATCTCAGGAACTACTGGTTCTTATTTTAGTGTTGGATAGCCCATTTATCGAGAAAGGCCATATGCTATATAACATCACGCTAGGACCAATAGGAGAAGAGCATAAATGAAAAATGTTGCATAAACTGGGTTTTTCTGTCAATAAATTCTTAGAAGTAGCATGGAGCCTAGAATTAATGCTGGCCACCTATTATATGGGACCTAGCACCATAATTATAACACCTCTGCTTATCCGTTTTTCAGATATAGATGTCAGACTATATATAATTGTATAAATTGCTAGGTTCCACACACGGTTTTGCTCGCGTGGCGTGTCATTAAAACATAAGCTCTGTTTCTGAGAGATAATGTAGATTCCTATTAGCGAAAGATGTTTAGAATTAGTTTAGTAGTTCCTGAGATTACTCGATATATACAAGCAAATTTTAACTCTTTACTTCTTATATTATTATTTTAATATATCCCAACACTTCACACAAACACTTGTATAATGAAGGTAAGGTTGGACCGCCAGTTCGATTCCATGTCAAGCATTTATGACTTCGAAATTCTTTGGCTATTGAATAGCTTCTTTTTGCTCGTACTTTGGTGAAGGAAAATATCGTGAGAAATCTTCATATCTGAGAGTGCTCCATGATCTTCTTTATTTTATTTGTGAAGTCTGTCAACCCGCTCTAGGCTAACATGATGAACTATGTCTTAACCATACTCATACTGAAATTGCCTGAAATGTGCCCAGAAGTGGGACGGTTTAAAAACAGCGTTAATAGGCAAAGATGTCTTACTAACCAATAAGTTTCTAGTTTTTACCTATGTAATAGGGGTATTTATGACACATCCCTATGGTGTTAAATGCAATGTTGCTGAAATCTCTTAACAGAATTAATTCGCTCTGCCCGGGAATTTATTTAGAGATTTCTTTGTCAAGTATAAGCGCTATACCGATACAATTGGAACAAATCCAAAATAGTAATGGAACGTTAATTTTAGCAACTACATCACCCGCCTCGGTAGCGCAGTAGGCAGCGCGTAAGTCTCATAATCTTAAGGTCGTGAGTTCGATCCTCACCCGGGGCAATTCTTTTTGGGTATCTGTAGCAAGTATCATTTTAATTGCATACAATTCTGTGGTAATTTATCACTTTTAGGGCTGATTAAGTAATTGTTTGTATACAAAAACTGCTTCGGTGGTGAAGTGGTTGTAAATGCGTCTGCCGTATATGAGAATCTCGGGTTCGATTTCTCGGTCGGTAACAATTTGATTGCATTTTCAAATAATTGTTTGAGTCTAAATATTCTTTCTGTCCATTTAGTAACATTCTAACAACTGACATGAAGAATACGCAGACTTTCCCGCAAAAGTTCCCCGTAACACGGAAAGTATTCTTAGTGCGGGAGTTGTTGTTAATAATAAAATAATACACCTATAGGTATGTACCTATACACACAAAATATTGTCTTCTGTTTACGCGAATGTTATTCATTGAAATTAAAGTACTTTATACGGATTTTATCGCGTTGTTTGTTTAACACTTTATTACATAATTATTATTTTGAAAACTGTTACACTACTACTACTATTAAACTTTACTAATTTTTAAGCTAATTAAATTATTTAAACTATTTGTATTTAATGATAAACGATTATTAATACATACATACATACATAAATTCACGCCTGTTTCCCAGAGGGGTAGGCAGAGACTACGGATTTCCATTTGCTACGATCCTGACACACTTCTCTGGCTTCATTCACTTTCGTAACATTCCTCATACACGCTCGCCGGTTTAAGGTTAATAAAAATTATAATAATTATAATAATTGCGGTTGTTTTACGATTATTAATAATTTTCAATAATCACACTTACCGTGACATATACACAGTTTAAGTTTTAAACGTCTTTGTCACACCTAATTATACAATTTTACCTCCCCAATCAAAAGTCTGACATCCAAACATCCACTTTGACATAGCGTGCGTACATTAAATGCATGCCATAATTATAATTTACATACACTCGTCCGAGGTGTTTCGTTATCTCGAACCTGCGACTGTTAATAATTTCATTGTTTATAACTGTTGTTCCGTCGGTCAGGAACGCCGATTGTATGAGCTGATGGCTTGAAGTTCAAGTCCAAGAGGACTTTGAAAATTAATGAATAGATATTTTACAGTACTAGATTATTTACCGAGTGAAGCCGTGGTCACAATCTAGGTTATGTTAGGTTAGGTGAGATTGAGGAACGCGAAGGTCCCAGGCTCGACTGGTCCTGGAGGCCAGGTGGAATGAGCGACTGGCCCAGCCCCGCTACGGGGTGAGGACAGTCGAAGCTGTCCGTCCAGTACTAAGAGAATGGGCGGACAGATGGCGCGGACCGCTCACCTACCGGCTTACTCAGGTGCTCTCCGGACACGGGTGTTTCGGAGAGTACCTCTGCAAGATAGCCGGTAGGGAGCCGACAACCAGATGTCACCATTGTGAGGTGTGTGACCGGGACACGACGCAGCACACGCTGGAGGAGTGCCCGGCGTGGGCCGCGGAGCGCTGTGCCCTGGTCACCGTGATTGGCCTCGACCTTTCGTTGCCGACCGTCATATCCAAGATGGTCGGCGACGACAGGTGCTGGGGCGCAATGAGTTCCTTCTGCGAGACTGACATCTCGCAGAAGGAGGCGGCGGAGCGGGGGCCTGAGGACGATCCTTACGCCCCGGACGTCCGCCGCCGGAGGAGGGGGCCCCCCACCTAGGGGCTCCGGGTGGCGGGGCCTCAGGGGACCCTGCCACCCGTAAACTAAAAGCCCCGAGAGGGCGCGCGCGGTGTTCCCGCGCGCCTTTCTGATGTCGAAAGGGGAGAGCAGTCAGGCTCTCCCCTGTGGACGAGAGGTGGTCGGGTCCGAAAAAAATGACCCGGCCGGTACCCACACGGGGGGACCTGCTATGGTTGAATCTTTTAAGTTCCCAACTGGCCCCCCCCGTTGGGTGAGAGAGGGAACACCCCAGGTTTTTTAGTGGGTATACCAGCGCGTCTTCTTGCTGGGAGTCCCACACGCCCCGCCGGTGCCGTCCCCTAGCCGGCGGGTAGTGCATGAAGCATTTTTCCTGGGTATCAAAAAAAAAAAAGGTGAAATTGAGGAGTGAAGTGGCTGGAGAGGCGGCATGGCGTTCTTACCTTCCGGCTGACACAGGTATTGACTGGCCACGGTTGTTTTTGCCAGTTCCTGTGTCGTATACAAGAGACGCCCGGTTGTCACCACTGCGGCGACTGCCGCGACGTTGTTGAGGACACGGCGCTGCACATTTTGGCGGTTTGCCCCGCCTGGGCATCGTAGCGCCGTGAGTTGATCGCGGCAGTCTCTCACTCCCGGCCGTAATTCAGTCTATGGTCCGGAGTGAGAGGTCGTGGAATGCCGTCGCCTTCTTCTGTGAGGAAGTGATTTTTATCAAGGAGGTGGCAGAGCAGGAGAGGGAGCGATTAAACCCTCTCCTCAACCGCAGAGCCAGGCGCTGGAGGGCGCGAGATGACCTCCAGCCACCCTGAGGTTTGACCTGGGGGTGGTGGGCTTCGTGGGCCTGCCCACCATCCGATCAGCACCAAGTCCGAGAGGCGGCGTGCGTGTTCACACGCGCGCCTCTGTGTCGAGTCCGTCTTCCCTCTAGGGGGGGACAGTAGGGATTAAGTGAGAAGTGCCTATTGGGTAGGTCTATCGTGTAAACTGTCGACTGGCCAGATTATGATCTATCATTTACCCCATATGCCCATGGATGACCAAATTATTGATATTTTTCGATATTTTAAATAAAAATCGTACCTACTCATACAAAATCAGCTGACAAAATCAATTAGCGACATTTTCTCATTCTGTTTATTTTACGTCACTCCTGAATACTTGTATCATCAAGGTTTTTTTGTTACAATCTAAGATTCATTACATCAAATTTTAACATGTTTTTTAAGGCAATAGGCATACTTGAGACACTGTATCGAAAAAAAAAATGTATGGTGGCATATGATGATATAAGTGGGATATTGATAGCAGATAATCTGGCCAGGCGACACTTACAGGGTTATCCATTATTTACGCCACACCCTGTATATAAGACACATATAGTACACCCAAACTCGGAACAATAACTAACAGATCACACAAATAATTGACTAAACTTTGACGTTCATAAGCGTAACTCTGTGACCTAGATGACAAAAATAATTAAACGTTTTTTTTACCGGGTCATACCAAGATTCTATTTTTAAATATCACAATCAGCACACGCCATCTATCGGCTCAAAGTATCATTAGCAAACTGAAGTTCAATTGATCTCGCGCTGTGAGTTAGTATGGGAAGATTCTGCAGTATCGATTATACGTAAATAATGAAGGTACCATAATTACTGGTTTTCTTAGAAAGTAGATTTTCTCATACTAGTTTTCTAGTAGTTACACTATTGTTCTTTAGTCTATGTTAGTGTAGGGTGACCATGGTTTTGGTATACGGGGAGATTTGGTTCATAAAAAGGTTTATTTTAGGGATTGTACCTACTTGTTACTTAATTTAAAATACATTGTGTCGGGCCGTCGGTGTACCGCTGCAACTCAATATGTTACTCGTTCGTTCCGTGGCTATAATATGACAAGCATTGGCCAGTAACAATAGCAAAAGGTACTGTGCATGCGCAGCGTTATTCTTATTTACTCCAAGCGACATGGCACATTGACCACATGAGTATTAAAAAATATATTAAATTTGCTTGTTAATATATATATATCTACATGATACATATATTAACAAGCATGTTCCCGAAATTTGGGTCAGACTTCAAATCATTACGTTGTATATTTTTATTTTATTTCGTTTTCCGGTAATAAACGAGCCAGCGGCCTACCTGGTAGTAAGCAAGAACCGTGGCTCATACACATGGCTGTGTTTTCTTAGCATTATAGAAGCAATGTCAAAAAAACACAACCAAGTCGCTGCGTACGGGAAGAAAAAGGGGAATGGAGCAGGATGGGGTTTAGGAAGGGAAGGGTGATTGGGCCTCGGGCGCTCTCACTTACTGAACGAAACATAAGATACTGTTATTTTACGTCGATCTTCTGTGAGAGGGTGGTGCTTCCCCGGTCAAGACGGCTCATTCATGCTGTAACCAGCGTGGCTCTACCACTCAAAGCGTGGCCCTACCACTCAACTATACCAATATTATAAACAGGAATGATTTGATTTTTTGTTGGTTATTTCATACTTTGTATACTGAACTACACAACCGATTTAAAAAATTATTTTATCATTAGAAAGCTATATTTTATTTTTTTAAACGTACTGTTACACCTTACTTAACCAATTATTACACGAGTGAAACCGCGAGCAAAAGCTAGTATCTAATATTTTTAGTAGTTGTATGTTTTAATCAATATAATATATAATCCCGTGCCTCGGATAGCACGTTAAGCCCTCGGTCCGGGCTGCCATGAAAATCTATGGCAGTCGTTATTGGGAATTCAGTGCCCTATAATATCCTGACACTGGTCTAGCCTTAGAGTTTCGTTAGCCTTCGGGTTGCGGAGGTTAGATGGCAGTTGCTCCATGTAAAAACTGATATCCAGTCAAATCCGGCTAGACCAGAAAAGCCGACCCCAAGTGACTTGGGAATAATAAAGGCTAGGGAGAAGAAGTATGTTTTAATCAATAAATATTGTTTTAAATAAATGAATGTTTTCCAATAAAATCTTCGTCTGCCGTAACCTAACTAACTCGTGTCGCGAGAATATCTTATTCATCATGGTCACCGTAAAGTAACACAGATTAGCAACATATTGGCGTATTGAATGATTGATGAATCACTACGAAACTAGATAATTATGATTTATATTCGTATTGTAGGATTTATCAATCGTAGTTGAATGCTAGGTTGATACGATTGCACGCATCAGTTACACACGCGATTTCAGACGATGTGTAAAATCTTTTATCATTGATTTGTTAGTTTGGTAGTGTATGTGCCAAAGCTACTGCTTGTTATGAGGTTCGGGATTTGAATCCTGGCTACGGAAATGTGTTATTGGGTTGAAATTAAGCAATTTGATGCGGCTTATGTCACGGCTTTTTTAACACTTCTTGAACTACAGGGATAAATGTTATTGCACCACTGAAATTAAACTACTATATACGGATTTTATCGCGTTGTTTATTTGACACTCTATTACATAATTTAGAAACTGTTATACTACATACTACTACTATTAAACTTTACTAATTTTTAAGCTAATTAAATTACTAAAACTATTAAAACTATTTAGATTTAATTTTACACTTTCCCCGACGTTTTGGTTGCTTTTCAGCAGCCATGATCACGGGGAGACTAAGATGGCAGCTGTATCAATGTTCCAGTGTAGTTATTTCAAAGTTTCCGAATATAATTTAATAATTGGTGTTTCTATTTACGCAGAATGAGCTCAAAGTATCATGAAGTCTAGCTGTGGTTTGCTTCTTCTTGGGTTTGACTATTTGAATTACTGGATCCCAAGCTGGTGGTACATTCCAACTATCTTCTCTATTGAAATTAGGATATTTTTGATCTCAATAGCCTCGTGAAGCATCCTTGGTAGGACTCGGTGTTCTTTAGCGAGAATCTGTTGTCAAATCTCAGGTAGTAGTTGGTCCCCTGTTGCACATGTTCACACACAGCAGACTTCAACTAGCGTTGGTGTTTTACATCAGCTATGTGTTCTTCGGATGGTTCAGCTAAGGGGTGTTTACGCCAGTAGATTAGTTTTAGCTACCGGCACGGCTAATAGTTTCAGTTGTTACAATAAAATGTCTGTGTTCTAAGCAATACAACTAGTATAACTTTGTGCATTACTATATTCCTATGTACCTACCTACTAACATAATATGTTAGTAGGTAGGTACATATATATTCCTTCCCCTTTCCTATCCAGAACAACGCGTGCTGGGCTCAGATGCCATCCTTACACGGTGGAGTCGACTAGAGTGTGTACCAACAAGTTTGGGTCCTCATACCTCTGCCGAACGATCAAGGCATGGAATTCTCTGCCAAGGCACGTGTTTCCTTCTTCTTTCAATCCTGGGTCCTTTAAGCGGGGCGTGAAAAAGCACCTTCTCAGGCCGTCAAAGTAAAGACCTCAACATCGCCTCGGCTGCTATGAGGACGATGTGGAGGCCACTGCTCTTAGACCACACGAATGCTTACCATCAAGCGGAGTGTGGTCATTTTGACGAGCAAAAAAAAAACAAACGAACACAATAGGAACATTGAAAAACTTAATTTCCTTTTTATAACAGTACATGTTACAACAATAATTATAGTTTATTCTTTGACACTAATAAGTTTATTCGTAAATTTTTACACAAAGGTATGAACATCTATGGCAGTCGTTATTGGGAAGTCAGTGCCCTATAATATTCTGACACTGGTCTAGCCTTACGGTATCGTTAGCCTTCGGGTTGAGGAGGTCAGGTGGCAGCCGCTCCGTGTGAAAACTGATATCCAGTCAAATCCGGTTAGACTAGAAAAGCCGACCCGAAGTGACTTTGGAATAATAAAGGCTAGGGAGAAGAAGTAAATTTTTACACAAAGAGTACCCACACTCGGAACAACTATTTGGGAATCATACAAATTTCTGTCCCGTGCTCAAACACTCTGCGTGTTGGCAATGACGAGTCGACCATAACCTCTACATCACCTGTTTAGTCAATTTTAAGATTATATTATAATATATAATAATATCAACCCTGTATTAAACTCTCCCATTGCAAGGCACGGGCCTATTCTTAGTGTGAGTAGGGTTAGTCTACGACGCTGCTCACTGCCGGTTGGGCGACTTCACATATCTTTGAGAACATTATGGCGAACTCTCAAACATGCAAGTTCCGTCACAATGTTTTCCTTCACCGTTAAAGCAAGCAATAATTAACTATTTAATACGCATATAACTTTGAAAAGTCAGAGATGCGCGCCTTGGGTTCGAACTTGAGACCTCTGCGTAGCAGTCCAACGGTTTACTACTATCGCTGCTTCAATATTAAAAAGCTTATTATAACATAAAATATTTAACGCCATTTTCTTGATGTTGTTTTATCATTCTGCCGTGAAACAATTATCATAATTCTAACATAAAACTTGCCTTCTCATCGTAAATTTAAAAAGATATCAAAGCATGCGCCAAGTTGATTAGATATAGGGTGTATTTAAAGACCGTTGCGCGATCGAACACGATTGACCTTTAGTGGAACACCTGTTTTTTTGCGCGTACAACGGCATTAGTGCGCATAACTTTTATATATAGAAATGTCAACGTTTCCGCTTTTGTGTTTGTGTGATAGCGCCTTTATAACAAAAGTGTTATGGAGTTGTATTGATGTTACAAGTTTTAAGAAGATAAGAGAAAACTGTTAGATATATATGAAGGTTTTTATACAACTATTTTATTATATACAACAATTTTATGAGTAATAGAGCCTCGCTGATTTCAGCATGAATGGGCCGGCTCAACCGGGGAAGGACTACCCTCCCACAGAATATCGACGTGAAATTCTTGAATTCCTACTGTTGTGTTTCGTTCGGTGAGTAAGAGTGCCGGAGGCCTAATCACCCTCTTTTCCCCTTTCCACTCCTTCTACTTCCCACTTCCTTTTTCTCTTCTTCCTTTCTTAAGAGTCGGCAACGCCACTGATGTTGCAGGCGTCCTTAGGCTACGGTAACCACTTACCATCAGATGGGCCTATGCTTGTTTGCCACCTAAGTATTAAAAAAAGTCAATCGTTTGGTACAAAAGTTTGTAAATAATGCAATGGTGTAGTTACCTGTCTCTCATTTAAGACGTCATTTTGCATTTGTGCGCAACGGCAAATAGAATTCAAAATAATACTTTTTGTGGAAATCGGATCAAAATTGGTTGCGAATTTGAATAAGCAAATAAGATTTCAAATTTGGATACGAGGAAAAGTGGGGCCAATATTTGATATATTGCTCTTCCTTTCTCGTCTGTACTTGAATAGCCATCACAAGATTATGTCGTGCGTCCTTCTCTGTCATTTGAAAATAATACACCTACAAGATTTTAATTTTAATTTTAGTTAAATAAAATAATAAAATATCTTTTTAGTTAAGTAATTAATTAATTATTCGCGCAGGTATGATCGCATTAGCAGCGGTTTTTTGTATGTTTATTTGACATACAGCATAGGTATATATAGGTCTGGACCTCTTAATAAAGACCAGGAGTAAGGACAACCTGGATCCCAAGTTTAATCTGAAATTGAGCAATGTTGCAGCAGATAAAGGATCCTTATCAAAAAATGTACAAACAAATACTAAGTGATGACTCCACGCCTCTGTGCGTCAACTGCACGGTTCATAACGCATAGACGTTACAAGACTCCAGTCTCGTGCACGCTACCTAAGAATTAACTGCTAGCTATTACCTACTAGACTGACACCCAGCTCCGCCTGTATTTTTCTATCCTACTAATAATAATATCTAGCTATATATAATGGAATAGTAACTGGTCGATGTCTGTACATAAATATCTCATTTAAGGAAAATTGTGTAAAGGGTTCTTTAAAAGAGTTATATAAGCCAAATCCTTATTAATATTATAAATGTGAAAGTTTGTGAGGATGTATGGATGTATGGATGTTTGTTACTCTTTCACGCAAAAACTACTGGACCGATTGCGATGAAACTTGGTATGTAGATAGCTGGAGATCTGGATTTACATATAAGCTACTTTTTATCCCGATATACCCACAGGAACGGGACTAACACGGGTGAAACCGCGGGAAAAACTAGTAATATTTTTTTTAAATTTTTTTCTGTTTGTGTGTTTGTTCGCTTAAAAACTATTGCACAAAACGAAACGTAGTTCTCAAAATTGTATTGCTGAAGGTCTTAGTTAAAATCGTGGTGTATGTTTCATTTTAATACGCCGCCTAGAAGTTAAGTACCTATTAATAATAACATATTTTCGATATGCGGCTTAGAAGCCGCATATCAAAAATATCGCCTGTTAGTTGATAAATATAGATAGGTTCCTACTTTTAAATTCGAGGCGTACAAAGTCGCGGGCAAAAGCTTGTTATCCCTAAATGTGTGAACATTTCTGAATGTTCTTAAAGGCTAATCGAACATTATTTTTGTTGGAATGTAATTATGGCTGCACTGGTCGGCAAAAACAAGCATTTTTAAAGACTGGTTCTGGTCAGTTTTCCATCCACATCCATCTCCATTTGATAATTTTATTATGATATTGATAATTTAAAATTCAATAAATATTTATGTATAATTAATAATTTATGTATTGTTAATTTGTACGCCATACAGGGCGAAAGATAGTGATGCTTTGTCAATATGTTTTAACTTGTGCCACTTAGGTTTCACAAATAAAGCGTGTAGTAGGTTAATGTAGCCGACTGCCACGCCTGAGGTTGCGGGTTCAATTCCCGCACAAGACAAACATTTGTGTGCATGAACATGGATGTTAGTCTTGGTCTGGGTGTTTCTATGTATAATATGTAAGTATTAACAAAAAAAACTATATATGTATGTTTATCCATTGTCTAGTACCTATCCATAGTACAAGCTCTGCTTAGTTTGGGCTAGATGGTGTTGTGTGTATGTGATAGAAAATTATTATTATTTGATTTGATATTATTCCTGTCCCGCAGGAAACTTTACAAAACAACAGATAAGTACAAATATTACTTAAACTCTGAATAAATATTTGCGGGTGACAGTGACATGATAAGCTCGCTCCCTAAAACGTGAGACTATAATCCAAATAATCACACGACGATGTATGTTAAGAAATGACGTAAGGTTTCTCGTTCATTTGCCAAAAAAAGCAAAGGAACACGGCTCTTACAGCCTATACGCATGCAACGAAAATATATTTATTCTTAAATTAAACTGAATAAAGTTAATTATATGTAAAAAAATATTGTGTTTCAATATATTAATAATACTACTGTTAATACCATTCATTTGAAAAGAAATATAGAAATTTTCATCTTATCGATAAAATATCGATGTCAGAAGCGTGACTTTTGAAAAAGTTAACTGTCACTTACTTAAGGGTTTCCTTCGTAAGTGATACCTAGTATGGTGAAATTGAATTTAGGTAAGTATTCGATTAAGGGACGCCCCTAGCTTAAAAGACACCTACTTAGGTGGAGCTTAGGGGCCTGTTGGTGAAAACGGGCATAAGAACCATAGCCAGCCAAATGTGGGTGTAAAACCCTTTTTTTTATCGTGTGGAAATGCTCTTTATGCATACCTCCTCGCCACAAAGGGAAGTGAGAGGGTTATGTCAGGCTCTCCCGAGACTTCAGGCCTACCGACTAAAACCCCACGGTTTGCCAACTCGCTGGTTTGTATGATGGATGGGTCACTGGAACTGAAACTGCTTCAGCGACCCACCCAGCAGTGCCCAATACAGACAGGAAGGTCTGCGGGCTACGGGTGTGATACACCTAGGCTTACTCCTTCGGGGATGGAGGCGTGAGACTGTACGACTATATGTATCTATCATTTGTATATAATGCATAAAAATAAATTTAAGAGTTATGTATAAAATCTATATATAATGCATACAAATATAAGACTTATGTATTTAATCTATATGTATCTTGCTGGCTGCCTCATTGAAATAGTGGTTAGTGTGGCTTTAAGTCACGAGGTCTCTGCTTCGAAAATATACATGAAATGTTTCATATTCATCATCAATTTCATGTATATGTTCGAAGCAAAGACGTATGTTGTTGAATTTTAATAACATTAATAATCCCAAGATATAATTTTTTTAGTAAACAATTTTTTTTGGGATTGTTAATGTTATTAAAATTGGCTTATTAAAAATAAAAATATCTTGGGGTTGTTAATGTTATTAAATTGGCTTATTCAATTTTTTTTATCTATTATTAATTTTATTAAAATTCAACAACAGACGTTTTAGTCGCTTATAACTCTTATCAGCAGCCATGGTTGTGCGGAGACGCAGAATTCTTAGTCGAGCATTCGCACAACAAAAGAATATTCATTAAATTTTAGGTGCTTTGGTTTTACTGTTAAATATTTATTAGTACTAGCTTGGATTTAATGAAATTGGCGATGTTTCTTCTCTGTGCTTAGTTAAGAACCTAAAGCGATCGTTCCAATGCTGGATCTCTTGGCAATTTGGTCTGCAGGACTTGTATACTCCATAGCACAAAAAATAGATAAAAACCACAACAAAATCTTATGTGTGACGTCACTATATAAAGCGAGGGTAGCCGGATGGTTAAGTGATAACTTAACCGACCAATCAAGGTAGAGTCTCGCTGATTTCAATAAAATGGCCGGCTCGTCCGGAGAAGGACTACCCTCTCACAAAATATCGACGTGAAATAGCAGTATTGTTGTGTTTTGTTCGGTGAGTGAGAGTACCGGAGGCTCAATCACCCTCTTTCCCCTTCCCGCTCCTTCTCCTTCCCACTTCCTTTCCTAAAGGGTCGGCAACGCGGAAGTGACGCTTCTGGTGTTGCAGGCGTCCATTGGTTACGTTGATCACTTACCATCAGGTGGGCCACCTTGTTTGCCACCATCGTAGTATAAAATAAAAAAGACAAAAAGATATTCCTTGCGAACAAGAGATCGTGAGTTTAATCTACATCCATACAATATCGACGTGGAATTACATCTGCCACAAACGGAAGCTGAGCTGGAGAGGTATACAAGTTTACTAGTCATTTGAAATCCAAATTGTAACCTAATATGATGAATTCACGAATGCTTATTCTTAAAGGGACAAGCAGTAAGTCTTTTACATGGACATAAAATGTAATAAGAGTAAATGAAGCAGCAAAGATATAACAGCTTGTAAAAATAACAGTACAAACCTGTAATTTCGCCCAACGCCTACGGGAAACACACAATGCAATTATTATAATTATTAGATTAACAATGCGAGATTGCTACGGAATAAATCAAATAGTCGAAGATAGTTAAATCTCGAATTCGAATATTGATCAATTCTTCACTATCTTTGCCCGACCTTTTTTTTTCTTACTTTTCATAAAGCTGTGACGCATATCCCTCCGCGGGGACGGGCGGAGGGGTTATGTCGGGCTCACCCGGGGAAAGATAGGAAGTCCCAAGTCCAACCTACTAAACCTACCACGGTGTTCCTTCACACGGTCTATGGCCGGGACGCAGGGATCGCTCGCGCATTCATACTGCAGATTTTTGCTCGACCTGTGAATCGAAATAAAGATCTAATAGTCGCACACGATCATGAATGCATACTTATACCACGCGACCACCGAGGCAGTCTATACTTTTCTACAATGTTAATTTTATTTTAGAACTAGCTGTATACCATGGTTTTATTCTGTATGCTTCTAAGAGTAGTAAGGTTTTCCAGTCCGCATTTCGAACACGGCGGCCTATCTTAACGGGGACTGGCCATCTGCGCAGGAGATATTATAGTACACAATTGTATGCGCAAACACAAGTGCACTCCGTTTCCTAACTCTCATGATCCGATGGGACGGTATTCCGATACGATCGGAGAGAATTCAGGTGCAGGACCAACGGCTTTACTTGCTTTCAGAGCCACAGGGGTGTGGCCACACCACCAAATTCCTTACTATTGAGATTTTTTTGACAGCATAATCTAATGTTAGCTTTTTGTTTGCCCAAACCATTTGAAGTCGGGTTTGCATGCACAGCCGACGTATGCGCTACCGCAGCGATGCTATAAACTTATTTTTAACTCACATACCTTTGTGACTTTTTATGAAGAACTCTCAGATATTTATTTATTAAAAGTCAACTAACGAAGCATATACATAAACATTGTGATAATACATAAATAGGGATCTTATCTTATCTTGTGTGGGGGCCAGTCAGTACAGACCGGCGACACTTCGACCCAGTGGGATCTTTTGTGTCGACTTCCCCAATAACGACTGTCATAGATTTTCATGGCAACCGGGACCGACGGCTTAACGTGCTTTCCGAGGCACGGAGCAGGCGATAATTGTCAATCAATACGCACATAATTTCGAAAAGTCATATAACTTCCGAAAGTCAGAGGTGCGCGACGTGGGTTCGAACCGGAGTCCCTCTGCATTGCAGTCTGTTGGTCTCCCCACTGAGCTATCGCTGCTCTTCATAAGTAGGAATACTGTTAAGGCTCCTAACTGAGAGGGGAAGCGGGGGCGGAGGGAACGCGACATTGCCGCGACCGCTGCGGCCATCCTCACCTCACCGATAACCACGGCTGAGAGCGTTTGCGTTTTAATTATTAATGTTTGTAAAATCATTAATTTTAATATACCATTTTGGACTGGAGTTGGACAGCCTTCTCATTTCATCTCCCTACATTGATCACCAACATTGGTCCTTCGAGCCGGATTATAAGCACATTTTCAAGATTAGCAAGTATCGTTCCAAACTACAAGGCAACGGCGAAACCTTACGAGGAAATATTTCGAAGAATCCTGGGACAAAGAGGTTTAGCGAGTGAATATTGGATAGGTTTCGAGTTGTATTAATACCGTGTTATTTGCATTACAGTAACCGTGAATACGTGAGCTTCATCTTCATTTTCAGTGATACTTGTAAGTACCTACTTATTTCTGTTTTCTACATGGCCACCAAAATGGGTTTAGATCTTGATTTACGTGATTTAATTAAGAAAAGAGGCAGTTTACGTGGTAGAATCACTCTTTTTGTGAAATACATTAATTCGTTAGACAAAACCTCATTACTCGATGAGCAAATTGTTGAGTTGCAGTTGCGCATAACTAATACTGAACAGGTTTTTAAAGAATTTTTAGATATTCAATCTAACATCGAGGATATTATTGACGAGACAGAGTCGTTACCACAGTTAGAGATTAGAGAATCCATTGAGTCTCAATACTACACAACAATGTCGTTGGCTAAATGCATTGCTAACAAACGGGAAGTTATATCCACTAAATGTTCTCATAATACAAACAACATAATTAAATTGCCTACAATTTCGTTGCCCTCCTTTGACGGTTCATTTGAAAACTGGCTGGAGTTCCGTGATACATTTATTTCTTTGATTCACAATGCAACGGAAATAAATCCAATTCAAAAATTTCATTATTTACGTTCTTCATTGAAAGGGAGTGCTTTACTTGTTATAAAATCGTTAGAATTTAGTTCAGATAATTATCATGTGGCATGGGACTTGTTGACCAATAGATACGATAACAATAGGTTAATAATTAACAATCATGTTAAATCTTTGTTTTCCTTACAAACGATAATAAAAGAATCGCCTTTTCAACTTAGAAAACTTATTGATTCCGTATTGAAAAACTTGAGATCATTAAAAGTAATGGGTGAGCCCACAGAATATTGGGACACACTGGTGATTTATTTGATAGTCACTAAGTTAGATACAAATACATGTAAAGAATGGGAGAATAAAAAAAGTTCATTTTGCAAAGATTCCAAAGTTACATTAAATGACTTATTACAGTTTTTAAAGGATCGTTCAGATGTTTTGGATATGGTACAAGCCCAAGGTCACAGGTATATTACTGAAGCTTTGAAAAAATCTACAGTTAACACTCCACAATCTTCCCAACAATTACGTTCTTTTATTTCACATAAGCAACCATCTCGAGTAGGTAAACATACGGGGCAGTCGTCGTGCGCTCTTAAGTGTATTATGTGCAATGCCGATCACGCACTGTATTCATGCATAAAATTTTTGAATTTATCTGTGCAAGATCGATATAATTTCGTGTCTAACAAAGCAGATATGATATGTATTAATTGTTTACGTACTGGACATTCACTTGAGGAATGTAAGTATGGGTCCTGTAAGCAATGTTCACAAAAACATAATAGTCTCATTCATTTCGATAATAACACAAGTTGTAATTCACTTCATTTTAATCCTGCGTACACGCACACTGATTCAAGCGGCGACGATGCGAAAGCATGTGTGCGTACGAACGCATCTTCATTATTAACACATAGTAATCATTCTAAGCAAGCCGTGCAGTCTATAACATTAGAACAGGTTTTGCTTTCAACTGCGCTCGTCGAAGTTTATCATAACAACACATACATCATTGCGCGTGCCCTTCTCGATAGTGGCAGCCAGAGAAGTTTCGTTACAGATTCACTTTGCAAAAAGTTGCGTTTATCACCCATACAGTCCACTCTCACCATAACTGGCATAGGTAATAGTGTTCTGCGTTCAGAACAATCCTGTGACTTGTTTATACGTTCGAGAATTAGTAATTTTAGTACACATTTACACTGTTCCGTTTTACCTCAAATTACTTTTAGTCTACCGAACACTTACGTTGATGTTCAGTTATTACAAATACCGCACAACGTTACACTCGCGGACCCAGATTATCACATACCATCAGACATCGATATGCTGATAGGAGCTGATGTATTCTGGAGCTTATTACAGGAAGGTTTAATACGTTTACCGAGTGGGCCTTACTTACAAAATACGTATTTAGGATGGATTATTTCGGGTGCGTTATCCCTAAATCGTCATTCTAAAAATAAACACTCGAATAATATGATTTGTTGTGCATTTTCTAATTCACTTGATGATCAAATAAAACGTTTTTGGGAATTAGAAGAAGTTGATATCGGCAAGTCGATAAATAATATTCTTACAGCAGACGAAAGATTGTGTGAGGATATTTTTAGCTCCACCACCACTCGTGACAATCACGGTAGGTTCGCGGTTCGAATACCGTTACGTGAATCAGCTGATTCGTTAGGCGACTCATATGAATTAGCGAAAAAAAGATTTCTTGCTTTAGAACGAAAGTTAGATCGTTCGCCCGTGTTAAAACAGATGTATTCGGATTTTTTAAAAGAATATTTGGTGTTAGGACACATGACACGTATTGATACGTTTTCATCGCCATGTTACTTTTTACCCCATCATTGCGTACAACGAGAAAGTAACACTACAAAACTCCGAGTAGTATTTGACGCGGGTGCGCAGACATCTTCTGGCAAATCGTTGAATGATATACAGTTCATCGGTCCTCCATTACTGAATGATTTATTGGGCATTCTTCTGCGTTTTAGACAGTTTACATTCGTGGCTTGCGCTGATGTGGAGAAGATGTTTCGTCAGGTTCTTGTCCAGCCTGATCAGCGCAATTTACAACAGATTATATGGCGAGAGAATGCCCAAGATCCGATTAACATATATCAATTATGTACGGTAACGTACGGCACATCTTCTGCTCCGTATCTTGCCATGAGATGTTTGCGACAGTTAGCTGTCGAATGTGATGATGAAGAAGTTTCTTCATTAATTTTAAATTCATTTTATTGTGATGACTTAATATTTTCGCACAATAATAAACAAAGGTTAATGTCGTTGTGTCAAAATATTAGTAATGTTCTAAAATCAGGTTGTTTCCCGTTGCGAAAGTGGACATTTAATTTCGATATTGATTCGTCAGATAGTTTTACAAGGTCATTATCACTCGATAAAAATATACAATGTAAAACACTCGGGTTAGGTTGGTGTAACAGCAGTGACGAGTTACATTTTAAGTCTAATTTAAACACTAATATTGATGTTATTCAAATTACTAAACGAAAAATACTTTCAATCATTTCACAAGTCTATGACCCACTAGGGCTGCTAGCACCTAATATTATTATTACAAAGATATTGATGCAAAAACTTTGGCTTCGTAAAATTGGCTGGGATGACCCAGTTCCCGCTGATTTAGCATGTTCTTTTAGTAAAATATTAACTTCTTTGAAACATTTACATAATATACGCGTTCCCCGTCATGTAACCACGCAGTACGCACATAATTTACAACTACATATATTCACGGATGCTTCACAAGAGGCTTACGGCGCATGCGCATATATACGTAGCGTTTGTGAGCAATCGAACCAAGTTGTTGTTAAATTACTATGCGCAAAAAGTAAAGTCGCGCCTCTAAAGCCGGTAAGCATACCGCGGCTTGAACTGTGCGGTGCATTAATAGGTGCGCGTCTTTATAAAAAGATAAACGATTCAATCAATTTAACGTTTAATAAAATATTGTTTTGGTCTGATTCCACAATTGTCTTGGGATGGCTGCGTACACATCCAACTTTCTTGAAGACATTTGTCCAAAACAGAGTGGTTGAAATCAATGATTTGACTTCTGGTTGCACTTGGTCACACGTTCAAGGCGTGCATAACCCAGCTGATTTGTTATCACGCGGAGTGACCGTAACGGAGCTCATTAATAACGACTTGTGGTGGAACGGTCCAAGGTTCATTCTCGACGCTCATTATGAATACAGCTCGGATGTACCTTTAAATGATTTACCAGAACTCAAATCACATAAATTAGTAATTTTAAATTCTTTATGCAATGTATTTCCATTTGATAAATTTTCGTCTTTTATTCGAATGATACGGTCAGCTGCGTATGTGTTGCGTTTTATTCACAACACTAGGTGTAAAACTGAATGCAAGCAAGGCTCCTTGTCTGTGACTGAACTTCGTAAGTCTACTATTTTACTTGCGCGTTTATCTCAAATTGATTCCTTTCCTCAAGAGTACAATTCACTATTAAATAAAATTACGAATATTAAATTTTCGCGTAATATGGCTGGACTTAATTTGTTTTGTGATGATGATTCATTGATCAGAGTAGGAGGAAGATTAAATAATTCTAACGTTTTTACATACGATAAGAAGCACCCCATTCTCCTCTGTAGTAAACATACATTCACTTTACTATTATTTCAATATAAACATACATATTTGTGTCACGCTGGTCCACAATTATTACTAGCAAGTATTAGAGAAGAATGGTGGCCACTTGGTGGCAGAAACTTAGCTCGTTCAATCGTTCACAAATGTGTTCGCTGCGTTCGGCTAAACGGTAGGACATTCAGTCCAATAATGGGCAACCTGCCGTCTGAACGATTGATACCTGGATTTCCTTTCTTGTACACTGGTACTGATTACTGTGGTCCGGTATATATTTTGAACCGTCAAGGGAAAGGTTCACGTTTAATTAAAGCTTATATATGTGTATTTATTTGTTTCGTTACGCGAGCAATACATCTTGAGCTCGTAACAACTCTGTCCACTGATGGATATCTGCTTTGCCTTAAAAGATTTATCTCACGTAGAGGTAAGCCAGCCGAAATATATTCGGATAATGGCAAAAATTATGTCGGGGCGGCTAACGACTTAGGCGAATTTTTATTAAAACAATCATCTCAATTAATCGAGAAAACAGCGTTAGACGGCATTTCATTTAAATTTATCCCCCCTTATTCTCCTCATTTTGGTGGTTTGTGGGAGGCAGGCGTGAGATCCTGCAAGTATCATCTGAGACGTGTTGTAGGAAACTGTAATCTCACATTTGAAGAGTTTTACACGGTATTGGCACAAGTCGAGGCCGTCCTTAACTCCCGCCCGCTCACTCCTCTTTCCACAGATGCAAACGACCTGCAGGCGTTGACACCAGGTCATTTTTTGATTGGTCGGCCACTCACCGCACCAGCTTGTGATGACATCACTAACGCAGTCACCAGTCGTCTACCTCGTTACGACCGAATCGAGCAAATGCGTCAACATTTCTGGCGGCGGTGGTCGAAGGAATATGTCAGCGAGCTGCAGACACGAAGTAAATGGAAGGTGAACAAGGACGAGGTCTCTGTTGATAGACTTGTTCTCATCAAGGAAGATAACGCGCCTCCGTTAAGGTGGCGCCTTGGACGAATAGAACAAGTCTACACCGGAAAAGATGGAGTATCACGCGTCGCTAGGATCCGGACAGCCTCTGGGGAAGTGCAGCGTTCCTTTTCAAAGATTTGCCCGCTGCCTGTTGAAATGCCTGCGTCACCAACAGCTGGTAGTACACTGGAACCCCAGAGCTTCCAGGGCGGGGAGTATGTTAAGGCTCCTAACTGAGAGGGGAAGCGGGGGCGGAGGGAACGCGACATTGCCGCGACCGCTGCGGCCATCCTCACCTCACCGATAACCACGGCTGAGAGCGTTTGCGTTTTAATTATTAATGTTTGTAAAATCATTAATTTTAATATACCATTTTGGACTGGAGTTGGACAGCCTTCTCATTTCATCTCCCTACATTGATCACCAACAAATACTAAAGTACATTATATAGCGCTGGCTCCATAAAAAACAAAAATACAGCCTCTGGGCCATATTTAATTTATATAAATTACTTAAATTTTTCTTATAACAAAAAGGATAAATATTTTACAAATTAACTATTACAATGTAATGTATCGCATATTCGAGTTTGCAAAATCGAATAAATCGATTACTTTATCGATAACCACATATCGCTTATATAGATGCAGGTGTGAAGCCCGGTGAGTTTTAATTAGTTACTTATTAAAACAAGCATAATTTACAAGGATACTCGTATCAGTCTGACGGGTGATGAAATTATTGAACTAGTTAAACATTTACATAATTACATATTGGCAATGTGGTTATCGATATACTAAATATACATATACAGATAGGCCTGCGGCTTTGCTTGCGTTGGTATCAGGGATGTTGCGAATATTCGCATCCGCATCCGCAATTGCGAAGCTTCTGCATTGATTTGGACATCGGCATCCGCATCCGCATCCGCAATAATCAACACGGATGTTAATGCGGATCCAGATATAGTGTAGGTTACGATAAGAAAGAAATCAGTTGTTCAGTAGTACGTGTTTAATTTATGAATCTTTGCAAAACAGGCTTGATTTATTGTGTGGTGATATTAGATACTTTTTATTAAATAAGATGAACGATTTTCATCAATATCCGCTTTCGCAATTGCGGAGCTTCCACATCACTTTGGACATCCGCATCGGTATCCACATCCGCGGATGTGAGATGTCAAATATCCTTATCCGCATCCGCATGATGGATAAACGGATGTCAAAAATATGCATTCGCAACATCCCTGGTTGGTATATGGAACGCAAGCAAAGCCAGTGCATGTGCAATCCTGTTTATGAGAGATAGAAAATTATTGAAAATCTGGAGATTTTGAGAATAAATTTCCATCACTCCAGAAGTGGATTTTTATCTGGATGAAACCCTATGTCCCTTTTGTGTGCCCCTAACAACGTGTGAGCGAAATTTCATGATGAACGGGCAAATAATTTAGGCGTGTAAGCTTAACAAACAAACAAACTCACATTCACATATATAATATTACTATATTTTGCCCGCGGCTTTGCTCGCGTATATGTAGGTGACGTAAGTAACAGTTCTTTTTTATGCTTAAAATGTACCCTATGTCTTTTCTGTGTCCCTGACAATATGTATGTTAAATTTCATGAAAATAGGTCGAGTAATTAAGGCGTGAAAGCATAACATAGGCAAACAAACACACATTCGCATTTATAATATTAGTTAGGATAATCTTACGACTATATTCTTGAACGGGTAGACGCAGGTGTGTTATCGCCACATACTTCAGCTATTAAAACTATATTTTAGGTACCATAAATGGCGAGTCTATTCTCGGCGACTGGGCACAGTTTGAGACCCCCCATTGCTACTAAGAATTTCTTTGCAGAAAACCCAATAGCACAAATGAAATAAACACACAGCAGCGATGCAAGCTAAAGTCCTATATAATTTTTTTTATACTACTAAGTTGGCAAGCAAGCATACGGCCCGCCTGATGGTAAGTGGTCACCGTAGCCTATAGACGCCTGCAATACCAGAGGCATCACTTGCGCGTTGCCGACCCTTTAGGAAAGGAAGTGGGAAGGAGAAGGAGCGGGATATGGGAAATAGGGTGATTGGGCCTCCGGCACTCTCATTCACCGAACGAAACAACAGTATAACTATTTCACGTCGATATTCTGTGAGAGGGTAGTCCTTCCCCGGTCGAGACAGCCCATTCATACTGAAATACATATAAATATTTTACAGTAATAAACATTCGTATTAGATGCAAATGCAGAGAGTCTCGTGTTCGAACCCACGTCGCGCACCTCTGACTTTCGGAAGTTATATGCCTTTTCGAAATTATGTGCGTATTGATTGACAATTATTGCCTGCTCCGTGCCTCGGAGAGCACGTGAAGCCGTCGGTCCATAAACATCTATGGCAGTCGTTATTGGGAAGTCAGTGCCTTATAATATCCTGACACTGGTCTAGCCTTACGGTATCGTTAGCCTTCGGGTTGCGGAGGTCAGGTGGCAGCCGCTCCGTGTAAAAACTGATATCCAGTCAAATCCGGTAAGAATAGAAAAGCCGACCCTAAGTGACTTGGGAATAATAAAGACTAGGGAGAAGAAGTTGCGTCAACAAGCCAACCTACCTCGATGACACAGCGTCACTTCAATATAAGGCAAAATATTTTTCTTTCTTAACGTGGGCGTTTGCTGCTGATAAGCATCTCCCTCATCGCAAAGGGGGCGTGAGAGTTATGTTCTCGTCGTGGCTTGACCGAAACTTTGAGCCTACCGACTAAAACGGTCACGGTGTGCCAACTGCTTTGTATGGTTAGTGGTTCGCTGGAACTGAAACTAAATTATAAGAAAAACTCTAGTTCATCCTAATATCTTTCTTTACCCCACCTCTCAATAATACGAGCCCTCCTATCAATCAGAATCCAATCCAGCTCTTTCCAAGTAGATAAACATTAAATATTCCATCACGAATTTCCCATAGGTGTACAATGGAGTATAAAAACTGTGGTCTCCCATGGTAGACTTTCGCTCGATAGTATCAATTGGGTCGCATGCGCATGTGCAAGCTTGTAACACTGTTTTTGTTACCCCACCTTGTTATTTTGAGTTGTGGGTACAGTTCAACTAATAATACATTACATACATATATTTAGTTTTAGTTTATCTATAAAACACAATAGAATAGTGCGAAAGCAGCGATAGTCTAATGCGAGAGGCTATAGCCTAATGGGAAAGCAGCGATAATCTAGTAGGAAAACAGTGGTAGCCTAGTGGAAAAGCAGTGATAGCCTAGTGGTAAAACAGCCATAGCCTAGTCGAAAAAAAAGCAGCGATAGCCTAGTAGAAAAGTAGCGATAGCTTAGTACAAGAAAAAAGCTATAGCCTAGTGGGAAAAAAGCGATAATCTAGTAGGAAAGCAGCGATAGTCTAGTGGAAAAGCAGCGATAGCCTAGTGGGAAGACAGCGATAGCATAGTAGGAAAGTAGCGATAGCTTAGTGGAAAAGCAGCGATAGACTCATGTGAAAGCAACGATAGACTAATGCGAAAGCAGCGATAGACTAGTCGGAAAACAGCGATAGCCTAGTGGGAGACCATTGAACTGTCACGCAGCGGTTTCGAGTTCGATCCCAAGCTACGTACCTCTGACTCAACGTTGAAGGAAAATATCATGAGAAAACCTGCATGTCTAAGAGATCTCCATAATGTTCTCGAAAAAATATGAAGTCTGCCAACCCGCACTGGACCAGCGTGGTTGTCTACGACCTAACTCTTCTCGCACCGAGAAGAGGCCCGTGTCCAGCAGTGACAGTTTAATAGAAGGCTGATATTATTATATAAATTTGAAGGCGGACTCAGACATATTCAATATTTCAACAGTTCTAGCTCTGGTTAGAAAAACATTCATGTACTATGGATCATTCTAGCACACTAACACTGTAGATTGTTCACTTACTAATACAGCAAATTTTCTTACACACAACAGTACTTTTTTCTGAATGAAAAGTACTCTATATTCTTTTCTTTTTTTTTTTATTTTTTTTTTTTTTTTATTATCAGAAAAATACCTTAAGACTAATTACATTTGAAACTCGCCAACTCTATACCCCTGACAACGTGTAGTCGAAATTGGTCTCGACCAATCATGATGAAATTTCAATTTACTAACTACTCGTAGTTAAGGCATAAAAGCGTAACAAACAAACTCACACTCGCTTTTATAATATTGGTTAGGATAGCGTAGTGGATAGTGTAACCTACTACCATGCCGGTCGCGAGGTCGATTCCCGTACAAGTCAAACATTTGTGTGCGTGAACATGGATGTTTGTCTCGGTCTGGGTATTTCTATATATAATATGTATGTATTTACAAATAAAAGTATATGTACTACATCTCTAAGATTGTAACTTTTTTGTGAGCCAAAAATAACTGAAGTTCGAATTTCGGATATGGCGTATAGAGAGTCATCAGATACAGTACCAACAGCTTTTCGGGTTTCCCAAGGAGTAGGTTATACAATTTTATTATCTTCTTAACTCATTAAGATTTTTTAAGCAAATGCAATTATATTTTGCATGACCCAGTAATCAAACCTCTTGCTCAGCAGTCGCATAGGTACAATATCGCTGCGCCATCCAGCGAGGTAAATAAATATCCGATTCCATTTAATTTTAAGTAATTCGATAATGTCCTTCAGACCGAATTTCGGTCACGGCGGCCAATCTTAACGGAGACTGGCCATCGGCGCAGGGGATATTATAGTGCACAAGTGTGTGCGCAAACACAAGTGCACTCTCTGTTCCCTAACTCTCATGATTCGATGGGACGGATAATCCGACACGATCGGAGAGAGATCAGGCGCAGGACCAACGGCTTTACATGCTTTCCGAGGCACAAGGGTGTCTAACACCGCCAACTTCCTAACTGTGGGCTCGTATTGAGATTTCTTAACAGAAAAACCCAATAACTTTTTGTTGGCCCGACCCGGGATTCGAACCGGAGACCTCATACACAGCAGTCGCATTCACTACCGCTGCGCCACGGAGGCAGTCAAGTAATTCGATAACAATATACTTATATACAAATGTAGATACCGCTAGACTAATTATGCGAAGAAATAAGAAAACATCCTGATACAATATAAAAAAAAATTTTGGGTACTGCTGTCAAGACTGATTGACTAATCCTTTTCTTTTTCTTTTTAAAGAAACGACTACTTTCACAATAGGATAATCCTGTGGCGCGGGGAACTTTACAAGCATTCAAACAACGGACACAGAGAACATTCGGATTTAGAACAACCATTTGTGGATCACACAAAGTTTTACCTCGTGTGGGATTCGAACCCACAGCACTCGATGCAGGGACAGCGAGGCGACCACTTAAACCATACGTCATCCGAGCAGTCAAATGACACACGATCGTAAATCGTACACACGCCCTAATCAACCGTGTCTTCATCAACTTCACATTTCGAATCTTCAATTATTATTCGAATTAGTGACAGCGCATTGATCAAATTTCGGATTCGAGAGCATACAATTTTCGATCATTCTAATTTCTTACTTATAGCAATTTCACACCGCTACAAAGAATATGAACATTCAGGAATTTCCTAAAAAAAAGCTAATTAAACATTTCTCGGAATAATTCTCGTGTTGCGAGGACACTAAAACATTAAAAAAATACCTTGTCGTGTGTACAAATAGATGTTCCTATTTGTAAATCGTAAATACAATTTTCGTTACGCCATCCATGCAAGTGTGAACTCAATTAACCCGGGAATCGATCCTAGGACGTCCTGATCTTAAAAGCAATACATATGATAAGCAAAAAAAATATACCTATAATGACGTGACTATAACATCAGTAGATAATAACCTATTAATTGCTGTAAAAAATATACTTTATTATAGACTACGGTGTTAACTGCTATTAAAAGGTCATGAGTTCATTCCCTGTTGTTGAACTAGCGTTTAGTTATACCTTTCAAGGAAGGGGTTAGTTATTCTGTTAGGAGATTCTCAGTAGTATAATGCAGTCTGAAAATATACAGAAATAGGTTTGCTTTTAAACGGCAATTAATAATGTAGCTAAGGAAATGTTCTTGTAATAGATCTCTGCTTACCCTTTTGTGATCTTCCTTTTCTTTTTCTTTTTTTCTTTTAATGTAGTTAGTGGCCAACCTGTTGTCAAGAGTTGTTCAAACCGCCCGTAGGCCTCTGACATGGCTTAACGACTGCTGTCAATTTGGCAACAACCGGGACCGACTTTCTACGTGCCCTCCGAAGCGCGGAGACGCTCCGATGAAATACCACTAAGCGGTCACCCATCTATAGACTGACCGCACCCAACGTTACTTTACCTTGGTAATCGTTTACTGATCAGTGAGTGGAACTAGCTGTGAGAGCTTTTGTGATATACTGCATGAATGGCGTAATGCTTTAAGTGCTCGCTTCGCCACTGCCACCGCGCCAAGGGTTCGAGGCCCTCACGGGATAAAAATATGTGTGATCTTTGTGTCCATTGTTTGAATGTTTGTAAAATCCTCGCGATACGGGAATTATTTCTAGTGCGGGAGTAGTTTTATTAAAAGAAAGATGAAAGAGAGGAATATAGAAGCGTTCGAGCTATAGCCTAAACGATAATTAATTTTGCTAATGTGGTGTTTTTATATCCGTCTTAAACTATTAAGACGCAGCGGCACACCGCTGGTCAGATACGATAGGTTTTCAATTTAATAATAATAATAGCTTTGATCACCATCTAAAGGGGCTCACGTTGGGTGCTTGGATCAAGGGTTTAATGCAGAAGGCAGTGCTATTAGATACGGCACGCATTGTGAGGAGGTTCCTTTCTCTGGAATCCTAACCACCGGCAGCTTGGACTCTGCTCCCGATGCCGATGGAGTACCATATATTTTATATCTTTACATGTATTTTTTATATATGTATATATTATAAAAATAAAAAATATATTAAAAAGATTTAAATAAAGATTATAATAATAAACTCTTTTGGGACAGTCGTTATCTCATCATGAGACTAACGCGATATCGGAGGGCGCAGTACACTAGCTTTTAAATTATCACCTTCGCCTTGTGATATGAAAAAAATGTATGTCCAGATTCATTTATTTATTTAATAACGCACACAAAACAAAACATGGCGCATACAGTATAAAACTTATAAACTATTAAACAGTTTTGGTTTAAACTATGGTTCTAACTATGTGTACACATCATGATTATTAGATATAGATCAGTACAAGATGACGCTACAGAGCTCTAATTAAAAAGAAATACACAAATAATAACAATTGACTTAATCTTACTAAGTAAATTACAACACGTTTAAATAATATATGTAGGTATGTTAAGATGCTTATCTATACTATGGCAATAAAGACAAAATATGCCTCACGGTATTTTAAAATTGTATAATTTTATAGTTAAAAATTTAAATGAAAGGGCAGCTTGCTAGCGGCGTGCTGAATGTGAGTGGCGACAGCGGTCCTGAATGCCTCAGAGAGTCGGTTAGGGCCTCGTCCCCAGCTTGCCGTTACAGGTTGGTTTTCAAAAATTGACAAGTACTCTTCTCCCTAGCCTTTATTATTCTCAAGTCACTTGAGGTCGGCTTTTCTGGTCTAACCGGATTTGACTGGATGTCAGATTTTACACGGAGCGGCTGCCACCTGACCTTCGCCACCCGAAGGCTAACGATACCCTAAGACTCGACCAGTATCAGGATATTATAAGGCCCTGACTACCCAATAACGACTGCCATAGATGTTCATGGCAGCCGGGACCGACGGCTTAATGTGCTCTTCGAAGCACGGAGCAGGCGATAATAGCCAATCAATACGCACATAATTTCGAAAAGTCATATAACCTCCGAAAAACAGAGGTGCGCGACGTGGGTTCGAACCCGAAATCCTCTGCATTGCAGTCTGTTGGTCTCCCCACTGAGCTATCGCTGCTTTATTAACAAGACATTAACAAGTTAATAGTGAATATTACATCGTAACAAATATTATATATGTGAATGTGAGTTTGTTACGTTTTACGCCTTAACTACTCGACCGATCATCATGAAATTTTGCAAACACTTTGTCAGGGGAACAGAAAAGGAGATAAGGTTTTCTCCAGAAAAAGTACCATATCTAACCTAATATAAATTTACGCGAGCGAAGCCGCAGGCAAAAACTACAACTACTAGATACATGATCTTACGCCTGGTATTGGAGCGAGACTCAACAGACTGAAAGGGATAGCCAGAGGTTTAATACTCTCACTTTTTTTTATACAATTAAGCTGGCCAACAAGCATACGGCCCGGCCCACCTGATGGTAAGTAGTCACCGTAGCCTATGGACACCTGCAACACCAGAGGCATCACTTGCGCGTTGCCAACCCTTTAAGAAAGGAAGAGGAAAGAAGAAGGAGCAGGAAAGGGGAAAAGAGGGTAATTGGGCCTCTGGCACTCTCACTCCCCTAACCAAACATAACAGTAGGAATACTGGTATTTTACGTCGATATTCTGTGAGAGGGTAGTCCTTCTCCGGTCGAGCCAGCCCATTTATGCTGAAATCAGCGAGACTCTACTACTTAAACACTCACACATTGCATTAACTATGGTTAAGGTTCCACATGATATGTGAGTCTGTTGGTGAGTCTATTGTCATCTACCATAGCTTTACCAGTGTGTTCTTTACATCATAACAAGTTTAGTTAACAACTTTAGTTAACAACTTTAGTTCTTTAAAATTTTCCAAAAAGCACTTTCCTGCAAGGATCACTTAGTGGTTTAGGTGTTCGCCTTGCCACTACCATTGCGTCGAGTGTGAGTTCGAATCCCACACGGGACAAAACTTTGTGTGATCCACAAATGGTTGTTCCGAGTCTGGGTGTTCTTTGTCTCCGTTGTTTAAATGACTGTAAAGACCGAATCCCGCACAAGTCAAACATTTGTGTGCATGAACATGGATGTTTGTCTTGGCCTGGGTGTTTCTATATATAATATGTACCTATTTCCAAAAAATGTATATGTTATATATACTATGTTTATCCATTGTCTAGTACCCATAGTATGAGCTCTGCTTAGTTTGGGCTAGATGGCGTTGTGTATATGTGATAGATATAGTGTTCAAACCTGCCCATGGTTCATAGATAAGTGCACGTGCTTTAGAACACTAAAGCGTCGCATATGATCATAAGTGATTATAGAAGAATAGACCAGTTTTATTTATGTAGGTATATTCAAATCAAATCATAATCACGTTTTGTCATATACTTATAGGTCACATAGTAACACTTATGAACGTCAAAGTGATACTTAAAAATGTAAATGTACATCTACATTTACCTGTTGCCATTTTCAGCAATGCAAGGGCGTAGAACTAGTGAGAAGAGCTGGCAGAAAACTCTACTACATATAAAAAGCAGTTTCTGAGCTGTCTCACTGTTGGACAATGATTAGCAAACTCCACACACCTCCGAGAACATTATGTAGATCTATATTATTCTAACACATGAACGCCATAGATTAGGTAAAATACTTATATGTGCCTATGAACAGAACTAACTCTCTTACTTAGAATATTCGTCATACGTAGCTAGACAGCTTCAGTGGTGGAGAGGTAGTGAACGCGTTCGCGTCGCGGTCTTGAGTTCGACACCCGGATCGGACAAAGTTTAATTGGGTATATCTGTCAAAAATCCACAGCAGCAGAACGGAATATAGAAATTTCGCATACACGTTGTCAAGGGTATCTACAGAAAAGGCCATAGGGTACACCCAGAAAAAAACTGTTTTAGAGCGAGTGAAGCTGTGGGCAAAAGCTAGTCATATATATTCCCAATTATGATATATAATAAAAAATATGAAACCAGACAGCCCCCATTTTGCTATTATCACTATATATGTAGTATAAAACAATATCCCCCGCCACGCCAGTTTATCTGTTCGCGATAAACTCAAAAACTACCAAACAGATTTTCATGCGGTTTTCACCAATAAATAGAGTGCTTCATGAGGGAGGTTTAAGGGTATCATTTGTTAAGACTTTGTTCTACCCGTGCAAAGCCGGGGGCAGGTTGCTAGTCACTAATAAAGAGCAGTTGACTGGTGTCCTGAAACACAGACTCTCCGCCTACCTTAGGCACCAGTCTCCAACAATACTTCTAAGGCAACTAAATTTATGTCTGATATCAAATATACCTACTTCAACTGTATTGTGTATAAATTAATGTTATTATATTATAGTTATATGCATAAATGGGAGGAACGACATAGTTGTCTATCTCATATCTTAAAACGACATTCCACTGTATGTCCTGCTTACCCCTTTTATTTATACATTGTAGGCATGTGAAGTATGACTATAATATGTTACTCCGAGTGTACATAGCAGTGGGATAATTATTTAATCAAACGCGTTACGCGAGAGACATTTTTCTCACTGATTATATTCGACGAGAACTATGTGTCTTTTTGCTTAGCTTTACATACACTTAAGACCTTATTTACATTGATATTAACATACTTTTACTAGTTGACTTAGTTCATACATACCTTTATACGGCTTTACCCGGAAGTTCTGCGGGTACAACAAGGGCCAAATACGCCTACTCACAGGAGCGTTTACTGGTCATTTTGGCACCAACGACTTCCTGTGCAGATTGAGATTGTCAAACAATTCGATCTGCAGAGCCTGTGGTGAACAGGACGAGTCCATATCACACCTACTGTGTGAATGGGACGCGTTGGCCGGACTAAGGATGGGTCTGATGGGATTGGCATATCCGAACCCTGAAGACTTCAGGCTTCTCCCTCTGAAGTGTACGCTGCGACTGATGCAGTACATTCATAGGGAGATAGTTCAGGGATAAACCTCGGGGCCGACACAAAAGATCCCACTGGATCGAAGTGTTGCCGGTCTACAATGACTGGCCCACGGATCAAGATAAGATAAGATATATAGACCTATATCATCCAAGCTTATCTTCTTCCTAGCCTTTATTATTCCCAAGTCACTTGGGGTCGGTTTTTCTGGTCTAACCGGATTTGACTGGATATCAGTTTCTACACGGAGCGGCTGCCACTTGACCTCCGCAACCCAAAGGCTAACGATACCGTAAGGCTAGACCAGTGTCAGGATATTACAGGGCACTGACTTCCCAATAACGACTGCCATAGATGTTCATGGCAGCCGGGACCGACGGCTAACGTGCTCTCCGAAGCACGGAGCAGGCGATAATTATTGTCAATCAATACGCACATAATTTCGAAAAGTCATATAACTACCGAAAGTCAGAGGTGAGGTGCGTGACGTGGGCTCGAACCCGAGACCCTCTGCATTGCAGTTTGTTGGTCTCCCCACTGAGCTATCGCTGCTTATATCATCCAAGCTTATCTTTACTAATAATGCCCTCCTCGAATTTTGGCCATGGCGGCCGATCTTAACAGAGACTGGCCATCAGCGCAGGAGATATTATAGTGCACAAGCGTGTGCGCAAAAACAAGTGCACTCTCTGTTTTCTCACTCTCATGATCCGATGGGACGGTAATCCGCCTCGACCGGAGAGAGATCAGGCGCAGGACCAACGGCTCCACGTGCTTTCCGAGTCACGGGGGTGTCTAACACCGCCAACTTCCTAACTCCGGGCTGCTATTGAGATTTCTGAGCAGAATAACCCAATAACTGTTTATTGGCCCGACCCGGGATTCGAACCCGAGACCTCATGCACAGCAGTCGCATTCACTACCGCTGCGCCACGGAGGCAGTTCCTTACTAATATCGTAAATGCGAATGTCAACTTTTATGCTTCCACGCCTTAATTACTCGACCGATAATCATGAAATTTCGTATACACGTTGTCAGGGGTACAGAAAAAGACATAGGGTACTTTTCATCCAGAAAATATATTGTTACTAACCTAACCTAGCTTCATTTACACGACCGAAGCCGCGGGAAAAATCTAGTAATATTATAAATAGAAATGTAAGTTTGTTTGTTTCGCTTTCAAGCCTTAACTACTTGACCAATCATGACTAAATTCGCATATACAGGGTGTCCGGTAATTAATGGATAACCTTGAAATGTCTTATAGTAGAACTGAAGGCCGTTCAGAAAACCGAAAAAAAAACAAAAAAAAAATGTATATTAAAAAGTGCAAGCTATATTAGCATAGCATACCTACTTTTGATTGTATATCTATTAGCATTATTAGTGTTTAATAATAAAGCAACAAAAATCCGATGGATTTCATTCATTTATGGTCGTAGTATACAAGAAAGTTATACATGGTAATTAAAAAAAAAACACATATCTCAGGATAAGACCACTATAAGACATTTCCAGGTTATCCATTAATTACCGGACACTGTATATTGTATAGCGTACAGAGAAAGACATAGGTTACCTTTCATTCCAAAAAAGTACTTATTTCGAGAGGAAGAGAAAATTGACATAACCTACATTTACGTGAGCAGAGGAGATATAGAGGCGCTCATAGCCACTTGCACTCACTTACCGGTAAAAGATTTGTGAGGTTAAGCAAGGTTGGGTGCGGTCAGTCTATAGATGGGTGACCGCTTAGTGGTATTTCATCTGAGCGTCTCCGTGCTTCGGAGGGCACGTAAAAAGTCAGTCCTGGCTGTTGCCAAATTGACAGCAGTCGTTAAGCCATGTCAGAGGCCTACGGGCGGCTTGAACAACTCTTGACGGTTGGCCACTAACCACACGAAAAGAAAAGAAGAAGACGCGAGCGGAGCCGTGGGAAAAATCTAGTATACTTATAAGCTATCACTTTTGGTTTTAGAATATTAATATAGTCCCCAACGCTGGTCCAGTGCGGGTTGGCAGACTTCACACATCTTTGAGTTGCTAACATGATATTGAACTCTCAGACATGCAGGGTTGACTTTATATTGATCTTATAGTTCAAATATGTGTACCTATAGGTTCATATCCATGAAGTGGTGAGTAGAGATATATTATGACTTGATTAAAAAGATGGCGTATTGGTTTAAATAGTCGACTCGCCATTGCCTCTGACCTGCGTATTCTGGGTTCTATTTATTTATTCGTTGGTACACTAACAGCATTACATGTTACATCTAATACATAGTTCTTACAATAATGAGTCAGTTCTGACATGCATGCCTATTACAGGTATACACAGCAACCACGTAAGGACAACAATCTGTGCGTAGTTGTATACTAACACATAAACAAGTTCAAGCAATAAATACAAAAAAAAGAATAACAATAAAAAGACAAAAAGAAAGAAAAATAAAAAATTACAGTAAATTTTAATAAAACAAATAGTTAAAATTTAGTTACTTTTACTTTTTAAAAAGACAAATCGCGCACTAAATTTATACGTGTGTATGGGCTTTACAAACATTCAAACAACGGATACAAGGAACACACGGACTTAAAACAACCATTTGTGGACCACACAAAATTTGTTTCGTGTGGGAATCGAACCCAATCGCTTAACCACTACGATACCCGTTCAGTCAAAGTTGGTAATTATGTAATAATATATAATATTCTATCACATACACACAGCACCATCTTGCCCAAACTAAGCAGAGCTTGTACACACAGCGACGCATCAACCTAGCCTGTTTGAACTTTGAACTATTAGAAGTCGAACGCTGCGAATCGTGCGAGAGAGTGCGTTATATTTTTGTTACGCTCTATCCTTACCATTACATCGACACCACTATGCACTGTCCCTTTCCGACAATTATCTATTTTGTATGTAGCGTAGTTATGCGTTTATAGGCTGTCTAACTTGATATGTAGCTGTGTGTACCATTACATCTAATTTATGATGACATTAGATACCAATAAATTCTAATATCGACAGCCATAATAAATTGCAATTATTATAAAAAAAAAATTTAACAACTTGATGGTTACAATTTTAATTAATCTTTTAAGTATCACAATATTTATCGTTCAGTTTTTTAGTAACGTACTAATTTTGTCTTTTTATATTTAGTCGATTTAAACGCGATAGCCGTGACGAAATAATTGATTAATTATTGACAACTTAATGTGAGAGAGAGATAAAACAAAATGATTGTTCGTGCTATATTTGTGAATACGATATGGCCGGGGTATTTGCGTGAAAGAATGTTACTAAAAAGTAAGTCTACAAGAAATGTTTAGCTGCCAAATTTCGGTGTTAGCGGCGAATGTTAATGCAGACTAGACATCGTTCAGGAGATATTATAGCGTACAAGTGTGTGCGTAAATACAAGTGAACTCTCTATTCCCTAACTGTCATACTCCGATGGGACGTCAATCCACCACGACCGGAGAGAGATCAGCCGCAGAAACAAGGGCTTTACGGGGTTGAAACATTGCCAACTTCTTAACATCGGGTTGCTGCTGAGATTTTCGTGACAGATAAACCTAGTAATGTTATTTCACTCGAAACTAGCAGTACATTAGGCGCAGCCGTCTCTACTTTCCACTTAACTCGCCTATGGATATCCTTATAGAAAAATCTGCAAGTACTTTGCCCAGTCGCGTATTTACTACAGCTGCGTTATCGAAGCAGTAAGCTGAACTTAGTATGCATATTCACAGTTTACTGATAAGCTACTGACTCAGATTACCCCGATAGGTCTTAGGTTCGAATCAGCGACGCGGACCTGTTACTTTTCGATGTGCATATTAAATAGATAATTATCGCTCGCTTTAACGGTGAAGGAAAACATCGTGAGGAAACCTGCATGTCTAAGAGTTCTACATAATGTTCTCTAAGATATGTGAAGTCTGCCAACCCGCACTCGGCCAACGTGGTAGACTATGGCCTAATCCTACTCACACTGAGAAGAGGCCCGTGCCCAGCAGTGGGACAGTTTAATACAGGGCTGATATTATTATTAATTATTATTATATTATTGCATATAAGGTTGACTGTTTCTAATCCTTACAGAAAATATTTGTGAAATAAACAATACTATAAACTTGGGAATTAAAACGAGTGGCCGTGATTTTCTTGTCAGTTTTTCTCATTGGTTCTACGCCCTTGCTTTGCTGGCAACAGGTTCACGTAAATTCACATTAATAAGTGTATCTTTGACGTTCATAAGTGTTACTTTGTGACCTACATGAATAAACGGCTTATTTCCGCCCGCTCCGCAATTTTTCTCCCAAGCGCTCCAAGACTAAAATAAAATATAATTATTATTTTGTAAAATCGTTACCAACGGCTCCAAAGCCTTATGAAAAATTATTTCTTTAAATCCTCTGATCTCCATATGTTTATTCCTAGAAGCTCCAAATTATATTACAAATAATTAAATAAAGATACTCACTAGTGTCTTCCCACAGCTCCAAAACAAACTGTATGGTTGGCAGAATTAAAACATGTTATAATATAATATTAGTTTTTGATAAGAAATAAAATCTCAAAGTACCTAGAAAATGTTTTGGAGCTGTAGGAAATAACATTGGTAAATGTGGCTTTATTTATTATACTATATATAAAATTCTCGTGTCACAATGTTAGTTACCATACTCCGAAACGGCTTGACCAATTTTTAAAAAATTTTATTTGCATATTTAGTAGGTCTGAGAATCGGCTACTATCTATTTTTCATACCCCTTAGTGATAAGGGTTGTCCAACCCTAAAATTTTTTTTAATCTTTTGGTCGAAACATTTTTTTATGGCAAAACAACGTTCGCCGGGTCAGCTAGTTTTCATATAAAAATCTATGAAGCTCCTGGTAAATAATGTATGGAGAAATGAAGTTTAGACAACAATAGATTTGAAGCGCACGGAAATAAGCCGAATAAAGCATAAGAAGAGATGTTTTACCCTCACATTTCGACAGTTCTTTCTTAATTAATAAGATACGAACCTATTGCAGACTACCTGGCACATTTCCAGATGTTGTGCTGTTGCTTAGATGGTTCTAATAGAAAAGGCGCTCATAGCCAGTTGCACTCACTGATCGGTAAACGATTAGCGAGGTTAAGCAACGTTTGGTGCGGTCAGTCTATAGATGGGTGACCACTTAGTGGTATTTCATCTGAGCGTCTCCGTGCTTCGGAGGGCACGTAAGGCCAGTAGGCTATTGCGGCTATACATAGCTAACATCAAATAAATAACCATCGAGCTAGGCCCAGAATGATTAGCTATATAAATATAAACACCAACTATCCTAACTAATCTTATAAATGCGAATGCAAGCTTAGGTTAGAGCCCGGCCTGCACCCACACGGGGGGGCCTGCTATGGAAGAATCTTTTAAGAGATCCCAACTGGTCCCCCCCCTTTGTGTGAGAGAGGGAGCACCCCAGGTTTTTTAGTGGGTATACCAGCACTTCATGCTGGGAGTCCCACACATCCCGCCGGTGCCGTCCCCTAGCCGGCTGACAGAGCATAAAGTATTTTTTCTGGAAAAGAAAAGGTTAGGTTATGTTAGGTACACCTTCACTTAAGGAGGCGGCGGAGCGGCAGAGGGAACTCTTAAACCCTCTCCCAAACTGCAGAACTGGGCGCCGGAGGGCACGAGATGACCTCCAGCCACCCTGAGGTTTGACCTGGGGGTGGTGGGCTGTGCTGGCCTGCTCGCCACCCGATCAGCACCAGGTCTGAGAGGCGTCGTGCGCGTTCCCACGTGCGCCTCTGTGTCGTGTCTTTGTCCCCCACAGGGGGACGGTGGTGGAAGTATTTTTGTGTAGTGGCCTGTCTTTTCACACGGCGAGCTGAAACCACGGCGGGGTCGCAATTGCATATGAAAGCGATTTGCGCGGCCTCGCCCTCTATGGTTATGTCGAGGAACACCGTGGTAGGTTTAGTCGCTATTCTTTTCCCCGGTAAGCCCGACATAATCTCTGCGTCGCCCCGCGGAGATGTATGAGCAACAAAAGTTTCCCCAGTAAAAAAATTAATATCACGACTTTAATTACTCGGTCGACCATCATAAAATTTGGCATACACGTTGTTAGGGGTACAGAACGGACAAAGGCCTTTCATTCAGAAAATAGTACTGTTCCCATTTACGCGAGCGGAGCCGCCGCCAAAATTGAGTATTAGTATATTGTGTAGTCACAATCGTACCGATATAGCTTCAAAGGGCTAGACAGAGCTCTTTGGCGCTTACTTAAACTTATCTTTAAATATGTTGACAATGTCATACATACATACATAATAATGATTGTATGTATATATACAGTCTCACGCCTAACTGCCAAAAGGAGTGGTTGGTAGGTGCATTTCACCTTCATTTCGTTAGCAATGGTTTAAGTCACATGTAGGAGTGGGCATTTCCGTCTGTTGAATACAAATTCAGACGTATTTCTACAGAAAAAATCTTAAGAAAATACCTAAGAAAACTTTGGCTGACCCGGAATCCCCAACACCTTAAAGCAGTCGCATTCACTACCGCTGATCACATTAAAACTAAAATCCAAAACCTTAAACACACCTCAAGATCACAAACTGTCATTAAGCATTCTGTCTCTTTCACACGAAACGGCTATAAACAAAGACAAAAAGCTTTCTGATACCTTCTTTTATTAACCAGTGTAACTTGAGCTGTGAGCTTCTAAGAATTTTTGAAGATGCGAACAGTTTTCTTAAGGCTTAGTGGTCAGTATGTATCAGGTTATATTGGTCGGTATGTTGCTATCCCGCTCTCGCATGGAACGTATGTGATGAGTATAAGGACGCCCTTTTTGCGCATAGTCTGCACGACTAGGCGGCATATTTCTGAAGATTATAGAAAGGAGATGAGAGGTGTATTGTATAAATGTTATGTCAACAATTTTTGTGATATTTATCATCGGAGTTTTTACTATTTGGCTTGGCTAAAGGTAGGATGTCCGTAATATATTTAATTCTGCTCCTACATTATATAAATCTCTGCCCGAAGAACTATCAGCACACTTTCAAAAAAGGACTCATAACGTTCAAACGCCATCAAAACTTAATGGATCACAGTACTCTTCTGGGTTCAATCCCTCAGTGCGTCGTATACCAACTAATTTAGTTATACTCCTGTCTTATCCATGAGGTTGAATGAAATGGAACAAGAACTGTCGAATTAAGCAGGCAATATAAGAGATCTGGCAATGCTTCAAAAACAGAAACGACCATACTGATTTTAAGAAGTCTGAAATCACAACACCCCACATAACAACATAATTAAAATTAATTTCCAAGTTAGGTTGCTCCGGTTTTAAAGGAAGTGTAGCTGAGAATTTAATTAATGACTTACAAAATCGATTATGTATGAGGCTGTTGAGTTTTGGTACAGGTAACGGGCTTTCTTTCAAGAAATTCTTAGCTTTTTTTTTTATGGCGTTTGTTGGCAAACCAGCAGACGGATCGCCTGATGGTAAGCGATTACCGCCGCCCATGGACACCCGCAACCCCAAAGGAGTTACAAGTGCGTTGCCAGCCCTTTAAAAAGGAATGAAGGAGGGAAAGGACAAAGGAAAGGATAGGAAAAGAATCCGGCTAACTGGGCCTCCGGCTCTCTCACTCACCGATACGAAACGCAACAGTACGGGTACCGTTACTTTACGCCGGTATTCTGTGAGAGGGTAGTACTACCCCGGTCGATCCAGCCCATTCATGCTGAAACCAGCGAGTTAGGTTGCTCCGGTTTTAAAGCAAGTGTAGCTAAGAATTTAATTAATGGCTTACAAAATTGACTGTGCATGCACAGGCTGTTGAGTTTTGGGACAGGCAACGGGCTTTCTTTCGAGAAATTCTTAGTTGCAACAAGGCGTTAAAAATCTACTTTATTGAAGGCGTTAGGACTCCACCATATGCACGGTCTTAAACATAGCTAGCAAAATGTAGTTGTGCTATACATCTCTGCCTACCCCTTCGAAGACCAACAAGCATATCTGTGTGTCAATTCGATTACAGACGGTGCTAAAACACTTAAATGTCTGCATTCATTATAATATCGGTTCGTGTTAAATTAATTTGATTCATGTATATGCATGATTTCGCTTAATCCTATTAAATACTAATCAGATACCATAACAACACAATAGAACGTGTTGAATTAGATTCGTTTTATTCAAAGAATGTTAATTAACTATTCTCAGAAGATATGCTCTTCGTTACACAAAATTACACAGAAATTGTTTGCATTTTAACACGCTTTTATTAGCGTCATACGTACATGATTTGACTCCTTTCAAAACGTCGGATTAACTCGAAATTTGATGTACTTATCAAGGACCGATGACAACACAAAAATTTAGAAAAATATAAAAAAGTAAACAATAGTTTAAAAAACTAAAAACACGCTTTAATAGAAAAGCAGACTAAAAAGTAGAAAATAATTTAATAATTTTTATGTAAAAAAGCGTGGGGTACTTTCTAAGATATTTTGATAACCACCCCACGATATTAAATTATTTTCTACTTTTTAGATTGCTTTTTTATTAAAGCGTGTTTTTAGTTTTTTTTAACTATTATTTATTTTTAATATTTTATATTTTTTGTGTTGTGTTTCGTTTATTTCTGCTTCGATTCATGTCATGATTGATGTAGATTTAATTTAATTTATTATTGCTGCGTCCAGGTCTGTTTGTTAATCTTGTTTGCCTCGTTAATCCCGATTACTTCGTTCTACAATATAGGCAATGTGTATTCCTAAAAGCTTATACTATATTCATACCAAATTTCCCACAAATCTTTTTTTAGTGATATAGTGTTTATATAGCTGAGTGGGGAGACCAACAGACTGCAATGCAGAGGGTCTCGGGTTCGAACCCACGTCGCGCACCTCCGACTTTCGGCAGTTATATGACTTTTCGAAATTATGTGCGTATTGATTGACAATTATCGCCTGCTCCGTGCCTCGGAGAGCACGTTAAGCCGTCGGTCCCGGCTGCCATGAACATCTATGGCATTCGTTATTGGGAAGTCAGAGCCCTCTAATATCCTGACACTGGTCTAGCCTTAGGGTATCGTTAGCCTTCGGGTTGCGGAGGTCACGTGGCAGCCGCACCGTGTAAAAATTTATATTAAGTCAAAGACGGTTAGACTAGAAAAGCCGATCCCAAGTGACTTGGGAATAGTAAAGGCTAGGGAGAAGAAGTGTTTTTATATAATTAAGGTGGCAAATACGTACTTGTGTGCGCGCTGGATGGTAAGCAGTTATACTTAGTTCACATACATACTGCTGATTCTTAAAAAATAATGTAGCTATCTGCAAGCTTAAAAGATAACCATTACGACCGCTTACGGTACAGCATCAACAGGAATATAACCCAGGGTTTCCAGCAATGATCTTTTGTAGGGTGAAAGAAGAAAGAAAAAGAAAGAACGTAATATATTTTTATTTGTATCTCCTTTACACAACACAATAAAATATAAATACATACAGAGCAGTATATAGTATGGAGACCAAATTAGGTGCCTGCGTCAGCTATTTTTGCAGTTGAAACTGCAACGCTGGTATTTTTGCAGGACCTATACGGTATGTGAGCAAATTACAACAGATGAAAAGCAAATAAAACTTATTTTAGTTTAATTCAGTGATACAAATTAAAATATACAACGATTACCGTTCAATGCTGTAATTCCTTATGTAAAGATCAGTAAAAATAAAAATAGCAAGACAATCAATATCTTAAAATATATATTAATATCACGGACATATTTTTATAATTCGTATATATACATACATATCAATAATTAAAATACTTTAATTTAAATATTTTATTTTATTAATTTACTTTCAGTTACTTTTGCAGTTAAGCATCTCTAGCCTCAGTGATATCCTAGATTTAAGTGAGCATTCTGTAATATAGCATCATTTAAAAATATACAGGGTGATTTTGAAATCGTGTAATTCGTTTTAACCACGCATTCTACTGGTGATATAGAATAACCCTGACCATATTTTTATTTAATTAAAATTATTTTTTTTTGAAAAATTATTTTACCGTTTTTTTCGTGAAATGGTGTCAGATAGTCATATGTTAACCAACCGAGGCAATTTTAATTTTTTACTAATTAAAATAAAAAAACATATTAATAATTAATGTCGTAAATAATAACAGGCGGTCCTTTTTATTGCCCCTTATTATTTACGACATCGGTTATTGTTATGTTATTATTTTTAAATTAGTAAAATATTAAGATTGTGTCAGGTGGTTAAAATATGACTATTTGAAATCATTTCATGAAAAAAATCTGTACTCTAATTTTGCCGAAACCATTATTCTAATTAAGAAAAAATATGGTCAGGGTTATTCTATATCACCAGTAGAATGCGTGGTTAAAAGGAATTACACGATTTCAAAATCACCCTGTATATATATATATATGTTTATTTGCAAGGTTTAATAATTGAAACTATTGATCCGATTCCAAAAGCTCTTAACCAATTCAAAATTAAAAATAAATTAAACACTATGTAACAAAGGTGATGTTTAACGTATTCCACGTTCATGTGATACGCCACATGAATGAAGTTACTTGCCTTAAGTAGTATGTATCAATAGTTAGAGATATATACTTTTGAATATATTTAGTACGGCAACTCAAAACATAATTATCGTTGCGTTAGAATAATAAAACATTAGCAATATAAAATTATGATTCGTATGTTTCTAAACATTTATTAAAATTGAATTACACGCTCGAAAGAGCGCCATTTACAATTTTACTGAATTTGTTGTAATTAAAACAGAAATAAAGCATTATGATTATTTCAGATTACTACTACATTTACTACCACTAATTTAATCACTACTGTCCCCCTAAGGGAGGGATGGACACACGATACAGAGTCGCGCGTGGGAACACGCCTCTCGGACCTGGTGCCGATCGAGTGGCGGGCAGGTCCACGAAGCCCACCACCCCCAGGTCAAACCTCAGAGTGGCTGGAGGTTATCTCGCGCCCTCCTGCGCCCGGTTCTGCAGTTGCGGAGAGGGTATAAGCGCTCCCTTTCCCGCTCCAAGACCTCCTTGATGGAAATAACTTCCTCACAGAAGGAAGTGACGGCGTTCCACGATCTCTCACTCCGAACCATGCACTGAACCAAGGCCGGGAGCGATAGGGCAACCATACCGACTGTCGCGATCAACTCACGGCGCTGCGATGCCTAGGCGGAGCAATCAGCCAAAGCAGGCAGCGCCGTGTCCTCAACAACATCGCGGCAGTCATCGCAGTGGTGTCATCTTGCCAGCCTATGCGACACAGGAACTGGTCAAAGAAACCGTGGCCACTCTTTACCTGTGTCAGCCAGAAGGTGAGGGTGCCATGCCGCGCATGCGTGATATTTCACGAAATATCACGCTTGCGTCAAGATACATTAAATTGCGTATCGTTGAGGATATAAGCTGAGGTGTCATTCCAGTATTTTTCAAGACCAAGTATTTTTTGTTATTAACTATATATTATTATTTATACTAATTAACTTTTACATAAATGAAACATATTTTTTTGTAAATGAAATCCAAGAGAAACAAAATTAACATAAATAAATAAAAATAGTTACGTAAGTCGTCTCTACTCAAATCTTTGTCCACTGCAGATGACGGCGGGCAGCGCGCGCTCAGTTTTTGCGCGTCATCTGAACTGGACGTTCCAAGTTCAAATTTGAAAATTGGAACTCAAACGTTCGATATTTGAAATTTTAAATTTAGCATAAAATGAGCGTCGTATTCGATGTTTTTTTTTTATTTGAATTACATTATGAAGCAGGTTGTGAATCTAAAATAAGGTTTGTAAAAAATATAAATGTTTTAATTTCTAGAATTCCTTATTTTACATACATATGGTGGACAGGTTACACCAACATTATATGCATTACAACAACTAAATATTGTACCACCTGTTTTAAGATCTTATGGATATGAAGACGGTGTGGAGGCCACTGCTCTTAGACCACACGACTGCTTACACCATCAGGTGGAGTGTGGTCATTTTGACGAGCAAAATAAGAAAAATAATATATGGGAGCGAGCCTATTGCTATCTATCGGGCATAGAGCTTATGTTTAAATCTGTTCATTATAAAAGCAACGACAATTTCGTCATTGCAAAATGATACATTGCTTGCATTGCTTTTTAATGGCAAAAGGAAGCGGCAATTATTTAGTTAAAATTTCGGTTTGAGAAATAGTGGGACGTAGTATCCTACTATTTCTCTCGTACTTAAATAGTGTCAAAGTCAAAATTAAAATCATTTATTCATTTAGATCACAAAGTAACACTTATGAATGTCAAAATATAAAGGTTAGTGAGTTTGCTATGTTTAATTGCTAGGTTCAGGCAAAGGCCTATGAGAAGAAACCTGCAAGAAACTCACGGCTCTTTTATAATGAACTAGATGTACCCGCGGTTTCACTCGCGTTTAATGGTTACTGCGCCGTCCCCTGAGTCATAACGTGATGTTATATGTTATAGCCTTCCTCGATAAATAGGCACTAAATTTTTCAATTCGAACCAGTAGTTCCTGAGATTAGCGCGTTCAACCAACCAAACAAACTCTTCAGCTTTTTAATATTAGTATTGATTTGTAATTTTATATCTTATGAAATATTTGATGCGATTAATTAAATTATTTGTATTAATTAACATAACTTAATATTTGTATGCCTTAAAGGCAAAACATGATGAGCAGATATTTCTTTTAAAACCATGCATATTATATTATATTACTCATGTTTTTGACAAATAAACATACCTATCTTTAAATCGCCGATTAAATTAACTTCAGTATTTTACAACTCATGTCAACAAGGTATTGCAGCCATTATGCTATATATTACTAAATATAATAAAACAAAGATAATAACAATAATAACTTATTAATATTATATAGATGAAATAATTTGGGTTTTTTATTATTATTAATGGTTACGTCACATGTTAGTATCGTACGTCCATTTATACATTTTAACACGCTTTTATTAGCTTGGTATCTATGTATCTATGAATCTATGTAACGGAATCTTTGAACGTGATTTTCACCAAACTTTCAAACCGACGGATTGATTTGAAACTTTTCACACTTATCGAGGACCGATGACAATACAATAATTTAGGAAAATATAAAAAAAAATAGTTTACAAAACTAAAAAACACGCTTTAATAAAAAAAGTAGAAAATAATTTAATAATTTTCTACTTTTTTTTAATAAAGCGTGCTTTTTAGTTTTTTTCTTAAGTAAACCCAACAACACTTTGTGCGACCCGACAGTTGAATTGCTGCAACGAAACAAACGCAGAATAAATATGTAAAAAAAATACATATCTCAATAATACCGTGCCAAAAACTGATATTATAATGTAAACTTGTGCACATTCATGAGCCCTTGGCTATTATATCTAGTCGAGAAAAATGTTATAAAATTTTACAGTAGATATTTTGATAGTAGTGAAATTACCAATTAGCCTAGCTTCAAAGAAGTTAACTGAGTCCTTAGGCGAGCCTTTTATTAAAACGGGGCTGAATGAAGTCCAAAAATTTAGATATTTTATAATATTGTCCATCAGACCAAATCTGCTAGATCCGCAAAAAAAATTGCAGTCAGTATAGTTGTGGACGAAGATGTGAGATGATATTTTCAGAGGTATGCTCGATCTCAACTGTACTTATCTAATATTATCTTCTGTTTACGCGTATTTTATTCATTAAAATTAAACTACTATATACGGATTTTATCGCGTTGTTTATTTAACACTCTATTACATAATTTAGAAACTGTTACACTACTATACTATACTATTAAACTTTACTAATTTTAAGCTAATTAAATTATTAAATCTATTAAAACTATTTGTATTTAAGTTGACACTTTCCCCGACGTTTCGGTTGATTTTCAGCAGCCATGGTCACGGGGAGACTAAGATGGTAGTTGTCTCAATGTTCCAGTGTAGTTATTTCAAAGTACCCAAACATAATTTAGTTATTGGTGTTTCTATTTACGCAGAATGAGCTCAAAGTATCATGAAGTCTAGCTGTCGTTTGTTTCTTCTTGGGTTTGACTATTTGAAGTACTGGATCCCAAGCTGGTGGTACATTCCAACCATCTTCTCTATTGAAATTGGGATGTATTTTTGATTTCAATAGCCTTGCGAAGCATCCTTGGTAGGAATCGGTGTTCTTTAGCTAGAATCTGTGGTTTGTCAAATCTCAGGTAGTGGTTGGTCCCCTGTAAATACAAATAGTTTTAATAGATTTAATAATTTAATTAGCTTAATATTAGTAAAGTTTAATAGTATAATATAGTAGTGTAACTGTACTTATCTCTTAGAACATTTTTTACGACGTTTCGTTTGTTTCTCAGTAGCCATGGTCTGGTGATTGTCACGTGTCAGGTGATTTGAAGAAACGTAATAAATAAATTGAAATCATGTGGAATTTGATCACTCAGGTAATTTGTTGGAAGGTGATTTTAGGACACAAAAGTGTGGAATTTGAGATGATAAGGTGATATCACGGGGTTTGTGGATGATGATGGACCAAAGTGGAATAATCCATTTTTTCGGCTTTCAGTAATTCCACAAGAGAAGTCTAATATTATGTTCTCGGAACTGCATGGATGGCATAGAAGTTTAAGAGGTCGCCTCGCCACTGCTAGTGCGCTGAGTATTGTGGGTTCGAATCCCATACGAGACAAAACTTTGTGTAATCCACAAATGGTAGTTCCAGGTCTGGATGTTCTTTGTGTCCGTTGTTTGTATGTTTGTAAGGTCCCCGCGACACTGGAATTATTCATAGTGCCGGAGTTGTCTTTTTTAAGAATAGAGACTTGGGACATAATGCATAACAGTCGTTAGTACCGCTGTACCACCATATTTATACCATTATACTGTCAAACTGTCAGACGGTACCGTCCATCAATTGACACGAACAGTATTACCATTTTGGTCTCTAATAAAGGCGCGCCGGTATTGCGTGATCTATGATTTTTAAGAAACGCAAGCAATTATTTTATCTATTAACATTAAAACTGGTTGATGTCTGTATATCGTAATACTAGATGTGCCCGCGGTTTTTACCCGCTTTTATAGTTACTGCGTCCCTCCCGTGGGTCTACGACCCGTGACGTGATGTTATAGCCTATAGCCTTCCTCGATAAACGGGCTATCCAACACTAAAATAATTTTTAATTCGATCCAATAGTTCCTGAGATTAGCGCGTTCAACCAAACAAACAAACAAACTCCTCAGCTTTATACTATATATTTTTATATAGTATAGATTTTAAACTAAATTTTTCCCGCAGATGCGTATAAGGTAATGTAGATTTTGACAAATTTTAATCAGAATCTAAAATATGTTTATTCTTGTAAACACTTATGAACGTCAAAGTTTCACATATTAATGCAAACTTACATTTGCCTGTCGCCATGTTCAGCAAAACAAGGTCGTAGAATCAATGCGAAGAACTGGCAAGAAACTTACGGCCACTCTTTTCAATCGCCAAATTTACAGTATTTTATATTTTACTAATCTTTCCTGTAAGGAGCTGCAACCATTAAACCACTTATCACTTATAAAACTCTCACGCTATAAGTAATATTTTATGGTTAGTCTCTAAGGCACCGATTCCTAAAGTGGGTTCCGCGGAACCTAGGGGTTCCGTAGAAAAGTCACCAGGGTTCCGCGAAATTATTAATATTTGGCTGTTAAATAATACCACAATTTTTCGGTCAAATATGCTCCCACTTATCTCAACGTATCGTTGTGGAACAGGTTTTCCACCTTATACTTATACAAATAACAAATTCAGGTCGAGATAGGATGCTTCCTCGAATATGCGCATATAATAGAAGACATAATACCGAACTATGAAGCAATTATTGATAAAACCGCGAAACAATTTCATTCTTCACAATAAAAGTTAAAGTAAAGAATGAAAGTGTTTCACTTATAAAATGCTAGCTTATGCGCGTGTCTCAGCCCGCATGGTACCTACATCAACAAAAAGCAGCCTAAGTCTTCCTCAGATTTTAAACTATCTTTATACCAAATTTCATCCAAATCGATTGAGTGGTTTAGCTGTAAAAGGTAGGTAGGTAACAGACAGACAGAGTTACTTTCGAATTCTTAATATTATAAAGTTAAGTAAAGAAGTAAGGATTTATAATAAAAGTTTCTGTTCCTATTTAATTTACATATGGGGTTCCATTAACTAAAAAGTATTTGGTGAGAGGTCCGTTATCTTAAAAGTTTAGGAACCCCTGGTTTAAGGTATAATAGGAGCATCCACTGACATGTACACAGAATACAGTAGCATACCGTGGGTATCAACCACCCGGGGCGGAAGAAATTTTTGCCGCACTCTTATTTAGGTATTTCAATATTAAAGACTATAATATACTGTCATTCAACTTTTCGGCAAAAACAGTCAGCGTTACTGTGTATTGTACATCTGTCCATTCCTCTCGTTCAACATGAAATAGTTCAAATATATTATTATTATTTATTGTAACATTTTGCCGCCTCCTAAAAGTGCCGCCCAGGGCGGCCCGCTCTTGCCGCCCCCAATACTAAACTACGCTACTGACATAATAAAAACAACGCGAGACCATATTGCAGACCGAGATAAACTCTAAAATATTAAGACAAGAGAAAATAATATTGTCTAAATCTACAAAACCTCTCAGGAAATCTTTCGGGCATAGTACTTTTCTGGATGAAAGGTACCCTAAGTCTTTTTCTGTATCCCTGTCAATGTGTATGCCATACACTGAGGCAATAATCTATCTTATCTTATCTTATGTGGGGGCCAGTCAGTACAGACCGGCGACACTTCGACCCAGTGGGATCTTTTGTGTCGACTTCCCCAATAACGACTGCCATAGATGTTCATGGCAGCCAGGACCGACGACTTAACGTGCTCTCCGAGGCACGGATCAGGCGATAATTGTCAATCAATACGCACTTAATTTCGAAAAGTCATATAACTTCCGAAAGTCAGCGGTGTGCGTCGTGGGTTCGAACCCGAGACCCTCCGCATTGCAGTCTGTTGGTCTCCCCACTGAGCTATGCTGCTCTTAGGCAATAATCTATAGTAGTTTTTATAATTATGAAATACTAGTTGTCTCCCGCGGTTTAACGCCTGTTAATAATTACTTCTTGTTTTAGAAGAGACAACGCCCGCACTAGGAATAATTCCTGTGTCGCCGGGTACTTTACAAACATTCAAACAACGGACACAAAGAACAACCATTTGTGGATCACACAAATTTTTGTCCCGTGTGGGAATCGAACCCACAACACTCGGTGCGGCGGCAATGGCGAGGCGGCCCCTACACCGTGCAGTCAGCCTATTATTGCTAATAGCGTGATTTCATTGTTACTTTTGAATGGAGTAGCTTTTAAACAGTGAAATAATTATAAACATAGGCTTAGTAATTTTATACACCCAAACACACACACATACACATACATACAAAAAATTTAAACATCATAAAAAATTACTAAACCAGCTTGCTATATTTTAATCAAGCTTTCTAATTTTAAATTTTCCTTTGAATTTATTTTCATCCCTTGTCATTAAGCACCAAATTTTTATATTATAATGTTCTCCAGACCGAATGTCGGTCAAGGTGGCCAATCTTAACGGAGACTGGCCATCTGCGCAGGAGATATTATAGTGCACAAGTGTGTGCGCAAACACAAATGCACTTTCTGTTCCCTAACTCTCATAGGAAGGTAATCCGTCACGACCGGAGAGAGGTCAGGCGTAGGACCAACGGCTTTACGTGCTTTCCGAGGCACGGGGGTATCTAATACCACCATCTTCCTAACTCCGGGCTACTATTGAGATTTCTTTACAGCAAAATCCCAATATCTTTTTTAGCCCGACCCGAGATATTACGATCATACGATGTATACATACTTCTTCATTTTATTGTACTAAGAAGAGCGGGGTTAACTTAAAAGAAGACCCTTATGTAAGTCTAGCTTTTGTCCGAAGCCTATCTTGGGAACAGTACTTTTTTTCTGGATTAAAGGTACCCTAAGTTCTTTTCTATACCCCTGACAACGAGTATGCAGAATTTCATAATGAACGGTCGAGTAGTTACGGCATAAAAGCGTAACAAATAAACTCACATCCGCATCCACTTATAATATTACTAGATTTTAAAATATGTATACGTTTTAATAATATACATATATATAAATCGTTTCGTAGATTATCGATTACAAACACACAAACAAATCTTTCCTCTATTAATTTCCTCTATGTAATATTAGTATAAATGAACAATGTGTTTACGTCACTTAAATAATTGTGTATATTATGAATATTTATGATTTATAGGAAAATGGCGACCGATATAGGTATTAAAATGATTTATTAGTTCAAGTTATCATGCTAGCTCTTGATTTATTGAGGACAGTGCTAGATTAAGTTAATGTGAGGTCTGCAGGAAACATGGTGAATAAGTCAAAGGAATACCTCATTAATAATATCATCAGGCCTTTAGAGGCATATGTTCAAAAGTGGGATAATCTTTAGTCCCACTGCTGGTCCAAACATCATGAGAGGGCGAGGAAAGTGACTCTTTTATTACAATATCAGAACTGTATATCAACAGTCTCTCTGCTGGGCAGGGGTCTCTTCTCAGTATGAGAAGGGTCCGCAAATAAGGCATGAGTCACCTGTCATCTGGTGACTCATGCCTTATTTGCCATCTGTAATAATATCAGCCATATTTTAAGACTACGCTGAACGTAAGACGCGGTTGAACTGTATGACGGAGCTCGATATTCAAATCGGCGCGCGGCCGCCATAGTAAAATTGTATGGAGGATTTGAAGTGCTTTTTTGATAAATATGTATCTTTATTGTCAACTAATAACTTAAATATTTGGGACGAACAAATTGTAGTATAACCATTTATGTATCGTTTAAGCTGTAAAATAGGATAGATATCTACTGTTATAATCTAAAAATCACGTAACAAGAGCTTACGTTTTTGCATTTTTCGTGTAAATTTACGTAATTTTGTAGGCGAAAATATTTATTATTTTAGGTTTTTCACACGGAATAATTGTAAACACATTCACTGTTATGGTAAATGTGTATTTTATATTTGTATTAAACAAAAAGGGTTGATTTTATCAACTTAACTGTGACCGCCTGTTTTGGCACATTTCGCTCGGCGCAGTCTTAAACCTATCTTGCTGGGCACGAGCTTCTTCTCAGCGTAAGAAGAAATATGCTATAGTCCACCACGCTGGCTCGGTGCGGGTTGGTAGACTTCACATACTATTATCTTCGAGTACATTATGAAGAACTCTTAGGTATGCAGGTTATCTCTCGATGTTTTCCTTATTAAATTGAGCGATGATTAACTATTTAATACTTACATAACTTTGAATAGACAGAGGTGTGTGCTTTTGAATCGAACTCGAGATCTTTGCGTGGCAATATCTTGCTCCTTTCCTCCTGTGATCGTGAGCTCGTTTGCTGCCTATATGATTTACCGTAGGCAGCTGCTTTGTCGTGTATACTTATAATCGCTTTTGTGGTGTTCAGAAAATACAGTCAGTCAGTCTATGAGCGGCAGTTACCACTGGTCGGTACGGTTAGCTCAGATCGCCGCTGGATCGTCTACTACCAACAAAATAAAAAAAACTTATTCTTCTTCTTCTCCCTAGCCTTTATTATTCCCAAGTCACTTGGGAATGCTTTCCTAGTCTAACCGGATTTGACAGGATATCAGTTTTTACACGGAGCGGCTGCCACCTGACCTCCGCAACCCGAAGGCTAACGATACCCTAAGGCTAGACCAGTGTCAGGATATTATAGGGCACTGACTTCCCAATAACAACTGCCATAGATGTTCATGGCAGCCGGGACCGACGACTTAACGTGCTCTCCGAGGCATGGAGCAGACGATAATTGTCAATCAAGACGCAAGTAATTTCAAAAAGTCATATAACTTCTGAAAATCAGAGGTGCGCGACGTGGGTTTGAACCCGAGACCCTTTGCATTGCAGTCTATTGGTCTCCCCACTGAGCTACTATACCATACGAATATACCTTTCTCGGTTGTATTTCGAGCTATAAATAACACTCAACTGTTGAATTCGATTTGAATAAGATAGATCTTGGTAGTGAATAAGACTGTTGTGATACGATTCCCGGGTTGGACTAAGTGATATTGTATTCGGTAAATGCCAATAGGCTTGCTCCAAAAACCGGGAAAACATGGAAGTATTCTTACCGCTAAAAATGGCACCACGGAATCTCCGCCAAAGTAATATCTGAACTGTGTTATTATAGTAACGGATAATAATTATAATATCAATTGGTTTGAGTTCGTGAAATTGACAACAAGTAAATAAACTGTGAAACAGAACAGCTATCGCCATAGTATCAGTAATTTTTACTATATATTATTAAAATTATTATCGTTTATTTGTGAGTAGTAGAGTTGAGTAAGCAGCTGTGATATCAATAATAAACTGTGGGTAGTATGAAAGTACTACTTCCATGTTTTATTCACGTTAACAGTCTCGCCCCACATGATGTTGGATCTAAAACTATCCCTTTGGAGCCATGAGAGAATGTATGTTTGTTAATGTATAAGTTCTTTTTGAGTAATTTGTTTTAGTATAGCTTTTAATTTGGTGAAATAACTCTGTTGCCGGATACAGGCAGAAAGGCTAATTCATACACAGATGTTTGGAAAATAGATATAAAGATAAAGATCTAATTATTTGCTTCAAATAATACTAATAATAATAATAATATTCTACCACTTACACACAACACCATCTAGCCCAAACTAAACAGAGCTTGTACTATGGGTACTAGACAATGGATATATACTTTTTTTTGTAAATACATACATATTATACATATATACTTTTTTTTGTAAATACATACATATTATACATAGAAACAAATATGTGTAGTTTACAGGAAATGCATCCTATAACACTGGAATAGGTAGGTTTTGCACATGTTTTGCCATAAACGGCGTTTAAATAGTTGATGATAAATTACATATTAACGATATATAAAAAACGAAATTATAATTATGAATATATGTAAGTATTTCGAGTACATAGTAAAACTAAAATCATGAATATAATTTATTTAATTAATTTATTTTTATACAAGAGTAATCCGTTTTAGAAATGTCAATCATAATGTCAGAATGTAATGTCAATGTTGTAAGTCAATAATAATGTTAAATAACTATTAATAAAATAATATAAAATATATGTAAGCTGTCCCGACAGACGTTGTCCTGTACAGGCGAAAAAAAAAACCAAAAAAATACAAGCCAAATCTAAACCATCCTCGAATCCACTTGAACACACACACAAAAAAATTCATTCAAATCGGTCCAGCCGTTTAGGAGGAGTTCATTGTCAACACATGTACAGAAGAATTATATACCTATATAAAGATATTATGTACATAATATGTAATCGTAAGATACGATAAAATATATCTCTCTCGTATTGTCAATATTTTATCGAGCTATTTGTAAGAATTAACTGTTTGAATTCTATTTGAATAATAATGGATAACACACAGTGTAAATAAAATTGATGGTCTATATATTTTTTTTAGTTTTATCGTCTGACTTTTAATGTTTAATAATAGGGTAGATGCATGCTTACATACATTTTGTACTCATAACACGTTTATACATATGTAACAACAAACAGCATTCAAAAGAAATAATTTGTATAATATGTTTTATAAGTGAATACAGCATTAAATTAGTTGACATTTTAAGGTGCATAATATTGTCTTATGTTTACGCGAATGTTATACATTGAAATTAAACACTTTATACGGATTTTGTCGCGTTGTTTATCTTATGTATAAAATTCTCGTGTCACAATGTTCGTTCCCGTACTCCTCCGAAACGGCTTGACCGATTCTCATGAAATTTTGTGAGCATATTGAGTAGGTCTGAGAATCGGTCAACATCTATTTTTCATACCCCTTAGTGATAAGGGTTGTCCAAGCCTAAAATTTTTTTTAAATCTTTTGGGCGAAACATTTTTTTATGGCAAAACAACGTTTGCCGGGACAGCTAGTTTTACTTTAAAATTCTGTTATTACATAATTTTGAAAACTCTAACACTACTATTATTGAACTTTACTATTTAAGCTATATATTTTTTAATTAAAACTCTTTATATTTAAGTTTACACTTTGCCCCGATAGAGGTTTAAGTACGTAATTTTAAGATGCATTTAATATTTAAAACTAGCTTTTGCCCATGGCTTTGTTTCCTTGGGAACAGTGCCATCATCTGGATTATGGTATCCTATAAACTTTTCTGTACCCTTGATAACGTGTATGTTAAAGGGAATTTCTCAGTTTATTAGGGTGCTTCGGCTTGGCGTGGACATTAATTATAGTAATAAATGCATTGCTTTTTTAATATCTTATACCCAAAACAAACTAAATATGACAATAAAGCTGCAGCAAGTTGTTAAATATGCCTTTTCTTGATATACATAATATTGCAGTATTGTCACTTATAATTGACTGAAAATGAGCATTGCAATATATGTATTTATTATAAAAACGATACCTTATTTATGTAATAAAGAAGAACATGTTAAGAAAAAAAAGTATCTTATTAAAAATGCACGTTTATTTATATGGTAACACAGAATGGAGCGCAAAAGAAGAAAAATGGCGGTGCCTATGATTGTTATCAGTATTTTTTACCGAAATATTTCCTACAACGAGTTATTGTTTAATATTTTTTAATTAATTAATTATAATTATTAGTAAATATATTTTTTACTGAGCAATTTGTCCACGCAAAGCCGAAACTAGCTATTCTCTTTCATAATGATCGGTCGAGTAGTTAAGACGCGAAAGCGTAACAAACAAACTAACTCACCATTCACATTTATAATATTATAAATAACTAGCTTTTGCCTACGGCTTTGCTTGCTTAAAAGTAGTTTAGGTTATGATAGTAACAGTACTTTTTTTAATAAAACTAGCGAAGCCGAAAGACTTTGGACTGTACACACGAAAAAAAAACTTTAAAAAGAACCATATCTAAACCATTCTCGAATCCATTTGAACACACACTAAAAGTTTCCTAAAAATCGGTCCAGCCGTTTAGGAGAAGTTTAATTACAAACACACGCACTGAAGATTTATATTCATATACTAGCTGTCCCGACAGACATTGCCTGTGCAGGCGAAAAAAAAAAGCCAAATGTAAACCATCCTCGAATCCACTTGAACACACACAAAAAAATTCATTCAAATTGGTCCAGCCGTTTAGGAGGAGTTCACTCTCAACACACGTACAGAAGAATTATATATTACATATATAAAGATAAAGATGTAGCCTATGTTCTTCGGTGAAAGGTTTCTAATAATGAAAGATTTTTTATTAAATAAAGACAGTATTATTAAAATTGATTGAGTAGTTTTTGAATTAAATCTTACAAACAAACAAACAAATCAAATCTTTCTTGTTAATTATATAAATATAGACTAGCATACATAAATAAATTAGAATTAGGATTTTGGCATACGGAAAAGTACCTACGTATTTCTGTACTGTTTAGCCTGTAAATGTAATCTTAATACGAACTTTAATCGTAGCTTCTTAATGATGAAAAATTTTAATATCTCATTCACCATTAGAAAACCTTTATAATTCTAGAAGTAACAGGTTATATAACGCTACGCTGTGAGCTATGGGAGCGGAGCAGTAATCATAAACGTGGGTAAAACTGCGGGAGTCAGTCTTTAATCTCAACTAATATTATAAAAGCGGGTGTGAGTTTGTTTGTTTAGTTATCATGCCTTAACTGCTCGACCGATCATTGTGAAGTTTCGCATACACGTTGTCAGAGGAACGCAAAAGGTCATTAGGCAGCTTTCATCCAGAAAAATTTTGTTACTAACATAACCTAACCTATTTTTATGCGAGCGAAGCCGCGGGCAAAAGCTAGTAATATTATAAATGCAAATGTGAGTTTGTTTGGGTTTGTTCCACATTCGTCCCTGATGTTTCATCCCAAGTGTAGGAATACGCATTCGTCCCAAAAACATTTTTTTCTATGCTCTTATATTGAAATAAATACTAATTTCTTAATGTAATTCCTTCTTCGTCCCAGATTATGTTCCTTTTTTGTCCCTCTTTTTTATGGAGGTTTTATTGTACCGTCAGCCAAAAAAATATTTAAAAACACCTCGTTGATCTCTCAGTAAAACTTATGATTGCATGACATCACGAACCTGATAACAAAAGATTTAAAATAATTTTAAACCATGTTCTGTTTTGTTAACCATATGTACAAAAATGTAGGGCGTAAAAGGAATAATTTAAAAAGAGGGGCGAATGAGGAACATTTTGGAATGTGGGACGTAATGTAGGGGCAAATGCGGAACAAACCTTAGAATGTTATTCATTGAAAATAAACTACTATATACGGATTTTATCGCGTTGTTTATTTGACACTTTAGAATTTGTCAATTTAGAAATGCCATGGTCACGGGGAGACCATGACTCCCCGCGACCATGGCTGCTGAAAAGCAACCAAAACGTCGGAGAAAGTGTAAACTTAAATATAAATAGTTTTAATAATTTAATTAGCTTCACACTGAGTAAAGTTTAATAGTAGTAGTATGTAGTGTAATAGTTTCTAAATTGTCAAATTCTAAAGTGTCAAATAAACAACGCGATAAAATCCGTATATAGTAGTTTAATTTCAATAAATAACATTCGCGGGAACAGAAGACAATACTTTGTTTATTATGTTTTCACGTCTTCCTACTCGACTGATTATCATAAAATTGCGAATACACGTTATCAGGGGAAGGTAAAAACATGAAAGGTTAACCTTCACCCAGAAAAAAACTGTTACTAATCAAACCTTACATAACCTACTTTTAAGCGAGTGAAACCGCGTGAAAAAGCTAGTCTTTGATATAAAAAACTATTAACATATACCTACCTATTTAACACCTTTGAGGATATACATATGTGACATGTGGATTTTTCTAAGAAACGTTTATGGTAAGTGTTTCTTTGTAAGCGAACTGAATGAATTACTAGACATCATAGACTACGAGACTGGCTTACCATCTAAGTTGTATAAAAACATTACATTGAACACTCAACAATCAATCAAAATTAATTAATATTGGCTTCGATGGCGCAGCGGTAGTAAATGCGACTGCTATGCGACTGAAGTCTTGAGTTTGATGCTCGGGTCGGACAAAATGTTCTGTTGGAAATTTTAAAACTCAAAGTCATTTATTTCTTTAAGTCACAAAGGAACGCTCGGTTTATGAATGTCAACTTTATTGGTTAGTTTGTTAACTTAATAAATATACTAAACCTTAAAGTTAGTTGCTAAGTTCAGATAAAGGGTTGATCCTATGAGAAGATATTTGCAAGCAATTCATGGCCTTTTTTTTAAATCGCCATTTAAATATAATTTCAGCATTTTACAACTCATATCAATAAGGCTTTCAGCAGTATCAGTTAAGCACTGTGCTTGATAAACGGTCATAGACTCACCTCCTATTATGTGGGTTTTTAACCTCCGATGCAAAACGACTGGGTGTTATAAGTTTGATGTGTCTGTGTGTGTGTGTGTGTCTGTCTGTGGAATCGTAGCTCCCGAACGAATGAACCGATTCAAATTTTGTTTTTTTTGTTTTAAAAGTGAATTAGTCGGGAGTGTTCTTAGTTATGTTTGATGAAAATTGGTCCAAGATGACCGCCGGATTACATATTTTTTCACAACTCCCTCAATATGAGTATTAAATGAAAGGGCTTGACTAATAGAATACTATACGCTATGATAAATTTCAAATCCAAGATGGCCGTCACCACAAAACGGCGAATTAATTTTTTTTCACATCTCCCTCAATATGGATATCAAATTAATTATAGGTCGGGGGTTTTTTAAATTTTAAGTTTATAGTTATTAAGCATAGTTGGCAATGAAACTGCCTTGGAGGCGCGGCGGTAGTAAATGCGACTGTTCTGCATGATCTCTTGGTGTGCTTAATATATGTGGTTCGATTCCCAGGTAGGGGCAAGTGTTGGATTTTTCTGTCAAGATATTTTCACTAGCAGCACGTAGTCTAGAGTGGCCAGTAATCTCGTAAGTGCAATTCAGAACTTATTAAAGATTAGCTGTTCATCATGGTATCACGCATATTTGTGATCATACGTTTTGCTACTATTACTCATAACAACTTGACCATGAAATAGAAACCACGGCAAGTACAAACTTTTTTTTTTTTTTCGTAGGGAAATGCGCCTGATGCATACCCTCTCGCCACAAGGGGAGGCGAGAGGGTTATGTCCGGCTCTCCCGTACTTCGAGCCTACGGACCAAAACCTTACAAAGTCTACAACTCCTTGGCGACGCCCCGGCACTACATAGGGCGTCGGACCGACTCAATGGCTGGCGGACGGGAGATCCCCGTTCTCCCGCCCGCGGCCTTCATTATGGCGGCATTATCGCCGCCCGGTTCGCCGGCGACGGCTCAGATCCGCAAGGATACTTTCTTCACGGATCCGCTCCGCCGCCTCCTTCTGCGAGATGACGTCCTCGCAGAAGGACGCGACCGCTGCCCACTTCCTCTCGCTGTCGACCATGGCTTTGATCACGGCCGGCAGCGAGAGATCCTCACCCACAACCTCAATGAGTTCACGCGGCCAGTACAACCTAGCCGAAATGGCAAGCATTTCAAAAAGGTTTACATACAGAGCATGATGGCGTTAATACCCGTTTTTAGTTATACTAGTGATCGCCTACTGCTCGAAATTTGACCAAAGTTTGACTGTAAGATATATTTTAATAATTTTATTAGCTTATAAATTAATAATAATAATAATAAATAATAATAATAATCCCGCGAAAGCTGAAAAAGATAAACAAATTAAATATCTCGATTTGGCTCGCGAGGTTGTTGACATGTGGGATGTAGATTCGGCAATCATTGTGCAGATAGTCATATCTGTCAATGGTCTAATAGCCAAGAGCCTCGATCACCATCTAAAGAGGCTCGTGTTGGATGCTTGGATCAAGGGTTTGATGCAGAAGGCAGTGCTATTAGATACAGCACGCATTGTGAGGAGGTTCCTCTCTCTGGGGCCCTAACCACCGGCAGCTTGGACCTTGTTCCCGATGTCGGTGGGTAATTTCAGTTTTTATATTTTTAAATATGTATAGTTTTTATATTTATATTTAAAAATGTAATGATTAGAAAAAAAAAATAGAAATAAAGAGAATAATAATAATCTATACAATTTAATTTATATTTACAACAAATTAATAGGCACAAAATTATAGACAAAAATATATTTCAATGACAATTCAATATTTTGCATTAATAACAAAACTTTAAATAATATTAAATTTAATTAATAATAATTTAACCTTTAATAGTATTATATAATAAAATAAAAATTACAATTAAAATATTTAAAGAAATTAATTTAGAAATAAAAAGCAATTAGCTTAGAAATTAAGTAATTACTGCACATCATTACGCAGATATTTCTAACCATCTTTTCAACACTGTGGTGGTATATAATCTTCCTGCAAGTTCTTCGATTATTTTGTTTCTACACGTGCCACCTCTGGCCATAAAAGCCGTTGTATGGCATTAAAAGTGTTAAGTCTTGCCTTCAAGAACATTCCAGAGGCACTACAGTACCGTTTTAACCCCATAAGATAATAAGTATAATTCAATATTAGTAGTAGTGTAACAGTTTCAAAATTATGTAATACAGTGTTAAACAAACAACGCGATAAAATCCGTATATAGTAGTTTAATTTCAATGAATAACATTCGCGTAAACAGAAGACAATATTATATTGCTGATATAATATAGTTACGCGCTTCGACTGCGCGTTTCAAATGCATAATTGTGTGCGTGTAATGCTTTTTCATTAATTTAATGCATTTCTAATACATATTTTATATAAATATTAGGATTCACCCCTCCTTCTCCATTCTTTGACATTCATAAGTGTTACCTTGTAACCTAATTTGAATAAATTTATTTTGATTTTGATTTTGATTTTTTGATTTCATATAAACTTTAACTGTGCCAAATTTCATACTCCTCCATCCGAGCAATTTTCGTAAAAAGGGGTACAAAGTTTTTGCTTCACGTATTAATATATAGATATCATGCAACTCGAAAGTTTAAAAGAGATTTCACTCAGTAGACGGCAATAGATTCGTCCTCTATAGCTGAAGAAATGAAGCTATCATACACTTCTGCCTTGCCCAACAGGGATATAAGCGAGAGACTATGTATATACAGGGTGACCGGTAATTAATGGATAAACTTGAAATGTCTTACAGGAGAATTGAAGGCCACTCAGAAAAAAAAAAAATGAACTGCGAGCTATATAGCATAGCATACTTTTGACTGTCTATCTATTAGCATAATTAGTGTTTAATAATAAAACAACAAAAAACCGATGGATTTTAGTCATTTATGGTCGTAGTATACAAGAAAGTTATACATGGTAATTAAAAATAAAACACATATCTCAGGTAGTAGTTAGGATAGATTTTTTTCATACTTTTTCTGAACGGCCCTCATTTCCACTATAAGACATTTCCAGGTTATCCATTAATTACTGGACACCCTTTATATTCTATTTCCTTGCTAGCTTTACACTCATTCACAACTCTATTATTCATTAATAAAAAAAGACTACTTCCGAACTAGATATAATTCTTGTGTCACGTGAGACTTTATAAACAATCAAACAACAGACACAAAGAACACTATTTGTGGATTACACAAATTGTGTCTGTGTGGGATCCGAACCCACAACACTCGGTTGATTATATAGATAGTGATGGTCATTTAATCTGGCATTTATGCAGTCAAATCCTAAAAGATCACGAACCGTATTGCATCGTGGTCTAATGGACTATTATATTTGTAGGAACAGTACCACGAGGATTGTCGTTCAAAAGGTACCCTATCATCAGGTGAATCATGCCTCATTTACCATCTATAATGTCAGCCATGTATGAAAGCTGTCGCTCTGCTTCTCAGTGTGAGAAGGGTTAGGAAATAATCCACCAAGCTCTCCCAATACGGATTTGACAGACTTCACATATCCATTGAAAACATTATGGAAGAACTCTCAGACATGCAGGTGCACTCAGGATGTTTGCCTTCACCATTCAAACCAGTGATAACTAACTTAATACCTACATAACTTCGAAAAGTCAAAGGCTTGGGATCGAACTCGAGACCTCTGTTTAGCAGTCGAACGTTCCCACACTAAACTTTTTTTTACCATCTTAACAGCAGGTATTAAAAAGTTTAAACGTTTTGTCCCATACGGGGATTGAACCTACACCACTTTCCGCATTAGCAACGGCATCACTTAACACACCATCTGTGCAGTCATGTTACCATACAGTAAATTATGCTTTAATTACATAACCAGGTAGAAATAAAAATAGCGCCCGAAAGGTCAAGGGTGTTCAAGCATGACCATAAACAAGATGGTGGAATATAAGCTACAATATAACTCCATGATGCCTCATTAGTTTAGTAGTATATTGGAGTACTTGCGCATTTACCGAGCATGAGGTTCCGGGTTCAATTACTGAGTCAAGTATTGAGTTTGCTGTGGAATAATCAATAGACCCTGTATGTTGCAATGGTCGTGATTGCAACAACTGAGCTTTCTTGGATTCGATTACCGAGTCGTTAACAAAAAGAAATTGGATTCTACAGTCAAGGCATTCTAAATAGAAGAGTTAGGAAGTTGGCGTTGTTGCAAGCCCTCGTGGCTCGGAAAGCTCGTAAAGCCGTTGGTCTTGCACCTGATTCCTCTCCGGTCGTGTCGGATAGCCTCGGCTTCTTAGAACTAGAGAATAGAGAATGCACTTTTGTTTCCACACACTTGTATACTATAATATCATCTGCGTACATGGCTTATGCGTTATGTTCGGCTGTCGTGACCGAAATTCCGGATTATTATTTTTACAGCAGGCGTATTTAATAGTTTATTTTGTGCGAAAATACATATAATAATATAATATAATAATAGTCTTTCACATACACACAACACTATCTAGCCCAAACTAAGCAGAGCTTGTACTATGGGTACTAGGAAATGGATAAACATACATATATATATTTTTTTTGTAAATACATACATACTATACATGGAAACACCCAGACCAAGACAAACATCCATGTTCATGCACACAAATGTTAGACTTATGCGGAAATCGAACCCGCGACTTCAGGCGTGGCAGTCGGTTACACTAACTACTACGCCATAGAGGCCGATAAAGAGTTACTGTGGTTTCTCGTAGGAGAAGGCTAAGTAAGTTATGTGCGGTAAACAAGAATACTACCTATAGTCATTTGTAAGTCCACGTAATGTTAGAAAAGAACATAGTTCTCAAAATGTGTGTTTAATATACCTTTACTTACTGTATTGCACAAGTGGCGTTGTATTTCAGTTGTTGCCTAGCCACTGGCACTGCACCGTGTGTTATGGGTTCGAATCCCACACGGGACAAAACTTTGTGTGATCTACAAATGGTTGTTCCGAGTCTGGGTGTTCTTTGTGTCCGTTGTTTGAATGTTTGTAAAGTCCCCCGCGATACAAGAATTATACCTAGTGCGGAAAATGCCTTTTAAAAACATAATTTATACTAATATTATAAAGCTAAAGAGTTTGTTTGTTTGAACGCGCTATGTAACATCACGCTACGACCCACGGCGGAGGCGCAGTAATCATAAACGCGGGTGAAACCGCGGACACTGCTAATAATGAATGTAGGTGCGCGGCTGTTCCCAAAGAGATAAGCAGAGCAGCTACTTGGCGTTACTCTATGAAACATAATTATAGGATACCAAAGATTTAAATCATAGAATAGCATAGCACCCGACTAAGCCTAAATATGGTCACCCTTCTGGATGGTAATTTATGATCCGACACATGTCAACATGATCATCTGAATCCCAACTAAATACATACATATATTCACGCCTGTTTCCCAGAGGGGTAGGCAAAGACTATGGATTTCCATTTGCTACGATCCTGACACACTTCTCTGACTTCATTCACTTTAATAACATTCCTCATACACGCTCGTCGGCTTAAGGTGCTGTTAACCTGGCCTTTATCCAGAACGTCTCCAATCTGATCAAGAAAAGTTTGCCTAGGTCTTCCCCTTGCGACTATTCCATTCACACTAACCTTATAAACTTTCTTAGTCAGTCTTTTCTGGTCCATTCTTTCTACATGCCCAAACCAGCTTAACATACCACTTTTTATTCTCGTCACTATATCCACTGTTATGCCGCATCTCTCTCTAATCACACTATTTCTTATTCTACCCTTCAGAGTTAAACCACATATATTTCTCAGCGCTCTCATTCATTTCGCGGGTTCGATTCCCGTTTACGTCCGTCTACGTTACAAGTCTAACATTTGTGTACATGAACATGGATGTTTGTCTTGGTCTGGATGTTTATATGTATAATATGTAAGTATTTACAAAAGAAAGTATATTTGTATGTATGTTTATCCATTGTCCCATAGTACAAGCTTTGCTTAGTTTGGGGTAGATGGTGTTATGTGTATGTGGTAGAATATTATTATCATTATTATTTTTTATTATTACAGCATTTATTCTGCGCTTTCTTTATTTTCTTTTGCCATATCCAACTTTCCCTTCCATGCATAAATGTAGGCACTAAAAGCTAATATAACTAATCCTAATTTAATATTATAAATGCGAATCTGAGTTTGTTTGTTACGCTTCAACGTCTTAACTACTCGACCGATCATCATGAAATTCACATACATCTTGCCAGGGATTCCTACGGACTTTTAATCCAGAATAGAGTGCTATCTAAAAATCAAACGCTTACTCAAATTAAAAATTGTTCAGTATCGTTCTCTATCATGTAATTGTAACGAGTAAGCTCATTTTTTAAGTGTGATGTAATGTGTTAGCTCACTTATTCATTAGATCTAAGTATAGTGAGGACATGTCAATGATTTCAATCTTTAGATTTCACTAAATTTACTATAACAATCGCATATTGCGTTTGTTAAAGCGAGCGATTAAATACTATTAAATACATACATAACTTGGAAAAGTCAGAGATGCGTGCCTTGCGATCAAACTTGAGACCTCTGCATGACAGTCCAACCGTTTCCGACTAGGTTATCGCTGCTTCGAAGCGTAAACAGTTAACAGCGTAGAGCCTTCTTAAGCTCTATATGGAGTCACGGTTCTCTGCGTCCAGACACAATGCTTATATTAACCCCAGTTTTTTTACTTTAGCAGCAATTTTTGTAAGCATTTTAGTATTCTTGTTAGGTTAGGTTGTATTACCTAACCTAATAAACCCATCAAAATGTACCATAACCCAATAGTACAAGTAAAACAATTTAAATATCTAGATAGTGTAATAACAGAAGATACAAGACCATCAGCCGACATAAAAATTGGAATAGCGATTGCAAAACAGACCTTCCACAAAAAGAAACATCTATTCACATCAAAAATTAGTAAAGGTATCCGGAAATAACTAATTAAGTCTTATATCTGGAGCATTGCCCTATACGCTTGCGAAACGTGGACCTTAAGACAAAGAGACCAGAAAAGGTTGGAAGCTTTTGAGATGTGGTGCTGGCGTCGAATGGAGAAAGTGTCTTGGTCAGGAAAAGTTACTAACACAGAAATATTGACAAGAGTAAATGAAAACCGTGAAATTTTGAAACACATAGAGAACAGAAGGGGTAAAATGATAGGACACCTAATTCGACATGATGATTTTATCACAAATATAATAATCGAAGGGAAGATAGAAGCAAGAAGGAAGAGGGGAAGACCAAAAAGAAGGTACACCGATCAACTGAAGGAATTTGTGAAAGTTGAAACTCATAAGGAACTAAAAGAGATGGCATTGGAAAGAGAAAGATGGAGCATATGCTTGTTTGCCACTTTAGTAAAGTTCGATCGTCTATTTGCACTTTTACGCTCCTCCGTGCGCACAATATGCCTCAAAAGTGGTATAACGATTTCTTTTCTGTTATATTATTATGATAAAGATATAAACTCATTAATAACCACTGGTATCCCACAATAAGAACACTACAGGTCCTTAATATATTTTCAAATTTCGTTACCCTTATACTTTCGTTCATATATCGGGTTCGATTCCCAGGTAGCACAAAGTGTTATTAGAATTGCCATTTAAAACATTTTTAGTAGCAGCACGGAGCCTGAAACTGGACCTGGTAGACAACAATGAATAAAAAGCTACACTATGGATGTAAAACAACTCGGCCTACCCTTAGTGGTATAATTATAGACACGTGACTGAATAGGTAATTATTATTTGCTTTAATTATAACGACAGTAAAACAATTAAAATAATTATAGATTTTAATTGATAACAATTTAGAACAAAAACAATAAAAAGTTTTTAATTAAAATAAGGATAAACATAAAATTATACATGATCCATCTATTTTACACAAAATCAAACACTTTCACAACATAACCGGCAAAAACGTCACAGAGAGAATTGGATATATGTATGAGACCTATTAGTGAACCCGTCAAGTGTTATTTCTTCAATCTCATTAACCTCTCATTAATTTAACCCATTAATTGATGGCGAAAGCGCGTGAAATATGAATCATATTTCTTATGCACACTCAAATGTTCATCCGACATTCAACGCCCGATAATTTTATGAACACCGTGGGTTCATTTGAACGTCAAAAGGTTAATAATTGTCGTAATGGCAAACATGTGTAAATTGCATTTCGATAGTGTTGCTTCCTAGGCCAGGTCAGGCAACACTCAAGAACAGCACAGAGTATTCTGCCGTGCCTTATATTTTAGAATCCGCGTAATAGGGGACGAGTCTCCTAATTTACTATTTATATTTTAAATACATAGCCATCATGATAGAATAAATCTGAAAAAATACCTACATAAAAGTTAGCGTAAAACACTTCATATTTCAACCACTTTCAGAGTATGAACATTGTAATAAACCATAAATATTTTCAGACCTCACGCTACAACTGTTATGTAAAAGTATAAACCAATCGTATTCAAAATCTTTGACATATACTGCAATCTTATACAAAGTTACGCCACGAAACCAACGATGTAGTGGAGCATAAATTTGTTACAAAAATTTGGGCGTAATACGCTCTCTCTGACTCCCTATCTTACAAGCTAAATTCTACTCATGACATTACTTATAAACATACAAAATAGCAAGGATCAAATCGCGCAATAAAAACTGTTTAAAAATACAGTTCCTGTCTAGTCTAATAAATGTCACATGTGAACTGAAATGCAATTCATATTTACATTTGACATTTATTTCAATTTAGGAGAATACCATTTGCAATATACAGGGTGTCCGGTAATTAATGGATAACTTTGAAATGTCTTGCAGTAGAACTGATGGCCGTTCAGAAAAATATATGAAAAAAAAGTACCTAAGATATGTTTTGTTTTAATTACCATATTTACTTTCTTGTACACTAGGATCATAAATGAATGAATTCCATCGGCTTTTTGTTTTATAGTTTTATTATTAAACAGTTATTATGCTAATAGATAGATAGCCAAAAGTATAAAAGGATATTGCACTTTCTTTAAAAAAAAATATTTTTAATTTTTATTCATATTTTCTGAACGGCCTTCGGTTCTACTATAAGACATTTCAAGGTTATCCTTTAACTACCGGACACCTGTATATGACCCTAGTTTTTGCTCACAGCTTCGCTCTCGTAAAAGTAGGTTAGGTTATGTTACTAACACCCCTTTTTTAAATAATATAAAACCTATGTCACTTGGTGATAATATGCTTTCCAAAGGTAAAATAATTTTAAAAATCGGTTGTGTTGTTTTTGAGTTAAATCCTTACAAACAAACCAAATATATAATCTTTAATAAGCCACGCGATAAAATTCGTATAAAATAGTTTAATTTCAATGAATAACATTCGCGTAACCAGAAGACAGTATTATATAATCTTTACTCTTTAGATTTCCTCTATATAATAATAGATGAATGATCAACGTGAAGAATCAAGATTTTATTGTTATATTTTTATATCTTAGAAGAAATATTAATTCAATTTATATTATAGTGGATATGTTTGAATCAAAAAAACTGTTCTAAATAGAATTCCGATCTAGTCTTAGGCACGAATCCTATATTCTGAAATGATTTGTTTTACCAACGGACAGCAAATTTTTAACACATATTCTATGAAAAATATGTCAAATTTAAACTGCCCGTAGCTAAAAGGACTCATTCCTGAATTCCATTTTAAACAGACACTATGGCTAAGTGATCGTTTAAAAATTAAATTTTACTAGATGTCGATTCGTACATATCGTATTAATTTAATGGGCGAAATGCTACCTTCGTTTTCGGACAGGGTCGATTCGTACACAATTAAATTCGACGTGTGCGAATCGACAACAAAAAAAACATATTATATTTTTAAAAAGGGTCATCGCACAATTCTTGCGAACGGTTTCGTACAAAACGACTACTAAACAGATTTTATTACGAAAGCTCTCCTAAATTCAAACATGCTATCTATAAACTAAAATGCATTATTTTTCTTCTAAGGTATAAAAAATACAGCATTATGAAAAGCCAGATTTTGACTCAATGTTGACTATCTGCACACAAATATAAATACACTTACAACTTAACATTTCTGAAGGTGTAAACAGAAGTGTTTTACACCGATATTTCAGCTCAGTTATATTTCAGGATCCACACAGTTTTATACTTAAAGATTACCAGCAAATTCAGTTACAAATTACTAGTAGGTATTCTTGTTAAACTCCTCCAGCTAAGCTTGAATGCTTGTATTAGAAGTGGGTTCACGTCGGTAGTGCAATGGATGGGATTCGAACCCACGACCTCTCGATCATAAGTCCAATGCCTGAACCATTGTGCTACCACCGCTTCTACATGTCATTATACAGAGATTGGACTCCCAACACTCGGCACCATACCAATGGTTAAGTGACTTCTTGAACCACTGAACCGCTTGTGCAATCTAATCAATTTTATATGGACTGTGGCTAAACGATAGACAAAACATTGATGTAGACATTCTGATACAAAGAATTTTCCGTATTTGATTTAGCCGAAGTTATAGAAAAATGTATAAAGTGTTAACTATTACTACCACAACCCACTACCACTTGAACTCAATATATTTTTTTTTGAAATACAACTTTCGCACTTTTGATAATTCCTGTATGATGGAGGTCGGTATAAACTGTCAAACAACGGACACAAAGAACATCCAGAATCGGAACAACCATTTGTGGATCACACAAATTTTTGTCCCGTGTGGGATTCGAACCCAGGACACTCAGCGCAGAGGCAGTGTCGAGGCGACCACTTAACCAATTACGCCATCTGTGTAGTTAAATTCCAATGCCTTATCCAATGAGCAACCGATAGATGACTGGATGACTCTCAGTCGTATATAATACTATCATCTTCTCCCTAGCCTTTATTATTCCCAAGTCACTTGGAGTCGGCCGTCTATTCTAACCGGATTTGACTGGATATCAGTTTTCACACGGAGCGGCTGCCATCTGACCTCCGCAACCCGAAGGCTAACGATACCTTAAGGCTAGACCAGTATCAGGATATTAGAGGGCACTGACTTCCCAATAACGAATCCCATAGATGTTTATGGCAGCCGAGACCGACGGCTTAACGTGCTATCCGAGGCACGGAGCAGGCGATAATTGTCAATTAATACGCACGTAATTTCGAAAAGTCATATAACTGCCGAAAGTCAGAGGTGCACGACGTGGGTTCGAACCCGAAACCCTCTGCATTGCAGTCTGTTGGTCTCTCCACTGAGCTATCATGAATCCCCTAAAAATAAACGTTGGAACACTTTATTCGAGAATCGAATTCTAAACCTTACGATTCTCCACAAGCGTAAGCACAAACCTAACCGCAGACCTAACAAATCCACAAAACACCGCATTACATTACATTCTAATATCTTTGAACGTAACACCATCCGATAGGCCAAAGAAACACGCAACAAAAATAGAAATAGACATACACAAATAGGCTCAAAATATCTATACCTGAACCTACCGCAAGCATGGCGAATTAAAAACAAACACCACACATCTTAACCCTATAAAAAAAAACCAAGACAATGCGCTCCGAGCAAAAAGCCCGGTATCGCAAAATATATTACTTGAACTTCGGTTAACACTGCCGCTGCGCGCTGTCCGTATTCGCCTGTCATTTATGCAAACTTAAGCCACACCCCACATGACACGCCTCCAAAGCCTTACAACCTCTCTTTCCCACCCACGCAACCACATACCTCTATCCCTCTCAACTGCATAACGCCTACACATTTTCCGAGACAAGTTTTTAGTTGATCAAAAGACATCGCAAGCGGCGATTGCCTCTGAGGTTGCAGTTATAAAAAAAGCGTGTATTTTTTTTTCGGTTTTGATATGGAAGTTGTTTCAGTGATAACGTTATCAGTGTGTGATAGTGATGTTGTCTGACTGTGTGTTTTTGTGATGTGATGTGTTTTATCGATGAAGGTAATGTGTGATTTTTGATTACCGGTATTTTTTTTAATTGATCATGCTTTTTCAAAATGTCGTTTTAGGGTTAGTAAGGGACGATTTTTGTTAGATAGGTTATTGAGGTTATAAATGCTAGTCTGAGTTTTAGGGTTTGGTTTTTGCCAAGGGGTTTTTGAAAACGTTTTTTAGGTAAGTTAGAGGACAATTTTTATTTTATTCTTTGACGTACATATCTTTCTAGAAATTTCGAAGAGTTTATTTAGTCAGTATAATGTTATTAAAAGGTGATATATTATTTATAGATTTAGTTATATGTATATCATATATAAATGACGAAAGATCTTATCAATTTCTGTAGCTTCGTTAATGTCTTAATTATATTTTAATTTTTATAAAATCTAAATGGTAAAAATATTTATGGAGTTATTACAGCAAAACACCTGCTTTATTCTTGCACGTACTACATGAGTTAAAAAAATGAGAATTGCTGAACTTATAATAATTGCTAAAATGCACTAATTAAAAGCATTATAAATATTGATTTTAGTATCTATTAATAAATGATAATGCAAAATGGCGGGAAACCGACGCGTCGGTTTCCGTCGCGCGGGTCATTGGTTCGATTCCTGTACCGGACAAAAAATGTGTCTTGCGCCTGTATGTTTTTGTGGTAATTACAAAAATGATTGGCTTATTATAGAATTGTATTTTTAGGAAACGTTTATATTTATACGAGATCTAAGTTAGGTACATTGTAGAAGTGTAAAAAATTAATAGATACATAAAAGAAAAAAAAGTAGGAAAGAAATTATGTTTAAAAAAGATTACATTACAAAAAATGCATTTTAAAAATATTGCCTCCCTTGAAATGCTTCTGTTAGTCAATAAATAATACAGTGAGCCTTGAAAATCATTCCTCGTTGGTGTAGTGGCCTAGGTTTCGGCTGTGGATCAAAAGGTGACAAGTACGAATCCCAGAGCTAGCCAAAAAAAAAGTTTGTAGATTTTTTGTTATAAACTTTTTAGTAAAAGCCCGAATTTAGTAAGTTGGCATTGTTTTATACCCGTGCACGATATTTAAAGCCGTTGGTCCCATCTTTGGAGAGAGATCAGGGTTAGGACCGATGGGACGGCAACCCAACACGTTCCCAACACGACCGGAGGGTCGTGTCGGGTTGCAGTTCCATCGGACTATGACAGTCAGAGGATAGAGAGTGCACCTGTGTTTACGCACAAACTTGTACAAATCAAATCATTCCGTAGAAATTGGCCGCTGAGACCAAAAAATTCGGCCTGAAGGAGAAAAAGACCATCACGCTGGTATATCCCCATAGAATAGGTAGTGCATAGCACCCACATTCTGCCAGCTATGTATTATGTCCTTCCTAATAGACGACGAGCGTATTGCCAATTACCGGTCAAACTGCCGGGCAGCATACTAAATACCTACTACTGAGAATTCAATAAAACACAATAACACTTCGTTCGACCCGAGAATCGACACCGGGACTATAGTACTTGCTCGGAAATATTATGTGCCAACCTTTGAAGCAAAGGAACTATATTAGTTAATTAGCTAACCCGTGCATCATCCTCTGCTTCACATAAGAGAATTTTCCCCGTCTTTGCAACATTTTTCATTGATGCTCCGCTCTTATTAGCCTTCCTCGATAAATGGGATACCCAACACTAAAATAATTTTTCAATTCGAACCAGTAGTTCCTGAGATTAGCGCGTTCAATCAAACAAATAAACAATCAAAGAACCAAACTCTTCAGCTTTATAATATTAGTAGATATAGATATTATATTTCCTTTCTTTAATTTTTAATTTCACAAGAAAAATACAAATGAATATGATTCAGTAAAGAAGTAAAGCATCTTTGGATCCGTGGCATAAATGTGCGCTTAGTTCCTACTTCTCGATTACTGGTTCGAGTACCAGATCGGGCAAACTGTTAGGCATTTTTCCGTAGCAACACAAAGTTTAGAAACATGTTCTTTAAATGGCAATAGATTAGATTTTATTTCCCGTACCTTAAAATGTTGGTATGGATGGCAAAATGTTGATGTAATCATACACCTCTGCTTACCCTTTCAAGAATATGTAAGCGTGATGCTATATTAATATATATATATATATATACATATATCTATATATTAAAAGTCCATATTAATTAATAACAATAATATTCTACCACGTACACACAACACCATCTAGCCCAAACTAAGCAGAGCTTGTACTATGAGTACTAGACGATGGATAAACATACATTTATATACTTTATTTTTTGCAAATACTGACATATTATACATAGAAATACCCAGACCAAGACAAACATCCATGTTCATGCACACAAATGTTTGACTTAAAAAATTATGTTTTAATTGTTTTTTTCAACTGCCTCAAGGGCACAGCGGTAATGATTGCGATTGCTTTGCATGGGATTCATATCCGGGTCAGTCAAAATATTCTTGGAATTTTCTATTAAGAAGTTCTGAGTAGCATCACGGTGCCTGGAACTGTGCCTGATAGACGTCTGTAGGTCCGCCTCTATTTTGCTATCTATAGGTCCCACTTAAAACATAGGACCTAAACTTTTGCTGTCGAAATGTAGGTGAAATGAACCTCTTCCTACCCATTTGAGGCTATAGGCGTGAGACTATGTATATAATTCCAACTAATATTAAAAATTCGAATGTGAGTTCGTTTGTCACGCTTTTACGCTTTACCTACTCGACCGATCATCATGAAATTTCGCATATACGTTGTCAGGGGTACACAGAAGGACATAGATTACCTTAATTAAAAAATAACTATTTCCAGGAGGATGACATTTATTGACAAAGCTACATTAAGGCAAGCGAAACCGCAGGAAAAATCTAGTATTTTATATGCAGAAGTCATTGAAATTAAACTACTCTAAACGCATTTTATCACGCTATTCATTATAAAAATACTTTTATTACATAATGTTAAAACTATGTATATTACTTACGATTTAAAATAAACAACGCGATAAAAGCCGTAAAGGCTTTTAATTTTAATTTATAACATTCGCGTAAACGTAAGACAGAAGCGGAAGTCAAATTGTCTGTCCGTCTGTTTATTTTAATCAATAAACCATTGAAAACAAACCATTGTAAACACGCTAAAAACTAGCATATCCTATTCATATTTTAAATGTTAAAGTTTGTGATGATGTGTGCATGTTTGTTACTCAACCACGTATAAACTGTTAAACAAATTTGGATGAAACTTTACCCGCAGATAGACCATATCCTGAATTACCACATAGACTATTTTTTATCTCGGTATACGTTTAACAGAATCCTTGCAGGCAAGTAGGAAGCACAAAAAAATATTGTCTGTTTTGTTTTTTTCCTGTTTGTTTATTGTGCCTATACTGCTCATCCTGATTGCGATGAAACTTTGTTTAATTTATAGCGCCCATCCGCAATGGATCCTCAATCCCTTAAAAATAAATGCCGGAAAATTAAAAAACGTTTTGAAATGTATGCCGGGTGTTAGTTAAAAATGGATATAAAAATTATCGCGTTTACAACAAGTTCCCGCCATAATAAATATTATTTAATATTCAGACGTTTACGAATCCTTGTTTATTCTAATTGACTACAAAAATGGAGATTTTTTATTCTTGTGTTTATTTTCTGACAGCCTCGGCGCCGTGATAGCGATTACTATGTACCTACCAGTCTTGGATTTGATTACCGACAGTTTTTTTAACCGACTTTTAAAAGGAGGTTTTTTGTTATTCTGTATTTATTTTCTGACTGCGTCGGCGCAGCGGTAGTTATGGCCGACTGCTGTCTCTTTGACTCGGATTTGATACCCGTGTAGGGAAGTGTTATAGAGTACTAGTTTCGCCCCTCGGTGTCTCCCGCGTAAGTCCCGATGCCGTGGGCATATCAAGATAAACAGTAGCCTATGTGTTAATCCAGTTCTCCAGCTATCTACGTACCAAGTTTCATCACAATCGGTTCAGTAGTTTTTGCGTGAAAGAGTAACAAACATTCATACATCCATATAAACTTTCGCGTTTATAATATTATAATAAGGATTTTCGTTAAAATTCTCGATAATAAATAATAATAATAAATAAAAAATTGTTTCTTTACATACAGGGTTTTATACTAAATCATCTTGGACCCCTTTTTAGCTATAATTTTCTTGTATTAGGGGGTAAGTAGCACTCTAACAGTGTCTGGTAGACGGTAATAGTTTCGCCCTTAATACTTGACGAAGAGTGGGTGTAAAACACCTCGGCCTGAACCGAAAGGGTATATAACCATTAGACTATATACCTATGTATGTACATATATGTATTGTTTTTTATTGTACATATGTGGCAAATAAAAGTACGCGTTTTTGTGTTTGGTATGGATTCTGTTTGTGGAGAATGAACATTTATACGCAAATAGGGTCATGTAAACCAGGTTAGCATCTAATAATAATAAAAAATAAAATACTACCACATACACACAACACCATCTAGCCCAAACCAAGCAGAGCTTGTACTATGGGTACTAGACAATGTATAAACATACATATATAGTATTTTTTGTAAATACATACATATTATACATAGAAACACCTAGACCAAGATAAACAGCCATGTTCATGCACACAAATGTTTGACTTGTGCGGGAATAGAACCCGTGACCTCAGGCGTGGCAGTCTATTACACTAACCACTACGCCATCGAGTCGTCAAGGATACTTATATCCTGGTGTGCCTTTTCATGGAATTCACGCAAGCGAAGACGCGAGAAAAAGCTAGTAGGTACCTACTATAAATGCCAAGACTAAAGTACTACCTACTTATATAAGTATTTTTTTGTCACGTTCGAGCACTGAACCTGCAATACTCGATGCCTTTTTAACGTTAAATTAAACCGCTACATCAACCTGAAATATAGATATTAATTAACGTCTAGTCAGAAAACAAATCACCTATAAACATTATTCAACGTTGAGTGTTAGTTAAGTAATAGTTAAGTAAAAGTGGTTGACCGATGATCAAAGGTTTATCATTGATCAAGCACTTAAAAGCTATTTGTTAAGAGGTGGCTAAATATAGTAATTTTTTTAATAATCTTTCTTTTACAAAATCTTGGAATGAACCTTGTGCCCTTGGGATCCCGTAACCATAGCAATTGAAAAGCAACCGAAACATCGGGAACAGTGTAAACCAGTTTCAAAATCCTCTAAAATACTTTTCACCAAATAAAGGTAAATCTCAAAAAAACATTTACAGACATAATATAAATGGATTCTTTTAGTGGTGTTTGTAACAAACTGCTACTTTTGTGAGCTGATATAATAGAATTTTAGTGGGTTTTGTTGAAAACTATCAGTACAATGCGATAGAAGCAACGAAGGAGCTTCATATTCAATCGGAACATTATTTTTGTTCTGATATCGTTTTGGCGGGTTTTGAAACTATACTCCTCAAATGGTTAAAAAATTTATATAGTTGTCAATATTATTTAAATGTACTGTTTTCAAATATGCCGTGATAAATGATGTACAAATTAATTTAATTTTAATAACATTTGTGCAAACGTAAGACCATATTGAACAAACCGTTATAATCTCTTAAAGGTTTTTCAAAACCTAATTACAATCACTACCCAACATAACAACGACAAAAACCGCTAAACAACTATGACATCAAAAAAGACAACCCAACAACAAAAAAAAACAGATGTAAAGTATTAAAAACATTTTCAACAACACGGTTTATTATAAAAGAATTTAAATGGATGAACAATTAGGAATGCAACTCGTGGCGGACAATAGGCTAAGTTCACGCTGATTCGTGGCAACGCTACGATTAATTTTAACTAGCGGTTTAACGCAATTCGAGTTTTCTTACAGTACCGATTAAAGACTGAAGCGATTTATAATTAATACATAAATTATAATGGTTTATAATGGCGAGAAGACACAAGAGTGACGTGACGTGTGAACTATCATTTCAATATCATAGACGAAAAATATACTTTTTTTTTATTAACAGATTATTTGCTAGCAAATTTTCCCTCAAAATAAAATAATGATATATTACAGTGGTCATAAAAAAATTTGAATAGAAGGTTTTAAATAAATCTATAGCTTTCGCGCTCGCCCCGAATGAAAAATCAAATGTACAAAAGAGACTACTACATATTGAACTGCTGCTACTATTGAAATTAAACTACTATATACGGATTTTATCGCGTTGTTTATTTATCACTGTATTACAAAATTTTGAAAATATTACACTACTACTACTATTGATTTTATTTTACTAATTTATAAGCTAATAAAATTATTTAAACTATTAAATTTATTTATTTTTGGTTTACACTTTCCCCGACGTTTCGGTTGCTTTTCAGCAGCCATGGTCACACATTGCATATGGTCCCCGTCCCAGCTTATAAATTAGTAAAATTCAATAGTAGTAGTTATATGGGAAGCATACGTTAAAGTAAGTCGTTTCCTATGAAATTGCTATATTTTTGACTAGGTACTTTTCTTGATTCCTTTACGAATGACAATAGTAGTTAATATGAAAATCATTTAATTTTACATCTATTATAAATATGGCTTATTGTCTTCTTCTCTCTAGCCTTTATTATTCCCAAGTCACTTGGGGTTGGCTTTTCTGGTCTAACCGGATTTTACTGGATATCAGTTTTTACACGGAGCGGCTGCCACCTGACCTCCGCAACCCGAAGGCTAACGATACCCTAAGGCTAGACCAGCGTCAGGATATTATAGCGCACTGACTTCCCAATAACGACTGCCAAAGATGTTCATGGCAGCCGGGACCGACGGCTTAACGTGCTCTCCGAAGCACGGAGCAGGCGATAATTGTCAATCAATACGCACATCATTTCAAAAAGTCATATATCTTCGGAAAGTCAGAGGTGTGCGACGTGGGTTCGAACCTGAGACCCTCTGCATTGCAGTCTGTTGGTCTCCCCACTGAGCTATCGCTGCTTATTGTATAATAGTCATATTAGAATATATTGAAGCCTTATTAATTTATTAAACCTTTTAAGAAATAACAATCTACTTTTAATGTACACTAATTTTAATTACTACATAATATACCAATGTTTTATACCAATGTTTTATACCTTTGAAATTAAACTACTATATACGGCTTTTATCGCGTTGTTTATTTATCACTGTATTACAAAATTTTGAAAATATTACATTACATTACTACTACTATTGATATTATTTTACTAATTTATAAGCTAATAAAATTATTTAAACTATTAAATCTATTAATTTTTGGTTTACACTTTCTCCGACGTTTCGGTTGCTTTTCAGCAGCCATGGTCACGGGGAGACTAAGATGGTAGTTGTCTCAATGTTCCAGTGTTGTTATTTTATACCTTATTAGTAACATTATAAATATTATTAAGGTGTTATCACTAGCGCGTTGATACGTAGGAATAAAAGATGGGATGAAAGGGAAGGAATAAAGCATCGCCAAATAATTGGCAACGATATGCTGTTTGATATTTTGTACTTCTTTATAAGGGTTTCATAATGAAATAAATTATACAGATTGAATCTGCGATACGATTGGTTAGAATAGCTTCGAAAAGCATATATCTAAAGCACTAGCGACTCTTTCTTAATTTTTCTTTAATTTATTTGTGGGAGTTGCATATGTCTTTGTATTATCCAGTACAACCCGTGAAGCATACACATACAGAAATCGTGGAAGTGGACAAATTTTTTTTAGTTTCTTTAACATAATATACAGGCCTGATTGATGTAGGTCTAATCCACATTATTTCGGCTACTTCTCTCTTAGAAGTAACCATACATGTGTATAATATATGCAAGTGTTATCACATGTAAATTTTAATATTTATTACCAATACCACTGACATGTCTATCGATAAAAGTCCTTAATAAATAAAGAAAATAAGAAGTGCTATCATTGTCGTCTCGCGTAAGTGTAAAAGAGATGCAACTGCTGGAGGTAATTCGTTAGTTATAGATAGAAACAAAGAAAACATTTATTAAACTTATTATTTTGATTACTCAAGAATCTGCTGAATCGCACATCGTTACAGAAGATTGTTATGCAGAAAAATTCTTTATGATTTTTCAATTAATAAACGTACAGTCACCTGTAATAGTGTATGGATATCTTAAAGTCCAAAATCCTATGAATACTCGAATAAGAATGAATATGAATGAACTAGATGGCGTTGTTTTATAAATATTGCAACGCGTACGCATTTTAGCTAATAGATGAAATTTATAAGAATGTAATCTATTGTGAATAGGGATGAAAAAATTGTTTAAAGTAATTAAATCAAATTGGAGTTAGTAAGAAATGGACTCATTTTTATTTTATAGTAGTGCACCGCCATCTATTATGACATAAATAATTTACTTAATAGTTCTTGTATCGATTTCCGTTAGATGGCGTCAATTACCGGCTTATACCATTTTAGTTATGAAATGGGTATGCATTTTCGCAGCTCACTGTACATTGTGGAAAGGCCTACAAGTACATTTTTGACCTGTAAAGAAATCCTATAAAGAAATTCTCAGTCGCAACACGGAATGACGAGAATGGGTCCCTGAGACCTAATACCATGGTTAACGAAATGAGAGAGTAACACATCCCACTCCGTGTTGCGACTGAGAATTTCTTTATAGGCATCCAATGGGATGAAGGATGAAATCCAATCCAAATACTTTGGCTCATGCACAGCAAGCGCATCACTGTTTTTAATTAAGTAAAAATATAATTAAACCTCTTTATAATATGAGAACGAACAGCGTTTACGCTTAGTTGTTAGTCGCATGTTTCGAGAGAAAACTCGCAAATAAGTGTCATATTTTGAGGATTTAAAATGTAATTATTATAATTGGGTTTTATTTAAAAATGTTTTGATACACTATGTAAAAGTGTATTATAGATGGAATATAATTATATTCGTAGTTCTTATTTGCATTTAAAACCAGTTTAAATATTTTTGCGATGTTTTTCTTTTTTTTTGCGTTTGTCGGTGCTAATATGGTCTCTGTAAGCCTTTGACTTGGACCATACCTATCGATTTGAAGGGAAAAGGGTCTTATTTCATTAATTAATTGTGCAATTATTATTGCTTATAATAATTATTTATACAGTAAATCACCATGATTTATTATTAACAATTAATATTTTTATAAATACACGGGATTATAATGAGTAATTAGTTTTATTAACTCAATAAATAAATTGAGGTGTATTTTATACCTTTATGATGGTGATATAGTGGACGGTACATTGGATGGTGAAAGGTTCCAGTAGTTTTTTTTTTTAACGAGCATCGATAGGTCATTATGATGACCAACAGACTGCAATACAGAGGGTCTCGGGTTCGAATCCACGTCGCGCACCTCTGACTTTCGGAAGTTATATGACTTTTCGAAATTATGTGCATATTGATCGTTAAGCCGTCGGTCTCGACTGCCATGAACGTCTATGGCAGTCGTTATTGGAGAAGTCGACACAAAAGATCCAACTGGGTCGAAGTGTCGCCGGTCTGTATTGACTGGCCTCTACACAAGATAAGATAAGATACCGTAGCTTTAAGGATGGCAAGCCTGGTAACCTGGAGCTTGCAGGCACGCGACAAAATAATTCGGGCACACCGGTAACTGGATAAGAATAACTAAGTAATTGTCGAATCTATGCGCAAATTGATTGAGAAAACGAAATATTTTTTAGTTTCTTTGATGGCATATTAAAGCTACACACACACACACACACACACAACAACCGGAAAAATTTGGTAATATTTTTGGTAGTTTTTGGCAATACTATTCAGGTTTGCCAAAGATCTACCAAACATATTACCTATGAGATTGTTATTTGTAATGGAATACCTAGGAGAGAAGATACCGAGAAGATCTCGTTTGCACCATACCTTTTTCTGGATCTTTTGGATCCCGCATCTTTGTCAGGAACAAAAACGGAGATTATTTGGTACCCAGAAGAACACATGCGTTTTTATTATGGCTGAATTCCAGACCCCGTGGCCAATCTTAACGGAGACTACACACTTTCGGATTCTCGGTGATCTTTTTTTGAGTGTTTGTAACGTATATTTTTTAGAACTAGAAATAATGCCGGTATTGCGCGTTACAAATATTCAAGCAGCGGATACAAACAACACACAGACTTTGAACAAAAATTTGTATACCACACAAATTTTTGCCTCCTGTAGGAATCGAGCCTACAACACTCAACATAGGCGCAGAGGCGAAACGACCACTTAAGCCACGTCGCCATCCGTGCACACCGATTTACTTATTATCTTATCGTGTACATGTTTAAATACTAGCTTTTGATATACAAATTAATAGTTATTTTTTTGTTTAACTGGTTCGTTTATTTTAGTGACATCACAAACGTAAAAAAGAATGGACTTCGGATCCGCGCTCAAAGTATCCGAACCAAAAGAGTATTAAAACGCAAAAAGAGTATGAATTTCGCGCCAGTCTTCATTCGGTCGCCCGACTGACTACGCGTCCAAAATGGCGTACTGCATAATAAAAACGTGCAAAAACTACTCCACTAAAGTGAGAAAAGATGATGGTGTGTCACATTTCTATTTTTTTTTATGTCAGTGAGTGACATAATTAAATAATTAACATAATATATACTCAAATTACAAGAAATATAAACTAAAGAGAAAAATAAAACTGCAAAATTAAAAAGCGTCATAATATTCCTCCGCATCTTCGTCAATTGGCAACGTGCCCAGAAGACTGGCAGCATTGCCACGTTGAATGGCAATACTTATTCTTTGTGCAAAGAATATATCAGCCCTCTGATCACTCGAAGCGTCGATGAGCCGCTTAGATAGGTCTCTATAAACAGACCTAGCACTTGGACCCCATGGCCAGTGTTTCGACACCAAACGGCTCAAATATGTACTCACCAATAAAGTTTTGATATTTACGCCGTTGGAGTGTCTCCGCTGATGCAGCAGCAGCACCAGCACAACCCGCTGTGCTAAAAAGATGTGATGGCGCAAGGGTGTCGACACATGTTGCGTCCCACACCAAAGGCCTACCCATTTTCCATGGCAGTAATGACATACCATCTAGTCTCTTGCCATCGTCGCGTATCAAGCCGTGAGGTTCAAGCTGAACCGGAACGCCAGCGGTGACAAGAGCCCGACTTAGTATGTTATTCAGGTTGGCGTGACGTGATATACGATCAGCACTCCTGCTGGTAAAAAAATTTTGTAGTATCAGGCAGCTAGAAGTATTATTATTCTTATTAACCCCTCCCACTAAACTAGAATGATTGTGTTTCGAGCCCCAGACCTCTTAATTTTTGGCACAATGTCTAATCTATAACGATGCGCTTGTTTTAGGAAGGGGTAAGCAGAAAAGACTTTCGACTTACTACGATCTTAAAATATTTCCAGACGCATTTGCTTTTAATAAATTCTTCATGCACGCCCACCGTTTCTTAGTTTTTCCCATTCTCTAAAATATTTTCGATCAGTACTCTCGAGTCAGAATAAACAGATATTAGGGTAGGTCACGCTACATTTTTTAATATTGAAGTCCAATAGTTACACAAATTTTAACATTCAAAGAATTTAAGGGATACACTAAAAACATATACATGCCCTTCAAATCGGGTACTTTGACAGTTTCACAATTGTCAAATGAGAGAAAAAGAATGCACATAACAAGAAGTGACGTAACCGCTATTTAAATGCAGTTTCCCGAGTGAGATAGCGTAATATCTTGTCTAAATTTTAAATATTAATTACTCTCTTACATTGCAACCAATTTTGATATTTTTTCACAAAAAGATTTAATTGCAATTTTATCTTGTGTGTAAAATAATGTACAAATCAAACATCTGCAATAACCCTATTAAGCGATGGACGGGATATGATTTAAAATACCTAACCATAAGAATCGATTAGATTATAAATATGATTCATATTGATAATATTAAGTACATTTATTTTCTAGGTTTGCCTTATTCGTACGCATAAGACAATATTAGATAATGGGTCTTAATCACGTTGGCAAGTATTTAAAGGTATGAATATTTATTTATTGCCCGACGTTTCGACCGACTCGCATCGCTCACGGTCACGGCTTGCCTGGTGTGAGCTCAGCAGCGCCTTCGTGAAGCTAACCTCACTTGGTAAATTTTATGAACAGTTGAACTGTAGGTACTCCACTGCAAAACACTGACGAACTGACTCACTACATTTACACTCGCTACTAACTGGATTCCAATATGTAGACGAATGGGATCCATCTTCCCAGTTGAACAGTGACTTAGTTCGTAAGTGTTGCATGTGGAATTACTGACAGTACAATTGTTAATAAAAATTACCAAGTGAGGGAAGTTGCCGAAACCCGCACTTCACGAAGGTGCCGCTGATACCAGTCACCCTGTGACCACGATCGATGCAAATCGGTCGAAACGTCGGGAAATAAAGAGGTATTTATACCTTTAAATACTTATTAATGCGTTTCAAACCCGTTTTCTTATATTGTATTATATGTAAGTACAATATTTCTGAATTGAAAATAAAGTGATATATTAGAGTTCGGTATTGTCAACCTTTTTCTATTTCAATAGTTGAAGTGGGCAGTCCGAGGGTACGTGGTAGACGCTTCTTGTCTCTCTGTTTGAGTTAACTAGATATTCTGAATCGGCCATCGGCTCCCTGATTTCAGCATGAATGGGCCGGCTCGACCGGGGAAGGACTACCATCTCACAGAAAATTGACGTAAAATAGCAGTATTCCTACTGTTGTGTTTCGTTCGGTGAATGAGAGTGCCGGAGGCCCAGTCACCCTCTTTCCCCCTTCCCGCTCCTTCTCTTTCCCACTTCCTTTCATAAAGGGTCGGCAACGCGCAAGTGATGCCCCTGGTGTTGCAGGCGTCCATAGGCTACGGTAACCACTTACCATCAGGTGGGCCGTCGGTATGCTTGCTTGCCACCTTAGTTTTATAAAAAAAAGAAATAATTGGCTCAGAAAATATTCGCCAGGTTTATTCTGACTACCTATTAACCTACGTCTTATATACTTTTTGGGTCAATATTTTATTGTCTATTTTCTCCAGTTTCTACACCATCTATGCCATAATCGGTCCTTCTGGATATAACTGCATGGATGATGTAGTGGTTTACCTGGTTGCCTCGTCTCTGCCACTGCGTCGAGCGTTGTAGATTCGATCCCCATGGGACAAACATTTGTGTCATTCACAGATAGTTGTTCCGAGTCAGGATAATAATAATAATAATTAAAAAGAGTTGAAATACTTGAACCTAGCTCACGAGATTGTCGACATGTAGCGTGTGGACTCGGCGATCATTATGCCGATAGTCATTACAGCCAATGGTTTAATACCTAAGAGCCTCGACCACCACCTGCAGAGGCTCGCGTTAGATGGCTGGATCAAGTCCTTGATCCAAAAGGCAGTACTACTCGACACGGCGCGTATTGTGAGGAGATTCCTCTCTTTCGGGCCCTAACCACCGGCAGCTTGGACCTTGTCCCCGATGTCGGTGGGTCATTACAGTTTTTATATTTTTAAATATGTATAGTTTTTATATTTATATTTAAAAATGTAATAATTAGAAAAAAATAGAAATTAAGAGAAGAATAATAATAATATTCTATCACATACACACAACACCATCTAGCCCAAACTAAGCAGAGCTTGTACTATGGGTACTAGACAATGGATAAACATACATATATAATTTTTTGTTAATCCATACGTATTATACATAGAAACACCCAGACCAAGACAAACATCCATGTTCATGCACACAAATGTTTGACTTGTGTGGGAATCGAACCCGCGACCTCAGGCATGGCCGTCAGTTACACTAACCACTACGCCATCGAGGCCGACTAATGAAGGATGGTTTTATGGTGTCCGTTGTATGGTTGTTTTTAAGTCCCCCCTGCAACACAGGAATAATTCCTAGTACCTAGTGCTTGGTCTTGTATAACACGTGAAGCATCGATTTGTGAATATTTTCTAAAACCATCTGTCTGATATTGAACAGTTACCATAGCTTTTGGCTGCTTGCAACGAGGGTAGGATCCGTTCATTGCCGACCAATCTAGAAAAGAAAAACCAGCGTGAGTAAAAAAAGTTATATTGGCGGCATTATTGCGTCTTAAGAATCTTGGAAACTTTTCTCCGAGTAAAAATACAACGTCAGTTGTATTGCTGCTTTCTTGTAAAGAATCACACTTCTAACAAAAAAAATTACCAGACTGCTCCTCATTTGAGCAAAGTTCTAGGCTGAAGCGGGGTTTGCATTGCGAACTACAGACATAGGATTTCTTTTTTTTTTGTATTACTAAGATGGCTAGCAAGCATACGGCCCACCTGATGGTAAGTGGTCACCGTAGCCTATAGACGCCTGCAACACCAGAGGCATCACTTGTGCGTTACCAACCTTTTAGGAAAGGAAGTGGGAAGGAGAAGGAACTGGAAGGGAGAAAGAGGGTGATTGGGCTTCCGGCACTCTCACTCACCGAACGAAACACAACAGTAGGAGTACTGCTATTTCACGTCAATATTCTGTGTGAGGGTAGTCCTTCTCCGGTCGAGCCAGCGAGGCTCCACTACTGACTAACCTCAAACCTATATTCTTGAAAGGTAGACAGAGATATATAAAATTTTGGCAGAAAATGCCTATTGCTGTTAACCGTAGTTCCAACCTCCGTACTGCTGCTAAGAAATGTTTGCAATACATTTTTTGAATACCACTTCGTTTAAACTGTAATCTCACCGTGAACTACATGAATAGTTTCACGCTTACATCCCCGAAGAGAAAGGCAATATATTACGACAAATTTCACCATCTGGACATCTAGATCCCACGTAATAGAGAGAGTGTCAGTTACCGTTAGCCACAGTTCCAGATTCCATGTAGCTGTCTGACATTTTTTTTATAGAAAACCTCAGTAATCCTACCCGATAGCTGCACTACCAATGCAGAATTGAGGAGTATAGTTTTAAAACCCGCCAAAACGATATCAGAACAAAAATAATGTTCCGATTGAATATGAAGCTCCTTCGTTGCTTCTATCGCATTGCACTGATAGTTTTCAACAAAACCCACTAACATTCTATTAAATCAGCTCACAAAAGTAGCAGTTTGTTGCAAAAACCGCTAAAAGAATCCATTTATATTATGTCTGCAAATGTTTTTTTGAGATTTACCATTATTTGGTAAAAAGTATTTTAGAGGATTTTGAAACTAAACTACTCAATTACCTCTTTAATGCCTAGGTTTTCCCAGCTAGCCGTTTTAGGTTCAAGCGATCAGTTTCTGCCTGCTTCGAAATCTAATCCCGGGTAATCATTCCAGGCTTAAACAAGGATGCCTTGCTTGCTTTTAGGTTCCATCCCAGGCAAACATTCCAGGCTTAAACGTGCTTCCAGGTACCAAGTCTACAAAATATTTTCAACCGTCAAACAGCAAATTTACATCACAATCTTCAATGCTAACTCGTTAACATTGGCAATGATAGTTTATTCGTTACTTCATACTACGCAATGCGTAAACGTATATACGTCTTGTAAAAAAAAGTTACGCATAATACTGTGAAGAATGCGCATGCAAATGATTTGCGCCTATTTGTGCGCTATACGCTGTCAGTTGAAGCAATATGCGCTTAAGTGCGCATTGATTTACGCGAATGATTTTAGATGTATCTCTTAAGAATGTCATTGCTGCTGTAAAGGAAAAATTACTTTTTTTCCTGTCCGATTTGGTTTGCGTTAGTGCTTTATGTGTATTCAATCGTTGCGTCCTTAGTTTGAGTCGTAGGTGAGACAAAGTGTCAATGATTTTTCTGTTAGAAACTCGCTGTCATAACACTGAATCTCGCAATGTGCTTGATCGGCTCATTGTGGACCTCTTCCCAGAATAAGGGTTATTATCAGACTTCCACGCAGCGATTTTACGTTCGATTATTTTGCCTGAACCTAGCAACTAACCTAAATGTAACTTCAGTAACTTACTAAACCCACTTACCTATAGATTTTGACATCCATAAGTGTTACTTTGTAATTTAGATGAATAAAAGATACCAGATCTTGATCCCAAGGCACGCACCTCTTATTTTTCGTATTATATTTATCTCTTTAACGGAGCATAAAATTATCGTGAGGAAGCTTGCATGTCTAATTTCTCATTAATATTCTCGAAGTTTTGTGGTATCTACTGACCTGCATTTGCCCAGCGTGGTGGACTATGGCGTAACCCAACTTATATTCATAAATAGGGCTAAAACATTTTTGGGGGCAGTGGCAGTTGTTGCCTTACCACTGTTACTGCACCGAGTGTTGTGGGTTCGAAACCCAACCTTGACAAAAATTTGGTTGATACACAAATGATTGTTGCGAGTCGATATGTTCTTTGTGTCCATTGTTTAAATGTTTGTAAAGTCCGCGACACAGGAATGAATACTAGGGCGGGAGTCGCATTTAAAAAAAGGTATTTTCTTTAGAACTTGGCAGGAAATAACATCACACATTTTTGCTTAGGCCGATTAGAAACTAGCAGCCTTTAAGACAAACATGATCGATACCAGTCGCATGTCTGCAGCTGCTTCTAATGTCGTTCAAAATAGTGTTCAAGATTATTTCTTCAGAAATAGAGGCTATATTCTGACAGGAATATTTTAATTACGACTGTGGCATGGTAAGGTAGTAGAACCGAAGAAGGCCCAGTTACTAATACAGCCCACTTAAAAAAAAATATGTTGCCGCTTGTCAAACATATTTCAAATTTTGCGGCTGAATGCCCAATAACCATAAGCAAAATTGCAACTCCTAAGGGGTGTCGCCATTTTGGCAATATTTGAAAGTTTGTTGTAGTGACTTCATCGTAAATAAAGCCTATGTCTGATTAAGTGCATTTTTACACATAAGAGCAAATAAAAAGGAAGAAAAAAGGGTTTTATCTGAATCGCCATACATACATAATTTTTAATGATATAATAATAAATACAACTAAACAGAAGGCTTCAAGGTTCATGGAGATCAAATTAAGCAACTGCATCAGCTATTGTTGCAGTATAGACTACAACGCTGGTATTCTCTCAGGCTTATGAATAATAATAGCCATCAAAATAAATATTTTTGTTCAAGATTGTGAATGGAACAAGCGCAAGGGGAAGACCTAGGCGAACGTTTCTTGATCAGATCGGAGACGTTCTTGAAAAGCTAGATTAAGAGCACTTTCAATAGGCGAGCGTGTATGAGGAATGTGATGAAAGTGAATGAAGCCAAAGAAGTGTGTCAGGATCGTAGCAAATGGAAATCCGTTGTCTCTGCCTTCCCCTCTGGGCAACAGGCGTTAATCTATATATGTATTTTTGTCTAAATACTAAGAAAGAGTAGGGTGTGGTGGGGATATGTCGTTGTCTCCCTCGGACTGCTGCATTAAAATAGCAGTTACGTCACAGTTTGTATCGTACATCTTTTTTCTTACATTTGACATTTACCTCTATTAATGTAAGTTTTATCGAAAACCGGTCAGCGGTTTTCGCATGATTGAATAACAAATATACAAACACATAAGCATTTGCATTTTTAATATTAGTATGATAATACCTCTTATTACTAGCTCGGTAGCGTAGCTGTAGCGAGTATGAGGTCTATGATTTGATTCCCGGGACGGGCCAAGTTTAATGGGTTTTCCTGACCAGTCATTCTTAGTAGGTATGGATACGAAATGTGCCCATTAAACGACAATATTATGGCATATTACGTAGGACCTAAAGCCTCGGCTGGACAAGTGTGGGTCTGATACACCTCTGCTTATCTCTTCGAGCATATGTATGTATGATTGTATAATGATTAATATTAAAATTTTTGAAGAAATGTTTGAATGTTTGGCTCTTAATCACGCGTAAACCGCTTAATGGATTTGGATGAACCTTAACATACAGATAGAACATATCCTGGATTACCATAAAGTATCCTTTTTATCCTGCTATGAGTTCCCGTGGGAGTCAGGCAAGCGATTCGCCGTTAGAAGCTAGTAGAGAATAATTTTGAATGACAGCATAAACTGTACATGAAATAATATAATATAATATTCTACTACATACACACAACACCATCTAGCCCAAACTAAGCAGAGCTTGTACTATGGGTACTAGACAATGGATAAACATACATATATACTTTTTTTTTGTAAATACATACATATTATAGATAGAAACACCCAGACCAAGACAAACATCCATATATATAATATATATAATTTAATGCACACAAATGTTTGACTTGTGCGGGAATCGAACCCGCGACCTCCGGTGTGGCAGTCGGTAACACTAACCACTACGCCATCGAGGCCGACAAATATAATAAGATAGGTTCCGTGGTATAAATTTACATTTATGGTTGCGTGCGTTCGTTAGGTTACAGGTTCGATTCTAGTATCATGCAAAGCATTATAGGTTTTTCTGTATAACATTTTTATAGCAACACAGAGTTAAGAAATGTAAATGTGCTGGATAGACAGTAATTCTGGATCTTGTCCCGATAACGGAGATAGGCTGGCCACCTATTATATGGAACCTAAAACAAAAGCTTGGCAAATTTGAGTGATATGCACCTTTTCCTACCCTTCGGGGGTAAACATAGGTCTACGTATGTATGTATGTGATAAGCGTCTCTATAATAAGTATTGTCTTCTTATAACCCTGCTTATACTTTCAAGTAACCAGATTGAAGATACATAATGAAACAAACTTATCCTATAGCCTTATAATAATAATAATAATGATATTATTAGCAGAAATGTATTACTCTTACATTTCGACAGTTCTTTCTTAAGTAATAAGATACGAACCTATTGTAGAATACAGAATATACCACGGGGAGTGCTCTGAAGAGTTATTCCACCTTATCCCGCCCTCCCCTTTCCTATCCAGAACAACGCGTGCTGGGCTCAGATGCCATCCTTACACGGTGGAGTCGACTAGAGTACGTACCAACAAGTTTGGGTCCTCATACCTCTGCCGAACGTTCAAGGCACGGAATTCTCTGCCAAGGCACGTGTTTCCTTCTTCCTTCAATCCTGGGTCCTTTAAGCGGGGCGTGAAAAAGTAAAGACCTCAACATCGCCTCGGCTGCTATGATGACGGTGTGGAGGCCACTGCTCTTAGACCACAGGACTGCTTACCATCAGGCGGAGTGTGGTCATTTTGACAAGCAAAATAAAAAAAAAACTACCTGGCACATTTCCAGATATTGTGCTATTACTAAGATGGTACTAATAGAAAAGTTAATGAAACATTGTCTGACTAAGGAATCGAACTGACGATCGAACGCTATCATAAGTGCATATATATGTATGTATATAATAATATCAGCCCTGTATTAAACTGTGCCACTGCTGGGCACGGGCCTCTTCTCACTGTGAGAAAGGTTAGGCCATAGTCCATCACGCTAGCCCAGTGTGGATTGGCAGACTTCACATATCTTCGAAAACATCATGGAGAACTCTCAGACATGCATGTTTCCTCACGATGTTTTCCTTCACCGAAGCAAGCGATAATAATTAACTAATTAATACGCACATAACTTCGAAAAGTCAAAAATGCGCGCCTTGGAATCGAACTCGAGACCTCTGCGTGGCAGTCCAACGGTTTTTCACTTGACTATCGCAGCTTATAAAGCCTTACGTCACCGAATTTCGAGAGGGCGGGGCGTGCGGTGGGCGTGGTACGGAGGCGTGGCTTAACGGTCAACGACCTGTAGATATATGTATAAACATATAGCACCTGTATGTATGTTTATTTGCAATTCTATGATACCAGACTGGTTAGACCTTATGGGGTATGATTATGGGATGAGTTTAGGTATTGTTGGGAAGCAGTAGTTTTTGAAAATGGGTAGGTACCTATTTTGGGTAGGTATATACCAAAGTGTATCGATAGTCTTGTGGTTTAAGAGACTGATTGTGAAGCTGCGTATTTAATTACAGTTGAAGTGTTTTTGGGTTTAGAAAACTCTCTATAGGAGCTTGGCTGGTTAGCAATAAGCTCGCTCACTGTAAAACTAGGACGGTGTAATGTATTATGCTCACCCCTTTGGGAATTAAGGGTGAAGGTTGTATCTGTAATGTTCTGTTAGTTTAGAAGAAAAAAAATCTCTTTCGTATCCTTAATACGAATTTTGAAGTGAAATCTTCTTTAGGCGCGTTGAACACTTTTTGGGTGAACAAAAATCATGGGTCTCGCGTCATCGTCACCGAACGCTTTCCATGAGCTATATGTATACTGTATATATATGTAATTTTTGGGTTCACTTCTATCGGCAGTCCCCAAAGACTGCCCCTTTTTTTATGCTTTTGTATTATAGGAATACGTATAAGAGAACGCCGTAATGAAGTTTTCTTTTTAATAGAGCCATCAAGTTTTCTTTAAAATACAGAGCAGTAGTTGTGAAAGATAGTTAGTTGAATCGTTTGGTTAAAATAATGGGTACTAAGAATTTACCTTACGGTAGGTATATTCGATAGCTTTTTAATAAACCAACTAGCGGACCCAACAGACGTTGTGCTGTAAACACGAAAAAAAAAAATCTAAACAATTCTCGAATCCACTTGAATACACACAAAAAATTTCATTAAAATCGGTCCAGCCGTTTAGGAGGAATTTAATTACAAACACACGCACAGAAGATTTATATATGTAGGTATATAAAGATATGCACTAGTAATCATTCGTCTGTCGCGCGTGACTGTACAAACAATCAAATAACGTTACAAAAATAACGAAAGAACACACGAAAACACGGAACAATTATGTATTTTGAAATTTAAGTAGAAATCTCTTGTTATAAAGACCTCCGTGCCACAATAATTTTAGAATGAATAGCTTCATTGAATTTAACATATTAAATGTTAACAGTCGTTTTGATCTCTTTACTACTAGTAAATATTCTGCCAGATCCTGTTTAACCAAGTCTTTTGTTGATAATTTATAAATTTATAAATATTGGATACTACTACGGGCTCAATCTTGATAATCCATTTGTTAAGTAAAATTTTTTGTTTTTCTTTTCTTTTATAACTAAACGTGCTTAAGCTGTCATATAATGAAGTAGTAAACTAATTGTGGAAGCTTGTTATGGGCATTTATTGATTGTATTTATATAACTACTTGTATGCAGCTGTAAGCTCTTATAATAATAAATTAAAAATTTATAAAACCCCCGACTCAAAATTCATTTGAGACCTATATTGAGAGAGTTGTGAAAAAAAATGAAGTTCGCCATTTTGTGGTGGCGGCCATCTTGAACCGATTTTCATCAAACGTAACTAAGAACACTCCCGATTAATTCACCATTCAAATAAAAAAAACAAAATTAAAATTGGTTCATCTGTTCGGGAGTTACGATGCCACACACAGACACGTCAAACTTACACAACACGAAAGAAAAAAGAAAAGAAAAAGTATTTGTGAATATCACAATTTTTGGTCCCGTGCCTGCATAGAACGCACAACACTCGGTGCTGTGGCAATTGCGTGCCGATCATGTAAACCATTTTGCCATCTGTGCAGACAATTTATGTTTAATTTAGCCATAGTAGTAATGCGGGTAAAAAATCATTATTTGAAAATATTAAAATCGATTTCGATTTATTTATTTATAGCGGTTACTAAAACCAAACCTATGGAAGTACTTAATACGAGGAGTATAGCTACTCGACATTTTTGAACCCAGTCGGAGCTATAAAAAGTGTAATTGTCACCGATAGCAATATAATCATCGAAATAATATCAAATGAACGATTTTCGGATCCGGGATTCGAACCTCATGGCTTATTAGTCGAATAACGATTGATTGTTTAAATCATGATTTGATTGTATTTAAATCGATTATTAGTATAGTATCAATTTGAACGTGTAAAGGATATTTTAAATGGTCATTATATTTATAGCAATGTGCAGCCGGCAAATAACAGCCGTATTATAGACTTTTTCATCATTATAGACTTCAACATACTGCATATTTAAAGTATTATGTTTGGTTTGGCTAATATATTCAAATGTTTGTAAATTGCCTAGATAGCCTAGGCAATTTACCAATTTTGGCCAAAAACATCACAGGCCACATATAATAAAAATATTGGCTTATTAAATATAGATGCTGCCTCCTGACTGCATAACTGCTTCCGTGGCGCAGCTGTAATGAATGCGACTGCCGTGCATGAGGTCTCGAGTTCGAATCCCGGGTCGGACCAACGAAAAGTTATCGGATTGTCTGTTAAGAATTCTCAATAGCAGCCCGGAGTTAGGAAATTGGCGGTGTTAGACATCTCCGTGCCTCGGAAAACACGTAAAGCCGTTGGTCCTGCGCCTGATCTCTCTCTGGTCGTGTCGGATTACCATCCCATCGGATCATGAGAGTAAAGGACCAGAGAGTGCTCTTGAGTTCACGCACACGCTTGTGCACTATAATATCTCCTGCGTAGATGGCTAGTCTCCGTTAAGATTGGCCGCCGTGACTGAAATTCGGTCTGGAGAACATTATTATATTTGATGACAATTTATGGTCACGCGAATAAAACGCGGGAACAGAGACTCTACAATAAAATGGTAATATTTTGTAATAAAATGCAATTTTCTTTATTTCAGATGCTGCCAACAAGATAAAACAACTAACCATAGTCAAAATATATTTATTCTGAAAAATTAAATGTACTTAGTGCAATAATAATTTAACATTAACATTTTGATTGTAAATCATACTATTAAAATAAAAACGGGTTCAATTTAATTGAAAAAGGTGCTTTCAAATTGTTTTTTAAATTAAGTTTAGTGTTTTATTTTTATGTTATACTTATCAACATAGTTATATTAATCTTTAAATCTTAAAATACACGCGTAAGATTATAAAAAGTGTTTATAAAATATTATTAAATAATATGTGTTAAAAATAAGATCTTTAGTGAAATAAATTATTGTGCAGTGTTTTCGTGAAAGTGTTATTGACAAAATAAAACAATAAACTAAAAATGTGTACGAGACATTTTTGCGGCGAACACATTAAAGAGACATTTAAAAAATTATGATTGAACTTTAAAAAATATTTACAAAATAATGAACATTTCTTTATTAGTAATTAGAAAATAATTAACCTATTAATTAAAAGTAAAGAAATAACATACTATATGTTGAACACAATAGGTGAAAATGAGTATATGAGTGAGTATAGAGACCAGAACTGCGGAATGTACACCACGTGGTACAGCCGTGGTGACAGTGGGGTTCACCACCACCAGATGGGGCAGCTGTACCACCATGGACCCCCCATGATCAAGACTGAGGCTGGGGTCAACAACGATTGTATGATGGCGGTGGACTACGCACCTCCAATTAAGGTAGGATTTTTAAATAAACATTTAACACGCATTTTCGGTTAAGATAAGATATAATCCCTACTGACCCCCCACCCCCCCTTAGAGGGGAGACGGATACGACACAGCGGCGCGCGTGGGAACACCCACGCCGCCTCTCGGAACTGGTGCTGATCGCGGACCTGGTGTTGATCGGATGCGGCCCCGCCGATTGCGGTTTTGTCGAGGAACACCGTGGTAGGTTTAGTCGGTGTTACCGGGAGGTCCATTCTTATCATCATTAACATCTTTCTTTTACCCCGGTGAGTCCGACATAGCCCCTCCGCCTGCCCCAGCGTAGGGGCACGAGTTAACGCATACCCGCATATAAAAAAAAAAAGATACCATTTTTATTTAACACGCGTTTTACAATAGGATTTTACCCTATCTTTGATTGAACACATATTTTCGGATAAAGGAGGATTTTAGAATTAACTTATAAATAATAAACCTACCTCCTTTTTAACACGCAGTTTAGAATAAGGTTTAAGTTAGGTGACCACGGTATAAAAGTGCCAAGTCCTGGTAAAACATAGAGTACCGATTAGTCTATTAAACGTTAATGTGAATTTAAATTAAATTTATGTTCACATTTTAAGTTTAATTTAATGTAACATTTATGATACTAAGACTAGATCAGCACGCTATTTTAAACAGTTTTATTATGTGAATCTAAGTGTGTATTTAATATAATTTTAGTAACTACATTAATATCTACTTAAATAATTGATAAGAATGGAAAATAAAACGCCGTGCCCAAATATGTTGGGATAAGGAAAGAATGATAAGTTTATAAAGTTTTTGAATCGTGTGATTAATAACTTAAATTTTTTTTGTCAGTGTGTCGCCATAGAATCTTCTGCGACCCATAGCAAAAATAAATCGCAGTGATAGTTACTGTGTAATAAAACCGGTACAGGGAAATAACAAAAGCAAACGTTTTAATAATATTTGGTATCCATAATGACCAATTTAGAATGTGTTACAAGATTGCAGACTCGTAACAGTCACTTCAAAATCACCGGATACCGAATTACAGTGTAATTATAATTTCATCACGTTACATTGATAACAAACCATTTTATACAATTATAATATAATATAATATTCTACCACATACACACAACATCATCTAGCCCAAACTAAGCAAAGCTTGTACTATGGGTACTAGACAATGGATAAACATACATAGATACTTATTTTTTTCTGTAAATACATACATATTATACGTAGAAACACCCAGACCAAGACAAACATCCATGTTCATGCACACAAATGTTTGACTTTTGCGAGAATCGAACCCGCGACCTCAGGCGTGGCACTCGGTTACAAAATGTGAATTTCAACTTTGATTCATTTCAACTATCTATACTATTGGAATTAGGATGTTGCTTAATTTCTGCATGGTGTCTTATTGTATTTATTATTAGGTCTTTTAAAATTATGTATTATGTAGGTATGAAGATTCAAATAAAACATTTTTCTTATTTCTTTCATTTCTTTTGTACCAATGTCTTTGGTTTGTCAAATCTTAAGCAGTAGTGGATCCTCTGTTACACGTGTTCACACACAGCAGATTTCATTGAGCGTTATGTTAGTTAATGTTTGTCATGTAAAAAATGCCTTACAGTACTTTCCTACTACTGGGCGCTGGACCGAAAGGTAGTGATAATGGAACACCGATATCTCCAAAGGGGATCATCCCCCATGCAGGTATCTTACACCCACATTTCGCCTGAAATGTTTTTACGTCTCACGTTATAGAGAGCGTGCCTATTGGTCGTCTACCGGGTACTAAGAATTAATTTCCATAAAATCCTAACAACTCTTTGTCCGACCGGGGAACCAAACCCGAGAACTCGTCGCATTCGATACCGCTGCGCTACAATGCCAGCCTACTGATATATATAATATAAATATATTATTATCGGCTATCACAAAGACTTTCACGATATAATCTGCGTTAATTCTCTATACTTCTATGCTAATATTATAAAACTGAAGAGTTTGTTTGTTTGTTTGGTTGGTTGAACGCGCTAATCTAAGGAACTACTACATCGAATCGAAAAATTATTTTAGTGTTTGGCAGCCCATTTATCGAGAAAGACCAGCGATTCCTAAAGTGGGCTCCGCGGAACCTAGGGTGTCCTTTGGAAAGTCACCAGGGTTCCACGAAATCATTTATTTTTGGCAGTTAAATAATACCAAATATTATTTTGAAATAGCGCAAAATATGTGAGGCGAAATTAAGATTTTGTTCTTATTTAAATTGCAGTGTCTTTGATTTGTAATCATTTGATATGGGGTTCCATAAAATAAAATATATTTATTTGGTGAGGGTTCCGTTATAACCAATAGGAGCGAAGCATAAATGAAAAATGTTGCAAAAACGGGGAACAATCTCTTATGTGAAGCAGACGAAGTTGCGCGGGAGAACTAGTTAAGTAATATAATTACTGTTCACTTTTTATATAATTATGATGAGCGCGTCTATAAAATTATAAACATTTAATAACATAATTAACGTTCTTAAGAACGATGCATTTGTCTTAATCATAATTAATAATTAAAACCAGTAATTAAATTAATATCTGAAACAGAAATATTGCCTGTCATTTATTTGACTACTCGGATGAAGTAATGGATTAAGTGGTCGCATGCCACTGCGGCGAGTGTTGTGGGTTCGAATCCCACACGGGACAAAACTTTGTGTGATCCACAAATGGTTGTTTTGAGTCTGGGTGTTCTTTGTGTCCGTTGTTTGAATGTTTGTAAAGTTCCCGTGACACAGGAATTATTACTGGAGCGGGATATGCCATTTAAAAAAAATTGTTAAGTACAACGAATTGTAAATTGTAAGTTTGTTAATTAACAACGACGTTGAACGTATAGGGAAAATTCTTGGAAGTCTTAGTGTAAGTTGAAGTTATTTTAAGCGTCTTTTAATAAATTTACTGCTTGTGTGGCGTTAGTAGTGAATGCGACTGTTGTGCATGAGGTCCCGGGTTCGATGGCCGGGTCGGGCAATGTGTTATTGAGATTTTCTCTCATTTAATTTTCAATAGCAGCATGAAGTTTGGAGTAGTGTCCGATAGATGGCAATAGGCAATCCTTTGTAACGTGAGACCTAAAAAAATGATGGCGATATATGGGTGTAATATACCTTTCTCTACCTATTCAGGTATATAGGCTATGGATGTATATATATATACAAACGCTTGTCAATGGCTGATATGGTAGGTAGAGATGTGGCATCCATGTTATATATCCTATAGCTGTTGATATTAGCTCAGTGGGGAGACCAACAGACTGCAACACAGAGGGTCTCGGGTTCGAACCCACGTCACGCATCTCTGACTTTCAGCAGTCATATGACTTTTCGAAATTATGTGCGTATTGATTGACAATTATCGCCTGCTCCGTGCCTCGGAGAGCACGTTAAGCCGTCGGTCCCAGCTGCTATGAATATTATGGCAGTCGTTATTGGGAAGTCAGTGCCCTATAATATCCTGACACTGGTCTAGCTTTAGGGTATCGTTAGCCTTCGGGTTGAGGAGGTCAGGTGGCAGCCACTCCGTGTAAAAACTGATATCCAGTCAAATCCGGTTAGACTAGGAAAGCCGACCCTAAGTGACTTGGGAATAATAAAGGCTAGGGATAAGAAAGTTTTAATTATTACCATATGGCAGTTAAATAACTTAAAATATTAAACATAGAACACTTTGTCCTATATGTAATATTTTACGTTATTTTATAAGCAAATAACATAATATTTTCTTTCATTTATCCAATTATATGTTGATTTATTAAAATAACTACTTCGAAATGTGTTTTATAACAATAAAAGAGTTTAAATTTAATTTATTAACATAATTAGTAAATTATTGATTAAAATAATAAATAAATCATTGATTAAAATACTGATTAAAATAATAAAAAGTAAGTCTAAATTGACGATTGCTCGACTTTTGCCGTGCCTTTAAAGGCAACATGATTATCTCATATATGGGTCTCAATTTGTATACCTACTGAAAGATATAATGTATTTATTTATTTAATGCACTCCAACTATATATTTACAAACAATGTGTTACATTTAATACCGTTAATCCTAAATACATTGTAAATATATCACTTTAAGGTGGGTGTACACACCACTCACATTTTTAAGATTTTACGTAAATGCAATACAGTTTGATTCCAATACATTTGAGTAGTTGCATTTTATACATTTTCATTTGTACAAATACAAATATAAATATAAAAGTTGGTAGGAAGAAATTAAATAATAAAAAATATTAAGTTAAATAAAAAAATCCATGTCAGATAATATAATTAAAATTAAATAAAATTTAAATTAAATTACAAAGTAAGATGAAGTTCTGGTTGATAACACATTGATTACATTGATTGTCATAATATTCATAATAAATTTTTAACAGTTTGATTATTATTTAAAATTAGGATAAGATTTGAAACCAATATAATAAATAATAAATGTAGTGCATAAATTGAGAGAATATTATGGACAGAATTGCCTAGAATTGCCTGAATTGCCAGCATAGCGACTGCTGTAGGTGATATCCCCAAAATATTCCACAAAATAAAAGCCCAAGAAATTTAAGCTTTTCTGTCAGGAAATTCCCAAATTCCAAATTCCCAATCCGGATTTCGGCAGTTGGCGTTTTTATACACTCCCGTGCCTCAGAAAGCATGCAAAGCTATTGTTCCTGCGCCTGATCTTACTCAGGTCGTATCGGATTGCCGTCCCATCAGACTATGACAGTGAGCGAATGGAAAGCGCACTTCAGTTTGCGCACACTTGTGCAGTATAATTTCTCCTGACTGATGGCCAGTCTTCGTTAAGATTGGCCACCGTAACCGAAATTCGGTATGGAGGACATTATTGTCATTATTGGATTTTCTTTCACGAAATTCTCAATACCAGCTCAGAGTCTGGAAGTTACCTTTTGAATTCTCAAGCCTTGGCAAGCTGTTGTTCCTGCGCCTGATCTCCGTCCGGTCGTGACGTATTGTGGTCTTACCGATTATTGACAGTTAGAGTAACAAGAGTTACTTGTATTTGCGGATACACTTGTGCACTATAATATCTCCTGCGCAGATGGCCAGTCTCCGTTTTGCCGCCGCGACCAAAATTTTGGTTTCCAGGACATTGTTATAGATTCACTAACTTCTGGCCATGGCTTCGCTCATGTAAAAGTATATTAGGTTAGGTTAGTTTATAATAATAATAATAAAAACTTTATTTGCACATAAAAGTTAATATATCTTAAACAAATAAAAATGTACATACTTAATTTATAATTTAAAGATATAGTGAAGTGATGTGTTTTTGGTATCAACAGTACTTTTTCTTTTCAAACAAAATAATTATAGCTTATGTTACTCGGTGATAATATAACTTTTTATAATAATAATAATATATTTATTTATTCAGACAGAGTTCGTAATGTTAGTAACAATTTTTCTTACGCTATGTTAGTAAATATTTAAAACAGATCAAGCTACTTAACCAAGACTCGAATGAACCCCTTCATTATGTCAGAGTCATACTTTACCGAAATGGCCTTTAGGATACCATTTGTACTACTCCTCACTATTGTAAGTAAGGAAGCCACCCGTTTGCGGACTATATCATGGAAGCCATCCACTGACGTACCAAAAGAGTTTTTAAAATCGGTTGTGTCGTTTTTGAGTTAAATTCTTACAAACAAAAAACAAATCAAATCTTTCCTCCTTTTAATAATATTGGTTGTAAAAATGTAAGATTGACATAATGATCTGCATTTTACTTCACTTATAAGTGTTGCCAGCATAAATAAATAAATCTGAAGTGTGACAAGATTAATAGCAAACATCTTAGAGGTATAGCACTAATTATACTATTTATAACATACCTGAGAATATACATATATACGACTTTAACATTTATGTCTGTTTGTATATTTAGAATTTATGAATGTATCATAAATTCACATATACCTCAATAGAAGCAGAGGCGTATTAAACAAAGTCTGTAAGAATTATTTTAGAAGATCCAGCTTTAAATTAAGGTGGCCTCTAGAAATGTATCTGCACTAATAAAAATTATGAGCAGACAATCTTACTAATATTATAAATGCGAATGTGAGTTTGTTTGTCTGTTTGTTTTTAACCCCCGACGCAAAAACGACGGGGTGTTATAAGTTTGACGTGTCTGTGTTTGTGTGTGTGTTTATGTGTAAGTGTGTGTGTTTGTCTGTCTGTGGCATCGTAGCTCTCAAACGGATGAACCGATTTTAATTTTGTTTTTGTTTGAAAGGTGAATTAGTCGGGAGTGTTCTTATTTATGTTTGATGAAAATCGGTCCAAGATGGCCGCCGCCACAAAATGGCGGATTACATATTTTTTCACAGCTCTCTCAATATGGGTATCAAATGAAAGGGCTTGACTAGTAGAATACTATACACTATGATAAATTTCAAATCCAAGATGGCCGCCACCACAAAATAAAATATTTTTCAGAAATTTCAATTTTTCAGTATGGTTATCAAATGAATATTGTGTCGAGGGTTATAAATTTTTAATATCCTTTAACGCCTTTACTTCTCGACCGATCATCATGAAATTTAGCAAATACGTTGACAGGGAAGAGAGTACAGTACAGTGAAGGAGATAGGGTACCTTTCATACAGGAAAAATACTGCTCCCGAGGGATGGAAAGTTATTGACAAAATTAATGCGAGTGATATCGCAGGCGAAATCTGATTTTATAAACACAGCTTGACCGGAAGACGCAGCAGGGTTAGGCCTCCCACAAGGTGGACCGACGACCTGGTAAGGGTCGCGGGCAACGGTTGGCTGTGGGTGGCCCAAGACCAGTCTGTGTGGAAAACCTTGAGGGAGGCCTATGTCCAGCAGTGGATGTCTTTCGGCTGAGATGATGATGATGACACCTGTATCAGGGAAGGAGTAGACAGAGTGTATGACACCCATATTCTTCAACAGGGTTTTAGGTCCTAGGTAATAGGAGGAGAGTCTATTGTACTTTATGGACCACTTTGTCCAGCTACAGAAAATATCTTGGTAGAAACCTAATAATACCTTGTCCGACCCGGGTATCAAACCCCAGACATAATACACAGTAGTCGCATTCACTATCGCTGCGCCGTATATATCATTGTCTTATGTGAAGCAGACGAAGTTGCGCGGGTTCGTTAGTTTATAATAGGTATAAGTAGGACTAGTTAGGATTTACTCTTATACAAGCAAAGTCACGGACTTTCAATAGTTTATAATAATATAACAAGTCATAATAAATTCAATGATATTACATAGGAAAATTACGGCCACCTGCCAAGTTGAATATATAATTATCACCTGCGCGCGCGCAATAATTAAATCTTCTAAGTAATGCATTAAAATTGAACAGCTAGTTAGAACTGGCCACGATTAGTTTGTAGTTACGTACATTGATGTATAAACACCTGTAATATCGACGTAGATTAGGTAGAGGTGTTTTGCACCCTTATTTTGCTATGTTTTGGGTCCCTCGTAAAAGTATCCGAGCTAATTTTTAATCAGGCATATTAACAGCGTTTATATTTAAAATAAATACTAGATTTTGCCCCGTGGCTTTACTCGCGTAAATATAATGTTGAAGTAAAAGTTATGTCAATTTTCATTTCCTCGGTAACAGTACTTTTTCTGGGCGAAAAGTATGCCATTTTATTTTATTTATCAAAGATCTCGAACAAGGAATTTACACAAAATTGCACACAGATAAACATAGTTTTGTATAGTGTACTCCTTCAGTTATGGGAGACCACAGCTTGCTTATACATATGTATAACAACAAAGATTAAATAAATAAAAAAGCTTATTAAAATGAACTACACGTAGGGAATGTTTTTAGGAACAAAAATAAACAATAAAAACTTAAATAAATTGTTGTAAGTGTCTTTTATATTTAGGTAAGAATTCACTTATGCCAATATCATGAGTCTTTGATAATAAAGTATTGTATTGCCTACAAAGTATCCTATGTCCTTTTCTATTCCCCTGAAAACGTGTATGCGAAATTTCATGATTATCGGTCGAGTAGTTAAGGCGTGTAAGCTTAACAAATAAACTCACGAACCTTAATCTATATACTAATACGTGAAGCAAAAACTTTGTACCCCTTTTACGAAAATTGCGTGGACGTAGGAGTATGAAGTTTGGCACAATTAATATGGAGAAGAAGTGGCGAATAGTAATATTTTTATAAAATATGCATTAGAAATACATTAAATTAATGAAAAAACACTACACGCACACAACCATATATTTGACACACGCAGTCGAATCGCGTTCGTAGTATTTCGGCATGTTTCAGCATTGTTCGTCTGACGTCGTACAATTCTTTGTAACTATGGTTACATATACCTTATTTATATGTCATAAAGAAAAAATAAAACAAAGTAGCAGGAATATCGTCAATGAAACAGTATAGTTAAGTAAATAATAATTTGTTTGAAAAAACTAGGTAAATTAACCTTTATAACCTTGGCGAAATTTAAATGAAATGTGATTATATGTGTAAAGTTATAGATAATAAAACCTTAATACCGATCAAACCTAATATTTAAATCAATTATGGTCGAATTTTGACCACTAAGCGACCGCTAGTAAGTATGAGTTACGTTTATTGAAGGCAAAGTTATCTGCCTACTCCAATAGTGTAGTTGCCTTTGTTTGATTTTGTATATTATAAATACGTAAGAGCAAATAGCAACTTTTTGTGCAAACAGTATCAAAATTGGTTACAAAATGAGGTGGGAATTAATATTTTAAATTTGAATTTAACAATAAGTAGCAATGTAGTGGGGATATCTCGCTATCTCCCTCGGACAGCTGCGTTTAAATAGCGGTTACGTCACAGTTTGCATCGTGCATCCTTTTTCTGTCAAGTGACAGATATCCCTACTACCAGATTTGAAACACTGCCATCTCATTTAAATGTGAGTTCATTTACAAAATTCTTTGTATGCCGAATTTGGGCGATGTAACCATTTGGTACAACAACTAATAATAAAATAAAATCGGACAAGTGCGAGTCCGGACGCGCCCACCGATGGTTCCGTATAAATTTGTAGGTACATATACGGATTTCCACGCGATTTTTATTAACGCGATAAAATCTGTATATAGTAGTTTAATTTCAATAAATAACATTCGCGTAAACAGAAAACAATGAATGAAAATGAATTGGCCGGATCGACCGGGGTAGTACTACCCTCTCACAGAATACCGGCGTGAAGTAATGGTACCCGTACTGTTACGTTTCGTATCGGTGAGTGAGAGAGCCGGAGGCCCAGTTAGCCGGATCCTTTTCCTATCGTTTCCTTTGTCCTTTCCCTCCTTCATTCCTTTTTAAAGGGCTGGCAACGCACTTGTAACTCCTTTGGGGTTGCAAGTGGCCATGGGCGGCGGTAATTGCTTACCATCAGGCGATCCGTAAGCTCGTATGCTTCCAAATGCATTAAAAATAAAAAACAAAAGACAGACAGACGGACGGACGGACAACAAAGTGATTCTATAAGGGTTCCGTTTTTCCTTTGGAGGTACGGAACCCTAAAAATGAGAGTCAAGTGCACTATAGCCGTCTGCCCAGCACAGTTCTAGACCCTATGTTGCTACTAAGAATTTTTTGACAGTATAACTCAAAAACAATTTTTCTGACCGACGAATCAAAACCAAGACTTCAATAGTACACCACCGAAGCTGTCAAGCTACAAACACCGATATTAACTGCCTTGGGAATCGAACTCTCAAGATCGATAAATCGTTCCTGAACTTATACCGTACCAAGGAGTATTTAACAGTGACAGTAATTACATACAATTATCTTCTTTTCTAATACATAAAATAGTTGAGCAAGTATGAGCTTTTGCTCAAGAATGTCACGTTTAACAACTAAAATGACTGATACAGTATTAAAAACTCTAGTTAACTTTAATTATCTAAGAGTAATTAGTAAATGATTAGTAGATGTTCCTATTGAAGCCTACTTAGTTTAGTTTTTGTTAAAAATAACTACATTTGTAAATAATCCCTGGATCGCGGGAATGAGAAACATGCATAGCATGCCTCGGTAGCGCAGTGATTGTAAATGCGATTGCTGTGCATGGGGTCTCAAGTTGGATTCCTGAGTCAGACAAAGTGTAATTGGGTGGTTCTGTTATATTCAACAGTAGTAGCACAGAGCCTGGAACTGTTTTGGGTAAGTGGCAATTGGCTTTGACCCTTCTACGTGGGATCTTAATCCTATAGCTAGCAAAGCAGCCTCGATGGCGTAGTGGTAAGTGTAACCGACTGCCACGCCGGAGGTCGCGGGTTCGATTCTCGCACAAGTCAAACATTTATGTGCATGAACATGGATGTTTGTTTTGGTCTGGGTGTTTCTATGTATAATATGTATGTATTTACAAAACAAAAAAAAGTATATATGTACCTATGTTTATCCATTGTCTAGTACCCATAGTACAAGCTCTGCTTAGTTTGGGCTAGATGGTGTTGTGTGTATGTGATGGAATATTATTATTATTCCATTTATTTCAATATTTTCTCGTGATAATATTTTACATTATACATAAAAAATATATAAAATAGGACCACGGAAACCCACCGATATCGAGTGCAGGGACCAAACTATCGGTGGTTAGGGCTCCAGAGAAAGGAACCTCCGCACTATGCGCGCCGTGTCGAGCAATACTGCCTTCTGGATCGAGGACTTGACCTAACCATTCAACGCGAGCCTCTTAAGGTGGTGGTCGAGGCTCTTGGCAATTAACCCGTTTACCGAAACGACTATCGGTACAATGATCGCCGAGCCCACATCCCACATGTCGACAACCTTGCGAGCCAAATCCAGATATTTAATTTGTTTATCTTTATTATTATAAAGTGTGAGCGTTATACAGCTAACTTTAAACCTTATATTCTTAGTTGATAAATAAACTGCTTAGGTAGCCCATGCAGTTTATATGGCAACTAAGAATTATATAATATAAAATTCTGATCATTGCGTATAAATGTATTGTTTGAATGTTCTGAAAGTTCCTTGGGATACCAATAGCAATACCAGTTTTCTTTAAAAAGGACTAGCAAATCTCCAAAGATGATATTGTCTTACGTTTGCGCGAATGATACACGTAAAAAAATGTATATGGTAGGCCTTTATATTCTATATTTTTATTTTATATTTTATTTTTATATTTTATATCCTATACGTTTTCCTTGTGTATGTATGTAGCAAAACCACATTTATTGTATTTTTGTTGTAATGTTAAGCATTTGCCTCCGTCCGTGCATCACTTGTATCGGGTGACCAACTGAAAACCAGCGCTGGTGCACTTAATTTGGGAGCCCAGCTAATGCTGAGGTGGTGACCCTTTTCGGAGACACATTATATTTTTTTAATCATGTATATTTTTTTGTTTATTTTGTTTTAATTAATTGTGTGTGCTCTGTACAAATAAACATGATTTCTTTTTTCTTTTCTTTATATAGTTTTTTTTTAACTATTACTGCCTACCCCTCTGGGAAACAGGCGTGAATTTATGTACGTATGTATTTTTAACTATTTTAAAACTATGACACTTTGCACACATTTCATATGTACACATTCCATATTAACCTCTCCGTGAATATAGCTGCTGTAAAGCAACCGAAACGTCGAAAAAAGAATCTATTCTAAATAGTGTAAACGGTTTAGTATAAATATCTTATTAAATTCTGTATGGATGGATATTAAAAGAAACAAAAAAAAAAACTCAACATAGTGCTATTAAAATAATCCACGATAATATCAGTTTTATTATAAAACCTGCAAACAATAAAACATACACAATAATCTATATCATTAGTACATAAACCAAAAAATCCACTCATCGCTATCATTCTAATCAGTCACCAAAAACGATTCCATCTCACAATCCCACTTGTTTGCTTTAACCAGCAATTCTCCAATAAAACGATTCAGGTCCCTGACATCACCCGTGCCATTACCGACAACCACAAAAAGTAACCACAAGAAACCAAGAGGCAGGTAGCTTTACGTTATTCTAAAATGGTTACGCACGATCGCCTCCGATTCTCCATGGTCCGGCATCGGGTGGACGTAGCCAGTTTTTTCCAACTTCCTATAACTTCCAAAGATGCTGGGGTCCAAAAAACGTGGTCACGTTTCAGTGACTAGTAATCGGCTAGTTAGCTGTTTGGTTTTGAGCACCCGTCGCCATTCATGGGTGTAAGGGCATGAATGGGTGATGTAGTTGTTTTTGTTGAGAACTGCAGTTGAATGAGATGGTATGGATAGCTCACCACTGGAATTCACTTCGGTGGTATATCCTGAAGGGTGTAGATGTGCATTACATCCATATTTCGGTTTTATTTAGAAATTTTTAATATCAGCCGTTAGTTATGCATTTGGCCTTGAGTCCCTTATGTTGAGCACTATAACATCTTCTGCGCAGGTGACAAGTCTCCATTAGTATTGGACGCCGTGACAGAAATTCAGTCAGCGGATCTTCTATCAGGATCCATACAATATGGGCGCTAGCCTATGTGTTGCTACCGAGAGTATCTCATATACAGGGTGACTTTGAAATCCTGTAATTCCTTTTAACCACGCATTCTACTGGTGGTATAGAATAAGCCTGACCAAATTTTTTTTCATTAGAATAATTTTTTTGGTAAAATAATGTATAATTTTTTCGTGAAATGGTGTCAGATAGTCATATGTTAAGAGGCAATTTTAATTTTGTACTAATTAAAATAAAATAAAATATCAATAATTAATAAAATTATTAAGATTGTGTCGGGTGGTTAACATATGACTATCTGAAAACATTTCATGAAAAAATCTATACATTATTTTTCCAAAGACATTATTCTAATAAGAAAATATATGATCAGGGTTATTCGATATCACCAGTAGAATGCGTGGTTACAAGGAATTACACGATTTCAAACACCCTGTATATATCTCAACATAAAAACTAAATAGCTTGAACACATAAATGATCGCTGAAATATATGTATGCTTAGCAGAAGTTTGAATAGTAGATCCCATAAGTAAATCCCTCATAAGAATTAAAGTATACCGAAGACTACCGTTACCATTCATTTGGATACAGTACAAATAAGCCGGGTTACCCGAGGCCATATCACCCTTTTTTTTTACGAATGCAGTCCTCATGGACTACTTCCGCTTGGGGAAAGGCGGAGGGGCGTGCCGGACTCTTACCGGCTAAAACCACCCCGGTGTCTCCTCGCATGTACGCGCAGGGCCGCGGGAATCCAAATTCTTCCGCAGCAAGGCCGTATCACCATCTCAAGAAAGCGGCGTAAAATTAGTAACAGTTACTGCATTTCTCCCAGTAAGGAAGAGTAAAGATTTATATTCCTACCTCGCTCTACTTCTCTTTTTTCCATTTGACAAATTGGATCCAGTCATTCATCTTCCATGCAAACAAGCCGTTTGTTAGTTGAATATTAAGGTCTTGCCGGTATATGTTTGTATTCTGCAGTTTGCAATCTGCATCGCGATGTGTTATAGGGTCTCTCGTCTGTAAATCTGCAAGCTCGGATTCTCGAGATATTGAGAAAAGTTACGCCTCTTAAACAAACGGCTGATAATATAACTTTTATTAGCAATTTAACTTATTGAAAGCCATACTGGTCTTTAATTATCGTAAATAATACATTTTCTTTTGTATTTGCTGCATAGCAGTCGATGTGTTAAATATAGTATAATTAAAATTATAATTGTTATCGAGCGTATCGTAAGCTGTGTAAGTTGGCGAGGTGAATTGTATTTTACACTACATATTACCACTGCACTAGCTAAGTTAAATCATTCATTTGATCTTAATCAGAACGTCTACAGGTTACTTACACTTAAGATTGCACCGAGCGTAAGACGTGGTTGGACTGAATGACAGAGCTCGATATTCAAATCGGCACGCGGTCGCCATAGTAACATTGTATGAAGGATTTGAAGTGATTTTTTGATATATATGTATCTTTATTGTCAAACAAAATCTTAAATATTTGGGACGGACGAATTGTTATATAACTATTTATGTTACGTTTAGGCTGTAAAATAGGATAGATTTCTACTGTTATAATCTAAAAATCACGAAACACAATCTTACGTTTTTGTATGGTTCGTGCAAATTTACGTAATTTTGTAGGCGAAAATATTAATTATTTAAACAATTTTACACGGAATAATTGTAAACACATTCATTGTTATGGTAAATGTATATTTTATATTTGTATTAAACGTAAGTCTCAGTCTGAATTTGATTCCAAAATAATGTTGATTTCTGATAATTGTTTTAGGATCCATTAGACTTCTGCCATTTATTTTAAACTATTTTAAATATAACCTGACTTTAATTGTACACATACGATTATAATCATAAAACCATAATTTATTATTATTTAAATGCTATCAAAACCTACCAGCGATATCCTAGTGGGCGACCGTTGGATTGCCATTTAGAGGTCTCGAGTTCGATCCTACGGCACGCATCTCTGACTTTTAAAATTATGTGCGTATTAAATTGTTTATGATCACTCGCTTTAACGGTAAAGGAAAACATCGTGAGGAAACCTGTATGTCTGAGAGTTCTCCATAATGTTCTCGAAGATATGTAAAGTCTGCCAACTCGCACTGAGCAGCACGGTGGACTATGGCCTAACCCTTCTCACACTGAGAAGAGGCCCGCATCCAGCAGTGGGACAGTTTAATACAGGGCTGATATTATAATATTATTTGTAACAAAACCTCTGACATTTTTCTTCTGGCTAATAAAGTAAATTGCCAAAAATTGCCTTTCACAGTGGATATATCGTCTAATCGTTATATCACTGGTATGAAAGCGATCCATCTATTCCGTTCCCGGGGAACGACCGCGGCGTCCCGGTGACATGTCGGTGACGTCATTAATCAGAGATACTCGCTGGGGATACGGCTGTTGTACCGCAGAAATCGGTATACGGCATTTCTTGAGGAAATTTTCTTGAGTGATATTATTTTTAAAAAGTAATAAAATCATAAATATATGTTCTGAGGCAAGTTAGTATGACTTTTGATATTATCTTAAATATTACTCTATGAGATGAATATGCCTCAATGGCGCAGAAGTAGTAAATGTTACTACAGTGCATAAAGTCGCATGTTCAATTATCGGGTCGGTGGTTATTGGATTATTTTCCAAGAAATTCCCAGCTTTTTGCCAGGCAGGGTTTGTCGGAAAAAATGGCAATATTTTCGCCTCATTTTAAGAAAGACCTAATAAATTATTATTATATTAAATGCATATATAATACATCCGAGGAGAAATTCTGACTGAAGATAAAACAACATATGCCATTATATTTTAAAATATAATAGGTTTATTAGACAAAGGGCTACATTGTAAGCAATAACTCCTATATCTACCACTTTAGAAATGTAACCGTCATACAATGTATGTTTTAATATATAAAATGTCACTACCATCAAAATAACTTACTAAAGGAAATATTAGTGAAAACTTACATCTATTACCCCGAAAGAAACTAAGTAATAATAATATAATAATAATAATAATAGTCACCATTCCAGATGACGGGAATCTTGTGAAAGCTGAAAAAGAAAAAGAGTTGAAATACTTGAACCTAGCTCACGAGATTGTCGACATGTGGCGTGTGGACTCGGCGATCATTGTGCCGATAGTCATTACAGTCAATGGTTTAATACCTAAGAGCCTCGACCACCACCTGCAGAGGCTCGCGTTAGATGGCTGGATCAAGTCCTTGATCTAAAAGGCAGTACTACTCGACACGGCGCGTATTGTGAGGAGATTCCTCTCTTTGGGGCCCTAACCACCGGCAGCTTGGACCTTGTTCCCGATGTCGGTGGGTCATTTCAGTTTTTATATTTTTAAATATGTATAGTTTTTTATATTTAAAAATTATATTATTTATATTATTATTTAAATTATATTATTTATATTTAAAAATGTAATAATTACAAAAAAAAAGAAATAAAGAGATAATAATAATAATATTCTATCACATACACACAACACCATCTAGCCCAAACTAAGCAGAGCTTGTACTATGGGTACTTGACTATGGATAAACATACATATATACTTTTTTTTTTGTAAATACCCACATATTATACATACATAGAAACACCCAGACCAAGACAAACATCCATGTTCATGCACACAAATTTTTGACTTGTGTGGGAATCGAACCCGCGACCTCAGGCGTGGCAGTCGGTTACACTTACCACTACGCCATTGAGGCCATCGAATGTATATTATTAATGAGTTTGGAATATTAATCGGAAATACATATTAATATTTATATACAACTCCTTATTAGACGTATTGCATTCAATGCTACTTAAATTGGCAAGCTTTTTGCCACATTCTAACTACAGTATTTTTATTTTATTACAGAAATAATTAATTAGTTAATAATTAATTATTGCCTCTTTCGTGGTTGAAGTAACGCCGACAGTTGTCGATTGCAAGTTCCCGGGTTCGATCATCAAGTCGTTACATTCTTCATTTTTGTATATGAGTAATGTTTTAGTTATTTCGGCTATGGTAATTTACCAATCAATGGTTTGTATATTTATTAGCCACAAGCTCAAGTCTTTGGGGACTGCCGATAGAAGTGAAAACTAAGTACCTACCTAGCGTGTGGTGACGATGACGCGAGTTTCACGCTTTTTGTTCACCCAAAAAGTACACATATATACACAGTATACATATAGCTCATGGAAAGCGTTCGGTGACGATGACGCGAGTTTCATGCTTTTTGTTCACCCAAAAAGTACACATATATACACAATATACATATAGCTCATGGCAAGCGTTCGGTGACGATGACGCGAGTTTCATGCTTTTGTTCACCCAAAAAGTACACATATATACACAGTATACATATAGCTCATGGAAAGCGTTCGGTGACGATGACGTGAGTTCCATGATTTTTGTTCACCCAAAAAGTACACATATGTACACAGTATACATATAGCTCATGGAAAGCGTTTGGTGATGATGACTCTCGTTCCATGATTTTTGTTCACCCAAAAAGTACACATATGTACACAGTATACATATAGCTCATGGAAAGCGTTTGGTGACGATGACGCGAGTTCCATCATTTTTGTTCACCCAAAAAGTGCTCAAGTTTTCACTTCAAAATGTTCACGGATGGCGAAGTGGTTAAAGAAATCGCCTCGCCACTGCAACTGATATGGATTCAATAGTTGCTTAGAGTCTGGGTGTTTTTCGTATCTCTTGTTGAAATGTCTGTAAGACTCCCGTGAGACAGAAAATATTTCTAGTGTAGACCTTGCCTTTTGAACATGATAACAAGAAATTAAAAAATTAAGTTCGAGCTTGATTACTACAACTCAAAGTCAAGCCAGAAAATAATTTAAAAATGTTGGTCAAAAAGTAAGACTTATAAATGTCAAACTTTAGTGGTAAGTCAGTTTACCAAAATATCGTTAATGTTGATTGCTAAGTTTAAGAAAAGGATTGAGATGACAATAAATTAATGGTGATCACAAAAACAGAAATATAATACATAATAAATTGTATCTAGCTACCAGTACGCCATATTTAATTAATTAACAAAACCAGTACGAAATATTTACTTTATAGACACTGGCAAGACTCAAACTCTTTGTAATCTAAACTGCATACAACAATAAATATCCCAATGGCTCCTTGTCCAACCCAGGCATCGAACACATAACTCCAAACAAACTGTAAAACTACACACAAACTTCAGCCACGGCTCTAGTCTTAAAATACCTTTCAGAAAAACTAACCGATCTACGGAGACTCAAAGATTCCTATTCAATAACGGATGTCCATAAACGTTAGCAGAGTGAACATGGATACTTCAAAAGTGAATTTTTTGCATACCCACGGTAAAAGTAAAATGGATCTCGTAATAGCTTACTTATAAAGTTACAAAGTACTTCATAGGCTGGCTGCAGAGTATAGATTTTAATGGTATAAGTGTGAACTGAGATTTTCTGCGTTTGAATGGTACGTAAATAATCTCATGCGTTTATTTCCGAATGAGTTGGTAAGCGTATTGTCTATAGGACAATTCCCGCACTAGGAATTGCTCCTGTTTCTCTGAAACTTTACAAACATTCAAACAATGGACAAAATAAAACACAGACTTGATACAAAATCGAACGACGATTGAACCTACAATATATAGAGCTGCCTCCGTGGCGCAGCGGTAGTGAATGCAACTGCTGTGCATGAGGTCTCGGGTTCGAATCCCGGGTCGGGCCAACAAAAAGTTATTGGAATTTTCTGTTAAGAAATCTGAATACGAGCCCGGAGTTAAGAAGTTGGTGGTGTTAGACACCCCTGTGCCTCGGAAAGCACGTAAAGCCGTTGGTCCTGCGCGTGATCTCTCTCCGGTCGTGTCGGATTATCCGTCCCATCGGATCATGAGAGTTAGGGAACAGAGAGTGCACTTGTGTTTGCGCACACAATTGTGCACTATAATATCTCCTGCGCCGATGGCCAGTCTCCATCAAGATTGGCCGCCGTGACCGAAATTCGGTCAGGAGGAGGACATTATATAGAGTGGCGGCAATGACGCTGCGATCTTCTAAACCATTACCATCCTTGGAGTTAAGTATAAAATTCATATTTAGCTAGGTATGATTTTAAGTCCTATGTAATTGGAAACTCATAATCACCCAGTAAACGGTAATTAGCTTGCTATCATCGTGTGCGGATAACGTGTTTATTTATTTACTGGTAACAGATCCAGGCTCCGGACTGCAATTGAAAAATCTCGATGGAGATATCGTCATTTACACGCAATCGTGTTGCTAAAAAGCTTTTGAAAATAGGATATATTATACATAGAATAGTCCAATTGAAACTAACACAGGAATTAAACCCTGGACTTGACGATATCCTGCATACTTATACTAGCGAAATAATCAGTAAAGCACATGTTGGAAAATAAAAAAAATAATTTCTAGTTATTGTTAGGTATGTTTTTTCCGTTTTAGTCGAAACTACTTCTATTTCTACAGCCAAGTCCGCCTACTTCGACTGTATCTTTATATATATAATTCTTCTGTACGTGTGTTGACAGTGAACTCCTCCTAAACGGCTGGACCGATTTGAATGAATTTTTTTGTGTGTCTTCAAGTGGATTCGAGGATGGTTTAGAATTGTTTTTTTTTTCTCCTGTACAGTACTTATACTCACATACGCTATCATTTACTGGGCAAATTCCACAAATGTACATTCAATATTTGTGCTTCAAAAGAAATGTTTGTGCATTATATACAACATTTAAAGACAAAAGGTTTTTAACGTTGAAGGGTATATACATACTGGAGCTGCCTATTTGTAAAATGTAAAACCGATATTTTTAATTTTAAGACTGACCCTAAATTAAATATTCGCAGTAAATATAAATAAATTATTAATAGGGAGCTATTATAAAATATTTATTATAAAACCGCCTATATTACGGCTATGTATGGCAAAAGAAGCATGAGAGCAGAATAAATGTTGTAGAAATGAGAGCGCTAAGAAATATTTGTGGTGTGACTCTGAAAGATAGAATAAGGAATAGTTTGATTAGAGAGAGATGCGGCATAAAAGAAGATATAGTGACGAGAATAGAAAAGGGTATGTTAAGTTGGTTTGGGCATGTAGAAAGAATGGACGAGAACAGACTGACTAAGAAAGTCTATAAGGTTAGTGTGAATGGAACAGTCGCAAGGGGAAGACCTAGGCGAACGTTTCTTGATCAGATCGGAGACGTTCTGGATAAAGGCCAGGTTAAGAGCACCTTAAATCGGCGAGCGTGTATGAGGAATGTTATGAAAGTGAATGAAGCCAGAGAAGTGTGTCAGGATCGTAGCAAATGGAAATCCGTAGTCTCTGCCTACCTTGCAATACGTACTTAAGGTATATAACCATCGCGGGTAACCATAGTTACGAAGAATTGTACGACATCAACCGAACCATGCCGAAATACTATGAACGCGATTCGACCGCGTGTGTCAAATGCATGTTTGTGTGCGTGTAGTGTTCTTTCATTAATTTAATGTATTTCTATTGCATTTTTTATAAAAATATTAGGACTCGCCCCTCCTTCTCCATATAAATTATAACTGTGCCAAATTTCGTATTACTCTTTCCACGCAATTTTCGCAAAGTTTTTGCTTCACGTATTAATATATAGATGTTGAGCATGTATAGGCTTGGTGAAAGCATACATTACTTACAACACTACATTTCATGCAATATGCACGGATTCTAGATAACATGTGTCCTGTGGAAAGTAATCAGTGCCCAATTACGTGGGATCTTAAAACGATACTTATTGAAATGTGGGCATATACCTCTGCTTACCCCATCTTCCCCACTTCAGGGATATGGGTGTCAGACTATATATGTATGATGACACAGGGTCCAAAATACACACGAACGGACTCGCGGTCAAAGGTTAGCAACAAATAAAAAGGGTTCTATTTAAACCACGCATTCGTTATAATTAAACTAGATTAACAAATCGCACATGGCAACTGCGTGCTTTTACATCGTCCATTTATTGTAACTGTTTGAAATGAAGGTAATAAATTAGCATCAATTTTAGCCAGACTTAACATCACGCATGCCATCTTTTACCGGGTGAGCAGAAGTGATGAATTTGATATGAAACGAGCCTAATGCTATCCAGGGAGTAACAGAGCAGAGAGAATAATAGAGGTTTAATAAACGTAAAATGAAATTGAACTTAGACATAGACATATATTTATTGATATTGTCTTCTGTTTACGCGAATGTTATTCATTGAAATTAAACTACTATATACGGATTTTATGATAAAATCCGTATATAGTAGTTTAATTTCAATATATTTATTGCATAAAACTGTGTGTATACATATATATATATATATACAAATCCTAATTAATATTATAAATCCTCCATACAATTTTACTATGGCGGCCGCGCACCGATTTGAATATCGAGCTCTGTCATTCAGTCCAACCGCGTCTTACGCTCGGCGCAATCTTAACAAGCAAAGCACTGCACGGCAGGTGGTGTATTATAAATCATTATCTCGCCATTGCCATTTTGCCGAGTGTTGTAGTTTCGATCCCCACACAGAACAAATTTTGTTTTATCCACAAATAGTTCTTCCGAGTGTTATTACGATTGTTATAATGTTTGTAAAGTGCCTCGGAAAGCACGTAATGCCGATGGTTCTGCGTCTGATCTCTCTAAATTTAAAGCCAAATGATGGTAAGAAAAGATATATTATATTTTTTTTTTATTATAGTTAATTAAGAGGTAAAATAATAATTGAAACATGAAAAATTACAATATGAAAAATTTTCAGAACGTTACAGGGGTGTTCCCAGGCACAATGGCTTCTTATCAGTGAAATTTTACAAAGCATGACTTTTCAATGCAAAGTGTTTTATTGCATTTTAAAGCCCCCAGCGATCTCTAATGTAACATATAAAACACCTCACTGGTGTTGGGAGCATTTCAGATACGTGATCAACGCCACCTAATCGTAATTCCTCTATAGTCTGAGATAATATCTGGTCTGGTGACGCTTCTTTGAAATAGCAGCTGTGCGAAATCTCGGTTCTTCTTCGGTGTTCACTTGCAATCATGGAGCGTGGAAATAAATAAATCATATAAATAAACACTACCTATCCCCACTTCTTGTCGCGAATGCTGATCGTGTACAGTGATATGTATTGATTTAAGATTGGTCACCGTAACTGAAAATCATTGATATAGAGGACCTTAAAGTCCCTCGTGGCACAGGATTTATTCTGAGTAGAGAAATAGTCTTTGTCCAAAAAATATCGACACATTACAATTGAATAAAGGCAGACTACAGTTAAATGTTTAATAATGCAGCCATTAGCAGTAAAAATATAGCGTCTATATCTGAAGAAATAATCTTGAACAAGTCTATTTTGCACGACATTAGAAGCAGCTGCGAACTTGCGACTGGTATCGATTATGTTTGTCTTAAAAGCTGCTAGTTTGTAATCGGCCTAAGCAGGAATGTGTGCTGTTATTTCCGGCCATGTTCTAAAGAATCCTAGAGTGTTAGACGCATTTTTTTGTTCTAGTTTTACTTAAGTTTGTACTTGATATGTATGAAGTGTATAGGTATAAAGAAATGTGGTAGGCTAGTGGTAAGGTCGTTGACCTGTTATGTGGAAGTCTTGAGTTCGATCCTCTGGCATATCTATACTAAATATACTTATTATAAATAATAATATGATAATGCCATAAATGCGATTGCTGAATATGAGGTCTCGGGTTGGATTCCTGGGTCACGCAAAGAGTTATTGGGGTTTCTGTCAAGAAATTTTCTGTAACAGTCTCAAAGGCGCAGGCAGAAGTGTATTAACATTTAGTCCAATATTTTAAAATCTGACGTTCGACTCCCTGGTCGGGCAAATTTTCAGTTAAGATTTTTTGTAGCTGTCTCCAAGGCAGAAACGTGTTGTATTAGCATTTGGACCAATATTTTAATATCTGACATAATAAGACCCTACCGTCGTCTATTGGACGATATGCCAGATCCATGTTGCAAATGAGAATTTTCTTCTATACCTGACAACATTTTCCTGGCTCGAGATTCGAACCCGGTACCTTACGATAAGCTACAAACTTAACTCACACGTCCTACGCAGAAGTCCAATTTTTGTTATAAAACCTTTTCATGACATTCTCAGCTTTAAAACGTCAACCATCCAAAAATTCACCTAACCTCTGATCGTTTATCGATCAATGACTGCAAGTATCCGGCTTCATATAATAGTCAGTAATTACTCTGACATAATAATTTTTTTAATCATTTTCTAATGGATGATGTTGATGTTATAACTGTAGAATGTAACTAGTTGTTTAATATTCAAAGCGTCAATAACATCATGACTTTGAGTGTTTAAAGGGTAAACAGAAATGTATTACATTCACTACAATTCTAGTTATCCTAACTAATATTAAAGTGGTAGTTTGTTTGTTTGTTACGTTTTCACGCCTTAACGGATCGACCGATTATCGTGAAATTTCGCGCACACATTATCAGGAGTACAGAAAACGACATAGAATACTTTTTATCCAGAAAAAGGAACTTTCCTAAGAGATAGAAATGTATGACAAAATTCACAATAATACGAGGTAAGCCGCGGGCAAAATGTAGTTAATATTATAATTGTTTGTTTGTTTTATCCTTTATCTTTTTCTGTACCTCTGACAAAGTTTTTGCAAAATTTCATGATGATCGGTCTAGTAGTTAAGGTGTAAAGGCATTACAAACAAACATTCGCATTAATAATGTTAGTTAGGATTAAATATGATTTGATTCCGGTATGATCCTATTATTTATTTTTATTATTATTATAATTAATATATCAGTTCATAGACGTGTCCAAGAATTAATTATACATTTTTATGGAAATAAAGATTTTTGACTTACATATAATAATAATAATAATATTCTATCACATACACGCAACACCATCTAGCCCAAACTAAGCAGAACTTGTATTATGGGTATTAGACAATGGATAAACATACATTTATACTTTTGTTTTGTAAATACATACATATTATACATAGAAATACCCAGACCAAGACAAACATCCATGTCCATGCACACAAATGTTTGACTTGTGCGGGAATCGAACCCGTGACCTCAGGCGTGGCAGTCGGTTACACTAACCGTAGACAGAAACTAGTATACCATTAAAAATATTAGCATAAGCATACGCTAACTTACATTTTTAATTACAATTAAGACCGTTACCCACAACGATTAACATAGAACACGCACTCTAAAACGAGCCATGCACTTTGGTATGTAAGTTATTTTGCAGTGCAAACTGTTTAATAGTGCGAAATTAAGAATAAATAAGTAATTAGTAGGTGCATAACAGTTTAATTTCTAAAGAAGGAAACAGGTGCGGAAAGGCCAGGGCTCCGGTATGTATATTAATGCGTTAAATTAATGGTATTGAAATATTGAGTTCAAGTGCTTTTTATTGTTGTGCAGAATTAATTTGTTTTAGACACGATAGCAAGCTGTATCTATATATGCTATTATAAAACTTGATGGTGTGAATGCGACTGCTGTGGTCTGTGTTTTGATTCCCAAGTTAGGCAAAATGTTCGGAGATATCTATTTATACTAGCGGATCCGACAGATGTGGTGCTGTAATAACGAAAAAATAAATTAAGAAAAACAGATCTAGACCATTCTTGAATCCACTTGAATACACACAAAAATTTAATCAAAATCGGTCCAGCCGTTTAGGAGGAGTTTAATTACAAACAGACGCACAGAAGATTTATATATATAAAGATGTATAAAAATGAATTCGGTCAATTCAAATATGGTCACGTCACATGAGAACGACTTTACCGATTTTATTCATCTATTTTTTATGTTTTCTACTAATTTGTAAAAGGTTCTTTCGGAAAGAAAATTGCGAAGGAAATTGGATAATTTCAGGAAACTTAATGACTATTCTAACCTCGCGTGTTTGACAGTTCGTCTAAGACAGGACATCGTCTGTCAGGTCAGCTATTTCTAGATAAAAGCCAGTGAATTAGCCTCGTAAGAAAACTGCGCACAATACACTTTCGATAAAATAACTAAGGATACATAATATGACGAATTGTATATCTTCTAAACTAAAATAAACGTCGTATGAACATAAATTGCATTTCAGTTCACATTTGACGTTGCTTAGTAGTAAAAAAAGTTGGAAATCTATTTTAAACAGTTATTATTACGTTTCTTGATCAGATCGGAGACGTTCTGGATGAAGGCCAGGTTAAGAGCACCTTAAACCGGCGAGCGTGTGTGAGGAATGTTATGAAAGTTAATGAAGCCAGAGAATTGTGTCAGGATCGTAGCAAATGGAAATCCGTAGTCTCTGCCTACCCCTCTGGGAAACAGGCGTTAATCTATGTATGTATGTTTACAAGAATTGGCCTTCTGGGCTTTTTCTGTTAAATCATTCTTAGCTGCGGCCTGGAAGACGACAATGGGGTCGCTTCCTATTACATGGAACTTGAAACCCTAGCTGACTATATATATATAAATGTATAAAATCATACATTTTATTTATTTATTACTAGATTATGGCCGCGACTTCGCTTGTGTAAATGTAGGCTATGTCAATTTTCTATCCCTCAAGAGCAGCGATAGCTCAATGGGGAGACCAATAGACTGCAATGCAGAGGGTCTCGTGTTCGAACCTGTGTCGCGCACCTCTGACTTTCGGAAGTTATATGACTTTTCAAAATGATGTGCGTATTGATTGTCAATTATCGCCAGCTCCGTGCATCGGAGAGCACGTTAAGCCGTCGGTCCCAGCTGCCATGAACATCTATGGCAGTCGTTATTGGGGCAGTCGACACAAAAGATCCCACTGGGTCGAAGTGTCGCCGGTCTGTACTGACTGGCCCCCACACAAGATTAGTTAAGTTAAGTTCTATCTCTCGGATACAGTAGGTACTTCTCCTGAATGTAAGGTACCCTGTCTTATTCTGTACCCCTGATAACGAGTATGCAAAATTTTATGATAATCAGTCAAATAGTTAAGGCATGAAATCGATATGAAAATTTAATTGAATAGTCATTATTTACATAAAAAAGCAACAATCATAAAATAATTTAAATATAAAATATTATTTTAGACTTGCTTTTGCACGCGGCTTCGCTTGAATAAAAATAGATTAGGTTATGTTAGTAACAGTTCTGTTGTTTTGCTTTTTGCTTATGTTACTCGGGGATAATTCCTCTTCCCCTCGGACCGTGATTGCGATAAGACGCGACCCATAATAGTTATAAATAAAAAATTAAATTAATTCGTAAAATAAAAAATTAAATTAATTTCCTGGAATTCCGCGCGCACCTGCATCGCTACGTCATCGTGCACGTGCAACTATAACGGTTGCAAAACGTCACAAGCGACAATATTTTATTGACAATTACGTGTTACAAAAGTTATTGTTAAATATTATTAAAAGACATCTTAAAGTAAACAAGTGTCACTAAGGTGAAAGTGTGTAAAGTGACAATATAATATAATCTTCTTTCATTGTTCGCTACAACGCAACATAATTAATTACGATATTTAACCACAATCTGCCCGCCGTTTATGTCATTTTACCCTAGTACTTGCTAATTGAAGAAAATAATGCCGCTTAAAAGAACACCATCAAAGACGCATATGAACGTGAAGTCTGAGAAGACACGCCATCCGAGGACTGTGGCAGCTACGAATTCACCTCCTTGCAACGTCGAATCCCTCGTATCGATGGTTTCCAATCTGAATAGATCTATATCTGACTCGGACCTGTCGCACACTACTCCACTGAATTTTGTTTCACAACGCGAGAAGAAATCTAGAAATCAGAAGGAAGACTCAATCTCCAACCAAATGACTGACTTCAAAGAGGAAATGCGACAACTAATGACATCCAGTTTTGCCTCGCAGGCGAACGAGCTGCAGCAAGTTAATATTGCACTTAAAGAGATACAGCAATCAAATCACAATATTGAAAATACTGTTTCTTTTCTTGCTGCCCAAAATGATGAGTTTAGGCAGAGAATAGTGGACCTAGAAACGCAAGTAAAGAAAGATAGAAACTACATTACTATACTGGAAAATAAAATAGAAGAAATTCAAATAGGACGCCGTAAATCAAGCTTTGAAATTAAAAATGTCCCAAAATTGCCTACTGAAAACAAAGAGGACCTCATCCAGATGGTTATTAGTCTCTCCAAGTCTGTGAACAGCAACATTTCTAAATCGGACATCAATGATATATACCGAGTGAGGCCAAAGTCTGCCACTAATAAAAACTCACCCATTGTAGTGGAAACTAACTCGACATTACTGAAGAATGATGTTTTAAAAGCAGCAAAATCTTTTAATATAAGACATAAAAGTAAGCTATGCGCCAAACACCTTGGCTTTAAGACACAAGAGGACACCCCAATATTCACATCCGAGCACCTCTCTCCAAAGGCCGCGCGCTTGTACTTCTTAGCACGTGATCTAGCTAAATCAAAGAACTTTAAATTCTGCTGGACCGCTTATGGAAAGGTGTACTTACGAGAGAATGAACATTCTTCAATTATTATGATTACTAATGAGAACCAAATACATCACCTCCTGACTGACCATCATCGTGACCCACAAGGAATCTGACTATCTGAACCTCACCCGACTGTTCAAGGTAACCCATCGACATTATATAAAATTCCCTCAACGCATGTTTTTCTTACTCAACTTAAAGATACGTCTTTATTTTGTTCATTATACATATTGTCTGCATTTCTACTATTTCTAAATTGTAAAATACAAACTGTTTACGGTATTTTAAAATATTTGAATACTAAAATAATCAACTCGCACCACAACTCACATACATCTCAATCACAAACAAACACACACGAATTCACACAAATCATTCTACGCCAATTTACCTATAAAACTCTACACTTACAAGCTATCAACAGAATACACATTTACTCCTCAAACCTTAAACATACTCGAACAGATAAATTGAAACTCAAACCTACCTCTACTCCTGTAACAACATATTTATCTTTTATTAACACAAAATGGGAGATACACTTTATAACATGAACGTGATAGATGATGTTGAAATTGCCCACGTAGTTGAATGTGACTGTGCTAATCTCTCATCTTACAAGCTAATTAATAAAGACGATCTAACTATAGTATCCCAAAATATACGTAGCATATATCGCAACTTCGATGATTTTTTAGTGACATTATCTACTCTTTCATTTGACCCCGATATTTTGATCCTAAATGAATGTAGACTTAACTCTAATAAATCTTTACCACAAATTGAAAACTATAACTCCTATTTTACTACTTGTCAGCTGAACCAGAACGACGGGGTAGTTGCATATATTAAAAAATCTCTACAACACAAAGTAAAAGAAATTATTGTTACACATGCTTCCTGTCTTCAGCTGGATTTATTCACTAACACAATACTATGCTTATACCGATCTCCATCTAATGTAAATGCTACTAGTTTCATAGATTCACTTTCATCGCACATTGATACTCTAACAGCTCAAAACAATATAATCATAGTAGGAGACATAAACATTAACATTGCACCCAAAACGAACGAACCAACTCACGAATATAATAACAGAGTTAACTACTTAAGCACTCTTTCCGGTTATGGTATACTGGCTGGACACACTTTACCTACAAGAGAAAGAAACTGTTTGGATCACATTATGATAAAGATTAATAACAATAAATACTCCGCATTTATTGCAATCTTGCAAACCACAGTGACAGACCATTTTACTACACTTTTGTCTCTATCTAAAACCAAATTCGAACGCACCATAAATAAATCAAAAACATATACAAACTATTCAGAGGCTCTTAAGAAACTTCAACAAAAAAACCTCGCTGCATTACTACTCTGTAACGACCCTACCACTGTGACACAGAACCTGATAGCTCAAATTACTGAATGCATAAAAGCCAGCACCACTAATAAAACTATTCCTAAAAGTCAACGCACACTAAAGCCATGGATTACTCCTGGTATTTTACGTTGCATTAGAAATAGGAATAAATTACAAAAGCAACTTAAGAAAGAGAGTCACAATGAGGTTCTAAAAGTGACCTACTTTCGTTATAGAAACTATTGCAACAACCTTATTAAAAAGCTCAAACGAAAATATGAAAGAGAGTTACTGGCTAAGTCAGTGAAAAATAGCAAATTATTGTGGAAGAATATAAAATATATAACTTACTCTAATAAACCACGAGATAATAATAAAGAGCTGATCAACCTTAAAAGTAATCCTTCTGAGTCTGTCAATTTTATAAATAGTTACTTTGCAAACATAGGAAAACATCTTGCCGATCACATACAAACCAACATCAAATTAACTAAAAATACGCTTACTAACAGTAACTTGCCTCAGGCCAACTCCTTTGTTTTACAGGAAACAGATACTAATGAAGTCGAAAGAACCCTTATGAATTTAAAATCTAATAGTGCTCCCGGCTGGGATAACATTCCTATGGCTTTCCTAAAGTTTGCAAAGGATGAACTTGTTCCCGTAATTACGCACCTAGTTAACCTCTGCTTTCAACATGGATTATTCCCAGCTCCCTTAAAAAAGTCTTTTATTACCCCTGTGTACAAGGGTGGTGACAGAGGCGACATCGGTAATTATAGGCCAATTGCTGTACTTCCAGCCATCTCGAAAATATTAGAGAAACTATTAAACTCTAGACTTATAAGTTACCTAAATAGATACCAACTTCTATCACCCTCACAATATGGCTTCAGGCGTGGTAAGTCAACCGAAGACGCAGTTATAGCCCTAACTCAAATTGTCACCGAACAAGTTGATAAGGGTCAAAAATGCATATCGGTATTTTTAGACCTGAAAAAAGCCTTCGATACCGTCTCTGTCCCTATTCTAATCTACAAACTAGAAAAAATTGGTTTAAGATCTATGGCGCTGTCTCTCTTCAGCAGTTACCTTTCTGAAAGGAAGCAAACTGTGAGACTGAATCAGTATACGAGTGAAGATGTTACAGTGTCTTATGGGGTTCCACAGGGAAGTGTGCTGGGCCCTACACTGTTTCTAATATATATAAACGACCTCTGTAATCTAAACATTACTAACTCACATACTTTTTCTTATGCTGATGACACTGCGCTGGTCTTTACTGGTAAAACATGGGCTGCTGTAAAAGAAAATACAGAACATGGCCTGTGTTTAGTTGCAAATTGGTTAAATCATAATCTTCTTACACTGAATACACTAAAAACTAACTTTATCTGCTACAGTATCCAAAACCACACACAACCTAATACCGACTTTAAACTTAAAATACACTCATGTAAAAGATTGACTACTAACACAGACGCTTGTGACTGTCCTGCTATAGATAAAATTGAAAACGCAAAATATTTAGGAATCATGGTTGACCAGAGACTGTCCTGGCATTCCCATATCGATCAAGTCACTGCTAGAATAAGAAAACTTATCTGGATTTTTAAAACCTTAAGACATGTGGTACCAAGGGAGCAGCTCTATGTTCAAAACACCTCAAGGAATATTCTTAAGGAAATCTATACAGCATTGGCGCAGTCCATACTAACCTACTGCTTACCTGTCTGGGGAGGAGCGGGTAAAACAAAAATGTTGGAGCTAGAACGTGCTCAACGTGCCTTGCTAAAAGTAATGCATTTTAAACAAAGAAGATTTTCTACTAGCAGTCTATACTCCATCAGTAAAGTCCTGTCAGTAAGAAAGCTTTATATTCTCTATACTGTTTTGAAAAAACATGTAACCACTAACTTTACCCCAACCACTAGATCAAAAAGAAGAAAATACATAATTGCTCGTACTCTAATAAAAACATCATTTGCCAATAGACAATATAACAGTCGTTCTGAGACTTTATACAATAAAATTAATAATAACGTAGATATTTACACTAAAACCTTTCAAGAAAATAAAAAAGCAATAACTAACTTTCTACTACCTTTAAGTTATGAGGAAACGGAGTCTTTATTACAACACACTCTATAACAACACTAACTTATACACGCGCATACACACACATACACACACACAAACACACACACAAACACACACAACACACACACACACACACACACACACACACACACACACACACACACACACACACACACACACACACACACACACACACACATTACAGTGAGAATGATTATAAACGTTAAGTTACTATACTGAATTATTCTGTAATTAAGTATGTTCGCAGTACTTAAGAATTAAGTTCACGTATTAAGTACAAATTATAATTATTATTTTAAGTAATATTACTTATTATTTTAATGTTTTAGTTTTTATTAGCTATGGAAGAGCGTAGTCACCTGTCACAGGCATTGTTTGCTTACTAGGTGACTTCGATCACTACACAAAAAAATGTAAATCTGTTTAATGAAAATAAAACAAATTATTATTATTATTATTATTAAATAATTATAGCTTTCTAATGATCAAAGAATGTTTAAAATCGGTTGAGTCGTTTTTGAATTAGATCGTTTCAAACTAATAAACAAACAATTAAAAAAACAAATCTTTCTTCCTTATAATATTAGTATAGATTATACTAGAATGCCTTAAATGCCGACCACAAATATTTTCTACACCGTAAATCCAACTCGGCAGTGCGGTTACCACGTTTTCCTCTTAAGCTGTACTAAGTACAGTAAGATAAACGCACCGTGTGATGTGGTTTCTCATGCGTTTGTGCTCAAACGTCTTATTTTATTTGAGACGAGTACAAACATATCGTATTTGTACTTATGTAAGTGTGTCTGTCATTGTATGGAGTTTGAAAATGACGACAAACACAGCCATCTTATCTATCTTATATATAAAATTCTCGTGTCACAATGTTAGTTACTATAATCCTCCGAAACGGCTTGACCGATTTTTATGAAATTTTATATGCATATTTAGTAGGTCTGAGAATCGGCTACTATCTATTTTTTATACCTCTTAATGATATGGGTTGTTCACCCCTAACATATTTTTTAATCTTTTGGTCAAAATATTTTTTTATGGCTTAACTACGTTTGCCGGGTCAGCTAGTACTAATATAAAAAAAAATTAAAGATTTGATATTTTGTTTGTTTGTATGGATTTAACTCAAAAACTACTCAACCGATTTGAAAAAGTTATAAAGTTATATTATCACCAAGTAACATAGGTTATATCTTATTTTAAAATAGTACTGTTATGTAGGTTAAATTAGTAACAGTAATTCTTTTCTGGATGAAACATCTTTCTTTTACTGTTCCCCTGACAAGTGTACCTATGCGACATTTCATGGTGGTCGGTCGAGTAGTTAAGGCATGAAAGAGTAAAAGACAAACGAACAAACTCAAATTTATTAATTTATATTTTAATTTATAATTATTAATTTATAATTTATACTGTTAGTTAGTTTTTGTGTTTTTATGTAGGTATGTTGTACTTGAAGTGTGAAAGTTGTGACAAACACAGACCTCTTGACAATATTATATATTTTTTTCGTATTCCCGTTTTTGTGATACTTGTTATATGGGAAATTTAGGTGTTGAATTAAAAAAAAATGTTTCTATTCTATCCCTATTATAAATAAAAGGTTTCATATATAGAGCCACGCGTAAGCAAAGTCAAAAGTTTTTTTAATACAATTAAGGTGACAAACTAGCATACGACCAACCTGATGGTAAGTGGTCACCGTAGCCTATAGACGCCTGCAACACAAGAGGCATCAATTGCGCGTTGCCGAACCTTTAGGAAAGGAAGTGGGAAGGAGAAGGAGCGGGAAGGGGGAAAGAAGGTGATGGTCTCCGGCACTCTCACTCACCGAAAAAAATACGACAGTAGGAATACTGATATTTAACGTCGATATTCTGTGAGGAGTCCTTCCCCGGTAGAGCTGGCCTTTCATGCTGAAATCAGCGAAGCTCTGCAACCTGGTAGAGGTGAAGAGCACCTCCATTTGCGTCACCAATGTTCTACTTAATAGTATGCAAGTCTACGTATTGAAATATCTTGACAGAAAGTCCAGTTAAAATAATCAAACCCAAGACCATAGCAGGCACCGTTCATTAATATAGCGCTAAAATGCCAGTCAGAAACATTTAAGGAAAATTTTGGAACATAATTATTAATTTGAATGGGCTGTTAAAAATATTTAATATTGAATGTTAATATGCTTTTTATGAGCAGCGATAGCCTAGTGGCATAGTAGTCGTTTCGCACGAATTTGTTCGCACATGTAAGGTGCGAATAAGCAATTTTTTTAAATAATATTTAATTTTTTTCGTTTCGCACGCATGGTATATATTTTCGTGCGAATCGTTCCCGTCTGAAAACGCAGGTGTCCAATCGCACGTTTTCTTTTATATGCTAATAAAATTAGAAGTATTGTACATTCACGCACGAAGGTGATAGTTTTAAATAAAACAAGGTATACCAATAAATCAAAAAAATATAATAATTTTTAAAAACAACATTCCAACTAAACATTGCGTAAAATACATATACATATTACTTATGTAAAACTGAGCTGAACTGAACTGCGTTTTCAGACGGGAACGATTCGCACGAAAATATATTCTAGGTGGGCGAAACGACAACAAAAAAAATATTGTTTTACAAAAGTGTCTTTTCGCTCGATATGTGCGAACTAATTCGTACGCAACGACTACTAAGCAGCCGAGTGGGAGACCGTTGGACTGCTATGTAAAGGTATCGAGTTCGATTCCAAGGTGCGCATATCTAACTTTTCCAAGTAATATGCGTATTAAATAGTTAATTATTGATTGCTCTTACGCTGAAAGAAAAACATCGTGAGGAAACCTGCATGTTCGAGAGTTCTCCATATTGTACTTGAAGATATGTGAAGTCTGTCAACCCACACTGAGTCAACGTAGTGGACTATGACCTAACCCTTCTCAAACTGAGAAGAGGCCCGTGCCCAGCAGTGGGACAACTTAATACAGGGCTGATTTTATTAATATGCTTTTTCGTCTCCAATTTTCTTATAGCTAAGTATAATGACACTTACTCGACTCCATATTTTACCTTATATACACTGGCAAACACAAACGTAAAACCATGTATTAAGTAAGTGGGCACTTATAGTATTAGTAAGCATTTAAAACATTTATCGTGACATGTGAACCTACAAACCATTTAAACTAAACTCTACTATTAAAGAAATTGACAAACAGACGGCTGTTTAAGATATATTATATATAATGAAGTGTGTCTACTGTAATTTACTTGAGCGATGAATTAACTTTCGCTATATACGATACTGGCTATTACCCACAGCGTCGCTCGCGTAAGATTAGATTAAGTTAGTCGGTAGGCCCGAAGTCTCGGGTGAACCCGACATAACCCTCTCGCTTCCCCTTTTAGCGAGGATATCTGGAGCATTTCCCCGAGTGAAAAAAATTTATGTTGGTAACAATACTTCTTTTTTAACTTATTATATTACTTGCTATATTAATATAGCTTTCTAATGGTGAAATAATTTTGAAAATCGGTTAAGTAGTTTTTGAGTTAAGTCCTTACAAACAAACAAAAATCAAATCTTATAATATTAGTATAGATTAGATCGATTGCCTGCTTCGACGATTTAATAGAGTGCCTGTGAATTTCTTGCAGGTATGTTCTAATAAGCTTAACCCTTTGCCTGAACCAGCAGCGGTAACCCAGCGATGCAGAGATCTCGAGTTTGACCCCAGGTTTGCATCTCTGACTATTCGAAATTTCGTATATATTATAAAGTAATTATCGCTCCCTTTATCGGTAATGGGAATATCCTCGAAGATATGTGAAGTCTGCCAACCCGCACTGGGCCAGTGTGGAGGACTATGGCCTAACCCTGTTACACTGAAAAGAGGGTCATACTTAGCAATAGGACAGTTTAATAGACGGCTAATATTATAAACTAATTTAAACGCTGCTTTTACTACAAGGTTTAACGGTGAACAAAAATATCAAGAGGAAACCTATATCTAATGTTCTTGGAAACATGTGAAGTTTGCTAATCCACACTGGGTGAGCGTGGTAGACTATGGCCTAATCAGTGTGACAGTTTAATATAGGTTAGATATTATATAAGTATATATCAGCAGCGATAGCTCAGTGGGGAGACCAAGAGACTGCAATGCAAAGGGTCTCGGGTTCGAACCCACGTCACGCACCTCTGACCTTCGGATTGCGTATTGATTGACAATTATCGCCTGCTCCGTGCCTCGGAGAGCACGGTAAGCCGTCGGTCCCGGCTGCCATGAACATCTATGGCAGTCGTTATTGGGAAGTCAGTGCCCTATAATATCCTGACACTGGTCTAGCCTTAGGGTATCGTTAGCCTTCGGGTTGCGGAGGTCAGGTGGCAGCCGCTCCATGTAAAAACTGATGTCCAGTCAAATCCGGTTAGACCAGAAAAGCCGACCCCAAGTGACTTAGGAATAAAAAAGGCTAGGGAGAAGATTATATAAGTATATAGGTATTGTATTTGCCTGAACTTGGCACCTAACATCGTCGCCGAAGCAAAGCTCTTCCATTTTACCTAGAAGCGTTCTCGTCTTTCACGGCACATTTTAAGCGATCCTTATCTTACGTACACACGGCTACACATCAAGTTAGACACCCTATATATGCATAACTACGCTACATACAAAATAGAGAATTGTCGGCAAGGGACAGTGCATAGTGGTGTTGCTGTGGTAAGGATAGAGCGTAACAAAAATATAACGCAGGCTCTCGCACGATTCGCAGCGTTCAACTTTTAATAGTTCAAAGTCCAAACAGTCTAGGTTGATGTGTCGCTGTGTGAACATGTAGGCCCTGCAATGAACTAGGTACTAGAAAATCCCAATAACAAATTTGATTTTAAACCATGATAAGACAGCAGTCAGGTAAAAAAGATCTGCTTCAATGAGTGACTTGGTTTCATCGTAGTTTTGACAATTTTCAAAATTTTATATCTACCTATATTCATATTACAAAGGGAAAATATTTATGTTTTAGTTTGTAATAAACATAAAAAGTACTTGACCGATTTTAATGATTCTTTTACAATTAGAAAGCTACTTTATCCATTAGTAATATAGACTACATAACATCACGCTACTAGTTACGGGAGCGACGCAGTAATCATAAACATGTGTGACTGCAGCCGTCCACCGCTGACTGCTACTGAAATCTTCACTTTCCCTGACGCGACGTGTCGTTAGTTTTTCAGAAGCCATGGCTGCTAAATAATTCAAGAACGTTAACAAAATAAATCGTGTTAAATCCGTATAAAATAGTTTAATTTTAAAGTGTAACATTCGAGTAAATGTGAGACACAATATGTCTATCATCATGCGATGTTGTTCATTCATGTGCAACGGTAGCTGTTCCAGCTGAAACGGGCCGTCACTTTAATTGTGTATTATACATAAATTATATACAATATCATAAAATTATGCAAAACTGATTTATTTAATGGATATTATTAATTGATTTAATAATTATACCTACTGTAAAATTGAGCGTTAGCTTAAGAGGTTTCGAAATCACGTGCGTAGTGTTTTTAAGAATGGCTTTCTGTTGTAATTAAATTGGATATAATAGACCGTTGCCTACATTTTTCAGGATATAGGCGTAAGATATATTTTTTAAAGTAATTATTTATTAGTATATAAAAAAACAAAATATAATAAAGGCACATGAATACATCACATCAAGACCATAGTTTAAAAAAAAATGTGGCTAATTATCTAACACCTGAACTAGGTACGCAGACCTGTATCTTAGGAGTTAGACGATTCTACGATTTTAATAGATAAATGCAAAAAAACCTTAATCGATTGTTGACTTAAAATTTAATTTTATATCATCATCATCACAGCCGAAAGACGTCCACTGCTGGACATAAGCCTTCCCCAAGGTTTTCCACACAGACCGGTCTTGGGCCACCTGCATCCATCCGCTTCCCGCCACCCTTACCAGATCATCGGTCCACTATATAAGGGTGTTTAAATATATTTGAAGAATATCACACTGAGCTATAGCGAAGGGCGGCCTGGTTTAGCTAGTATGCTTCTAAAGAAGTAAAAAGATTTCTACCCATAAAAGTTTCTTCTAAAATATTTAAAGTCGTTTATAATTTAAAACGTATCAAATACTTTATCCCATCAAAGTACGGCAGAAATCCACCATCACTCAGAGTACGACAGTCACAAGACTCGGCCCCTTAAGCCTCGTGCACACTGCAGACAATTAATTTAAAAGACAAACGCTGTTCAGACGCACGCCACCATCATTAATATGTGCACCGCCTTAACGGTATTGTTGGAAACTTTGTGTCGTTTGCTTCCGAGTTACTTTGAGTTCGGGATAAAATTATGTGGGTTATCATTGTAATTTTTCTTTCCATGCTAATTGTCTTTTTTACTAAGGAAAGTATGCAATACTAAGGTGCTTTTATGTAATGTCAAGGAAATTATGAAATGTATTTATATTTCCTGGTGAAAACTTTAATATATACATAATAATATCTTGTAACTAAACTAATATTATAGTTTATTTATAAAACTATTTAAAAATACATGAAGCATGAAATTTTATACACTTTTTTTTATCGGTGTGTCAATATTGTGTGGTACCGAACAAAATTATTTAAACACACCAAACTTGGCTGAAGTTTTTGACTGGTTCCTTATAAGAAATAGGGGTAGGTTGGCTTTTATATTTACATGCCAATGAAGTCCAAAGTTTGGTCCCGGGTAAAATGTTATTGTGTTTATCTGTTTAGAAATTTGCTCTGTACTCGGACCCAACATTTTTTTATTCTATGCGCAAGAAGCAGCACGGGGTTCCAAATTGTACTCGGTAGACAGACAGCATAGGCTTGCTAAGTAGAATCTGTATGGAGATTCAAATATAACATTTTTCTTTCTTCTTTTTTTTCGTGTGGTTAGCGGCCAACCTGCTGTCAAGAGTTGTTCAAGCTGCCTGTAGGCCTCTGTTATGGCTTAACGACTGCTGTCAATTTGACAGCAGCCGGGACTGACTTTTTTATTGCCCGCCGAAGCACGGAGACGCTCAGATGAAATACCACTAAGCGGTAACCCTATAGACTGACCGCACCGAACGTTGCTTAATCTCGCTATTCGTTTACCGATCAATGAGTGCAATTGGCTATGAGATCTTCTTTCTTTCTTTCTTTCTAAAACATAGCTGGTAAAACATGAGTGTAATACAACCAATAACTAACCTGTAGGTAAACACTGACTGTATATTTGCTTAAGAGGTCGCCTCCTCACTGCTTCTGTGCCAAGTGTTGTGAGTTTGAATCGATATATCGACATGAATGTGTTTTTGTTAAAAAATAAATAAAGATACAAAACATATATCCCACACAGAAGCTAATCTTTAAACAGACCTTCATGACAAAATAAATCGTGGTAGACATCGCCGGCAAGGCGTGGCGACTCAGCTTGACAAAAAACGGAAAATAGCGATTTTTCACGATCATCCCCGAGCGGTGGCCGCGTGACGTCGACACACCCCCCTAGGGGGGCTGTCATAGTTTGATCGGTTAACGTACTTAGTGACAGTTGACGGTGGATATTAATGCCAGTTTGGAACCCTACTTTAATAGCTGTGGTGATGATTTACTAAATTTTGTTTAGCTGTATTAACTAGTGGTTTTTATTTTATTGTCTTCAACTTTGTTTAGCTTTCTGTGCTCTTTCTTCGGGTTGTTCCATATTCATCCTATGACGTCTTATCCTATTTCTTTACTCATCCTAAACTAGTATGCCTAACTGATCCGATTACATTATTTTAATAAAGTTTCTTTATTCAACCGAAATGCGTACTACTTTTCTACTCATGGCAAATATTACCGAAATAAGTATGTATAGTAAAACAACCCTTGGCTTTGTAAAAGTAGGTTAAGTTAAAAAAAAAAAAAAAAAAAAAAAGTAATATATAGCCTATGTTAGGTACTCGGTGATAATAATGCTTTCTTAAGGTGAATTTTTTTTTAAATCGGTTTAGCAAATCTTTCTTATTTATAATATTAGTATAGATATAGATTACGAAAACAGTAATTTTTGTTCAGACCGTCACCCAAACTTCAGAGCTTTTGGGTAATTTCGTAATCGCTTGACCTAGGAATACTTACAGAATGAATAAAAAATGAAATAATTGCTGTCGGTTGAGTAAGGAACGTAAATAGGGTGTGTTAGAAAAAAAAAAACAGTGTAGGATGAAACGTCATCGGATGACGCCGAAACAACCCTTTCTTCATAATATAATCTTTTCTATTGATCTTCATAATATAAAAGAGTGGCCTTGAGTTTCTTGCAGGTATCTTCTCATAGGCTCAACCTTTTGCCTGAACCTTGCAACTAACATAAATGTAAATTCAGTAAATATAATAAACTCACTAACCCCTTTGACGTTCATAAGTGTTACTTTGTGACCTAAGTGAATAAATTATTTTTGACTTTGACTTTGACTATGACTATGACTATGGCAAATCTTACACGCCCAAGTGCACACAGTATGTTTAAATGAGATACAAAGTTTTCTCTTTATGTATGATTGTTTAAATCAGGATTCACTGGACAAAGCTATAAATGGTATGAAACCGGCATTAACATGCAAGTATATACAGAATGTAACTACTGTTAAAACCTTAATTACATATGTAAAAATGCTACTAACTTTAGGGATCTTTAGAGATTTTTATTAAGTAATCTTCCGCCGCGGCAATTTGATTTGTGTCGCGGAGGACTTAAAAAATATTCAAAAAGCGGATATAAATATCACCCAGTTTCGGCACAACTGTTCGTGAATGACACATTTTTTGTCTTGTGTCGCGATCGAACCCACATCACCCAGAGCTCTGGCAGTGCCAAGACGAAGACTTAACCCGCAGTAGTTTAAGCCCATGCCATTCATGAATTGCTGGTGATAAATAATATTGGTGACTAGAACTCTATTAGATGTTCAAGTAACATTTTCTTTGTAAAATTACTATGAATAACTGAAGATCTCTAAATACGTTTCATTATCTCTGCATGTACAAATCACAAATCTAGCTTATTTTTTTATTAAATAGAACTCTGTCGTACAAATTCAGATGCTGCCATGTCCTTCAAGAACAGTTTAAATCAGCTTATAAAAATGTTTTATATGTGCAATTTTTAATGTTCTTATTTCTCAATATATTACTTGTATTTCAAAGATATCATCCTTACTTCCTTATTAATATTATAAATTCAAAAAATAACTCTGCGGTCTGTCCGTCTGTCTGTCTGTTACCTTTTAACGCCTACACCACTTAACCGATTTAGATCAAATTTGGTACACATATAGTTTAATACCCGGGGAAGGACATAGGCTACTTATTATTGATGTAGGTACCACGCGGGTGGAGCAGCACGCAATATCTAGTTTCTCATAAAATATGTCCATAAGAATAAAATCTTCAATATTTCACTCAGCCTTTACTTAACCGCTATCCCGCAAGATATACTTAAACATACGTGGCATTATCGAAGACACCGCCGTCCCCTCTATACAGAACTGTGGTATCTTGGTTAATCCCCTGAGTAAGTTGTAAAAGGCAATCGAGGGGAGTGACGCGTGTGAGCCCTTAATAAGAATACAAGTGAGGCGCGAGGATGGCTCCCGTCCGTCCCTCGGTTGAGCGAGTAACATTCAGGGTCCCATAGAGGTCCCTTAGACCTCCTGTGATATTGATGTAAAGAAATATATTGGCTGCAAAATTATTGAATTAAAAGTAAGAATATTTTGGATGCATACATTTTAAAATGAATAATATATATCGACTGCAAAATTTTGAATATAATGCAAAAATATTGGATTTAAACTCAAATAAAATATACTATATTCTTCTAAATTCCTTGTGTTTAAATTGACTGCATAGTACTGAAAAGCTTGACGTCGGCTGCAACTTATAAATAACCACTTATATAAAATATTCTCTGGGTACAAGATTTAAATAAGCTAAAATTATTGAATTAAACTTGAAATAAAATACATTGGTTAAAATTACTTAAACTTTAAAATACTGGATGGTAAAAAAACCGGTTGCGAACTCACGGATACTTAAAAAAATATGACTGAATCTTTAAAATACACTATTAATAATTATAATAATAATTGACATTGTATTGCTTGACACGGCACGCATCGTGAGGAGGTTCCTCTCGCTGGGGCCTAACCACCGGTAGCTTGGACCCAGTTCCCGATGCCGGTGGGTCTACATAGTTTTTATATTTTTAAATATGTTTTTTTTTATAATTATATATTTAAAAATATAATCATTATTGAAAAAAGATGGTAATAAAGAGAATAATAATAATATTATAGCCTCGCTGATTTCAGCATGAATGGACCGGCTCGACCGGGGAAGGACTACCCTCTCACAGAATATCGACGTGAAATAGCAGTACTCCTACTGTTGTGTTTCGTTCGGTGAGTGAAAGTGCCGGAGGCCCAATCACCCTCTTTCCCCCTTCCCGCTCCTTCTCCTTCCCACTTCCTTTCCTAAAAAGTCGGCAATGCGCAAGTGATGCCTCTGGTGTTGCAGGCGTCTATAGGCTACGGTGACCACTTACTATTAGGTGAGCCGTATGCTTGTTTGCCACCTTAGTTGTATAGAAAAAAAAAATGTATAACGGTCGCAACATTACTGAACTTACGGAAAGAATATGTTATCATTGCTCTATCGACGTGAATCCTCTCCTATCACAAGCATTAAGCTGAGTTGAATAGCTTAATAAAATACCAATAGTTTGACTAAAGTACATGTATGGCTAAAGGTTTAAGTGATCGTTGCGCTACTACGCCGAGTATCGTGAGTTCGATATCAACACGTGACAAAAAAAATATGTTTTCTACAAAAATTCTTCCACAACATAGGATTTAAAACTAGACCGAGCGTAGTTTTTAATAGAGAAGTAAATAAAAATGCCAGGCATACCCGTATAAGAAACAGGCTTGAAAAAGCATTTAAATTTTAACTAATCAACATTATTATCCGCATTTTATTTACCATGCCAACTTAGCTCATATAAAAAAGCTATAAGCTAGAAATACATTTCTTACAATAAAAATGCGTAACCATATTTCTTCAAGCCCTTTACAAAGCATGTCAATATTTATGCCGCACGCACGTTTTTCCCCTACAGGTTTTCCCCATGGAATGGTCAAGTGTAGACAAAGAATAATGTATATTGTATTCATGAGTTTAAAAAAAAGAAAGCAAAATGCAAAATCCTAATTAATATTATAAATGAGAGTGTGAGTTTGTTTGTTTGTTACTCTTTCACTCCTTAACTACTCAGCCGATCATCATGAAATTTCGCATACACCTTGTCAGAGGTACAGATAAATAACAATTGTAAAACTAAAAAACACGCTTTATTAAAAAAAGTAGAAAATAATTTAATAATTTTCTTATCAAAATGTCTTAGAAAGCATCCCACGTTTTTTTACAATAAAATTATTAAATTATTTTCAACATTCTTAATAAAGCGTGTTTCTTAGTTTTAAACTATTATTCATTTTTATTTTTTAAACTATTATTTATATTTATTTTTTCTAAATTTTTGTATTGACATCGGTCCTCGATAAGTGTGCACAGTTTCAAATCAATCCATCGGTTTGAAAGCGGTGAAAATCACGTTCAAAGATTCCGTTACATAGATTCATAGATACATAGACACATACCAAGCTAATAAAAGCGTGTTAAAATGGAAGCATAGCAAGCTATTCAAGCTTACACATAAACAATAAATAAATCATATAGTGAAATCTAAATTAAAATAATTAAAAAAATATGGCAGTCTGTTAGTGTCTGCAAAACTTAAAAAACAGCTGATTAATGAATTCATTTTTTTTTTGTAAAAGGTTGCATTTATGAAAATGTTTCTATATCGTTTTTATTTCAAAGTGCCCACGGGAATGAGGAATTCCTAGTGTTTAACGAGGTGTATATAATAAATTAATATCAGACAGCCAAAGCGAAGTGTGCTTGTATTCAGCTAGTTCCTAAATAAAAATACAATTGTAGTGACAAGTAAGAGTTCGACCTATTTGATGGTAAGCGGTTACTCTAGCCGTGGGAGCTAGTAATAACTGCTCGGGCTTTGCCATCGAATGTGATGCAAGGGCGTTGTTGGCCTTCTCAAAAAGGATTCGCTGAATTGTCTGTATATATTACCAGTTCCGCTCTGACAGTAGTGTTTTAAGAAGTATGAAAGCTATACTAAAAGCAGGAATACAACAAATGGTTATTCGACTGCGTTTCTTTGTAGTCTCGAGTTGATGTTCTTATATTTTGGAAGTACTCCAGTCTGCTACAACTATCATGCTTCGACCATAGCATGGCATGTCCACGAGTTTCTTACCTGATTCTTTATAAAAGCGCTCTCCTTTTTCAATTGGCTTATATCAATATTCAATAATAATTACGTATTGCCTAATTATTTTGGAATTTTGACGTGTACGAGTAACAAAATTATTTGAATTCCAATGAAATTGTATATTTTATCGAGTAATATAATGTGCCATGCACGTTTGCCTTTTCAAATGTATTAAAACAAATTTACCCACGATTCTAACTATTATTTTATTATGTTCAAATACATATTTTTGCAACACGCGTACTGAAATCGATGTAAACAACTTTTATCAATCCTCATGAAACATTAAATAGTTACATATCATTACACCTATGAACAATAATAGTTTTTAGTCAAGTTTTTCCTCCTGCCATCAACACTTTTTTCTGTAATGAGGTAAAAAGCCATACCTTTAGAAACAAGCCGTCACGTGGCGCCCTCTTTCCGATTTACGAAAGTTCGCTTCAAACGTAGTCTGAAAAAACTGTGCTGAAAAAAAATGTTGTCATACCCCGTTACTAGATGGAGTTGTTAATGAATGGAACTTTTTTTCGGTGCCTTATTGGACGTGACTGCTTGGTTAGCTTAATTGTGATATTTTTAAGATGCAGAGTGGAGGGTATAAGCAGAAATGTTCTGGTAATAATATCGTAAGGACTGCCGTTTTATGATGGAAGTAAGAAAGATTTGTTTTAATATAAAGATGTACCTAACATTTTTTCCTACTGTTTAGTATAAGTAACCCTATAGTGTATTTTGCCATATTTTTCGATGGTAGTGTACCCATATCATTTCATAAATTGGCGAGTTACATATCATTGGTTATGTTTTTCTCTCTTACCGATATGGACTTTTAATAATATGTATCGGGTATTAAAGCGGTCATGCATGTTAAATTTTTAAAGCCTTTTGATGTTTCGTCCAGGTTACGCCAGCCGTGGTCACGAGCTGACTGATGCGGCGATGTCATGTCTCCGTTTGTGAGGCAGAAGAATCTTGATGCACCCTCAATTTTGACGTGTTTTATTTGTCCATGTACACACAGCGACGCATCAACCTAGGCTGTTTGGACTTTGAACTATTAGAAGTTGAACGCTGCGAATCGTGCGAGAGAGTGCGTTATATTTTTGTTACGGTCTATCCTTACCATTACATCGACACCACTATACACTGTCCCTATCCGACAATTCTCTATTTTGTATGTAGCGTAGTTATGCGTGTATATGGTGTCTAACTTGATGTGTAGCTGTGTGTACCGTCACACACTATACTCTCGGTATCCCTATTACCCTGTTGTAACCTGTTCAAAATGTCATGCTTTAAAAAGGTAAACATGCATGATCGCGTTAATACCCGATACATAATTCGGCCTCGATGGCGTAGTGATTAGTGTAACCGACTGCCATGCCTGAGGTCGCGGGTTCGATTCCCGCACAACTCAAACATTTGTGTGCATGAACATGGATGTTTGACTTGGTCAGGGTGTTTATATGTATAATATGTATGCATTTACAAAGAGAAGTATATATGTATGTTTATCCATTGTCTAGTACCCATAGTACAAGCTCTGCTTAGTTTGGGCTAGATGGTGTTGTGTGTATGTGTGAATATTATTATTCAATATGACATCCAAATTATAAATATAAGTATAACTAGATTTTGACCACAGCTTCGCTTGAGTCAATGTAGATTTATCTTTAAAATCAATATTTCAGTGAAAAGTATATAAAAATATTTAATTGTTTGGATTTCTGATGTTAGCTTTGTATTTATATTAATGTAATTTTTGATAAATTTGAATTGTTAATTAATTTCTTTCTTTTTAATTCAATATCTGTATTAAAATTAGTCTCCCCGTGAACATGGCTGCTGTAAAGCAACCGAAACGTCGAGGCAAAGTGTAAACTCAAAACTCAAATATAAATAGTTTTAATTAAAAATATATAGCTTAAATAGTAGTAAAGTTCAATAATAGTAGTGTTAGAGTTTTTCAAAATTATGTAATAACAGTGTTATAAAGTAAAATAAACAACGCGTCAAAATCCGTATAAAGTGTTTAATTTCAATGTATAACATTCGCGTAAACATAAGACAATATTATGTCAATATCTGTATCTTTATTTCATACCATTATAATTTTTTTTTCTTTTTTACTGACATTGATTTCTTGTAATTTTGATTAGTTATAATTATGCTTGCATGCAATTAAGTTCGAAATAATTATTGTACTAACATGTGGATAACGTTGTTACATACTTACCACCATCTTTTCTGTATATTATTTAATTAAGAACTGTATGTATCTGTTTGTATTCCCAAAATAAATAAATAAATTAAAAAATCTGGATGAAAATTATCCTATGTGTACACCGTGTATGCAAAGTTTCATAATGACCGACGAAGTATTTAAGGAGTGAAAGCGGGACAAACAAACAAACTCACATTCGCATCTATAGCTAATATTAGTTAGGATTAGGATCACTCATATTGAAAATTTCATATTGTTGTTCTATATTTAATGTGTGAGCGAGCTCTTCTTAGGGTGTGCACTTTTATGTGCGATCTAAGTACAGTGCTCATCTATAATATAAACCTTTGCAGTAGATACATATCTTTAGTACTTACTCCGTGGTCTGAAGTGTGTCTTGGCCACTGATTCGAGAGATCGCCACTTCCTTCGGTCTTAGATGGTTTCTCTCCAGTCGTTACCTTGTACTTCCGATCTATTCAATTCCAATTTATTCTCTTTTTTATTGCGTGACGATAATAATTTTTAACAACAATTAATTCGGAACCAAATACATCGCTGTTTGATTTTTATAATTTGATAATGATTGTTGTATATTAATTAAAAATTATAAATTGTTTAACCAGAATATGATGTAATATTGTCTTATGTTTACGCGAACGCCACAGTCGAGCGCCAGCCTGCCATACTACCATATGTAAGGGGTGTCACTGACAAGATTGGCTACATCTTGAAACGAGCTTCAATCAACACATACTTCAAGCCGCCAACGAAGATAAGTCAATTTTTACCATCCATCAAGTGCCAATTACCTTTACAAGATGCAGGGGTCTATAAAATAGATTGTGACTGCGGACTCTCATATATTGGGCAAACCAAGAGAAGCATAGGCACCCGCTTAAAAGAACATATAGCTGATGTTAAACACCAACGCTCGTTGAAGTCTGCTGTGTGTGAACATGTGCAACAGGGGACCAACCACTACCTACGATTTGACAAACCACATATACTCGCAAAAGAACACCGATTCCTACCAAGGATGCTTCGCGAGGCTATTGAAATTAATAAACATCCTAATTTCAATAGAGAGGATGGTTGGAATGTACCACCAGCTTGGGATCCAGTCATTCAAATAGTCAAACCCAAGAAGAAGCAAAACACAGCTAGACTTCATGATACTTTTAGCTCATTCTGCGTAAATAGGACCACCAAAGATTAAATTATGTTCGGGTACTTTAAAATAACTAGCTACACTTCAGAACGTTGGGACAACTACCATCTTAGTCTCCCCGTGAACATGGCTGCTGTAAAGCAACCGAAACGTCGGGGCAAAGTGTAAACTTAAATACAAATAGTTTTAATTAGAAAAAATATATAGCTTAAATAGTAGTAAAATTCAATAATAGTAGTGTTAGAGTTTTCAAAATTATGTAATAACAGTGTTTAAAGTAAAATAAACAACGCGATAAATCCGTATAAAGTGTTTAATTTCAACAGAATATGATGCTTAAAAATGGAAAAATAATTTCAGAAAATCAGACTAATAATATTTTTCTTTGATTTACACCCATTTTCTAAAAGACGCCTCAAACCTCAACAGCTGTGATTTGCGACAGCCAATCAGATCACTTGATATGAGTTTGATTTATAAATGTCGTTAATTAGAATCTAAGCAATTTGGTGTAAATTTACGCCTCCAAAATTATGACTAATTTATATATAACGTAGATAATAATAATATAGTATTATTATTATTTAAATATTAGCCCTGTGGTTAAATTGTTCCACTGTTGGGCATGGACCTCCTCTCAGTATGTTAAGGTCTGAACCTTAAAAAAGCCTTATTCCACCACGCTAGCCCAGTGTGGGTTGGCAGACTTCACAGATTTTCGAGGACTTCATGAAGAGCTCTCATACACTGTTCCTCACGATGTTTGTAATTTTAACGTAATATACAGGGTGTCCGGTAATTAATGGATAACCTGGAAATGTCTTATAGTGGAACTGATGGCCGTTCAGAAAAAGATATGAATAAAAATCTATCCTAACTACTACCTGAGATATGTGTTTTTTTTTAATTACCATGTGTAACTGTCTTGTATACTACGACCATAAATGAATGAAATCCATCGGTTTTTTGTTGTTTTATTATTAAACACTAATTATGCTAATAGGTAGATAGACAGTCAAAAGTATGCTATGCTAATATAGCTTGCACTTTTTAATATATATATATATATTTTAAATTTTAAGTTTTCATTTTTCTGAACAGCTTTCTGTTCTACTATAAGACATTTCAAAGTTATCCATTAATTACAGGACACCCTGTATATATATATTTTTTAAATTTAACATTGTATCTGTAAATATGATATTCCATATACTATTCTTCATTTTCAAATCAGTTACAAAGTTTACAGTTCAAATAATACCAATGTGTCACAGTAATATAAGAATAGTGTATCTAGGCAAACGAAGAAAAGTTTTCAGGACTGCTTTCAATACAAAACATTTGTCTTCTGTTTACGCGAATGTTATTCATTGAAATTAAACTACTATATACGGCTTTTATCGCGTTGTTTTAATTTATAAGCTAATAAAATTATTTAAACTATTAAATCTATTTATATACTACCATCTTAGTCTCCCCGTGACCATGGCTGCTGAAAAGCAACCGAAACGTCGGGGAAAGTGTAAACCTAAATATAAATAGATTTAATAGTTTAAATAATTTTATTATCTTATAAATTAGTAAAATTAATAGTAGTAGATGTGTAATAGTTTCAAAATTATGTAATACAGTGATAAATAAACAACGCGATAAAATCCGTATCTAGTAGTTTAATTTCAACAAATCATTTGTTCTAAAAAGACACTTAAAAAACATTTATCACATATTATATACCTACAGTCTCATCACCATCAGCCTGACTACAATTCTCATTATTTTCAACCAAGTAATTTTCACCATTGGATACATTTCTCAGTAAAACCACACATGACACAAAAAATCACAACATTTTACAAATATAGATAAACCACCCAATAAGCTTTTCACTGACTATCAGAAACTATGATCACTATATCGGAATTCAGCACTTTCTGGCTAAACGAAACAAACTCTTTATCCAATCCTTCACATGCAGCAGTCTGGACTTATAAACATAATGCTTCCAATTCCAGGTTGTAAACAGTAATACAATAAAATTACAATCACATTGAAACCGTGCCGTTTCGTGTAATATTGTCGATCAATTGTCGCAGATTTTTAGGTTAGGAGGAGACAGTGTTTCATTATTGGAGCACTAGATATTTTTCTAGCGATAATTGTAGAGTTACTTTGGATGGCGATCTTCGTCATGGTGATGGTCAAAAATCGTTTATTATTACAATTATACTTATGAAAGTTAATGTTAGCCTTAACGCAACGGTGATAATACTGCTGTTGTAGATCTCAAATTCGATTTTCAGGTCGGGGTGAGTGTTATAAGTTTTTCTGTCAAGACGTTCGCAGTAGCGACACGGAGTCTGGAACTGTGCTCGGTAGATAGTAACGCTCGTCCTCTAAAACGAGGTATTATAAGTGGCAAAATGAAGGTGTGATACCTCGGCCCATCCTTTTGGAGATATAGGTATGATACTATCAATGTCTGTTCTACCTGGCACTGTTACAGAGGCTGCTACTAGCAGACTCCACTGCATGGACTGGCGTAATGGTTTAACCAGCCGCTTCACCAATGCCGTCGCGCTGAATGTTGTGAGTTGGATACCCATGCGGGACAATAACTTGTGTGATTCTAAAAAAGTTGTTCTGAATCTGGGTGTTCTTTGTGTCCGTTGTTTAAATGTTCATTAACTCCGCCGCAAAACAGAAAATATGTAATTTTTTTTTAAATGTCCGATCTCCTCACCATACGGCGATAAATAAAGCAAAATTTGTATTAAATATTATTTGACAAAAATGAATTGTAAAGTAATAGCTAACAACTTAATTTGATCTCACATCCTTGACTTGTCAATAAGCGAATAGAAATTGATAAAATATTGGCAAAATTAACATAATTATTTGTTTTTAAACGTGGTAATCCGTAGTCTCTGTCTACCACTCCGGGAAATAGGTGTCAGTTTGGGCGTATATGAAATGAATATGTGAGTACTGGTGTGTATCTAAACTGAATAAATTTATTCATTTACTAGTTGCTTCGCCTTTTTTGGGCTCGATCCTCGTTCTTGGTATTCTTTCTGTAGGTTGTTTTAATGTTAGTTGAGTATTTTTTTAACATGGGTAGATGCTGCTGATACATCCATACACCCCTTCGCCACAAGGGGAGGTGGAAGAGTTATGTCGGGCTCGCCCGAGACTTCGGGCCTACCGACTAAAATCACCACGGTGTGCCACCTCGCTGCTTTGTATGGTGGGTGGGTCGCTAGAACTGATTCTACATCAGCGACCTACCCAGCAGCGCCCCATGCAGACAGGAAAGGTCTGCGGGCGCCGAATCCTTGGTGACACCTCGGCAATGTTTGTTGAGCCTGCAGCGACGCATCAGTGTGGGAGATGTCTCTAAAAATTAGTGACTCACGCGAGTGGGTATATAAAGTTGAAGGATCAACATTATATACCCATTCACTAAAAAGGATTGTTTTGTATTTCGACTTAATGCTGAGTATACGTATGTTGAGTATTAAAGAGAAATAAAATAGTTTGATTAATTAAAAAATGTCGAGCTATTAACAAAAATAAGATACCTCTTATCGAGTGATTTGATAATACAGCCGGTAGCAATATCAGCGCACAAATGGAAGCGGTAAAACTGTGAACTAATTACAAATTGTAGCCCAAACGAATTCAGTAGACATAGATTGCGAAAAAAAATTCGTAGTCCATTGACGTCCGCAATTCGGCCGGGTTATCCGATTTTAACCCTTTACTGCGCATGCCCTCATACATAAGTAGGTGGAAGGAAAAAAACACAAATTTATACCGGGTAAATTTTAAACCTATACTTTTTTTTTCTCTCGGACATTTTTATGTCGATGCTTTGTATGTGTGCGTTCTCGAGCTTTAATTACGTATCGACTTAATTTCCCTGCGACTCTCAGTGTTTGTGGTACTTTTTGACAGGTTTCGCGTGAAAATATACAGGTTTTAAGAGTTTGGTGGCTGTTTAGTGTAGTTTTAGTGTGTGTTAGTGACGAGGTTATGTTTTGATTAGGTTTCCTCAAGCGAATGGTATGTTTTGGGGGGAAAATTGAGATATGTAGCGGTGTGATATGGGTTACTGAAATTAGGCCAGTTATTCTTACAACTGCGAGATGTAAAATGTAATTCCGGTAAGTATTTCATGATTTATTTTTAATTAGAATCTATTATCATTCGTTCTAAATTATTAATTATGATGATGGTATTTTCTGATATAATTAGCATTACATTAATATTTACATAGTAAATTTTACATAAAAAAACTTTTATGTTTATATTTGTCTAAACTAATATAGGTATGTTGTTACATATATGATATTTTCTATGACATATGATAGCCCAACAGGTGGCTATCATAAAAATATCATAACGACTTATAAATAGGTACGTACAGACATGATTGACATTTCGTATCACAGCTGATGCATCTAGAAAGTCGTTTATATATCAATATTATTACATAAATAAGAGTATATTACTAGTAGAATAGTTATTGGTAGACTGATTGATTAAAATATATAAGCACTTATATTTAGTTAGTAATATTATAGTGGTTATGTGATGACATTTGCGGCTAAAGGCCGAACTATTCAGGAATGCTAGAAAGTTGGTTCAGGTAGACTGAAATTGATTTCATAGCATTAATAACAGATGGCGCTGTTTTAAAAATGGTTCGGAAAAGATTTGTGTAATGTAATTATTCATGTTTTCCATTTAAGAATTAGGTATTATAAACTTCTTGTGGTGTTGTCTTAAATTAGTTTTTAGTTCAAAGAGTAATATAGCAAGAATAACACTGGCTCCAATACTTTTTGAACTTGACTTAACTCACATTGGGATTAGGTCATTGAATAAATAATACAATCTAAAAATCTGATGTCAAGTCATGATTATTAATTAAATATATACAAAGATGTGCACATATAGAGGTCAGAGAGAACAGAGACTACGCATTTTTACTTGATACGATCCTGGCATCTTGCACTTCATTCACTTATTACATTCTTTATGCACGTTCGTCGGTTTAATATACTATTTAATCTAGTATTTCACCAGAATAACCTCAATCTAATCAAATAATCTCCGCCTAGATGTTTCCTTTTCGACTGCCAATAGGTCTTTGAATGTTTAATAGCATTTTTGACGGAGTTTGTGAGAGAGATTGTTGGAAATTGTATTCCTAGCTTCTGTCCGTCATTTCATCTGCTTGGATTCCTATCCTAGGATAAAAATGTGTTCTATGTGCTAATCCAGGATATGGTATATATGTGTGCTAAGTATATTCAAATCGATTCAACGGTTTACACGTGATTGAGTCACGAACATCCAAACATCTTCACAAGCTTTCACATTTATACTATAGAATATTTAAGCATCCGTTCCCACCCATATGAGAAGTAGGAAATCGAAATTTAAACACAGTAGGTAAATTGACATTGCGGTGTCACAGACGCTGTTACTTTGTTTTATTATTAATCTAGGATTCGAGAGATCGATCTACCTGACAGCTCAGGATGTCGGTAAAGCGACATACATGAAACTTGCTTACTTTAAATACTCTCACACCTATATTATCCTAGAAAGAATACTACAACCATATTTTACGAGGTATGCTTTTACGTCCCACGAAATTGGGAGCGAGCTTATTGCCTTCTATTGTGGACAGTTCTTATCCGTGTTGGTATTGAAAAGTTAGTGCCAGAAAAAACAATTAGCACTTTGCCAGACCTGAGAGTCGTACCTGGGCTTCGTGCATAACGGTAGCAACGAGGCAATCACTGAGCTTATTGCCATGGGGACAGTTCTTATTCGTGTTGCTACTGAGAATTTAGTTCCGCAATTAGCACTTTGCCTTACCCGGAATTCAAACTCGAGACCAAGCACGGTAGTTGGCACTGCAGTTATATTTAGAATCCAAGATCAATAACACAAGAAAACGAGAAGTTTATTTGAGTTTTTGAACACAATCCCAACAAAATATTAAAACAAAGCAACACCAATAAATAATATTTGTTTAAAAGTATCCCACGTTGTTTAAAAATAATATTTACTGCTAAATATAATGAGCTGGAACTTTACAGTGCTATAAACGGCACAATTTATACCAACCCGGTTTATGGGGGACCGCCTTTGTGTTATGCCATCGGAGGTTGTTTGTACTCATAGAGCGTTGTAGGGTTAGATATGTCAGGACTAGTGATGTGCAATTGCAACCGGAAAAATCGAATATTCGATTATTGTATTCGAATGTAGATCGATTCGTTGTGAGTGATTATTATTCGAATACTCGAAACATGATTTGATGTTTATAAGTCGGGGTCGGTTGGTGTTGATAATCTCCTTACTTTTTTGTGCATAGCCAACAAGGATTGCTCATTATGTGATCTCTATTCAATCTTTGATAATCCTATGCTCCTATGTATAAACTAGCAACATTTTTATTAAGATTTTTTTTTTTGCTCCAGTAAATATGTGATTGTTCGTATCGATTTTACTCATAAGCAGAGGTGTAAAAATCCTTTATGTAGGCAGCTTTTTTCGTAATAGGGTAGTGATCGGCAACATTGTCGCCCAAAAGAGCCAAATATAGGCAATCCACAATTGAAAACTATTCATAGAGCGACTTTTTCAACTTAAACTTAGTAGGGCTTAGAAAAAATTTGGATTAAAAGTACTCGAGCTTGCCTTTGTCAAATCTTAGTTTTACTAACAGTAAATAAAATAAAATTTAGTATCATAGTTATAAGGCAAGCTCAGTGGGGAGACCAACAGACTGCAATGCAGAGGGTCTCGGGTTAGAACCCACGTCGCGCACCTCTGACTTTCGGAAGTTATATGACTTTTCAAAATTATGTGCGGTTTGATTGACAATTATCGCCTGCTCCATGCCTCGGAGAGCATATTAAGCCGTCGGTTCCGGCTGCCATGAACATCTATGGCAGTCATTACTGGAAACTCAGTGCCCTATTTCCTAACACTGATCTAGCCTTAGGGTATCGTTAGCCTTCGTGTTGCGGAGGGCAGTCGCTCCGTGTAAAAACTGATATCCAGTCAAATCCGCTTAGACTAGAAACGCCGAACCCAAGTGACTTGGGAATAATAAAGGCTAGGGAGAAGAAGAAGTAATAAGGCAAGATAATAAGTAATATTCCGTGCCTGCACTAAACATTTCGTGGAAGAGCTGCAGCCGAGGAGTTAAAGAGCCGCATGCGGCTCGCGAGCCGCGGGTTGCCGACCACTGTAATAGGAGATTCAGTAATAGGGGACGAGCATTGTCTATAACTGTTTAAGGTTCGTACTTTACCACTGGCAATTTTCCTGACAAGAAAACCGAATAATACTGTGTGAGCTGGCAATCCAGTCCAGTAGCACACCATCGGTAGGCAAACATATGCCTCAAAGTACACATGCTCTGCTTCTTACGTCTTGATAGCTAGATCTGATTCTGATGAAATTTGATAAAAGGATATCCTATAATCAAAACCTAGAATATAAAGAATTTTAAAAACGTAAATGCCGTCGTGGGTCGAATTTAGCAAAAAATAAATTATTAAGTGATCAGATTGCAAAGCTGAAGGAGAAAAACGCGCATGCATCTATTTTTATTACGTTTTTATGGCTCAACCACTGAACTGATTTTGATGAACTTTATTATGATATGATAGCTAAAGCTAGCAAAAGGCAATTTATCAGACTGCGGACATAGTCACAGGTTAAAAGCTGTTTATTATGTCTTCACTGATTAACCACTGAACTGACTCTCAAGCAATTTTTTATGATGATAGCAAGGGCTCTAGGCTGCTTCAAAAAACGCAAACGACGTCGCGGGCTAAAGCTAGCAAATTAATAAATTATAAAGCGATTAGCACGTGTCATACATTTACTCATAATGCCCGACAGTAAACGATTTATTCAAAGCAATATCCGATCTGCAAAAACTTTGACGAATTAATAGCTGACTTATTGACTAACAATTTTTCGTGTGTTTCTATGTATTTTTTATGTATACATTAGTTAACCATGATTGATCTTCGTTATTATTTACTAATTTTAATTTCCTCATTATTTGAGCTATTATTACAGATGATCATACTTATAAATATATCGCTAACTAATACTTAGCTACCTCTCAACTAAAAAGCTTTTACTTCTTAATTAATGATTAAGATTTGATCAACAGTAAACCGTTGTTGTTTAAGTATTACTCAACTATCAATCAGCTTTGAGTAATGTTTATAGATGTTTTTTTAATCACTGTTTAATACTTAGTTATTTGTGATTGATTTATATGCCATGCATGAAAAAGGAAAAAGATTGTTACCATCTATTGACCACGACTTACATTTATTATATCAACATCAAATCTTGTTTTGATTAGCAATAATCAGTCCTGGCACCATTGATTAACTATCATATACATGCTTATAAAGCTATCGAATATTCGATACTAGCTTTTGACCGCAGCTTTGGTCGGTTTTTTCTGGATGAAATGTACCCTATGTATATTTTTGTACTCCTGAAAATGGTCATGCAAAATTTTATGATGATCGGTCGAGTGGTTATGCTGTAACTTATGACACATTACTAATGAAGCGTAATAACCATTTTAAACTACACAATTTTCTATTTACAACGAAGGATATTCGAACGAAATAAATTAAATAAAACAAAGTTGTTTAATGCGTTCTTCAGTCATCGGCTTCCAAGACTCAATGTTTTTATAATTTTCTCGATATGATTAGGCTGTAAGTAATTTAATTTGTAAATTTTAGCTCTTATTAATTATGCCAAATCTCACACTCTCTGCGTGTAATTTGCTTAAAAAGGAGTTGAAACAAAAGTTTTGGTACGCCGTCCCTTACGCCTTGTTGTATTTAGATAGAAGTAAAGGACGGAGTCCAAAAAAAATTAAACAGACTGTTTTACTAATGGTACACACAGCGACTCATCAACCTAGACTGTTTAGACTTTGAACTATAAGAAGTTGAATGCTGCGAATCATGCGAGAGAGTACGTTATATTTTTGTTATTTTGTCTCATTCACGCTGAACGGGCCGCGGGCGTCGCCGCACGCGCTAGTGCACCGGTATGGGTCTACACCACAATGCACTGTCCCTTTCCGACAATTCTCTATTTTGTATATAGGGTGTTTAACTTGATGTGTAGCGGTGTGTACTTATCTTTATAAAAATTTAAATTATAAAAAATCGCAAACTTAGTACTGCACGTGAAATTACTTTTACGCATCGCGCTACAGAAAATTTCGTGTACTATTTATATGACGTAAGATTAATAACATTGGTGTCTATATAGTACTGTGTGGTTTTCCATCCATCCATCCAAAACTTGGCATGGCAACTTGGCACTTGTCGGTGTAGCAATCTCCATCTTTCTCTTTCCAATGCCATCTCTTTTAGTTCCTTATAAGTTTTAACTTTCACAACTTCTTTCAGTTGATCGGTGTACCTTCTTCTTGGTCTTCCCCTCTTCCTTCTTGCTTCTATCTTCCCTTCCATTATATTTGTGATAAAATTATCATGTCGAATTAGGTGTCCTGACTGTTTATGCATTATGTCATAATTCACAACCAGGAAAATGAATATTTGCAAAAAAAAATTACCAGATGAAATTTCTTACAATTTTAACTCAAAATGATAGTCTGAGTCTTGTATTTTAGTTACCGGTAGGCTGTCTTTTACACATTTTAATTTAAAGGACTGTCTATACATTATAAAGCTTTATCTGTCTGTCTGTCCGTCTGTACGTCGTAAACGCATCATTACGCTTGCGGCCCATGGGAGGTGCCGCATACAAAATATTTATCTCGCTTTTACAATTTAAACAAATACATCTTCACATTTTTTTATGTGTTTGCGAATGGTTCAGGTCGAAAGTTCGAAGTAAAAAGTTTAACATGTTTGACCCTAATAAGGTCAGTGAGTTACAACGTGTAACAAATAAATGCGGTCATGTTACTGGCTCATACGGTGTGTCTCATGATTTATGTCATTGTATTTATTTTTTAAATATCTCTTGCATTTTTCATTTATCGATTTCAGAATATTATGTGTCATATAGTGCGACCTCAATAAAGATAATATCTGCCTTTTTATAAACTGTCCCATTGATGGACTGCGTTAAGTACTTTTCATTACGAAAAGTCTTCACTAATCTTTGAGAATATTATAAAGAACTCTCGGACATCCAAGATTTCTCACCGTGTTTTCATTCACTGGTAAAGCGAGCGATAATTACCTATTTGATACGACCTTTGACTTTTCGAAGTTATTTACTTTGAAAAATCAGAGGTACCGTGGATTCGAACTTGAGTCGCCTGCACAGCAATCCAACGGTGCGTACTAGGCCTCAAGTAATAATAAAAATATCTGCCTAGCTATCACGTAATGTATATAATAGATAATAATAATAAGAATATAAGACATATACCCTATTGAAAAAATCCATTTCAATCATTAGGTTACACTTAATAGAACACCAATCTGTTTTCTATTGTTACTACAGAACACGGATCCAAAAGCCGCGCCGCTACAGAGAATTTTCAAAAAAAAAACCGCTTTCTTTTAACACCTAGGAATCCAACAAAGCGCTTCAAAATCACTAACAATCGGCAAACTAACACCACTGCTCATCAAAATTATCACAACACTTATAAAAACTAATAAAAATAACTCACTTAAACTATTATTACGCTCATAATATCACAGTGATCAGTAGCAACACGAACTAATAAGATAGTATTAAAACAAATTGTTTTATTAAAACAAAACCGCGTCATTATGAAACAACATAATCTAAAACATAAATAAACAAATAAATGTAATCGTAGAGAATAAATAAACAAAGATCGGTTCAGTATTAACATCGATAGCGCTAGGGTTGTGCCTTGTGTTTTGTTCTATGCTAAAATGTACAAAAAATTATAAAGGATTGCTTTTGACCGTATAAAAGACACCGTATTTTGGAATTGTAACTTATATTGTAAATGCGAATGTGCATGAACGCTTTCATGCCTTAACTACTTAACCGATCATAAATAAATATCGCATACACAGTCAGGGTTACAGAAAAGGATATAGGATTATCAAGAAAAAGTACTGTTCCCAAGCAAGTGAAGCCACAGACAAACGCTAGTTATTAATAAATCCTGGTTTTCAACTGAAAATGGGAGAGACTGACTAAGGAAAAGGCATTTAGTAACCAAAATCGCAATCAGGTTACCTTTGAGTTGTTCCTGGGATCAGTTTTCTAGTCTCCTTGGAATGATGATCACAAGATTTCCTATTAACAAGGAGCAATGATACTTAGGTCTTGCGGTAGAACACACGATTCTCTGCTGTGACAAGCTTTCATAAGCTTCGATAGCTGCTTAGCATTAAGCAAGGTCTGCAAGCATTTCGGTAACACAAGTATAGAAATGCCATCTAAAAGATGAAAGTTGAAAGGCAGATTTTTTACTAATAATTAATGACTAAAATTCAAGCATACCAAACACCAAATAAAAATAATATTAATCCAATCAAACAATATTTTATCAACATATGTTACTGTTGAAATTAAACTACTATATACGAAATACAAATATATAATACAAAATTTTGAAACTATTACACTACTACTATTGAATTTTACTAATTTATGAGCTAATAAAATTATTTAAACTATTAAATCTATTTATATTTAGGTTTACACTTTCCCCGACGTTTCGGTTGCTTTTCAGCAACCATGGTCATGGGGTTTGTAATACAGTGATAAATAAAAAACGCGATAAAATCCGTATATAGTAGTTTAATTTCAATGAATAACATTCGCGTAAACCGAAGACAAAACATATGTTACATTTTTGTTTAATTAAATGCCGATGTAATTGTGATCTGTTCTAAATATTTACTAACATAGCGTAAAAAAATTGTTACTAATATTATGGACTCTGTCTGAATAAATAAATATATTATTATTATTATTGCGCGACAAACTATACATTTTTAAGCCATAATATTGCAGTTCTTATTATCAAACTGTTTATTAAGTACGTTACATTTGCCATACTCGTGTTTTACAAAATCAATATCTTTGTTGTAAAATTCTATAATAGAATGGTATCACAACTGTCACAATGAGTTAAACTCGAAACTATAATTACTACTGCCAAGAAATAATTTAATTAGAAAATCTTATAACTTTTAAGTGGCAACCCTGTGCTCAAATGAGAGAGATATAAAGAAATAAGAAACTTAATGATACCCAAAATTCGTTCCGCGCGCCGCGACCGAACAGCTTCCGCTCACTGATTCAAATTTAGAACTGATTTTTTTTCTAAATCACTTTTTAGGGTACCTTCGTTGTTTCTTTGAAACCATAGATCGTTTTGAACCAAAGTTCAGGTATGCAAGATCATAAATATTATTTTTTGTAATCTGAAGGTGAATTGCCGTAATAGAAGTTTAATAAACGTTAAATGTGAATTCAATTATAGTTTATGTGCATACTAGATTATGCCTGCGGCATCGCTCGCATAAATGTAGGCTTTTTTCTAGGTAAAAGGTTCACTATATCCTTTTTTGTACGCCTGACAACGCGTATGCGAAATTTCACGATGATCGGTCGAGTAGTTCAGGCGTAATAGCGTAACAAACAAACTCATATTCGTACTTATAATATTAGTTAGGATTTAACGTTTTCCAAATTACAAGCGTCGCGGGCAAAAGCTAGTCATATAACACATGCATTTTATTGAAACGATATTAATAGAACATTTAATAACATTTATTGGAACGCTATGAATAGAAAATTTAAATCATTTATTGGAACGATATTAATAGAACATTTAAAAACATTTATTGGAACTATATTAATAGAATGTTTAAAAACATTTATTGGAACGATATTAATAGAACATTTAAAAACGTCGTGACCATTTATTTTGACCTACACGAATAAATTGGGGATATCTATTAAATATCAATATCATAGATAATATCTTGATAAGCAGTTGATATTTTAATTATTTTTTATTATAATTAATATTGTCGTGTGCCACACAAGTCGTGCAATTTTACGACATCTTATCTAAATTATTATATCTACTAATTAATTAAAATGGTATCAGCTAAGCACGAAAGGTCTTATAACTGATACTTACCAGATGTTTCCGATAATTGATACTTATTAAAAAAATATAGTATATTTCAATGGGCTATAGGATATTTATAGAAGATTCTTGAACAGCGGCAAAACAGCCTGCGGCCCTCTGATAGTATGCGGTCTTCATAGTCTATGATCGCGACTTAATCGAAAAGCGATGGTAAATTAGTGGAGAAGGTATTGGACTTGCGATTTAGAGATTCGAATTCTACCCATTACACCGATGTGAACTTCGAAGACAACTTGAGGTAGCTTAGTTAACAAGTTTACTCGTAATTTGTAACCAAAACGAACCAAATTGCTGAACTTTATTCTTTGCTATTATGCGCAAAAGATTGTCTCTGATGAGTAGGGTACGGATGAGTCCTAACAGTATTTTAAAAGTGTTATCTGCGAAGTATGATAGTCCCTTTCTGGTACATCGGGCACATATGCATGTGTGTATTCGCCGTAGTTAAGTAATTATAATAAAATAGCTATCAGTAATTATGATTTCAATTGTTATTTAATTTACTGTAGTTTGTTTTCTTCTTATTTTGTAATTTAATTCAAAATATTATAATTTAATATTTTGTAATGTTTATTGCTTTATTAGTTTTATTTATATTTTGATTATTTGTTATGATGAATTAGTATGTAGGTATATGAATTTGTAAGCTATGCAAATTTGAAATAAATTATATTATTATTATATTAATATTATAGCAGACATGTATATAAATTATCCCACTACCTGGCATTGACCTTTTTTAAATGTAAGAAGGGTTAGGCCTATGGCCTACCAAAGTCCACCATCTAGACCAGTTGGCAGACTACAAATATTATCGAGTATATGGAGAACACTCAGGTATGCAGGCTTCCTCACGATGTTTTCCTTCGCAAGCAAACAATAATAATACCAGCCCCGTGTTAAACTGTTCCACTGCTGGGCACGCATCTCTTCTCAGTGTGAGAAGGGTGAGGCTATAATCCACAACTCTGACCCAGTGTAAGTTTCCAGACTTCACATATCTTCATGAACACTATTATATAAGAACTCTTAGATATGCAGGTTTTCTCAAAAACCTCAGTTAAACCGCTCTACAAATACTAATTAATACGCGCAAAACTTTAAAAGTCATACGTGCTTAACTTGTAATCGAACTCGAGAACTCTGTGTGGCTGCATTCTAAAAACAATATTATGTTGTAAAAATAATATCAAAAACGGTCATACGGAACCATATCATCCAACAGTCTACCACGTGCACAACCTTTTTACCTTATTTTCTTTTCCGCCGTATCGATCATTTTTAACCTTTTTTCCTGTGTTTTCTTTAAAGTAATCTTTTTTTATCTTTTTTAAAGTTAATATTGTTTTCGGTTCGTGTGATGTATAATGATCATTATGGTGTAATTCGGTAGCTTTAATGAATTTGCGAAATAATTTCGCTGAGAAAGGAGCTTTTTGTTTTATATATTTGATTAAAAACCTTCATGGTTCGTTTTAAAGCGATTAGTTTTGAATTAGATTAACTGAAATAGTAGATTACTTTGGGATAAGACAAAGCCGGTAATGTTGCGGCCACATAATATAATATACGGCTATGTAGCTTAGAGAGGTTAATATCATATGTCTCATGTCTTATCCCTAAAGGGGTAGGCAGATGTTACGGCCATATTTTTTTAGTTATGGTTTTAAGACTCACGTAATAAAGACTCGCCCTGCAAATAGACCCTATTTCCAAGCTGGGACTCGTTCCAAACTCCATGGTGCAACTATGATATTTTTTACAGATAAACATAAGATTTTGTCCGACACGGAAATCGAATTCGAGACAGCATGTCAAAGTCAATAATCCTTATATTATGTATTAACACTTTTTGGAAAAGTACCTGAATTTACATACATTACTTTAATTAGCAACTTCGTCTGCTTCAAATAAAATTTACTCCGTTTTTGCAACATTTTTCATTGATGCTCCAATCCTATTGGTCGTAGCGTGATGTTATAGCCTATAGTCTTCTTCGATAATTGGGTTATCCAACACTAAAATAATTTTTCAATTCGGATCGTAGTTCCTGAGATTAGCGCGTTCAACCAAACAAACAAACTCAAAGCTTTAAAATATTAGTAATATAATATTATAATCAAATAAAATGCTTGTCATAATTAAAGTCTGTTTAAAGAGTAGAGCTCAGCTCACATGGAAAGAAGCAGGTAAAAACTAATGACCATACTTTTGTTACTACAACTCATTTTGCATGCGCAGTAGTATACCTATAGTTGTTGATATTAGAAGGCTCGATTTAATGACGACCTCGACGGCGTGGTTAGTGTAACCGACTGCCACGCCTGAGGTCGCGGGTTCGATTCCCGCACAAGTCAAACATTTGTGTGCATGAACATGAATGTTTGTCTTGGTCGGGGTGTTTCTATGTATAATATGTAGGCATTTACAAAAAAAAAGAAGTATATGTGTATGTTTACCCATTGTCTAATACCCATAGTACAGGCTCTGCTTAGTTTGGGCTAGATGGTGTTGTGTGTGTGTGATAGAATATTATTACTATAAAAAAAAAATATAGCGTATATTCAAACATCGTCATTGCCAATATAGCAGCGGCCCGGTATTTTGTGAGCTATGGGATGGCGTATTCTGGGTATTCCATTCATACACCAGGCTAGGAACACAACGATCCATTTCATCACAAACATCACTGATGTCACTCCAAAAACTGCATGCGCGAATGAAATTAGGACATATCTGCCGCTTGGCAAACGACAAATGAACCAAAGTTACAATACAATAGATATTTCAAGACGGCAAGCAATAGGCAGGCCCAAACAAAGACGATGACATGAGCAAGAGTTTTTTAATTCTATTTTTTTTTTAATAATAATAATTAAGTTTATTTGCAACCAAACATGTATCATACATTATACATCGTAATGTGGTGCTCTGGACTAAGTAATAACCTGAATTCCACGGAACAGTGCCTTCTCCATATCTTAGTTCTAAGTTTAAACATTTGTGTTATTTATAGAAAACAAATTTATATACATAGGTAGGCATAGAACTAAATGTATGAACCTCTGATTCCTAAACTAGGTAAGACCTGTATCTTAGGAATGAATTATCTTATCTTATCTTTTAGTCCTTAGCGGCTCTAGATAGAAAAAGTTGAGAGGTGAGTGGGGAGGCCTTTGCTCAGGCAGTTCCACCCACGTTTAAGATTATTTCTCCGCTCCCGTAGCTAGACTTGCGCAGGAGATATTATAGTGCACAAGTGTGTTCACAAACATAAGTGCACTCTTTGTTCACTCACTCTCATGATCCACTGGGACGGTAGTCCGACACGACCGGAGAGAGATCAGGCGCAGGACCAACGGCTTAACTTGCTTTCCGCGGCACGGGGGTGTCTAACACCGCCAACTTCCTATCTGCGGGCTACTATTAAGATTTCTTAACAGAAAATCCAATAACTTTTTGTTGGCTCGACCCGGGATTCGAACCTGGACCTCATGCACAGCAGTCACATACACCACCGCTGCGCCACGAAGATTGTTAAAAATGGTATACAACAATGTTGGTTACACCTTACATCACTATCCCATCTAGGCAGTTCGGCAATAATACGGGGCTAATCGTCCTATGCGGCTTCGCCCACCTTTATGGCTACAGATCTGCTCTCGTGGTTTGTATCGTGATGCTATGTAGCCTATAACCTTTCTGAAGAACTGGGCTATAAATGCAATAAGAATTTTGTAAACCCGACTGTTAGTTCCAGAGATGAGCGCGTTCCAACAAAACAACAAATTTATATCCGTATACATTCAGCTACCGTATGTTTGTGTTTGCAAAACTCAAAAAGTACGTTATGTATTGTCTTGGAATTTTTACATAAAGTAGCATTTCTATTCTAAAATGTTTATATATACTTTTTATTTCAAAGCGCCTACAAAAATGAGAAATTAACTATATAAGACGGAGCCACGGCGAAGCGTTTCGAGTTTAACTTATAATAAATAATGATAGTATAATATTCAAAGACGAATTAATATAAGCAATTTTAATTATTACAAAATGAGGGTTATCTATGTAATTATATTTTTTGTCAATAGTAGTTTTAATTAAAAAAGAAAAACATTCTGAATATACTAAGAATAATTAATCATTGTACATAGTAGATTACTAATTATTGTAATCAAAAAAGATTTATGAACGTATTTGCATATCGTTAACCCTCGGTGGTCCCGTCGCAAAGGTTTCACTCATTGCGTGGGAATGAGAAGTTTCAGAATCAATACCCGCGTCGGAAAAATATTATAGATTTTTCTGTTAGTAGGTATCTATATTCTGATTGAGTAGATTAAAAACTGACCTGATAGACAGTGATGGGCTCATCCTCTATGCCTTATGAGTCTTGAAAGATAGCTATCGAGATGTGGGCGTAATGCACCTGCCTACCTGTTTGGAGATGTACAGAAATATAGCGTGCTTAAGTCAAGTTATACTGAGCAGGTACACGAAGTCTTGAGAGTGCTCGGCAAACGGTAATAGATTTGCGCCCTGTTAATAATGTCCGCCAGACCGAATTTCGGTCACGGCGGCCCGTCTTAACGGCGACTGGTCATCTGCACAGGAGATATTATAGTGCACAAGTGTGTGCGTAAACATAAGTGCACTCACTGTTGCCTAACTCTCAGGATCCGATGGGACGACAATCCGACACCACCGAAGAGAGATCAGGCGCAGGACCAACGGCTTTACGTGCTTTCCAAAGCACGGGGGTGTCTAACACCGCCAACTTCCTAACTCCGGGCTGCGATTTTTTAACAGTAAAACCCAATAACTTTTTGTTGGCCCAACCCAGGTTTCGAACCGGAGACCCCCATGCACAGCATTCACTACCGTTGCGCCACGGCGACAGCACTTTGGTAAAATATGGGATATGTTTAAGTCAGGTTATTCCGAGTCTCTACACGAGGAGAAAATGCTTGTCAGACGACAATAGGAGTACCCTAGTGGGCATCTAATCCTAGGGCTTTTAGTGGCATCATCTATTCAAGCATTTTCAGCGTCTGGTAGTCCACACACGGCCTAATAGATAGTGGGCATAATATATAATACATCTCCACTTACCACTTTTGAGATAAAAAGCTTGAGACTATGTATGTATATATGTTTATCCATTGTCTAGTACCCATAGTACAAGCTCTGCTTAGTTTGGGCTAGATGGTGTTGTGTGTATGTGGTAGAATATATTATTATACAGAATGTCCGGTAATTAATGGATAACCTTGAAATGTCTTATAGTGGAACTGATGGCCGTTCAGGAAAAAATATGAACAAAATCTATCCTAATTACTACCTGAGATATGTGTTTTTTTTAAATTACCATGTATATCTTTCTTGTATACTACGACCATAAATGAATGAAATCCATCGGTTTTTTGTTGTTTTATTATTAAACACTAATTATGCTAATAGATAGACAGTCAAAAGTATGCTATGCTAATATAGCTTGCACTTTTTCTGAACGGCCCTCAGTTCTACTATAAGACATTTCAAGGTTATCCATAAATTACCGGACACCCTGTATATAATATGTATAATTCTTCTGAACGTGTGTTGACAGTGAACTCCTCTTAAACGGCTGGACCGATTTGAATGAATTTTTTTGTGTGTGTTCAAATGGATTTGAGGATGGTTTAGATTTGTTTTTTTTTTCTTTCCCTGTACCGGACAACGTTTATCGAGAAAGCTAGTATTATTATATATATTTTATAATGTAAGTTGTAAATTCTGAGTCGGAAGTGCAGTCTTGATACTACTGCTATATAAAAAAAGTAATGACGGTTTACTTGACCCGCAATTCGAACGGACTGAGTCGGTAGTCTTTTTCATACCACAAAGGTCTCGAACTATGATCTATGTCCACGTGTAGCACTTCAGAACAATAACTAAAGAGACTTCTAAACGTGTATTATATTCTATACAATGTATGTAAGTAAGCATGTATCTATATCTATATGAATACATATATATATATATATATATATATATATATATGAGTATATATTTTATTTAGTTTATATAATATGTTTATTGATATGTATACTGGGTGTAAGGAACGGCGTAACGAAAACTTTACTAACACGTCATTCTATAGGTACTTATCTCGACGAAAACTTCTTTTTATAAAAAACGCAAGATGAAAGATTTTATATTGATTAATATAATTACGCGGTACGCAATGGATTGCTACTGATACAACGCAACGCTCATGTTTTAAATCACGCCAATTTAATTACATTGCTGTATTTTAGTAAAATGTGGTATTAATTGATTTTTATTTAATAAAATGTTATGATATACAGTCAGAAAAATTAAAAATTACGCAGATATAAATTGGGATTATTCTGACGAAAATTCCAACGATTGTAACTCAAAACAATGGTCTGAATCTACTATTTCAGTTTTCGGTACACCGTCCCTTACACCCAGTATATTATGTACAAGTATGTTTCATGCTACTCTATGCACCTGCTTCATTTTATCTCTGCATCTCCCTACGGTTGACTGGTAGAGAATGCCCTTGGCATTAAGTCCGCCGATGTATTCTTTTATGCATAAAGTTTAAAATAATAACAGATATTTTAATGAGATAAGATTTGTTAATTTGTTTGTAACCGATAAACTCTGTAACCACTGAACCGATTTTAATAATATAATAATAAAATAATAAAGTATTTCACCATTAGGAACCTACTTTATTCTTAACTGCCTCTGCAGCGGTAGTGAATGCGACTGTTGTGCATGAGGTCTTGGGTTCGAATCCCGGGTCGGACCAGCAAAAAGTTATTGGGTTTTCCCGTTAAGAAATCTCAATACCAGCCTGACGTTGGAAAATTGGCGGTGTTAGACACCCCCGTGCCTCGGAAGAAGATATTATAGTGAACAAGCATGTGCACAAACACAAGTGCAGTCCTTGTTCTCTAACTCTCACCATCCGATGGGACGGGACTCCGACACAACCGGAGAGAGATCAGGCACAGGTCCAACGGAACGGACAACTAACTTAACGTGCTTTCCGAGTCACGGAGATCACCGAAAACTTCCTAACTTTGAGCTGCTATTGAACATTTTTTAGCAGAAAAACCCAATGACTCTTTATAAGTCTGGCCCGGGATTCAGACCTGAGACACATACTCCGTTCAAATATTGTAATTTTCGGTGTATTCTTTTTTATGCTATCAAATTTGATTAAATGCCTTTATCAGTGCCTTTCAGCTAATTCTACCACATACACACAACACTATCTAGCCCAAACTAAGCAGAGCTTGTACTATGGGTACTAGACGATGGATAAACATACATATATACTTTTTTTGTAAATACATACATGTTATACATAGAAACACCCAGACCAAGACAAACATCCATGTTTATGTACACAAATATTTGTCTTGTGCGGGAATTGAACCCGCGACCTCAAGCGTGGAAGTCGGCTACACTAACCACTACGCCATCAGCGCCTTTCGTCTAACAATGACGTTTTGAACTTTTAAGGTGCGATTCCATTAGGCAACTCTTGTATGCAAGTATGACGTCACATTTGCGTACAAGTTGCTTGCGTTGGAGACATGTTTTCGAGAGTGTGCAAATTGCATGCAGGTTTCACTTGCATACAAATGGAGATATTCAACAATTGAGAAGGCCATCATGGGTGGAAGACGTACTGCTGTTTCTCGTGGGCCCACGTAACAGACATTATGTTTTGATAATTTGTACAACGATAGATGCGTACACGTCACTCATTCGAAATTCGAAACGTGTAACTGACGTTTGCGTGTTTAATTTCCAGTTCACTTGAATAAAAATATGTGCTAGTTCAAACTATCCCATACAAGTTGTAACTTGTATGCAGGTTTATACAAGTTGTATGCAATTCGCAACTTGCATGCAAGTAACTTGCTTAATGGAATCGCGCCTTTACTTACTTGGTTCGCTGTCTCAGCGACTCAAAGTGGGTTTTGGCCTCCGACATTAAAGAACGCAATTTCTTCCTATTTTGTGTATTGATCTGGAAAATTATTGTTGCGTGTTTAATAATTACAAGAAACAAATTATTGCAAACTTTAATGAAGCTATAAACTATGGCGTGCATTGTCTGCAAATGTAAATCTCACATGGAATACAAGTTAAATCGAAATTAAAATCTTAGCTTCCACAAGTAAATTAAATACCTAATTGTGTGTATAATTACATTTCTATTAGTTACCAAGTGTATACTTTCACACGAATAAATTAATAATACATTACTTTTGATTAGGTATAGATTAAAACGTTTGCATTATCGCTTCGCTCGTTTTAATGTAGCATTTGTCTATAAATTCCTATCCCTCGCCAACAGGACGTTTGTTCCAGATGATGATTGAATTGGATTTCGCAGAATACCAATGTTGCGATTTAACAATCGCAACGTACGCTGAGCGATGTCCAAATTTTGGCACTGATGGGACACACACTTTCACATTAATTTTTAAACTTTTTAAACTAGTTAAACTTAAATAATTAAATATATTTTTGTTTATATCGCTGCTCATTGACAAATACTAGCCTTGACTTGAATGGAGGCATTTTCCTTTTAGTTAAGCAGAAGATGTGGTGTTGCCAGTAAGCAGAAATTATAGTGTTAGCATTTGTTTTATTTTTCTAGTTTTATTATTGTTCTGCTTTTTTATTTATTTTATTTCTTCATCTTTTGTGTGTGTCCTTTTGTGTGCCAAAATAAATATTATTTTTCTTTCTTTCTTTCTTAAAGGTACCTTATGTTGTTTTCTGTACCCCTGACATGTATGCGAAATTGCATGATGATCGGTCCAATAGTTATACCAATAGCAATAGTATAGTTATTGAGTCGCAGCGGTACACCGGTGGCCAGTCACTACTGATTTCTAATTATGTCTACTTTTCTAAGACTTCACAGGCTAAGGCGTGAAAGCGTAAAAAACAAACTAACATTGGGATTTATATTATTAGTTAGGGTGTGAGTTAATTATATTTTTTTAGAGATCGTTTCAGATATTATGAAAGAGTTGAAAATTTATGTTATCGATAATTCTGCTCAGTACCTAATTATCGTAATAATATTATTTTCTTTTATGTATTTTAGTTGTATTTTATACGAGCTGTGCCCGCGGTTTCACCCGCGTTTATGATTAATGCGCTGCCCCCATGGGTCATAACGTGATGTTATATAACCTTCCTCGATAAATAAGCTATCCAACACTAAAATTCAATTCGAACCAGTAGTTCCTGAGATTAGCGCGTTCAACAAAACAAACAAACAAACTCTTCAGCTTTATAATATAAGTATAGATTAAATAACGATATTCAACCTGAATTGAAATGAAAGAAACTAGTATTCTTGTTAAGCTATACAGCTAAGCTAGAATGGTTGTGTTAAAATCCGATTCACTTAAAATACTGAAACCATATTTGCAAGTCGTCTTTTGCCCACGTGTGGCCACCAGCAGCCGGAAGCCAAACAATTTCGATAAAAATGTAATAGTCTCATTACAACAGTAGCCGAAAGTACACCCATTATATCGGATCTGTTCTTTTGTTATAATGCTTTGTAAGGTTCAACTCACAACTGTCGAAGCGTTTCGAGAGCTTGCGGCACGCGCTTGGGAGCAATACGTTTTTTTGAATGAAATGTTATAATGATAACCTACCTTATGTCCAAAAGGACATAAAGTCGGGGTACATAGTCAGGTGACAAGACAATCTATACCCCTGGCTATGTGTATACCAAATTTCATGACAATCAATCACGTGGTTGAAGCGTAACAAACAAGTAAACTCACATTTGCCTTTATAATTTTAGTTAGGATAAGTCTACAAATCTGGATCTGTGTTTAAATGTTCAACCAACTGATGTCTCAATGCTTCTACAGTTATAAGTTGATCCGTACTCAACATTATAACAAGACTCAGTGTCGCACCGATAGTGTATGCTACAGCTGTGTTGAGGCAATGCGTAGTCCAGAACTGTGCACGATAAACTATGATAGATCCGTATGTGGAAAATAAAAACATGGATGATATACATATCTATCTCCTACGTCGGCAATATAAATATAGACATGTTTAATGACGATATCCTTTAGTCTATTGCTTTTATCCTAATCTACCGATAGTAAAGATTTAAGAAATAAAAAGGGTCTATACAAATTTGAACAACACTTAAGCATTCGCACGCTTGATGGTAACGTAATCTATAGTCGCTTGTGATACAAGAGTTATCACTTTAATATTACAGACCAATCTAGAAGCTTTGAACATTAATCAAATGTACAGTGAAAATGCATACCCATTTCAAAACTAAATGGTATAAGGCGGTAATTTACGCCATCTAACGGAAATCGATACAAGAACTGTTAAGTAGTTTATTTATATCGTAATAGATGGCAGTGCACTACTAAAAAATAAAATGAAGTAGATTTCTTAATAACTCAATTTTGATAAATTTAGGTACTTTAAACAATTTTTTATATCTATTCACAATAATTTATTTAAAAAAAACTCTTTTCTGGGTAAAACAAGAAGCAAAGTATTACAAATGAAGTTATAAATTTATAGTGGGTAGTTTATTTTATAGATACTTTTGATGATTCGCTATTCTGTTCGTCCGCAAACATTATTCTGTCCCCGTGTTTGAGTGCCTTTTCAGTTGAGATTATAATTTCTTATAAATTTCACCTATTTGCTAAAATGAGTACGCGTTGCAATATTTATAAAACAACGCCATCTAGTTCATTCATATTCATTCTTATTCAAGTGTTCACAGGATTTTAGACCCTAAGATATACATGCACTATTACATTAAATAAAACATCATGTGTAAATAAAAAAGGTACTTATATTTTCCCGTCTTCGGGTATACTGTTCAAAATGACAACGTAATGTTTTAAATATCTCAGAGATCTGTACTATGAAAACCGCCTCTACTAATTTCGCAACAACTCACCGCTTCACCAGTTCTGAGCCGAACCTTATCAGTTATTTAGTATAACAAGAGGCATCGCCGCGGTCGAACTGTGGTTGTCTAACTATATTGGTTATCGGAATGAGCTCTGATTTCAATGGGCTTTTTTGTTCAGTAATGGTAGGGAGGTGTAGTTTTGTAGCTTGTATAATGTCTATTTTTATCTGATTACCGGAGGCTATAGTTGGATGTTAGCGGTTGAGGCATAGATTGAACTATTTGAGGAGTTCAGTTGATGGTAAATGCTTCAAGGTCTGGGTGATGTATTTCGGATGTAACTTTGTATTTTAAAACAGTTTTTGCTGAAGTTATATATCCTGTGTCGCGGGGGACTTATCAAACATTCCAACAAACATTCACACAATATTTGGTGCCGTGTCGGGGACAAAATGTTGTATTTTCGATGTAACTTTATATTTTTAAAGACAACTTCTGCTCTAGTTATAAATCGTATGTCGCGAGGTAATTTGCAAACATTCGAGCAATGGACACAAAGAACATTCAGAGTCTGAACAGCTATTCGTAAATCACACAATATTTCGTGCCGTGTCCCCTATACGGGACAAAATATTGTATTTTGAATGTAACTTTGTATTATCTAAGACAACTTTTGCTCTAGTTATAAATTCTATGTCGCCGGGGAACACAATAATTATTTGTGAATCACACAATATTTTTACCTGTGTAGGGGCTCGAACCCACACACTCGGTTGCTCAACTGTAAGAAAATATCAATAACAGCACGTAGTTGTCAGGTAACATTTTTTTTCACGCCTGCAACACCAGAGGTATCACTTGCGCTTTGCCGACTTAGTAAGACCTTTTAACGCCCTTTTTGAAGAACCCCATACTGTAGTCTTGTGGGAATCCCTGGGCAGGGAGTTCATTCCACAACCTAAGTCCGCGGGAGAAAATTCTTTTGCAACCGCTTGGGTTGTTATATTCATTTTATCAAGGATATCCTTAAAAAGGCTGACAGATGTGAGACCCACAATTTGCCAGTATATGCATACCTGTTAGTCGAGTTATAGTATAGTATATGACGATATATGATCATTCATCTACAGGGTGTCCGGTAATTAATGGATAACCTGGAAATGTCTTATAGTGGAACTGATGGCCGTTCAGAAAAAAAATATGAAAAAGTCTATCCTTACTACCTGAGATATGTGTTTTTTTTTAATTACCATGTATAACTTTCTTGTACACTACGACCATAAATGAATGAAATCCATCGGTTTTTTGTTGTTTTATTATTAAACACTAATTATGCTAATAGATAGACAGTCAAAAGTATGCTATGCTATATAGCTTGCACTTTTTAATATACATATATTTTTTATATTTTTTATGACTATTTTTTTCATTTTTTCTGAACGGCCTTCAGTTCTACTATAAGATATTTTAAAGTTATCCATTAATTACCGGACACCCTGTATATGGATTGCACGATTGGTGTTGTGGTTTAAATGGTCACCTCGGCACTGCCACTACATTACCTAAATCTGAATGTTCCTTATTCGTTATTTAAATATTTGTAAAGTTTCTCGTGATTCAGGAATTATTTCTAATACGGAAGTTGTCTTTTAAAAAGATAAAATAAGATCTATGTTCATTCATCTATACTGACTGCACGAAAGACGTGGTTTACTTTTCACCTCACCAGTAGCACTGCGCTGAGTGCTGTGATTTCGACTTCCACAAGGGAGAAACAATTGTGATATCCACAAACAGTTGTTCAGAGTCTGGATGGTCTTGAAGTAGAAAATACGGCGCGCAGGCGCTGTTTAATTTAAATAGATGAAAAGATGTCATGGAATACGTTTCCGATAAAGCAAGCTGTCATAGATTACGATCACCACTTACCATCAGCCAGTCTAAGTGCCTTCTTACCACCTTTACTGCATAAACCTTACTTAAACAACACAACTACCAATATCTTCAACCATTTAAGCCGCTTCCTAAACTCATTAAACAAACCAGTTTTGAACAACAAACTTCCTTAAATGTTAAGCCGATTGAAAAAAGATACAAACCTCCGAAATTGTTCAGGAACATTACGCTGTTACTTATTAAGGGGCTGAGCAGTGGCCGGGGTAATAGGCACTTAATTTTCAATAATGCCGAGATAAGGTAATGTCTGGCGGTACCTATTAAAGAGGTTGTGTCCATCGGCGATATAAAGCAGATCTTTTTTTGTAGTTATTTGCGTAAGTAGTTTACTTAGGATGGGTTTATGTGAGAGGTAAAAGTTTTTTATTTAATAAATCGTTTATTTTAACCGCGGATGTGTACCGTAATTGTAAGTGAGTAACTATTACACATATTTATTTATTTATTATGGTTCACCAATAATTGTTTACATTTACTTAATTTAAACTATTCTAAAATACAAGCGACAATGCAACAATCACTTATAGTGTTTACCTATAAGTGATTGTTGCATTGTCGCTTGTATTTTGTACTTGAGCATACAAACAAGTGTTTGAAACTTATAGTACGGGTCAAATCCGGCTCGAAGGACCATAAATGTACGGGTTACGTACACTTTTTGATAAGTGATAGAAATGATAGATAATATAAATTATTACACTATTTTATTGATTACCGAAATATGATGACAAACTTGATAATTATGCTAAATTATGATAAATGATTGATATGCTAATGAGTACACGATACGCTTGCTGAAATTGAACTGATTTATTGATGGTTACAAAATCGTCACGTTGGACGTAAAATGCTGACCGCGGCAAATGTACTATCGTTGGCCCGTACACTTATAATTAAATCTTACTCGTAGTTGTACATACACTGCTTACATAATATATTTATATTTATTGGGTTTCTAAATCTGTTGTTTTAAGAAATATGGACTTTATTTTCCTAATACTAAAAGAATGCAGATCTATAAGGTCGCTCAAACCATTCAACATCTTACACATTCTTGCGTAAAAATCTTCTTCTCCCTAGGCTTTATTATTCCCAAGTCACTTGGGGTCGGCTTTTCTAGTCTAACCGGCTTTGACTGGATATCAGTTTTAACACGGAGCGGCTGACACCTGACCTCCGCAACCCAAAGGCTAACGATACCCTAAGGCTAGACCAGTGTCAGGATATTATAGGGCACTGACTTCCCATTAACGACTGCCATAGATGTTCATGGCAGCAGTGATCGACGGCTTAACGTGCTCTCCGGGGCACGGAGCAGGCGATAATTGTCAATCAATACGCATATAATTTCGAAAAGTCATATAACTTCCGAAAGTCAGAGGTGCGCGACGTGGGTTCGAACCCGAGACCCTCTGCGTTGCAATCTGTTGGTCTCCCCACTGAGCTATCGCTGCTAACTTACATTCTACTACTAATATTCTTGCGTAAAAATATGACTATGTTATTCTTCAATCGATAAACAATCTTTATGCAAAAGATCACGCTAATTAATTGTTCAGTTGCTGCGTGATAAAAGGATAAATGAACAAACATACTTTCAGAATTAAAATATTAGGGTCTAGATTTTGGCGGTGGCTTTGCAATGTTTTATGCTGGATGAAAGGTATCCTATGTCCTTTTCTGTTTCCCTGACAATGAGTGTGCGAAAGTTCATGATGATCGGTCTAGTAGTTAAGGCGTTATAGCGTAACAAACAAATTAACTCACATTTGCGTTTATAATATTAGTTAGGATGGATGGGATAAGGCATTATTACAAATAATGACGATTACCTAAATGTTTATGTTACTTAAAACTTTTTAGTAAGCTGCACATCATCAGATAAGTAATGCAGCAAAGCAGTCCTTGGGTTGACAAAGAAATAATTTTGGATCTACGCACGGCGATGTTGTTTTTTTTCTTCATAAATCACCTCCCAGTAGCTCATAGAAACAGCATATAAGATGAGATGAATGAAGATCATTGGGAGAGTAGGTGCCTGATCTGGATACACTTTTTTATCAGGAAATATAGAAGTAGCAGTATTACTACTTTTATTCTGAGGGTGAGAGAGACTTCCCGAAGCCGGCTCATTTGGACTGCCAACAAATAATTGGTCAACAACTTTTCTTCTACTTGTCCCCATAAGGGTAGGCAAAGTTGAATTACACCTAAATTTCATCCACTATATTTTAATATTATTTTGTTATTTATAGTTTTAAATTATTGACGTAGTTTTGCATAACAGCATCCTTTTTCAATCTAACAGTACAACCAGCAATTTTGGTCTTAATGTGTGTAGCCAAAGGATTGAGAATAATTACATAGAGCCAATATTATATGTATGTATTGCCAAATGTTACTGGATGTCAGATATTGCAAACTGTCCAAGGGATATGAATTTATTATTACTATTTAGAAGTTAGATAGAGAGAGAAGTAAAGTCAACGTCATAAATTATTTAGTCATTTAGGTCCCGAAGTTGTTTTGTTTTAAAACCAACTCCCGCACTATGCCTTTGTCTCGGGGGACTTTTAAAACATTCAAGCACTTTTTAGAACAATCCTTTGCGGATCACAAAGGACGTAGCGTCAGTGACGAGGCGACCATCCACCACTACGCAATACATATGTGCTGTCAATTCATCTAGAACGATTCCTAGGTTAGTCAATATTATACTAGGTTTTCTTTTAAGAAATCCTCAAAAGCTGCATGGAGTTCAATCTTCACACGAGAGAAACATTGCTGGGTTTCTCATATAGTTGTCCCAAGTCTGTGTGTTCTTTGTGGTCTGTTTTTTGAATGTTTGTAAAGGAACCCGTGATACAGGGATTATTAATAGTGCGGGAGTTGCCTATAAGTCTATAAGTCTATAATATGGTCTTCTGTTTACTCGAATGTTATTCATTGAAATTAAACTACTATATACGGCTTTTATCGCGTTGTTTATTTAACACTGTACCTATTACATAATTTTGAAAACTGTTACACTACTACTACTATTGAATTTTCCAAATTTATAAGCTAATAAAATTATTAAAACTATTTATATTTAGGTTTACACTTTCCCCGGCGTTTCGGTTGCTTTTCAGCAGCCATGGTCACGGGGAGAGTAAGGTGGTAGTTGTCTCAATGTTCCAGTGTAGTTATTTCAAAGTACCCGAACATAATTTAATCTTTGGTGCTTCTATTTACGGAGAATGAGCTCAAAGTATCAGAGAGTCTAATAGTTTTAATAATTTTATTAGCTTATAAATTAGTTTTATGTAATTATAGAACGTTTCTTTATCAGATCGGAGGCGTTCTGGATAAAGGCCAGGTTAAGAGCACCTTAAACCGGCGAGCGTGTATGAGGAATGTTATGAAAGCGAATGAAGCCAGAGAAGTGTGTCAGGATCGTAGCAAATGGAAATCTGTAGTCTCTGCCTACCCCTCTGGGAAACAGGGGTGAATCTATGTATGTATGTATGTATGTTATAAATTAGTAAAAGTCAATAGTAGTAGTAGTGTAACAGTTTTCAAAATTATGTAATAGATACAGTGTTAAATAAACAACGCGATAAAATCCGTATATAATAGTTTAATTTCAACCTATATATAAGACTAGTTAACGTTTTTAGGGTCCCATTTAATAGGAGTTGAGTTTACAGCTACCTAATGGATATAGTTCCAAACTTTCTTTCTTTCTTTCCTTTTTTTAAATACCTATTTACTAGTATTCTTGTTAACCCCTCCAGCTAAGCTAGAATGCTTGTATTAGGAGTGTGTTCACGTCAGTAGTGCGATGAGTGGGATTCGAACCTGTGATCTCTCGATCGCAAATCCAATGCCTTATCCATTGAGCTAACGTCGGCTTTTAGAAATTTCTAGATAGGAAACTCAAGTAATACTTTGTTCAAGTATCGAACCAGAGACATTTACGGCTTTGATCTGGATCGTATAAGATCATGCACAGCAGTCAAACTCGCTACCGCTGCGGTATTAAGATAAACAAATCATATCAGTACCATAACGTTACGAATATGATTTGTTTTGATTCGGCTTGGTAAGAAATTGAGTTTTACTCTCAGGAATTGCTCAGTATGAGCATGAATTACGGAAATAAGTCCGGAAGACACAAATATACTCGCAGTTTATGCACTATATTTTGCCTGCGGCTTCGCTCGCATAAATGTAGGTTAGGTTAGATTAGTAACAGTTCTTTTCCAGAATGAAAGGTACCTTATGTCCTTTTCTGTTCGCCTGACGTGTATGCGAAATTTCATGATGATCGGTTGAGTAGTTAAGGAGGGAAAGGGTAACAAATAAATAAACAAAAAAACTCGCATTCGCATTTATAAGTTGGGTTAATTTTAATTAGTAAAATTTAATAGTAGTAGTAGGGTAATAGTTGCAAAATTATGTAATCCAGTGATAAATAAACAACGCGATAAAATCCGTATATAGTAGTTTAATTTCAATGAATAACTTTCGCGTAAACAGAAGACAATATTATCGGTCCATTAATTATTGAGTATTCATTACAAACAAAAAAACTAATCTTATTTCTTTATAATATTAGTGTTGATATAGATTCACGGCTTAAATGCTGTACTGATAGTGATGAAATTTTGCCATGGATATAGCTTAACAGCCGGCCAACAATAAAGAATATTCAGTATTAAGAAACGCGACCAAAGTCACAAGTAAAACCTAGTACAAGGTACCAAAAAATAATTGACCAAATTCAGAAAACTATACGGATAGCATAATGGTTCAAGTGCGCACCTCGTCATAGTCACTACACCGAGTACCTATTGCGAATTCGAATCTCACACGACACAAAAAAAATTGTATATTCCACAAATAGTTATTGTTATATGGGTATTCTTTGTGTCTGATGTTTGAATGTTTGCGAAGTCCCCCGCGACACAGGAAAAACCTTGCGATGCAGTTGTCTATTAAAAAAGAAAAATGTTTTAAAATAGTTTCACAGCTAACTGCCGAACCGATATTGATGCGATTTAACATAGATATAGCTAAACAGCTGGCTAAATACATGAGGCCTTATCTATAAAGAAAAACGAACAAAGTCACAACTAACAACTAGTCTAATACAGCAAAAATTTATCGACTGAATTCAGATCAGTAGATAATAATATATTACATTATATACGTTATAAATATGGCGTATATATAATATTATATCACATATACGAGAATATTCAGGCCATAAAGAAGTTCTCTAATGCATTATCCAAAACTATAAGTTATAGCGGGAGAGATAGGCGGTAGCGTCGGCAAAATGGAATAGTGGAATACTAATATTATAAAGCTGAAGAGTTTGTTTGGTTGAACGCGCCAATCTCAGAAACTACTGATCCGAATTGAAAAATTATTTTAGTGTTGGATAGCCCATTTATCGAGGAAGGCTATAGGCTACATAACATCACGCTACGACCCACTGGAGCGGTGCAATAATCATAAACGAGGGTAAAACGGCGGGCACATCTAGTGTTATACAAAATCTGTACTAATATTATAAAGCTGAAGAGTTTGTTTGTTCGTTTAAACGCGCTAATCTCAGGTACTATTGGTCCGAATTGAAAAATTATTTTAGTGTTGGATTGCCCATTTATCAAGGAAGGCTATAGGCTACATAACATTACGGTACGACCAATAGGAGCGGAGCATCAATTAGAAATGTTGCAAAAACGGGGAACATTCTCTTATGTGAAGCAGACGAAGTTGCGCGGATCAGCTAGTAACTTATAATATGTATATATGCTCTTACGCTTCTATTCTTAAATAGGTAAGCAGGGGAGGAGACAGTTCTGACTATTATGGTCACGCTAAGTGTGGGTTTGAAGCCCACACAGGAAAATCGTTTGTGTTTTGAGTCTGAGTTTATTTTGTGTCCGTTATTAGCCGAGTGGAAAACCGTTGGACTGCCACACAGTGATCTCAAGTTCGATCCCAAGGCGCGCGTCGCTGACTTTTCGAAGTTATGTGCATATATAGTTAATAATCGCTTGCTTGAACAGTGAAGGAAAATATCGTGAGGAAACCTACATACTTATCTAAGAGTTCTCAATAGAGATATGTGAACTGCCAACCCGCACTGGGTCGGCGTGGTCGACTATGGTCTAAACCTTCTCACAGTGAGAAGAGGCCCGTGCCCAGCAATGGAACAGTTTAATACAAGGCTGATATGATTATTATTAATGTTTGTGAAGACACAGGATTTAAAATCTAATGTAAATAATCACAAAATATGTTTTTGATTATGGGCATCGAATTCCCAACACTCGACCCGGAAAAGTAGCAACATTACTTCTTAAACCATTATGCCATTCCTATAGTAAAGGACGAGACTTGTTTGCCATCTAAGTACTTACATACATAATTGGTATGGCCTATATTCTTCATGGGGTAGGCAGATGTACATATGTATATTACCTACTCAAATTTCTCCAGCTGTGGTTCTAAATCCCACATTATAGGAGGAAAGCCTATCGACGCTTCGGTGTAGTTCTAGTATCGCTACTGAGAATTTTTAGACAGAAAATCTCTTTGCACATATGCAAACACAACTAAAGTCTCTGTTCCCTAACTCTGATAATCCGATAGGACAGCAATCCGACACGACAGAAGAGAGATCAGGCACAGTGCTTTACTGCTTTCTGAGGAACGGGGGTGTCTTACATCGCCGACTTCCTAACTCCAGGATGCTATTGAGATTTCTTAAAAGAAAATCCAATAACTTTTTGTCAGCCCGACCCGGTATTCGAAGCTGAGATCTTATGCAGAACAGTTGCATTCACGACTGCTGCGCCACGGAGACATGTACCTAATGGATATGGAAACTGCTGCTTATATAACTTGTGTTGTCTTGGATTCGATTATTAAGATAAGCTATATTATAATTTTTAAACTGGATAGTCACATCACTAGCGTGAATTCTGGATTTACGTGATAGAGGGCAATAAGTTTCTTTCTAAGTATGTGCTGGTAAGCTAGTGAAATCAGGGTGAAATACATTTCTGCCTACCCTAAATTCAATCAAAATTCATGCAGTTTTTAAAGTAATCACATGTGTGTGTAACACAAAATCGTTTTCTTCCCCAGGAATATAAAGTGCTTCAGCGAATAAAAAAAAGAGAATATAATACACTGGAAGCAAAAAAATGGAGTTTATTCAGTTTTGCAATTTCACTGAAAACCTTCTGAAATAAATTCATAGAATATTTTATGTGTTTTCTGACCGTACGAGGCTTTCCATTTACAATTGAGGACATTTTATTGAGTTTCATTTTAATTATATTTTTATATTTTTCTTTTCTGGTTCTGGGGATGCTCTTCCATGCTCAGATCCAACGAAGGATATTGCCGCGAAATTCTTAGTTGACTATAAAATATATATCCCTGAATGCCTCCTCATGGAGGATGTATAGTCATGACTCATCATTAATGAACGTCTATAATATTAGCCTACTTCTGGGCAAGAGCTCAGCATGAGAATATTTAGGTAACAGTTCACCACGCTCGCTCTGTGTGATTTGGCAGACTTCACGCGTCTTCAAGCACATTATATAGAATTATCAAATATTGACGTTTTCTCACGATGTTTTCCTTTGCTGTTAAAGCGGGCATTAAATGTTGAATACACACATAACTTTGAAATGTCGGAGGTGGATCTGGGATCTAAATCAAGCCCTTGACGTGGCAATCCACTAAGCACTGTTACGTAACAGGAAAGAGAGAGCTATATGTATATATATATATATATATATATATATATATATATGTATATGTATATATATATATATGTATATATATATATATATATATATATATATATATATATATATATATATATATATATATATATATATATATATATATATATATATATGTATATGTATATATATTGCTATACATACGTATAATTAGCAATATATTTTTAAGAAACGAACGCAATAAAAATTAATTTATAAGTGTTTCTAAATATGTGAACGAAAATCTATATTAGGCAGTTTTCGAATGATTAATTATATTAATTATTTGAGCTGTCAAATTAATCTGACATACCGCTTTCACATAATATTCAATAATTTATATATGACGTGTGGCGTGTTTTACTGTAAAATATTTAACTATAAATCATGAAGAAATTACCACAAAAACCAGAAAAGAAACGAATCTGTTACCAAAGAAGGTAAACGTTTGAATAAGTCGTATGTGTAACTACTTTTTACATTAACATACGTCGTTTTTCTCCTAAATGTTGGCGTGTTAAAAATGAAGTGTTTTTACTTTAGAAATGTTTAAGTGGAAACTATTTTCACGCCATTTCAGCTTGTTATTACTGATTAGTAATTGAGATTTGTGATAACATACATTTCTATGTGACGAGAAAAACGGTTATCATTTAACACGCATTTACGGTTTGATAGCCATTATCGCGGTAAATGCAATAAAAAAATCGTTTAGACATTGTATTGATTGCAGCGATAGCTCAGTGGGGAGACCAACAGATTGCAATGCAGAGGGTCTCGGGTTTAAACCCACGTCGCGTACCTCTGAATTTCGGAAGTTATATGACTTTTCGAAATGATGTGCGTATTGATTGACAATTATCGCCTGCTCCGTGCCTCAGAGAGCACGTTAAGTCGTCGGTCCCGGCTGCCATCTATGAACATCTATGGCAGTCGTTATTGGGAAGTCAGTGCCCTATAATATCCTGACACTGGTTTAGTCTTAGGGTATCGTTAGCGTTCAGGTTGCGGAGGTCAGATGGCAGCCGCTCCGTGTAAAACTGATATCCAGTCAAATCCGGTTAGACCAGAAAAGCCGACCTCAAGTTACTTGGGAATAATAAAGGCTATGCAGAAAACATTGTATTGATTGCATGTCCCAATTGTATAATAATAATAATAATAATATATTTATTTATTTCTCCTCACAAAACGTACATAAAATACAATTTATTACAATCGAGTAGGTATATCTTCAAAATTGTGAGGAGCTGGTGTTTGAATTAGGCAAAAAATTGCCTGTAGGACAAATCACCAGATCCCAGGTCCATGTGTGTGTGCGCGTGTGTTTGTATGTGTGTGTGTGTGTGCGTGTGGGTGTGTGTGTAGTGTTTGTACGAATGTGTCTGTTTTGTGTGCATATGTTATGGGTATGTATTATGAATAAGATTTTCTGTGAGATTATAATCTAACCCACGCAGCCACCCTATGACTAATGATTTACATTTGGAATTTGACAGTGAGTAAATAGATAAAGCCCGGTTTAATTTATTGTACAAGTTAAAACTTTGGTATGGAAAAAATCGTTGAGCAAACTTTGTATTAAATGGATAAGTTTTGCAAACTGCATACTTTCGACGTTGGTCTTTAAATTTATTTGGTTCATATTCTATAAGAGAGTGTTGCTTCATTACTGTTTGTAGAATAAATAGTTGCCGGACTGTCAGAACCTCCCATTTCCTATACAGGTCTGTGGTTGAGTGGTAAAATGGTAGGAACAAAGAAACTTTTAGAAGTGCTCTTTGAGCTCTCTCGATTTTAAGGAAATGTGTTTTGCAAGTACCTCCCCAAGAGGCTATGCAATAGCTGAGTTGTGACTGACATAACGCAAAATACACAGACCTAATCACATCTTTTTGACCTACATGTCGTAATGCCTTAAATATAACTATAAGTTTGCGAACTCTAGCTGATAGCAGATCTATATGATGATGGAAGTTTAGGTTTTTGTCGATCATTACTCCTAGGTATTTCGTTACAGCTACGTTATTAATAATAGGACATAAACAGTTCGCACTGTTAGGGTTTGTACACGAATGTGAAATAATACGGCTTGAGGGGTCAGGCCTGTCATTAGTCGCTATAGAAAAAGTAATATAATTAGTCTTTTTAACATTTAGGGTTAAAACATTTTTGCGTAACCAGTTTGTGACAGTATTCATCCCTGTCTGTGCATTTGAGAAGGTCTCATCCCACGACCTACCAGAAACGAGCAAGGCGGTATCATCTGCGAAGGTAACGATTTTAGCATTAGGGATATCCATCTCACACAGATCGTTTATGTAAACTAAAAAAAGTGTCGGGCCAAGTATACTACCTTGGGGAAGTCCAAAAGTCACTGGGATCTCCTCACTTAATACATTTCCTATTTGCACACACTGTGTCCTATCACTCAGGTAGTCACGCAATAGCTTCAACTGTATATCTCTGATCCCAAGGCTTTCTAGCTTTCTCAGTAGGAGCGGAACAGAGACTGTGTCAAATGCCTTTGCTAAGTCCAAAAATATGGCTATTGTCTTCTCTCTGCGGTCCAGATTATTGACTATCGAATTAGTTAGAACAGAGACCGCATCAGATGTGGACCTATTTGTCCTAAATCCAAATTGTGCCTGTGATAAAAGTTGTTTGCTTTCCAAATATTTTACAAGTCGTTTATTAATTATACGTTCTACAATTTTTGAGAGTGTCGGCAGGATTGAAATTGGCCTATAGTTATTGACACAGCCTCTGTCCCCATGTTTATGGATTGGATGGATTCGAGACTTCTTGTAGATGTTCGGAAATCTTCCAGTTGAAAGCGCCAGGTTACATATGTATGTTATCGGCTGGATCAGGATATCCTTATTTCTCTTTAGAGTTTCAGCAGATACTGAATCAAGACCAGCGGAGCAATTCCTTTTTAAACCAGCTATTAGTGTCCCAACTTCCTCTGTGTCAGTGGCTAATAGAACAAATGAATGACAAGTCGATTTTAAGGTAAGTGATTCAGTTTGGGGAATATTGCTTATATTTGCAGCCAAAGAATTGCCGACATTAGCAAAATAGTGATTCACAATATTTACTGACTTCTGCGGATCATGGGCGCTAATTAGTTCATGTGGGATATCTTTCTGCTTATTGGAATAAGTGATCTCTTTAACAATTTTCCAAAGCTTTCTGCTATCAGTGCCAGCACTTTGGAGTTGATGCCTTTCATATCCCCGTTTTAATTTTTTCAGAAGAGAAGTGCAGAAATTCCTGTAGCGTCTGTAAGTAGTCTTAAGCGTTTCATTTGCCGGTTCCCTTCTACATTTCCTATACAGATTATCGCGGTTTTTTATGCATTTGAGAATACCAGGTGTAATCCAAGGTTTAAGGATTTTCTTACGATTTGTTATCTTCACCACTTTCATGTTTTTTATTATAGCCGAGTGAAGTAAGTTATGAAAGTAATCAGCAGCCTCATTAACATCGGTAATCGTATATAATGGACTAAAATCGATGTTATTTATTTCGGTATGTAAACTATCATGATTAATATACTTCATTATTTTAGCCGGCTTTTGCTTAGAAGTGGTAGCAATATATAAGGCAACACTATTGTGGTCGGTGAGGGTTGTTTGCAGGATAAGACAGCGAGCTGTCAGTTTAGTCTTTAGCAGTACATGGTCCAGACACGTCCTATTATGCGTCGGTAGCACATGCGCAGGCATCATTCCATGGAATGCCAGCATGTCTAAATATGAAGAAAGATTTGTGTCCTTACTTTGACTAGTTATGTCGATATTAATGTCACCCAACAACATAACATTTTGCTTATTTGAAAATTTAAAAAAAATATTATTCAGAGATTGGAGGAAATTACTAGTATTTCTAAACCTTGGTGGTCTATAGATAGCAAGAGCTACAGTATCTTTATTAAAATTAATTACAAGGCAGTTACAGTCAGATATAATCGGTTCCATGATTGAAATAAATAATTCTTTTTTGTAATAAACAATTACACCTTCATTCTGTGTACTATGATTAGTAGATGCAAAACTATCATAACCATCTATAGAAGGTATAAAATGTGTAGAAGGTAACCAGCACTCGGATAAAATAATGCAATCCCAATCTACCCCTGTTCTTACGAGAATAGGCAATAACCCAGGCAAATTGCAGTTAACACTCCGGATGTTTTGTTGAAAAATTTTTAAACATTTAGTAGTTTTAGGCAACAATGATAAACAGTCTTCTGCATCACAAATAGTGGATTCAGCTATAGTGAAGGTGTCGATATCGTTTTGTATATTGATTAACTCATTGAATTTTTTATCAAAAGGTTTTGAACAAGGTTACTAGTTATTATCATTATAAACAAAAGAGTTAATACTATGAATAAGGAGATGCGTGAAATGGTTAAGACCAATGCTGTATGATGAGTGTATGTGAATGTTATCTTATTGTAGCTACAACGTTTTGAACCTAGCAAAACATAAGGTCCCTTAAATTTTATCAATGGTTAAGTCATCACTAACATAGCAGATTGGTCTTAGCAGAATCGTGATATAAATTAAATGAACTGAACTATTATTTTACGTTGAAATTAAACACTTTATACGGATTTTGTCGCGTTGTTTATTTTACTTTAAACACTGTTATTACATAATTTTGAAAACTCTAACACTACTATTATTGAACTTTAAATAGTAGTAAAATTCAATAATAGTAGTGTTAGAGTTTTTAAAATTATGTAATAACAGTGTTTTAAAGTAAAATAAACAACGCGACTAAATCCGTATAAAGTGTTTAATTTCAATGTATAACATTTGCGTAAACATAAGACAATATTATGTATTATTTTACGTTTTAGATAGGTACATAGATTTTGCTGGCGCCAATTTTCTATTCCTCGGAACAGCCAACAGTTCTTTTTCTGGAAAAAGGTACCTTGTGTCCTTTCTGTACTCTTGACAACGTATACACGACGAATTTTTATTTCAATAGGTTACCAACAGTACTTTTTTGTGGATGAAAAGTACCCTATGTCCTTTTCTGTACCCCTGACGACGTGTATGTATAAATTGCATGATAATCGGTCGAGTAGTTAAGGCGTGTAAGCATAACAAACAAACTCACGTTCGTATTTTTAATATTAGTAAGAATAGTATTGATTGCATGTCACATTTGTTTCAGTGGTTAAGTCATTAATATAGCAGGTTAGGTTTGAGCATAGTCATGGCAAAAATTTGTCCGCTCCATAACTAGTGCGAAGTTCCTTGGATTTTTGTAATTTAAATTTTTTAATATCATTATCTAGGCTGCGATAGCCTAATGGAAGACCGTTGGACTGCCATGCGGAGGTCTCTTGTATAGTGAGTTCGATTCCAAGCCTTCTTCTTAGTCGGGCACTCTTGTCAGAGTGGGCGTGGCTATCATTGATGGACAGGTTTTTTTTTAATAATAATAATAATAATAATATTCTACACATACACACAACACCATCTAGCCCAAACTAAGCAGAGCTTGCACTATGGGTACTAGACAATGGATAAACATACATATATACTTTTTTTTTGTAAATACGTATATATTATACATAGAAACACCCAGAACAAGACAAATATACATGTTCATGCACACAAATGTTTGACTTGTGCGGGAATCGAACCCGCGACCTCAGGCGTGGCAGTCGGTTACACTAACCACTACGCCAACGAGGCCGACAAACGGTTGCAGCGCACTGACGTCATTTGCCGCACGTCGAGCGATGTCCCTCCATCCCTGGCGGCTACTGTCATTGTGAGCACACTGTATGGCAGTTGACTGTGTAACTTTGGTGATAAGGTCGATCCAGCGCGTTGGAGACCGACCACGGCCTCTCTTGCCTTCAATACGGCCTTGCACCACAAGTCTCTCCATTGAGTCCTCATTTCTGGAGATGTGTCCAAAGAACGATTCCAAGGCATGCATATTTAATTATCGCTAGTTTAACGGTAAACAGAAACATTGTGAGGACACCTGCATATCTGAGAGTTCTCCATAACATTTTAGAAAATATGTGAAGTCTGCTAACCCGCTGTGGACCTGTGTGGTGGACTATGGCCTATAGGTTCTCACATTTAGAAGAGACTCGCGTTTAGCAGTGGGACTACTCGGCTTATATATGGGGCTTGATGTAATAATACCGTCATGCATTTATACATTATGTTTGGGATAAAATGCTTTTAAATCGTTATGCTGACAGAAAACATTTATTCAGACTGAATATTATGCATAATGACCATTAGCCTCTTCATACTCCATATCCGCCGGTTTCCTTGGACTACACAATGTGCTCAGTAACTCATACGTTTCATCACCCACGCCGATGATCAGCATAGCCAGTCACATGTCCTTCTCGACCTTATTGACTTTGAAGTACATCTGCAAGCGCTCCACGTACAAAGTCCAATTTCCTAACTTCACATCGTAATCGCGTATTTTACCGATTCTGCCGACCGACATTTTTAAATTATATTTACTTAATAACGAAATAATAATAATAATATAATAATTTATAATATACTACCACATACACACAACACCATCTAGCCCAAACTAAGCAGAGCTTGTACTATGGGTACTAGACAACGGATAAACATACATATATACTTTTTTTTTTGTAAATACATACATATTATACATGGAAACACCCAGACCAAGACAAACATCCATGTTCATGCACACAAATATTTGTCTTGTGCGGGAATCGAACCCGCGACCTCAGGCGTGGCAGTCGGTTACACTAACCACTACGCCACTGAAAATTTATATTGAGGAACGAAATAAAAGTGGTGTATCGATAGCGAGCGTATATTGCCAACTGACCGGTTACAATATTGTTTCCTTTATATAAGAAGTAACATTATAAATATGGATAAAATAAATATATTACAGATACGTAAGAACATGCCCTAATACATGCATTTTTATGCAAATCAATAGTGTACTTTCGAAGTCTGTTCTTTTCCATTGCTTAAATATTAATAACTAGAATTTGGCTGAAGCTTTGCTCGCGTTAATGTAGATTTCGTCAATAATTTTCTACCCCAGACACAGATTTTTGTACCTTATGTCGTTTTTTGTATCTTTAACAACGTGTATACAAAATGTCACGATGATCGGTTAAGTAGGTAAGCGTAAAAAAACAAACTGAAATTCGTATTTATAATATTAGTTAGGACAAGACTAAAAAATATAAACAGTAATTTAAGTTGGTAATACAGCGTTTATTACGTAAATAATTTGATTTATGTTTTAACGAAATAACTGTTGTGTAAATCAACCGCGTATCCTAATAATATTTATAATCGTTACGACATTTTACTTTTGGCATTTTATTTTATTAATATTGCTTGTATGCTTTCATTTTATATTTTGCCTAGTTACCTAAATCATAGATATTTAGTATTATTTAGTATACTTTTAGTATTTAATAGGCCGCATCTTGAGGAAGGTTATAGGATATATAACATTACGCCATTCCTAGCCTATAGGAGCGATAGCTTAATGGGACATTGTTGGGCTGCCACGCAAAGTTCTTGAGTTCTATAGCGAAGCGCGTATCTCTGACTTTTCCAATTTAGTTGATTATCGCTTGCTTTAATTGTGAAAAAAAAAACATCGTGAGGAAACCTGCATGTCTAAGTGTTCTACTTATGTTCTCGAAGATATGTGAAGTCTGCCAACCCGCAGTGAGCCAGCGTGGTGGACTATGGCCTAACCCTTCTCATACGGAAAAGAGGCCCGTGCCCAGCAGTGGGAGTTTCAGGGCTTATATTATTATTTTATTCTTTTTTTTTTGGCCTAGGCGGCAAACGAGCAGACGCATCGCTTGATGGTAAGCGATTACCGCCACCCATGGACACTCGCAACCCCAAAGGAGTTACAAGTGCGTTGCCAAGGACAAAAGAAAGAATAGGAAAAGGATCGGGTAACTGGGCCTGCGGCTCTCTCACTCGCCGATACGAAACGCAACAGTACGGGTACCGTTACTTCACGTCGGTATTCTGTGAGAGGGTAGTACTACTCCAGTCGATCCGGCCCATTCATGCTGAAACTAGCAAGGATCTAGCCTGATGTTACATATACAGCAGTATTCATAAATGAGGGTGAAACTTTCCGGATATATAGATGTGAGACTGAGCAGACGTGAATTAAATCTGCATTTCAGTAGCCATGGGGGAGTCGTCCGTAATGCCGTCTACGAAGCACAGTTTGAGACAGCACGGTGTCAGCTACTTAGATATTTTTGACAGACAAACCCGGGAAGACATTGCCGATATGTGAATAAAACGAAGACATACAAGATGCTTTTACTTCCATTGCGTCACAGAGCCATGTCTTTTAATGATAATGACATAATTATCTATACTAATATTATAAAGAGGAATTGATTTTTTGTCTGTTTATTCAATTTCAAAACTACTCAACCGATTTATAAAATTCTTTCATCATTAGCCATATTACCTATGTTATCACTGAATAACATCGGCTATATTTATTTTAAAAAAGAACAGTTACTAACATAAGCTGACCTACATTTACGGGAGCGAATCCGCGAGCAAAAGCTAGTAATATTATAAATGTGAGTTTATTTGTTACACTTTCACGCCTCAACTACTTAACCGATCATCATGAAATTTCGCATACACGTTGTCAGGGGTACAAGACAGGTCATAGGGCCTACCTTTCATCCAATTAAAAAAATGTTCAAGACCTATTGATATAAAATTTAATATTTAGCAGACCACCTTAATATGTCCGGCAGTGTATCCTCAAGCTTGCGCAGTATAAGGGCGTAAGTACAATATGAGTTCGGTTCTCGTGATACACATGTTGGCATGTGTGTGTGCACACAGATATAGAATCTAGTTTATGGCTTAAGCTAGATGTGATATGTGAAGTATTGATTTTGTGATTCTATTTTTAATATGGCGGCTATATGGAGTTCGGAGTCAGCTTCGATTGTTAATGTATGGAAATACTGGTGCTGTGTTAGTGCTTTCACGGTTGTTTATGCAGAGGGGGTAGGCAGATGTGTATTGCGTCAACATTTATAATACTCTGTGGCGCAGTGGTAGTGAATGCTACTGCTGTGCATGAGGTCTCGGGTTCGAATCCCGGGTCGGGCCAACATAAAGGTATTGGGTTTTTCTGTTAAGAAATCTCAATACGAGCCCGGAGTTAGGAAGTGGGCGGTGTTAGACACCCCCGTGCCTCGGAAAGCACGTAAAGCCGTTGGTCCTGCGCCTGATCTCTCTCCGGTCGTGTCGGATTATCCGTTCCATCGGATCATGAGGGTAAAGGAACAGAGAGTGCACTTGTGTTTGCGGACATACTTGTGCACTATAATATCTCCTGCGCAGATGGCCAGTCTCCGTTAAGATTGGCCGCCGTGACCGAAAATCGGTCTGGAGGACATTATTATTATTATTATTAATATACATACATATTTAGATTCAAGCCTGGCACATCTCTGAAGGGGTTAGGCACAACTAAACGCCATAATGTCGTCATCTATACTTTAGATACATGTTATAGTTGGCTTGTTGTCACCAGGACACATTTCATGACACCGTTTAGTTACTGAGGACTTCTTAACTGAGTAATCCAAACATAGATTGTTTAACTTAGCTATAGAACTTCAATCAACTGCAAAATTATGCCACAACCATCGAAAAAAATATAATATAATAAAGGATACTACAGAAATACGGGAAACAACTTACTGGAGAATAAATTTATTATCAATCTATCGGACTCAGTTTTAGAGTCAATAAATTATTATTCTATCTGCTAAAAAGCATACGATCTGCCTAATGGTAAGACGGTACAATTAACTGTGGTATCTCACTGTTAGCCACTTTATAGAAAGGGGGTCGTAGACACAAGAAATTTTTTTTTAAGAAGTTTACCATAGCGTGTATCGTTCATTTTCCAAACAAAATATGACAAGCGACTTACAAATTTATTCCTTAGGGTCACAGAATGATCATGAAAACAAAAAAAAGAAGGCAGCGATAGCTCAGTAGGGAGACCAACAGACTGCAATGCAGAGGGTCTCGAGTTCTCGAACCCATGTCGCAAACGTCTGACTTTCGGAGGTTTTTCGGAATTATGTGCGTATTGATTGAGAATTATCGCCTGCTCCGTGCCTCGGAGAGCACGTTAAGCCGTCGGTCCCGGCTGTCGTGAACATCTATGGCAGTCGTTTTTGGGAAGTCAGTGCCCTATAATATCCTGACACTGGTCTAGCCTTAGGGTATCGTTAGCCTTCGGGTTGCGGAGGTCAGGTGGCAGCCGCTCCGTGTAAAAACTGATATCGAATCAAATCCGGTTAGACCAGAAAAGCCGACCCCAAGTGACTTGGGTATAATAAAGGCTAGAGAGAAGAAGGGTCATAAAATGTATCTAGCATAAATAGTCTAAGTAAAAGGATGACACGGAAAATCTGCAGTGTTTGTATGTGACGGTTTAGGAATAGCTGGACTAAACCAGAATGTCTCTTCTTCTTCTTGTCTTAAGTGGCAGTTGAGCCTGTGGTCTACCTGACGGTAAGCGGTAACCGCTACTGATGGCCATGCCTGTATTGCTTTGACTCTTCGGGAATAATGCTTACAAAACACAAGCCGCTGTTTACTCCAATAATCGTTTGCTTTCTAAAATTAACTGCCACACAGGTAGCGAATGCAAGTGCTATGTTCATACATAATTCGTAGTATTGCGTTCGACTTCCAGGCCGGACTAATGAAAACTTATTGGTATTTTCTGCAATTATTTTTTGAGCAGTATCCTGGAGTTAGTCGAAGATTGACGATGTTACATGCCCTGTGTCTCTTAATCATGTAACTCCGTGAGCCGCTCTTTGGTGGTGGCAGATTCTCACTCCATCGGAATATCAAAATAAGGGGTATAGAGAGTCCGCTTTGCAGCAAATTTTACCTTAAGATGTCATATTTTAAATTAGAATTATTATAAAATAAAATAACTTATAATAAACTAGTTTCTGATCGTGGCGCGTGAATCCCACAGCAATGCATACCGGCATAGAAAGTTTCGTGTTAATACAGCACAAGTGCTATGTGTATTTCAAGTTACATGCAATTCTATTAAACAGTTAACATTTGATTAAATAACAAACATTCAAACATCTTCACAAACACAACTACGGACTAAACTAGTGTCATATAATTTACTGTCTCATCCAGTTTTAGTGCTTTCTTCTGACATCAACGTTAGTGCTCATACGTAAAGGTGGATACACACACAGCCACACTACACCTATTTGGTCTAGGAATAACTACTAGCGAAAGGCGTGGAGAGGTTCTTAGAAAGATTATATGTAAAATTTTCTTTAATGTATTTTTAGCACGGATTATTATTTTAGTTTTCATACTGTTTTTGTAGAATACTATATCTTACAAAATAAACAATTAAAAATGATTGTTGTCATTAAGTATACTGAATTTACAGTTTCTACTTCTGCACCCAGCTTTAACCATGTACGCCTCTTTTATCATTGCGATGCTATTCGAAGCAACATAAAAAAAACATTCGTGGAAGTATACTTTGTTTTTATTAATAAAAAATTGTAATTCATATTTAAGGAATATTAGATAAGTAATCTAATAATAATACTAGAAATTTTTACTAACATAAGTAGAAACAAATGAACATAAATTAAAATAGCATAAACGTTTTAAATATAGAATTAAATAGACAAAACAATTCCCTTTTAATCTTGCCAATTTCTCACCTTTTACTTCGATGAGCGTTGAGCCTTTTAAAATTCATTTAAATGAACCACCCGATTAAATCTAGGACCAACAAGTAGCATAGCGACACGTACCGATGTTTCATAAAATATTCTTCATACTTAAATACACGGCCTTAATATACGGTCCTTTTTAGACATTGTCGTCTGATACAAAGACGACATGACATCTAAACTATAAACACAGTATTATCACACTTGCTTATAATAATCATGGTATATAATCGCTCTCATTCATCTAAGTGTAATGTGTGAGCTCACTCTTTCTATAACGGACACTTTGAGATCTAAATTAGGCGAGGATACATCCATAATTTAAATCTTTGTCCTTACTTATAAATAAATCCTATTCCAAAAAAAATATAACCTTACACTTCAACGTGCTACTCCACGCCTTTTCTATGACGAGACACACACCAAAAATCCACTCACACACACAAACCACACCTGTGTGTATAGAATAACATATTTTTGTAGCTTTTATATATTTTTAGTAGCCGTATTTTATATTTTTCCTATATACGTATACCTACGTTAGGTGGAAGTATGGTCTGTGCAGTTTTTTATTTGCCGCTGGTAGAAAATTGAGAGGCTTGTATTGTAGTTAGTGAGTGCATGGATTTGTGTTCTGTCTTTATCTTCTCATTCATGGTGTTGTTGGAACTGTAAAAGGGTGTTCAGGAAAAAGGGGGAAGGGTATCAATCGTTATCTTATTTCTCAGAATGATCTTGCTATTTGAGAAAGTCAGCATTTGTCAAAGTCAAAGTTATGTTATGTTAGTCAATGAATAAATAAATTAATCATAAACATAATTATTCATTGTAACATTTTCGGTATTTTTTTTTTGTCGTTCTCAAAGTGACACATATGAGACTCAAAGTTAGTAAGCTTAATTAAATTACCGAATGTATGTTTATTTGATTTGCTAGATTCAGGTAAAAGGCCTATGAGAAAATATCTAAAATACAGTAAGTTGCAAAACCATCCGAACTTGCTTGCTCGTTACGCATGCTTGAGTTACACTGTTTAAGGATTGTAACATGCCTTTACGTTTGGTAACTATATTCTGTCTCGCAAACTGTTACGTTTCACCATAACGAACCTACGCCACTTGGCTACTGCTCACTCAACTAATCACCAACAATCACCTCTTCAACATTGGCGTGTCAATTTATACATATACAGAGGCTGCATGGAGACCGAGGAGACAGAAGCTCATGAGTTCGTACACAGGATAAGCGTAAGCAAGCAACGAGCAACGCTTCTGAACAATCCAGAAACGATAAAAGAAGTACTGTGTAACATGGTGTGATTATTTCTATCTTTCTGGATGGAGCTAAGACGGTGTGGTAACCAAACAACCTTTTCGTCGGTCATACAAACATGATGAAGGAGCAACTGACTAGGCTTCTGATGAATCCAGAAACGACAAAAAGTACTGCGTAATATTGGTCCTCAGCTATCTTTCTGGACGGAGTTGAAATGGTAGCAGGACCACGTTTTCATCCGTCATACGAACACAATGGCCCAATTGCAAGACTAAACGTGGCAAACAAGCATCCAACTAACTAACGTTAATATAATATATTTAATACTAGATTTTTCCCGCGGCTTCGTTCGCATGAATATAGGTCAGTGACAGTGCTTGTTCTGGAGGAAATGTATCCTATGTCCCTTTCTGTTGCTCTGACAACGTGTATGGGAAATTTCATAATGATTCGTAGAGAAGTTAAAGCGTGAAATTCACATTCGCATTTATAATATTACTTAGGATGATATCAACCCTGTATTAAACTACCCCACTGCAAAAGCACGGGCATCTTCTCAGTTCAAAGACGGTGAAAACATAGTCCACTACGCTGGCCAACTGCGGGTTGGCAGACTTCACAAATCTTCGAGAAGATTATCTTGTCCCTCAAAACTAACTAACTAACTGATAATTATTCGCAGACCCCTCAATAGATGAATATAATATCACTTTATCAATATGATATGGCGTTAGATGCAACGCAACATCGATCGCGTGATATAGGAGTAATGTCTAGTATTGAAACCGCTGAATGTGATCTGGGTTAGAATATTCTAGATGCTGGTATGATGACGTAACTATCATATATAGATTATATGGACGGCGTAGAGGTTTTAGAAGTTACCACGTTACTTAACACGGCGTGAAGTGTAATAGGTTCGTGTCGGTTATAATTTGTGTGTCCGTTGTTTGAATATTTCTAAAGTCCCATACGACACAGGATTTAATCTTCAAGCCAGAATAGTCTTTGTTGTAAAGCTGAAAAATTATATGTACCAACTGTATAAAAAATATTGAACTAGAAAGAAAGCTCGTACAAAATTTATAACTTTTATTGTTTTGACCGTATTCTCAGAAAAATAATTATCATAGTCAAAATCATTTATTTATTTAGGACACAAAGTTACACTTATGAACGTCAAAATATATAGGTTAGTGAGTTTTGTTAGTTATTGCAGCTATATTTAGGTTAGTTGCTAGGTTCAGGCAAAGTGAGCCTATTAAAAGAAACCCGCAAGAATCTCACGGTCCTGCAAATATCCTACAGGAACTGTCCATTTAGCCGAGATAAAAAGCTTGTGACACTTTCCTTCCCATAAACTATCATATGTTTTAAGAGAAAATATGTCGCTAGGTTGCTCAGTTTCTGCATGTAAGCAGCACAAACTATTCTTCTTTTTATTCCAATCTCACGCCGAAATCCGCAGAAGTGTATTCCATCCACATTTCACCTGCTATGATTTTAAGTCCTCAGGTCTTTACCTTGCGACTTAAAACCAACTCAAAACAAAAAAAAGGAAATAAAGGTAAGTCTATTGGCATCTACCAGGTAGTTGCTAAACATTTCTTATCAGAAAAGTTCCGAGCCGCTGTCCAACCCAGGCGTAAAACTGAGACCCCATACACAGCATTCGCATTCACTACTTATCAATAAACATGCCGAGATATAGTTTCACCTATTTGAGTCTAGATTCCGACCCGCACTCTAGTGTTATAATATATTGAATACACCGTCTAGGCTTTTTATTATGACAACGCCGACTCGTAAAGGTTATTTCTATTTCGAGAGTACCCTTAAACGTTGGTTTTATTTTAGTGAATAGTCTTTAAAAGATTTTTCTTTGAGTAATCCTTATGTTTTATTGATTACTAGCTGCCTCTCCAGTTTCATCCTCGTTTATGGTTACTGATCCATTGAAACTGAACATTTAAACAACAGTCAAAAAGAACACAACTCGGAACAACTACCTACATGTGGCTTTTTTGACAAGACAAAAACCGAACCTATGGCGTAGTGGCGGTGGTGAGGTGACCATCACACCGTTCGTGCAGTCATTTGTAGTTCACCAAAACACATAAGGCATGTCAGTACTAGATTGAAGATCTTCTCTTTCTTTTTGTGTGGTTAGTAGCCAACCTGTTGTCAATAGTTGTTCAAGCCGTCCGCAGGCCTCTGACATGGCTTTAGCGACTGCTGTCAATTTGGCAACAACCGGGACCGACATTTTACGTGCCCTCCGAAGCATGGAGACGCTCGGATTAAATACTACTAAGCGGTCACCCATCTATAAACTGACCGCACCCAACGTTTTTTAACTTTGCTAATCGTTTACCGATCAGTGAATGCAACTGGCTATGAGAGATTGAAAATAATAAACTATTATATATTTTTGATAGAAAATAGTTAAGAAAACCGGTTTTAAATGTATATGATGTTACCTTAACTTACTACTAACTCGGTAGCGCTGAAGTAGTGTATGTGACTGTGCATGAGGTCTCGGTTTCCATCCCGGGTTTGGGCAAAATGTTATTAGGTATTAAACTATGAAAAAGTTCTGGAACTATGTCTAAAAGCTAAAGACTCGTCAACTATTACGTGAGACCTAAAAATATTCTTAAATGTAGGTGTAATACACCTCTGCCTACCCTTTTGGGAATATGGGCGTGGAACTATTTATGTATATGATGGTACCTACCATTTTTTGCCACCCTACAGTCATTACTATTCGTGCGGTAGATGTTGCTTTCAAATAAAGTCACACTTTATATCCCTTGATAAAAAGGCATTTTGCTTATGACAGCTTACACCCTTTCTTTAATAAGTATATCCTGGAACATAGTAAAAGCTTATTTCGTTTTAAGGACCACGGGCCTCAGTAGCGCAGTAGGCAGCGCGTAAGTCTCATAATCTTAAGGTCGTGAGTTCGATCCTCACCTGGGGCAGAACTTTTGAAAATTGATGCCATTTTCATTTTATAGTATTTTATGGATTTATTGATCTATTTTGTCATCTTATATTGTTACTTAAATTAATCAATATTCAATATCAACTTCGATCAGCTATAACCAGCTTGGGTTAGTGAAAATAGTTATATTTCATGATGATTGTTTAAGTAGTTGTCTAAGTTCAAATCCTAGGTTAATTGTCGCATTATTGGATAGGTACTTATGCTAATAACATTTTTGTAGCAGCTTATGAAAAAAAGAGTACATCGTTGGACCCGTAGTAATAGTTAACGCTTATACTTGTGATGCATTTTGAGTATGCAGGTTCGATACCCGAGTCAAGCAAAAAGCTTTTGAATTTCTCTGTTTGAATATTTTTATTAGAAGCGCTGTATCTGGAAATGTGACCAAAAGAATGCGATTAGATTCTAAACGAAAGACATATATGCTGACCCTTTATGAATATATAATATGTACATTCACGCCTGTATATCTAAAAGTGGGGGACAGACGAGTGCATTCCATCCACATTGCCAGCTTATGGTCGTCTACAGTTTCAAACGCCATGGTGCTACTGAATATTTCTTAATAAGAAAAAAATAACAGTTTGCCCGAACCGGCCATCGAAACTGGGACCACAGCCGAATTTGACCCAAGACGTGACACATCTGTCACAGTGAAAAGTTGTAAAGATGTTTGTATATTTGTTACTCAATCGCGTTTCAACTTTAAGGATTTAAAGGAATCCAGGATTAACACATAGAATAATTTTTATTCCGGCATGCGCAAACAAAGTCACGGACAAAAGCTAGTATTAAAAATTCGCTACTTAACAGTATAAGAGTAGACAGTATACAGATACAGAACAAATAGCTCATAAGACATTTACAAATTGCTTTCAGAGTTAATTACTCTGTAAAATATTGATATCTATTATTTTTACAACACCTCACGATAATGTTATGTCAGAGGGAAGAAATGTCAGTGACGTCACGCGATGTCAGGACTGCAGACTGTTTTCAAATTATATTGTACCTACTAAATTTTGACCGCGGCTTCACTCACGAAAATGAAGATTAGGTTAGGTTAGTAAAAGTATTTTTTTTTCTGGATAAAAGGTAAATATGTCCTTTTTTGTACCTTTGATAACGTGTATGCGAAATTTCATGATGATCGGTCGAGTAGTTAAGGCGTGAATGCGTGTCAAACAAACTAACAATCTCACATTCACATTTATAATATTAAAGTCAGGAAACTTAGGATTAAAAAGACATCTCTTGCACTAGTAATAAATCCTGTATGAGTGCTTTACAAACATTCAAACAATGGACACAAACGACATCCAGATTTGGTACAACTATTTGTGGATTAGACAATTTTGCCCGTGGAATCTTATCTTATCTTGTGTGGGGGCCAGTCAGTACAGACCGGCGACACTTCGACCCAGTGAGATCTTTTGTGTCGACTCCCCGAATAACGACCATGATATGACCATAGAATTTCATAGCAGCAGGGACCGACGGCTAAACGTGCTCTCCAAGGCACGGAGCAGGCGATAATTGTCAATCAATAAGCAGACAATTTCACAAAATTATATAACTTCCGAATTTCAGAGGTGCGTGACGTGGGTTCGAACCCGAGACCCTCTGCATTGCAGTCGGTTGGTCTCCCCACTGAGTTATCGCTGCTCTGTCCCGTGGAATAAAAAGTAATAGGGGTGGAAGGCAAAATGGTCTACGGCCTGCTTTCTTATAATGTCCTCCAGACCGAATTTCGGTCACGGCGGCTAGTCTTAATGGTGACTGGCCATCTACGCAGGAGATACTATAGTGCACAAGTGTGTGCGCAAACTCAAGTGCACTCTCTGTTCCCTAAGTCCCATGATCCGATGCGACGGTAATCCGACACGACCGGAGAGGGATCAGGCGCAGGACCGACGGCTTTACGTGCTGTCCGAGGTATCTAACACTTCGTAATTCCGGGCTGCTATTGAGATTGTCAGAAAAACCCAATAACTTATTTGTTGGCCCGACCCAGGATTCGAACCCGTGACCTCATGCACAGCAGTCGCATTCACTACCGCTGCGCCACGGGGGCAATTGGTCCACCTTATAGTAAATAGTTACCTATATATACATAGCCTCACTCGTATATACCCGATAGAGTATTCAGGAGTGTATTACACCTATATTTTGCCAGCTATAGTTCATGTACCATGATATTGGAGTTAAGCCTATTAACATCTACCGGGAACAATTTGAAAGTCCCTGCAACTACTGAAAAAATCTTGTAAGACCCAATAATATTTTGGCTGAGCCTGAAATCGAACCCAAGACCTCAAGCACAGCAGTGGCTTTCTCTACCACTGCGCTACGGCACCTATATCATGTATTTCCAACCTATATATAAGGTTATACAAGAAACCTTAATTGTAATGGAGGATAAGGCTTTTACAATCTACCCGGCTTGTAAGATTTCCTTATGCTACTAAGAAATTCTAAAAATAAAATCTAGTAACATATTGGCTATCCCGGGAATCGATCATGGGACATCACCTACAAACGTAAGGAAGTCGCTAATTTTAAGTCACACACTATTTATATATCTTAGAAAAAAAACTCAAGTTAAAAGAAATATCTGCATCTTTACCTACTTTAAATTTCTTTACGTAAGATATATATGCATTTAAAACTCAAAGTAAGTTTTCATTAATATAACACGAGGTGTTATATTATAAATAATGTTATAAACTATATGCTACGCTGTATATTTATAGCAGTTGCCATAAAAATAGATAAAATACTCTAACGGAACATTATTAAAGTTAAATAAAACATAAATTTTAGATAGCCAGCATGAAAAATATCTCGTATACTCTTCGCTTCAATAAAAAAAAACATTAAAAAATAAAGAAAAACCATAAAAGCAGCCGTCTTGCGATGCGTTATCATTTTTATATGTTCACCCCTCCTCTCAACCCTTTGAACACCCCCCTCCACCCCCTAGATGCAAGCACACACACACACACATACGACTTCCTATAAATGGGTTAAAGAAAAATGTGTCTACCTGAAAACGTACGATGCACAAGTTTTTTTATTCCTTTTACATTTTCTTTGCTATCCGCGATTCTCATATCGGCGATATAAAACTGAAAAATACATTTCGTATATACGCGCCAATATCGCATTTAACAACCCTAACATAAAGGCGAAAATCCCGCAGTCGTAACCAAAAAAACAGAGCACCCATACATGAGTAGTTCACTCGCATACACACGGAACCGCGCCGTTTAGAAAAAAAATAAAATGCACACATATAAATTGCATGCAGCTCGAAAGGGATGCACTCAGAGTCATAAAATACTCACACTAGCGCGCGTTCTGTCGCACACACACCCACGCCGCCTCAAGTTGAACACACACACATCCACAAACATATACGTACACACCCACACACGGTGTAAGGCGAAGAAAACCTTCCATGTGTTGGGAAAATGCTTTTCCTTGCAGCAACCTCACGGGAAGAGTTCCATAGCGAATACCTCGCGGTAAAGACTGCTCGTTCTCTAAAATTTCAAATTTTAAACCAAAAAAATATTTATAAAAGGAATATACTAAACAATAAACGTTACTCGAGAAGAAATTTTATTTATAAAAAACTTAATCGATCAGCCACGCCGGCAGTTTAAAAAGAATTCTTCACCCGTTTCGCGGTGTAAAAAACGCGTTTAAAATTCGAAAAATGTGACAAAAAGAGCGCGCGAAAAAAAAAACGTTTGGTGCGCGTTCGCGCCAAGCGTTTAGTGTCCACCATTCGGTAATAGTGGATTAAATTCTTAATTGAAACTTTGATTGCAGTTGTTAACTTTTTAATGAGCAGAGACACGTGGGGCTTGCATTAGTGATGTAAATGTGTTCGTTAATGAGTGTGTGTATGTGTGCGTAAGGACTGTCCGTGTGTTAAGATGGCGGCTTGCGTGTTGTACGAAAAAAAATTCGCGCTATTTAAGTGTCGTTACAGATCATAATTTTGATGTTTGTTGTAAAGATAATTATGACGTTGAACGTTTATGTTAATAGCCGTTTCGTATGACGCTAAACGGCCATGTTATAATTTCATGCTTTTTTAAAAGAACAAAGAAAGATTAAGATTAATGTATTGATGATATGTTTGAAGCTAATGGTTTTAACTCACGTTTAAACTGTGCATCGTATATAATGCGCTATTTAAAAATAAAATTGCATTTTTATCATTCATATGCTTCTTCAATATTGTGTTGTAATTTTTTATTTTGTTATAATTTAATATAGCTTTATGTTACAACGCGGCTTCCGTTAATGATAATTCATATGTTATATTAATTATCCTTAATAAATATTACAGTTGCAAATAACGTACATAGAGACTTACGACTATTTTCGTGAGGGGTAGGCAGAATGCTTTTACAAATATTTCTATAAAATGGTAATTTTATATTTGTAATTAAGTTTCTCTAGTAAATTTTTTATTTTCTTTTATATGGATCTTTAACATAGCTAGCAATGAATAGATGATTACACTACTGCCTATCCTCAAAAATTTCGAGACATATACGCGTATTGCTACGAGTGTCTAATTTTATAAAAGATTTTGTCATACTTATGCAATTGGAAACTCTTGCTGAAATATACCCTTCTAAATTTGCAAGCGATTTTGTTACTTAAACCAATAAATTTAAAGACGATTTCCGTTTGCAAGGTATACTTCGAGTTAAAATGAACTGATTCACATCTTATAAGAGTATTAGTATTCTGATTGTCTGTTCTTATGTCAAGGTCAAGGACGCGCATTTTAATTAGTTTCATGTTATAAGAAAATTAAAATCATGTCCTTGACTTTTAATTACTTTCTAATTAGAGAAAATTAAAAATTTGTGTTGATAGTTTAATATGTTAGAACACGGATCACTCCTAACTAGATTCTGATACTTTTATCCAAAATTGTCTTTTTTGAATCCGTTTCAAAGAAACTAGGTTATGCCTTTTGTCTTTTTCTTTGTGTGACACGATTTTTCATTCCACAAATTTGTATGATTTAGTCGTATTAGCTTTAATTATAATGAATTCGTCTACAACAAGACCGAAACCCCTTTATTGATTAAACATACACTCTAATTTTTATGTTAAAGATTAATGGATAGTATTACATCTGAATATAATACTTAAAAAGAAAAGTATGTAGGAAAACTTTAGGTCTTTTTAAGCTTTTCAACGCATGGAGGAGAGTGAAATTCGGCGTAGTTAAAGTCTATAGAGAGAAGGAGTGCTACAAGCCTAAATTTATTATAAAAATAATAATGATAATAACAATACCAGTATTAATAATAATTATGAAAAATAATTAATCTTTCAAAACTAGGTTCTTTAAATGAGACGTGTAAAAGTATATATTCTTCAAGTCGTCAGATTGAGTTGAAATTTTGGAACTCAATGAAAAAAAAAGTCTTTAAAAGTTGCTATTTCTCTTTTAATAAGTAATACAATAGTTTATAATATAACATACTGTAACGGTGAGCAAAAAGTATCAATGAATTAGGATGGTGACTCCCAATAATAAACTTAAGTAGTTTGTTATCTGGCATTATGGTGTCAATTCCACAGCCAGAAATAATAAAAAAGTAAAATAATACCCATTCTTACCAGCCAGCTATTAAACCGTTAGTGAAAAGTTCAAGCGTATTAATAGGATATGATGAGTCTGGCATTCCTATGTAAAGAAAAAGCCTATATAAAAAAATTTTGTGTAAAGATATTATTTATACGCGTTATGTAAACCTTTATTTTGTACAGCACTGTTAGTAGGCAAGTTAATATTTATATACATTTTATAAACGTATATACTTTTGAAAATCTCTTTGGATAAGGTTCTTGTAAGATTTTATAAATGAGATCTAGTCTTTTATCCAAACACATTCTAATTAAGGTAATTATTGGTTTCTTTTACACTTAACAATTTATTAATTTCGGATATGTTATAAGTTAAAAGGTTTTCTCTCGGAGACAGACAGGTGAAAGTCAATGTATTTACTACTTTTTAAAGAGAAAATATAACCATGTCTACACAATATGAAAAAAGAACGTTGTGCCCGAGCGTCGATGTCCGAATGTCGACTTAGGAATCAAGTTACTCAATGAACATTTTTAGTATAGCATCTCTTGTTATTTAAAAGACGTTCACCACACTAAATATAATTCCTGTGTCGCGGGCGAGTATGTAATCATTCTTACAACGAAGAAAGAACACCAAAACACGAAAAAACAATTCATCCACCATTTGTAGATTACACAAATTTGTGACCGATGCGGGATTCGAACCCACAACATTCAGCGCGTCGCAAGTAGCAAGAAAGGCACCGTAGCTATAAAATCATCAATAAAATACTTCCAGTCTTATAAGAATGCTCTTTTTCACATTCAAACTGTTATTTGTTAAGGATAAATCTAATTTGACTAACTTCTTGTTACTGTGACAAAGGCTTGCGGTTAAAGACAGTTATGAAGTTCCAGGTACGACTCCCTGGTCAGTTCACAGTCTCTTATAGTTACAACATGTAGTTTATACTTGGAAATGTTGTTGAAAATCAAAAATCAGAAAGCCTCTCATAGTTCTATTACGTTCTTTGAAGGCGGAAATGCGTGTATTTTCTGCCTATTACGGTTAAAGCAAAAATATCACCACGGGGAACTACGATTGCTTCGAAGTCAAAGTCAAAAATAATTTATTAATTTAGGTCACGAAGTCGTCAAAACTTCACGAGTTAGTGACTTTACCTAAGTTACTGAAGTTACGTTTAGATTAGTTGCTTGATTCAGGCAAAGTTTTATACTAAGGAAACCTTGTTTGTTATATTAGGAGATCACATAGAAATATGACAATATATAAACTGAGACATCCGAGTCTGGGTAATCTTTGAGTTTGTAAAGTCCAACACAGGAATTATTTTTACAGCAAGTTGCACATTTATATTATCGAGCCAACAGCCACGTCAATTCCTATGATATTTTTTTACGAATGATTTATTATTACTACTACTTCTTTAGTAGAAGCGCACCGAAAATAACATCTCTCTGCTTACCCTCTTAGAGATCGAAGCCGTTGACAAATCCAAGTAAGATCCAATTCATTTGTATTTTAATTCTAATATACTTAAGTATTGCGTCAAGTAAGTGGTACCACGTTTAAGACTCCCTATTTTAAAAACTTTTAGAGCACAAATCTCGGTTTGTAAGAAAACTGGGTTTTTAGGTTGGACTACCTGACCTAGGGGTGGGGCCTCCCTTACGGAGTTGTTCAGATGTATTTCGTATGTGTACTTCTTAGTTATGTAGGCTTTTAAGATTTTGATAACCGATTGTGTGTTATAATGGTAGGCCTATTTAAACTGTCAAGTTTTGGAATATCAGACATAATTAAAACCGTACGTGGTCGCCGGTGTGCCGCTGCGCCTTAATAGGTCTAGGAGCTAACTTATAAATTCTGTTTTTCTTAATTATAATAATACTAGTTTTAGCCCGCGGCTTTGTCTCAATTCCTCGGGATCACATAGTTTGATAAAAGGTAGCTTATATCTTTCCTCAGGATACAAAGTATATTTTTGCCAAATTTCATCAAAAAGGTACAGTGGTTTAATCGCGAAAGTGTAACAGATTGACAGACAAAGCTATTTTCGTATTTATTATGTTTGTACGGATTGTAATTTTTCATATCGTCTCACGTCTCATCTTAGATCTTTTAATGATACTTAATTACATATACATATACATTACTAAACACACCGTCCTCATAGTAGCCGAGTCCCTTAGTCACGCCATAACTTAAGAATGACTTTACCGATTTCATTAATCTTTATTTTTAGTTGTCTAATACTTTGTAGAAGATTCTTACGAAAAAAAGTTAAGAAAATTGCCTACAAAATTGGATGATTTAAAAAAACTTAACGACTATTTTAACATCCCGAATTTGACAGTTCGTCTAACGGCCACTTTCTATATCCAATCTCAATCGAAATGTTGCTATCTGAGTTAGAATGTTAACAGATCTTCCACAGAAAATATGTCCAAATTCTAACTCAGATAGCAAAATTTCGATTGAGATTGGATATAGAAAGCGGCCAGACAGGACAACGCCTCTCGGGTCTGCTAGTATCAGTATAGATATGCACATAAATGGTAAACAAACATAATAAACTTGATCAGTAAGTGAGCTAAGTATCAAAACATGTTCCTGTCTATCTAGCTTAACCGTTACAGCCTTTTACCCGCAAGTCGTTTATTTATAACAAAGGTCAGACCAAATCAATTGGCATCTAAAATTAACACTATTTTCCTTTGACACATTTTTGTCTATTTAAACCTTTCCAACCTGATTCCATTTCTATTTAGAATTGAATTGAAATACTTGTCTAGACTTCCCTATAATATCTGACTGTACCAAAAATATTTTCTCTTGATGAATGAATTTATTTTTGATTCGAGGTTGAGTTTTGTTCCTTTTTATTTTTCATTGTTGTTTGTTAGAGTATTTGGTATTTCAGAAGTTTAAGAGAGACGTAAGGATTTTAAAATTATCTAACTACGTATCTAACTTGTATTTATTAGAAGTGTTTCGTAGCAACATTTTGTCTATTATGTTTAGCTATGTAATAGGTGGAGACTACATTACCGGGTATAGTTTCTTTTTTTTTATATATTCAATCACATACACGCAACACCATCTAGCCCAAACTAAGCAGAGCTTGTACTATGGGTACTAGACAATGGATAAACATACATATATACTCTTTTTTTGTAAATACATACATATTATACATAGAAACACCCAGACCAAGACAAACATCCATGTTCATGCACACAAATGTTTGACTTGTGCGGGAATCGAACCCGCGACCTCAGGCGTGGCAGTCGGTTACACTGACCACTACGCCATCGAGGCCGACGAAGTTAAGTTAGATGTTGTATAAATTATGTTTTTGTTTATTTTAACATGTATCTTCTGACGAGACAGAATTCCTTTTCTTTCTTCCTTTTTATTCACTTAGACACATGTAATATCTAAGTGTTACTAAGTATTACTTAATTGAAAACCTTTTGCTAATTTGAACCGTTTCAGCAAGACAAAAATATTCACGATCTTTGTTTTTTCTTTTCTTACATGTTTTGAAGTGTCATTGATATATGGGGATATCTTGATTGGTGATGAAAAGGTTGACTCTCAGTCTAATTTTGCCACTGAAGTATTTTAAAGTCAGTAAATGCTGTCTTATAGCTACATTGATGTATTAAATCAATCTTTAGATAAACATATAGAGTGGCAGCGGCACACCAGCGTCCGGACACGATAATGTCCAGACACAATTACGTCTGGTATTCCAACAATTGACAGGTCAATGTAAAGATACAATCAACAAGTAAATTAACTTGTAGAGTATTGTTTACATGTTAGTAACTATAAAGTCTTTGTTTATTTTCACATGTCGTCGTGGAATATTCTAGAATCGTCGATAACCTTTATAACCCTTGTAGGCGATTAAGAAATGTTGTTTTTTAAAACAGAAAGGGTGGTAATTCTAACCGATTTAGCCGCAGTACGATTAATATCAGTAAGTTAACTTGCATTTGTAATATAACGTACATTTTTTTATTAGTAAGCGGCGGTTGCCCAATGGATAAAGCATTGGACTTGCGATCGAGAGGTCGCAGGTTCAAATCCCACTCATTATACTACTGACGTGAACATACTCCTAACACAAGCATTCTAACTTAGCTGGAGAGGTTAGCAAGAATACTAGTAATTTGAAACCCAAATTGCCAGTAATCTTTAAAAAAACGGCGTAGTAATAAGTGTAACCGACTGCCACGCCTGAGGTCACGGGTTCGATTCCCGCACAAGTCAAACATTACACACAACACCATCTAACCCAAACTAAGCAGAGCTTATACTATGGGTACTAAACAATGGATAAACATACATAATATATACTTTTTTTGTTGTAAATACATACATATTATACATATAAACACCCAGGCCAAGACAAACATCCATGTTCATGCACACAAATGTTTGACTTGTGCGAAAATCGAAACCGCGACCTCAGGCGTGGCAGTCAGTTATATTAACCACTACGCTATCTATCGGTTCTGTCGTGTTCTTTGTGTCAATTGCTTGAATGTTTGTAAAGTCCCCCGCGATACATAATTCATTCCTAGTGCGGTGTAGTCGTCTTTTTTTAGAAATGAGAATATGATTTTGGTTAGAAAAGATAACTAGTCAAATCTAGTTTTAATTAGAATGTATATGTATATAAAACTACGAATATGTATATGAAATGTCATGAGAGTGAATGAAGCAAGAAAGATATGACAAGATTGTAGTGAGTAGCCATCCATGGTCTCTGCATAAACCTCTTGGAAAAAGCCGTGACTAAAAAGACGTTCGAAAGACAAAGAAAACCATTTAACCAACTAAAATATTAATCTGCTAATTATTGTTTTAATGACTTTTACTCTATGGAAATTCGAAATAAAGACTTCGTAATCTAACGTCAAATAATTTATATTAGTTTTAATGTTTTATTAATTGTCGCGTAAATAAATAAATATATTTAATTGATTAATAATAATTATCTAAATCGGTTAATTCGGTAACGCCGAGAGGTCTATCAAGCAACATAGAAAAAAAAACAAATACCTATGTGACGAATAAAGAATATTATCCTTTTTTTAAATTGTTTAATAAAACATAATAAAATATAGATAATTCAGTGTAACTAACAAACGGGTGAAGAAACAAGACGAAAACAATCATACAATAATTTGAACGTTCTAGTTTCGGTCCAGGCACCTACCCAACGATAGTTCCTATAAATACCTACATAATTACGAAGATATATTTATTTTTATTTCGAAAAATTATATAATAGACACTAGTGTTATATAGTGATATATTTATAAGTAAATTAGTGCCAATAATGTCAGTGACGTTGACGAATTCCAACTTATTTATGAAGAGCCCTATGAACCTACAAATGAAGAGGGAATTCGAAGATTTCAACACTGACGACAACAAAATGGATCAGATCGATAGCAATAATTCAAGTGATGCTAATTCTGAGACTAGTGATCTAGAAAATAATGGTCCAAGTGAAGATGTGACTTCTCCTTTGGATTATACAGAGAATGCATTATCAATGCATCCAGTAGCTGATTTTATTAAGAAGGAATTTCTTCCAGAGTTCGATTTTAGTAATCCTTTTAGAAATCAAAATTTGGGATTTAAGGATGGGTTCCAGAATGCTCCTTTTTTGCTGCCGACGCAACTGTATAAGAGTTTCTTGGCAAGCCTTGGTAAGAGGAGGAGAAATGTGACTGATTGTTACTCGCTTTATCCGAGGAATATGCTGTTCTCTAATGGATTTGGATTGGAAGCGTCTGATGATGAGAATAATGCTGATAGAGTGACTGATTCTCCAGATGAGGTAATTGACTTTTGAGTGCTGGACTTTAGAATTTTGATAAAATATTTCGATTATTAGAAAGAGTTTCTATAATATAGATACGTTGCAGCCTATCTATGCATTTTTACTTATAATTTCTTAGTATATTATTATCTATTTACAAACATGTCTCATGCTATAATTTACATATAATTCTATCAACATATTCATCTACCCGTGCAATATTTAAAAGTGCTATTAGGTAAAAATGAAGACACTATACTTTTCCGTCCCTATTATTAAAAAAGTATTAAGAAAACAAACGTTTTCTAATTAGGTTTACTAACATATTTCTCTAAAAGGTATTTTTTGGACCTTATTTTACTAATAAAATAAGTCTCCAACAAGAAAATATCAGAATATTGTTACATATCGAGTGAATTATCATATAACAAGCTAGCTTAATCTTTATCATTAACAAATTGTTTGAGATTAACGAATGTTTAATTAACCCAGTAACCATTTTAAGACAAATAACTTATAAGAAATCTTAAAAGAAATTATTCTTATTAAATCCAGTAAGGATTATTACTTATCGGGAAAGGTTTCTTTTTTGATTCTTTAGGCGAGACGAAATCATCGCGAGCTTTATCTTGACAAGCATATTCGTATCGCTCGCTGTATGTTGAAGTCTACTTTTATTTAACTATTTCAATAACTAGGATATTAAGATATCATAGATCTTAAATCGGTTAGTCAGCGCAGACTCTTTTTTCTCATTTGCACCTTAACTAGATGATAGAATTCTTTATGGCATAATAAAAGAAGCAAGGCTGCTAATCTTAAATCAATACCTCATTGTTTCTTCGATTTTCGATCTATAGATCGAAAAGTATAAAATCAATCGTGAGAAAACGATATCTTTAAAAACGTTCGGGTAGTTGTTAGTGTATGGGAATGGTATCAACCTATTTGTACCTTTTTCTAGAATAAATCTTATTGTATTTATCCTAGATAAGTTCTTAAATCCTTACTATGAAGAGTTCAGGCATAGCACAGTTTCTTTTAGTGTTAAAATAATTTATCGATAGTCTACCACGCTTGCGAAGTAAGACTTAATAGACTTTAAAAATCTTCAAGAATGTTATAAGATCTTCAGGAAATGTAGATTTCCTTATGGTATTTTCTGAATTGTTCATGCAAACGACAATACAGTTTAATTTAAACTTATCTTCAAAAAGCTAGATAAGATCGAACTCGAGACTACGTTTTAACCGTGACCTTGATTTTGATTCACAAAATATTGACTAGGTTCCTACCTACTCACGGTAACTTTAGCATTTCTGCTGCAAAACTTAAGTTAAAGCATAAAGCTTCAATTTAAGTTTTTATTCCTTAAATCAAGTGAAACTATGAACTTAAGTCGGTAGTCTCTAAATCTATAAGCATAGGAGCATATAGCTATACTGCGTTGTACCAACGGATAAGACACAGACACTTGCGATCGCAGGTGCGACCCCACAAATTCCACCATACCAGCAATATGCAAAAACTGTTAGTACACTTATCAAAATGTTTAATTATATAAACATAACTGGTGACCTCGTAAAGGTCGCGGGATTCGGTTAGATGCGGGTGGCCCAAGATCGGCCTATGTGAAAAACCTTGGCTTATATCCAGCAGGGGATGTCTTTCGACAGACATGATGATGAAGCTTTAGACTTGCTTTAGCTGATCCAAGTAACCAGGCGTGAGTTTCTAAAATGCACTATCTAGAATACGCTGTGCTAGGTCATCCACAAAATGCAAAAGACATTAGATAAGATAAGATAAGATAAGATAAGATAATATTTATTTGCATATATTTATTTGCATTGAAGAATAAAGCACATCAACTACTGATAAAAAACACATACATCGGGCAAGCCTTATTGAAATCCTAACCCTAAACTTCAGCATAACACACTACATACTTCCGAAAAGTCTGTAAAATTTCGCTCCAGAGACGGCTAATGGAGACTATCGTTTTTATGCTGACCAGGCTATCACTAGTGAATAAGGTCCTGTCAAGACTGTCATGTCAGCTGCTATCTAAAGCCATATTTGGCGGTAATCATTGTCGGTTTCTATGGGTACTGCTAAAGTGAGAGTATGAGGTTTAAAGACCTTACCATCCACTAGCACCTCTAGTGATGAATTCAATCGCGATAGACCTCAAGGCTAGCCTTATTGAAACCCTAGCCACGACTCTACATTGCACACTACGTGCTTCCAAATAGCCTTGAACATTTTGCTCTAGACACAGTTAATTGTAATCAACAGGTGACTAAACAGTGTTGGTATTGTTTCAGAAGGCGGGCGCATCGTCAGCGTTCGTTTGGAGTGGAGGGGGGGTGACTGCGGGAGGGGGACAGGACCAGGCAGCCGCGCAACCCGCCGCCGTGCCGTCAGGTATTATTTACATAGCTTTTTAGAATAGACTTGTTATCTTAACTCGTATGTTAAAAAAGGCTTGACTTCAAAATCTGGCTCTCTGCTTCGGTAGAGCAAGGGTACCTAGTGAATACGTCTGCTTTCCATGCATAGCAGGCATACTTATTACAAATTGCTGTCCATGAGATCTTGGGTAAGATTCAGATATTTCCAAAAACCAAAACAAAGTTATATAATATACATATGTATGTTTATCCATTGTCTAGTACCCATAGTACGAGCTCTGCTTATTTTGGGCTAGATGGTGTTGTGTGTATGTGATAGAATATTATTATTATTATTATCAACATACATAAAGAAAATAAATCTTCAATATTTTCTTCAATTTCTGCTTGACTTGCGCATTACGAGACCGCACTACAAAAAGCAATAACAAATGGGTAATATCAGCCCTGTAACTTGATGAGCACGGACTTCGGAGAAGGGTAGAATAGAAAAGCCACAGCACCTCATATTTTGTCGAATTTCTTTGATGTTCAGACTGCTTTATTTATCTGTTTAAGCATAATACTAGTTTCAACGAGATACTAAACTCGCCAGTTCATCAGCATTACTAGTAGATAATTAACTGTTATTTATTAATAGCTCTTAAAATAGCTATTTAACGTCGTGAACTAAACAAACAACTAGAAATAATTAAAAGTAAAATCCTAGATTACTGTTTCTTTTCTTCTCCCTAGCCTTTATTATTCCCAAGTCACTTGGGGTCGGCTTTTCTAGTCTAACCGGATTTGACTGGATATCAGTTTTTACACGGAGCGGCTGCCACCTGACCTCCGCAACCCGAAGGCTAACGATACCCTAAGGCAAGACTAGTGTCAGGATATAATAGGGCACTGACTTCTCAATAACGACTGCCATAGATGTTCATAGCAGCCGGGACCGACGGCTTAACGAGCGGGCGATAATTGTCAATCAATACGCACATAATTTCGAAAAGTCATATAACTTCCGCAAATCAGAGGTGCGTGACGTGGGTTCGAACCCGAGACCCTCTGCATTGCAGTCTGTTGGTCTCCCCACTTTGCTATCGCTGCTGTTTCTTTTATTAGTCACAAAATTTTGCCGTACCGAATAAATGTAGGCCAGGTTAGGTTAGTAACAATACTTTTTCTGGATCAAAAAGTACCCTATCTCCTTTTTTGTACCCCTGACAACGTATATGCGAATTTCATGATAATTGATCAAGTAGTTAAGGCGTGAAAGCGTAACAAACAAACTCACATTCGCATTTATAATATTACTAGTTTTCCCCCACGGTTTCACCCGCGTAAGTCCCGTTCCCGTGAGAATATCGGAATAAAAAGTAGCCTATGTGTGAATCCAGGTCTCTAGCTATCTACATACCAAGTTTCATCGTAATCGGTCCAGTAGTTTTTGCGTGAAAGAGTAACAAACTTCCTTACATCCTCACAAACTTTCACATTTATAATATTGGTAACGATATAGGATTAGGATTATTATCAACTCACGCTCGTATATTACCTAGGAGCTAGGTAGAGGTGTATTTGACCCAGATTTTGCAAGCTATGTTTGAAAGTTTCATGTACTAATTCTTAAATTTTCTAGTAATTTTGATTACAAATTACTAGAATTCTTGTTAATATTTACAGCTAAGCTAATATGCTTGTGTCAGGAGTGGCATCTCGCCAGTAGTGCAAAGGCATTCAAACCCAAGACCTCTCAATATCGCAAGACTGATGCGTTATCTATCGGGCTAGCGCTTCTCAATAGGAATAGCTTATGGGCGCCTGCCGGACGCATTGTTAAAGTCAAAAATCATTAGTTCATATTTTTTTTTAAATAGTTTTTATTTCCATAAAATTAAAATGTGGTACATTGTTTACAAACTGTAAACACAGTTTGTTAGCAAAGGAGGCGCTCTTTCTTAATTCTAGTTACCTACTTATACTAAATTATAATTTATAGACATAATATTATTATGTTAGGGGAGTTTTGCATACATTACATAAACTTAGTCTCCTACCATCTTAGTCTCCCCGTGACCATAGCTGCTGAAAAGCAACCGAAACGTCGGGGAAAGTTTAAACCTAAATATAAATCGTTTTTATAGTTTAAATAATTTTATTAGCTTAAAAATTAGTAAAATTGAATAGTAGTAGTAGTGTAACAGTTTCAAAATTATGTAATACAGTGATAAATAAACAACGCGATAAAATCTGTATATAGTAGTTTAATTTCTATGAATAACATTCGCGTAAACAGAAGACAATATTATGTAAAACATTGATATGATTTACAAATAGATGCATAGAAGTTAAATATATTTCGTGGTCTTTATTTGTAAAGCCTGCGATACAACGATTGAACATAGTGCGAGATAACTCTTTTAAAAAAGCAGACTTTGGCGAATAAATTATGCAATGTATTGCAGAAAGCATTGTGTTTTGTTTAAAAAAGCACTTTAGTAGAATATGAGTGAACCTTAGTCTAGCAACGCCATGACGTCATGTAGAGATCAATACTGCTTTAGCAGTATAAATAAAGTTCCTATGCGAGTGTGAATGAGACAATCGCAAGAGGAAGACCTAGGCGAACGTTTCTTGATCAGATCGGAGACGTTCTGGATAAAGGCCAGGTTAAGAGCACCTTAAACCGACGAGCGTGTATGAGGAATGTTATGAAAGTAAATGAAGCCAGAGAAGTGTGTCAAGACCGTAGCAAATGGCAATCTGTAGTTTCTGCCCACCCCTCTGGGAAACAGGCGTGAATCTATGTATGTATAGCTCCTATGCATATAATCTACATACATACAGACGCAATCCTAGCTCATGCGACTGCTTGCTTCGATTCCTAGGTCGGGCAAGTGTTATTCGTTTTTTCTGGCAAGGAATGTAATAACACGGCATTTGACATTGTGTCCGTAGACCGCAGATTCATCCACTATTACGTAGGACCTAAAAAAGTACGCAATATATAGGTGTCATACAACTATTTATTTAATTATTTTACATTAAATAAAACGACTTCCGTCTATTACACTATTTTATCACACATAATGACTTATGAAAAAACTTAAAATATGTATGTTTACCTAGAGAACGAGGCATGAAATTAAGTATGTGCCGAATAATTCGATTGAGTTGTGGATTTGATTAATCGTATTCGAAAAAACTAATTAACTATGCAGATCTCTAGTGACAATACTTTCCTAGTTATTCTACCACAGTTTTGAAGGTAAGTCCAGTTAAATCCTCTTAAAAGCCTAGTTAACCACTAAAGTTAAGCTTGTTAATATAGCCTGGTTGTTCCATGATGAGAAACTATGTGCATTGAAATTAAACAGCTTTATACGGATTTTCGCCTTCTTTACATACAGGGTGTCCGGTAATTAATGGATAACCTTGAAATGTCTTATAGAAGAACTGAAGGCCGTTCAGAAAAAATGAAAAAAAAAAAAATAAATATATATTTTAAAAAGTGCAAGCTATATTAGCATAGCATACTTTTGACTGTCTATCTATTAGCATAATTAGTGTTTAATAATAAAACAACAAAAAACCGATGGATTTCATTCATTTATGGTCGTAGTATACAAGAAAGTTATACATGGTAATTAAAAAAAAAACACATATCTCAGGTAGTAGTTAGGATATATTTTATTTTTTATTTTGTCTGAACGGCCATCAGTTCCACTATAAGACATTTCCAGGTTATCCATTAATTACCGTGACTCTCACCAGGTCGTCGGTCCACCTTGTGGGAGGCCAATCCTGCGTCGTCTTCGGGCGTATAACCTTCGCGTAAACGAAAGATAATTAAAATATTAACTTATGTGCACTTAAAGACCGAATCTCTTTGGTTGTTCCAGGCACGTCAGGCGGCGGCGGGGCACAAGGCTTGGTGCACTGGATGTCGGTGATGGCGGAACATATGGGAGGGGGACACCATGACCCCTCCCACTACGCGCTGCCCCCATGGAACAACGGTGGAGTCGATGTGAGTCCTAGATTTGTAAGCTTAGTTTTTTCAGCTCTTGAAAAGTATGTTTTAGGAAATGATACTTGTAATGAGTACTGTACTAGTACTGAGACTAGCCTATCGTATTTATATTTTCGTAATACCTAATATTTCCTATACAAAAACAAATCCATTCGTAGCCGATAAACAATCAGTTTTGAGCATTAAGATTAGTAGAATAAGGTTTAAAATTGCGCGCACTTGGTGGCTCGACCCGGTAATAAATATACGTTACAAATGTAGCGGCTCGTATGCGAGCCTCTGTCAAATGGCTGGCTATTAATGCGTATACTAGAACTGATACTAGTAATGGATATACTAGTACTGCTACTAGTAATGGGTATACTAGTATAATACTAGTAATGTATTCATTCGAATAATATTCGGAAACAATTATGCACAAATCGATTCATACTTTGCATGGAAAAGGACGAATCGTGACGATTTTTATTTACTTGTTACTTTTATTGGAAAGGATTCATTGCACATATGGACTTTTACTTACCTATCTTATTTGACAAATAAACTTATTATAAAATCATTCAATTACCTACTTCTTTCAGACTATTTGTTCTAGATTAACTCAATTTATTCGAGAACGAATGTTGTCTCAAAGCAGTAACTGAATGATGGCGAAAAAGAAAGAGTATTCGAAAACAATTATACACAAATTTATTCATACTTTACATAGGAAAGGACGAATTCAGACGATTTTTACTTACTTGTCTTTATATAGACTTACCTATCATATTTGACAAACACACAAACTTATTATACAATCATTCAGGTACTTCTTTTAGACTATATTTGTTGTCGAATAGATCAAAACAGAAAAAATAAACAATACATACAAATGGATCTCAATGTATCTAGATACCATATAGACCATATAAGAGCAGCAATAGCTCAGTGGGGAGACTAACAGACCGCAATGCAGAGGGTCTCGGGTTCGAACCCACGTCGCGCACCTCTGACTTTCGTAAGTTATATGACTTTTCGAAATTATGTGTGTATTGATTGACAAATTATCGCTTGCTCCGTGCCTCAGAGAGCACGTTAAGCAGTCGGTCCCGGCTGCCATGAACAGCTATGGCAGTCGTTATTAGTGGACACAAGAGGCCCCACTGGGTCGAAGTGTCGCCGATCTGTACTGACTGGCCCCCACACAAGATAAGATAAGATCTAGATACCACGGTAGGCACATTGCAACTATGTCACCTCAATATTTTAGACGACCTCAATTAGTGTGTAGTTTCATTATTTAATATTTTACTTACTCGTACATATTTCTGTTTCCATGTGTGTATATGTGTATACTCACACATGCTTAGTATTCTATTATAAATACTCTCGTGATGATCAAATAAACAGGCATTTTGAATACGCAGTTGTAGTTTTCACTACATTGGTGACCCCGACGTAGTTTTCTCTACACCATTACGCCATGTTTGTTTCCTAATAAGATAAATAAGAAAAATGGCCCATACTTACATAATAATGTATTCGAAAGCAATTGTGGAAATAATTATTATTTAATACTGAAACTAAGATCTTCGATTTAATTTTTCGGGTACCTTATATTAATATTTCTTTGAAATATTAAGCTGATTATACATTGCGTGTTTTATTTAAAACACGCACGCAGCTCTACGCCATAACTTACTTAATCGATATAAACCGGTTATACCGGTTACCGGAACCGATGCATTTTGAAACCGGTTTTATACATGCATAATTTTAACTAGGTAATTGAAATTGATTTATTTTAAAACAAAGCGAATTGTTTTTATCGCGTTGTTTATTTGACACTTTAGAATTTGACAATTATGAAACTATGACACTACATACTACTACTATTAAACTTTACTAATGGCAGCAAATTTTAATGGAGACTTGCCATTTACGCAGGAGATTTTATAGAGCAAAAGTGTCAAAGTCAAAAATCATTTAGGTCACAAAGTAACACTTATGAACGTCAAAATATATGGGTTAGTGAGTTTACTAAGTTACTGAAGCTACATTTAGGTTAGTTGCTAGGTTCAGGCAGTGTGCACACACTGCCACAAGTGTGCTAACACAAGTGCTCTCTCTATTAGGTAGACCGAGGGATCGGTAATCCAACAGGACCGAAAAGAGATCAGACGTAGAACCAACCATTTACTTGCTTTCCACTGCATAGGAATACAAAACTACCAACTTCCTAACTCCATTGCTACTGAGAATTTCTTGACAGGAAAAATCGAATGACATTTTATTGGCTGAACCTGAGATTCAACGGCCTGATCTCATGCACAGTGATCATATCTATTGTGACATCTTTGAACTCGTTTTTAACCACCGACACAAAAACGACGGGGTGTTATAAGTTTGACGTGTCTGTGTGTGTGTTTGTGTGTGTATGTGTGTGTGAGTATGTGTGTGTGTGTGTGTGTATGTGTGTGTGTGTGTGTGTGTGTCTGTCTGTCTGTGGCATCGTAGCTCCCGAACGGATGAACCGATTTTAATTTTGTTCTTTTTTGTTTGTAAGGTGAATTAGTCTGGAGTGTTCTTAGTTATGTTTGATGAAAATCGGTCCAAGATGGCCGCCGCCACAAAATGGCGGATTACATATTTTTCACAACTCCCTCAATATAGGTATCAAATGAAAGGTCTTGACTAGTAGAATACTATACACCATGATGATGGTGAATTAATTTTTTAGGGAGGTTCTAAATTTTTAATTTATTATCTAGTATAAATTATGATTAATACCGGTATAATACGAATAAAATTATTCTAATACCTAATAATATGCTCATCTATAATGAATGGTCGACTAAACATACGAACAACCGCGACTGACAATCCGTTATGCAAATACGTTGCATTGTAATCGTAGCAATTAGTAGCAGTCGCTCCGGTAATTGTTCCGACTGTTGTCGGAGTTGTTAGCGGGAACGATAATTTTGAATACGAGTTATGTGATCATGGCATTCTCTTAGGGTTGGCGATGTTACGATAATTATGTTGTTTTTAATCGTTGTGGTTTTTGATTAACTTATATCACTTAGCACTCTAACTTAGGTATATAATTTAAGTTAATCAAATTGCGGTATAGACTACACCACAAGTCACTCTGACTGGTATAAGTTAAGTTAATCAAAAACAACATATTAAATCTTATACCAATAAGATTTTCATTGATTGTGAGCGCTCAGGTGCGATTATCATGTTCAGTGAATTGTCGTTTCTTTGTTGCAGCACAGAGGTTAGTAAAAACCGCAATGTGACTTAAACTATAGCAGGTGAAATATAAGTGTAATACACCCTTGTTTGTGTATATACAGGCCATACCGAAATATACCAATATTATTGACTTTGACTATAGGAAGTAATCTCTGGAAATACACAACCGATTTCAAACATTATTTTACTATTTATTATAAGATTGCATTACTATCCATGAGTGATATAGGCTATGACTATTGACATACCATGTGAGTTTGTATTTAATATTATAAGCTTAATTTCTACAAAATCTTATGGTCTACCACGCAGAGGATTGATTTCACGACACGCACATTACTTTTAATGTTTTGTATACGTATTAAATAGAAAATTATCGCTCGTAATAAAGGTGCAGAAAAAAATCGTGAAAAGACATGCATATCTGCAAAGATCTCCATAACATTATCAAAAATGTTAAGGTTCTATCTCGCGTTGGGTCATCGAGGTAAACTATGGCCTAAGCTTTTTCATACTGCAAAAAGACTGATGACCAGCAGCGAAACAGCTTATAAGCAAAGCTAATATAAATTATACTTTTAAATTGGTACTCAAACGCACCGCGTAAATTATTTTTATTCACACAGTTTTATTAATTACTTACTAAAAGAACTCAGAAACTTCTGTACAATTTCTAACTACCATAAAAATTTGAATCACGATCTAAAAAAATCGTTACCCACACTTTTTCTCACGAAACTATAAATTTGCATATTTGCCCTACACAATAGCACATCATTTATTATTAGACAAAATAAAAAAAAGAAATCGCGCATCGTATACTAAATAGACAAAACCTGTTTACCGATTCAGAACGCATCATTAGCAAATAAAAAAAAAACAAAATTATGACAGCACTATAAAAATGAACTATAGATCTTATTCCTTTGAGATAAGTTTGAAATTGCATTTTTTGGAATACATTGGTGTTGTTACCCCTTTACTCAGAGTACTTTCTTAAGAAGTAGCCCGCGGTGAAGAGTATGCAAATTTTTGGACAACCCTATCTCAGTAACGATGTAGCACTACTCCCAAGTATTATTCAAATATAGAACATTTTTCTTTAAGATTTTAAAACAACCCTCTATATTTGCGATTTTATATTTTATTACAAGGAATTAGAAATCATATTTGTAATAACAAAATATTTATAACTATAGCGGTCTATTATTAAGCGAGATTGAATTTAATTTTTTGCTTAATAAAGCTGTTTTTGGCTTGACGATATTTGGGTATAGATAGTAATTATGATAAGTATGACGGATTAGGTAAATATCGGGATACTTGCAGAATTGAAATGATATTTTGTGATTAATTATTTCCTATACATCTTGAGGTCGTAATGGGTTCAGAATACTGTTCTCATAAGTGATATTTTTGCATAAATACCATGGGAATATTCTTAGGACGGTATATGAATAGATAATATGGATATTTAATAACCAAATTATTAATACTGGTGAAAATTTTTGGCTACGTTTTGTAGTCTGATCATTGGTACTGTCATATTAGTAAACAGAGATTCAAAAGGAACAGGCGCTCATAGCCAGTTGTACTCAATGATCGGTAAACGATTAGCGAGGTTAAGCAACGTAGGGTGCGGTCAGTCTATAGATGGGTGACCGCTGAGTGGTACTTCATCTGAGCGTCTCCGTGCTTCGGAGGGCACGTAAAAAGTCGGTCCCGGTTGTTGCCAAATTGACAGCAGTCGCTAAGCCATGTCAGAGGCCTACGGGCGGCTTGAACAACTCTTGACAACAGGTTGGCCACTAACCACACGAAAAGAAGAAAGAAGAAGAACAGGATGTTTTCTTGAATTTTGAATTGGATCATGTATTGCCACTGAGAATTTCTGAAAATACTTTTTTGTGAGGAAGTTCTCAATGGCAGTTTGGACGGCAATAGGCTTGCCTGCCTATAACAAGGTTTAAAAGACGTCTGCCTACACCTGCCGGCTATATACAGGTGCAGATCTAAATTCAAACCTCTATATAATAGCTCGAAGGGTTTGGCAGAACCGGTATATAGCCCATTACACTTTATTACATGCTCACGTTAATAAAGTCTCGATACAAATAATACTTCCCTTAAAAATACTTTATAGATTCACTATGTATGCACCTATTAGCAATAATTTCATGACAATACAAATGAGCCGGCTCACTCGAAGAAAAACCAGCCACTTTAGAAAAATACCAGCGTCGGAGGTAACTGTGTTATTACATTTCATCCGAAAAAAGCATTACAGAAGTTACATACGTTTACTTTGGTTTTAAATATGACTACTCCCAAACTAAGGACAATGCTTAGAGGAGCGATAGCTCAGTGGGGAAACCTACAGACTGCAATGCAGAGGGTCTCGGGTTCGAACCCACGTCGCGCACCTCTGACTTTCGGCAGTTATATGACTTTCCGAAATTGTCTGCATATTGATTGACAATTATCGCCTACTTCGTGCCTCGGAGAGCACGCTAAGCCGTCGGTCCCGACTGCCATGAACATCTGTGGCAGTCGTTATTGGGGTAGTCGATACAAAAGATCCCACTGGGACGAAGTGTCGCCGGTCTGTACTGACTGGCCCCCACACAAGATAAGATAAGAACAATGCTTGTGTCGCGGGCGTCTATAGAAACATTCAAACAACAGACACAAAGAACATCCAGACTTGGAACAACTATTTACGCAACACAGAATTTTTTCTTTCGTGTGAGGATCGGAGAACACGTTAAGCCGTCGATCCCGGCTGCCATGAACATCTATGGCAGTCGTTATTGGGAAGTCAGTGCCCTATAATATCCTGACACTGGTCTAGCCTTAGGGTATCGTTAGCCTTCGTGTTGCGGAGGTCAGGTGGCAGCCGCTCCGTGTAAAAACTGATATCCAGTCAAATCCGGTTAGACCAGAAAAGCCGACCTCAAGTAACTTGGGAATAATTAAGGCTAGGGAGAGTGTGAGGATCAGACGCGAATCTTTGCCATGCGACGTCACATTGCAGAAAGTTGCGATGGGTATTATTAACCGACTTCAAAAAACGAGGAAGTTCTCAATTCGCCGGAATCTTATTTTTTGTGTATGTTCATCGATTACTCGAAAACGCCTGAACCGATTTGGAAAATTATTTTTTGTTTCAAAGGGTATACTTCCCAGGTGTTCCCATTTAAATTTTATTTAATAATATATGTATCACTACATATTATAAATAACAGTTCCCCACCGCGTCTGTCTGTTTGCGATAAACTAAAAAACTATTGAACGGATTTTCATGCAGTTTTCACCAATAAACAGAGTGATTCATGTGGAAGGTTTAGGTGTATTAGGCGAGTCACTAGTTATACTATAATGAGCATTCTATATTATATTATACACACTGTCTTATCGACCCTAATGGTAGTCCCTGGTAACACAAAGTGATTATTGGCTACAGTTACCATCAGGCAGTTTATACGCCTCTACCAACTAGTTGGTAAAAAAAGGTCTAGCCATTGAAGTCGCTACGGGTCAGTGGTAATTCAACGTTAAATGGGGGCAGTCTTAACGTAATAAATTCTTACGATGAGGGCCTTATTATGGTAAGTGCGGATGTCAGAAGGTAGTTTAGTTGTAAATTCATAATAATTAGAACTTATATTAGATGATTAGCGTTAATTTGTAATTTGTTTGTTCCACACCATGGCTGTTAAATTGTATATTAAATAGGTACTCCATATTCCTACTAATCTTATTATTCTACCCGCAACTGCATCCTCGTTGAATTATTTTTTCACGACGCCATATTTTCTAAAATTAAATAATATATATAAATAAACAAATAAGTAGTCTATGTTACTCCTTATAACATAAGCTTAAAAGAAAAATTGGTCTAGCCGTTTCAGAGATAAGCCGGAACAAACAGACAGATAAAAAAAATTAAATTGATTTTTATTTCTGTGCTTATATACTTTGAAATTAAACTACTATAAACGGATTTTATCGCGTTGTTTATTTGATACTTTATTACATCATTTAGAAACTGCTACACTACTACTATTAAACTTTACTAATTTTTAAGCTGTTTAAATTATTAAGACTATTAAAACTATTTATATTTAAGTTAACCCCTTGACCATGGCTGCTGAAAAGTAACCAAAACGTCGGGACAAGTGTAGATAGTTGTGTGTTGTATAGTTTAATATGTAAAAATTGCCTCCCTAATCTGCGCGTGATCATGAGGTCTTAAAATTGGTTCATAGTTTAGTCAAAAATTATAGAATTTATTAAAAGTATATTTTGGCAGTTGCACGGCGTCCAGCAGATGAATGACAATAGTGTAACTTATTACGCAATAGTTAAAAACATAACACACAAACACACACACAAAAGAAAAAAAGTAAATGTTATAAATTTAATAATAATAATACCAGCCTGTATTAAACTGTCCCACTGCTGGGCACGGGCCTCTTCTCAGTGTGAGAAGGATTAGGCCATAGTCCACAACGCAGCCCCAGTGCTGGTTGGCAGACTTCACATATCTTCGAGAACATTATGTAGAACTCTCAGACATGCAGGTTTCCTCACGATGTATTCCTTAAAGCGAGAGATAATTAAATATTTAATACGCATATAACTTCGGAAAGTCAGAGATGCATGTCTTGGGAATCGAACTCGAGACCACTGCAGTCTAACGGCCTTCCACTAGGCTATCGCAAAAAGTAAAAGTTATAAATATAAGAAAAGTAAATGTTTTTTTTTATACGTAAACGTTTGCGTGACGAATTATTTATTCATCAGATATTTATATTGTGGCGGCAAGCGTTTGTTGTTCGGTATCGGATTACAATATCATGTGAATATAACAATTATCTTTTGTAAAAACATCGTTTATCACTTTATAAGCTAATAAAATTATTTAAGCTATTAAATCTATTTATATTTAGGTTTACACTTTCCCCGACGTTTCGATTAAGGGGAGTAGTCTCCCCGTGACCATGCCTGCTGAAAAGCAACCGAAACGTTGTGGAAAGTGTAAACCTAAATATAAATAGATTTAATAGTTTAAATAATTTTATTAGCTTATAAATTAGTAAAATTCAATAGTAGTAGTAGTGTAATAGTTTCAAAATTTTCTAATACAGAGATAAATAAAGAACGCGATAAAATCCGTATATAGTAGTTTAATTTCAATTTCATAAACACTTTTTTGACCCGGGTATGAAACCCATGACTTCAAGCACATGAGTCTTGTTTACTACTTCTGCGCCACCGAGCCAGTCATAATTGCAAATTTAATGCTACGAGCAAAATAAATTATAAGTTGTTCGCGTGACAAGACTTACAAATCCAAGCGATGCCGGGGGAATCACTAGTTTATTATAAACCCAAGCTTGTCAAGTCTAAGACATCACCCGTCAATGTCACTTTTATCAGATCAAATGCGCACTTTCCGATTTTTTTTACGCGCACGTCGTTAAAATATCAAATCACGCGAATTTTCGCATGGATACGCGCGAACGCGCACATGCGCTCGCACGCGAAAGTGCACCTATATAATTATTAATTTGTGTTTTAATTATAATCGTTGGTTAAACTGTGGGTTTTTACTCGACTGCAAGTGTGGTGTTATGTTTCTTGTTTTTCTTGGGATATTACGGGAAGCGCGCATTTTTTTTAAAAAAGCTATATTTTCTTTGAATTTAAACTTATAATTGCAAAATTAATTCGATTGCATGGATGGTGGAGTGGTTTAAGTATCTTGCCACTGCCGCACGCCATTGTGGATTCGGAACCCACACGGGACAACAATTAATTTGTATGAATCGCAAACAATTGTTCCGAGTCTAGGCGTTCTTTGTGTCTGTTGCTTCAATGTTTGTAAAGTTTCCCGTGACACAGGAATTATACCTAGTCCGGGAAATGTATATCAGATAGAAAGGGGCATGCCAAGACGCCATAGTAATTCGGGCCCACAGTGCACACCTACAAAGGCTAATGATCATAATAGTAAGCAATGCCAATAATTATTTAGCATAAGAAGTGATTAACAAAAAACGTGGCATTTTAAAGTTATCAAATCTTCTTATATGTCATCAATACAATTTATATTAAATATATTGTGCTATATCATGTTACACATCATTTTAATTTATTTATGATTGATACATTGCATAATATTGTCTTATGTTTACGCGAATGTTATACATTGAAATTAAACACTTTATACGGATTTTGTCGCGTTGTTTATTTTACTTTAAACACTGTTATTACATAATTTTGAAAACGGGGAGACTAAGATGGTAGTACTACCATCTTAGTCTCCCCGTGAACATGGCTGAACAATATAAATAGTTTTAATTAGAAAATATACAGCTTAAATAGTAGCAAAGTTCAATAATAGTAGTGTTAGAGTTTTCAAAATTATGTAATAACAGTGTTTAAAGTAAAATAAACAACGCGACAAAATCCGTATAAAGTGTTTAATTTCAATGATACATTGCAGTTTTATAGCTTATAGGTAAAAGTCGTCGATATTAACCACAATAAATAAACACTAACCGTCACAATGGAGTTGCAAAACAAGCAATGATATTGACATATTTACGTTTTCCGGCGTCACAAGTTAGAGATGGTGTTGCCATAGTAAACACAAAACCTCAATACATTGATAATAAACATTACTATAAGTTAATCAAAGCAATCTTGCAAAGATAAAACTAATAATAATTATTAATTATTGTATTACTTTTGTATAAAAATGAAAAGAACGATTAAAATAATAATTATATAATATAGCAATGGTAAATTACTATTTCGATTAATTACCTGTCAACAAATTTTGTTTAAAGGCAACATTTTTACGTTAATGTACTTGCTTGCAAGTTCCATTACATAGTTTAGTCGTTTTCTTGTTTAATATTTTTAGAAAATATTACTGACTTATACAGAATAAAAAATACAAGGAAGATGTAGGATAAATACAGGTTCCCTGTCTAATGAATCACATATGATACATAACAATAGATTTTCTATTGTGTGTATCACGGGACAGCGAATGGGTTAATATATTTTTTTAGTATAGCCAATTTCTTGTGCACAAAGGGGCATGCCGGTATTAGGCCCAGATGGGCCTAATACCGGCATGCCCCTTTCTGTCTTGGTGTCGTAGTGGTAATGAATGCGATTGCTATGCATGTTTGATTCCTGGGTGGGGCAAAGTATTTTGGTATTTTTTATGTAGAAATTTTCGGTAGGTAGTTAAGGCAGGCGGCATTAAGCCTGTACCATATCCGTGGGATCTGAAAATATTTCGTCCCATGGCATACGTTATTATGTTTGCGCGCGATCTTGAGGTCTCAAGTTCGATTCTTTGGTCGATCAGTGTGTTATTGGATATATCCGTTAGGAAGTTCTTAAAAGCAGGGATTTTGGAGATGTGGTTGGCCTGAATAGGTATAAATAAGGCTCGCTGGCTATTAGGCTTCTTCCTTATAAAAGATAAAACGCGTACTAGGGCCAATTCAGATGTAATGTTGACATTGTGTGTCAGATGATAAGATGTCACTATATTTAATCGGACCCTAGATTTAAATCTTTGTAAAGTTATTGTAAAATATTATCGAATTCTGATCATTCATCATTCATTCATTTAAGAAATATTGAAATTGTTGTATGAAGAACACAACGTGACCGATTTTATTTATATAACCCAGACTCGGAACAATAACTACTGGATCACAATTTTATTTGTCCCGTGTGGGATTCGAACCTAATCATAGTAGCGGTAGCGAGGCGGACACTAAAACCAATACATCATTCATGTACTCAATTATTTAATTGATAAAATAGTTGTATGAAAAACACATCAATACAATTTTGCTGTCCATCCCGACAGACGGTGTCCTGTACACACGAAAAAAAAAACACCAAGTCTAAACCATTCTCGAATCCACTTGAACACACACAAAAAATTTCATCAAAATCGGTCCAGCCGTTTAGGAGAAGTTTAAAATTACAAACACACGCACAGAAGATTTAGCTAAGATTGAAGTCACACACTTAAAATAAGATATATTTCAGCCGCTTATCGTCCCTCTTATACATAGTTAAGTCAATTGAGGGAAGCCGGTGAGGTGCCGAGGGAAAATGGCGACCCTTGCTTCATTGTCCAAGACAGAGACGAATAATTTGTTTCGTAGCTGTACCCGTGATTTCACACGTGCTAACATGATTCATTAACCTAATCTTACGCATAATATTGTCTTTCGTCAAGTAAGATTTGAATTTTGGAGTAAACTATTTAAAAATGCTGCTGATATGGTACCAAAATATCGGTGAAAGTGGTTTTCTGTTCTTAGCCTGCCCAGGGATCTGCAGCCCTCTCATTAAGATTGTCGGCTTTGATGGCGTAGTGGTTAGTGTAACCTAGTGCCACGCCTGAGGTCACGGGTTCGATTCCCACACAAGTCAAACATTTGTATGCATGAACATGGATGTTTGTCTTGGTCTGGTTGTTTCTATGTATAATAAGTATTTACAAAAAAAAAGTACCTATGTATGTATGTTTATCCATTGTTTAGTACCCATAATACAAGCTCTGCTTAGGTTAGATGGTGTTGTGTGTACGTAATAGAATATTATTATTATTATTCCTCGTCAGTCTTTTTCAATTCAGAAATTTGGTTTCCATAGAGTTTTTGAACGTTGTGTTTGCTTCATGTGTTAACATAACTATTAAAGAAAATAATAACATTTCAAAAAGAATATGCTTAGTATGCTTCAAATACCTATTATAATTATAAATAAGAAAGGTTGGTTCTCAACGACGAGTTAATTATTCAACATATATGAATGTCCCGGATTAATGCATAGGATACTTTTATCACAGTATGTGCTCCCGTGGGAATAACGCGAGTGAAACCGGGAGCAAAAAATATTTTAATATAGTTTTAATTCAACTAATCAATGTTCTACGCAATATAACCATTGCGCACCAGCCTCCATCTTGTTATTCACACACAATCAAAATAAATAAACGCCCATTCAAACGTAACTGTCATATTACACAGAAGTTAAATTTACAATGTGATTATGACATCACAAAAAAAGTTAACAAGACATTTTTCTCTAACCCCACTTGTCATAGCCAGACATTAAAAAATCTTAAACCATTTTAATTGTTATTTAACAAAAGCGCACAATGTTTCACACCGTAACAGAACTAGCCAAAAAACATATTTGATTCATTATAACAAAATAAAAAAGAACGGGGAGTCAATTTTTGAGTTACGAGAAAAAAATTGGCAATATCTACATTGTATTGGATGTGCCTAACGATATTTTGATGACTGTAGTAAGCTGACTGTAATGAAATAATAAAAGACAAAAAATACAAAACTTCTGTTCTCCGAGTGATACAAACCCGCGTTTCAGAGCAAAAAATCTGAACAGCTTATATGGCGTGGCGCTAATGTTGAAAAACTCCTTTGTAAATTTATCCGTGCGAGTTTTTTGATTTTAATTAAAGTGTGGATTAAAATTGATCTCAATTTAGTTTTTAACTCTTTAAATTGATATGGTTTTTGTTTAAATATGAATAACGTAATAGTTATTTTTGTTATTATGTTTTTTTTTTATTAAATTATGCTGTCATTCATTTAATAATAGGTCTATGTTTCAATTGGCAAATATAAAACTTAGTATATTTATTCAACTCTGTTTGTTAACCAATTTTGTTGTATTTTGTTTATATGCTATTCTTATCAATAAAACGTTTTTAGAACCAGTTAGTTCTTTTAAGTGGCTAATAAATGTAAGTTCATGTTATGTGTTAAAAATGAAAATGAAATGTGGATTAATGAAATTTATTACTGGTCGAAAACTACTATATTTTAATATACGAAGTTTATATTATCTTTATCTTTGAAACAGATTTTCCAACCAGTTCATAAATGTTACTGTGTGATGACCAATTTTTCACAATTAAAGATACCTTGCCTTTGAAATACATGTGGTTTATTAACTCCTATAGAGTATTACCCGTGGAAGACATTGCATCAGTTATTATTTGTGTATAACATAAAATTGTCATTATTATTATTGTTATTATTTGTTATTGTCGGCCTCGATGGCGTAGTGGTTAGTGTAACCGACTGCTTCGCCTAAGGTCGCGGGTTCGATTCCCGCACAAGTCAAACATTTGTGTGCATAAACATGGATGTTTGTCTTGGTCTGGGTGTTTCTATGTATAATATGTATGTGTTTACATAAAAAAAGTATATATGTATGTTTATCCATTGTCTAGTACCCATAGTACAAGCTCTGTTTAGTTTGGGCTAGATGGTGTTGTGTGTATGTGATAGAATATTATTATTATTATTTTTAATTGTATTCCATTTAACCACTGAACCTATTGCGTTCATTACTGCGCGGCATATTGGCACTACTTCAGTTCACTACAGTTTTTGTGCCCGTTATTTAAATAATCGTAGTCCTCGACGAAACAGGGGTGACCCGTAGACCTCACGGAATAATAATAATTGTCTTATGCTTACGCGAATGTTATAAGTTCGTGTTATTTAAAGACAAATCAAAATAATTACTAACTATCTATTACATTTAGATTATTTATGATAATTTTTCTTGCGAATCCATTCTTTCAAATCGATTCTCACGGTATAAAGACAATTAATGCAAACCATTTAAACCCACAAACAACGAAATAACAATTTAAATTATTCAATTAAGCATATCAAATTATTACCATTAATCTTCTTCAATAATTAAAATAAAAAAGAAATCACAATTAAATCTTTCTCATAGGACACAATGAAAATCATTCATCCGTCCAAATTAGATTATTATTTGACAAAGAACATTAGCCGTCTGTCAAAATCGGATGTCTTAATTGCGGGCTGTCAAAATCGATTATGCACAAAAATCTATTTTGAATAAGATGTATACGATGATCGTTTGTCAAAATCGCTTAAGGGTAAAACGACAATCGGGATTTTACACAGCATTGTTTCGTTCTAAACGATTACTGTTCAATCATTGCTTTTTAAGGTTGGCTTGAGAAAGGGGTTAAATTGTTTTTTGTAGTAGAACCATTGGTATTCAATATGAGGTTACTGATCTTAAGGTCTCGGAATCTACGCCCGTTTAGGCAATTTATGAGGCCGTTTCTGCTTGTATATTTATTTCAGCGTTTCACTAGATAATTATCAGGTTCCGGAGGATCTATATAGCATTTTATATCATTTTCCATATTATATCTTACTAGCTGACCAGCGCAACTTCGTCTGCTTCACGTAAAAGAATTTACCCCGTTTTTGCAACATTTTTCATTGATGCTCCGCTCCTATTATTCGTAGCGTGATGTTATATAGCCTATAGCCTACCTCAATAAACAGGCTATCCAACACTAAAATAAATTTTCAATTCGAATCAGTTGTTCCTGAGATTAGCGCGTTCAACCAAACGAACAAACAAACTTCAGCTTTATAATTATATTAGTATAGATTTCTTTATCCATTAGCTATGCAATGAGCAATTATATAATTGGTATAGCAAGAGATGATAGTCTACGTTTACTGCTTACCAGCGGGGTTGGCGTGGGTTGTATGCTTGTTCGTCAAGTATAGGTATGAAAAGCAAATTTAAAGTAAAAACTCGTTCATTTATTTAGGTCCCTAAGTATCATTCACATGTAAGAGTAACTTGCACGTTCATTATTGTCTTTGTGGCCTATATAAATAAATATATTTTTGTTATTGATTTGATTTTAACTTATGAACGTCAACGTTTTGTGGTGAGTTGTTTTATTTAAGTTAGGTACTGAAGTTAGATTCTGTAGTGCCGGGGCGTCGCCTAGGAGTCGTAGTCTGCTGGGTGGATCGCTGATGTAGTCTTTTTTCCAGCGTTCCATCCATTATACAAGGCAGCGAGTTGGCACACCGTGGGGTTTTGGTCCGTAGGTCCGAAGTACGGGAGAGCCGGACGTAACCCTCTTGCCTCCCCTTGTGGCGAGGGAGTAAGCATCAGGTGCATTTCCCTATGTATAAAAAAACTACTGAAGTTAGATTTATCTATACTAATATTATAAAGCTGAAGAGTTTGTTTGTTTGTTTGCTTGAACGCGCTAATCTCAGGAACTATTGGTTCGAATTGAAAAATTATTTTAGTGTTAGATAGCTCATTTATCGAGGAAGGTTATAGGCTATATAACATCACGCTACGACCAATAGGAGCGGCGCAGCAAAGAAAAATATTGCAAGAACGGGAAAATTCTCTTATGTGAAGCATACGGAGTTGCGCAAGTCAGCTAGTGAATAAATAAAGTTATAAGCAAAAGTACCTACCTTATAAATTGGTATGGCGTAATGGTTTAGGTGATCGCCTTGTCACCGCCACCGCCGATTTTTGTGGTTTCGTTTTCCACATAGGACAAAAATATATGTGTAATCCACATATAGTGGTTTCGAATCTGGTTTCATATGTACATTGTTTCAATATTTTTGTAAAGTTTCACGCGAAACAGGATTTTAACCAGTAAGGGAGTTATCTTTAAAAACAGAACAAGATTTAACAAGCCAATAAAACCTTGAATATCGATACAGAACCCAACATTACAGCATAACCGTCCCATAAGCGGCGAATGATCAGCATTTTTATCCCGTGAGGGGAACATCCGAACATCCCTAAGATTTTCCGCTTGATTCTGCACGAATTTTTACCTTTTGTTGTGTAGATATTAATTATTGTCTCACACCAGGTGCTGTGCGTGTAATTTTTTGGATATCTACGCTCTATTAGGTAGGATAAAATAGCCAGAGGCGATTTGTTAAACTGTTTTTAGAGACTTTGGGTCTCTCTGCGTTTTCTACCGACTCTTTCACGGGGAGTGCTCTGAAGAACTGTTTGATTTGAAACCAGCGACCCCTTTCTATCACCGTACCACTCGACAACGAAGCAGGGTTCATCAAATCCAAGACGGTACGGTTTTAGCGATCATTTCTTCCACGTACGAGCAAGATTTGGAATAAACTGCCTGCTTCGGTTTTCTGGAGCACTTTGATATGTCCTTCTTCAAACGAGGTTTAAAGATAGTTCTTTTTTTACGGTAGGCAGCAGCTTTGCTGTGTCCTGACATTGTTGAAGTAAATGAGCAGCGGTTCCATCAGGTGGGCCACATGCTAGTCTGCCACCAGCGGCAATAAAAAAAAACTTAAAATAAACTTAAAGTTGTACTATATTTTCCTCGCGTCTTTGCCTGCTTAAATGTGGCTTAGGTTAGTAACAATACGCGAAGTATTGGTCGCGATTGCGTGTGATGATTCGCGCTGACCCGCCGACTCAGATAATGTTGAGGAACACCGTGGTAGGTCTAGTCACTACGACGGTACGTCGTCATCTTTCCCCGGGTGAGACCGACATAACACCTCCGCCCACCCCCGCAAAGAAGTACGCGTCAATGCATTCACAAACGACACAAGAAGTAACAGCACTTTTTCCTGGATAAAAGGTTCGCTATGTCCTTTTCTGTTTCCGTGACAACGTGTATGCGAAATTTCATGATGATCGGTCGAGTATTTAAGGCGTGAAAGCGTAACAAACAAACTAACAAAAGCATTCAGTCGTTAGTTAGTCGCAGTCGGTTAGTTACTTTCTTTATTAGGCAAAGTAAAAGATCTGTCATTACTGTAATAAGTTCCAAAGAAAAAATATATTTGAGCTTATTCTTCTTGGTATGAACCAACAAGTGTGCGCTCACATATTATATTTACATGGTAGATAAGTTGGATGGCTACGGTAACAGCTTACCACGTTACCGTACTATAAAAAATGACTTGTAGTGAATATTTTTGTAACATACCGTAGTGTCGGTGCGTTACAACAATAATGCGTGCGTTTTGTCAGTTCATTGCAAACTGTTCACTCGTCGCACGATAATCGTAATTCATTCCACACGAAACTTGTCGGGTGACTGGTTCAATTACCAGTTGTTGTAATATATTGTACTTTATTGATTTTTGTGTGCAGTTTCACTCAGAAACAGTCTTTTTTCTTAATGAAAGGTAGGTACGCTATATCCTTCTGTACCTGACAACGTGTATGCGAAATTTCAGGATGATTGGTCGAGTTGTTAAGACGTGATTGAGTAATAAACATCTGAATATACTAACAGACATTTACATTTATAATATTAGTGGGATTTTTGACCTCATGGATTACGGAGTTGTGTAAGTGGTCACTACAAAATGTGAGATTCAGAGACAAATGGTTGAGCTGAGTTTCGATGTTCTTTGTGTCCGTTGTGTGAATGATTGTAAAGTTATCCGCGAGTCGCGACACAAGAATTATTCCTAGCGCAAGAGAAGTGCATAAAAAGAAAAGAAAATTTTTTTGTGGTTAGGGATCAATGGGCAGACCAACAGACTGCAATGCAGAGGATGTCGGATTCGATCCCACGTCGCACACCTCTGACATTCGGAAGTTATATGTCTTTTCGAAATGATGTGCGTATTGACAATTATCGCCTGCTCCGTGCCTCGGAGAGCACGTTAAGCCGTCGGTCTTAGCTGCCATGATCATCTATGGCAGTCGTTATTGGGAAGTCAGTGCCCTATAATATCCTGACACTGTTCTAGCCTTTGGGTATCGTTAACCTTCGGGTTGCGGAGGTCAGGTGACAGCCGCTCCGTGTAAAAACTGATATCCAGTCAAATTCGGTTAGACCAGAAAAACCAACCCCATGTGACTTGGGAACAATAAAGGCTAGGGAGAAGAGGAGTTATTGTGGTTTCAATTGCCACAAGATTTAAAATATGTATTTGGAGATCCCTGTTTTCGCGTATTATGACAATTGAAGGCAAAATAAAAATGGTGTTGATATTTATTAGTATACCTACCAATATATGGGCAGTTCACCCTACTCCGCTTCTAATAACGACTGATTTATAACTATTACGAACTTTTAAACGTTAGAATAGATTATGTTTTATAACTAGTGAACTGGAAAAACTGAATACCAAAAAACTGATCGATTAGTGTGTCAGAGGCTCAATATATTTCAGTTAACACGTTACGATCGACGTAACTGACGCGTTTGTACGATGCAAGTGGTTCTTGCGGTTACATGCGCAAGCTAGCAAACTACATGCGCTGGCTGTATCAATGCGAGACATTGATGGACATATTTATTCATTGTAACATCCCATGTAAATATTACCTATGTTTACATATAAATATATCTGATTACTGAGATAGTCTCGTGGTTAACTTGCGCTAGCTACTCGCGAGGACTATATACGTAAGCTATTCGCGCGACAAGCTACATGCTTATGCTACCCGTGCGGGCTAGCTCTGCTGGCGCTCAAGCTTATTATACGGGGTACATGCGCAAGTCATTTGTGCAGGTTTTATGCGCAAGTTCCTTGAACAGGTTATATGTGCTAGATATTGGCGTGGTCTACATGCGCAAGCTACTCACATGGATTACATGCGTCAGCTTCTTACGTCTGCTACATGCGAAATATATTCGTAAGGCTATATGCGGCAGCTTCTTGCGCGGTTTACAGGTGCAAGGTTTCGTTACGCGGGATACATGCGGCAACTACTCGCGCGGATTTCAATGGCAAGCAACTCGCGCGGATTATAATATATGCAAGCTACTCACGATGGATACATGCGCAAGTTAAACCAATATTTTGTGAAAACGTTATGTATTTATCATAATCGTCTTTTAATTTGTATTAGCTGACCAAAGCATGTTGTATTTGACAATATTTATTTATTACACTTAGTTAGATTTATATTTTAAAAGGTATTTTCTGCAAATATTTGAAATTGATCGCCGTAGTGAGAGTGAATGCAACTGCAGTTGTGTAGGTGTCTCGTGGTTAAACTTTTATTGAGTTTTTCTGTCAATAAATTTTTGTAAAAGGGAGACTGGATATACCTATGCTTGGTAGACGCCAACATGTTCGTCTGAGGCCTAAAATCATAGTTGGCAAAATGTGTTTGGGGGATGGACGCGCGAGAATACGCATCTATTATTATTCTTGCACATCTATACTGTGGTATGAACTGTCGCCTGCGATATTTCCGGACCAATACGACCTACAAACCTTCAAGAAAAGAGCGTACTCCTTTTTAAAAGACCTGCAACGCATTTTCAACTCCTCTGGTGTTGTGGGTGTCCATGGGTGGCGGTAATCGCTTACCGTCAGGCGATCCGTCCGCTAGTTTGACTTCCATCTCATAAAAAAAAATGTTATCATGTAAATAAATATTGCCAATCACTATCTATCTTCTATATATGTATATATATAATCCCTGTCTCCCTTGGTCACGCCAAAACTTAAGAACGACTTTAGCGATTCCATTCGTCTTTTTTTTCGTACGGAAAATTTTTTTAAGGAAATTGCGCAGCAAATTTGATAATTTCATAAAACTTAACGACTTTTATAAACTCGCGAGTTTGATAGTTCATCTAAGTCAGCACAAAGTCTGTTGGGTCAGCTAGTTTTTAATAAATATTCATCAAAACATAAACCATAGTACCTCCCAAGCCATAAACCAACAAATATCGGTAATTACACACACATACACAATCTAGATACAATCGTGACATTTAAATTACACACACATACACATTACAATAGCCAAAGACAAAGACGTGTACTAAGTGAGCTTCCACAGCGAATGGTGGCCACAATTTTGACAGCGAGTGGACCGGTCCTGGAAGATTAATGGTCGGTCTACTCATCGCCGTAATGACGCCCCCGCCGCTTCGTCTAATGACATACAGAGTAGGGTGTACCTGTTTACGGATTTCGTGGGATTTTCCTGGTTATAAAATTTTGGTGTTGTCGTTTTTATGGTTGTGGTAGTTACGTATATGGTCTCACGCTAATATTCTGTAGGGTATAGACAGAGAAAGGAAAAGGCAAAGGTCAGGTTAAGAGCACCTTGAACCGACGGGCGTGTATGAGGAATGTGAATGAAGCTGAGAAGTGTATCAGGATCGTAGCAAATGGAAATCCGTAGTCGGCCTACCCCTCTGGGAAACAGGCGTGAATCTATGTATGTATATATGTATGTAGGCAGAGAGGTTTTAAAAACATTTCACTAGCTATCATTTCTATATCCATGTAATAGGAAGCGAGGCTTTTGCCAACTTACTGGCACTGTGATATACTGCGTGCTGTTGTTGCTAAGCATTTTTTAAATCCCACAATCAATTGCAGGCATTCGAAACGTTTAAATAGTTTAAAATTGCTTTGTAAGTACATCGACTTTCATGCAATCATACAATATTTGACGAAATTAAATATTTAAGTCAATATAAATATAGTATTGAAAATATTATGAGTATAAACATATACATATGCAGCAATGCAGTGGCTGAAAGGATAACTTGTCGGCGCACCACACACACGGTGTTATGGGTTAACCCTGTCTCTCGCGATACAGAGATTTAAAATCTTACCAAACTACTCAGTAAGATTTCGGTATAACTAAATGGATAAAACACTATTAATAACTATATATTATTTATTATTACATCACCGTGAGATGATAACAGTATCATTCATACATCAACTTAAATTCAATTACAACTGACATAAAAAACAAAACACTTATACCTCTCAACTCTGTAACCAGGACTGTCCACCCAACATCCGCAGCATGGCCACCCTCGAAGCATCCTTGGTTAATGTCTCAACCGTAGAAAAAACCCTGGCATGTTTATCTTGGATTGGCCGCGTCGTTGCGAATCGCCCCTGCCCCGAATTTCGTACGTTCGCTAATCGATTTTACTCCGGACTCGTCTAATTCTCCGAATTAATCGTGGTCACCCCTCGTGTGGCTAATTTCCTTGTTTATTGTTAATGATAACTGTTGTATTGTTTTCCTTTTGTTATTGTTATTAATAGATTGTTAATACAATATATTCACACGTATAAATACTCTTACAGATACACGTATAACTTAACATTACAACTCAAGTACCCATAAATCCAAATTTATATTAATTTACCATTTTATACTAGTTCTAATATTTCTTTAAATTGAATCATTGACAACATCAGTTAATCGTTAACTAATACTTATCTACCTCTCAACTGATGGTATCAAGTCATTGATCAATGATTAACTTTTAATCAGCGGCCTACCGCTGTTACTTAAATTTTATTCGTTAGTACTCAACGTTGATTAGCGTTTATAGGTGCGGTTTTTCTGATTAGTCACTAATTAAAACATAGTTACCTCTTAAATATTTTATAGTGTTTTTAAGTAAGGATGAAAGTTAGTTACTTCTACAATATTATATTTTACTATAATGTGAAGGGATAGCAACGATAGCTCAGTGGGGAGACCAATAGACTGCAATGCAGAGGGTCTTGGGTTCGAACCCATGTCGCGCACCTCTGACTTTCGGAAGTTATATGACTTTTCGAAATTATGTGCGTATTGATTGACAATAATAGCCTGCTCCGTGCCTCGGGGAGCACGTTAAGCCGTCGGTCCCGGCTGCCGTGAATTTTTATTGCAGTCGTTATTAGGAAGTCAGTGCCCTATAATATCCTGACACTGGTCTAGCCTTAGGGTATCGTTAGCCTTCGGGTTGCGGAGGTCAGGTGGCAGCCGCTCCGTGTAAAAACTGATATCCAGTCAAATCCGGTTAGACCAGAAAATCCGACCCCAAGTGACTTGGGAATAGAATAGAAGACTATAATGTAAAGGGACTTCTAGTACGGGTAAAAACTTTACTTAAAATAGGTAACTAAACTACTAATTGTAAACTAATAAGACAAGCAAAATGATAATAAACTTTTTTCTTTTAAATATATCTTAGAGTTCTAAATAATGGCCTATTGGTATCCATAAATTTGTATGATCACAAATAGTTATTTCAAGTCTGGGTGTTTGTTGTTCGAACATTCAACTTGTACAAGATCTCCGTGACAAAGGATATATTCGTAATCGTCTTTAAGAAAAAAGGTGTGTTAAGTCTGCGTACCTATCTGCATTGGACTAGCTTAGTTAACCTTTACGTACTATGGCATAACCCTTCTCTAAAATGAAACCCGTGCTATATAAGAAGTTCACAAACAGGGTTGATATTACTATCATTATATACATATATTAGCATACATATACCTTTCGGGTATACAGCCGTGAGACTACTCACGGCTGTATACCTGAAAGGATGCATCATACTCACTACCATACGACTATAATTTCCATCTACTGGGTTTCAAACTCCGTGCTGTGACATAGGCAATCGACCTAAAAGCTTGGTTAATGAAATGATGTACACCATCATTTCATTAACTAAGCTTTCTTCTTTCTTTTAGTCAATTCATCTACCCCTTAGATGACATACTATGTATGTATGATGTGATATACATAAGCGTATATATACTAAGACCACAATAATTGTATGTCTATACCGAATGAATACCCAAGAGTATTATATATAGAAAGTTACTGATGAACAAACGACCGTCCGATATATTGTCCGTAGACCAATAAACGGAAAGACAAACTTTTTTATTAGTATACTTTTAGGAACTAAAGTTTCGATTGCAGTGTCTAGCTTGTAAAACACGAGGAATAAGTTCGAGAAGAAATTTTTAGAGATTGTTTCATTATAGTTTGACTAGGTTTTGCGCTTGGTTTTGCCTGTTATAAAAGCGAAAAGTAGAACAATGTTATATAGTGACATTTTAAATGGTAAAAGTATAATTAAAAGACTATTAAATAAATAATCCTCCTACTAAAATTATAAATGTAAACGTTTGTGAGAATGGATGGATGTTTGTAACTCTTTCAAGCAAAAACTACTGAACGGATTTTGATGAAACTTTACAGTATTATTGTTTATACATCAGAATAACATATAAGGTACTAAAAATTTATCTTAACATGAATCTACATTAACGCGAGCTACGCCACAGGCAAAATGTAGTATTTTAATTAAAAGAAATGGGCTGATGCCGCAGCGGTACTTGCGACGACTGCTGTGTATGGTCTATAGATTCGATTCCCACAGCATGATTAGGGATTACGCAAAATTTTACTTTTTTTTTAGTTCTAGGAAATATTAGTAAGCTATAGTCTACTACGCTGAACCAGTGCAGGTTGGCAGACTACACACATCTTCAAGAACATTATGTAGAACTCTCAGACATGTAGGTTTCCTCAAGATGTTTTTTTTACCGTTAAAGCGGGTGATAATTCATTTGCTTGATGCGTCCTTTAGGATCGAACATAAAACCTCTGCGTCATAGTCTAATTTCTCACTAGGCTATCGCTGCTTCTGATAAGTTTAAAGTAGATAGCCTAAAAGCTTAACATTTTGTTCTTAGAAAAACTGACTGCAATGCAGAGGGTCTCGGGTTCGAACCCATGTCGCGCACCTCTGACTTTCGGAAGTTATATGACTTTTCGAAATTATGTGCGTATTAATTGACAATTATCTCCTGTGCCGTGCCTTGGGGAGCACGTTAAGCCGTCGGTCCCGGCTGCCATTAACATCTATGGCAGTCTTTATTAGAAAGTCAGTGCCCTAAAATATCCTGACACTGATCTAGCCTTAGGGTATCGTTAGCCTTCGGGTTGTGGAGGTCAGGTGGCAGCCGCTCCGTGTTAAAACTCATATCCAGTCAAATCCGGTTAGACCAGAAAAGCCGACCCCAAGTGACTTGGGAATAATAAAAGCTAGGGAGAAGAAGGACATAATTTTGAACTATTACACTACTATTATTTAACTTAACAACTTTTGAAATTATTAAATCTATTTATTTTATTTATTTATTTCATTTGGTTCCTTTACAGCTGAAAATTATTATTAATAAACCTCATAAATAAAACATATACGCCAATTACGAAGAACACAATAAAAAATAATTTAAATTTAATTTTAGAGTTACTCCAACGTGTTGGTTGCTGTCCAGCAGTCATATTCACGGCGAGACAGATGGTGGATATCTCAATGTACTGTGTGACATCTTAAATATAAAACACATAAAATATACCTTGTCACCAAACAAGATACGGCAATAATTTATCAATAGCTAATAAATAATATGTCCACACAATATTATGATGTGATATACAATAGAACAGTTCATATGTCTATATATTTGGGCACATAAATCGTGCGTCGGAACTTAAAAGAGTTATTTGTACAGGGGTGAGAGTACTGTCTTATGGGGTCGTCTTATTGTCAATGTTATAGTTTTGTAATAGTTTTGATACTTTGAATTAAGCAACATTTCAGTAGCAATCTAATCTATTATCATGCTTTCTCATATTAAATACAGTAAATCATTCTTCATCTAATGAAAACTATAAGTATCTTTATATATATAATTATTCTGTACGTGTGTTGACAGTGAACTCCTCCTAAATGGCTGGACCGATTTGAATGAATTTTTTTGTGTGTGTTCAAGTGGATTCGAGGATGGTTTAGATTTTTTTTTCTTTTTTTTGTCTTTACAGAACAGCCGTCTGTCGGCACAGCTAGTATATGTATATAATATCAAGGTGGCAAGGGCACCCTGGTGATAAGCAGCTACTAACTAAGATATAAATCTTAAGAACTCTGATCTTTTGTTAACAGCAAATTCATATTCATTCAAGAAATTGAGGAACCTTCACCTCAGCTGCTATTCTGTCTGTTTGAAGACACTTCCCCGGTCACGTGGATCCAGTTTGACTGAAATTTCGCTGTCAACCCCATTATAATCCTTCTAGTTTTCACCTGCTTGTTAAACCCACTGGATACCAAGATAAGAAGTATCTCATATGATATTTTTTACTTAAAGTCATTTAACTTATGCGTGATTGACGAACAGACAGTCAAACATCTTTGCAAACTTCTACATTTATAATCAATTCAGAATAAGAATAAATAATAATAACAGGATCGTGCACACTGGATGACCTGTATCAGGCTAAATCAAATGCAGTCAGCGTTGCCGAAAACTGGTCCAAAATTGTATAAAATGTGTTGCCATCGACACGATAAATAAGTACATTTATAATTTAAGTAGAACCACGATAATGTATTAAATGATCAAAACTTCTAAGTATTTGCAAAGAAGTATAAATTACCTGTTCTTCCATACGTTTCTCATACAAAAACAGTATTTAAAAAGAAAGGGTGCAACCGCTACATTCATTTTCTTTAATCTTTTTTTTTTGCAATCTTTTTTTTCGCCTAACTGTATTTGTCACCATCTTTTTTATTAAAAAGATTTAACAGTTCGTTTTCTTTGTTACCTTTTTTTTGGATAAAAGATAATTATGGTACTCGAGTAGTCAATGGGTTTTAGTTGGGGATTATAGTTTAGTCTGGTTAAGTTGTTTAAGGGTTAACTAAAATATCTTCGATGAAACAGCTTCTAACCTTTTCAAAAGTTTGTAATTTATTTGTTAAAATATTTTGATTGTCTTGTCGGAACAGTAGCTTCAGTTTGCGATTACGGTTACGACCGATCGTGAGGTCTCGGATTCGATTGATGCTTCGAATTAAAATATAGGACGTTAGTAGCTTCTGCCCGCGGTTTAGCGACTGCCAGCTTAATCTCTCTTAACTGTTTGACATCTTAACCTCTAAACCAATCCAGTCATCAAAAATACGAAAATACAAAAAAGCTAATCAAACAAAAGTTAAATTTACGTATAAAATAGTCTGGCTAAGCTCGGATGACGGTGTCCTAACGTTGGTTAAGAGGTTAAAAGGCAATTGGACTAGATAATAAGTTTAGGTACTGGAGTTTAAGACGCAATTTCAATTAAGAGATACATAATAACAGCTTGGAAGCGAAGTCGTCTTTTCAAAAAAAGAAAGAAGCAAGATCCGAACTTAACTCAGTTTTATTTTGATTGAACCCATAATAAATATTCTGTCCACCGCACTGGGCATAATTCCTGTGTCGCGGTAGATTTTACAAATATTGAAACAGCAGATACATAATATAACGCCTGTGGAGGAACGTAGTGTCTTGTTCCTCCAACACAAGAGGAGTATACTCCGACCAAGCTGACAGATCGTACATGGTGGGCCGCGGCCAACGGTTATTTTACAGGTAGAGAATGCGACTGCCTTGCATGAAGTCTCTACTTTGATTACCGGTTCGAATAGAGTGTTACTGGATGCTCCGTCAAGAAAATCCTTAAAATTATTTAACACACTTTCATCTAAATATATCAACAAGTTTTCCAATCAACGGTTTCAGTCGGTTTCTTTAACGTTTGAACTGTAGTTTATTTTCTTCACACCAGCATTGTAATTGTTTTAATTTTTATAGCAATGTTTTTTGTATAGGATAAGTGAAACTATGAAGCCATGTGAAAACATAAAAATGATTTGAAGATTTGAACAATAGTAAAAGAAACTATTTGTTTTACGAATACTTGTCGGCCTTGATGGCGTAGTGGTTAGTGTAACCTACTGCTATTTCTGAGGTCGCGGGTTCGATTCCCGCACAAGTCAAACATTTGTGTGCATGAACATGGATGTTTATCTTGGTCTGGGTGTTTCTATGTATAATATGTATGTATTTACAAAAAAAAGTATATATTATGTATGTTTATCCATTGTCTAGCACCCATAGTACAAGCTCTGCTTAGTTTGGGCTAAATGGTGTTGTGTGTATGTGGTAGAATATTATTATTATTATTAAAATAAAATAAATAATATGATGCCTAAAAATAACAACTATAAATTTGAAATTTAAAAATCCCCCGACACCTAATTAATTTGATACCCATATTGAGGGAGTTGTGACAAAATATGTAATCCGCCATTTTGTGGCGGCGGCCATCTTGAACCAATTTTCATTAAACATAACTAAGAACACTCCCGACTAATACACCTTTCAAACAAAAAAAAACAAAATTAAAATCGGTTCATCCGTTCGGGAGCTACGATGCCACAGACAGAAACACACACACACACACAGACACGTCAAACTTATAACACACCGTCGTTTTTGCATCGGGGGTTAAAAATTTAAATCTTCGTAGCAGCACTGAGTTTAAATCCCAGTATACGAAAATATACTCGCCCTTTTTACGTGGCATTCCAAAAACCATAACTGACAAAATGTGGGTATAAAACACCTCTGCCTACCCCTTAAATAATATAGGCATAATAGTACATGTTTCACTGAATCAACTCGCCAATCACGTGAAACAAGTTTTTCAAATAACTTATCAGATTGATTTTATCGATGTGCTAATCATCCGTCAATTATAACACAGTACCTGCTTGCAATTAAGTTTTTAGTCAATGAGCGAACATCATGATACTAGCTTGATTATGATTAGGTATTATAATGATCTAATTTCACCAATAATGATTATTGTTCAATGACATTATCACAATTTTTTATTTGCTCGTTAATTTGACCACTCTCCGCCTGATGGTATGCAGTCGTGTGGTCTAAATGCAGAGGCCTCCACACCGTACTCATAGCAGCCGAGGTGATGTTGAGGTCTGTACTTTGACGGTCTGAGAAGGTGCTTTTTCACGCCCCGCTTAAAGGACCCAGGATTGAAGGAAGAAGGAAACCCGTGCCTTGGCAGAGAATTAAACCCAAACTTGTTGGTAACTCTAGTCGAAACTCTAAGTATAAAACTCTAGTCGACTCCACCGTGTAAGTAAGATAGTAAGCGCATGAGAATATAAATAAATTAATGGACCCAAATACCATTCTACTTCTTGACCGATTGCGGCGCCGCTTAGCGGGGCCAATTGTGAATCCGAACCATCCAGCGGCCCACTGAAAAACACGTAAAAATTTCATCAAATCGGTCTAGCTAAACAATTGGAGCTGTTTCTGAATTTTTGTATGTCACTGAAATCCTCTTAAACAGGAGGAGCCCGGGTCGGGCAACAAAAACTTATTGGGTTTTCCTGTAAGGAATCTCAATAGCAACCCGGAGCCACGGTAAGAACATAAAGCCGTTCGTCCTGCACCTGATATCTTTCTGGCCTTGTCGAATTGCCATCCTTGGCCACTGTAGTTGCTAAGGTGTTGGACGGTTTGTTGGACAAGGAACTTGATAAATGGATAACTGTACATGACGCACAGTTTGGGTTTCGGCCTGGACTTTCCACTGAGAGTGCGATCCTCTGTCTAAAGCAGACCGTCCAATACTATAAGGATAGGAATACTCCGGTGTGTGCCTGCTTCCTTGATCTCTCAAGGGCATTTGACCTTGTGTCATTTGATGTCCTTTGGGATAAGCTCAGGGGAGCGGGTGTACCACCTTAGTTGACGGGTTTGTTCCAGTACTGGTACTCTAATCAGTTAAACCAAGTTCGTTGGGGAGACGTTCTATCTGAAGCGTACAGGTTGGAGTGTGGGGTGAGGCAGGGGGGGTTAACCTCACCTAAGCTCTTCAACCTGTACGTAAATGAGTTGATCGTTGAACTCAGCAGCAGACCAGTTGGGTGCAAAATAGGTGGTGTTAGCGTCAATAATTTGAGCTACGCTGATGACCTGGTGCTGCTGGGTCCAACGGCTGGCTCAATCAGGGACATGCTGAGCGTCTGTGAAAGGTATGCAGCGGCCCACGGCCTGGTATACAATGTGACTAAGAGTGACTACCTGATCTTTGCTGCTTCCAGGAAACATTCAAATTATGAACCCATAATATCCCTCAATGGACGAACCCTTAAAAGGGTCGCCCAATTTAAATACTTAGGACATTATGTCACCGAGGACCTCAAAGATCAGGTAGATATGGATCGCGAGCGCAGGGCACTAGCAGCCAGATGCAACATGCTGGCTCACAGATTCGCTCGTTGTAGCAACGAAGTCAAAATAACTCTGTTTAAAGCTTATTGTCAAGGGTTCTACACGAGCCGTTTGTGGGTCAGCTATACGCGGAGGGCTCTAAATGCTCTGCGTGTGCAATATAATAATGGCTTCAGGGTACTGTTGCGGTTGCCTAGGTTCTGCAGCGCGTCAAGCATGTTTGCTGCAGCACGAACAGACGACTTATTTGCTATAATGAGGAAAAAGACCGTATCCTTAATAGGCAGAATGAGGGCTAGCCGCAACAGTATTTTGAAAACCCTAGCTGAACAACACGATGCACCGATAGTGAAACACTTTGTCCGGTTGCTCGTGCGGCAGGGATGAAAAATGATTTATTTGTATTTTGTTTATAGATTTTAATACTAACACTTAGTTGATAAGTTTGTTTGTATACTAACCAGTGGACCAATGTTGTCAAATTAAATAAATGTTTATTATTATTATTATTATTCCATCGGGTTATGAGAATTAGGGAACAGAGAGTGGCGCTTGTATAAGTGCGCACACTCGGGCACTATAATATCTCCTGCGTGGATGGCCAGTCTCCGTTAAGATTGGCCGTAGTGACCGGAATTCGGTCTGAAGGACATCTTAACTTAATATTTGAAATGCGAACATGAGTTTGTCCGATCACCATGAAATTACAAATACACGTTATCAGGTGTACAGAAAAGGATATATGGTAAATTTTATCCAGGCAAAGTACTGTTCCCGAGGCATAGAATCTTTACATAACCTACATTTACACGAGCGGAGCCTGGGTAAAATCTAGTTATGCTATAATAGTGATTTTAAAACAAGCAACGCGATAAAATTCATGTAAAGTAGTTTAATTTCAACTATATGATTGTATAAACTGCTACGGCTATGTTGTAATGAATAAAATCAATGGGAAATTTCTGGACATTAATATTCAACCTTTGTGCAAATGTAAATCATTTTAATTGATCATCTCGTATGATCATAATAGCCTCATAATTGTTCTTGATTGACAATCATGGTATCGTTTGTCATAGAATGACACATCATGATGTGGCATCACGTCTATTACCTTGAAGGGGTAGGCAGAATTGTAACACGCCCACTTTCAGTCAGATTTAGCTTATCTGTCAAAAAATGGGCGCAATACACTTCTAGACACACAGTTTGTGAGCATTTTGTTGTCTATCAGGAACAGTTTTAGTCTCCGTGCATGTACTGTTCATCATGTTACTGACCATTTTCTAACAGAAAACTCGCGTAACACTTATCTTATCTTATCTTGTGTGGGGGCCAGTCAGTACAGACGCGCGACACTTCGACCCAGTGGGATCTTTTGTGCCGACTTCCCCAATAACGACTGCCATAGATGTTCATGGCAGCCGGGATACTTATATAACATACATATATAATTTGATACGCGTAACACTTAACTCGGTAATTGAATATTGAATTTTACGATCGATTGTGCGTAAGCGCAATATGTATTCTTCGAGAATTAAAATTTTAATGTGAGTTTGGTATTTGAAGTTGTTTATGGTAGACATGGGATCCAATTACATAGGAGTAAAAAAGGAAGAGCTAAATCTGGGTCCAATACACCTTCTCCAACCCTGTATGCATTTTTGAGCCCACAAGCAATGCAGACAGATTCCTGGATGCCAATAAACTACAGCACTATAGTGTGTTTGCTTGTTAGAGGATGTACCCGTAGGATTATACACACCAAATACCTACTTATCAGCATCATGATAATTCCGGATCCCTCTTACAGAAATCATTCGACACGAAGGTATTAAAATTTTTGCATGCATATTCTAACGCTTTTAGCCTTTGTGCTTTCATTTAGAATATCTTGAAAAAAACCTCCATAACATTTAGTATTAGATTAGAACCTTAGACATTATAGCAGACACTTCCAAACACTGCACTACCTAGGCAGTTCTAGTCCGCAATAGATCGCGAATAAGGATGGAGTCTCAAGGAAAATTGTAACGGACAAACGTACAAATACATATACGTATAGATAAGTAGATCATTAGCCCATCCGTTGTGCGGAGACACGAGACAATGAGTAATCAATCGCTCAGAAACGCTAACTAGTAATCACTAGCAACGATCGTATACGACGAATAGTTTTATTTATTATTCGAATATAATATTCGAATATATCTATTCTTGAAGGGGTAGGTATTTCACCAACTGCCTCCGTGGCGCAGCGGTAGTGAATGCGACTGCTATGCATGATGTCTCGGGTTCGAATCCCGGGTCGGGCCAACAAACAATTATTGGGCTTTCTTAGTTAAGAAATCTTAATAGCAGCCCGGAATTAGGAAGTTGGCGGTGTAAGACACCCCCGTGCCTCGTAAAGCAGGTAAAGCCGTTGGTCCTGCGCCTAATCTCTCTCTGGTCGTATCGGATTACCGTCCCATCGGATCATGGGAGTTAGGGTACAGAGATTGCACTTATGTTTGCGGACACACTTGTGTACTATAATATCTCCTGCGTAGTTGGCCAGTCTCTGTTAAGACTGGCCGCCGTGGCCTAAATTCGGACTGGAGAATATAATTTCACCAACTAAGTATTTGGTGCCGCAAATATGGAGCGAGCAACGATTTAATTCATAGATCCTACAATGTTTAAATACTGACTGACTGCGCGGATGTGATGTAGATTTATGTGGTCGCCTCGCCTCTGCCAATGCGCCGAGTGTCGTGGGTTCGAATCCCACACGGGACAAAACTAGACTAGACTAAGATGGAGTCTCCCCGTGAACATGGCTGCTGTAAAGCAACCGAAACGTCGGGGCAAAGTGTAAACTTAAATATAAATAGTTTTAATTAGAAAATATATAGCTTAAATAGTAGTAAAATTCAATAATAGTAGTGTTAGAGTTTTCAAAATTATGTAATAACAGTGTTTAAAGTAAAATAAACAACGCGATAAAATCCGTATAAAGTGTTTAATTTCAATGTATAACATTCGCGTAAACATAAGACATTATCTATAATATAAAAAAACCTGTAGGGCAGTCTGGGGACTGCCGATAGAAGTGAAAACTAAGTAACTAGCGTGCGGTGACGATGACGCGAGTTTCACGCTTTTTGTTCATCCAAAAGGTACACATATATACACAGTATACATATAGCTCATGGAAAGCGTTCGGAAACGATGACGCGAGTTCCATGATTTTTGTTCACCCAAAAAGTGCTCAACGCGCCTAAAAAAGTTTTCACTTCAAATGTCTTGCCATCTCTCTTCTTTAACCTACCAAGAATGAGACAGCATGCGATTTATCTTTCGGTTAAATTTTACATGTTAGTGGTGGGACTGACCATAAGTGTGCTTTGTGTCCGTCGTTTGAATGTTTATAAAGGATTTATTCCTTGGACGAAAGTTGCCTTTTTTTCAAAGAAGGGAGAGGCAAAGCATATTAAACCTACATATCTCCAAGTATGTTTTAGGTTTCGCAAATAGTAAGCTAGCAAAGATTTAGATCATAGATACTAACAACTACGTTTAAATATTGACACATTTCTGGACATTAACTTGTCATCTGACACACAATGCCATCATGACATCTGAATTATAAACATAGTATTATCACGCTCACTCATATTGAATATTGTACACTATCGTTCTCTATCAAGTTAATGTAATATGTGAGCTCACTTTTCTCAGTGTGGCCACTTCGTGCGATCTAAGTACTGTTAAGTAGTTTGTTAAGGTAGGTTTTATAGAAAGCGAGCTATTATTGCTTATTGCTGTCTACTGGGTTCAGCTTCAGACTGCGTGCTGCCACGGCAAATTTCTTGATACGAAACCCAATAACATTTAGCCCGGTCCAAGCATCAAACCCATAACCAAATAACCAACAGTCACATACTACTTAAAAGCCACTACTGACTTAACAAGTGAGAAACGGCTATGAATTGCCGTAAATCTTAGAATTCGAAAAAATGGTATCACGTGACTTGAGGTCAGAGGTCAAAGGTCATAGTCATTACGGGGTATATTGACTATGCTGAGTCGAATGGCGTTGATCGCGAGGTTCTAGCTCTTACGGTTCTTGAGTTGAAAGTTGTAAACGGACAGACGGACAAAGCTGTTGTATATGAATTTTTGCGAACTCTAGAAAGAAAAATTTTTAAACGATGAATCGTCGGTGAAGTTGTTGTACCTTTAAAAGTACTACTAGCGTAAATTAATTATTTCAATAAGGCTTTTGTTATAAAATTACATAAAGTCCTTTTTATACAGGGTGTCCGGTAATTAATGGATAACCTTGAAGTGTCTTATAGTAGAACTGAAGACCGTTATCCATTAAGGACACCCTGTATAGGCTATTTGCCTTACATGGACAGATGTTACTTATTAATATTAATGACATTCCAATGATGAGTAACTATAGTATGTTCGAAGTAAATGCTATTACATATAACTTAACTATATTATGACAGGATGAAGATGTCACAGAGAGGAAATAAATGGTTGACTCTACACATCAACATTCTTTACAGATGAACAAAGATTGAAGTCATAGATGCTATTAAGTTTAATAGTCATTACGATAGACGTTAAAATGTCATCTGACACACAATGACAACATTACATCCTTATTAATCCTACTAATACTATAAATGTGAAATTTTTGAGGACGTATGGATAGATGGATGGATGTTTGTTTCATCTTTCACGCAAAAACAACTGAACTGATTTTGATGAAACTTTTCAGTATTATTGTTTATACATTAGAATAACATCTAGTCTACTAAAAATCTATCTTAACATAAAGCTACATTAAATCTAGTGTTAATAATGAGAATATGAGTTTGTTCATTTGTTATGCTTACACGCCTTAACTATACGACCGCTCAACATGAAATTACGCATATCAGTTGTCAGAGGTACAGAAAAGGGAATAACCGAGAATAAACCTAACCTTTTTTTTTTTTGTTTTTTTTTTTTTTTTTTTTTTTACCTAACCTAACCAAACCTTTCATCCAGAAACTGTTTTCAAGGGCTAGAAAATTGACATAAACCTACATTTACGCGAGCAAAGCCTAGTCTGAATAATAAATATAGTATTATCACTCCCTCTTATAGGCGCTCATAGCCAGTTGCACTCACTGATCGGTAAACGATTAGCGAGGTTAAGCAACTCTCATGATCCGATGGGACGGTAATCCAACACGATCGGAGAGAGAGCCGGCGCAGGACCAACAGCTTTACGTGCTTTCCGAGGCACGGGGGTGTCTACCACCGCCAACTCCTAACTTTGGGCTCGTATTGAGATTTCTTAACAGAAAAACCCAATACCTTTATGTTGGCCCGACCCGGGATTCGAACCCGAGACCTCATGCACAGCAGTCGCATTCACTGCCGCTGCTCCACGGAGGCAGTCTAGAATACAATCATTATAACTAGTATTTACCCAGTGATCGAAATTATGGTTTAGTGTTTATTGTATTTTAAGGGTTAATTGATTTATCTGCTTAGAAATTCACGTGGATCATCCTAACTTAATATTATAAATACGAATGATGGTTAGTTTTTTACGCCTTCACGCCTTAACTACTCGACCGATCATTACGAAATTTCGCATACACGTTGTCAGGGGTACAGAAAAGGACATATACCTTTTAACCAGAAAAAAACGTACCGTTTCCGAAGGATAATTTCTTTTTTGTCAACGTTTACCATAACGCAAGCGAAGTTGCGGGCATTATCTAGTATTTAATAAATGGAGAATATGTTTTAAAAGTAATAAAATAAAAAATACTTATTCTAACAGTACCTACAGAAAACATTTCTAACATTATAAAACAATATATTTCCCGAAGTTCGTCGTAGCGAGTCCTCACGTAATCTCCTCGCCATCCATCTTAGGGCGTGGACAGACCGCCTCGCGGCGACTCATCACGTTAATTTGTTACTGTGTGTACAAGCCCTTAAGTACAGTTTTCGTTACATTTTGTTTCCTGTTTACTTTTGCGGGTGTTTATCCTTATGATTGTCCCTGTTGTTCTGTGGTGTTTGGTGAAATGCTTATGACTGATTGTGAGGTACCAAGTTCGATTTTTGGGTAAAGTGTGGTATAGTGATTTTCTGTGAGGAGTCTATTACGCCGATATTAGCTGAAGATGAAGGGGCAATAGGGTCACCTCTTAATCCGAGAATTGCCATCTACGAGTAATTTTCAGACGCTATATTGCTACTGAGAAATACAAACAGAAAACTCAATATTATATTTTCCAATCCGAGAATCGAATCCAGGATCTACGGTCCCTTGAAAACATAAGCGCTAACTTCGCTACGCGACTATTGATTAAGTTATATGCTAATATAAGTATACCCCGCGGCTTCGTTTACCTGAATCTAACAGGATGGCATACCTAGCTAAAAGTATCCTAAGGGTTAATCTAGGCTTTTCTATTTACGTGGCTAGTTTTAGCTGAATACACACAAACAAATATCCGAACATATTCATAATCTCTTATTAAAAATGACACCTTTCTATCTCTCTCTTCCTCTCTCTTTAGACACTAAGCAATGCCCGAGATAGAATTTACAAACATACAATTATATAAAGTACTGATGTACTGAGTGTCATCATGTTAGCCCAAAGACGTCCGCTGCTGAACATAGACCGCCCCAAAGATTTCCACACAGACCGATCTTGAGTCGCCTACATCCAACTGCCTTCCTTTTAACTCATATCAGATCGTTGGTCCACCTTATGGTTACTCCTGCTGAGTCTTCTAGTGCGTGGAACCTCCAGAACCTCCAAAATCTTTTTGTTTCAATGGCCACCGGTTCTGCGCGCTATGTGCCCCGCTCACTGCCGCTTCAGCTTGGCTATCCGGAGAGCTATGACGGCAACTTTAGTTTTTCTGCGAATGTCCTAATTTCTGATTCGATCCCGCACTTAAACTCCAAGCATAGCTCTCTCTATCGCCTTAAATTATAGGTAGTAAATAATGAGTGCAAAACCGCTGCATACCCTTTCAGAAATTGATTCGTGAGACTAAGTGTATATGAAGTATAGTATAGCATTCACAATAGCCATCAAATCCAGTAGATATCACGAAACATCGTTGTCACATCAACGTCTCGGCGTGTGATAACGATCGTGTGTGTGACATTGACTGATACGAGATTACCCGGCTCGCGGGTAACGCCCGGATTATCCGGCCGTAGCTGAGGGGACTTCTTTAGTCTAATTGATGTTTTGTTCGAGAATCTGGGTGAAAAATGCTTTTAAAGTATGGTTATATTGGTATATATTCAGTAACTTTGATTTACGATAGTAAACCAGTTACTGAATTAATCAGTGGTCGCCTTGCAACTACGCCGGGTGTTGTGGGTTCGATACTCAGACGGGAGAAAAATTGTGTGAGAAATAGTTGTTTCATGAGTGGGTGTTCTTTGTGTCAGTTGTTTGAATGTATGTAAAATCATCCTCTAAACTACTATAAAATCCGTATTCGTATTTCCGTCCTCATGCCATCCTCCATGATTAATAAATAAATCTTCCCGTGACCATGGCTGCTGAAAAGCAACCGAAACGTCGAGGAAAGTGTAAACCTAAATATAAATAGATTTAATAGTTTAAATAATTTTATTAGCTTATAAATTAGTAAAATTCAATAGTAGTAGTAGTGTTATAGTTTCAAAATTTTGAAATACAGTGATAAATAAACAACGCGATAAAATCCGTATATAGTAGTTTAATTTCAACAAATTATTTTATCTCCTATTAAATATCTAATTCAACATTCTTTGAGATTGATGATGAGAGAGATGATCTATTTATACATAACAAATTTAAACACTATTTTCCTTAGTCGCGCCATAACTTGAGAACGACTTTACCGATTTCATTCACCTTTTTTAAGTTTTCTAATACTTTGTAGAAAGTTTTCAAGGGAAAAATTGCGCAGATAATTGGATAATTTCAGAAAACTTAACGACTATTTTAACCTCGTGAGTTTGTCAGTTCGTCTAAGACAGTCAGAACGTCTGTCGGCTCAGATAGTATTCATTAATACTTATTTGGTATAATGGTTGCAACGCCTTGTTGATATTATATTTACATACGTACATAGATTCACGTCTGTTTCCCAGAGTGGTAGGCAGAAATTACGGATTTCCATTTGCTACGATCCTGACACACTTCTCTGGCTTCGTTCACTTTAATCACATTCCTCATACACGCTCGCCGGTTTAAGGTGCTCTTAACCTGGTCATTGTCTAGAACGCCTCCGATCAGATCGAGAAACGTTCGCCTAGGTCGTCCCCTTGCACCTGTTCCATTCACACTAGCCAGTTGCACTCACTGATCGGTAAACGATTAGCGAGTTTAAGCAACGTTGGGTGCGGTCAGTCTATAGATGGGTGACCGCTTAGTGGTATTTCATCTGAGCGTCTCCGTGCTTTGGAGGGCACGTTAAAAGTCAGTCCTGGCTGTTGCCAAATTGACAGTAGTCGTTAAGCCATGTCAGAGGCCTACGGGCGGCTTGAACAACTCTTGACAACAAGAAGAAGAAGACTAGCCTTATAAACTTTCTTAGTAAGTCTTTTCTCCTCCATTCTTTCTACATACCCAAACCAGCTTAACATACCCTTTTCTATTCTCGTCACTAAATCCACTTTAATGCCGCATCTCTCTCTAATCACACTATTCCATATTCTATTTTTCAAAGTCACACCACATATGTTTCCGAGCGCTCTCATTTCTATAGCATTGTTCTGCTCTCATGCTTCTTTTGCCATATTATATTTAATTGTTAATATATAAGGTGGCCGGTTTCATGCAGGTACCTAAATTCTCATAGGCGCAACCCCTGAACCTTGCAGCTAACCTTATACAGCTTCATATAATAAATTAAATTTTTTTTAAAAAGTTTCTGAAAATTAGTAAATCGAAAAAATAATTATAGCCTTTGACGTTTTATTTTTAAAATACTAATACTTTGCATCGGTCACTAATCTTATAAATTATTTGACGAAACTTTTAAACATGTGCTTGAACCATTCTTATTCATTAGAGTCTGCGTGTAACAGGGTGTTGCCTGCGAATGACGTAGACGGATGTGTCGTAACTGATGCGATGCACTGTGTTTGATAGATGCTCCAATAGGGGAGACCTTTACATTAACATATTATTTGAATATTATATAGATAATATTTTGGTGAACTGTCTTCGTAGCGCACCGCTAGGTAATTCGCCTGCTGTATACGAAGTCTCGGGTTCGATATCTGACGGCAAAGTATTATTGGATTTTATGTAAGTAAGTAAGCGAAACTTGCCTTATACTGTTACTAACATAAGCTAACCTAGTTTTACGCAAGCGGAGCCGCGGGCAATAGATAGTAAAGCATAAATCTATACTAAAATTATAAAGCTGAAGAGTTTGTTTGTTTGTTTAGTTGTACGCGCTAATCTCAAGAACTACTTGTTCGAATTGAAAGAATATTTTAGTGTTGGATAGCCCATTTCGAGGAAGGCTATAGGCTATATGACATCACGCTATAACCAATAGAAGCAGCGCATCAATGAAATGTGTCTAAAACGGGGCAAATTCTGCTATGTGAAGCAGACGAAGTTGCGCGGGCAAGCTAGTTTAAAATAAAGCATTCACGCATTCTTAAGTCTAAAGATTTTTAACCGTTATTACCAATGACCGTTCCTGTACGGTATTTTCCAAAATTACTTTTCCCAATGACAGAACGTCCAAACCTCTAATCTGTGATAATCCAGTGGCTTGAAGATAAATAGCGGTGGCGGGGTGAGCAGAGAGAGTGGGCTAGTAACGATGACGTCATGACGGAGGTGATTGGCGTGATCAATCACATACACACCCACCGCGTGATTGTACAGATATAGAGTCTTAATCTTGTAAAATACGTAAAAAACGTGATTGTACATATTATTTCTTTAAAAATGTTGTTAAGACGTGACTTTGTTTCTACTATTGATCTATTTAAATTATTCAATTAATTAGATTTAAAGCTTCCCCGATGTTTCGGTCACTTTTAAAAAAGTTAATCTAGTGAGTTTAAATATTTAAATAGTTTAATCGTAGTAAAGTTTAAAGTTATTTAAATTTAAAAGTAGTTAAATTTCAAAAGTAGGTGTAAATAGAAACGAAAGTAAAGTAATTTTCATCGACGGAAGGTCAGTTTCATATATTTAAAAAGGCAGTTGAAAGAGTGTGATGTAGAGTAGAAAAATAATTTGTGAAAACATACTTCTGAACCGGTAGATGGATAATTCCTTGAAATATAGTATTAGAATGAAAGAATTAAGATGAATGACCTTCTTGTTTAACATTGTGACCGCACTTTGTTATGTTTTGTGTCCCGTAACAGACCTATAGTACTTCGCTTAAATGTATGTGAAGTCTGCCAACCAGCACTGAGCCAGCGTGGTGGACTATGGCCTTACCCTTCTCATACTGAGAAGGGGCCCGTGCCCAGCCGTGGGACAGTTTAATACAAGGCTGATATTATTATATATAACTTTCTGAGCGCCACACGTATTTTGTCTCGGTAGTTATATTTTAAAACACTTTACGATTTCACTAGCTTCAATAGTTTCATAAAAAATATTTGTAGTTTTGTCGCATTGCAGCGAATATAAAAATCTAATAAAGTGTGTGTTTCTTTGTGTTATGTTGACAAAACATCGTAAAATTTTGTTTGAACTATTTGATTTCGTGAAGTTTTATGTAATAAAAGATATTTAAAACTATTTCATGGCAATAGGTTTGAATTTTGAATCTCAGCTAAACTAACTGGTTCCTCTGCTGAGCAAAAGCTCTACGACCCAGCAGGGCGTCTTCTCTCAGTGTGAGAATAATTTTGCCACAATCCACCACACTGGCCCGGGGTGGATAGGCAGATTTCACATATTTTCAAGAACATTATGGAGAAGTCTCAGACGTATAGGTTTAAGCACGATGTTCGTTTTCTTCGTTATAGCGAACAATAATATCCTCCAGACCGAATATTGGCCACGGCGGCCAGTCTTAACGGAGACTGTCCAACTACGCAGGAGATATTATAGTGCACAAGTGTGTGCGCAAACACAAGTGCACTCTCTGTTACTTAACTCTCATGATCCGATGGGACGGTAATCCGACACGACCAGAGAGAGATCATGTGCAGGACCAACGGCTTTACGTGCTTTCCGAGGCACGGGGGTGTCTTACACCGCCAACTGCCTAAATCTGAGCTGAGATTTCTTAACTGAAAAACCCAATAACTATTTTTTGGCCCAACCCGGGATTCGAACCCGAGACCTCATATATCATGCACAGCAGTCGCATTTACTACCGCTGCGCCACGGAGGTAGCGAACAATAATTAACTAATAACAACTTTATAAAGACAGGTCTCTCACTTAAGCTAAACCATACAGAATAAAAAACGATATGGGTGTAAAAACCCAGGATTCAACGGCTTCGTCTTAAATGTAAAAGAAATGACCCCTATATCTCGGGGTCTTTTGACCCACAGGGCCAATATTCAAACTTGACCGAGGTATGATCCCAAATTGTCTGCACACCAAGTTACAAGTCAATCGGTCCAGTGGTTCCAGAGTTATGCCTGTCACTAACAAACTGTCACTAACAGACAGACACACAGACCCACATAGTGTTTTCATTAACCTCTTCGAAGAAGACTCAGAGGTCAATAAAGTTAGGATAAGAAGTATTTGGACACTAGAAACGTATTAGCAATCCAATTAATATTATAAATGGGAAAGTTTGTGAATGTTGGATATCTGTTACTCAATCACGGGTGAGCTGTAGAACTGATTTCGATGAAACTTGACTCAGAAATAAAACATGATTTATCTGTGTGTCAACTTTCATCTAAATCCGTTCACGTTAATCAAAGATTTGTCCTGGATTAACATATAAGATACTATTATCCCAATGAATTCACACAGGCAAAACTGCGGGCAGAAATACATGTTGAGATACAGTTCATTGTATCTTAGGCAACGTCAAGTAGTCTTTAACACAGAGTACGGAATTAATCACGCTCGTTTCTTGTCACGCGTAAAGACGCAAGTTCTACGCTCTATGGCTAAAAAACTAAGGAGGCAGTAAACATGTTCCTAAAAAAAAATTGCGTTTATGTTTGCCGTTGTTAATCTTATAATATAAATAAGACTACCACAGCATTAGTAAAAAGCAATCACTAATTAATTATTAGTTGACAAGCCTTTTTCGACCGCACGAAATTTTTAAACAACATCATTTACAAATACATAAAATATAAATTATAATTACAAATAGCACATACAAAATTTACATAGGTAATTTATAAAAAAATTACCGTAAAATTTCAATAAAAAAAATTGTATGACCAATATTTATATTTTCAAATAAAATCTTTTTATACCCAGACGTTTTTGCCGGTACCCATAACATGAACTATCATACAGATAATCGTCCTCTTCCGCTTAGTTCTCGAGACGAGCGTGACAAATGGATGTACACCACAAATTGAGTTTGGATGTCCTGAGACGTCTAACCGTTTAATCATTCTACAATTCAGACATTCTCTTTATTTCACACAAAAGAATTTTCGTGTGATTTTTAGCTGACACTTATTTTGTTCAGACAGATCCTTTATCCTTATAACATCACGCTAGTTATTTGCCGGGGGTCAGCAGAGATGTATCAACACTATAGATGTGTTATCTCTTTGCTAGTAGACCAGCAGCTAAGTTTATTTTTTAATTTTGATGGTCTTGCTTTTGATCGCGATCTCACCTGTTGTTCAGTGTCGATGCAGTCGACGATGGAGCACGCTTGCCTAGGAGATACCTATACACTCACGACATGAAGACTCCCAGATTGTACTCATCGGAAAACACAGATTTGGATAATAAGTTCACTCGGTTAATAATATCAGCCCTGTATTAAACTGCCTCTTCTCAGTGGGAGAAGTCTAAGTTAATTGACATCCAAATATCTTTTTAAACTTTAACGTTCAGCTAATCTTATAAATTTGTCTGCACAAATGACGTTGTGGTTTAAGTGGTACAACTGCCATTAAGTGTTGTAGGTTCAACCTACACTTCTTCTTCTCCCTAGCCTTTATTATTACCAAGTCACTTGGAGTCGTCTTTTCTAGTCTAACCGGATTTGACTGGATATCAGTTTTTACACGGAACGGCTGCCACCTGACCTCCGCAACCCGAAGGCTAACGATACCCTAAGGCTAGACTAGTGTCAGGATATTATAGGGCACTGACTTCCCAATAACGACTGCCATAGATGTTCATGGCAGCCGGGACCGACGGCTTAACGTGCTCTCCGAGGCACGGAGCAGGTGATAATTGTTAATTAATACGCAAATAATTTCGAAAAGTCATATAACTTCCGAAAGTCAGAGGTGTGCGACGTGGGTTCGAACCTGAGACCCTCTGCATTGCAGTCTGTTGGTCTCCTCACTAAGCTATCGCTGCTGGCAGGTTCGATCTAAACACGAGACAAAAATTGGAGTGATACATAAATAATGAGTTCTGAGTCGAGGCATTTTTCGTGTCCGTTGTTTGAATGCCTGTAAATTATACCTCGCGATATGGGAATTATTCCAAGTGTGGCAGTCATCTATCTTAATATAATAATAATAATAATAATAATATTCTACCACATACACACAACACCGTCTAGCCCAAACTAAGCAGAGCTTGTACTATAGATACTAGACAATGGATAAACATACATATATACTTTTTTGTCTTGTGCGGGAATCGAACCCGCGACCTCAGGCGTGGCAGTCGGTTACACTAACCACTACGCCATCGAGGCCGACAAATAAAAATAAAAAAGACATATATCATAAACTAGCTAAATACCACGCTTTGCTTTGGCTCAGTCTAATATTTTTAACTCCCCTTTACCGTGAAAAATTTGGGGTAAAAAGTACCTAGTTAAAACACTCTGCAGGCAAAGCATTGAGAATTTTGATTTTTATGAATATAATTCTTAGTCTCATACGGAAGCTAAATTATTACAGAGTGTTATTTAAGTCCACAAACTAACCTTAAATCACTTTTATACAACAAGAATAGAACCTTCTAGAATCGATTTTTATAACCAGCTTATACATAGGTACTACTGACGGCCTTTGTGTTTATTTTATTGTTCTCTTGTTTACTTATGCCTGTATTATGTATTATATTTGTATTATAAACATAGCGATTCTTTCTGTCTATATCGTGGTAGAAACAAGATATTTATTGCCATCAAATCTAATCAGTGCTACTACAGAGTGTATCTTGTCAAAATCCCAATAACATTTTGCTCGACGCATAAACTGAACTCGAGATATCAAGCACAACAGTGGCTATTACTATCGGCGGTCACTATATTTATCTACATATATTATTATAATATTACATCGAAGATGTGTCAATACATAGGAGATGTTTATAAAATCTATTTAGGATCATCATTTACAAGCCATAAAAGTGTTCAGAATTTTTGGTCTCCGTCTATTTGTTCTGACATGACGTTAACACGAATTGATTGCTGAATTAAATTTTGAATCTTGGGATTTACAAGTCCAATTCAAATACAAATCTTTAATTAGGTCTTCTTCTTTCTTCTTCTTCTTTTCGTGTGGTTAGTGGCCAACCTATTGTCAAGAGGTGTTTAAGCTGCCCGTAGGCCTCTGACATGGCTTAACGACTGCTGTCAATTTGGCAACAACCGGGACCGACTTTTTACGTGCCCTCCGAAGCACGGAGATGCTCAGATTAATTACCACTTAGCGGTCACTCATCTATAGACTGACCGCACTCAACGTTGCTTAACCTCGCTAATCGTTTACCGATCATTGAGTGCAACTGGCTATGAACGTGGCATATATTTCATTAGGTAATACATTCATTGTAGATGCATATAAGATATTAGCTTTTGCTCGCTGCTTCGTTCACGTAAAAGAATTTAGGTTATGTTAGTAAAATTATCTACTTTAAAAAACATATAGATTATTTTACTCGGTGGTAAGATAACATTCTAATGGTAAAAGAATTTTGGAAATCGGTCGATTAGTTTTTGAGGTAAATCCTTACAAACAAACAAAAATCAAATCTATTATAATATTAGTATAGATATCACACTATGAACTTCAGGAGAGGAGCAGTAATCTTAAACGTGTTACAGCTAGTCATAACATATTCCTTCATAAATATAACTTGAACTTCAATATAACAAATTGTATAAATTATTAATATATTTCATAGAATATGTGCCAAAATTAGCTGTCCGTAAAAGGACTCGTTTTTCAAATACAGGTACCGAGAGCATGAAGTAAATAAGCGTACGATCCGCTTGATGGTAAGTGGTTACCTTCGAACAAAGGGTTATTAGTTTTACCTGTCCTGCCATCCGCTAACTAAAATGACGTTAAGCGTTCTATTAACTTACTTTTAGTTACTGGACGGCAGCGTTAATAATATTCCAAAAACAAAAGACAAACGATAAATCGACACAGATCTTCTACACTCGGCTATTTTAGTAATAAGGTTGCCAATCATTAGGCCAAACATTATCTTCTAAGATACAGGCCTTTTGGCCTTGTTTAGGAGACAAGGTTTGAACAATTAAAGAAATAAAAAGAACACTCTTTTGTTTGTCAATATTGTACTTTGAAATTAAACTACTATATACGGATTTTATCGCGTTGTTTATTTATCAATGTATTACATAATTTTGAAACTGTTACACTATTACTACTATTGAATTTTACTAATTTATAAGGTAATAAAATTATTTAAACTATTAAAACTATTTATATTATGTCTCGGTTGCTTTTCAGCAGCCATGGTCACGGGGAGACCCTGTGACCATGACTGCTGAAAAGCAACCGGAACGTCGAGGAAAGTGTAAACCTAAATATAAATAGATTTAATAATTTTATTACCTTATAAATTAGTAAAATAATACTTATTATCAAAAATATACAAAATAAATATACAAAATTTGAATATATTTGTATAGGTTTTGTAACATTTGTGTAATTAAATAAATGTATTATCATTATTATTAATGGTAGCCGAAGTCTAGTCATACGGCTGGTACACGCCAATTACAGTATTATGTAGAACCTAAAACTTAGCTCACAAATTGGATGTAATAGTGTCCCAATGCATAAGTTATTAAACTTGCCATCGAGGGGTCATAGGTTCAACCCCCTTGGTCTATCGATGTACTCGTAATACAAACATTTAGCTTAGAGGGGTTAACAAAAATATTTTTTAAAATCCAAGTCTAATCTTAAAAAATAAGGGAACGTCTACCTACCCTTTCAGGAATATGAAATCGTAACTCTAAATACGATTTCTTTGTACGAAGAAAATCGGTAACGAATTGGTTTTCATACTATTTCATCAATATTTTCTAAATGGTCTTTTCGAATCCTGTGTTTTTTTTACGTGTAGTGGTTTGTATATTGGCCACTATGGTTTGTCTGAAATAAACAAAAACATCATCGTGTAATTATGACGAATAGAAACAACGGATACGGGCAGACACTAACCGATATAACTTTAAATATAAATTGTATGAAAGGTAATTGATATCTATTATTAAAAATACATGTTATTAATAATATGTAGTCTGTCCCCGAAACATAAATGCTTTTTTAAATACCACCAATGCATTTTGTACTACGAAATTAGATATGGGACATAAACGGCAATTTCATAGTTAAAGACCAATGAGAAAACGTTTCAAATACTCTTTAAGATGTAGGCTACCCAGACTGCAAAGTATAACGTCCTAAAATGCAAGATCTAACGTTAAATTCCCCTGTTATTGATTATCTATACAATGTTATTTCAAGACCGACAGCATAATATTTTACTACCCAAGGCGCACACACACTTCCAACGTAGACATACACACATACAACGTTACACACACATACATCTTCGATGTGTGTCCGCACACATATGAGGGCTAAGAAAAATACTCGTGTCGCGGGCTTTTCTCGGGAACAGGAGTGGTGTGGAGAGGGTTGAGATTGTTTAGTTAGTTATTTTTTATATATTTATATAGCAATTTTTCTCTTTAAATTAAAGGCATACGGCTATATGAGTTTATGGCTTTAAAACAACATAAAATATTTTTTTATTTTAAAGTATCTTTGCGTTTCTAGCAATATCTTGTTGTGTACACTTGACTTCACTGACACAGTTAATTTTGCAGTCACATATTCGGTTCATATATACATCAGTTAAAGTCTTATAAGCTTAATATCTGCAAGAGTTTTAAAACTATCCCTAATAAAGGTGATAAATTTAAATGATCAATTTATTAGAACTAATAACACCTGGTTCCGAAAACTGGCGGAAAAGAGAGCGAAACATCACCAAGCTAATAACAATCCACCAGCTGGCAGTCTCTTGCAGAGTATGTGGTAGAATCTGCCGCTCTAGAATTGGCTTACATAGCCAGAAACTAAGTGCATGTCCACTGGACAATGAATAAATCGTCTGGAACAGACGTAAAAGGCGTGAATGAATTAATGTACCTAAACATACTTTTTTAACAGCACTTAAATTACTTGTCTCTACATGATTGATTTTATATGCAGCTATGTAGACTGTATTAAAGTAAGTGTTTTATCATGAAGAAACGTACTCAAAGACTTCTATAATTATGTAGGTACTTAAGTATATTATAAAAAGGTAAAATTTATTTGCTTGTATGTAAGGGTGAATCTCTGAAACTACTAATTCGAATCTATTCTTCAAAAAAAGCTACACTTGTGGGTCAAGTGTAATCTCATTTTAAGAGTTTCTTATAACCCTCAGCGATTAAAATGTCGCAGTTGTCGACTATGCCATTTTTGTCATGCAATATTATATTAAGTACCTTTTTATACGAATTTTAATTATCATAAGTTTAGAAACAAAACAATATAATTGCGATTATTTCTCTTTATGTATTTATTTTCATAGCTATAAGTGTATTTAACTATAAGCCAACAATGTACTGGAATATTATTAAACAATGAATATTATTATTCAAAATAAATATCAACCGAAGTCAACTCCATGCTTTTAACCATTTCCCTGCACGTACATACATATAAGTCTTCTCCGACGTCACACGTGCGTATCTCTCTCTCTTTCACACCTACCCCACACGAAAGAGACGCGAAACCAGTTTAGGACTAACATTTTATATGTTGGGTGGGTCAGGGATATAAAAATCGTTTGCTAGACTAACATATATAAAATATATGTATGTTTGTACGTAAGTGCGTCGCCGGAGGCATTAGGTATCTACTATAACGGGAAAATATGGCTATTGTACTGTTATTTTAAAGATTATTATTTTCTTTTATTACGTTGTAATGTCGGTGAAAATTCTTGCTAGAATTGCTGCAAGACTTCTGGGAATTAGATAATATATGGCCATGAGAACAACCTTAAGATATCGCCCTGTTGAAACTTTAGAAGATTGCCGTGTAGAGTTTGTGCTATAATATCGGGAATGATGGTATATTTTCGTACTAGTAATAGTAAGTTGTTACTGGTTGTATTAAGAGGCATTACGACCAACAAAACATTAAAACAAAGGTTTTTAATAGATCTATTGTTGTCTCGCCGTGCCCAAAGGAAACATCAGTGTGCGAAAAAGAAAATGCAAAATTGCCAAAATACCCAGTTTTGTCTTTCTAAACTAAACCAATTTTAACCTATCATAAACAATATGAGAAGGATTTTGGCTCTGTCTGTATGTTCTTATTTATTTTGATTCGCCAGATTTGTTTGCTGGATGTTTGAAAACAAACGTATAACAGAGTGCTCTTTTTAACTTTAGATGGGTCGTAGTTGTTATAATAACAAAATTTTGAAAAAGATGCTATGCATAAGAACATGGCAGTGGTAGATAGTATATAATATAAATAGTATAGTAGTAATAATATATAATGTCAGCCCTGTTTATGCACCGTCCCACTGCTGGGCATGGACGTCTTCTCAGTATGAGAAGAGTTACGACATAGTCTTCCTCGCTGCCCCAGTGCAGGTTGGAAGACTTTAAATATCTTCGTGAACCTTATGTAGAACTCTTAGACATGTACGTTCTTTCACGATGTTTCCCTTTACCATCGAATGCAGTGATAATTAACTATTTAATACGCATGTATCTTTAAAAAGTCAAAGTTGCGTGCCTTAGGATTGAACTCGAGACTTCTGTGTGGTAGTCCAATGGTTTTCGCTGTTGTCCAAAGACGAACTACCCTCTTGCAGAAAACTTTTCTGAAGCCTTCAAGTGTGGCGTGAAGAAGCACCTTCTTAGGCCGTCAAAGTGGAAACCTCGGCACAACTTCACATGAGGTCGTGGTGTAGAGGGTTCTGCTTGTGGACTACATGACTACTACATTTCTGTTTACGGATCAACAGAAGGAGTGTAGTCATTTTGACTACAATAAACATAGATTTTTAATTATAGTTAGGAAGCTGGGACAGTGACGCTGTTACTGCATTTCGCCTGGTAAATAAGAGTCGAAGCTAAACATGTCACGAGCAAGTTTACATCTACCTTATCCATTCCTTATGTCATAATCATTAATCTACATGAACATGGATTATAAATAAGATGGCACAAACACAAAATAGTCCATTGGCCACATCATCCTACATACTGGATTTAATTCCTTTTCTAAACTCTGGGCTGTCCCTTTGGTCGCATGGCATAAGTATGTGCATATGTTTCAGCCGATCTTAAGATCCTATCGAGTCGGAGAAGTTGCCCTATTAAAACGACTTATAGTTTCAAGATGAAGTTCTACTGTGCTCTTATGCCTCTTGATTTTGAAATTTGAGTCTCTTTTGCCTCGAGGCAGAAGTAAGCGCTCATGTTTGCAGCCGATATTGTGATCCCATGGTCTTTTCCAGAATCAAGTTAAGACACTTTACCGATAATCTTCTGTAAGGCGGAGATAGAAACTAGGTAGGTACTACTCCAATTTAAGAAAAATCCCAGATTTAAACCTAAAATACCGCCATGTCCTAAAGATAAGTATAAAAGTACACTGTTCCTTGGTTTATCAGATTGTAATTGAGGTTCGACCGTTGCCAAACAAACTACGTGTTCCGGGAAAGACGTGTTACGGAGATACGAACGGTAGTTTACGATTTCTTAACAAAATATGGGGAAGTTACGGCAATGACGGCTCTGATCAACAATGTATTTATTTTACTATTCTAGATATCATCGAGAATTGTTTAACAACCACATTTCGACAGCTAGGTATGTAATAAATTCTAAATACTAGACGGCAATTTGACATGAAATACTCCTGGTACGTATACGATAGACCAGGAATATTGCCAGATTCTTTGCTACAGAGAAAGCTATTAAGAACTGGTAACAGAAACTCAAACTCAAACTCATTTATTGCGGAAATGGATAATTCAAATAACATAGAAATAAATTGGTCTCTCCATAATCAGCCTAAAGGCATGCAATTTTATAGGTATTCTGTCTTTAATATACACTACTACCAAGAGAAACACCCAATGATGTTAATGTAGAGTCAAAACAACCTCAGACGAATCTTAACGGTACTATCGCACGATGCAAATAACTGGCGCAAGTTACTCATGCGGACTGCATGCGAGTTGATCACATATTACCCGTTGTAGTCCACATACTAAATTGCCCACCTAAAACTCGTCGAACGGATTAGCAGAAAAGTTCTTCGGATAGATTCTTATGCTTATGCTCTTATACCTACAGAGTAATAGACACGCAACTGCTTATATAAGACCTAAACAATACTCGCAAGAAGTGAGTGTGTTACACCTCTGCCTGTCCCTTCTGGGATATGCCATGATGTATGTGATAAACGTGTGATGCTAAGATGAATGTTATAGACCTTTAGCCTACATTGCTGACAATAAACCTAAAATTATTTGTCCAACAGCACTGCCAACAAAAAGATGGTCTGGAATACGCCGCGTGGTCACGACCACGGGGTGCCATGGCCATCAAGCAAGGCTACGAGGTGAGCAGCGTAGTGTGGTAGAATATTCATTTGTGGCTTAGTTGGATTCGTTTGTGGTTTAGTTGTATTCATTTGTAGTATTGTCGTGTGTATTTGTGGCTGAGATGTATTCATTTGTGGTTGAGTTGTATCCATTTTTAGTTGATTTGTATTCATTTATAGCCTTGCCGTGTTCATTTGTAGGTGAATTGTATTTACTTGTGGTTTAGTTGTATTAATATGTGGTTGAGTTGTATCTATATATGGCGCAGTTGTTTTCATTAGTGGTTTACTTGTATTTGTATGTAGTCAAGTAGTATATATTTGTGGTTTTGTTGTATCCTTTTCTGTTTTACTTGTATTCATTTTGTAATTTAGTTTTATTCATTTGTGGTTGACTTGTAATTATTTGTAGTTAAGTTGTATTCGTTTGTGGTTTAGTTGTATTTATTTGTGGTTTAGTCGTATTCATTTGTGGTTGACTTGTATTCATTTCTTGATTCTTGTCGTTTAGCTGTATCAATTTGTGGGTATTTGTGTTAATTTGTAGTTTCGTCGTATGCATTTGTGTTGTTTGTAGTTTATATAATTGTAATTAGAGTTATATTAACAGTAGTTATCTTGTTTAAAATTTAATTTGTTATAGTGGAACAAATTCCTTTGTAGTTAATTTTTGTTTAAACACCAGCGTTCGAACTATGCTAAAATTTCTGTATCGCAGGGAACTTCACAAACATTAAATCTATGAAGTTTAAAACACCCAAATTCAGAATAACTTTAAGTAGATTTGGATTTTGTTCAGTGTGTCCAAATTCATAACAATTGGCTACTAGCAGTGACAAGGTAACGTGTTTAACCAATGAGTCATCAATGAAGTTGAAGGCCCAACCCGGGATTCGAACACGAACTTTATGCGTAGTAGTAGCATTCTCTACCGTTGCGTCACCGAGGCAATATAAGTACTGTATTGGTCGTTTCGCAATAGAAAAATGAATTGAGTAAAACAATGATATATTACAATTTCAAAAGTCGTTCAAGTTACCGACTGTAAAATACTAAAACAAACACAATGCAATATGTAAATTAATAGACTAATTACTGTAATTAAAACAGGCGAAAAAAGATGGAATCGTGATTTGAAATTGATTTTTGTACAACTTTTAAATGCTAATTATGAAATTTTATCACTTTTTAATAGCATACTGCAATCAATTTGAAACAATGTAACTAATTGATATCTACTTAAGTATTTTCTTGTGTTCTGATTTTAATTTTAACTATTATGGCCAATACTTAGGTTATTAATTAATTCCGTATTTTTGTAGAGCTTAAAACTTTTTCTTTTATTTATTCTGGATTAATATCACTCCTATTTTCTGGAAAGGTAGGTACTTGTGTTAGATCCAAATATAATCTTTCTTACCCAAGGCACTAGTACAAACTAATAGAGTTAGAAGTGTTAACAGAATTCTAACTTAATGCTTATGATGCAATTAAACGGTTTATTCCGCATTCGACCCTCATGTTTCGTCTCGAATGTAAAAATACGCATTCGCCCCAAAAATTGTTCCTCATATGCCCCGAAATTTACATAAATATTAATTTCTTTACGTAATTCCTATTTTGTCTCAAATTATGTTCCTTTTTTGACCCTGTTTTTTTTTGTGTATAATTGATTTTGGTGTACCGTCAGCTGAAAAATATTTTAAAATACCTCTTTGATCTCCCGGTGAAACTTTTATGATTTGCATGACATCACGACATTGAAAAGACTTAAAACAATAAAAAATTACTTAGATATAACGCATTAAAGTTCGAGAGTGAAGGCTTGTGACGTCACACTTTAGTAAAATTTGTACCGAAAAGTGACGTAACACGAAACTTAAACGCGTTATATCTTCGTTGTTATTAGTTTGTGGAACAAAAGAAAAATTCGTCTGCAATATTTTTTTGCTAATCTAAAAGACGGACGAAAACTTTTTTTTGGTTGTCTTTCCTTTTCTCGTTGGATTTGGCCGTAGCTGTAGCTTCACACATTCAATCAATTCTATATATCAACTTTACCGTAAAACATTAAAACGTGGTCAACCCTCAAATGGCAGTGCAGATTTGAAAATCAACATTAAGTATTCGCGAAGGGCGAGTGTCCCCAAACAGGGACACATCGGGTGCTATGACAAAAGACGCTCATTTGCAACTGTCGCCCGCAGTGATACGCCCACATTCGTTATTTTGATCTCGCGTTTTGGCTATCTTAATTGTCATACTTTTCGTAACTATGCACTTACATATTTTTGAGAGAAGACATACCATTTGCCTATAGAACACATACTTATACCTGTGTGGGCAAGCAGAAACTACGGATTTATACCTGCTGTAATGCTGACAAGTCTTCTTTGCTTATTATATTCTGATCATACTCTTATTGACTGCTCTGGTAATGCAGGTGTAGCGAATGCGATTGCTGTGCATGAAGTTTCGGAACTGGTTCTCGTGTCAGGCAGAGTATTATTGGTTTTTCTGTTAAGGAAGTCTCAGTGGCTACGTGGAGTCTAGAACTATGTCCAGTAATAAGCGCAGCCTTTATCACGTGAGACCTAAATTATTGTAAGCAAAATATGGGCGTAATATACCTCAGGCTACCTATCCAAGGAGATTCGTGAGATCGATGAGAATATAATAATAATAATATTCTACCACATACACACAACACCATCTAGCCCAAACTAAGCAGAGCTTGTACTATAGGTACTAGACAATGGATAAACATATATAATTATATACTTTTTTTTTGTAAATACATACATATTATACATAGAAAGGCCCAGACCAAGACAAACATCCATATTCATGCACACAAATGTTTGACCCACGACCTTAGGCGTGGCAGTCGGTTACATTAACCACTACGCCACCGAGGCCGATATTATATTATAATATCAGCCTTGTATTAAAATGACCCACTTGGGCATGAGCCTCTTCTCAGCATGAGAAGGGTTAGGTTACAGTCCACCAGGCTAGCACAGTGCGGGTTGGCAGACTTCACATATCTTCAAGAACATTATGGTCTCTCAGACTCATGAAATTCGCATTGAAACCTCTTCTTGAATCTTGAATCTTCAAACCTGCATAGGTTTCCCCACGAAGATTGGAAGATTTTCTTTACGCTTAATTTTTTTGAAAAAGAGTCGTAGACCGGTAAATCCTTCGATAATAATAATTAAGAATTTAATACGCCTATAATTTCGAAAAGTCAGAGGTAGGATGCACCTTGATATCTAACCTTTGCTTAGCTGTCCAACGTTCCCCCACTAGACTATATAAATAAAGGAATATTTTTGTATTGCAAGAATATTTACTAAGGAAACGTAACTATACTGAACATGACCATATTTATTTATTTCTACACCGGCGTTCATAATAAACTTTTACAATACGATATGACATATCTTATATCGCAAGGCAATAGTTCAAGGTATAAATTCTCTGACTGGAGCGAGAGATAAGTCGTTGAACTTCTCATACAAGCTGTATTTATACTCTACTAGTATATGCCCTCGGCTTAGCCGGTGTAAATCCTACGGGGAAGAGTAGATTTATGATAAATATTTTAAGCAAATCCAAGACATGATTATTGTTTTCTCTTAGCTACGTTTTATCTAAATCTTTTAAAAGTGATTATATAATCATGTGTAACCCTTTAAAAAGATATTCTTATCGCTATTAAAAGCACTTTACCTAAGGTAAAAAGGCTATATGCACAAAAATAATTAAAGAGCAGTAGTACCGCCTCTGTGACGAATCGCTACTGAAGGCGATTGCTGTAATTCGATTCCAAAATGGGCAAAACGACATAAGGATTTCAAGATTTGTTTAGTAGCAACACATAGTCTGGAATCTTGTCCAATACTAGACAATAGGCTTATCATCTATTATCTGAAACCTAAAATTAAAGACGGCCTAATGAGGTTGTAATACACCTCTGCCTATACCTCACAGATAGAGTCGTAAAACTATGTATGCATGTCACGATTTTACCAGATCCACTACCTTTATTTATACAATATCACCTAAAAAAATGACCTATATACTTTTCTATTACATACTGAAATCAAATAGAATAGTTTAACAGAAGTACGCTCAAAACCTGATTTCTTAAACTAAAACTAGTCACACCGCCAGAAAATAGTACTTTTAAATTCTATACGAATCCGTTCGAGCGAAATCTGTGAGACCCAGCCATAATTTAAATAAAAAAGCATTAGTTACTTCCTTTAACCCTAAAACGCCGAAGTGGGTCGAAAAACACACTAGTTGTTTGTTACTCGAAGCAGTTTACGTCAAAAGTCGCCATTAACCCTCGATAGATGGCGTTGTACTAAAGAATTTCGTCTCAACATGACTTTAGTGTATCTTGAAGCATTTTACGGCGGCACATAAAAGTTTTCAAGAATATTTTGACCTATATACTTTGTAGCCTTTATGCAGCTATGGGTGATTTATAAGTGCATATCTTTATTGGTGGTATTTTACGACCCCCGTTGTATAGACGGAATAGGTTTTTATTATGAGAAAATGTTTGTGTTATACACAATAAAATATATAATTGACTGCATGGATACTTCGTGGTATATTGTTTGGCCTCACCAGTAAGGACATTCTGAATGGTATGATTCAGTTTGCAAGTATTTGTGTTTATTGTTTCAGTCATTGTAATGCCGACTAGGATACAAGGATTTTAGTGGGAAAAGCTGTCTCACTGCAGGTGAGGTAGATTTGGACCTTTATCCACCAATATGGTCCATTACGGGTTGGCATTACATAGGTACTTTAATTGTACTTTATTCAGTTCTCTTCTTTGCCTTATTGTTGGTTGAAGTTGCTTTCTCCTTATATTACTAAAAAGTAAAAGAATTTTTGAAGAATATTAGTATTCTTATTTTGTCACTCGCTTAACTAAGGAGGGATATGGAATTCTTTATTCCAACTTCTACTATACACTTCTGATTATATTCTGCGGGTGCCAAGACAACTTAGAGAGTCTTAAGCTCGGCATTTTCCATGGGTATCCATGGAAAACTGCTGGACCACGTTTCACAGGTGTATGTGGGTGAGATTATTCGCAAAAGAAAAAGCAGAAGAAAATTGTGGCTGCAGTTTTCTTCTGCTAATTTGCTTAATGCCTACCTCAAAAACATGTTTGAAAAATGTTAGTGTACAAACTTCAGGTAACCTGTCTATTCCTTCGGGAATACACGGACGAGTCTATGTATGTACGTTGCTTTAACATAATAGTCACGGTGACATCAAGTTATGCTTAAAGGGGCAAGAGTACCGGACACAAATATTAATTTAACCCCCACATAGTTATAGTGCAACAATTCAACCCTCCACGGCGGGTACGATTAATACTAAAATTAAATTTCACGTACAACCACCAGGGGGCGTTATCTGAACTAAATTAATTCAGGACGAATACCGACCTCTGGATATTTGTTGATTTATGTGTGTTTCTGTTTGTGTAACGTAGTTTTAGATTGGAAATATATTTCTATTTTACTGATATGAAACCATGAGATATTATTGTAGATAATATGAGCATAAAAATGGTGTAAGCATGAATGGTATTATACATGCCACTTCTTTGGTTGGTCTCGTTCATTGGCGTAAACGTTGAAGCAAGAACGGCGAATCACTATGTTCTTGATTCCCGGGAAGGGTGATTCGTAGCTTTTTTGTCAACGTCAAAAAGTGATAAGGATGGTAATAGGCTCGTCCCATTTTACGTGAGACCTAAATAGTATGCATGTTTCGATGCTTCATGGTTCGGAGCATATGCTAACACTTTTCTTTTCTGGCAAACGTAGTCTTATATTTGATCCAGTCGGGCAGTTTTATTGGGTTTTTGTGTTAGTAAAGTCTCATTAGCAATACAAAGTCAATCAGTCTATCACTGTACATAGACAGTAATAAGCCCACTAGCATATAATAATGTATCTTAATTTCTCTTACTACAAAATAAATAAGATTATTAATTCATGAAACAGTCGCAAGGGGAAGACCTAGGCGAATGTTTCTTGATCAGATCGAATACGTTCTGGATAAAGGCCAGGTTAAGAGCACCTTAAACAAGCGAGCGTGTATGAGGAATGTTATGAAAGTGAATGAAGCCAGAGAAGTGTGTCAGGATCGTAGCAAATGGAAATCCGTAGTCTCTGCCTACTACCTAAACAGGCGTGAATCTATGTATGTATGTATTAATTCAATTTTATCTACATATTGTGGGGTATAAATCCCCAATTAGGCATGGAGTTATGTATTCGAGTATAATTATCTTCGAAACGTAAACAGTATGAAATACATATTTCAGCCCAATACTTCTAACTAGTTAATTTAGAAACGTATACCCACTAGGCTATTACAGGTATTAATATAGAAAAGTCTTTGACGTAAGATACGTTTGCCTGAAGGGTAGTTATCGCATTACCTATTAAAAGGTACAGTTACAATGCCCTCGATCGATTTCAATGACCTGCATGTTGTTAGTCTATTTGTATGTGGTGAATGTATATATATGTGAAGTGCACAAAACATACAAGTGATTTTTATTTTATTAGATATAAGAAATTTAGCAAGCTTACGTTGTTTGATAAATAAATAAAACCTATGTTTAATATATTACGTTATTGTTTTTATATCGCGTAGGTCCTGTGGCAGATTGTGCATGTGTTTGCGCCGTCATCCTTACGAGGCCTGCATTTGATTCCAGGACAATGGGATATTGAGTTTTTCTGTGAGAAAATTCTCAGTAACAAAACATAATGTTATTGTTGGAATGGAGAAACCATGGTCTTATTTATAATAATAGTAATAATTTTTATTTTCTCGCCATAGTAACAGAATGAAGTACATAATTATCTTAATTGATAAATAATATACATACTCGTAAAAATATACTATGGGGTTATTATGGTATTTAGGTTAAAAGAATAGATACCGATATGTAAATTTATTATAACTTTGATAACTTATATTACGATATATAGCAATGAGTCTATATGAATGTTATGTAAAAGTTATTCCATAGTCTAGTTGAAGCTAATCTATGTATATAGTGTGCTAACGATCGCACTTAAGTACAGGTTAAGACGGGTGGGGTAAGTATAAGCTAACCAATATATTAGCTGTTACCTATGTATATAATTTGTGATAAACTGTTCGATTCGAAAAAAGATGAACACATACCCAACACACTCACAAAAATTTGCTCTGTATTGGTATCAAATCCTAATAAACATAAAAAGGCAAACACTTGACAACTGCGCTGTTCATCTTGTTTCAAATCAGCAGTAATAGTATCTATGTCGTTAAGAAATCTCAAAGTATCTATGACGTCACATGAAAACACACCTCATTTAGTTGTAGGGTGCGAAATTAAACAAATTAGTTAAACACGCTCCGGGCTCCGGTTCATTAGTAACGGATGATTCCTCCCGCGTCGGCCACTCTGAGTTATGACCGTTCGACCTCTTAGTTTGTTAAAATATTAGTTTTAGTATGCCCTGTGACATTTGCAGTGTTAATTTTTGATACGTTTATAGAGATGTTGGTACGATAATATAAATTGATTATTTTTATTATTTTATATATTTGATTAGATAATTAATATTTATGTTGTCTGGCTTCTTAAAGGAGTAAGTTGGATTTTAGTGAGTCTGTATTGGACAATTTTTGTTCTGGACGCCACGTAATAAGCGACGAGCTTATGTATGTCTAAGAAACATATTGTCGGGTACCTTATTATTACTGAGGATTGCCGACTACACTAAAGTTAAACACACAACATAATAAAAGTCTTTCTCGGACCGAAAATATAGCTAACAAATTAGTTTGTACCACCTCTGCTTAGCCTTAGGCGTATCACCGTCTATGGCTACATGAAAACGAAACATTTAATAACATATATTAAAATTTAATCCATTAGTTGTAACCAGAAGAAATTTTCTAAAATATTACAGGCACTAACATTTTATTTTTGTTTTAAATTCTTGTCAAATTATATTACACAGAATTTAAAAGCAAAACACAAAATGTTTCAACATCTCTATACAAATACTCAACCCGTTAAAGATCATTGGGGTAGTTTTTGCACCCCTGTCCGAGCAAGTCAAATGCTCAGCCAAGTCCTAAATAAGAGTTACTAGAGATAACGGGACACACGGGTTTTAACGATGTCGAACTTAACGAAATATTCGTAACATCACGCGTATATCTGATTGAAAGGTAATGTAGGGGTCCATTATTGAGTAGCTAGGGTCTATTATACCTTTATTGACCAGCTATATTTAGGTCTCACGAAATAGCTCGCCTGCTTAACTGCATTATCTTGTTGGTGCCATGGTATAAGATTGTGCTTATATTTGCGTGTGGTCGTAATGTGTTAGGTTTGATATCCACGTTGAGTAAAGTATTATAGAGGATTCCTGTTAGCATTTTGTTTAGCGCCGCAGCGTCTGGGTACTTTCCCGGTGCACGTCAAATATCAATTATCGTTTGCTGCCTATTACGTGAGAATTAAAAACATAGCCGGCAAAATATCACTTTCTAATAAATATTTTTGTCTACAATCGGCGACAATTTGTCGGCCTCGATGGCGTAGTGGTTAGTGTAACCGATTGCCACGCCTGAGGTCGCGGGTTCGATTCCCGCACAAGTCAAACATTTGAGTGCATGAATATGGATGTTTGTCTTGGTCTGGGTGTTTCTATGTAGGTATAATTTGTATGTATTTACAAAAAAAATGTATATATGTATGTTTATCCATTGTCTAGTACCCATAGTACAAGCTCTGCTTAGTTTGGGCTAGATGGTGTTGTGTGTATGTAGTAGAATATTATTATTATAAACCTGAAACCTGATTTTTCAATTCTTTTTGGGGCAATACAGCCGTGCGTTTATATTTATTAAAATATTTGCACGTAATCAGATGTCCAGCTCGATTTCAAGCAATCGAACGTGATATGTTGTGCACATAGCCTGGCAAAATAGATTTTAACTGTCTTACTTTAAGCAGTTTACTGGAATAGGCTTAACTAGATGGTAAACTACCATACACGGATTTTATCGCGTTGTTTATTAATCACTGTATTACATAATTTTGAAACTATATATATAGTAGTTTAATTTCAATGAATAACATTCGCGTAAACAGAAGACAATATTATGTTAACTAGATAGATTAAGATTGGAATGAACTGCCTGCTTCGGTGTTTTCCGAGCGCTATGATATGTCCTTCTTCAAACGAGGTTTAAAGAGAGTTCTTCTTTCATGGTAGGCAGCGGCTTTGCTGTGTCCTGACGTTGCTTAATAAGTCCATGAGCAGCGGTTACCACTTTCCATCAGGTAGGCCACGTGCTCGTCTGCCATTAATTACAATAAAAAAAAAAAAAATGAGAAAATATATCTATAATAATACACATGTTTCCTACGTATGTATCAGCTTAATAATTTTGTATTTAATATTATTATGCGGTGTTTACCTTTAAGTAATTGTTACATTGTCGCCATTTATAACAAATATATTACTCTTAAAATCTAATGTAAACAATTGTTGGTGAGCCTTAATAAATAAATGTCTGGTATTGACTGATTTAACAGTTAACAGCATGTCTGAGAGTTCTTCATAAGTAAGGTTCTCAAAAATATGTGAAATCTACCAACGCGCACTGGGCCAGCGATTAAGGAACTAAAGACTAGACTAAGGCCCTACCCTTCTCACACTGAGATGATGACCGTGCCCACCAGTGGAGCAGATATATGAGAGATCTTCATAATTTTCTCGAGGATATGTCAAATCTTCCAACCTGCATCAGACCAGCGTGGTAATCTATGCTTATTCCTTCTCACACTGGGTAGAGTTCAGCAGTGCCACAATTTATATACATGGATATAAATTCTCTCGATGGCGTAGTGGTTAGTGTAACCGACTGCCACGCCTGAAGTCGCGTTTTCGATTTTCGCACAAGTCAAATATTTGTGTACATGAACATGAATGTTTGTCTTGGACTGGATGTTTCTATGTATAATATGTATGTATTTACAAAAAGAAAAGTATATGTGTATGTTTATCCATTGTCTAGTATCCATAGTACAAGCTCTGCTTAGTTTGGGCTAGATGGTGTTGTGTGTATGTGATAGAATATTATATTATTATATTATATTATACTTAAACTGAAATTGAAGCTCACCATCCTACATCGTCGTGTGTCACCCAACAAATGATTTATCCGACCACAGTTGTGACTCATTGTCGTCTCGGACTGACCGCCGGCCCTTACGTTATTTATTCAAACACAACTTACTACTGATTTGTTTGAGGGTACTCGTAAATTATCTATTTGCAGTTTACTGGATAATTTATTAGTTTTGTTACTATAGCGAATAAAGTTTTCAATAAATTGTCTGTATTTGTTTTGGGGTGAGATTTGTCTGTAAATGTTATTTTACAGATAAAAGTTGACCAAAAAGGTGTATATGAAAGAAAGGCGGGATGATAATTTAAGTTGCGTAACACTTCTTTCTGATCTGTAGTGAACATTTTGTTACTCTACTAGATGAGATTTACTGCTAACTTCAATCGCTGTCATGCTTTCGCGTTGCATGATTTATATATGGGATGCCGCGGATGCAGATTTTTTGACATCCGCGGAAGCGGATGCGTATACGGATATTTAAAGGCTCATATCCGCGACTGCGGATGCAGATGCGAATGTCCAAATCGATGCGGAAGCTCCGCAATTGCGGATGCGGATGTTGATGAAAATTATGCATCTTATTTAATAAAAAGTATCTAATATCACCTCTGTAGGTTCAAGCCTGTTTTGCAAAAGTTCATAACTGTAGCTATACCATTTTCTAGTGTTTCTTGATTCTCATCTTCACTTGAAGAATCATCGCGCCATTCATCGGCCTACCCATTTTCTTTCTTGTCGCAACCTGCGTTATATATCCACATTAACATCCGGGTTGATTATTGTGGATGCGGATGCAGATATCCAAATCGATGCGGAAGCTCCGCAATTACGGATGCGGGTGCGAATATTCGCAACATCCCTGATTTATCTAGGGTAATAACATGCCTGAAACGTCAAGTCTTTTTAAATTACATACCGTAAATACTAGACAGTATCGCGTTAACCTATTAAGTTTATAAATTATTGCTAACTCTTTATTCATTTTGGGGTAAGCATAAAGCGCATTGTAGGTGGTGCGCGTGGTTCTCTCTCTGAAAAGCATATCTGAAAACACATAAAAAAGAACGCATTCATTATTATTTTATAAATGTAGCACAGAATCACATCACGTTGTGTCCTACTCCAGAAAATTGCGGCCTTTTCTGTATCACCACGTATTAGCTGACCAAACAATTACTCGTGTCAACAACATTATAGATCTAGGAGTGATTTTTGATGCCCGTCTGTCTTTTGGAGACCACTTTTCTGCACTTGCCAAAGAGTCATTCAGACGCTTAGGATTTATTTTGCGTAAATACCACGACCTTGAGAATTCATTAGTCATTAGACTTCTGTACATTACGTTGGTTCGAAGTAAACTGGAGACGAGCGCTTGCATCTGGAATCCTCAAACAGCCAACCAAAGATTTTTTTTCTTAACCACATACACACAACTCCATCTAGCCCAAACTAAACAGAGCTTGTACTATGGGTACCAGACAATGGATAAACATGCATATATACTTTTTTTTTGTAAATACATACATATTATACATAGAAACATCCAGACCAAAACAAACATCCATGTTCATGCACACAAATGTTTGACTTGTGCGGGAATCGAACCCGCGATCTCAGACGTGGCAGTCGGTTACGCTAAACTTCTTCCGGTACTTTTTCAAAAGACTATACCATTATTACCCTTCCATGTACCCAACTAACTACCTATTAGGAACTTTGGGGTTCAATTCACTGGAGGTTAGAAGAGGCCTTGATCAGCTTTTGATTGGCTATAAAACCCTTCGAGGAAGAATAGACTGACCTGATCTCCATAACCTATTCAGTCGTTTATTTGTGCCCAACAATTATATTGCACATTGCCGGAGCCGTCGGCATAGGTTGTTTGCGCAGCCGGTGTATCACACAGTGGCCAGAGCCGAGTCTCCAGTGTATCGCACTTTAGAAGTGCTCAACGCCTTTCTGGTTCACAACCCTGAGTGTGATATTTTTGCTGACAAGTGGAATGAAATTATGAGAGTATGCCTGGTGTTCTGCGAGAAAAAGTATGCGAGAGAATCCACGGTGCCGTATTAGTTATTAATTGTTTATATAAATTATTATTATTAACAATGTTTTTGAATTTAATCTATGTAATTATCGTTATCAGTATGTAATCTATGTCAGTTATTGTAATTGGTATCTTTAACCGTTGTAATTAACAATAAATAAATAAACATATCTTCCAAGCGTAGTCAAATATATATCACTTTTCTAGAACTATGCTTTAGATTCCATTCAATAGGAATAAGCCAGTAAATTCCGACTACCAATCACATTTCTAGATGCCGTTCTGCTTCTTAGAATTTCGTAACAGGGAACCCTTTACCTCTCAACCAACAAGAAAGTTTTTGAAACCCGAGTAAAAAGGCATAGAATTTCGCGCTCTACATTTTATATATTACCTAAGTTGGGAATAGAAGATTATATTTTATCTTTCCTGGTTTAATAAAGTTGTTTACTCGTTTATATTTGAAACCTCATACGATGCCATATTGCATTATGGAAAATAAATGAATCTCAATATTTACAATGCTTTCCCCGTGACCATGGCTGCTGAAAAGCTACGAAAACATCGGAAAAAGTGTACATTTAAATAATTTATATTAATAGTTTTAAAAGTCGTAACATAGTACTAAAATAAACTAAGAGTAGTGTTTCTAAAATAAGTCATGTTAAACTGGCCAGAATTATCTTTCCGCACTATCACACGCAAGGGATAATCCCTTTTAATTTTAATTAAGGTATTATAAATTCAATGCTACGCGTTAATATTTTTAGTATAAAATTAATTGATCATCCACTGCATAGACTGACCGAGCTGCCTTTTAGTCACTATTTTTAGTAATTGTCTTTAAGACTGCAATTAATCTTTCAATCATTCATTCTCGTAATTGAGGCCGGGCCTTTTACCTTTTCTGTTAAGAAATTCTGAATAAAATAACAGTGTATTTTATTCAGAATTTCTTAACAGAAAAACTTAATAAACGTTCAGAATCAAACCTGAAACCTCATGTATAGTAATTATTTTCACCACCGCTGAGCCACTGAAACACTCTATCTTATAAGTGTACGTTACATAATGTTATGTAATAAAAATATACCAATAACTATCTCTCTTTATGTTTCAGGCCAAGATGAGCACTGGCGACGGCTCCGTCGGCGGTCACCAGAAAGCGGATGACCGGCTGGGTCACCATCAGTCCATGAGTCAGATGCTGTATGGAGCCGGACTGGGCCCTGGACGATCAGGTCAGTATATTATCATATTTTATTAAACTTTACATAAAAGTAATTTTTAAAGCAGTTTCCGTGCCGGGGTTCCTTTTTGTGTCGACATATCCTTACCTGCGTATGATGAAGATGTCACATGTTCATCCTAAGATATTTATTTATTTTATTTTTATCCTGTAGCGTCCCACTGCAGGGCAAAGGCGTCCCTTCGGTCTTTCCACTCCTTTCTGTCCAGCGCCAATTGTCTCCAATCCCGGTTGAACGCATCCAATTCATCCCGCCATCTCATTCTGGGCCTGCCGCGGGGCCGTCTGTTATTTAGTGCCCAGTCTATGGTGATGTTTGCCCACATCTCTTCAGACATGCGACAGATATGGCAGGATCAGTTCCATTTGAGTTCGGCAGCAGCTTGGCCCACATCCTTAACCTTTGTATAGCAGCGTAGTACCGTGTTTCTGATCTTGTCGCGAAAAGCGTCTTATTGCACTTTATGGATATTTTCAAGTAACTAAGTCGTATTTATAGCCCTTTAATCAGATTCAATGAAGAGAGACTTTACAAACATCCAAATAAAAGTCACATGGATCCAGATTTGGAACATTACTACTCGTGAATCACACAAAGGGAATAGCTACTTTCGGCTTTGCGTGGACAAATTTCTCAGTAAAAAATCTATTTACAAATAATTATATTTATTTAATAAAAAAATATTAAACAATACCTCGTTGCAGGAAATATTTCAGTAACAAAGACGCATAAATAAATGTTTAAACTGATAACAATCATAGGCACCGCCATTTTTCTTCTTTTGAGCTCCATTCTGGGTTACCATATAGATAAACGTGCATTTTTAATAAGATACTTGTTTTTCTTAACATGTTCTTCCTTATTACATAAATAAGGTATTATTTTTATAATAAATATAGATATTATTCAATCAATGAAATGCTCATTTTCAGTCAATTATAAGTGACAATACTGCAATATTATGTATATCAAGAAAAGGCATATTTAACAACTTGCTGCAGCTTTATTATCATATTTAGTTTGTTTTGGGTATAAGATATTAAAAAAGCAATGTATTTATTACTATAAATAATATCCACGTCAAGCCGAGGCACCCTAACAAACTGAGTAATTCCCTTTCTATCCTGTAAGAGGATCGAATCCACAGCACTCGGCGTCGTAGTAATGGCGAGAGATGCCATCTGTGCAATCTGTAGGTCTACCATGAACATGTCTATCCGAAACTTCGGGTCGAATGAAAATAACCTTCAATAATGTTTCTACATATTCATATACATATATTTTTTTCAAAATGACATTACTACGTTATTTGTACTGATTCATGAAAGGGCTTAGGACCATCAAGAGATTACATACTGCCCCACCATTCAGGACAAAATCGTACATAGTGTTACTTTGTGATCTAAATGAGTAAATGACTTTTGACTTGATTTTAACCTCGGCATTTTCGGGTTATGATATATATATTTATAAAAGATTCCTCGCTTTTATATTGAATCCCAATACAAAAGTGACTGTCAAAATTCCTTAACAGATTTGCTTCCTCCTTCCAGGGTCTTCTTCATCATCGCCAGTAGGTGGCACCAACGCTGGCAGTGGACTACTGGTGGTTCCCCAGCCGCTGGGCAAAGGGCCCACGAAGCTGCAGCCTTTACATGCCCACGCGAGGAAGTATCACTGCAAGATGTGTCCTCAGGTAAGTGTAATCTATTATTGTTATGATAATTATAAGAAGCCAGTTTCACAACTATCAAGTAAAAGTTATCCGAAAGATAAATAGCATGCTGTCTCACTTCTGTTAGGTTCAAGAAGAGAGATGGCGAGACTTAACTCATAGATAAATGCTATTTGGAGGTGGTGGGACAGGCCCTGATAGTCATAAGTTCTTATCTTTGCATCGTTTAAAAAAATTAAATGGTAATCATTTATTCATTTAGGTCATAAAGTGACACAGATGACCGTCAAAGTATAGAGTTTATTAACCTTAAAGAAGAATGTTCGTTGCTAGGTTCAGGCAAAAGGGTAAGCCTATGAGTCCACTCTTTTAAATAACATTTGAATCACTTTTGCCTTCTTTCGCAACTCATATCTACAAGGTTGTAGCCAATATACGATATACTGATAATAGTAAGACCAATGAAACGATAGAAAATATTTATTAATAATAATAAATATTTATAGAGACCAAAACATGAGAATATAAACATTTAAATCCCACAAAACTGCATAATTATATTAATTATAAAATAATAAAAATAAAAAACAAATATTGTATCGATGTAGATATGTTCCTAACTGCATCTCTAGCCTATGTAACAGTTATCTGTAATTTCAGCAAGCAGTACATTCTTTAGCTTGTGTTTTAAATAATTTACTTATTTTAAACATACGTCCCTTTACAGTACGTTATGACAGCGAGCAATAATTAAGAGCATCCTTTTCTCACACACGCGATGAAAGAAAAGAATGGCTGTCGCCACGTAATCCTAATAAGCAATATATTGACGCATCTTACACTGCAACTTTGCAATGTCTAAAATAAAAAAGTATAGCGCAACCTCTCTTTTCCCAAGCTATTCCATATCAAACTTCATCGAAACCAATACAGCTTTACAGGATTCCATTAGAAATGATCCGTACAATCAAAAAACATAAAATCCTTTAACTATACCGAGCAGAAATCTTACTTAAAAGAAAATATATCGCTAAATAAGAACTGTCCAATCTTTCAAAATATAAAGGCAACATTTTAAAGCTGTCTCTCTGCTAGTGTCTGCGGAGATGGTGGCGATATGAAGTGATCTTCAATTCATATATCGAGCCGATCAAACCAAACGTGTTTGTGTTGTCAATGTACAGGTAAAACAGAAGGACAAGGGCATAAAAATTAAATATATATTATACACGAAATAAAATAGACATATGTACTTTGACAATTATGACTGCACGAATAGTGTATTGGTTTAACTGATTGCCTTACTGCTGAGTGTTGTGGGTTCAAATCCCACACGGGGCAAAACTTTGTGAGATCCACAAATGGATGTTCCGAGTCTGGATGTTCTTTGTGTCCGTTGTTTGAATGTTTGTAAAGTCCCCCGCGATACAGGAATTATACTTAATGGCAGTATGGCCTAGTGGCAGTAAAAAAAAAAATTCTGTAGCTGGACACAAAATACCAATAGTCTTGTCAGTTCTATAACTGAATCCCCGTGTTGATTGCTAGACAGATTATGTCAATTTTGCACTATTTAGTATAATCTTTCTATTCTCTTTACCAAATATCATGGAATGGATTCCGTTAATCGCATGGAATTTTCAATTAACTGATTCGATACTTGCATTAAGAATAAAATCAAAATTGTTACTCCTAGTCTGTGAGGTTTCAGTATTACAATTTTACAAAGCATCTTGAGGCGATGATCCTGATGATTATAGTTATACTTTTTAAGTCATAAAATATAACTTTGATAACTAAAAAGCATTTTGAATTAGGTAAATATTATGATATTATTAGCATAAATAACATTCTTACGAATAAAAAATTTAAATGGCGACAAGCCCATATTATATTCAAATATAATATTACTAGAATTAACACGTAGCTTCGCTCGCTATAAATAATATTTTGTCAACCAATTTCTATCTCTCAAGAAAAGTACCTTTTTTTCTGGATGAGAGGTCACTTAGGTCCTTTTTATACCTATTTAAGGCGTGATAGAGTAACAAACGAACAAACATATAATATTAAATTAGGATATTCAAGAAATCCATGCGTAGGGTGCATAGGGTGATTTTTTAAAGGTTTCTGAATCAATCAATTTGTTTATTGAGAACATAGATACAATAATATAAAGGTGTTACAATTGTGATTAGGTATCTCCATCTTCCACCTGTAGGTATGGAAATGTTAACACAGCGACAAAGAAGGTTTCTAGGTTGTCAAATACAAATTGTCATCATAACAGCCACTTTAAAGAGCAAGTCGTACTTGTACTTCTGTTTGGCGCATGCGTTGACAATATTCCGCAGTGCTATGGTGAAATGATAATGAGCCACCGACGCCGGCTGTAACTCATCAAAATTCAATTCGTCAACTGCGCTACCGTCAGCAAATAACTTGATGTAATTATTACAAATATTATTTAATTCGTTTCTTTTGTTTTTTTAATAATATCAGACGATTACTGTTTTGAGTACTGTACATTTCTTGTGGTAATTTTTGTAATTATTTATACTTGTATTTTTAATAATTATGTGTATTTTTTTTATTATACATGCATACTTATGCACGTCTGTAATCAGATATACATACATAAGATAAAATGATATACAAAAGTATATTACAACTGCTTTATTTGCCCTTAAGATTGAACATTTACGGAGATAGTATAAAATGATCTAACGCAATAAGAAAATATGTCTCATCGGATCCTCGGTGGAACTTTTAAGAAAGGTAGAGCAACACGCTCGGTCAAATATAAGACGTGTTGACGTATAAAATATGTGACGAGTTCGTTCAAAATGTACCAGCCTCGTTGTGAAAGCACCTCTGTCCTACAAAAGATTGTTGTATGAGTGTGTTCTTGAATGAGTAGGATTCCAAAGCTCCAAAAAGGAAAGCTCCACTTCAAGCAGTCTGGAAATTCTATAAGTTACTCATTCTACGCTGAGCCAAGGATGACTGGTCCCCTATAACTTTTATCACCTGCGTTGACAACAAAAAGATTGCTTTTTAAAGGGCAAAGCGTGAATGATGCCTTTGGTTTTGCAAGTGTTGCTGACTATCAGACAGAATAAATAATACATACACATTGTTTCACGCCTGTATGTGCTTGAAGTAAAAAGTGTATTACACTCACATTTTGGTTATGGTTTACTACTAGACCATTACAACGCTGGATCCATAACTTGGAGGGCAAGCCTATTGCTGTCTACTGACAGTTTCAGTCTCCAAGCTAATACGAGCAGTCTTAAGAGAAAACCCAATAGCACGTTAGCCGACCCGGTAATCTAAACCCGTGCACAGAAATTGCATTAACTTCTATTGCGCCACGGAACATATATATGTATATTCAGATGTACAGAAAGGTGTGGTCATATTTAAGGACCCTAATGTACGCCTGAAAAATAAACCCTTCAATGACACAATCAAAAAAGAAATGTAATTGTATGATAATTCAAACATGTTATTTATTTATTATTTAAACATCGAAATAAGCTCATGACATCACTATCAATATAGCGTCTAGGCATTTTTGGGTTCACGGAGGTCACCGAGTCAGTTGTCAGTGTTATTTAAGTATCGACTAGAATGAAAAAAATCTATCTTGTAGTGAAAATAATAATAGTAATTTATTTATTTTTCGTAAAATTATTGTTTTTTACAAATACATCTTAACAATTACATAAAGTGCACTAATAAATATTTACCTGAAGTAGGTTATACCTGAAAAATAATGTTTACCAATTTATTTGTCGCGCTCTTCTATGATAGTAGAGGGTATATATTAACTGATGCTTGAATATGACCACACATTTTTGTTACACGGTGTATTTTCAAAATTATTGTTTTGCTGTCGGTACAGAGTCCCAGTGTTCTGTATAACTTGCAATTAATTCTCTATTTTAGTGTTTTTGTCGACTCCGCTCACAACGCACACCACTCATCTTTGATATTTCGTGCCTATTGCACGAGGGAGCTGATCGAAGTTTAATTAGATTCAAATATAATTAAGTTAGCAATACATTAGATTTAACATAAGCAAGCAGCGATGGCCTAGTGGGAGACGCTTAGACTGCTATACAGAGGTCTCAAGTTCGATTCCAAGACACGCTTGACTTCGAAGTGTTAAATAGTTAATTATCGCTCGCTTTAACGGTAAATGAAAACATCGTGAGGAAGCCTGCATGTCTGAGAGTTCTCCTATTCTCGAAGATATGTGAAGTCTATCAACTCGCATTAGGCCAGCGAGGAGTACCTGATCTGAGTACCCTTCTCACACTGTGGAGAGGTTTGTGGTTAGCAGTGGAATAGTTTATACAGGGCTTATTATTATTATGATCAGTCAGAGGCATGCCCAATGTGAGTAATCGGGAGTAAATATACTTAGCGAATTTATAATTCATGTATAAGTTCCTCGGTTCTCGCTCTAAGCATGTTAAACGTAGAGTACAATATTTAGTATAATTAGATGGTTATTTTGATTGTAACCTGTTTGATTGCAATACATAAGATACAGGTAACCGATCCCAACTTCGTAAGCTTTTGATTCCGCACATCCTCTCTAGTATAGGGTTTACTCAAAACATGTTACCCAGAAGTAGCCGCCTTTAAAACAATTCATATGCCATGTGTATTAAAATATATAATAAATTACCAAATTTTATGAAAACTCTCCCTATAAATAAATTTATAAGAGTTCTACGTGGTTGGCTCATGCAGAAAAACTTTTACTCTGTTAAAGAATTTATGGAACATACAGCTTGATGAGTACCAAATTGACTTACTAATCAAATACGAATTATGACATTGTTAATTTAAAATGTGTTATGATTGTTTGAAGAGACATACTTTGTTAACTCCATATAACATGTATCTACAGGGTGATTTTGAAATCGTGTAATTCCTTTTAACCACGCATTCTACTGGTGATATAGAATAACCCTGACCATATTTTTTCTTAATTAGAATAATGGTTTCGGCAAAATTAGAGTACAGATTTTTTTCATGAAATGATTTCAAATAGTCATATTTTAACCACCTGACACAATCTTAATATTTTACTAATTTAAAAATAATAACATAACAATAACTGATGTCGTAAATAATAAGGGGCAATAAAAAGGACCGCCCGTTATTATTTACGACATTAATTATTAATATGTTTTTTTATTTTAATTAGTATAAAATTAAAATTGCCTCGGTTGGTTAACATATGACTATCTGACACCATTTCACGAAAAAAACGGAATAATAATTTTTCAAAAAATATAAATCTAATTAAATAAAAATATGGTCAGGGTTATTCTATATCACCAGTAGAATGCGTGGTTAAAAGGAATTACACGATTTCAAAATCACCCTGTATATTTGCATGCTATTTGAAACGGCTATACAGGCTTGTGCTAATTTATTATAATATGACATCAATGTAATGTACCTTGTTAACAGCATATAAAGATATTCTATTCTATTCTATTCTATTCTATACTCTCTCTCCTGGCCTCTCCTATCATTGGTGACAGGATCTAGACCTAGTACAGATGAGTATTGTCCAGTCAAAGTCCTGAACGCATTGGTATCACTTTATCACTATTTAACCTTTTTTTTAATACAACTTAATTGACAAGCAGGCATTCGGCTCACCTCATGCTAAGTGGTCACCATAGCCTATGGACGTCTGCATCACCAGCGTCATCACTTGCGCATTGCCGATCCAAAATTACCCATCTATTTCAGTTGCCAAATAGATTTGCGTTCCGATTCTGTGATGTAGTGATTGAACTAATATAAATGTATATATACAATAAATTAGAGACAGTAATAAACCTAACTTGTATCAGTGCACATCTCTCTTTTATTTACATAAGTTCTGTCCTTACAACTCAAAGACAAAACACCTTTACCTGTTTTCTCTACTTTTGCAATATGCAGGCAGATTGAGTTTCCTTGGCTGTGCCGCAGTACTTAAATACATAGCTAGATTCAATGTAAATAAGCTACAGTTAACGGTTGCCATCAGTTAAGCCGTTAGCCATAGTTTTTAGGTCTCAATCCCTGGTTAGGTCTAACTGATAGTCCATTGGGTTATCACGTTACATCTTTTATAGTCCAAACTAAAATTATAAATGCGCATGCGTTTCTTTGTTACGCTTTCACGTGTTTACTACACCGCCGATCTTCATGAAATTTCGCATACACGTTTTCAGTGGTACAGAATAGGTCATAGGATACCTTTAATTAAAAGAAGTACTGTTCCCGAAGCCCTGAAGCCTCGGGCAAAAGCTAGATATTTTTTTAATAAATGGGTAGGAAGCCGCGTTCCCAAGAAAGCTTTTTAAAAACTTTAATCAAAATGGGAGGGACCTACAGGACTGTGAATTGTAAGAACTCAAAATTAAATTGATATTTATGCCTACTTTCATAAGTACATTAAAATGTTTCAACGATTAAATTTAACCCAAAGATTCAATTTCTTTATATTCCCATTTATGTACTTTGATGATATAGGTACCAATGACCATAACTTCAAATAAAAATAACCCAATACTCTTTACTATACAGCTCAGATGAAAAACAGCGTAAAGATAAGGGCCAACATAATAACATAAAAAGCTTCAAAGGCGGGCACCAAACCGCATACCGTCTGTGGAATCCAAAAATTTACACAAACTAAAGTATCAACCCATTCGGGTTTTTGTTTGTCCGTCTGTTCAACCGACATTTCGCGATGACATTCTTGCGCGCCCGATTTTGATTAGAACGACCGGCGGAGAGCAGTTTTTTTTTGTAAATTTCGCCTCTCTTACTCTTTGATTTTTTGGTGAAATGAATATGGATAGCTTTCGGTTCTTTTGTGGATGTTTTTTTGTGTTTTTTGGACCGTTTAGTAGATAATTAGGCAGGCCATAGTTGGACGTCTGCTGAGAAAGGCAGTCTTCCCGTATGGAGTTCTCATCGCAATTAAGCTATAAATGTACATAGGTATCCTCTTTAGAATGTAGTATAAAGTTATAATAATCTATACGTAGGTATAGCGTGGGATATACTGTTTGCCTCTCCACTGCCAATGCGCACATTGCTGTGCGTTGGATCCTCACACGTGGCAAGAATATGTGTGATCTGCTAATAGATGTACCGAGTCTGTCCGTTATTTCAATGTTTGTAAAGCCTCTCCCGCAACAAAGGAATTATTCTAAGATGTCACGACAAAAATCTATAATTTACCTCGCTAAACCAGTGCAGGTTGGCAGACTTTACCCATTACAAACGCTTTCAGGCACGCATGTTTCTTTACTGTATTTTTCTTCACCGTTAAACCGAGCGATTACTATGTCATACGCATATAACTTCGAAAAGTCTAAAGTGCATGCTTTTAGTTTAACTTAAAACCTATACGTGGTGGTTCAACTGTTTCCACACATCGCTGGTTGTTGGTATATATGTGAGCATATATAATATAGTTGACTAATGAAAACACTACATCACTTTGTGGCTGACATTCTTCAGCATACAATCTATCTAATAATAAGCGGTCCTCGAAGCCGATGATCGTTTGCAATACCATGGATATATTTACAGGAATAAAACTACAAACAAAATCACCTAAATAACATATATCATTTAATCAGTTCTAGTACAGAAGTAATAGAACTGATTAACATACAGAAGTCTGTGTGGAAAGTCACATAGCCCATCGATACATAATTAACGTTAACTTGCTTAAGTTGGTAGATGGGTAACCATTTTATAAAGTCTCATGCAGCGCAGAATTTGAAGCTTCGGTTAGGTCATAGGTTCAATCCGTTTTTTTGCTTGCCTCGTTGATCTCGAAACAACTGCCTCATTAGTTCAGTGGCTGAGCTTGTGTTTGTAACCAATCATATTGTGCCAAGTTCTAATTAAGAACCAAGGAATATTTAATTGAGACATTCCTTACGCAATTCTCAGTACCTGAAGGACGACTGGTTTGTTCCCAATTACCTAAAATAAATTTTACGATATATAAGTCTGATACAATTTTGCTTGTTTCTACGTGCAAACCCGAGTCAGTATACGCTATTAAGCAATACTATTACCCAAAATACATCCTAATAACATGATATTACAAAAGCAATATCAACCGAACATCAAACTGCCGTCATTTCAATAATAGACAGATTCTTACGACCGAACCATTCAATATAGTCGCAAACGATCTTACAAAGAGTCATTTTGTCAAGGGTACTTACCCAAAACTTTACTCTTCAACGCAAATTCGACCTTAATACTTACGCCTAAGACTGAATTTCTAACGTACTCCTCTCCAATGGAACCTCCAAAAATTTTCGTAGCAGCTGCAATCAATTTTGAATTTTATTCTGTTGCAAATAGAGTAGGTTTTACCTTGAAGGCTTTTTCGGTGGCTATTGGGCATAGGTGTCTGTGATATGAGCCTATTTTTCATATCGCGTCATTTCCGGTTTCCGATTGTTTCAGTGGACCGTACGTTTTTTATTGGTGGTCATTTGTGGACGGATGTGGTAATGGTTTACACGTATGTTGCGTAAGAATGGTGAGATAGTCAAAATCTGTTTTTGAATCAGTAAAATTTTGATTGTAGAGTACTGTTTAAAAGTGGCAGTTACTACCGCGTTGTATCATGCGATAAGTTTGCGATTTAGCTTGGGTCAATCGTGTGATCTTAGGGTTCAATTACCGAATCAGAAAAGGTCAATTTGGAAATATTCCTCATAGGCGTTAGTTTTGCTCTCTTCGTGGGGCCTAAAAAATGACGAAATGTTTTGTTTGATACGCCTCATTTTATCCTTTTGGAGGGTAAGGAATGACACAGCCATGTTTGCATATTTATCTATTTATTTTCCTTTTCATTGAAAATTGATATGTACGTTTAAGAAACCTAAAGTTTATGGTTTAAGACTTGCGACCAAATGGTCGTTGGATCGATTCCTGCCCTACCAACGTAAAGCTACTTCTGATACAAGCATTTGCTCGAAACACAAGAACAAGATTTCATTAAAAAAATATTTTTATTTTCTTTTATATGTGTTTGTAAGTTACTAACATAGTATTTAAGTTATCCCGTTGTACTACTAACACTCTCTGGACCGAATAGTCTGATAATAAATGATTTAAATTGAATTGAAAAATTGAAAATTGTATAAAATTCATTCGATTTACCCAAGTAAAAACTCAACAACACCTTGCCTTAAACGAGAACCAAACACAATCTAAAACAATCGGCAACTAGCATAACTGCAAACTCTAGATACCAAGAGGGTCCCGAAACCACATTTACAATACATTTCTCAAACTCGAAGCTATGCTTATACTCGAGTATCCCAAACATGATCAGGTCCGTTCGTTTTTGCGTCAGCTAATGACGTCATTAGGAGGAGGGAGAGGAGTTCCCTCAGAGGGTGCCAAGATGTTGCAGCCAATTGTATTTGGAGTAAATTGGTTTCAGTTTGAGAAAGAATTCATTTTATTCTACTTATGTATTGAGCATTCATTTTCTTTTCTTTTAAACGACAATTCCCGCTAGGAATAAATTGATTTTTGATTGAAATAATCACGGGAGACTTAAAGTCTCTTATCTTATCTTGTGTGGGGGCCAGTCAGTACAAACCGGTGACACTTCGACCCAGTGGGATCTTTTGTGTCGACTGCCCCAATAACGACTGCCATAGATGTTCATGGCAGCCGGGACCGATGTCTTAACGTGCTCTCCGAGGCACGGAGCAGGCGATAATTGTCAATCAATACGCACCTAATTTCGAAAAGTCATATAACTTCCGAAAGTCAGAGGTGCGCGACGTGGGTTCGAACCCGAGACCCTCTGCATTGCAGTCTGTTGGTCTCCCTACTGAGCTATCGCTGCTCTCAAGTCTCGGGAGACTTTACAAACATTAAAATAACAGACACAAAGAATATTTTGAACAACCATATGGTGGAATAAAAAAAATTGGTCCATGTGGTGATCGAACCCACACTTGGCGCTGCGGCAATGGCGAGGCGACTACTAAAATCTTTACGCCATCCGTGCAGTGAAGTAATTATAAAAGACTAGCTGTCCCACGCGATTTCTCCCACGTTTATAATTATTACTCCGCGTTTGTGGCTCGTAGCGTGATAGGCGTTTTTGGCGCACGATTATAATTATTACTCCGCGTTCGTCGCTCGTAGCGTGATGGGCGTTTTCGCCCACGTTTATAGTTATTACTCCGCGTTCGTGGCTCGCAGCGTGATGGGCATTTTCGCTCACGTTTATAATTATTACTCCGCGTTCGTGGCTCGTAGCGTGATGGGCGTTTTCGCCTACGTTTATAATTATCTCCCAGCCTTGCTCAGTGTGACTGTGGTGAGCTGGAGCAGACAATCACATTTGTTGATATTATTTTATTAACCTCTGAGTCTTCTTCGAAGAGGTTAATGAAAACACTATGTGGGTCTGTGTCTCTGTCTGTTAGTGACAGTTTTTTAGTGACAGGCATAGTTCCAGAACCACTGGACCGATTGACTTGTAACTTGGTGTACAGACAACTTGAGGTCCCTCGGTCGGATTTGAATATGGGCTCTGTGGGTTAAAAACCCACTATATCTATTGAGGTCACAAGGTTATATAAGGTCAGTGGATATCCACCAACAGAGTGATTTGGAAGTCCTTTTGCCCAGCAGGGGGACATTACAAAAAGCTGATGGAAAAAAATCACATGAAGACGAAGAGGTTGAATCCTGGGTTTTTACACCCGTCTCGTTATTTCTAGTTCGAGCACTTGCACAATATCTGGGCTTTGTGCGGTCATATTAGTATGGATTAAACTACTATAAAAATATATGGATTTTATCACTATATAATCGCAGCGATTGCCAAGTGGCAGGCCATTGAACTGCCACACAGAGGTCTTAAGTTCGCATCTCTGACTTCTCCAAGTTAAAATAGTTACTTGTTTAAAGAGCTTAATAATTCAAGTAGTTTGATAGTTTAAGACTATCTCACACGATCAAGGCATGGAATTCTCTGCCAAGGCACGTGTTTCCTTCTTCCTTTAATCGTGGGTCTTTTAAGCAGGGCGTCAAAAAGCACCTTCTTAGTTTTAATTAAATAGCTTAAATAGTATTAAAGTTCAATAACAGTAGTGTTAGAGTTTTCAAAATTATGTAATAAAAGAGTTTGTGTTGAATGTACAATAAACAACTCGACATTGTTTAATTTCAATGTATAACATTCGCGTAAACATAAGACAATATACACCTTCTCAGGCCGTCAAAGTAGGGACTTCAACATCGCCTTAGCTGCTTTAAGGATGGTGTGGAGGCCACTGCTCTTGGACCACATGATAGCTTACCATTATGCGGAATGTGGTAATTTTGAAGTGCAAAATAAAATAAGAACTGAAAATTTAAGACAGTATCAAGTAGCATTCACTTAAACGCAAAACAATATTTTATCAAAGTAGTAGAGTGTGAGTTAACCATAGTTACGTTCAGACTAGTTATTAAGTTCAAGCAAAGTCTATGAGACATGCAAAAAACTCACGATAATTTTTCCTATAATTGTTCTTTATGATGAATTTTAAAGAATGCAGGTTTCCTCACAATATATTACGTTGCGACACGCATTTCGTGACTTTTCGAAATTATATACGTATTTAAAAGTCAATTATCGCTCGCTTTAATGAAATATACACACAGTCTCACGCTTATATTCCCGAAGGGGTAGGCAGAGGTGTATAGCATCTACATTTGGATATGCTTCTTCTTCTTCTCCCTAGCCTTTATTATTCCCAAGTCACTTGGGGTCGGCTTTTCTAGTCTAACCGGATTTGACTGGATATCAGTTTTTACACGAAGCGGCTGCCACCTGACCTCCGCAACCCGAAGGCTAACGATACCCTAAGGCTAGACCAGTGTTAGGATATTATAGGGCACTGACTTCCCAATAACGACTGCCATAGATGTTCATGGCAGCCGGAACCGACGGCTTAACGTGCTCCCCGAGGCACGGAGCAGGCGATAATTGTCAATACGCACGTAATTTCGAAAAGTCATATAGCTTCCGAAAGTCAGAGGTGCGCGACGTGGGTTCGAAACCGAGACCCTCTGCATTGCAGTCTGTTGGTCTCCCCACTGAGCTATCGCTGTTTTTTTTTACAAAACTACATTTTGATATGCGATGTATAATATGATACCTTCTTCTTAATATTGTCTTCTGTTTACGCGAATGTTATTCATTGAAATTAAACTACTATATACGGATTTTATCGCGTTGTTTATTTAACACTGTATCTATTACATCATTTTGAAAACTGTTACACTACTTTTACTATTGAATTTTACTAATTTTAAGCTAATAAAATTATTAAAACTATTAAAACTATTTATATTTAAGTGTAAACCTTCTTCTTCTTTGCGTATCGTTAGAAAACACTTTTTATTTATATATTTGCCGCCCAGAAAGTAGCTACGCTTTCTGCATTGTCAGAGGCAGTCATCAGATCCTCCTGCAAGTCCTGTCGGACACGCAGGGCACGATGTAAAGGACATCGTTTGTCTTGCACCGCTCGCTCGTAGGCCAGATCGGTACCGTCTAAGAGTTTCCACCTAAACAAATTGTCTTTGCACCGACCGACCTGGGTTCGATTATATGATACCTATATGGACGCTATGATTTTAGACCTTACATAACAAAATATGACCCTATTACCGTTCACCGAAGCCGGACTCCATGCTGCTACTGAGAATGACTTAACAGATAACCCACTAATACTTTTTCTGGGCATCGAATCCGAGACCTCAAGCATAGCATAGGTAGGTACTGTCAGAGAGGCAGTACCAAAGATATACGTAAATAATAGTATTAAAAGCAGCGAGTGACAAATCGCTGGACTGCCACAGAAGTCTCGAGTTCGATCCCAAGACACACGATCTCTGACTTATTCGGGGTTGGGTGCGTATTACGGTGGCGTAGTGGTTAGTTTAACCGACTGCCACGCCTAAGGTCGCGGGTTCGATTCCCGCACATGTCAAACATTTGTGTGCATGAACATGGATGTTTGTCTTGGTCTGGGTGTTTCTATGTATAATATGTATGTATTTACAAAAAGAAGTATATATGTATGTTTATCCATTGTCTAGTACCCATAGTACAAGCTCTGCTTAGTTTGGGCTAGATGGTGTTGTGTGTTTGTGGTAGAATAATTATTAAATATTATTAAAATCATCGCTCGCTTTAACGGTAAAGAAAAAAAGTCGTGAGGTAACCTGCATGTTCAAGAGTGTTCAGAGTGTTCAGAGTTCTACATAATGTTCTCAAAGATATGTGAAGTCTACCAACCCGCAGTGGGGTATGGCCTAACCCTTCTCACTGAGAAGCAGCTCGTGCCTAACAGTGGGACAATTTATAAATAGGCCATGTTATAATACTATAGTAAATTATTGTTCGTTTTAACGGTCGAATAAAATTATAATTCTGTTATTCCAATGCAAAAACTGCACATTTCATTAATGAAAGGTGATAATGTCCGATATAGGCCGATAATTAAACATTGAAATAAGTAGATAAGAATGTTGTTCATTAGCAATTCTGATATTATACTTTGTAACCGAACAATGACACGGTTGAAACATATACACCTGTCTATGCCAAATGTCTGCCAATTTAGGATCTTTCATTTAATAATTTTGGATATATCACACTTGTATTACATACAAAGGACGATGCGTGAAAACGTCTCCCCAACTCTTACATCGCCCAACAGATTTGAAATGTATTTCAATCAAATAATTTTAGTACGTTGATATTTTTTTACTATGGCAACTTCTCTCAAAAGTGCGGGATATAACGAGAAAATAATGTTTAAATATTATTATTTTTTGACACAAAATAACAGTTTGTGTTTCAAAGTTTTATCTTTGTTGTTTATAACATTGCACACCGTTCAGCAATAGATTAATTAAACGAGTACCAGCATCGTCATTAAATACACTAAAACGTAACTAAAACGTCGTTGTCTTCTGTGCGTTTTCGGCTTGTTTCGACTGACCCCTGCATGTTTGTTTACAATGTTGGGCGTCGCACGTCGTTCAGTCCATGTATATACGCTTCATTAGACCCTTTAATATAGTTATTTTGATTTTATATTATGTTTGTAAGGTATTGGAAGTAAAAAATAATATTGTCTTCTGTTTACGCGAATGTTATTCATTGAAATTAAACTTATTTATACGGATTTTATCGGGTTGTTTATTTAACAATGTATTACATAATTTTGAAACTGTTACACAACTATTACTATTAAACTGTACTAATTTTTAAGCTAATAAAACTATTAAAACTATTTATATTTAGGTTTACACTTTCCCCGTCGTTTCTGTTGCTTTTCAGCAGCCATGATCACGGGGAGACTCTCCTCGTGAACATAAATAAAATGCTTTTTTTATTAACCTCTGAGTCTTCTTCGAAGAGGTTAATGAAAACACTATGTGGGTCTGTGTGTCTGTCTGTTAGTGACAGGCATAGCTCCGGAACTACAAGACCGATTGACTTGTAACTTGGTGTACTGACACCTTGGGGTCATCCTTCGGTCGAGTTTGAATATGGGCGCTGTGGGTCAAAAGACTCCCGAGATATAGGGGTCACAAGGTCATAAGGTCAGGGGATATCCACCAACAGAGTGATTTGGAAGTCCAAGGGAGAGGCTTTTGCCCAGCAGTGGGACATAACAAAAAGCTGATGAAAAAAAAGGGTCACATGAAGACGAAGACGTTGAATTGGATTTATAAGGTATAACTGGTTGCTAGTCTTTTTAGAGTTCGATAACACTCTTATACAACAGCTTTGTCCGTCTGTCTGTTATACAACTTTCAACTCAAGAACCGTAAAAGCTAGAGACTCGCGATCAACGCCATTCGACTCAGCATAGTCGATATACCCGAAATGACTATGACTCAAGGTCACGTGATACCATTTTTCGAACTCTATTTACGGCAATTCATTGCCGTTTCTCACTCGTTAAAGGACCTACTAACACATATAAAAGATCTGTTGGAGGAGGGGGATGGGTCTCATACAAACATGGTCATCATCCATTCATCATCTATGTGCCTTTTACCATATTGCCGTACACAGATGACGTGGTCGCCTCGCCGCTGCCACTGCGCCGAGTGTTGTGGGTTCGAATCCCACACAGTACAAAAAATTGTGTGATCCACAAATGGTTGTTCCAGATCTGGGTGTTCTTTGGGTCCGTTGTTAGAATGTTCTTAACTGCCTCCGTGGCGCAGCAGTAGAGAATGCGACTGCTATGCATGAGGTCTCGGGTTCGAATCCCGAGTCGGGCCAACAAAAAGTTATTAGATTTTTCTGTTGAGAAATCTCGATAGCAGCCCGGAGTTAGGAAGTTGTCGGTGTTAGACACCCCCGTGCCTCGGAAAGCACGTAAAGCCGTTGGTCCTACGCCTGATCTCTCCCCGGTTGTGTCAGATTACCGTCACATCGGATCATGAGAGTTAGGGAACAGAGAGTGCATTTGTGTTTGCGCACACGCTTGTGCACTATAATATCTCCTGCGCAGATGGCCAGTCTCCGTTAAGATTGGCCGCCGTGACCGAAATTCGATCTGGAGGACATTATTATTATTATTAGAATGTTTCTAAATTCCCCCGCGATACATAATGTATTCCTAGCGCGGAGTTGTTTTTTTAATTTATAAAGTCTACGGGAATTTTTATTCAGATAAAGCCATTGATTCCTCAAATATATTTTCTATTTTTTTTCATTTATTTATTTTGTTAACTCACAGCATATATGTATATATGATACATCTAAGTGAAAAAAAATGATTTTAAAGTTCTTATATACATGCCACTTACAAGCTAACACAGCATATGAATGCTGTGTTAGCTTGTAAGTGGCTGTAATGTGAGTTTGTTTGTGACGCTTTCACGCCGTAACTACTCGACTGAACATCATGGAATTTTGCATACACGTTGTCAGGAAAACATAAAAGGACATAGGGTACCTTTCATCCAGAAAAAGGTACTGTTGCTAACCAAACCTAACCTACAATTACGCGAGCGAAACCGCAGGCAAAATGTAGTAAACTTTAAGTTTGCGCTTGAATAATGACCGTGTACCAGGTTCGATGTCCATGTTGAGTAAAACTGTGGCCCTCGTGGGAAGTCTGCGGAAAACAATTAAGTAAGCAAGATATTTAAGGTTTACATTTTATGAACATTGTTTGTAAACGTTTAACATAATTTTGTAGTCTCTATTTCATAATAGAGACTACAAAATTATGTTAAACGAATGTTCTATTTCATGGACATCGAACCTGGTACACGGTCATTATTCAAGCGCAAACTTAAAGTTTACTACATTTTGCCTACGGTTTCGCTCGCGTAATTGTAGGTTAGGTTTGGTTAGCAACAGTACCTTTTTCTGGATGAAAGGTACCCTATGTCCTTTTATGTTTTCCTGACAACGTGTATGCAAAATTCCATGATGTTCAGTCGAGTAGTTACGGCGTGAAAGTGTCACAAACAAACTCACATTCGTATTTATAATATTAGTTAAAATATGGACTAGTCTTGTTCTTTAAAAATACAAGTGGCAGGGCCATGCTTTGAGTGGTAGGGCCACGCTTGAGTGGTAGGGCCACGCTGGTTACAGCATGAATGGGCCGGCTCGATCAGGGAAGTACCACCCTCTCACAGAAGATCGACGTAAAACGTGAAACATAACAGTATCTGTTATGTTTCGTTCGGTGAGTGAGAGCGCCGTAGGGAGGGGGGCCTGCTATGGATGAATCTTTTTAGACTCCCAACTGGCCCCCCCCATTGGGTGGGAGAGGGAACACCCCAGGTTTTTTTAGTGGGTATCCCAGCACTAGGCTGGTGAGTCCCACACGCCCCGCCGGTGCCGTCCCCTAGCCGGCGGGTAGTGCATCAAGCATTTTTGCCTGGGAAACAAAAAAAAAAAAAAAAAAAAAAAAAAAAAAAAAAAAAAAAAAGGCCCAATCTTCCCTTCCCAAACCCTATCCTGCTCCATTCCCCTTTTCCTTCCGGTAGGCAGCGACTTGGTTGTGTTTTTTTGACATTGCTTCTGTAATGCTAAGAAAACACAACCATGTGTATAAGTCACGGTTCTCGCTTACTATCAGGTAGGCCGCTGCCTCGTCTATCACCGATAAACGCAATAAAAAATAAAAATTACAATTTCGAATTAGGAATGAACCTTTGGCTCTTTATGAAAAACTAGAGAAGAAAAGTATTTACAAACATTCCAACAATGGACACAAAACACCCAGACTCTAAACAACTATTAGTGGATCACAAAATTTTCTTCTTGGAATTGAGACCACAACATTTGAGCCAACGACAGTGGCAATGCGACCACTACGCCATCTGTAGATAAACGATGTCATGTCAGCGTTCATAAAAAAATAAAATATGTCAAACACACACATAAACCGTTAGAACTTAACACTGTAGGCATAATTAGAAGTATTAATCAATAGAATGTCAACACTGCGCCGGCGCACGCGTCGTATCGGCAGGTGTACTGCGCATGCGCGGCAATTAAAACTTGTCGCGGTGCCCGTTACTAGTTACATTTATGGCCACGAGATACGCGAAAACTTCAATTTTAATCCTAACTAATGTTATAAATGGGAATGTGTGATTGTTTGTTTGTTATACTAGACTGCACGGCGTAGTAAGTGGTCACTTCAAAAAATAGAAGGAAAAGATCTTTTCCCGATTGAGAGAAACCACAGGCAAAAGTATTTTTCTATATAAAAAAGGAGCCTGAAATTCGAATGTTACCTGTTTGCCCTTGAGAAGTAAGACAGAGCTATATGCAATAACCACATTTCGTCACATATAAGTCTCATGATATGTGGGTGAGGCCCTTGTATTCTTGAGATATGAGCCTCGAAGAACAGTTTTCTCTGTATTGCAGCGAATGTGGCTCGATAGATCCCTTACAACTATAGGTAATACTGAGAATAAAGATATAGAATCATCAGAAATTATCAATATTTGGTCGTTAATTAATTCCTCATATTTTTATTTACTTTGCTTGAAATCAACTAAATTTTAACCAGTTCCTCCTGATCGATTTAGTTGAAATATATTTTTTATAGTTATGACCTAATAGCCTTGTGAGAGACAGTTGGCTGTACAGAGATATCGTGTTTGATTCCTCGGCACCTCTGACCTTTCAATGCTAGATGCTATCCTTATAAAATAGTTAATTATCCCTCGCTTTAAGGGTGAAGGCAATCATCATCATAAAAAACCAGCAGGTCTGAAAATTCTCCATAATATTTTTAATGATATATGAAGTCTGTCAACACGCACGGGGCTCGTGGCCTTACCCTTCTCAAACTGAGTAGAGGCCCTTGCTTAGCAGTAATACAGTTTACCTATATACAGGGCTGATATTATTACATACTCTTAAACCCCGTCACTGCCAATAATTTGATGAAGACTACTCCCGGCTTGCCTAGAGAAATACCACCGTCTTATAGAAAATCGACACTAGAATAGTAATAAGAGTCCCAAGGCCCACATCCCACCAATTCCCCTACAGTAAATCCATCTTACTTCCAAGAAACCAATACAAGAGTAAAATCACTGCGTTTTACCCTGTATAAGAGTCCCCAAGACATCCTACCATTGGGTTCCTTTCCTTTTAATCCATCTGACCAGCCATTACGCACTTTCCAGACAGTTTTACAACTTTCATCACCTAGTTCGTTGCAATTATTGCTACTGCACAGAAACCCAGCCGAGTATAAAGATAACATCTACCCATTTTTTACATATTAAAGACGTCCACAATTTTAATGACCCTACACAGCGTTAGAGACAAGCAATTTAACATTTTTATACTTGGTTATAATGAACAACCATTTTGCGATGGTCGGTTGACGCTTATCAACCAACCAACTTGTTAATTTACAAGCGGTTATTATGTTAACTGACTATTTTCCTAGGGTTGTCGAGCATACTCTTATACTAGACGCATAAGACAAGCGATCCGTGAAGTTTCATAATAGAAAAAATAATGGATAAAAGCAAATTTACTATCTACTAATAAATTATAAATGTTAAAGTTTATGAAGGTGCTAGAAGCATTAAACTGTTACCGAATTGGAAGAAGTCTTGGGATACGGATAGACCATCACCTACATAGATTAAAATATATACTTTTATGCTGTAAATTTCACGGGTGAAGCCGTGGGCAGAAGCTAGTAACACAATATCCGTACTTATATTATAAATGCAAATGTGAGTTTATTTGTTACGCTGTAACGCCTTAACTACTCGACCGATAATCATAAAATTTCACATACACGTTGTCAGAGGAACAGAAAAGGACATTGGGTTCCTTTCATCCAGAAAAAATACTGTTTCCAAGTTATAAACATTAGTTGACAAAATCTGAATTGACGGGAGCGATGCCGCGTGAAATAACTAGTAAAAATATAGTTATAAGTATATTCTTGTTGGTTATGGTGACATAAAATGTCATGCATAAAAACGTATTAACGTTATCTTTAATGAGTGAAATTATGAGCTTAAGAAAAGAGCAAGAATTGATACGCACGTAAAATTACTTAAGCTGATTACTAAAACTAACTTCTTTTGTTTCTGGGATGTAGGGCATACAGGGTCCTTGCGTCTATCTAGTATTTCGCTCATAGTGGACCAGTCTGTAAAATACTGTTATACGTAGTAAGATGAAGTTACTTCGCTAGAGACGGTTGTGGCTAGGTTGTGTTATGTTTCTGCAGGAAGTGACTTCTTGGTTCAGTGACTCTGGTTAAAAATCTCTTGGCTACTAGTATGTGATCAGTTAGTCTTGTCTGTTAACAAATTCTCAGAAGCAATACTGAGAGTTATAAAATGCCTAGCAGGCAACAGCATGTTCAGTAAATATTGACTGAGACTTAAACCTTACCTAACGAAATGTAGGTGTAATTGACCTCTGCCTGCTCCTTTGGGGATATACAGGCATAAGTTTAGGCACAGAAACTCCGTTGCTAGCACTCAAATTTATAAAATATATTTCATTTTACCAGCGGCTTTGCTCGCGTAAATGTAAGTTAGATTAGATTAGCAACAGAGCTTTTTTCTGGGTGAAACGTACCCTATGTCCTTTCATGTATGCGAAATTTCATAATGATCGGTCGAGTAGTTAAGGCGTCAATGCGTAACAAACAAACTCATGTTCGCATTTATAATATTAGTTAGGATAACGTTATTTTGTCACAAAAAACGGACATGCAATAGAGCTTTCGTATAAACTTTTAACGCTTGACAGCCCTGTATGAAGGCAAACATTTTTCTTCGCTAAATCGTGCGCATGCGCCGGAAGCGCGCAATTTCACGACTATTTAATACACTGAATTATTTTAAATGGACATTGTGTTGAATTATGATATTTTAATAGCATATCTTAAAGGTTAGCTTGGCAGTTTTAACGTTAGGACGTTTTTTGCTAAGTATTGTTAAGCTGTAAGGGGTGCTAGAGTGAGGTCTTGTCTTGTCCAAACAACTTGTACTGTTTAATTCATTAGACAGGCTACTTATTACTGTTCTAATATTATCGGTATAATATAGCTGGTGTTTCGTTGGTCTTGTGTAAGTTTTACCTTATGCTTTCGGACTATCACGAGGAGTTCGAGCACCGGGTTAAAAAATGGTTATTGGGATTTTTGTTGGAAGTTGGTAGTTTACAGCCTATTGAAGGAAACCAAATAGACCAACAAATATTATTATCGATAGAAATATAATACAAATTATTTTTAGCCCGCAACTTCGTCAGCAAGAATATGAAAACGCATACAGGAATAAAAAGTATCCTAGGCATCAATCCGAGACCTGGTCTTTATGTGCGTCAAATTTCATCAAAACCTATACAACAATTTACGCGTGGTTAAGGAGAGTTTTGAGTAACAAACATTAACGGCTACAAATTATTTATTATTGTCCTGTTAATCCCTTTAGGTAGAATAAGATCGAAGTTAAAGTCAAAAATTCGTACTACAATAAAAATATGTAAATTTTTCTTCTTGTACATATCACTTAACGTCATATAAGTATATGAAATAATGAATATATATATAATATCAGCCCTGTATTAAACTGTCCCACTGCTGGGCACTGGCCTCTTCTCAGTGTGAGAAGGGTTAGACCATAGTTCACCACGCTGGCCTAGTGCGGGTTGGTAGACTTCACATATCTTCGAGAACATTATGGAGAACTCTTAGACTTGCAGGTTTCCTCACGATGTATTCCTTCACCGTTAAAGCAAGCGATAATTAACTATTTAATACGCATATAACTTCGAAATGTCAGAGATGCGCGCCTTGAGTTCGAACTCGAGACCTGTGCGTGGCAGTCCAACGGTTTCCTACTAGGCTATCGCTGCTTTCAATTGAAATAATGAATATATTATTATAATATTTTAAAAAGTTAATCATAATCTACCATTGAAAACTCTGTTCATGGAGTAGAGCTCTAATTATAGCCACTCTTTTCAAATGCTACAATATCATTCTTATAAATACAAATAATTTTATTTTGTTATTTTCTTATAAGCTTCCGTGTGATTACGACATAAGGAGATTACAAGATTTTATTAAGAATGCTTATGTTAATAAGAATAAAATGGTCACCAAACTGTTCCCCTAAACATACTAAGGTCTCGGTTACCCCAGTGTAGATGACTTGAAGATTAATCGTCGCGAACTTGTATGCAAAGGGTTCAAAGTATCCCTTATTATAATGCCAGCTTTAAAAACTTGTGGTCATGTGTGAATAGGTCTATGCGCCTTATTTATAAAGATAAGTGTGATACTGAGTTATGAATTCATAGTATCTACCTCGTTTATTAAGCTCTCTTATTGCTAAGATTTTTTATATCGATTTTCGTAGTTATACTAGATTAGCTTGTAGCTTCGCCTGCGTAAAAGTAGAAGAGTACTTTAGTTACAGAACTTTAAAAAAATTTATCTAATAGTCATGTATGTTACTCGGTGATAATACAGCTTTCTAATGGGGAAATAATTTTTAGAAACGGTTGAGCCGTTTTTGTGTTGAACCCTTAAAAACAAACACAGAAAGATACAAACGAACAAATTCAAATTCAAATCATTTATTGTCAATAAAGTGTACATAAGGTGTTATAATGATATGGGTAGTGCTTATAACTTAGTGCCTTCAAACATTATAATATTGAGTGCAAAGAATAATATAAACTACCCATGTATACACTATAAGATAAACTAAATTAAATTAGTATATCTTATGCTATATTTAGAAATTAGTACTGTCATAAAGCAGCGATAGCTCAGTGGGGAGACAGACAGTAACAGACTGCAATGCAGAGGGTCTCAGGTTCAAACCCACGTCGCGCACATATGACTGATGAAATAATTTTAAAATCGTTTCAGTAGTTTTTGAGTCAATTAATTACTAACAAACATACAAATATGCAAATCTTTTCCCTGTCTTTAGTAAAGATTTATATTATTTAGCAAAACATTATAATAATATATGAGAGCTACACAATCCTTTCTTAAAGCCACACTTACGAAGCTTGGCGTAAGCAAAGTCACCGCAAACCGCAACCATCTTAGACAGACAAACGTATCTTTTGATATGTTATTATTAAATTTTAAAGGGTTTGATATAATGGGTAATGCGTATTATAAATATTTATTATTATTCATAGATGTATAGAGCTAATTTTATCTATACTATCTATATTTATATCTTTACTAATATTGTCGGCCTCGATGGCATAGTGGTTAGTGTAACCGCCTGCCACGCCTGAGATCGCGGGTTCGATTCCACAAGTCAAACATTTGTGTGCATGTACATGGATGTTTGTCTTGGTCTGGGTTTTTCTATGTATAATATGTATGGATTTACAAAAAAATATGTATGTATGTTTATCCATTGTCTAGTACCCATAGTACAAGCTCTGCTTAGTTTGGGCTAGATAGTGTTATGTGTTTGTAGTAGAATAGAATATAGAATATACAGGGTGTCCGGTAATTAATGGATAACCTGGAAATGTCTTATAGTGGAACTGATGGCCGTTCAAAAAAAAATATGAAAAAATCTATCCTAACTACTACCTGAGATATGTGGTTTTTTTTTAATTACCATTTATAACTTTCTTGAATACCACGACCATAAATGAATGAAATCCATCGGTTTTTGTTGTTTTATTATTAAACACTATATGCTAATAGATAGACAGTCAAAAGTATGCTATGCTAATATAGACTGCACTTCTTAATTTTTTTATATTTTTATTTTCATTTTTTCTAAACGGCCTTCATTTCTACTATAAGACATTTCAAGGTTATCTATTAATTACCGGACATCCTGTATATAAAGAGGAAAGATATGATTTTTTTGTTCGTTTGTTTGTAACGATTTAACTCCAAAACTACTCAACTGATATTAAAAATTCTTTCTCCATTAGAAAGCTACATTATCACCGAGTATCATAAGAGTAATATAACTAGTTATAAATATAATTATATCGTTATTTATAGAAGTAAAATGCTAAATGTAACTCTTATAATCTACACCAATATTAGGTCTTGAACTTTGAAATTGTCGTTTACGTCCTACAACTAATGTTGGCTTAGTAGCCGTTTCGCACGAATTTGTTCGCACCAATCGTGCGAAAAGACACTTTTATAAAATAATATATATTTTGTTGTCGTTTCGCACACATGGAGTATATTTTCGTGCGAATCGTTCCCGTCTGAAAACGCAGGTGTCGTTTCGCACGTTTTGTATTTTTAATAAGAAAATATAAAAATACAGTCGTACACACACTACTTTCAAGTGCATATAAGTAATATTTATATGTTCTCTCAATAAAAGCTCAGTCTTATATAAGTAATATGTATATGTATTTTACGAACTGTTTTAAAGGAAAGTAATTTTTTTTTAAATATTACAGTTTTTGATTTATTGGTTTACCTTATTTTATTTAAAGCTATCACCTTCGAGCGCGAATGTACAATACTTTTCTACTTTTATTATTTATATTTTCTATCTTTACTTTTCTACTTTTATTAGCATAAAAAAGAAAACGTGCGAATGGACACCTGCGTTTTCAGACGGGAACGATTTGCACGAAAATATATTCCATGTGTGCGACACGACAAAAACAAAAGGAATATTTTATAAAAGTGTCGTTTCGCACGATTTGTGCGAACAAATTTTTGCGAAACGACAACTAAGCCCTAATGTTGTGGTATTTATACAAAATACAATGATTATTTAAAAAAGTTTATATTAAATAACTAATAATGAATATCAATAATCTTTAATATAATTTGTATTTAAAGTTATATCGCTTAGTATCTGCCCGTATTCGTTGTTACAATTCGTGACCATAGCTGCTGAAAAGCAACCGAAACGTCGGAGAAAGTGTAAACCTAAATATAAATAGATTTAATAGTTTAAATAATTTAATTAGCTTAAAAATTTGTAAAATTCAATAGTAGTAGTAGTGTAATAGTTTGAAATTATGTAATACAGTGATTAATAAACAACGCGATAAAATCCGTATATATTAGTTTAATTTCAATGAATAACATTCGCGTAAATAGAAGACAATATTATGGTAAACGTTTTTATTAATTTAAGGCAAGCCATAGTGGCCTGAATACCAGCAAACTATACATGAAAAACTACACATACAATTAAAAAATTGCCATCCATAAACTATTAACAGAGACTATAGAGATACAGACAATTATTTATGGACACACTTTCTTTTTGTGCCGTGTGGGTATCGAACCCACGACACACAGCACACAGTGGCTACCACTTAAACCGCTACGCCATAAGAGCAGCCAATTAAGAAAATTCAGCTAGTTATACACTATACTACAATCAAACATGACCACAACTTTCAGCTACACCTTGCAATATAAACCTATCCTCAACAGGCAATGTTAAACAAATCTAACTTCACCACAAAACATCTCTGCCCACCCACTTACGGTTACAAGCCGGGGATCGTATCTGTTTACTTTCTAACTGCGGTCTTTAGCCACAAGACGCTTGCGGTTATAATCTTAGCATAATAACAACATTTTGCCTTCATTTCACATTATATTTTGATGTGTAGGTTTAAATATACTGAAGATTGTGTCGGTAGGTGGTTTTGAATGTCGCTGCCAAGACATAGTGTACTTATATCGATAAAAAGCACTGTTACCGAGGAAAACCACGGGCAAAAGCTAGTTCAATATAATTATTTATAGATAGACTTGTTGATGTGTTTTGCATTTTCTTTTAATTATTTTATTTTTATGTCATACTTTCAAGGCTAGACCACCGAACCGATGTTAAAGAAGATACTGATTTATTTGTTTTAAAGGAGTTTGCCCAATACCCCGTCTCATACCATGACCGTGCTAGGAACGTGTCAGGCAAAAACATATTCTTTGTAAGGAAATGTCGGCCTCTATGGCGTAGTGGTAAGTGTAACCGACTGCCACGCCTGAGGTCGCGGGTTCGATTCCCGCACAAGTCAAACATTTGTGTGCATGAACCTGGATGTTTGTCTTGGTCTGGATGTTTCTATGTATAATGTGAATCTAATTACAAAAAAAAATATGAATGTATGTTTATCCATTGTCTAGTACCCATAGTACAAGCTCTGCTTAGTTTGGGCTAGATGGTGTTGTGTGTATGTGACAGAAAATAAAATAAATAATAGTTTATAAAATATAAAAAAACGTTTCATTAAGAAAAGTAGAATATAATTTAATAAATTTAATGTAAAATGGCGTCAGGCTGGGTTATCAAAATATCTTAGAAAGCACTCCACGCTTTTTCTGAATCTATGCATGGTTGATGTTAATAAACTCTATTCTGTGAGATCCAAAACCATAGTTGGTAAAATGTGAGTGTAGTGTACTACTCTAGGGGTAGGCATGGATATACCACTGCCTACCTGCCTACAGTCGGTAGAGAAGTAGGCCTAATTTCGACAGCTATATTATTGTTATATTTCTTCCCTAGAAAAAGTGAAAGAGGGAAATACGGAGAGGCCCTTTCCGTATTTCCCTCCTTCACTTTTTACCGAACACATTTTTAGTCGACTTAATTAAAATTTTCGACAAATATCTAATGACTACTTTGTCTAAACCGAGAACCAATCTCAATATCTCATGGTTGAACACGTAAAGGCCAAGTAAGTAAGGCCAAAGTACTCAAAAGGTAAACCAAAAAAAAAATTGATTTAAACTACAAGTTTAAATTACACATCCGGGAAACGAATCGCAATAAATATACCACTAATCCTTCTAAGATCGTGGGTTCCATTCCGATCATGTACCCTACATAAAGGGGTATTCAGGTTAAACACAATATTTGAATGACAATGGTTGTGTGTGCTAATAGGCGTTGCGGTGCGAAAATGCATTGTGCAGGCACCTTAAGGAAGATAATCTATTGAATAGGGCAGGGACTCGGTTTGTCGATAATTTTGTCGATAGAAGTGATATTTTTTTAAATGAATAGGTTATAAAATTATCTTGAGATCGTAGCAAGTAGTTACTTATCCTCTAGATGGTTTGTATATATGTATGTATATAAACATATATTCAAATATGTGTATAGGACCTACATTGAAACGGTTATATAAAATTTACTTCAAGATCAACCTCCTTTTATAAAACTTTCATTAAATAGTAATAAAACTGAGTCTAAGTAATAAACGTAAGATAATGCTTTACTGGCATAATGTTTTATACAGTATTAAATTAAATGCGTTGGTATATATAAGCATTTAATCTAATAATATAAAGCGTAACTTAAAGTAATAAGTTAAAATAATCTGATAGAAAATTCTCATAAAATATTTCAATTTCAATATGAAATTGGGGTTAAACGTAAGACTTCATTTCGTAACTGCTTTTTATTATTCTATTTTTTATTATTGTATCTTATATAGTTAATTGACGTGTCCAAGATTTGGTGCACATTTTTATGGAAATGAAGATTTTTGACTCTGACTTTGACTAACGTCTTAATACTTATTATTGCTATCGACATTATTTTATCGACTATCGAAAATTTATACTAGCTCTACCATCCCTTCTCTAGTTATAAATCAAATAGCAGATTGATGGTATTATGTCAACATGCACCATTACAATATGGGTATTTTGCATAATAACCAAAATGCTTGACAATTACTGAATAAAACATTATGCACTAATAGGACAGATGCTCTGTTCATCTGTATGTGAGAACGCATCTCGGAAACTGCTTGAACTTCTACGTAATTTGTCATTGCCAAATTTGAAGACGAAATTTTATGGAAATTCGAATGGATTAGGATTTTGGAATACATAATGTTGTATGAAGTATAGAGTGAATGGTCTATATTAATGATAAGCCATTAGAAAGATCAGCTGTCTGTTTAAGAATGTATATAGTTTAATATCTGGTAGAACATTCTATTTCATCGCTTGGGTAGTATTTCCCAAGGATATTTAAATTAATGCTAAAAGCTTTGATGGTGGAGCAATAGTGAATGCGCCTGCTCTGCATGAGGTGTGTTCATTTCCAGGTCGGGCAAAGAGTTAATTATGTTGTCTATCTGTGTGTAAAAAATCAGCATGGAGTTTTAATATGTGTTTGGTAGATGTCAATAGACTGGAGTGAGATCTAAAAGCGTAGCGGGTGAATTGTTGCTGTATCTCCTCGGGGATATAAGTGTGAAATTATACAAGAATGTGTATGTATGCACATAGTCTATCATGCATATATTATATGTTTACTATACGACTCATTAAATGAATTGCTAATGACGTTGATATCTTGTTAGCTACTGTAGCCTACCGAAATATCTATCTTGATGATAGATATTTCGGTAGGCTACAGTGATCTGTAGCCTGTCGAAATTCAAGAAGATGCGCAAAAGTATGTGAATTGAATGTGTGAAATTTGTAAAATTATTGTTATTGTCTTGGTTATATTATATTATGTAAAGCTAATAATATCGTTTTAGGATATGTGGAAGATGTAGATGTGTTTAAATAAATAAATAAACATATGTAGGTATTTATGCATTGTAAAAATACTAAAAGCTGACAAAATTAGGGTGTACTACAAGTAGATCCACATTTCGCCAGCGATGCTTTACGGCTATACCACCAAAGAGGTAAGCAGAATTCATTAAAATTAAACGGGATATTTTTAAATGCACATCAGAAAACTTATCACCCTTCAATTTATATTCATCAATTAAACATATTTATATCAAAAAAATTATTTCGTTGCAAATAGACCAATTGTTTAACAAAACTATTACTAGAAATAATTCGAAAATATACATCAGAAGTGTATTATATTTTTCCTCAAATGCGCGACATAAAAGTTGTTTATTGTACAAAAATATGATTCTCATATAAAATATACTGATTACACATCAAATTTACACCCTTAACAATATAACTTCTTCTTGCAACATGTTTCCCAATAAGCATTTTTCCCAAAAGAAAAAAGGTGGGTTAGGTAAGAACTGCGACCATACAACGCACGAGCCGAGCGAGCGAAGCGAGCGTGCTGCGGCAGCGGCCGGCGAGTGCTACAAACAGTTTATTTACACAAACTAACAAACAAAATTACCTCATCCTTCCTCCTGATAGTCGCCCGTCATTACAACAATTGAAGCTCCACTTTTAAATAAATAGCAATGCGTCACGAACTTAAATTGATGTGGTTATAATATTTTGAGATAACTATTTTGCTGTGTAATCAGTATTTTTGATTAGGATACGGCTTTTTTAAATGCAAATGTAAGATTTTTTGATATGCATTTAAATACTGCTCAAATTAAACTACTTTATACTTACGGATTTTATTGCGTTGTATAATACTTTATTACATAATTATTATTTTGAAAACTGTTACACTACTACCAACACTATTAAACTTTACTAATTTCAATGAATAACATTCGCGTAAACAGAAGATAATATTAGATAAGCAGAAGTTACCTATCGAGCATTATAGACAGACAGATCAGTCTATTTATGTATGAATAATAAAAATATTATGCGTAAAACAATTATAATTTACAACACCTTAAACATTTCTTTCATCGCGTCACCATCATTCAAACTTTGAAAGGGTGGCAAGTTAACTGTAGACTTTTAACCCTTCGCGCCCCCCACAATGCGTCAATACTCAATAATCTTATAATAGATAAATATTGAAGGGTTAACCCTTTAAGAAATACAAAGGACCCTTTTATCGCAAAGCCGATTTTGCATGACTGACGAGTTATAAAACAATCGTATTGTGTGTACAAAGCTTAATATTTCTTTGAAGAAAGACTGTGAATTGGATTTTATTGGTAATGTTGTAGGTTAGGATAATCGGTTCATCCAGGTAGATAATCTACTGTGTTATGATAAAGTAAATTACGGTATAGACAGGTGAGATAGACCCCTGACGGATAGCTTGCTGAGTATAGATAGCATGGCACGGTAATAACCTGAAGTTTTTAAAAAGACACCGGAGTTGACGAATGTGTTATTCCTTTAGATCCTCTTACCGTTCCTCCTCCCCTTTGCCATCTACATAGGCTACGATAACTGCTTACCAGACAGACCGAATGCCTATATGATACCTATGTAACTTATGGCAGTGGCTTGGTTTTGTTTCCATTCCTTTTATTTTGCGACAAAGTTTGCAAATGGCCCTAAAGCGCAATCACTTATTCGAACTTAGTAAAAAAGTCCAGTAAAACTCAGTCTTTCCCTCGCAACAAAACCAATTTCGCTACAGTATAAATTATCTTTAATTAATATAGGTAAAAACAACATTAAAACTAGTAATTATAAATTTTACAAAATGTTGTATTTAAAGTTACAAAAGTATTACAAACATACCAGACGCCAAAATTAACCGGAAAATAACCAAAAACAACCAGAACGATAGTCGTGACTGCGGTCACTGCAAAAAACCAATCGTGTTTCATACTAAATCATTGATCTATATAGATCTATAGATCATTATCGGGCACGCGTCAATGTCAACCATTGTGATCGATAAAAATGTATTTTATGATTTCTGTATCAACCCTCAATTGGGTATTGATGAAATATAATATTTTTTAGGGCTGCGCTTGCGCATCTATAAAGCGATTGTGTTATTGTTGGTTCACAACAATTTAATTTGATAGGTGATATTCTGATTGAAAATGAATACAATTGAATAATCAAATGTATGGCAGTGGTCACACTTTCGAATAAAATTATGAAGAAAGCTCAGCTGACATTATTGTTGATTTTGATAAAAGGAACAATTTGATTGGAAACATTTCTCTATCACATAAATTTTAAAGGGGTGTAGAAACCAGTACCTATCTGTTACAATACAATAGTTTGTGTTTTTAATTTAATTTAGCTATAATTAACTTTGGTAAAAATACGTTAATAAGATAATCCTTAGAATAGTTTATCATTATTTAATATTAAATAATAATAAAAATAACTATTCAAGAAGTAATCCGAGTAGATTTTATAATCACATATTATATTATGAAAAAGTATTTAATATCATAAAATCTTTAGTTTCATTATTCACAAAAAAAGGTTTTTTCCTAAAATAAATTAGTAAAAGAAATCCTTATGTAATAAATTTTATTACAAAAGTTTTATTAAAATTCAAAACCGTTAACCGTCTTTAAAAAAAACAGTAACGAACAAACAACAAGAACAGTCACCGCCATTCAAACCAATGGAACAATATTTATAATTAATTCCTAGTCTTTTCTCACGAATTTTAATTGCAAAAAGCAGATGGTACACGCACATCCAAATTTAAACCGTAGAAAAAAATAATAAAAAAACGAAGATGACTCTGCATCAAAACCGGATTTCAATTAGACATACAAAAGAAAGTGGGGACATAGCTTCTTGTTCCTATGTTTAATTATTCACCTTCTCAACAATACGAGCAAAATTACCAAAGAAAACCTGACCCTTACGAAAGCAAAAAAGAATTAAAATAATGCAGTGAGTAAACACTCACAGACTTTAATATGCAAAATAGCCGAACTAGAAATGCAAATCGTCGTGCGAAGATAAAAACAAATAAAGAAAAAAACCGCTTGTATGGGAGACTGACAAATTTTGCATATTTTAACCCGGACCTAATATCGTCCCTTGAGGGACACCGCTCATCGTACGTTCTCATACTTCCGTATGCAAATAGTTAAGGTGCTCGTTCTTTTATTTTAATAGCATCTTATTGTATTAAATCTTTTTAAACTTGTGGGGTGAGTGTTTTGAAAAAATGGTAGTGAAGAATTATTAATCATTCGATGTGTATGCAAATTAGAAGCAGTGTTTAATACTGAGACTGTGGGAATGTTATCTAGTTTTTTAGTTTCGGGGTGAGAAGCCGTTGGTAGAGATTTTTTGTTTGATGAAACAAAAAATGATAAAGAACTTGCATTAATTGTAACGTCTTAACTATTGTCTGGGTTTGTAAAGAAACTTGATTGCTTTATGTGTTATTTAACTACCGATTATAAATTAGATAAAATAATAATTTCAAATAAATTTTAAGATAATAAATGAATTACAGTGATAGGTATTTTCTCAAATAGATATTCCATGTTTTATTAATTAAACTAGATTACTAAGATTGTTTGAAATGTTCTTAGTAAATAAAATATATAATTTATCATTTAATTATAGATTTTATTCACTTGAACATAATTCCTTATGCAATCAATTAATTAGATAATTTTGATTGTATGTCAACATGAACAAAGGAGCACAATAGCGGTATTTCATATTTCATCGTTATATAGATAATTTTATTGCTTCAGTCTCAGCGAGTAAATCAATTTCTGTGCTTAAATGCGAGATTATTCTCTGACTGATCAAAGTGTTAGTCTTCTGTCAGTATATTTTCAGTAGTAGCACGGGGTTCAGTACTGTGCCCGAAAAACGGCAATAGTCTCTCCCATTACATGACACATAAACCTTACTTAATGAAATGTAGGTGCCACACACTTCTGCTTAACCCATCGTCGCGTTGGCCGTGTATTTTACTATTTAAAAAACAACACAAGATACGGTACTCATGGCTTCTATTTGTAGATGTTAAGTGAAGCGTAAACTAATGCGCTCATGTCTAACAATCGGCTGGAGCAATAATGTTATTGGATATTTTAACAAGAAACGCTGAGTAACAGTACTTGGTCTTGAGTTACGCATAGATATAGGCAAAGGTCCGCTTTTATACGTAATATATTGCTTGAGACCTAAACTTTATTCATCATCATTTGATGGGTGTGCTTTTAGTTCTGTCCATCTCACCCTTAACAGGAATACAGGCGGATAGTATAGGATATAAAATACCACGCTGGTAGTAAAATTTTATTATATTTATGCAGATCTAGTCGATATCCGATAATTCCTTACGTAGTGGTTAGTGTAACCGACTGCCATGCCTGAGGTCGTGGGTTCGATTCTCGCACAAGTCAGACATTTGTGTGCATGAACATGGATGTTTGTCTTGGTCTGGGTGTTTCTATGTATAATATGTATGTATTTACAAAAAAAGTATATATGTATGTTTATCCATTCTCTAGAACCCATAGTACAAGCTCTGCGTAGTTTGGGCTAGATGGTGTTGTGTGTATGTGGTATAGAATATTATTATATTATAGTCATATCCATAAAGGCAGTGATGTATTCCATCCACATTTCGCCAATTTCATAATTTTATTTATTTTAGGTTCTATGTTAAAGGAGATGTGACTATTTCCATTTACCAAGCACAGTTTCAGACTCTCTTATTTTAAAATAAAAATTTTGTTGTGATTTTTAATGTGCTGTTGTAGACATTCAATATATTGATTGGTAAATATAATAATGAATAAGTGTTCTTGTATATTCAGCTGATTTTAAAAACAGATGACTATCATGTAAATTCGTGATATCTTTACCAATTTAAACAACAAGTTAACAAACGCCGATTTAAATAAAACAATCAATGGCATAGTCATGTATGCACTACTTTAGAACGTTTGGCATTTTTGTCAATTAAACTTGGTGTTGGTTTTACTTTGGCTTGTGTTTTAGTGAGCTGACGGATGTCACTGCGTTATAATGTAAAATATTTACTACTCTCTACGTCCTTCAACTAATAGGCGACGACTATAGACTATAGTAGCTTTTCTATAGAAAAGCTTTAGTAAATATTTTCATGGCAGGCACTTAATAGAAGGTTTCTGGCCTTTGGTTTCCACTGGTTTTTTCCTTCAAAGATATACAAGATATTATACAGGTTATCACACATTAGCTGTATAGTACCTAGTAATCTATTTACTATGGGCTTATCTCTTATTAGCTCTATATAGGTAGTATCAAGCATAACGTTTTAATAGATTCTTCATCCAACTTCTCCAGAAAAGCAGAGCCGACGCGCTTAGAGATTTGACGCCGTGTAAATTTGGAACTTCTGTTTAAATTATAAATATCATCCCTAAAATTTTAAGTATCGTACAACAAGCCCTTACTTATATTATTTAAGAATAAAAAGAAATGTTAGCATAATAAAAGCACTCATTTAATATTATCATTCCTTATATCTTTTCAGGTACGTACAATCGCACAATCAACGATAAATAAACCGTAAGTCCTTATTTTTATTCCAAAGCTAATTACACTTTTTATAAGAAAACGGGACATAACAAATAAATAATTTATTAATTAATGCACCCTTCTGCAAAAATCTACTATTAGTATAGTAGCGACATCTGTTGGTGCGATGTGGAAACTAAACTGTTAGTTCTATCGATCGCCACTAGATGGCGTCATACGTTATACGCTGCTATATTTACCCCAGATATCTGAAATGAGAAATCTAGCAAATCGCAACTGAGTTTTCTTAAATATTTTTATAGAATTGAATTACATCAAGCCTCTATCAACTGAACATTTACTTAATAGATGATGTTCTAATGCCTAGTCAAATTTTAGTACAGTTTGTGGAAGCTTAAATTAAAAAGTTTAAATAGAGTTTCAGCCGTTTTTAACATGTAATTCTGAATTCGGCATCCAGGGATTACAGATTATAATAAATTTGATTAAAGATGACGTTTTCATAATAGCTCAAGGCTATTTAAAGGCATCCATAAAAATAATCAAATCAATTTATCATTCGATCGATATGCTGAATCGTTAAAATTATTGTAGAACTTGTTTTGTTACTAATAATTACATTTAAGTTGTTGTAACCTCGAACCTATGGCTGTACAGTGTAGTCAATCAAACGTAAATTATCAAATTTCCGGGTTGATTTATTACTATAAGATATTTGTATAAATATTTAGATAATACTTATGCGAAGGCTCCTATGAATAAATAAATAATACCGCAAAAAATGTTAAAGCCTTCTTCAATTGTTCAAGTGTTAATTCTCATTTTAAGTTATATCTATTATCAATAATGAATTTAATCATCATGTAAAGTTATATTGATATTCAAAAAATGATAGATTCCATCGATTGGTCCATTCCATCGTTACGGATTTTAGTGGATCAAGGGACTGTCTTTTAGAAATTTGTTAAAAGGTCTACGCTTGCATTTGGAAACAAGCCTTGTACTTAATCTAATACTATATAACGGATATATTTCGCAATAAAATATTTAAAAGGTAATAAATACCTATTGATTGCCCGACGTTTCGACCGACTTGCATCGATCGTGGTCATGGGTTGATTTTTAACAAGCCCTGTATCGCGTTGGACTTTACAAACGTACTTACACAACATTTTTAAAGGTTGTTTCCTATTGAGTAACAAATTCTAAAGTATTCTGTTAAATTTAAATGAATAGCGTATGATATCAAACCTGTATATAATCGGATCCACTGCTGCATTTCTTCTCATAGTAAACTCATAGTCTACCTCCCCGTTCAAATAGAGGGAAATACTTCACACAACTATATGATAAAGAGATTCTCAGACATTCATACGCATAATATTTTCCTTTACCATTATGGAGTCAAAGGTGCGTTGAATATTCAAGGAAAGGACTACCAAATTAAACCTCAAATTCATATGAATTTGAGGTTTAATTTGGTAGTCCAACGATCTTAACTAAATCAATATTACTTTTAATTACTACCAATGTGGCTAGTAAGCAAACAACCCATCTGATAGTAAGCTGTTAATATCTACTGGTTATTAACCTTGTAATAATATCAACCTTGTATTAAACTGTTCCACTGCTGGGCACGGGCGTTTTTTCAGTGTGATAAGTTTTAGACCATAATCCACCACGCAGGCCCAGTGCGGGTTGGCAGACTTCACATATCTTTGAGAACACTATTGAGAACTCTTAGACATGCAGGTTTCCTCACAATGTTTTCCTTCACCGTTATTGACCTTAGAAGAAATGAATTTGACACGGGATAAAAAGAAACTACCGTGCATGGTAGTATTTAATTCCTGGGTCAGGAGTCAAAATGAGACAAAACATGCTTTAAAAAAATTCTTAGTAACAACGCAGCGCACGTATTGTCTTGTATAACGTGGGACTTCTGCTCTCTATCTCTCCCTGCCCACCCTATCGAGGATATAAACGTGGGACTGTGTTTACAATATATAAAAATATATCAATAAGTGGAAAGGAATGGGAGAGGTAGGAATGTCTGTCTTCACAGATCGCATGCTTAATAAAACAGCGACTTAACTCAAAAGTTGGGAGTATGGCAATTCGAACTTTGACCTTGTGACCAGAAAATTCTAATAATATATTCGTGTTAAATTATTGCAACAGAGTTCAAATTAGTTTGATCCAAAATACTCAGATAGGTCTCTGTTTTATTAAGAGTGTAAAATATCGGGTAAACCTCAGTAACAGTTTTACCACTCTAACGCCTGTTGTTCATAAATGTTTGACCGTGCCTCGAAAGGCACGTAAAGCCAATGATCCTGTACGTGATCTTTCTCCGTCTGCGTCGGATTGCCGACCCATTGGATTATGAGAGTTAGAGAACAGAGAATGCACTTGTGTTTGCACACATACTTGTGTACTATAATATCTCCTAAACATGAGATATGATAGTGTAGTGTGGCCAGTCTCCGAGAACTTGGGACGCCGTAACCGAAATTCGGTCTCGGCTTACTAGTACCGCATCGAAATAATTGGCAACACCGGATCCTTCCACTTAAACTTGTTAAGTTATTATAATCCTTATGGTTTATTCGTGTGGTCTGTTCTTTCTGTATAGTCATCCGCTGTAATGGTAGAGTTAAAAGTATATATTATTAATCATTAAATTATTAAATTATCTTTAAAAAAAAGTATTTATATTGGTTTGTTTCCATTATAATTAATAACGAAAATATTAATGGTTAATATGAGTTATATATAATCATTGAATACACTATTCCTTCGTCACGTCACTATATATTTTGTATAATATAAGTAACATATATAATATACTACATGACCCGACAGATGTTGTCTTGTCTTAGATGAACTGTCAATCTGGTAAATTTAAAATAGTCGTTAAGTTTTCTGAATTTATCCATTTCTCTGCGCAATTTTCTTAACTTTTCTTTCCGTAAGAATCTTCTACAAATAAAAAAAATGAATAAAACCGGTAAAGTCATTCTCAAGTTATGGCGTGACCAAATGAAACAGGGATTTATTTTTATATGAATAGCTTTTATATATTCTAAAAAAATCTGTTTGGTCCTAGAGTCACCGAGTTGCAGAAAGGAAAAATTAATATAATATTTAGTTATATAACAATAAATAATAATAAACATTTATTTCAGATTTAAATCCGTATTTTGTTAGTGTCAATTACTTAAAAACTATATTAGTATATACAATTATTAAAATTAATTCATGTATCTTCTTGCTGCACCGGCCCCGCCCCTATGCCTGCGGGTCCAGTGCCACAGGAAGGGACAGTCAGGCCTATCTCTGATCACCTTCTTCACCACCAACTGCCTTGCTAATATTATATAATTACATTTATCTTATTTTTTTTAATAATTTTCAAGAAAAGTGGAGCGTAGCCGTGGGCAAATTGCTGTGGATGAGGTTACTTACAAAAACATCGTCATGCCGTATTACGGGCACACTGGAAGTAGAAATCCTAATCCTATTTTCCTAACCTAGTATTATAAATACGAATGTTAGTTCGTATTACGCTTTCAAGCCTTTTACTCGACCGATCATCATGAAATTTCGTTTAAACGTTGTCAGGGTAACATTAAAGGATATAGGGTACCTTTAATCCAGAAAAAAAGAACTGTTACTAACCAACCTAACCTACATGACGCGGACAAAATCTAGTGAATATATTAATCCTAAAAAAAACATCAACCTCGCAGTCACTGTCGTCCGAAGCCGTTAGAAACAAAGTCAACAATCGTCGAAATACTATAGTACAGCTCATCAAATCAAGTTTTGATTACTCGATTACAATTCGAAACGGCCTCCATGGCGAAGGTTAATGAGATCATGAGGTCTCGGGTTCGAATCCCGGGTCGGGTCAACAAAAAGTTATTGGGTTTATTCTGTAAAAAAATCTCAATAGCAGCCCGGAGTTAGGAAATTGGCGGAGTTAAACACCCTCGTGCCTCGGAAAGCACGTAAAGCCGTTGGTCCTGCGCCTGATCTCTCTCCGGTCGTATCGGATTACCATCCCATCGGATCATTAGAGTTAGGGAACAGAGATTGTACTTCTGTTTGCGCACACAGTTGTGCACAATAATATCTCCTGCAACGATGGCAAGTGGTCGCCGTGACCGAAATTCAGTCTGGATGACATTATTCTTATTAATATAATTCGAAATAAAGTCACTGACAACGAATTGATTAATATGCGGATACCTGTCATATTACCGGTTTCTTAATTTCTTTGAAAAGGATTTACCAATTACAAAATCAAGACGGCAACAAACAACATTTGTAAAATTAATACGTCAGTCTGTTATTGAGACATACGTACAGACAAACGTGTATATATAATTATGTTTATTTGTAGTAGTTTTCCTTGTAAATGATTGATGATGGAAAATTAATGATTGAAATCATCAGATTCTACCTTAACGTTCATTAAAAAGTTAGCTCATCTGTGAATATGGTTTTAAGAGGAAACACAAGGGCCCTTTTTTCTATACAAACGTAGTCCTCTGTTTTCTCCCTGGATAACGCCAGCTAAAAATTTCTTTTTTCAAAAAATGTATGGCCTCTATATGCATGTCCCTATGTTTTCCTTTTCTTCATAAATTAATTATTAAAAGGGACATGAGCCTTCAAAAACTTCAAAAATAGGCTAGATTTTCCGCTGTATTCAAACATCCAGAAAACATATTTGACTAGATTATATAATAAAAGGAAAATATAGGAACACGGCCAAAGACTTACTTTAATTTTTATGAAAAAGCAGTTAACTCGGTCAAGTTTGGAGAAGGAATCAGGGGACTACGAAACGTTGATTTTGTGTATTTTTAATAGGTATTTTCAGTCCAAGCTGTAGTTGTCTCTATCGCGCTCTGCGGGCACTGCGCGACAGCAATATATTTTACAAATACCTATTTTTCAATTCTGTTTCCTCGGACTCTCTTAGCGTAGAGGTATAAGGTCGGCTCGCTATTGCCACAGCGCTGAGTACTACGGGTTCAATTCCTACATCTTTTGTTCCATCACAAAGCACGCACCTCTGAATTTTCTAAGTTATTTGCATACCAAACAGTTAAGTTATCGCTCGCGTTAATAATGCAGGGATACGTTGTGAGAAAACCTACATGTCTGAGAGTGCTTTATAATGTTCTCGAAGATGTGTGAAGTCTGCCAACTCACACTGTGCCAGCGTGATGAACTATGGCCTAACCGTTCTCATACTGAGAAGAGGCTCATGCCCAGTAGTGAGACAGTTTAGAAACCGGGTTGATATTATTAATTAGACATTTTTCAATACACTGTCTGGTACAGAGAATTTCCTAGCAAAAAAAACTTAATACTCACGGCAATTAACCCGACGACGCTACTTTACGGGACTAGAATAGAAATAGAAATTGTATGAGGGAGTACAAACCTACAATAAGTTACCTAAAAGTATTAAAGAAGCTAAAACATTATTAACGTTTAAAAAGTTACTAAAAAGCCATATTTTAAAGGATTTATCATAAATTTAATCGCATCATGATATTATTATAACAAACTTATACTTCTACAACGCCAAACACATACTATATAATTTATATATAATACATATATAAAATGTCAATATATATAAATAAATATATATTGTATATGGATAATAAAAAGCCCAAAAATAAAAATAAAAGAGGGATACTCCATATTTAAGTACAGCTAAAGTAACAATATTAATCATGTATTTAAGTATATACACACATACTAATATTTAGGTATATAAATATATACATATATTTAAGCTACATACATACATAATTATATACTCATACTAGAAAATATATTAACAATGTTACAATTAAAACCATATAACACTATTTCCAATTCATAAATATCACTAAGTCACAGGCCTTAATAAACATTCACTATTTGTAAGCAAGCACCTCTAATGACAATTTTTTCTATAACTACCCGATGCAACTAAACATTTCTACACTTACCCTACCTTACTATAAACTTTGTCTAGTTATGTTATGTTATAAATATTGTATTTTTCTCTGTAAGTGATTCATGTAATCTTTTGAGAAAAATAAATGTCTTAAACCGTATTCGCTTGAGACATAGTATACAATCAAGGGGTTACAAGTTAAGAACATTCGAACACATCTCGCCTTTAATGGGCAAGCGAAAATTCTTCAAGTATTAAAAAATTACGTAATAATTATAATTTATCCAGCTTATTTCTACACGATACAAAACATAAAAATAACAAACACACTTATCATACAATCAAGATATATTTTTTTTATATAAACTCAAAACGGTTAAATTGGCTTCTAGAACATATAAATCATTAGTCGCTTCTTCTGTGACGTCATTCAATAACATCACAAACCCAATTCCCTACAAACATGCAAATTCCGAAGGTCAAGTTCAAATCACCGATAAAGTGCCAAATATTATACAATATTACGCATTTATTACCTCATTATACAGTGCTAAAACTTATATGTTTTACTATCGCTATCAAAAGACATAAAAAGGTTGTTTGAATCGTCGCCGGCGCATGCACGCACACTAACATGTAACTCACGTACACTGATGGTTACGTACACATGCAAACGCCGATGAAAAATGACTCGCAAGCCATGTGGTAGTCCGTTGTCGAGTATTTTGACGAATTCCGAATAGACGACCGTATGCGTTAAACTGGCAAGACCATTTGAGTAACAAAATTGTATTCGTAATTTTTATTATTACGATAATACTATGCAGTTGTAATGTGTTGTTTACAGTATTTTAAAAGTAGCTTTTGACTTTTCCTATGCTTTAAGCTGTAACTGTAACAAATGCAATGAAACCCAGTTAAGGCACAAACAATAAATTATAAAAAAGACCAAATAATTTCGCATTTATATTATTAGTGTGGATCAAAGATAATGTCAAAGAATAGCTATTAATAGAGAGAAATATCTAGTGGCATTGTTTTTTGTCAATTATAAGAAATACTAAACATAATACATATGAAATACTAAATAATACAAAAAAAAAATTTATTTCTTGCAAAAAGTCATTTGCGCCCAACGTGGGGCTCGAACCCACGACCCTGAGATTAAGAGTCTCATGCTCTACCGACTGAGCTAGCCGGGCTTATCTCAAAGGCGTATAATTACTTATCTCGTGTAGCTAATAGCATATGCCCGAAGTTTAGAATCAAATTTATTTATAACCATGTATATTGACGTAGTACGTTTATTTATGTAAAATAATAAGGTCCTGTTTGCACATTTTCACATTCTATTTTATATTAATTTTTATTAGGTATTTATTCTCGATTGAGGGGTGTGGAGCAAATATTTGTGTTTATGGATTCTAGTAGTAACCTTGTGACTTTTTGATCGTAAGTCTAATGCCTTAACCCAATATGCATACACCAATTGAGGCTAAGTCTGTTTCAAGTACATTATGCGACGCCGCCCTGTTACTGAGAATTTTCTAACAGGAACACCCAATAACACATTTCGCCAACCAGGATTCGAAGTTATGTCTTCGCGATTGGCTGCATAAATAATTTTCATCACAAGACCAATCGATTGCTTGGTTACACATTAATACATAAATATTCATTAAAATATCTGTAACATACAAACTATTGAGTCAAACAATTGTCAAACCCAGCAGCTGCATTGTGCTAAATGAGATGACCATTTGAAAAGTTTCATTGAAATTTAACTTTAAACATTAAATAATCAAATTAATTGCTCCTTAACATTTTTATTTATTTATTGTTATTGTTGGTATTTATTATTGTTGGTATGCCAGACATAATTGAAAATTTTGTTTAGCGGCGCTGTGGTACTGCGAGTTAATAGGCTAAAAGCAATAACTCCTATACTTCGAAATCCGTGAATTGCAAGTTATATAATATAATTTAACGTACCGATACAAAGAACACCCTGATTTAAAACATACATACATAGATTCACGCCTATTTCCCAGAGGGGTAGGCAGAGACTACGGATTTCCATTTGCTACGATCCTGACACACTTCTCTGGCTTCATTCACTTTTATCGCATGTCTCATACACGCTCGCCGGTTTAAGGTGCTCTTAACCTCGGTATTGTCCAGAACGTCTCCGATCAATCTTTTTCCGATCAAAATCTGATCAAGAAACGTTCGCCTAGGTCTGCCTCTTGCGACTGTACCATTCACACTAGCCTTATAAACTTTCTTAGTCTTTTCTCGTCCATTCATTCTACATGCCCAAACCAGCTTAACATACCCTTTTCTATTCTTGTCACTATATCCACTTTCATGCCGCATATCTCTCTAATCACACTATTTTTATTCTATCTTTCAGCGTCACACCACATATGTCTCTCAGCGCTCTCATTTCTACAGTATTTATTCTGCTCTCTAATTCTTTTGCCATACCCATCTTTCACTTCCATGCATAAGTTAAGCCAGTAACAGTCCTCTATGGACAGACAAACGTGCCTTTTCAGATACATTTCGACTGTTCATTAAAGCGTGTACAGCGCCATTCACTTTATTGCCAGTAATCGTTCTCCTTTCAATATCTCCCTCATGTTTATCATCCCTTGTAAAAAGTACCCAAATATACAAAGTCTTTCTTAACTTAAAACAACTATTTGTAAATCACGCAATTTTTATTTCCTTGGAGTTGGAACCCATAGTTTTTCATGCAGAAATTTGAATGATAGAAGACCGTTGTTCACTGGTCAAAAACTCTTACAACCGGCTGTTTATACAATTGCGAAAAGAGAAACCTCGAATTTGTTCACAACCGAATAGTCAGAATAGTCCTCAGAAGTGTTCTCTCCATGTCATCGCACTACGGCGCCTCTATGACGCTGCTCACGCGCGCGCCCGCGACCCACGGTGCGCGGGCGCAGGGAGGGGAGCCAAAACCTGATTTTCGGTCTAAACTGACCTTGTACCGACGCGTATTACATCATAATATTTATAATGCCTTATTTTTATACTCATTCATTGCAACACCAACTTTAATGTAAAGAAATATAGTTGGATTTAGTTTGTATTTTTTGGTGGGTAGTTAAGATGTTTTAGAATTTATTTAACGCTCTAACGCATAAGTACTCGTCTGAGATTGCTACCTACACGCCAGGTTTTTCCGCATACAGCTTTCCGTGTTTTATTTAACACATTATTGTTACTTTTATTTTTACGATAGCAATTGCGATCTACAGATTTAATCTATTGCATAAGAAGTTTGCTTGTGCATTTGGAATTGTGTCGAGAATGTTGTTTTTATTACGCTAGAGTTCGTTTGTTAATCCTTTTCTTTTTTAATTACCGTACCATACACTCACACCTGTATCCCTGAAGGGATAGGCAGAGGTGTATTACACCTATAATTCCTCTGCTTTGTTTTTAGGTCCTACGTAAAACAGGCAGGTCTAATGCTTATCGGGCTCAGTAGCAGAGTTCTTACTACTACTGAATATTTCTTGACAGAGAAACTTAAGAACATTCTATTGGGCCGTGTTATCTTTTATTTGATAATATACAAAGATATCTATAAAAATATAAATATAATATCAGCCCTGTATTAAACAGTCCCACTGCTGGGCACGGGCCTCTTCTCAGTGTGAGAAGGCCATAGTCCACCACACTGGCCAGTACGGGTTGGCAGACTTCACATATCTTCAAGAAAATTATGGAGAACTTTCAGAGATACAGGTTTCCTCACGATGTTTTCCTTCAAAGTTAAAGCAAGCAAGATATTTAACTATTTAATACGTATATAAGTTCGAAATGTCAGAGTTGCACGCCTTCGGTTCGAACTCGAGACCTCTGCGTGGCAGTCCAACGGTTTCCCACTAGGCAATCGCTGCTATATACATGTCTATGTATTAATAGATAAAATAAATATATTTAATATTTAGTATAGAAAAGCGATAAAAAGCGAAAGCGATAGCTCAGTGAGGAGCAGACTGCAATGCAGAGGATCTCGGGTTCGAACCCACGTCGCGCAACTCTTACTTACGGAAGTTATATGACTTTTCGAAATTATGTGCGTATTGATTGACAATTATCGCCTGCTCCGTGCCTCGGAGAGCACGTTAAGCCGTCGGTCCCGGCTGCCATAAACATCTATGGCAGTCGTTATTGGAATGTCAGTGCCCTATAATATCCTGACGCTGGTCTAGCCTTACGGTATCGTTAGCCTTCGGGTTGCGGAGGTCAGGTGGCAGCCGTTTCGTGTAAAAACTGATATACAGTCAAATCCGGTTAGACTAGAAAAGCCGACCCCAAGTGACTTGGGAGTAATAAAAGCTAGGGAGAAGATTTACTATAGAAAAGTCAGTTTTGCTAATATGACGCTTTATTATATTTGCTAATATGTACTTAGGTCTAGATCTGAGAGTCTTTGAGATAAAGAAATAGTACTACATTCTCTCATAGAGCTAGGATAGGTGACCTATGGTGTATAAACACTATTACATTGCTTGAGTTTAGCAACAGAGGACCAATTCTCGTAATAAAACTGTAGTATCCTATTCTTATTTATAAACGTCAAATATGAACTGAAATGCAATTAATGTTTACATTTGACGTAAGTATATTTTAATTTAGAAAACTTCCTTGTGGTATTAGAATGAAAATGCCCAAGAAATATGACTATAGAGTGGATAACACGTTATTGAAAAGAACAGAAACGGTGCGGGATTTAGGAGTACGCCTTGACTCGGACCTAGCATTTCGTAATCACATCGTAAATGTTTGTAAAAAAGCCTATAGGAGTTTAGGTTTCGTCCTAAGAAGGGCAGAGAATAATGAATTAGGATATCCCTGTAATGATAGTGATGATGAGTTAATTAATAAATAAATAAATAAATTATCTTGTGTGGGAGCCAGTCAGTACAGACTGGCGACACTTCGACCCAGTGGGATCTTTTGTGTCGACTTCCCCAATAACGACTGCCATAGATGTTCATGGCAGTCGGGACCGACGGCTTAACGTATTCTCCGAGGCACGGAGCAGGCGATAATTGTCAACCAATACGCACATAATTTCGAAAAGTCATATAACTTCCGAAAGTCAGAGATGCGCGACGTGGGTTCGATCCCGAGAGCCTCTGCATTGCAGTCTGTTGGTCTCCCCGCTGAGCTATCGGTGCTCTTTCCTTGTGGTATTTACGACTCTGAGACTAGATTGGAACTCTAAAAATGTTTTAATTATGGCAATCAGTCCTCAGCTTGTAAATTCACAGAGAGAGTACTAAATGTAATTTTGACATCCAAAAATGTTAATGCGACCTAAATCAATTTCGATTTGAATGATTATGAAGTCCATTAACTATATATCATCAGCGTATTAAAGTGTAGTCAATATGACGGACAAAAAATCCGCTATCAGCTGTAGATACTGTTAATAAAGTTCCAAGTCAAATTTCTGTATTAGACAGTAAAAACTTCACCTAGTGACCTCTAAAATTGTTAAAAAACGGCATCTTCTAAGAGTCACAGGAAGTACCCGCCCATTTTATAATTCAACTTGTAACTCCTGACAAGTAAAGTCGTTCTTATATATATAATTCCATCGCATTCTTTTAACTATTTATCAAACCATATTGGTATAGAAATGAGTTCGCTAGACGATGTTTAATACATAATTATGTCTGCACCAATTTTTTGTACATCTTTGTGCGCGTCACTCAAAAATTGCGAGGCTAATTTTGATTTGACTAATGCAACACTCGGAATATGTATGCTAATGCACGTATTAAATATTCTTCGCTCATTAAATATCTGTACCTACTATTTACAACTAGGTTCTGAAAGGCTAATCAGCGACGTGTCAAAGATTGCTTGTTGCTATTTCAGTCAGTCAATCACAGCATCTGTTAGCAAATAATTGTATTAAATTGCTTTTTAGAAACGAGGATTAACGGTTTACACAGTAGTATCACATCTTTCTAAACCAATCTTTAAATCAGATTTAAATGAGTCGTTTGGTTATTCGATCCTGGGTCCTTCAAACTGGGCGTGGCAAGGCCTCCTTAAGCCGTCATAAAGACCTCGGCACCATTTCACGTGAGCACGTAGTGTGGAAGGCTCTATTCGTGGACCTTACGACTGCCTACCTTGCTTGCATCGTAGGCATTTTGAAGGACAATAATAAAAGTATTTCAGTTAAGTTTTTAGTATAAGTTAATTTTTATCTTACCATTACATGTGAAGCTTTTATTTCTTTGTACATTCTCATTTTATTTCTAATTCTTGTATATGTTAATTTTTCATAATATCACTTAGTTTCATCTAATTGTTTGTACTTTCTCTTTAAGCATATTGTGATCTCTTGTAATTGAAAAAACCTTATTTTAATTATCAATATATATTGAGTGATCCACGTTATCCCGCCCTCCCCTTTCCTATCCGGAACAACGCGTGCTGGGCTCAAATGCCATCCTTACACGGTGGAGTCGACTAGAGTGCGTGCCAACAAGTTTGGGTCCTCATACCTCTGCCGAACGATCAAGGCATGGAATTCTCTGCCAAGGCACGTGTTTCCTTCTTCCTTCAATCCTGGGTCCTTTAAGCGGGGCGTGAAAAAGCACCTTCTCAGGCCGTCAAAGTAGAGACCTCAGCATCGCCTCGGCTGCTATGAGGACGATGTGGAGGCCACTGCTCCACACGACTGCTTACCAGGCGGAGTGTGGTCATTTTAACGAGCAAAAAAAAAATAAAAAAAAAAATGAGATATTGTATTTCTTGTAAGAGATCCTTAATAAATAAATTTAAAGAAAACTTAAACGTAAGAAGTGCGAATGTACCAAGAGAGATATGCCAGGGTTATAGTAAATGGAGATCTATGATCCCTGCTTACCTCTCCTCTGCACTTAAGTAAGTGCAGAGGAGGGGTAAGCAGAGATCAGAGTCGCCTTGCCACTGTCATCTCAATTCAAAATTCAAAATTCAAATTCAAATTCAAAATTCTTTATTGCTAACTATGTGTACATAAATAAAGTTCTTAACAGAAGATATCAGTTCTTAGAACATAGTGGCCCTGTTAGGGCATTGCAATTTCATCATACATGTATGCTTATAATTGTAACAGTTAAACATGCAATAAATTGATTTACATTCATTAATTAAAAAGAAAAAATTATAAATATTATATTTTAGATAGGTCATCGTTTTAATTACATTATATCATTTACATCATATTAATTATAAATTATTAAAGTCGTACCCAAATAAAAATACACCTGTCATGAGTTACCTGATTTAAAAATTATCATTATTCATTAATTCAATTATGTCACAGTATTGTAATCATTTAATATAAATTATCATAATCCTTTTAAAAAATATTTTACAGAATTATATTCACTTTAGTGATAGGTACTTTATTGAACAAAATTATTTTTCCTCAAGAAATTCTGCTATTGAGTAATATGCCTTTTTAATTAAGAAATTTTTCAGCATTCTTTTAAAAATAATAATTGAATTTATAATCTTAATGTCCATAGGTAGCTTGTTATAAATCTTTGTGCTCATACAGAAAATACTATTTTTGTACGCTCTAGTGTGGGACGCTTTATTTCTTAAGGTATTTTTAAGTCTCCTGCTTTTCAACGTATCATAGCTTGTAATGTTTGATTTAACTAAAATTGAGGCCAGGTAGATAAATAGAGCAGGGAGTGTTAAAATCTTGAGATTTACGAAATGTGGTTTACATGAATCCATTTGGCGTAACCCACATATAGACCTAATACACTTTTTTTGGGCTTTGAACGCCACTTCTTTATCAGTCGAGTTTCTCACAAGGGACAAAAATTTCTGTGATCTACAAATGGTTGTTCCGAGCCTAGATGATTTGTAAAGTCCTACGCGATACAGATATTAATCTTAGTGCGGGAGTAGTATTAAAAAAGGATTTGGTCTTATCTAGAAATAGACTGCTTAGACGGGCCCGTGGTATAAACTTGTATTTCTATTCAGTTCTGGGCTTGAATAAAGTGTTATTAGGATTTTATTTAAGATATTCGACAAAGAGTCGTTAGGTATTTTTGACAAGAAATTCTTAAAAGCAACTCGAAGTTAGGAAGTTGGCAATGTTACGTTAAGCCGTTGGTCCTGGGCCTAATCTCTCTTTTGTCGTGTCGGATCGCCGTACCATTATGAGCTTTAGGGAATAGAGAGTGCACGTCTTGTATTTAAGCACATTCTTGCGCTATAATATCTCCTGCGCATAAAGCCTTAACGAAGATTGGCTTTATGCGCATAATCCATCGTGACCAAAAATGCTTCGGAGGGCACGTAAAAACTCGGTCCCGGTTGTTGTCGAATTGATAGCAGTCGTTAAGCCATGTCAGAGGCCTACGTGCGACTTGAACAACTCTTGACAACAGGTTGGGAACTAACAACAAGAAAAGAAAAGAAAAAAGAAGGGTCTTATCATAATTAATATGAATGTTGGAACCCAGGAACGGGGCAGGAAGTCCTGGAGACATTCAGTAATAGTGTCGTTGCTCAAGATAAATCTAGGAAGTGCCTGCATACAAATTACTAACATCAGATAACAACGTGTAAGAATATTTGTAATAAAAATAATTGCTTGAAACTGGTTTCGTTCATTTCCTATGCAAATTGGTGTTCTTAATGCAATTAATATAAATAAGTTAATAAAATTCAAAAACAAGATATAAAGATTTTTTTGGTTATACATTTATGAATATTCATACCATAATATGTATATGTGGTTAGAATATTTTAGTAATCTTATGGCAAAAGATTTTGATTACTGATTATTGAGTTAATCATGTCCTTAATCTTAAAATTATATTCTCCTCTAGTATTCCAGTGGCGAGACGACGAATGAGTGAACAGTTCTTTATTTAAACTTTTATATTGCTACCTGAGCTGTATTGTACTCTAGTTGTATGTAATTGAATATTTGTAATTGCTATTCTCTTAGAAACTATGTGTAATTTTTAATGAAATGTTAAACGTGAGGACCTGTAATTGGCTGTCGAATACTTAAGCAAATATTTTGTCAAACTAGGATAAGCTGTTGAACCTTCATAAATAAATAAATATTAGGAATAATAGATATTCTCAGACGCTTATTTTACAAGGACGACCCTCTAATGATTATCTAAATGAATTATCATTTGACAGGTTAATTGGTGCTTATAAATACAGGTAACTCATTAGCGTTTCAATCAGGCTATAAATATGGCTGATATTATAAATTAATATAGTATCATCTCTGTCCCACTGCTGGGCATAGGCCTGTTTTGCAATATGAGAAAGTTTAGGCCACAGTACTCCAAGCTGGCTCAGTGCGGTTTGGTAGACTAAGTATATAATAATGTCTTATGTTTACGCGAATGTTATACATTGATTTTATACGGATTTTGTCGCGTTGTTTTTACTTTAAAAGTTAAACAATTTTATTACATAATTTTGAAAACTCAAACACTACTATTATTGAACTTTACTCTTCTCCCTAGGCTTTATTATGCCCAAGTTACTTGGGGTCGGCTTTTCTGGTCTAACCGGATTTGACTGGATATCAGTTTTTACACGGAGCGGCTGCCACCTGACCTCCGCAACCCGAAGGCTAACGATACCCTAAGGCTAGACCAGTGTCAGGATATTATAGGGCACTGACTTCCCAATAACGAATGCCATAGATGTTCATGGCAGCCGGGACCGACGGCTTAACGTAATTTATTTTATAGTAATTTAATATACTATCCGATTTAAAAGTAGCTAAAAGTGTTTTAAAGTAAAATAAACAACGCGACAAAATCCGTATAAAGTGTTTAATTTCAAAGACGAGGCATATGTATCTTTAAGAACATTATAAACTTTCAGACATGTAGATTTCGTCAGGATGTTTTTCGATAACGCTGATGCTATCCCAGTGCGAATTGGCAGACTTCAGATAATGTAGAGAATGATGGAATATGGATGATATGACATTCCGACTTCCTCACGATATTTTCCTTAACTGCTAAAGCAAGCGGTGAAAATCTATTTAATACAAACGTATCTTACCTTGATTCGGGGGCCAGTCAGTGTAGACCGGCGACACTTCGACCCAGTGGGATCTTTTGTGTCAGCCCCGAGGTTTATCCCTGAGCTATCTCCCTATGAATGTACTGCATCAGTCGCAGCGTACACTTCAGAGGGAGAAGCCTGAAGTCTTCAGGGTTCGGATATGCCAATCCCATCAGACCCATCCTTAGGCCAACGCGTCACATTCACACAGTAGGTGTGATATGGACTCGTCCTGTTCACCACAGGCTCTGCTGATCGAATTGTTTGACAATATAATGCGAACGTAACTTCGGAAAGTCAGAGTTGCGTGCCTTGGAGGCCTCTGCGTGACAATCCCACTAAGCTATCGCGTTAGTAACTTTGAAGTATCCAGCTAATTTAGAAATTAAGTACTTAATAGATACTTAGTCTGTATATGCGTGAAGGGGTAGATAGGGGTTTTGCTCTCACATTTAGCGGCCTCGATGGCGTAGTGGTCAGTGTAACCGACTGCCACGCCTGAAGTCGCGGGTTCGATTCCCGCACAAGTCAAACATTTGTTTGCATGAACATGGATGTTTGTCTTGGTCTGGGTATTTCTATGTATAATATGTAAGTATATACAAAAAAAAAGTATATATGTATGTTTATTCATTGTCTAGTACCCATAGTACAAGCTCTGCTTAGTTTGGGCTAGATGGTGTTGTGTGTATGTGATAGAATATGCTTTAGGTCCATCGCAATACGGGGCGAGCCTAATGTCGTATACCTGACACAATGCACAGACTTTGTGTTTCTACTAAGGAATTCATGACTCAACAAAACTTTTGTCGAACCGAGAATCCAACCCAAGACCAGATGCACGCAGTCACACCCGCAACCGCTACGCCTTTGATAAACCTAACAACACTTTTGTCGAACCTAGCTTCGAATCCGAGACCTGATATAAAGTAGTCCCATCCGCAACCGCTACGCCTCTAAAAACCTAACAACACTTGTCGAGCCGAGAACCGAACCCAAGACCAGATGCCTAATCGACCACTGCGCCACCGAAGGCATTATAGGCTATTAATTGTAGTCTTAATGAATGCAAAGTCAAGTACAACGACTGCGGTTATAAATTAAATGGTCAGAAATACACTACAGCAAAAAAACTATACTAATATTGTAAAGCTGAAGAGTTTGTTTGTTTGGTTAAACGCAGTAATCTCAGAAACTACTGGTTCGACATGAAAAATATTTTAGTGTTGGATAGCCTATTTATCGAGGAATATAACATCACGCTACGACCCACGGGGGCGGCGCAGTGATCATAAACGCGAGTGAAACCGCGGACGCAGCTAGTATAGTATAACTTTGATGTCAAAATAGTTACTAGTTCAAGTTCCGGGTCGAGCAAAAACTATTTTAGTTAATTAATTTACACGCTTAATAAACTGGTTAATTAATCTCAGATTAATCTTTAGTAAATGCGTTTTATAATTTGTTATTTATTGCATAGAAACATTGATTTAAAGAATAAGATTTAGATATATTATATTGAGTGCACGGATGCCGAAGTGGTTTAGTGGGCGTCTCGTTAACACTGCGCCGAGTGTTGTGGGTTTGAATCCCATACGGGACAAAAAAAATTATGATCCACAAATGGTTGTTCCGAGTATGGGAGTTCTTTGTATCTCTTGTTTGAATGTTTGTAAGTCTCCGCGACACAGGAAATATTCCTAGTGCGGAAGTTGTCTTTATCAATACATAATTGATATAAAAAAAATCCCCCGCCGCGTCTGTCTGCCCGCGATAAACTCAAAAACTACTGAACGGATTTTCATGCAGTTTTCACCAATAGACAGAGTTATTCATGACCTTCCTCATGAATGGATGAGGAAGGTTTAGGTGTATAATTTGATAAGGTTTTGTACTACCTGTGAGAAGCAAGGGCGGGTCGCTAGTTATATTAATAATATGGTGTTAGGATTAATAGATAAGTCCAGTGGTTTAATTGTATGTGTTAGTGCGTCTGTCCTCGGTTCGATTCTCAAAGTCAGTGTTAATATATAAATTACTAGATTATGCCTGTGGTTTTGCGCGCGTTAATATACATTTTGTCCTTAATTTCTATCTCTTGGAAATAGTACTTTTTTGGATGAAAGATATCCTTTGTTCTACTCTGTATGCCTGAAAACGTGTATGCGAAATTTCATGATGATCGGTCGAGTATTTAGGGCTTGAAAACATAACAAACAAACTTACATTCGCATTTATCATATTAGTTAGGATTAATTTAGGTCACAAAGTAAAACCTTTGAATGTCAAAGTTTAATAATATACTGCCTTAATGACCAAGCGACATAAGCATCACAATATGCTCAGATATTTATCGTGAGTTTACAAGTTCGATTACCGGTCAAGTAAATTGTTAAAAATTACAGAAAGACTCAACAACACTTTTGTCGAACCGAGCTTCGAAACCGAGACATGATATACAGCAGTCACATCCGCAACCGTTACGCCTCTGAAAGATTCAACAATACTTTTGTCGAAACGAGCTTCGAATCTGAAGATGTATTTCTATTTGACCCTTTATAACGAAACGAAACCACTTATTAAATACCAAAATAAAAATAATTAAACTAAGCACCCATGTTTAATAATTGAACATATAACAAACACAGCAAAAAGTTTCGAATGATAAAAAAGCACACGTTGTCTCATGCCTACGTGTCTGCAAAGGGCAGAGGTCCATTACACCGACATATTAGTTTAGTTTTCAGGTCACAAGTTATGCGAACCGATTACCCCCAACCTGATATATTTTTAGCCTTCTTTCTGCTACTGAACCCCAATATCTATTTTCTTAATCATAGTTATTGTCTAACCCCGGTTTATGAATTGAGAAAAGGAGCAAACCTCATCTGAGTATATGATGTTTAAATGCCTACTTTAATTTTATTACAGCTTAAGGAGACTTGGTAAATAAATAAATCAAAAATTGTTCACAACATGTGATTCTCAATCCAGTAACCAGGTCTAAGTTTACAATAGTAACTCCATATCTTTAACGACTAAATGTTTGAAACACAAATTATGGCACGTCTTTTGTAACAATATTTAAAGCGATAACCGTACGAGTATCTTTCTATCTATATTTGAATAAATAAATCTGAATTGACTGATTCTGTAGTCGAACCGAGACCTCATTCTCGGCCGCAAACAAGCGCAAACGGAATTCAAGAGGCGCAAAACTATAAAATAAACAAGAATTAATTTTAAACACATCAATTACCAAAAAACCGTGTTCCAAATATTTATTACTCCGTCCACGGCAATAAAACATATACATGACATCATACAATTCGATTTCATATTTACGACTACATTTAAATGTAAAAAAATGCCACCACGTTACGCAAAATCAGACTTTTTGCCAAGCATTGAAAACAAAAAATGATAAACTTTCATTATCACACACGAGCCAAAGTAAAAAAAAGTATTAAACTTAATAAAAACATCATTCATTGTTCCAATCTGACGTCTCTTGACGCCATATTGTTTTTTCTGTCAAAAAAAAGCCCGCGAAAAAACGTTGTTCGCGCAAAAACTGTGTTAGATATTCTTTTTATCGCTTTTTCTTTTAAATTTCTGGGTCACTGTTATATTAAGCGTCCTTAATATAGTTTATGATTTAATCTTTATTTAAATTACTTTTTATCTCCGTAAGTTCAATTGTGTGTGCTTATCTACGGATGGTGAGCTTCGAATTTTAGTTCTCGAGTTGGTTAAAGTGTTCTTGTATTTTTCTTTCAGTAAATCCTGAGCTATTGAGTGAAATTATATATGTATTATGCCAGCCAGCATGGTGGACTATGGCCTAGCCCTTCACACACGAGACTCTTCTCGTGCAAGCCTCTGCTTGTGCCCAGCAGTGGGGCTGCTTAAACAGGGCTGATGTTATTATAGCATTATTTAGTTACCACATAATAATGCGAGCTAATTGGCGCCTTCTGGCCTCTTCTTTGACTTTCAGGTTCGCAGGTTCATCATGCTAACCCAGTGCAGTGCCCACTGAACAAACTTCATATATCTTCGAGAATATTATGGAGAACTCTCAGACATGCGGTTTTCTCACGATGTTTTCCTTTACCGTTAAAGCAAGTGATAATTAACTAATTAATTTAATATAATAATAATATTCTATCACATAACAACACTATCTAGCCCAAACTAACCAGAGCTTATACTATGGGTATTAGACAACGAATAAACAAACATATATACTTGTTTTTGTAATATTATATATAGAAACACCCAGACCAATACAAACATCCATGTCCATGCACACAAATGTTTGAGTTGTGTGGGAATCGAACTCACGACCTCAGGCGTGGCAGTCGGTTACACTAACCACTATGCCATCGAGACTGCCAAATATGCACAAAGCTTCAAAAAATCAGAGATACGTGTCTAGGTATCGAACTCGAGATCTCTGCGTGATAGTCCAAACGGTCTCTCACTATGTTATAGCTTCTTGCTACTGATATATTAGATTTGAAACATATGACTCATTCGTCTACTGTGAAGTTCTTCTTTTATTTATCTCGTAATAAAGAAATAAATGTCATATAAACATCATTTTTTGTCCTTTTGACTATAAAACATCTTTTTTGCGTAAATAAGTTTATCGTAATGTTTTATTTGGACGTTTTTTTTGACCACAAGATGTAAATAGATCTGTATTATATATTTTATATTAATCTTTAATGGATTCTATATAATTTTTGTTAACTTAATTTACATAATTATTGCTTTTCTCAGCTTGAATTTATTGGGTTTTTTTGTAAGAAAATTCGGTAGTAATACTGTCTAGCTAATGCTTATCCGGACAGTCTGGTAACGATCGTTGCAGATGACGTAGGGACCGGCTAATCTAACTGTAGGGCGGTACTTGCGTCGCTTGCTTTAGCCCGCGGTCTTTCGCAATGTTGTCTATGTAAATTTCAATAAGTATATTTGGAACAATATCTTCTTGAAATAAAATATATTATGTACATAGTTGCAGGGGCATCAGAATATAATAATAATTCTACATCTCACCATATCGTACCTTCGACGTTTGAGTACCTTAAGCGTGAGAATATGTAGAAGAGTAAGCAGAGGTGTATTCACCACCTAAGATTTTAGGTCCCACGTAATAGCGAGCTAAACCTATTACCCTTTACTGAGATCAATTCCAAACTCCGCACTACTACTGAGAACTTCTTGACAGAAACGTCAAATAACACCTTACCCAACCCAAAAATCGAAGCCGAGACCTCAAGCACAGCAATCGCATTCTTTACCGCTGAACCATCTATCCCTTAATAGTTACAATTAACTAGTCTTAAGCTAATTTCCTGTAAGACGGTGTTATTTCCGCAAGCGCTGGCTAATTCCTTCCGTTTCAAAGTAATTGGCAACATTAAGCTTCCGCTTGAAGAATGATAATAATAATAAACAGCCTCTGTTGCTGATGACTTCACAAACCTTGAAAGAACAGCCGCAAAACTATGAAGGCTCTTCAACTATAAGAGCACTACACTAACTTCCATCCCAAGCAAAGAATAATAACTGTTACAACGTAAAGAAGCTTCACTTACTTTCACAGCAGTACTTCTGGCAGTACTATGGTGCTGACGTCATTCGGTTGTCACCACTTGCGGATAAAAAGTACTTACATTCATACGTATGTACTATCGACTTGAGCGACGGTTGACCATTTCAGAAAAAATTTCGCTCCCACATGTTGACTTTAAGTGACGCCGCCCTTAAAAAAACCCTTGTAAAAAAAATTAAACAAAACGGTCGTAGTTGTGGCCTGCTATGCGATTTTAACCTTAAGAGTGGTCAACCGTCGCTCAAGTCGATAGTACATATGTACTGTACTTTATGCGTTGCTTACGTATAGTGGTGTACTTATCACGCACAATGATAATATTTCTGCAGGTGACAATAAAAATGTCTATCCTAAACTCCAGGCCTATAAAATGCCGAGACTTGACACAACTATTTGTGGTTCACACAAACTTTGTTCCGCATGAGGATCGAACCCACAACCCTCAGTGCAGCGGTGAGGCATCCCCTTTACCACTATGCCAACGCAGCCAACTATTTATATGAATTTATGTATCTGGCGCAGCGATAGTCAATACGATCGCTGTGGAAGTTCTTGGCTTTAATCCTTTAGTCGGACAGCTATTTTTTGGGTTTTCCTATAGTCAAATTCTTGTTTGGCAACAGGCTTGCAGGACGTAAAATAGGTGACGATATTGGGGTGTCCTCTGCCTACCCCGTAGGCGATATAGTTGTTAGATTATGTAAGTATTAATATATATTTATAGATTAACTATTTAATCTCATGGTACCTACCTATTATATTGTACGAATTTGAATAGTAATTTATGGTAATTGTTTATACTTCAATAACGTAATTATACAAAATATGCCTTAGGCGGTATATGAGGAAATCAATTGATTCTATAACCTGTCAGAATTTGATGGAGATAGTTCATATATACATCAAATGTTACGAGCTACCTTTTGAGTAATAACTTAAGGTAGCAACGAGCATATGGCGGATTATAGTAGTCTATGGAGGTTTGCAACATCAGAATTCACACTCGAGTGTTGCCAGTATTGCGAAAATTAAGACACTTCGATGCTTTTTCTTTATCTCGCGCTCCTCTAGGAAGAATTCCTGTGTCTGGTTCCTGTTTTTTTTTAAATATTCGTACAGCAGACAGAATTCCTTCTGTCCGCTGTACCAGCTGACCTAGACTACATAGAAATATTTGCGGATCACACTCATTTTTGTCCTGTATGAGGACACAAACAGACACAGGACAAAAACGCTACTTGGCGCAGGGCAGTGACGAGACTACTAGTAAACCACTGCGCCATCCGCACAACTTCCTTTGTTTTCTCCTCTTAGTATAACAACTCCCCCGCATTTAAAACGAGATGGGTGTAAAAACCCAGGATTCAACCTCTCCGTCTTTATGTGAAATTTATTTTTCTTATTATATTGTAATGTCTCACTGCTGGGCAAAAGCCTCTCTCTTGGACTTCCAAATCACTCTGTTGGTGGTTATCCCCTGACCTTATGACCTTGTGACCCCTCCATCTCGGGGGTCTTTTGACCCACAGGGTCCATATTTAAACTCGACCGAGGGTCCAGTGGTTCCGGAGCTATGCCTGTCACTAACAAACTGTCACTAACAGATAGACACATAGACCCACATAGTGTTTCATTAACCTCTTCGAAGAAGACTCAGAGGTTAACAACTCCCGCATTTGAAATGATTCCGGTATCGAAACAAACTTCACGAAACGTTGGAACAACGGACTCAAAGGACACCCAGACTTAACAACTATTGATAACGCAGACCTTTCTGCGAAGAAAATCTCAATGTTGCCCGCTTGTTCCGAAAGCACATAAAGTCGTTGTTCCTGCGTCTAATCCCTACCCGGTTGTGTCGTATTGCCGTCCCATCGGACTATAAACCTATCTTATCTTGTGTGGGGACCAGTCAGTACAGACCGGCGACACTTCGACCCAGTGGGATCTTTTGTGTCGACTTCCCCAATAACGGCTGCCATAGATGTTCATGGCAGTCGGGACCGACGGCTTAACGTGTTCTCCGCACGGAGTAGGCGATAATTGTCAATAAATACGCACATAATTTCGAAAAGTCATATAACTTCCGAAAGTCAGAGATGTGCGACGTGGGTTCGAACCCGAGACCCTCTGCATTGCAGTCTGTTGGTCTCCCCACTGAGCTGTTGCTGCTCTACTATGAGTCTAAGTAGTAAAGATTGCACTTGTGTTTGAGCACATACTTGTACACTATTATATCACTAGAAATTATATACCTATACAATACTGTAAACTTGGCGATTGAAAAGTATGGCTGTGAGTTTCTTGCCAGTTTTCTCATTGGTTCTCCTTGCTTTGCTAAACATGGTTACAGGCAAATGTAAATGTAAATTCACATTAATAAGTATAACTATGTGATCTACATAAATAAACATATTTTGATTTCGATTTTGATTATGTCTGGAGGACCTCATAATTATATTTATATATTACATCTTACTAGGAAACAGAATAACTAAGACTATAAATAAATCGATTCGCCACGCTTGCCAAAATGACGTTGTCTGCAAATGATCACCGGAGATTCAAAGGTTGATGATGATGAACAACACTTGATCGTCCTCTCAAAACAACCGGTAAATAAACTTAGCAAAAACGTGCTCATGCTATTATATTTAATTCGCTAACACCTCAACGTTTTTTGTTAAACACCATTTAGTAACAGTCTAATATTTATGCATTAGTGAGCGAAATATTAATTGGCGGTATATTTGTTCGTGTCTTTGTATAATCTTCTTCTTATATATAAAATTCTCGTGTCACAATGTTCGTTCCCGTACTCCTCCGAAACGGCTTGACCTATTCTCATGAAATTGTGAAGCATGAAGAAGAATTTGTGAGCATATTGAGTAGGTCTGAGAATCGGCCAACATCAATTTTTTTTTTTTTTTTTTATCTTTTGGTCACAACATTTTTTTATGGCAAAACAACGTTTGCCGGGTCAGCTCGTAGTTGTATAAATTATTAATATGAGTTCTGTATGTAAAATGTCCCACTGCAGGGTACGGGCCTGTTCTCAATGTGAGAAGGGTTAGGTCATAGTCCATCACGCTGGGCCAGTGCGTTGGCAGACTTTACATATCTTCGAGAACATTATGGATAACTCTCAGACATATATGTTTCCTTACGATGTTTTCCTTCACTGTTAAAGCAAGCGATGATTAACTGTTTAATACACATATAAATTCGAAAAAAAGTCAAAGTTGCGCGCCTTCGAATTCGAGACCTTGTTTTAAATATTTTGGCTTCTTTTACAGTCTTTAGCTCTGACAGAAATTTTAACCAATAGCTGATACTACAGCTTATAGCTACTGGGTCATGAGTCATTACCATAAAAAATTAGGAACTATTCTTGTTCCTTTTTTTCACCCACTCGGTTAGTTGCAGGTTTTAAGAGCGCGGTTTTATCACTTTCGTTATCATTACGCTTCTTATTATTATTTAACGCTCTTTCAATTGATTAAATTACGGATTAGGTATCAAACGTTTTTCGCTAGAAATTTTACAACCATTTAAACAACGGATACAAAGAAATCCTAGACTCAGAACAACTGTTCGTGTATCACACAAATTGTTGTTCCGTGTTGGGATCGAAAACACAAAAGTTAGATAGGGACAGTGGCGGAACAACTACTGAACCTTCACCTGACTGAAGCCAGGGACAGTGCAGTGGTTACAACATTGGTGCAAGTTTTAACTTGGAATATGGATAGACCATGTCTTGTTCACAAATAAATGAATGACCGACCTTGGACAAGCTTGCGTATTGATCCAGGTTCGCGTTCAGATCAGAACATAGTCACAGATGTCTGCCAGTCAGATGATTCGTTTTCGTATGTCGTAAATCTGTGACAGTCGTATTTACTCAAACTTATAATATTACGACACCTTGTCAAAACTTAGGTTACAAATATTTTGAGGTTACCGGTAACCTCAGGGTCGACAACTAAGAAATTAGTCAGCTGTCACATAAATATAAATAGAAAAACGACCTTTTGAATTCTGTAAATATATAAATACATAACTATATTTTGCAATGATAAATAAACAGCGGGGTGCGTCTTGTCTTTATACAGAATGTCCCAGAATATGTGAATCAAATTTACACCAATCTTTCAAACGTGCCATAAAAAAAAATATATATTTATGACCTTGTGTAAAAATAAAAAAAACAAAGTTTTTAAAAAAGTAAGTACGACTATTTAGACTTTTTACTACAGGTTCTTCGTTTATGGCTAATTGTCATTTTTTCGCTATTATTATTCGTGAAGCATTGATTCGTCAAATTACAAACGATTTTTTTTAAACTGACTTAATTTTGAAATCGCGGCATTATTTTGGTGTATGTCGTACTTTTTAAAAACATTTTATATTTCCACAAATGTCATAACTTTCAAAATTTTTTATTAAGCACGTTTGACACGTACTTATCTAAGGAATCACCCGTTACAATTTGATTCACATATTCTGGAACAACCTGTATATACAAAAGATATTGCCTGCGGCTTCGCTCGCGTTAGTATAGGTTAATAAATTTCTGTTCCTCAGAAATAGTCCTTTTTTTGAATGAATCAATGTACCCTATATCCTTTTCTGTTACCCTGACAACGTGTATGCAAAATTTCATGATGATCGGTGAAGTATTTCAGGTGTGAAAGCGAAAAATACAAACTTACATTCACATTTATAATATTAGTTAGGATTCTGCCGTATATACGTATGTCACTGAACTCCTTCTCAGCTAGACCGATTTTGATGACTTTTTGTGTGTCGGTCGGGTGTTTAGATGTTTGCGATTCACAATTGGTCCCGTTAGTTGGCGCTACGATAAAATTATAACTTCAGTTATTATATCTTGTGAATATTAGACATTTTTTAATTTTAAGTATATAATAATATGTATATGACGACTAGTCTTGTTTTATTAATATATAGAGCCATGTAGTAAAATGCGTACATATGTACTAATCTTCATACAAATCATATGTTAATTATATACAAGTATGGTATATAAATAGAAGATTATTAATTTATTTTTAAAATCCACTGTTTTACATAAAATGGTTTTATTATGTAAAATTATTTCTTTATCTTCAATGATTGTGCTTTTGACTTCATTTAAATGACACGTTAAAACTAAATTCTAATAAATTAAATCGTAATGCACAGGTTTAGATATGGTGTCAGTGACTTTGTCAGTACGTTCGCTGTTGCTAAAGCGCGAAGCTTTGTGGGTTTCATTCTCTGTTAAAGGGGAGAAACCCGTAGTAATCCCTGTGAAGGAGAGAAACCCGTAGCAATCCCTGTAAAATCATAGAATACACAGAGTATAGGTTCTATGAAGAGATTTTGGCTCTTTTGCGTCCGCGTTCATAAAATTATATCTCAAGGACACAAGGATAAGGATGAAGTAAGTTATGGTACCCACGTCGCGCACCTCTGACATTCGGAACTTATATGATTTTTCGAAATTATGTGATTGATTTACAATATCGCCTGCTCCGTGCCTCGGAGAGCACGTTAAGTCGTCGGTGCCGGCTGCCATTAACATCTATGGCAGTCGTTATTGGGAAGTCAGTGTCCTATAATATCCTGACACTAGTCTAGCCTTAGGGTATCGTTAGCCTTCGGGTTGCGGAGGTCAGGTGGCAGCCGCGTGTAAAAACTGATATCCAGTAAAATCCGGTTAGACCAGATAAGCCGACCCCAAGTGACTTGGGAATAATAAAGGCTAGGGAGAAGATTTACAAAGTAATCAGTACTACATAATTTACTTACTCGAACTTTAAATTGTGTCACATTGTCGGACAAAACTCTTCTTATTATTTTAATTAAACTGTATCTTCTATATGTACTGTAATATAATAAATCTAAAGAGTTTGTCTGTTTGTTTGTTTCATCTAGGCACATCTAGTCTGTAATAAATTACAACGACATAAACTTGTAATAGATTCAAACACTTTTTTATAAATGCAAGAACAAGCTCTTTTTAAATTGATTTTACAAGCCATCATCTGTTGACTGTAATTGAAATTCACAAATCAAATATAAATCACTTTGGACTTAATTACACTCTAATACATTACTACCAAATGTGTTTTATAGTTGAGACACCTCACTACAAAGTTACGTCAGATGGAATTTCACTAGTGATGTGACACATTGAAAATTATTTTACTTTAGTTTATGGAAAATAGTGTTTATATATTTTTAATTAACAACTCGAATGCCATGCCGTTCTGGAGGTCAAACATATTATCTAGCAATATTTTTCTATTATGTGTGCTACATAGCAGTCAATGTGTTAAATACAGGTACTGTGCTGATTGTTGTGGGTTCGATTACCACACGGACTAAAATTTGTATGATACACAAATAGTTGATTTGAATCTCGGTGTTCCATATTCTCCTGCGACAGATTTTAGATCGTCGGTCTACCTTGTCCGGTCCTTGACCGAGTCTTAAGTTAGTTTTCTTTATTTCTCTTATAGTTCATATTTCGATCAATCGCTAAAGTTTTCACTATTGATTTAGTAACATATTTGTTAATAACAATATATTAGGTATCGTATCATATCGATTGATCGATTAGTTCAATCGATCATATCTATACATTGATTCTCGTTACTACACTTTGTTCGATCATTGATTCATTATGTTTGACATGTACATGTCATTACATGATTATCTCGTTTCAATGGCTTAAGTTTGCGTTTGTCTAATGTTTTCTTACCAGGCTCAATAAAGTGTTGAGGTTTCTGGTAACTTTCTGGAGTAGGATGTTGAATGGAAATGTGCCTGATAGATGGCGAGGTTAAACGCTATGTAGATAAAGACATCCGCTTATGTCTTTAAAAAGATACAGGTCTACGTAGTTATAATTTTTAATCAAGCTAAATTTAATAATATTCTTGAAGATATGTGAAGTCTGCCAACATGCAATGTGTCAGCGAGATGGACTATGGCCTAACCCTTCTCACACTGAGAAGAGGCCTGTGCCCAGCAGTGGGACAGTTTAATATAGGGGTGATATTATTATCATATTTATTGGAATATAACTTGTTACAAAGTTTGCTTTTTCTGTAATCCGATCTAGAATGCTTGTGTTAGTAGTGTATTCAAGTCAGTAACGCAAAAAACTAACCTTTCGATCGCTGTTGATGTCTTTTCCATTGACTTACCGCTGCTTGGAATTATACTCGAATGCGGTGTGCATTCGAGTATAATGATCTAATTTGAAATATAAATTGTCTCTATAGTATTGTCGATTCATTCGAATACGATTCGAATACATAACAGGAATAAGAAAAATACTCAATTTTCTTTTAGTTACACCGCCATTTGCTTCCATATTCACAGAACACTAGATCTCTGCTTACCCTCTGAAAGCCACATTATGGCAGCACATTAGTCGGTACACAAGAGACGTAACATCGAATATGAATCAATGTTTTTGTCGGCCCAATCAAAGTGATTGACGTGTAGGCATTAGGCGTAATACAACGTGCTTCTCTCTATGTGCGTATGCGCACCATATTCAATGTATAGTGTAGGATATTTGCTGCTACTTATAATTTTGATTTTAGCTGCGGTTTCGTTTGCGTAAATGTAGCTTAGGTTAGGTTAGAAACAGTACTTTTTTTGGATGAAAGGTACTCTATGTTCTTTTAATTGTCCCCCTGACAACGTGTATGCGAAATTTCATGACGGTCAAGTAATTAAGACGTGAAAGCGAAACAAATAAACTCACATTCGCATATATATTAGTTAGGAAGTTAGCATATACTCAGCTTTATATCTCCTCGAAAGGAGTAAACAGATACCTCAGTTTATCTCTTTCAAGTAAATAGATAAATACATATATTACATCCACATTTCGACAGCTGCGTTTTAAACAATCAACATCAAAATCTAATCTAATCTGGAGCCTCAAGGCCTCGGATGATAAAAGTGGGAAAAAAAGGAGTAACGTCCTTCTCTATTTTTTCATCGCTGGTGCCAAGGTCTTAGTATCGTTATTGTAATCACCAGGCATGCCATTATCCAGGCATTTTAACTATGAATTTGATTATTTAATTTTCGCTGTTTTGTGTTGTACCTGTACTCCGCGGTTTTACCCACGTTTATGATTGCTGCTCCAGTCACTTAGCTTATAGCGTGATGTTATATAGCCTACTAGCGACCCGCCTCGGCTTCACACGACACGAGTAGTACAAAACCTTAACAAATTATTCACCTAAACCATCCTCGTGAATCACTTCGTCTATTGATGAAAACCGTATGATAATCCGTTCAAAAGTTTTTGATGATACATCTGGATAAAGAAGCTTTCTACTGGTGAAATCTTTTTTAAAATATATATTTACAAACGTATTAAAATAGATGACATAATTACAAAAACACAAATAATTATAATAATAAATATTAAAAAAAATGGTTTAGGCATCGTAGAATTCTTCAGCATCGCTGTCAACTGGTAACGTGCCCAGAAGACTGGCAGCATTGCCACGTTGAATGGCAATGCTGATTCTTTGGGCCAAGAAAAGACCAGCCTTTTGACCACGTGAAACGTCGGTCAGGCGTTTTGCGATCTCCCTGTACAAAATACGAGCGCTCGGACCTCATGAACCTAGGGTTTCCACCCCAAACGGCGCAAAAATGTAATTTCCGACTAAATTACTATATTTGCGCCGTTTGAGGGTTTCCGCGGTTGCAGCAGCAGCGGCGGCACACCCCGCAATGCTTGGAAGATGTGATAGCGCAAGGGTGTCAACGCACGTTGCGTCCCACACCAAAGGCCTGCTCATCTTCCAAGGCAACAATGACTTTCCGTCCGGTCTTTTCCCATCGTCGCGTACCAAGCCATTGGGTTCAAGTACAGCTGGAACGCCAGCAGTGACAAGAGCACGACGTATTATGTCATTAAGATTAGCGTAGCGAGAAATTCGACCAGCGCTTCTGCTATAAGAGAGTCCATGGTGTCCGAGGCTATCGACAGCTTCTACACAGTGACAGCAGTGCGGAGAAACACACGGAACACCTAAACGGAGGCAAGTGGCGAGGCGGACAGTGATATCGTCCAACATGAAATCATCATTTTTTTAAATCATTTAGTTCGTTTTAAATTTATTAATTACAAATACAAATATTTTCTCTATATAATATTAGTATAGAAAAGCTATTCCAAAATGGCATTAAATATTTTACAAGTTCGATATGCCTTGATAAATTCTGCAAACCCTATTGCAAGCATCTATAAGCTTTGGTAGCTACCTACCTCCAAAAAAGTTGATTACTCTTTACTACTTTGATTGTATAAAAAAACATTGCAAATCTATTTATCCGAACGTATGCAAATCTGTTGGTCGCCCTATAAACACGTTTTTGGCTAAGACAGGGTCGGAATTGACCTCTGGGTCTTCCGAAAATAATTCTAAATAATACTCTTGAACATCAAGTATCTGTCATCATCACTGCTTCTAGGTGTTACACCGTAGCGTAACATTTAATGTGGTAAACAAACGAACAGACGCTCTGACGGTAAGCGATTACCGTATTTCATGGTCACTTGTTACAATAGAGGGTTTATTTGCGTATTCCAACAGATCGCCATATTATTTCTTTAAATAAGTATAAGCTTATGCCACTGTAACAACTATGAATCATGAGTAGTATAAGGTAAGATATGGTATAAGGTAAGATAGATTTGACTGGAAGAAAATTCGCAGTAGCCGCACAAAGTCAAGCATTTGTTTTGGAGATAGTTATAACATTGCAAATTATTAAGTGGGATATAAAAATAGCTGATGATAAGGATTTAATACATTATTGGTTATTGCTACACGAATATAATAGCATTACTATCTAAAGAATTCTGTCACCAGTAAAAAGTACTGCAGTAAAGCTTAATTTCAATAATTTTATCTCTGAGTAATTGTTATTAAAATAAATATTATCAACATTTTGTGTTGATAGGCAAGAACAGAGCGGGTCATATGCTTAAATTTGTAGTATCTCTCTCCCTATATTTAATATCCTTGGCTTGTCTTACTGAGGTAAGCGATCATTTTACCGAGACCTTTGAAAAGTAAGGTAGCTAGCGAAATTTGAATAAAAAGACCTGTACTCATCCTTCAAGGATAAACAGTTGTGAATCTACAAAAACATTATACGAGACTAGATATTACTCTACGGTGTAATAGCCGGCCAACGTACTAATATACCTACGAAAACATTTCCATAAGATAAAACCCGTAGCATTTAAATCATAAGAGTCATAATTCAGGATTCATTGTATGACATCACCGCATAAAATATACATTAATTACATAACACTTCATATGATCGGAGTTTCGTTTATATTTGGTACATAACAAGCGTCTTATCCTTGTAGGATACAGTTTGCTGCGTGAGTCCAGTAGGTTTGCTTCGATGGTCCAGCGGGATTGCTTCGATGATCCAGGGGGATTGCTTCGATGGTCCAGTGGGATTGCTTCGTTGATCCAGTACGGTTGCTTTGTTGGGCCAGTGTAGTTGTTTCAATAGTCCAGTGAGGCTGTTTCGTTGGCTGAATGGAACAGAATTGTTGACCCAATGGGATTATTGCGTTGGTTTAGTAGCACGACTTCTTCGGTCAAGTGGGTTTGCTTCGTTAGTCGAATATAACTGTTTACTTGATCCAGTGCTATTGCTGCGGTAATACAATGGGATGATTTTTTGATCGAATGAGAATGCTTTGCCGATGTAGTCGGATTGCTTTTTATGCACAATGAGGCAGCTTTATAAGTCCAGTGAACCTACTTCGACCGTCAAGTGGCACTGCTTCGCTGACACCCTGTCACTGCTTTTTTAACCCCGTGATAACCCTGTTGGATTCAGTTATTATTTTAATAAGGCTGCGATATAATACAAATTACAAAGATTGAAACAATGGATACAAAGAAAATCGAGAATCGGAATGTATACTCCAGATCACACCAATTTTGCCCCACACATTAAGCAATTGGCGTTATAGCAAGCCGAATAACTAAATCACTGCGTTATAGGAGCAATCAAACTTCTGAATATCCAATGGGCACGTGTATAAGCAATAAAATACTTTAATACACACGTTCATAAAGCTAAAAATAATTGACGAATGATCACTTAGTAACAAATTTATAACTTTTCGACCAGTATTATATATAACCTTGAATTTTTTTCGGTATTACACTGTGAGACTCAAATTACTGTGTCAGACAATTCGAATCTATACATTGAAATTATTATAAATTGATTTTATCTCTCATAGGTAGTTGTTATGACCGCAAAAATTGACAAGATTAAGTGTTACATAATGCTTGTAGTTCCGTTTCTTATCGTTCTTTTAAAAAGACAACTGCCGCACTAAAAATAATTCCTGAGTCGCCAGGGGCTTTACAAACATTCGAATAACGGATACAAAGAACTATGTGTGAATCTCACAAAGGGAATTGGTCAGTATGTTAGGGTGCTTTGGCTTGGCGTGGACATTAATTATAGTAATAAATGCATTGCTTTTTTAATATCTTATACCCAAAACATACTAAATATGATAATAAAGCTGCAGCAAGTTGTTAAAATATGCCATGTCTTATATACATATATTTCAGTATTTTCACTTATAATTGACTGAAAATGAGCATTTCATTGATTGAATAATATCTATATTTATTATAAAAACGAAACATTATTTATGTAATAAAGAAGAACATGTTAAGAAAAACAAGTATCTTATTAAAAATGCATGTTTATTTATATGGTAACCCAGAATGGAGCGCAAAAGAAGAAAAATGGCAATGCCTATGATTGTTATCAGTTTAAATATTTATTTATGCGTCCGGTTTTAACCGAAATATCTCCTGCAACGAGGTATTGATTAATATTATTTAATTAATTAATTATAATTATTTGTAAATAGATTTTTACTGAGCAATTTGTCCACGCAAAGCCGAAAGTAGCTAAATCCCTTTACGTCCCGCGTGAGGATCGAACCAACAATATTTGGCGCAGTGTCAGTGGCGAGGTGACCACTAGAACCAATACAATATATCGCATGCTTAATAAAGCAGTGACTTAACTCAAAATTTGGGAGTATGGCAATTCGAACTCTAATCTTGTGACTATAAATTCTAATAATATTATTGCAAATTATTGCAACAAAGTTCCAATTAGTTTGATCCAAAATAGTCATATAGGTCTCTGTTTTATTAAGAATACGATATGTACTTATGTGCAGTCAAAGTCAGCAAATGAGACAAATGTCCGCTAATGTCCAGTAGTGCAGATACTGTATACGATATATAGAAACCGAGACAAAAATTCGTATAAAGCAGTTTAATTTTAATGTATAACATTCGCGTAAACGTAAGACTATATTTATATACAAAATTTGGAATATAGATAAGTTCACTAATCAATTAAAGGTTAACGCCTCATGCACAGATTTTGTGAATATTGAAAAGATTAAAATATTACATTATAATTCGCTAATTATTATAGAGATAAATACATAACAAATAATTCAATAAAAATCAAAGTTACATTAATGAACGATGAAGATTAAAATTTATGTCAGAAATTGGGTACAGAGATTAAAATGATTTATTAGATGGATAGATCTTTAAAATCACCGCTTTCTAGGTATTACAATAGCTTTTCAAGGCCCCTAAATTATTCAGACGTAATAGAAAAATAACTTGATTTGACTTTCGATTCAGTCATAATAAACATTCTTATATAGACCTACACTTATATGTTCTAGAAGAGATAGGCGGAAGAGCATCACACCTAAGTTTCGCCAGCATATTTTGAGGCATACTGCTAAACTTCGTACTACTATTGAGAATTTCCTAACAAGTACACTCAATAATATTTATTTGACTCGAGTGAATTCAAACTAAAGATATCACGCTTCTCTGCAAGGATAAACGATATCCTATGCCTCCAGACGTTGAAGGTGGTCAAAAAGACGACAAATAAATGTGTTATCCGATTCTGTCCATGAGACTTGGTTCCAACGTGGCTCGTTGCAGGACACCCTTAACTCCAATACACCAAAAGCTCGAAACTACAACAAAAGACTATACTCAAGTTCGAATACACTTAAACAAAACAAGATAGCGAGCTCCATACATAATTATTTAACGTTTGAAGGTACAAACGCTAAAACCTTCGAATGTGAGGAACTCTAATCCAACCCATAAATTATATTCGAGCGAGCAACCGGTCCAAACACATTGTAACATTTAATTAACTATAATTAATTTATCATTTTGTGCGAACTCGTACACTTTGGCCAAGTTAAAACACAAAAATTTGAATCTAATGTCAATTCTACAGATTCAAATGATATATTATGTTTGAAGCTAATTCAAATTAGATGTTCACTTTTTAGTTCCGTTTTATAATCTTTACAGCTTTGTAGTTCAATGTATAATTTAATTTATTCTGAGATTATTTTCGTGATGTAGCATAATTATGAGACAGGATTCTGTCACTAACAATGTAGATTTAGTAGATATTCTATAATATCTGCTGCGTAGCGTATAAAGCGTTATATACTATTAGACCTTTATTAATATGTCTCAGTGCTGGGCACGGGCCTTTTCTTAGTGTGCGAAGTATTATGCCATAGTCTACCACGCTGGCCCAGTATGGGTTGGCATCTTCGAGAACATTATAGAGACCTCTCGGATACGCAGGTTTCCTCACGATGTTTACCTTCACCATTAAAGCAAGCGATAATTAACTATTTAATACGCACATAACTTCAAAAGTCAAACATGCGCGTCTTGGGATCGAACTCGAGATCTCTGCTTGGCAATCCAATGGTCTCCCATTAACCTATCGTTGCTGTTATGTATAAAGCGTCAAGTAAATATTTTGTCAATAAATTTCTATCCTACTGTAACAGAATTTTTACTGGATGAAAGGTAGCCTATGTTCTTATATGACCTTGACAACGTATATACGAAATTACATAATGATCGGTTCAGCAGTTAAGACTTGGTATCCAGATTCTTAACACATAAGGATACACAATAACTAAAACTTATATAATCGTCGTTACTTAAATTATCTGGATCTCAAGGGAGTTCTAATTCAAAGCACCATTTCGAATCACCCAATCAAGTCAAGTATAACCAGATTGCGTTATTGAAGCCCGATTTTTTGTGTCAATTTCCAAAAACTATAACTTGTGCAGTAGACGGCGTTGTTTGAAATAAGAGCACGTGCATCGATTTTGTGTGTTGACTTACAGCTCCCACATTTTCGTACGTTGATGTTATAAGGATATGTCATTCAACAAAACGGGAATTTGAAACACGAACTGAATTTACCAAGGGCTACTAGAAAATAGAGGTATAACTACTAACTGAAGTATTTTCGTTGCATAAGCGAGGAGGTGATAGCACGTCGCAAATTGTATACCTTTGTGTCGTTTTTGCACATCCAATAACGATGGTATATGTGGTCTTAAAGCTCTAAGACTTGTTGACTGCAGTCATCCTAGATTCTAAGCTATAAGTACTATTAAACTTATAAAACTTATTGCGCACATGTGACCTTACTCCTGAATGCATACACGATGCAAGAAAAATATTTCCTAAGGCACGTCAACATGAGTACTCCTATGCTTCTTTCGTGAAATCAGCTACTGGAATATGACCAGTCGCAAATACATTGTGTTTATGGCGCATTACAAACCATATCGTATAAGTGCGAAATTTTGGACGGATAAAATCTAGTGTTTATCCGTCGACAAGAAGAAGAAGAAGCGGGTTCGGCTTTTGAACTTCATTTATTAATTAATTAGGAACACCTGTGATTGTTGTTAGGTCTCGTTTGATTGTATAACCTTTTAAGGTTCAGGTCACATACACACTTAATTACCAGCTTAACCACAAATATCGTAGAGCTCATTTAGCAGCCATAGATGTATTCAAATTCATTGTTGATAGCATAAAAGCTATACATGACTGAGAGTTTTGACAAAGATATGTTGATAACAGATATTTAGCCAACTATTTATTTATCATGGAGCACGAAAAATTCTCTCTCTGAGCATTGTGTTCAATTCCGTACTAATACTATTAATTCCCTGATAGACAAAAACACTTTGATTAATTTAACTTTGGATGACATTAGGTTATCACGCATAACGTTAACCTATTCAACTAAACATTAAATCAAACAATTTCAAAGTAATCACCATCGGCCACCAATTTCAAAGATTTCTTCAATTGAGCAATTTCATTTGCATCATCAATCTTTGATCAAAAAACGTTGACAGTTTTTGTCATCGTCAAATGGTTCAGATAATAGTTGACCTTCATGGTCATGGATCATAGTGTTCGTTATCTAGAACAACTCAGTCAAGGCAATATTTCTTTTCCTATGGCTTTTTTAAGACACCAATGTTACTTACCTTTACCAACGTTTGCTTTAATTCTTAGTATCTGTTAACTTACCTATATCTAGGATGAAATGTATCATATGCATATGTTAATAGAGATCTAAATATCAGGTTTAATCTAAATCTGTACACTAGATTACGCGTTATTGAGTGACAAGCATCCAAAGATCTTCATAATCTTTTTGATTTAAAATATTTGTTGGATGTTTTAACTGATTTGTTGCTCTAGTAGCTGCTAGTTTATCCAGCTACCTGTAAGGTGCTGGGTACGAATCCCGGATCGAACTATTAACATTTATTTTAGTAATTGCATGAATAACTTAATGACAAATTTGAATCTGAAAAAGTATCTTGGTTTTAAATTGAGAGCCTTAAGTGGCCTTATTAATCTTGGCATAAGTTTGCACTTATGCTGAAACTTGATTGTGAGGTGTCTGACTTAATTCCTGATTCTGGCAATGGTATTGGTTTTTCTGTTAGGAAAGTTTCAGTAGTAATATGGCATCTTGAATTGTGCTCGACAATAATATGTAAACCTAGAGAAAATTATAGCTGGCGATATGTGGGTGTAACCTACCAAAGCCTATTTGCCAAATTAATGAGCAGAGAATACGAATTACTACTTATGGCATTTCTCTCTTTCACTTGCCTTAATCCTACCACGTGGGTCGAAAATACCATGGCCAATATGAAAATCTCTAAATCGGCTTCATACTCAAGTCTGCCGCTGTGGTTGCAATCTGGTAAAATGTGGAATCAGGGAGCCTCACAAAGCACAGTGTGAATGTGGTGATCCCAATCAAATCATGTCACATCTGTTGAATTGCCCAAATTGTCCCTGTAGATGTAACCTTGGAGGACTGATGGACACAACTGCTGATGCGATTGCCGTGGCTACACATTGGGCCGGACATATTTAAAATAATGTACCATCGACTCGAGAAGATGAAGACTTGCCTTACACTCTTCAGGCTAAAATATTTTTTCCCTTTCTCCAGAACCTGTTTGAGTTGTTTATTAAAAATATTGATATATTTCAAGACAGAACTAACTACCTTTTTCATTTAGATTTTTTTGTTTTACTCGTATTCAACACGAAGATTTCTTCCAAAACAAATGACACACGTTAATTAAAATTTTAGTTTGATTAATCAAAACAATTTTTAATAAACGGCTAGCTAAAATACCGTTACAGTTAACGATCAGGGGATGATTTGCTAATAATTAGTTGGCAGCCGAATTGATGATGCCTCTAGTTGTACCTAAAACGATTTTCGACAAACTTAACTACTTATCTTCAGTTTTTTCTGTTGCAGTAATGTGTTTAGTTCAAAGATCATACGCTTTAATCCAAAAAGTGATGACAGATTGCTTCACAAGACCCACATCAGATAAATAGAAAACAAAAAAACTATTAGGTATTACACACACAAGCAAATCGGTTAAAAAAACCAAAACGGTATTTAAAATGGAATCACGGTTATCCTCATTCTCATAAAGGGTATTTCGGTACTCATATTTTAATATGAATTAACTGCCAGATTCGATGTGTGAGTGATATTGTGTGTTACGCACGATTCGCATCGGTTATTACTTTTGGATTACATGGCTTTAGATTTCAAAGTAAAATGTTCATTCATTGACGATGACGTCGTCAAAATCGATAGTTTGGAATGTAACTAAATAGTTAATTTCTTTTTTCGTATGATCTCATTTACCAACAAGACAAAATTATTGATTATATACGCATTTAGATCACTAATTAACTGACTAGCTGACCTGAACCGATATTTAAATTATCCGATTTAGTAGAATCGCTAATATGTAATCACTGTTTTTAGCTTTACATTTGCTATCAGTAGCAGAAGAGCGATAAACGTTCATTCATCCCGTTAGTTCCTTTCCTATTCCTGCACCTCATCTCCTTTGCCTCCCTTTTTTAGAGTGCTTATCATTAAGTACGGTAGACTGCGCAGTTGTGTTTCTTTGGTATTTTGCGATACCAAGAAAACAGCCATATCCAGAAACGGCGATTACCATAAGATAGGCTGATAGTTCGTAGCCATAATATATATAATATGAAAGTAATATTAATTTAATCATCAGCTAATTTAACTTTATGTGAGAATCGTGACGCGTACTGAATCTACATGATTTAGATTTTTTATTTATATTGTGAGTTCTTAGACTGACTTGCAAGCATTAATTACTTCAAGTTTAAATCGAAAAGTTTAAAATAAAATATTTATATCTTTGTCTTTTTGTTCGAATTTTAATTTCGATATTTTGCAATTCTAATAAACTGCGGTTTGATCCTGAAATTGTATTGGTTGATTGTATTGTATTGGAAATTGTATTGTAGTTTGAGTGAGCTAAAAATCGGATCGCACTGCCCAACATCATGATGTACGGAAGTGCGATCCGATTTTTGGTTACTCGCTCTCGACATTCAATTATTAATAGGTGCCTATATGACACAAGGCGTCCAATACCTTCTAATTAACTCATCAGAATCGCATTTAACGTCCCTTTGTAACTGAAGCCTATTGACTACGAAGACACTAAAGCATTTGGCGATTGCCAGGCAACCTACTTAACAATTAATACAGCCATAAGCCTATACATTCTCACAAGGCTAAGCAAAGATAAAAATACTATATTTTGGCACAATGGACCCAGTAACATGACGTGAACTATGATCCACATGATCGGCAGCTATGCAACCGCAAGTGCGATTGCGTTACTGAACGCGTTGCTCCAGTGACAAGCTCTCACTTGTCGGGAATAAGTAAGTCAGCCATATTGATTTTTGAAATGTGAAAGTAACGCTGTCTGTCAATCTGTATGTTACATTTAAAGGTTAAACCGTTTCATCGAATTTAGAAATTCAGTATGGAGAGGGCTTGATCCGAGATGAAGGAAAGTAAAGCAACTGTATTCCGCTCGAATGCGCTCATAAGTGACACCTCTGGTATGAAGTGTTATTCTTGAATCATTTTCAGAAGTTCTTAGAATATGTTCACCAAGGAACTAACCTAACTTAAATCTAAGACTACTGTCAATTGGAGCAGCTGAACTGACAAAGAACTTATTCTACAGAAGATTACAGCCCTGATCTTGCGTGTTACCTAAAGCTCTGTATAAATAGTGTTATCTGGATGTAGACTATATGTAGAGGATCAGTCAGATTTGCCCTTTGTCCTAGGATTACATCGACTCCTTTTTTGAAATATCCACACTTTGAGTCATACAACCGCTGCTGTCTAGATAATGGTACCTATTTACCATCAAACTTATGTTTACATATTGATGGTATAGTGAGTGCTCTTGTATTTGCGCACGCGCTTGTGCAATAAGCTATCACTGCGCAGATGGCTAGTCTCTATTGGCTGTCTTGATCAGAATTCTGTGCGGAGGACTTTATTATTATGCTATATTCTCGCAGAGGTGGACAGAGGTAAATAAAACCTATATTTCGCTGTTTTCTGGTCCTACATTACAGGCTTTCCGCGCCATTATTTAAAAAAATAATAATTTAGAAGTACTAAATAATTTTTTTTTTTGATTATCGAAACTAATGCTTCGTGTTATAGCAATCGCATTACTACCACTATGTCACTTAGATAAATATTATTACTAGATTATACCCACGGCATCGCTCGCTCGGGATCAGAACTTTTATCTGGATAAAACACCTTTTACTAAAGAAAAAGAACTAAAGAAAAAAAGCAGCGATAGCTCAGTGGGGAGACCAACAGAGTGTAATGCAGAGGGTCTCGGGTTCGAACCCACGTCGCGCACCTTTGACTTTCGGAAGTTATATGAATTTTCGAAATTATGTACGTATTGATTGACAATATCGCCTGCTCCGTGCCTCAGAGAGCACGTTAAGTCGTCGGTGCCGGCTGCCATTAACATCTATGGCAGTCGTTATTGGGAAGTCAGTGCCCTATAATATCCTGACACTAGTCTAGCCTTAGGGTATCGTTAGCCTTCGGGTTGTGGAGGTCAGGTGGCAGCAGCTCCGTGTAAAAACTGATATCCAGTCAATCCGGTAAGACTATAAAAGCCGACCCAAGTGACTTGGGAATAATAAAGGCTAGGGAGAAGTTCACTAACGAAAAGTACTGTTTCTAACCCTTGGTACTCAAGTCCTCTTTTGTACCGCTGACAACGTGTCTACAACATTTTATCATAATCGATAAAGTAGATAAGGCGTGAAAGAATATAAATTCACATTCGCATTTATAATATAAGTTAAAATAAAAAGGCATATCCACACTATCGCCTTCCAGACATCGATAAATGAAATATAAGTGACAACGTTGGTTAGACAAGTGTTCAGCACATGTTCGTTCTATCGGGTGACGATAATGCGTTTAATTATTACTGTGCCGATGGTACAAGATGTCACTGCGCAGTTGTTGGCCACAAACCCACGACTGACTACTGAGCTACGAACAATTACGATTTAATTAATGAGTAGGCTCAAGTAATTTTCCGTTGTACAACACTTCCTATAGATTTGATGTTATTTTTAGCAGAGTTAAGGTTGTGAAGCGAGGTTTGGATTTTGATGGTTGTTCGAGTGATTTAGATAAGTAAAATCCTATCATTTTTAACATTATTGAAGTGGTCATGGTGTCGCAGTGATGTGAATGCAACTGCTGTAAATGAAGTCCTGAGTACGAAACGCAGTGCTAGCAAAGCGCTTTGGGCTGTTCTTACGATCTTATTTTCTTTTTTTTTATACTACTGAGGTAGCAAACAAGCAAATGACCCATCTGATGGCAAGTGGTTACCAGAGCCTATGGATGCTTGCAACATCAGAGGGATCTCTTACGCGTTGCCGACCCTTTAGGAAAGACAATGGGAAGGAGAAGGAGCGGGAAGGGGGCAAGAGGTTGATTGGCCCTCCGGCACTCCCACTCACCGAACGAAACACAACAGTAGGAATACTGCTATTTCGCGTCGGCATTCTGTGAGAGGGTAGTTCTTCCCCGGTCGAGCCGGCTTATTTATGCTGAAATCAGCGAGGCTCTATCGATACATTTAGGTTTAATTAGATTACAAAGTAACACTGATAAACGTTAAAAATAGGCGTTAAGAAAGTGTTTTCGGAATCTATCTTTGACGGTGTCATGATTTCTTTCTGGTACTGCACCCCAATAGAACGACTGCTATGCAAAGGAAAAAGGATTCGGTTTCGATTCCCAGGTCAACCAATGTCACTGGTTTTTTTAGTACCTATATTAAGTATAGGCGGCAATAGGCTTGTCCAGATTATTCTCTGATATAGTTTCAGTGCCAGCGACCCACCTATCATACAAAACAGCGAGCTGGCAAACTGTAGTGGTTTTAGGCAGTAGGCCCGAAGTCTCGGGAGAGCCCGACATAACCCTCTCGCCTTCGGTTGTGGCGAAGGGGTATGCATCAAGAGCGTTTCCCACGTAAAAAAAGGCTCGCTCATTATAGCTTGAAACCTATGAAACCTGTAATCGTAATTGGCCAAATATAATTTTGATAGTCTTCTGCTTGCCGTTTCACGCATAAGCAGTCGTGGAGATATATATACATCGAAGGTATTAACATAATAAGTACTTATATATTCACGCATACTGTTGATGAGTTCCGGCAGAGTAGGAGCCGTACTTATAAGGTCACGGAACATGATCGCTGTACTTGTTCGTTTTATAATCGGTATTTGGAACTTGAATATGGTTAGTAGAGTAAGCAGAGTTTGTGGTAACAAAAATTATAAAATCTATAGGTATATATAATAAATAATAGTTTCAAAAAACTAATAAACACGCTTTATTAAAAAAGCAAACTAAGAAGTAGAAAATAATTTAGTTATTTTTATGTAAAAATCATGGGGTATCAAAATATCTTAGAAAGCACCCCAAGCTTTTTTACATAAAAAATATTAAATTATTTTCTACTTTTTAGTTTGTTTTTTTAATAAAGCGTGTTTTTAGTTTTTTTAAACAAAAACTTTTCTTCGGTATTTGGAACTTGAATATGGTTAGTAGAGTAAGCAGAGTTTGTGGTAACAAAAATTATAAAATCTATAGGTATATATAATAAATAATAGTTTCAAAAAACTAATAAACACGCTTTATTAAAAAAGCAAACTAAGAAGTAGAAAATAATTTAGTTATTTTTATGTAAAAATCATGGGGTATCAAAATATCTTAGAAAGCACCCCAAGCTTTTTTACATAAAAAATATTAAATTATTTTCTACTTTTTAGTTTGTTTTTTTAATAAAGCGTGTTTTTAGTTTTTTTAAACAAAAACTTTTCTTGTTCCTTTTTCTAAATTATTGTATTGTCATCGGTCCTTGATAAGTATGCCAAATTTCGAATTAATCCTACGTTATGAAGAGGGTCAATCATCTTCAACGTTTCCGTTACATATGTACATACTAACATACATACTAACATATGTATGAAGCTAATAAAAACGTCTTAAAAATCACATGTCATGGTGCACTCCTCCGAAATGATTTTTGAAACATTTTTATGTATATTAAGTAGTTAAGAGAATAGTTCGTAAAGTATACTTCATACCGCTAATAAATAATTTATATATCAGAACAACATTTGCCAGGTCACTTAGTAGCTTATATGAAGTAAAGTGAAATAAGTTGGATTCGTAGTCATTCCATTACCGAAATGAACCCACTCGTAACATAAGCATTTTATTTTAAAGCCCACTTTCGCAATGGGAATAAGTCCTGGATTGCAGGTTACCTTACAATCATTCAGACAACAGGCATTAAGAACATCCAGAGTCAAAACAACTTTTGTGGATAACACAATTTTTTGTCCTATGTGGAGATCGAATCTATAATCCGCTTGGCACAGTGCCAGTATCGAGTCAACCACAGTTCCAAGGGTCTAAAAGAATTCTAGTAATTTTCAATACAAAGTCTGACGCCTTCAACCCAAAGAGTTCGCAGAGGTCTATTACACCTACATTTCAGCAACTGTCTTATACATAATATCAGCCCTGTATTAAACTGTCCCACTACTGGCCACGGGCTTCTTCTTAGTGTGAGAAGGGTTAGGCCATAGTCCACCACGCTGACCCAGTGCGGGTTGGCAGACTTCACATATCGTTGAGAACATTATTAAGAACTCTTGGACATGCAGGTTTCCTCACGATGTTTTCCTTCACCGTTAAAGCAAGCGATAATTAACTATTTAATACGCACATAATTTGAAAAGACAGACGTGCGTGCCTTGGAATAGAACTCTGGACCTCTGCGTGGCAGTCCAACGGTTTCCCACTATGCTATCGCTGAAGCCTCTACTGTCTTAGGTCCCACGTAAAATGAGGCGAGTGAATAGGACACAAGCTATAAACCAACATACCTGCCTACCCTACCGAGCGACAGGCGTAAATCTATTAATGAATAAACAGAATTGAACCTGTAACCTGCACCTAAACTGCCCCAATTTCATTCCAAAGTTTTCATTATACTATATAACAAATAGAAATCTGTATAAAAACTCATTCAAAAAATCTTTCCCACCGGATCTCAAATGCCGTATCGCCTCGGTCTCCCTTCGGAATAAAAAAAACAGTTTAAAAAATCCCACAACACCTGTTGCGAGCTGCGCCTACGCATCCGTTGCTAAGCTACAGCGCCATATTGAAAATGGCTGCCTGCCATCTGTCAAAAATTTACATTTAGAATTAATTAGCGGCAAAGTTGTTACAGTTTAAGACGCCAGCTAAATAATAGAATCGTCAATGTTGAATCTATTTTATTTTTAACATGTGACAGCGGTAATAAATGCAATTGCTGACATAAAGTCTTTTGGTCGATTTCTTCGGCGAAAGTGTCAATGCGCTTTTCTGTCAAGAAATTAGTGTGGAAACTCGGATGGAGTCTAAAACTAAACCCGGTATACGACAATAGACTCAACGCCTATTATGTGAGAACTAAAAACATGGCTAGCGAAATATGAGTGTTACACACCTGTGCTTATTTACCCTTTAGGGGATACTGACGTGGACCTACACTTTTATGTATACGAGTCGAGCCTCGAGTAGGATCCTAAGGCGCGCCTCTCTGACTTTTCAAAGTTATGTGCGTATTAAATAGTTAATTATCGCTCGCTTTAACGGTGAGGGAAAACATTGTGAGGAAACCTACATGTCTGAGAGTTCTCCATATTGTTCTCAAAGATATGTGGTAGCCTGCCAATCTGCTCTGGGCCAGCGCAGCGTGGTGGACTATGGCCTAAAACTTCTCACACTGAGAAGACGCCCGTGCCAGAAGTGAAACAGTTTAATACAGAGCTGATATTATTTTTAATCGGAAACGCTATATGCTTTAACACTTACTATGACTAAAAAATAATCTATAATATAATCCAATAACACTACTCCACTCGGATATAGCTGAACCCAGGATCGCATGATAGACCATAAGCGTAGACACTAGCAATACAATCTTATCAGTGAAGTTATTATAACTATACCCAATACTAAATAATAATAGGCCTGAATAAAATTAAATTATGTGACATCTAGGTATACTTCTACCTCCCCATTCAGGAATATAGTAGTGAGACTGTGTATGTACACAACTCACTCTTACCCCTAAATAGGATTTAAATTGCTTTTAAAGAGGCATCTCCGGTTCTTGCAATAGGCATGAAGATAGGGTTAAAAATAAGTGATTCTAATTAGTTCATCTTTTAGATTAGCAAAAAATATTAGACACCTGTTTTTTGTTTTAACAAAACAATAATATTTGACTAAGATATAACGCATTAAAGTTTAGGATTGGGGGCTTGTGACGTCACACTTCAGTCAAATTTGTACCGAACAGTGACGTAACACGAAATTTAAACGCGTTGTATCTTCGTAGTTATTAGTATGTGGGATAAAAGAAAAATACGTGTCCAATATTTTATACTAATCTAAAAGACGGACTAATAACTATTTTTAGTCGTCAAACCTATTATTAGTGTCGTGAGGGACATTATAAACATTTAAATAACGGACACAAAGAACGCCCAGACTCGGAACAACCGATTTTGGGTCACACAAAGTTTTGTTCCGGGGAATCGAACTCACAACACTCGGCACGGTGACAGTGGCGATGCGATCACTTAAACCACTAATCCATCCATGCAATCTAGTTTCGCATAGGTACCTGTAATTTAAATACCCAGATGTTGCGCCCAGATGTTTAATTTCTTTGGCTTCTGTATGACCTACTGGCGCATAGCGGGTATTCTATACTGCGTAATAATAAAGTCATTCCTGACATCGAAGTTGAGACCTTTGCGTGGCTATGAAACGAGACCTTAGACTTCTCACTTGGCTATCCCTCTTATGATTTATATCGTTATTATCACTTTTAAATCTTCGCGATCCATGACTTATAAAACTTAAAAAATATATATAACCGCGATTATACTCGAAATTTACATACCCTTTTGAAAGGCTTGACTTTTCAGCCAAGTTATATTGTCCGTGGTCATAAGTGCTATATGTCAATATTGAGCATGGTCACGTTAATACCCGTTTTCAGCTAGTAGTAGGGTAGCACTTAAAAGCAAAAATAAAGGAATTTCATACCAACGATATTCGATTACATTTGTGCGCGGGAATATTTATTGGGATTAAATATAATGACTACCAAAAATACTAATTGCGCAGCAAAATATGCTTACTAAAAATATATCATAACGAGCACCTATACGCCTCAAATCACTGCATTCCGTCTCGGAAGGGTTAGGTTATGTTAGGTTCCCTCTTAAACCCACCCAAAAATAGGAGCCTGTCGACTTAGTTTGATCTCTTTAAAATTGCTTACTAAAATAGTAAGCATATTTTGCTGTGCAATTAGTATTTTTGGTGAAACAAAGGCAAAAAATTGAGGAACAGTTAAATACTACCCATATATATATTATTTAGCACTGTTAAAGACGAACACATTTATGTATTAGATTTTGCACACGGGTTCATTCGGCAACTTACGTGCGTAGCATACTTTTTCTGGATAAAAGGTACCCCTGTATTTTGTTCTGTATTCCTGACAACGTGCATGCAAAATTTCATGACGATCGGTCGAGTAGTTAAGGCGTAAAAGAGTAACAAACAAACTCACTTTTGCATTTTTGATATTGGTTAGGATAGCATTCTTAAAACATTTGAATGATACCCGAATCAAGCAAAGTTTTATTGAATTTTTCTATCAAGAAAGAATCAGTAGACGGCAATAGGTTTGCCTACTATTTCATGAGACCTCAAAACCATAGCTGGCTTAATGTGGATGTAGTACCCCTTTGTCTACTTATTCTGGACATATAGGCATGAGACTTTGTTGTACAAGCATAGACCGTGACAACAAACCACAAGAAAAATCCAGCGACGAAAGAAAAACTTACAACCACCTTAATATTACAATGCCACGTGCCCAATATATTTAGCATTTTAATCATCACGAACTAACCTAACCCAACGCGACTGGGGCAAAAACGGAAAGAGACAAAAAAGAGCTTTAAAATTCAAAAGCGTGCCAAGAAAAAGTCCAGTTTAGTATTTGCAAAAACATTTATTCATTGTGTTACTTTTTTTCTCAGTCTTTTTGCTCCTGTTTCGGAAAAAAAGGATTTTCGGATGGCCGCGGAACCCGTTAGAATTTTTTTGTTGGTCCTCTTTTTATAATGCATTTGCCTCCGATTGCATAACGCGGGGTCAGTGTGGTTGTTTTTACGCATGCGTAGTGTACCGTTTTCGGATGACGTCAGAAAGGGTTAGGCTGTTTGAAATTGTTCTTGTTTTCGCGCTTGTAATTTTTGCTTCTGGACAATGGAGTTTTTGAGGATTTCTGGAGAATGAATGTCGTTTTCGTATCTTCGGATAATACGTAGTTAGTGGGTCGTAGGGTATACATACTATTCACGCTTGTATTTTCACCGTGTGGTATGCACAAATGTATTACACCTACATTTTACTAACTGTGTTTTAGGTTCTACGTGATCAGGGATGAGCTTCTTGTGGTCTACTAGACACATTTCAGGACTTAAGAATTTTCTAACAGAAAATCTCTCTCCATGGCGCAGCGGTAGTGAATGCGACTGCTGTGCATGAGGTCTCGGGTTCGAATCCCGTGTCGGGCCAACAAAAAGTTATTGGGTTTTTCTGTTAAGAAATCTCAATACAAGCCCGGAGTTAAGAAGTTGGCGGTGTTAGACACCCCCGTGCCTCTGAAAGCACGTAAAGGCGTTGGTCCTGCGCCTGATCTCTCTCCGGTCGTGTCGGATTATTCGTCCCATCGAATCATGAGAGTTAGGGAACAGAGAGTGCACTTGTATTTGCGCACACACTTGTGCACTATAATATCTCCTGCGCCGATGGCCATTCTCCGTTTAGATTGGCCGCCGTGATCGAAATTCGGTCAGGAGGACATTATTAACAGAAAATCTAATATTGCTTAGTCCTAGCCTGGAATCGAATCCTAATCCTCACGATCACATGTAAACATGATCGCAGTTATGAACGAACAAGCAAATAAAGTCAAGTCAATTTCGAACGAAATGGAATGCACGGTTTGAATCCGGAATTACGGTTACAAAACAAACGAATTTAGTGAGTTCGGTAAGAATAGGCGTTCTTAATAATTATTATTTTACCACAAGTAACACAGTGACAGTCTTTACGACACTGTGCCTGACGTTTAAATATAGCACACAAAAAGACCATGTTCTGAATTATTACCTAAGGTATTTTTAAACAGGTATATATTTCTGTGGCATTCCCTAAGCTCGAAACCATGGCAATAAACTAGTTGAAAATCCAGGGAAAATAACATTCAAAATCTATTCATATTCAAAAGTAGTTTATAAATTTTAATACATTTTGGACAAAAGCGATTCTCATAATTGTTTAAAATTAGATATTTACAATTAAATCTGAAAATATAACCATTTAAATTCGCAATAATTATTGTAATTTTATGACTGTTAGTTCACCAACGTTGGCACTAGAGGCGCTTATAGAAAAAAAAAGAAATCTTTAGAAGGTTATTGAGTTATGGCAACTCACAGAAGATCATTATAGACGCTGTAGTTGAAAAGTCTCTCTCTCTCAGATCTTTAAAAAAAAGGAAAAGGTTCAAAAATTCGTAGAGAGAAAAAGGATTGAAGGAGGAATCTCTTGGGAATCTGAGAATGCCGTGCCCTAAAAAGTGTTTCCTTACTCCTTAAATCCTGGGTCCTTTAATCTGGGCGTGAAATAGCAGATGCTGTGATGTCCTAAGCAGGTCCTTAGACCGTCGAAGTAGAGACCTCGGTACCACTTTAGTTGTAATGAAAACGTGGTGTGGAGGGCTCTGCTCATGGACTACACGACTACTTACCATCAGGCGGAGTGTAGTAATTTTGACTGGCAACAATAAAAAAAGGATACCAGTGGCGGCCACAGATAAAATTATTAGTGGCTGTCACAAGCCGTGGACGAAGCTTTTGTAAACCTACATTTTGTATGGTACCGACGCACATTGAGCATTCGAGACGCCGCGTCTGAGCCACAAACTGCTGGTAGCCCCATGGAATAAGCTTTTGAAGTTTGTGTGCAATAATGAAGTCCCAGATCGAATTTCTGAGTCGGGCAAAAGTATCATTGGTTTTACTGGTAAGAAGATGTTAGTAACAACATAAAGGCTAGTAATGCACCAGATACACTCCCAATTGCTTCAAACATAACTATTGAAATGTAAGTTAAATACTTCTGGCTACCCCTTCGGATATTACAAGTTTGAGTGTACGTCGATATTAAAATCATATACATATAAATAAATAATATAAAGACAGGTGGTTGAACACCACGTACTCATATAAATTATAACTGCGAATGCTAATTATTAATTCTAATTAACGCCATAAAAATAATTAACTTCTGCCAGCTTAGTCACTGAGTGAATAAATTATTCGGCTTCGAGATTGCTGGTGTGTTTTTTTTAGATATTTTTAGACGTTTAAGTGTGCACACAACCGTACCACCTATATCGCAATACCAGGGATATCATTCGCTAAATGCTGATGCTTTAAAATCCTTAGGAATAAGAGGAATTTGAGTGGCGGGTACCAGTGCTCCAGTATCCTAACAACTATTATAAATGCGATCTTGCCTCAACTACTAGATCGATCATTATGAAATTTCACATACACGCTGTCAGGGTTATAGAAAAGGACATAGGGTAACCAAAAAAAACTACTGTAACAAATAAAATATAAAAAAAATAAAAAAATTAGAAAGTGCAAGCTATATTAGCATAGCATACTTTTGACTGTCTATCTATTAGCATAATTCGTTTTTAATAATAAAACAACAAAAAACCGATGGATTTCATTCATTTATGGTCGTAGTATACAAGAAATTTATACATGGTAATTAAAAGAAAACACATATCTCAGGTAGTAGTTAGGATAGATTTCTTTTCATATTTTTTTCTGAACGGCCGTCAGTTCCACTATAAGACATTTCCAGGTTATCCATCAATTACCGGACATCCTGTATAGTAATAATATACATACATATATCAACTGTTTTATTGCTGGATACGGGCCTCTACTCTATGTGACAAGGGTTAGGCTTTAGTGCACCACGCCAGCCCAGTGCGAGTTGGCAGACATCACATATCTTCGAGAACATTATAAAGAACTCTCAGACCTCTAGAACACTCTCAGAGGTTTTTCAATGATGTTACTTCACCGTTAAAGCGAGTGGTTATTAAATATTTAACACAGTAATATTCTATCACATACAAACAACACCATCTAGCCCAAACTAAGCAGAGCTTGTACTATGGGTACTAGACAATGGATAAACATACACATATATTGTTTTTTTTTAAATACTTACATATTATACATAGAAACACCCAGACCAAGACAAACATCCATGTTCATGCATACAAATGTGTGACTTGTGCGGGAATCGAACCTGCGATCTGAAGCGTGGCAATTGGTTACACTAACTACTACGCCATCGAGGCCAATAGCTATCTAAAAAATAGATAGTGTCGCTTAGGTAGCTCGCTATAACGAGAACCGATTCTGTAGTTTCTACAAGAGATGTCTATAACTGGCCCCTGAAGATGCTTTCAGTCATTAATCGGTACATGCTTGCAACCAATTTCGATGTTGATTTTACAAACACGTCCTTTTTAAATGCTATTTGCTAGTAAATTTACTACATACCTGTTTTATATAATATTGTTTTACGTTTACCAGAATACTATACATTAGAATTAAACTGCTTTTTATGGATTTTATCGCGATGTTTATTTTTAGCACATTAACAATTCCAAAACTTTCTAAATAAATAGTAAATTCTAAAATATTATTGTTATATACTGTTAATAGTTACAGTTTACTTCTATGCAAGCTATTTCAATCATAAAACTATTTAGATTTAATTTTATTGTTTACATTTCATTCCAAGCCATGTTCTCCGTGAACACAATAATAGTCTGAAGTTTCAAAATTATGTGATAAAAGTGTTCTAAAAATAACAATATATTGATATACATCATTTTAACTCATCAGCTGTATTTTACCTACTATACTCATTTTGAGTTTTCCAAAAACAGTCATTCTTACAATAAAACCGATTATATTTGTCTCATTATTTTATTATGGCTAGTACGTCCAGGATGTTGTGTTATGTTTGTGGTGAATACATATCGAAAAAACAGCGAAAATCAATTACAGACACTGTGATTCATTTATTTTTTTATTAATTCGGCATTGATATTTGTAATCAAGATAAAGTATGGGTACAAGTCAGTACAGTCTCCAAAACAATTCCATTCGAGAAAATCACTCAAAAGACAATTAAATTGATATTTTTGTAAAAAATGCATTTATTTTTATCTCATGAACTTGAGCTAATACAAACCAGTAGCATTTTTGATATCACCGTATAAGATATAATTAAAATGAAGTCTAAAATCCAGGCACCAAAATGAGTGTTTGTAAAAATGCCACCCAAAAATCACTGGACCACCATATTATTCCCAGCCGAGATTCAATCTTAAGAAACACGTGCATCTAAACTTTAAAATATTCGCTTCAAGTTAAACTAGTCACCATATTGTGGAACAGCGATAAATCTGTCTGTGTACGTGTAACGTGATACTTGTGTGTATGTGTGCGTTAATGCGCGCGCGCAGCGATGTTGCATTGTTGCATGCCTGTTCTCACCCCCGCGGGATTTAGGGGTGTTGATACTTTTTGCGGTTATAGTTTTGATTTTTAATACTGTTGGATTGCTACGCGTGTGTGAAGTCGGAACATGCACTGGGCTTGCATGGTAGATTAAAGCTATGGTCTAGCCCTTTAAATTTTTAGAAGCCTACTGCCCAGGGCACAGGATTTAAAACTTTCAGCTGGGCAACTATCAACATAAAAATGTTTTCTTCTCAAAAAGAGTCTGGCAAATGGCAATCTCTCGCTATACCTAAAGGATATCTGGCATAATAATAATAATAAGTATATTTATCACCAAAAATTAACTGTTACAGGGCACAATTTAATCTACATATATATATATTAATACGTGAAGCAAAAACTTTGTACCCCTTTTTACGAAAATTGCGTGGATACGGCGGAGGAGGGACGAATCCAAATATTTTTATAAAATATGCATTAGAAATACATTAAATTAATGGAAAACACTACACGCACACTACCATGCATTTGACACAAGCAGTCGAATCGCGTTCGTAGTATTTCGGCATGGTTCGGCTAAAGTCGTATAATTCTTCGTAACTATGGTTATATACCTTGTGTACCCTATTTCGTGGCATACATATATAATAACAATCAAACTTAAAATTTTAATCAATTATGGTTGAATTTCGACCACTTGGTGACCGCCAATTACTATAATAGCGTAACTATGTACAATTTTAGTAGGTACACTAGGCACTAGGCCCTGTCTCTTAAACTAAGCAATAATACCTGTATCTTAAGAGACAGTGTTCGGTATAATGTAGCTGCTATATACCTCTATTTACTCCTTCAAGGATAAACAGGCATCTTTGTAAATATGAATTAATATAGACGGGATATTTACTTTTGTTACTCTGATATTATAATTATATACATACATATCAAAACGATGGTTTTACGCATGTTTATGATTACTGCTACGCTCCCGTGCAGCCGTGGCTCGAAGCCCGATGTTATATAACCTATATCATTTTTGGTTATCGTAGCATTCTACTAGAAAAATAACTTTTAAAATCGGTCCATTCTTTTTTGAGTTTATTAATTACAACAAATATAAAAAATAATCCCTTTATAATATTACTGCAGATAATAAAATATCAAAACTATTCACCCGAACTATGGGGTGAGAATCGTAGGCGGATAGCTGGGGGTGGGTCGCATAAAGCAACCTTTTTTTTCTACCATCCAAATCTTTTTTCTACCTGCAAACCCAAGGATTCTACCTGACATGCGCAGGCGCAGAATTAGGAACGATTTTATGTATTTAAAAAATTCGTATTACATTCGTGAAATAGGGGGTTTTTGCTATATTTTTTACTGAATTTCACTTGCTTGTACAGTAAGGTGACCGTTTTTATAATGTTTATATTTTTTCCGACATTTTTCTTTACTATGGAATGTATATACGAATGTTAAGCGGTTTTTTTAATATCAACACTTAAAAGAACTTGTGATAAAAACTAAAAACGTGCTTATTATTTATTTGATTTATGTTTTTATTATAGTTTTATAAAGTCTGTCTCGGTGGTCATTGTGACTGCTGTGCATGACGTCTTCAGTTTGATTTCGATGTCGGGCAAAATGTACCATAACTGGAGAAATCTGCGTATAACACTAATCTTTTTACCCGGTACGGTTGAGCTGGCTTACCCGGGTAATATTACCCTCTTATAGAATTAGCGTCAATGTAGTAAAATTGTAACTGCTTACGCCGCATTACACACAGTATCTAGTAGAAGGCCATATGGTCTATCTTCTAACATTTGACGTAAGCTTCGATGTATTAATTATATTGATATAATACAAACCTACTTACCCCTCCAGTGCAATATAGTAGTTATATCGCGTTTTCAGTATGGTCACAGATAATATAATACTATAGTAGTATATGGTCGACTACCTAAGACTGCGCCGATAATGACGCGGTTGGACTGAATGACAGAGCTCGATAATCAAATCGGCGCGCGGCCACCATAGTAAAATTGTATGGCGGATTTGAAGTGCTTTTTAAATAAATATGTAGCTTTATTGTCAACCAATAACTTAAATATTTGGGACGGGCAAATTGTAATATAACTATTTATGTTTCGTTTAAGCTTTAAAATAGGATAGATTTCAACTGTTATAATCTAAAAATCACGTAACACCAGCTTACGTTTTTGCATTTTTCGTGCATATTTACGTAATTTTGTAGGCTAAAATATTAATTATTTTATGTTTTTGACATGGATTAATTGTAAACACATTCATTGTTATGGTAAATGTATATTTTATATTTGTACTAAACAAAAAAGTGTTGATTTTATCAAGTTAACTTTTTTGACACATTTCTCTAGGCGCAGTCTTAAAGACTAAACCGACATAGGGTTCGCTCCTAACAGAATTAACCTAAACAAAGTATTAAAAATAATAATTATGATACAACTCTGTTTTTCCATGCAGTGTGGTATAGTCGTGTTGTTAGAAGTATATCACGTTGTTAGTATGATCATCTATTAGACACTGCCTACTGAACAGTGTCCAGTAGACGGCCATAAAATCGCTCTGTAAAAATTATTATATCGTGAGCATAGATTGAACATTTTTATTGTAATACCTACATATCTGACTAGCCCGCTCGACTAATATATCCGTGTTGTTAGTGGCTACATTACTATCCATCTGTCACCGTCTACTAGACATATAACATATACGTGTCCAGTAGACGGCTATAGAGTCGCTCACCTAATATAATTATTTGGGTTGTTCCGGCGTCATCCGATGACGTTTCATCCTACATTGTTTTTTTCCTAACTCAACCTATTCACGTTCCTTACTCAACCGACAGCAATCATTTCATTTTCAATTATTTATTCACCTGTAAGTGTTCCTAGCTCAACCGATTACCAAATTACCTAAAAGCTTTAAGGTTAGGTGTAAAATACTGTTTATTGAAATTAAACTCATTTATACGGATTTTATCGCGTTGTTTATTTAACACTGTAGGTATTACATAATTTTGAAACTGTTACATTACTACTACTATTGAATTTTACTAATTTTTAATCTAATAAACTTATTAAAACTATTTATATTGAGGTTTACACTTTCCCCGACGTTTCGGTTGCTTTTCAGCATATAGCCGTCTTCTGGGCGATCGAACCTATGTATGTTCAATCGCCTAATATAATTACGTCGTAAGGACATATAGATGTATAATTTAGTAGTAATACACCTCTGCCTACCCTCCGATGTAACATAGTCGTTATTAGGGGTCACAGCGTTGTTATTTGTTAGTACAAAAAGCGCGGGCTATTTAGATTGTGTAACAACATGAATTTGTTGTATAACACTTCCATTTCATTGTCAAGTGTGCGTCACAGTTTACACACACTTGTGTATGTGTTGCGGGGTACATGAATTGTAGAACACACTTACACAGAGAATAATACGTAGAAGTGGCCACCCAGTGGTCGAAATTCGACCGTAAATCGTAATTTTAATGAAAAAGGTGTATTTGTTTCATAAATTGTAGCCTTCTGCACTTCATTTTTAAATATGCAAAATCTCTAACGCCTCCGTGCGCACAATATGCTTATGAGGTATGAGTTATATCTCCACGTTAAAATAAATATATTGTATGAGTTTGAAAGTATATAAGGTAAATGTAAATATACCCGTCGCTTAGTCAGGCAGGGTTCTATGATTATATCAGCAACATTTTGTTAAAATGCCAGATAGTTGTTTGTTGAAGAATGTGATGATTGTAATAAAGTTAAAGAGAAAATCTGTAGCCTCTGCCTATCCCTCTAGCAAAATGTATTTAGTATGAATAATATTGATCACTTAATTTCTGCATCAAAATTCCTACAATCCCTTATTTTTAATTTTAATTTCGTACTTAAGATACGTCTTCTAAAATAATTTTAATATTTAGCTTATTCTTTTGAACAGACGACGTCATACAAAAAAAACGTTTCAACAAAAACTATTCCCCAACTCGTGTACCGCATGATACCAATCAAGCCGCTCGCGCTTGGCACACGCACACACACACACACACACATTACTTTTGGTAGTTCATACGAAAGTCACGGCCACCGCTCAATAGTTAGCACACGAACACAACTAGTGTTTATTTGTGTATTCGATGCGCAGGAGTTCCATAGGTACTTAGCGGATTTTTGTTGCGAACATTAAAATTATTATTGACTAGCCATGTCCTGTGATTTCGTTTGTGTGATTTTTTAGATTTATGTCTTAGGTTAGGTTTAAAGCTATGGCTTTACCAAATTTTATTAAAATGAATACAGCAGTTTGTCAATAGAATGGTAACAAAATACATTAAAATTATTGTTCTGTGATTTCGTTCATATGTTTTGGAATGTAGCTTAATAGTTTATGTCCTTGGTAAAGATAGAAGCTATAGCTATATGAAATTTTATCAAAATCGGTTTAGCAGTTTGTCTATAGAATGGTAACAAATGACATACGCATTTTTTTATTACTCCCACCGAACCTTTAATACTATTTTAGCTATTTAAAGTTATTATAACTATTTAAATATACACTTTCTCCAACGTTTCGGTTGCTTTTCAGCAGCTATATCAATATTTATCAAAGTCAGTTCAACGATTTGACTATAGGATGGTAACAAATGTTCAGTAACCATCGCATCTATTTTAAATTAAAGGCAAATACCACATTATGGATTAGATCCTGGGGACATGACAAACATAAAATTAACGGACATAAATCACACCTAAACTCAAAATATTATTGTCCTATGTGGGATTCAAACCTACAACACTCCGGAAGGTGACCGTTTGGCCGCTACGCTATAATGGAGATCATTAAAATTACACACGCTATACCACTGAGGTAGTTAATGGATTGAAACTTTGTAGCTTCTAATTACAGCATCAATTGATCATCATCTCCATTTAACTATAATATTTAAGATAAACTACAACACTTAACAATGTGCCGATATCCTTGACTTGCTTGACCCGAGAATCGAATTCACGGCCACCGTTAACCAGCGGTCCATTAGACCGACAAGGACTATTTAATTATTATGTTTCACCGTTTAAATTTACTGGCTTAAGTCATTCCTAATCTTTACTTATATTATATAATATACTCTTTACCTGTGACTTTGCCCGTGAGAATTCCACGGGAATATATACTGAAAATTTAAATATCTCATAAGTTATAACATACAAGATATTTCAGGATTTGGTCTATCTTTGTGTTAAGTTTCATCCAAATTTGTTCAATAAAAGTTCTGTACGTATTCATTTAATTATCACTCACTGTAAGGAAAATATCGTGAAGGAACCTGCATATCTGAGAGTTCTAAAATATGGGTGAAGTCTACCAATCCATAAAGCTAGCTTGGTAGACAAACCCTTCTCATACTGAGAAAAGGCCCAGCCAGTTTACAAACAGGGCTGATATTATCTATATATTCATACGTGAAACAAAAACTTTTTTACGAAAATTGCGCGTAAGCAGAAGTATGAAATTTGACACAGTTAAAGTTTATATGGAGAAGAAGGGGCGAATCCTAATATTTTTATAAAATATGCTTTAGAAATACATTAAATTAATGAAAAAACACTACAAGCGTATACAGGGTGATTTTGAAATCGTGTAATTCCTTTTAACCACGCATTCTACTGGTGATATAGAATAACCCTGACCATATTTTTTCTTAATTAGAATAATGATTTCGGCAAAATTAGAGTACAGATTTTTTACATTTGACACACGCAGTCGAATCGCGTTCGTAGTATTTCGACATGTTCGTCTGACGTCGTAGAATTCTTTGTAACTATGGTTACCTATACGTTATTTATATGTCATAGAGAAAATAGAAAACAAAGTAACAAGCTTAGGAATTTTGGTCGAATTTTGACCACTAGGCGATCGCTAGTTATTACAAACTAGATGTTTGTAGATTCTATAATTAAATTTAAAATGTACCCTTTGTCCTTTTCTGTACTCCTAACAACGTGTATGCAAAATTTCATAATGATCGGTCGAGTAATTATGGCGTGACAGCGTTACAAACTAACTCAAATTTTGATTTATAATATTATAGTTAGGAAGTCAGGATTCATTTATTAATAGATTTATATACACTTTTATCTATAATTTTAATTTTCTATTTATTTATTGCATTATATTTATACAATACAAAAAGAGCCTTCAATGTATCAATCGCTTTCAAACACAAATGCACAAATTATCATATGCTTTGAGCATCATTATACCATATATATACGTTAACGAAATAAATTGGTATATACTTAAAACGTAATGAACATGAAAATCGTTATGTACTTGTGTATGTAACAGCAAAAAACGTTGGTGATTCAATACCAAGCAATACATTTGAAGGTCGACCAGGTTTGGTTAACTAGTAATTTGTATCAGAGGCACTGGAGTGAGACTTAGGGACGGACAAATAACCTTTTAATATTAACGAGATGAAATCTTAATAAGCTTCAGAACATTTAGCTGATACGTGTATAGATAATACTGCGTTTCTGAAACGTAGATCCATTCAAAACTTAGTTAAAAACGGTCAACAGTTAACCGTTGTTATTGACTATGTTAGAAGCCAGCGATAGCCTAGTGGGAGACCGTTGGATTGGCACCCAGAGGTCTCGAGTTCGATCCCAAGACGCGCATCTTGTAAAAGCTAATTAACGCTCGCTTTAACGGTGAAGGAAAATCATCTTGTGACAATCTGCATGTTCATGGATACACCATGTTTTCGAACATATGCGAAGTTTGACAACCCGCACTGGGCCAGCGTGGCGCACTATGGACTGACCCCTCCCACACTGAGAAGAGGCCCATGCCCAGTAGAGGGATAGTTTAATACAGGGCTGATACTATTATTATTAGTCAATAGTACAGAATACATTAAGTTATCATGCGTATGGTTTATTTATCATCCAGTGTCTGAAAGACAAATCTACTCAAGTTTTTGTTTAAAGACATTCAAACGCGTATCAACTGCTTTGATTGGTTGATTACATTAGCAATAGCCAATCAAATTAACAGAACAGAACAGCTCTTGTATATTTAGGTTACATTAGCGGTCGCCAAGTGGTCAAAATTTGCCCATAATTTATTTAAATTTTAAATTTTATTTGAATTTGAAAATGCATGGTTGTGTGCGTGTAGTGTTTTTTTCAATAATTTGCATATTTTATAAAAATATTAGGATTCGCCCCTCGGCCTCCTTCTCCATATAAACTTTAACTGTGCCAAATTTCATACTCCTCCATCCGCGCAATTTTCGTAAAAAGGGGTACAAAGTTTTTGCTTCACGTATTAATATATAGATAAGCACCTAGTTTCTGAAAGACGAAATATCAACTAAAAATGTTTAAAAGACGACCAAACTCAAGTCAACTGCTTCGACTGGCCGCGGCCGGCTATATTAGCAAAAGCCAATGAAGTCTTTTGAGTTTTATTTTGACACGTAGAAGCTTTACAGAAATCGTGTGTATAATTGTGAAATTTATGAACAGAGCCAGTGACTGTATTAAGTCTGCGTTCAGAAAGTCTTAGTAGCATAAAGGATTCTGAAACTTTGTGCGGCAATAGAATCATAGAATATGGTTTTACCATAGGTGGTGAAATGTAGGAGTACCACTTGGTAATAAAGTCGAGAGACTATATGTGTATGGTATTCCAATGACAAAGCGGGAACGAAAAATGTATGAAGAACAAAATATTTTCCATAAATAATTTAAAGAAATCGTAAACAAGTTTTTTCCTAAGATACCTATCCGTTTGTGCACGCTAATCTATACAATGGATAAAATTTGAATATAGTTGTCGGTGTTGTACTTATATCAGTTTAGTGATTATAACTTTTAATTCTATCGCCTAATTAACAGTTATACCAACTAGCAAGCGGAAGCTGGGGCCCAGACAGAATGCTGTTTGCATTGTATTTTGACTCATTACAATATATTTATATTTAAATGCAGTACTTTTGTATTTAAAATCAAAAATTCCGTACGATTGAACATACCTAACATTGACAGAACATAACGTACAGTATTTACTTATATGATGGCAATCAAGAACAAGAAATCGTATTAAAATACTTAAACCTAATTCATATTTATGATAAAACCAGTCCCTAAAATATATCAAACGATTTTACACTAAGATTCATCTATTGAATGCGAGGCACCTGAATTTTGACAAAGGACTACTTCTTTTGTGAAAAATGGAAGTTTTTAACATAAAGAAATGGTCCCACGATGCGTGATGCAGTTTTTTATATTGTCATGCGTCTTTTCTGCAATTTTATTGCTTTTGATTGAGCTTTGTTACGCTATGGCACACTTTATATTTTCTTTGTTAAAAGACAAAACTGACGTTAACATGTACTTCTAAAATCGTACTAAAATGGCCGTCAATTCTGTTGTTGGTTACATTACTCGTATTTAGATGATAGATGCAAGTACGGTTGCAGGTTTAGTTTGAGCGGGCTCTACACTCTTGTTTAAAAATAACTGACGAAGCTTACTATTTTACCGAATGCACCTAATATGTACCTGCTTCTCTCGCGTTTCTATATGTCATTTAGTTTTAAGATGACATGCTTGTACATTTTATTGCTTGCAATTTATTGTCGGCCTAACGATTAACCTAAACTTTGTCTATCGAGATTACATGGTAGATTCTAAACCTGACCCAGTGCTGCTAATAAAATAAGCTCATGATTTCTCCGATTTTAACAATTACAACAGACGTGGAACCACTAAGTTGAGTCCATTTAAAATGACGACAAGTCATCCAAGTGAATATGCATAAATTTTAATCTTCAGACATCTGTTGTCCATCTATCCCTTTGTAAAGTTTTAAAATCCTTAAAACTATGCCTCACGGCAGGACGCACTAGTACCAATAAATTCCGAAATAAGGGAAACGCACATTTTCTATGCCGTAGCGAAATTCCACCAAACTAATGATTAAAAATAAACGAATTTTAAACCAAACACAACCTTAAGTATAAGTGATAGAAATGAGAATTGCATATCTAATTATGATGCAGTAAGTCATTAAGTCTTAGGGGATGCTATTCAAGATGTTGCAGATGGCGATCGGAATACAAACGACGTAACTATTGTATGCAGACAATAAAAAAAGAGCTTTAACAAGCCTTAATAAAGTTGAGATTACATTAACGGTGATTGCAGATATAGGTTCGGATTTATACAAATGGTGGTAGCAGGTAAAGAAATTTGAACATTCTGAAGGGATGATAGAAAAAATAAGGGTCGTGTTTAAGATACAAAGGATGGTGTTGGCGTCAAGCGGCGCGATGGATGGTCTGCGGATGCTGTTTTAGATTTACGCCAAGATTTCAAATATTACGAAGATACAGTTAATTGAATATGAACATTTGCTGAGATCTTAGATAAAGGTAGTAAACGGTAAGATTTAGATGACTCGTCAGCAATAGTTTAGTTGAAATATGGTTATACATCCCTGGTCAGCGTTGCGCATATGCAATAATTTTATTCTACAGAGCCAAGATGAGTCAAACTTAATGTAATACATTGAAATAACATATTTAAATATAGATATTTTTAATTTAATTACAAAAAAATAAAAAGCTTTTATGAGTGTCTATGTATAAGATTAATGATATGATATTTTATCGAATGTTTCTTTGACTATATCTAATATTTGCTTCTTAGGTATGCATAAAGCACCACAACTTAATCACTAAATGTTTAATCTGTTGCTAACAAATTTAAGAGTAGTTCTTATACCTTTACATGATTTAGAATTTATGCTTCTAAGGGTCGATTTTTCAATCGTCAGATAACTTTTATCTGGGGAATATGTTTGACGTTTTGACAGCTTTTCTATAGAAAATATGTCATACCGCCATATTTATTCTTCAGATAAAAGTTATCTGACGATTGAAAAATCGGCCCTAAGACCAACAACCCAGCGAAGTAAACCAGGTTTTATATAAATGTACGTGCTCTAAAAATATTAAATTGTTTAAACTATTTATGTGAAATTTTATCATATCAAGGACCCTATGCTAATAAAAATCTTTTATATCAATATTCTTACCTAATAAACGACATCTGCATAAAACAATCTATTTAGAATAAACACTAGAAAAAATGTCTATACGAACACATTGCCACAATAAAACCTCAATCGTGAGAAAAAAACTTCTAAATCGTCAACTTGGACTTTATAGCTCAAGTTATAAGACCGAGAATGGGCTTTAATTTTTTGTGATGATAACGAAAAAACCACGGCGCCCATCTTCCGACAGGAAGAGGAACTTATTTGATTATAATAAACATTAGAATCGATATAAAAAATCGAAACCAGGTGCTCATTGAAAATATTGTTTTTACTGAACTATCCTGGGTCTATTGTTTGTTCTTTAATATCGGCTGCCACCCTTTCGCTTAGTTTTTTAACCGACTTTTTCAGTAGCCAAATAGGCCTTTTTTTTGTTTTTAAAAAGTAACAAACCGAGAGACTTTCACTTTTCGAATTGTTTCAAAAAAGGTAAAGTAAAAACTACAAATTATGAAAAAATCGGCTTCCTTTTTCGGCTTTTTATTACTTACGTCAGTAGTTGCATTGGTTGTTTTATTTTTTCTTTGCAATGAATTCTTTTGTCGGTCTGTTTTAAGTCTCAATTTTATTATAGGTATCATTAACCTATTTATAATGACTATAAAAGTGAAGACGAAAAAGTAAAAGGGAGTAAAGGATCTGTTTGTATTATTATTATTACATTTTATGTCTGTTATGCCGCCGAAAGAGACAATAAAAATAGGTAGGTACCAAAACCTTTATACGTATTATAATAAGATTATTTGAGTAAAGCCTCAAAAGCTAGCAAGTTGATGTTAATTAGATTTATTTTATCCTAAATATTATTATTCTTTGTTTACGGAATGATTAGTTATTAAGACAATACTAAAAACTGTGTACAAAATGTCATAACCCTATTCAAATTAGCCCTTAAAGCTAAAATTAATTAAACATTTAAAATTTAATCCCATTGGAATAAACCACAAGCCTAAAGAATTTGATATTACAATTAGTACAATATTTTCTGACATAAACAGAGTAACCATACCTACATATTTTTTACTCCACGCCTCATTACCGTTCCTTTCATTAAATTTTCAAACAATTTTATTAATAGTACTGACTTCATTCCTACGATGTAATGAAGATACATTAAAAAAAATTCGATATTAGTCTCAGAACCCGTCTCGAATCCGGTTCCAAACATTCGCGTGATGAATGACAGGGCAGTTGCACGAACGACCCTGTATACCAAGACATCCGATAGATATCAGGCTTTACTGAGATCTACGAATTGAACAACATCCGTTGCTACTTTTGTTCGATCACGGATATGTTTGTTCGTTACATACTTAACGATGGAGAAGAGGAATGTGTTAGAAGCTGATGTAGTTTGAGTAATGTGATCATTATAGTGATGAGCTATAGATTGAGTAGATCAAAATGGCGGTTCCCCAAAAATACAGGTTCCGTGATGTAGGTACGTGTAAGAAATTAGCTGCATACAAGTTTGTAGTTTGTATTCTTTATTTATGATAGGTCTGTTGTTTAAACTTGTAAGTTAAATATAAACGTAGATCCAACTGTCTTAGTGTCTTTTCTGTTCTTAGGATCAATGTAATAATACTTATAGTATATGCCTTCCGACAGAATAATTTTTGGTAGGTCAATATATTGGCTTAAGTGTTTCACGCGTCTTATTGCTTATATGTCATTGTTGTACTGATAAAAAAATCAAGTTTCAATTCTATAATATTGTGATTTTTGCGGATCCCACACAAAAGTAGCTCAAACTATCCAATACTTTTAATAACCAACCCTATAAAAACCTGCCTTTCTAAATCCTCGTTATTTTCAATTATTTTATAACCTCGTTTCTTTATGAGGTTACTAGAACCTCAGTAACTTAATCATCTAAAGCCGGAACATTTCAAAAATCTTAAAGCAATTCAAATGTCAAAACTTATCAATCATAAAAGTAAAATCATTGAAAATAAGGCATCATTAAAGACTCAAATATATAATTTCGATGACATACAAAAAGCACAAGCGAATCCATTAACTAAGATACTGAGTACGAGATACAATCATAATTAAAATAATAAAGACATACAAACTATTGAAATACCAGCATAAAGAAAAAACACTTGTCAACCACCTGAAAACGTTCGTATCGAAATGAAAAAAGAATCAAAAAGATTCAATCGACTTCCTTCCTCACCCTAGAACAGGTGACTTTAGAATCAAAATGAAAAAAAGTGTCTCTATTCACAATTGAAACCCTTGCTTAAACGAAAAAATGTAATGCATATGAATAAGGCAATCTTAAAAAACCAAGGACATACGTAATGGAAATAGTAAAAAAGTTAGCTTGAAAGCAAAAGTGTATACGCGTTCTTAAAATTGGTAGTGATAAAAAGTTTTGGAAAAGTGGAATCCTCTTTTTACTGAGCAAGGTAAACAAATAAATATCAGTTACGAAGCCATTGTTTATAGATTAAACCTAGGTGGATTTTGTTTATTAAGTTTTTAAATAATGTTATTTTAAGAAACATTAAAAATTGGAATGATATTATTAAAATAAATAATGATATGTATGTATCTTTCGTATATTTAATACTTATATCAAGAAATAAATATAATTATATTTGTTCACATCTGTTTCTTAATTTATCACGTCTTGCCCTAACTTTTATTTATATTTTATAATAAGATAAAGATTAACAATATATTATCTATAATAAAATATAACAAATGCGGGTAAAGTAGCATTAGTATAGTACATTGTTTTTTGGAAATATTTTTTCCGATGTCTCAAGTCCAAATGGCATATTATTTATAAAACTCTTTTTATTATTGTGTCGTAAACAAAACAAGTTTTGAAGTAAAAATTGAAAGTGTTTAGAACAAAAGTAAGTTGTCTTTTACGACGCACTAATTGACTAGTACTGTCATAAAATTATAAAACTTTGGCCCTTTTGTCACTTCATTGTCGTGAAAAGATTAAAAGCTGTTCGAAAAGTGTTCGGCACCGAAGATTTCTTTGAAATGGTATTACGAGTTTTATTATAAAACTTGGTTTATTAGTTATTATATCCTTAAAAGTTTTAATATAACAAAAGTACATATTATAATCTATTAATTTTCTTCAATTTCTGGAAATTGACTATATATAGCTAAAGCTAATCCATACAGTCGGCAAGTCGCACTAAAACAATTGTGAAGTGACTGGTGAGAAAGTACCGGCTTACCCCATGATTAGCCGGTACCTACGTAAGCTGATAAGACTGCGGTTATAAATTAATATACGCTACATAGTGTTGTAGGCAGGATAAGCTTTGCACCTAAATAGTTATAGGACAATACTGTATTAAAGATAGAAGAACAAGGAATAGTGTGATTAGAGAGAGATGCTGCATTAAAGTGGATATAGTGACGAGAATAGAAAAGGGTATGTTAAGCTGGTTTGGGCATATAAAAAGAATGGACGAGCAAAGTCTGACTAAGAAAGTTTATAAGGCTAGTGTGAATGGAACAGTTACAAGGGGAAGACTTAGGCTAACGTTTCTTGATCAGATCGGAGATGTTCTGGATAAAGGCCAGGTTAAAAGCACCTTAAACCGGCGAGCGTGTATGAGGAATGTTACGAAAGTGAATGAAGCCAGAGAAGTGTGTCAGGATCGTAGCAAATGGAAATCCGTTGTTTCTGCCTACCCCTCTGGGAAAGAGACGTGAATCTATGCATGTATGTATGAATTAAAGCTAAGGATTTAGATAAGGGTAAAATAAGATTATAAATATATAGGTATTATTGATGTCGATATAGTGATGCTTATCAGTGATAGTCAGTGAAGATCTAGAAGAAGATAGAGATAAACAGAGAAAGCGAGAGTCGATCCGAGTGTAAAACTAAGAAGTTATTAAACGAAAACTATGGAACATAAGTACCTATACAAATATTAATATACTTATAAATAGTATATTTTATTATAATTTTAATTTTATATATTTATTTAGGTTATATTAGATGTATGCATGTGTTTTATTATTAACATTTTTATAAAATAAATATATTTACGGCAAAATAAAGTGCATCATGATTTTTATTTTGCATTAATTATAATAATATCTTAATCGTATTATAATATATACGATGCGACAAGCGTGACTTATCTATAATAAAATTGTAAGTTATATTACACATATATTATAATATAATATATATTTTAAATGTAATTATTTTGTACTGACAATATAATAATTTAATTTTGATAAAAATAATGTTTTCTGTTGATATTTTATTATTATCTCGATTTAATTCTGTTGGCCATTTGGGGGCAGCTGTTTGCACTGTTATAATACTAATACGGGAATCGTGCATAAGTAATTATAACATGCATCTCATTAGCATAATAATTGACACAACTGATTGTATGCCGTCCATCCCTTCACTAACACATCGATAAACATCCTTATCCAGTGGACATCACTATCATTCAATAAAATATAATATCTATATCCTCGAAAATAGAGGGAAAAAATACAGTGACGAAAATTCTGCAACAGGTCGTTTACCTATTTCGATGATATTTTTGTTTTTACCTGCACTTCACGTGATTGTACTATGGATTTTATTCAGAGTGATTGTTGAACTAGTTTCTGTCAGATACTCATTACCTGATACCGGACCTTCAAACTCATTACTATCTTTGTAAGTGTTTGAACGGCTACTGTTTTCAATTTTAAATTCTTTCTTTCTTTAAGTTGAGTAATCGATTCCTGCCGGATCCTGTGCTGCATACAATTAACCACCCTCATTTACGTCTGGTCAATGACAGCCCTGTTTTAATCAATAACTTCTTTTTCGCGCGCGGCGTCCTTGGTTTTTTTCCCCGGCGCGACTTTTTCTGCGCGTATTTCGTTTATTATGTGTCAATCGGCCCGCGGTTTTTTCTCTATGAACCACGCGTCTAACGCTCCTTACCTCGTTTTCGTCAATTCCGCAAAAAGCTCAGCAAAAAAGGCAAAAGCTCGTCCAAAAAATCGTCTACCGAACAGTATCTCGTATCGCCGGTCTTGTAGCCATTTTAATTATTATTTAATACCAAGGGACGAGCACGTGGCGACGCGCGCTATCTCGTTTCCACTACGGAGGCTGTACGGCGCCCGCCGCATGCCTTCTCGCTCCCACCGAGCCCACTTACACACATAAAAATCGTGAATAATAAAAAAATGTGTACACATTTTTTTCGCTTAACCACCGCTTGTATGTGTGCGTCCGGCCTCACGCCGCTGGAGCGAGACGGCACTAGGCAACAGAAGAGCGCTGACTAATCCCCACTCCAATTTTTTAAGCTCCGCTGTCGATGTTAGCGTCCGTGTGATTTTTTTCATTTTTATGTGTTAGTGTACCCCTCGCGCGGTGTAGTTCACTTTTTCTACTATAGATCTGAATTTCAGTCTCGTTTTTGCCGCGTCGGTCTAAAGGCGGACGAGCGGGCGTTTTGTATTGCATTTTTGTGATGCGAGTGGCCGGTGGTGGCTCGTAGTACTTTATCTGAGCAACATTGCGTCTGGAGAGGCCGGCTTTTTGTACGACCACATGTCGTCTTGAGGAGTCCTCACACTCGCGCTACTGCAGGCCGGTGCACGCGCGAATCGCCTAGTGCGAGAGGGACGGAAAGCTCCATCACGTGTGGATAACCCATAACTATAATATAATTTATATAGCACACTAAAATATTGAGCACAAAAAATCTGGTAATTTGGATCCTAGTAACGACGCTCGGCATTCATAATTTTACCGCAGGGTCAAGAGCACGGCTCGACGTTTTTTCAATCGCCGGCATTTTTTAAATGTTTATTTGCAAGGAGCACGTGGATTTTTTGAGTAATTTTGGCGATAAAGCCTTGGACTGTTGCCTTTCGGACGTGTTGTGACATTAGTGTTACCTTTATTATGTGATATATATTTTTAGTGACATTATAGATAGGAACAAACTGTGATTTATTATGGTGATATAGTTGGTGATTGCGAAGAATTTTGGATAGTGACAGGTAAATTTTTTGTTGTCGTTAATTAATTTGGAAGCAGGTTCGCTGTTTCTCCCTCTGAGTGGGTGGGGGAGCAATCTCCCGGTGAAGGGAGAGGTTTTTACGTAAGATCCCTCCCGGTTGAGGTGTATGTTGTAATTGTGCGTCGAGCGGTGGCCGTCTGTCAAAGCCGACCTTGACTAATGCCCGAACTATAAATACGGAAATATTTTTGGACACTCTACAGTGACGTTATTTTCAAATTAACTTGATTTGCGATCTGTTGCTTGTTGCTGTTTCTTTGTTTGAAAACATTGGTTTGTCAATATTGTTGATGATGGTGACTTTTTTAATAATAGGCTGACCTGCTTCCAATTTTGTTTGTGATGTTTTTATTATGAACTTGAAGTCCAAAATGTTGTTATGGTAACGAAATACAAAAAAATATTTGATTTTTTGACTACAATTATTACTGGATGCTAAAAACACATAATTTAATTTTACAGTATATTTATTTTTCTTTTCATTCGTTTATAAATTCTTTTAATTATAATATAAAATAAAACTACTTGATTTATTTGAACCAGAAAATAAAATATATTACGAATTTGTTACCAAAAATATTTTAAAAAGCATGTCATTGAAACAATACTTACTTAAATATTTTTAATAATGTATGCTTAAGTAATAGACCTAAGCATACACGGACGAAATGAAAGAATATCAAACAAAATAAATTTCGTCATAAGGTCATAAAACGCCATATTTCCGTAACTCGCACAATGAATCAAGTTGACAATATTTTTTACACAATTTAATTATTAGAAACTGTTTTATCCGAGATAAGTGTTTCTTGTCAAACAACCTTGTATCTCACGGCTCAGTGCCTACGAAATCTCCAATAACGGCCCCTGCCCACTAAACGCACATTTTAAGAGTAAATAGTAAATAGAGACACTTGTCAAGCAGTTTACATAGAGTAAAAAATATAGTTGATGTTATACAAAAAGTTCACAAACACACATCAAGTAGCTATAAGTTATAGGTTTTCTACTGGCAAGTAATATATTAGTTTAAATAACACTTGGATATATTTATACAAAAAGTGGCAAGCTGAGCTTATTATAATATTAGCTATTTTATAATAAAATAATACTTTTTGCCAACTATAGAAAAAAATATAATGTTTATTCGGTATTTGATTTAAGAGGAAAATCAGAAGTTTATTAAGGCTACTTAAAGCAACATGCTAACAACAACGAAATAGATGTTAACAAAAACCTAATTACTCGCTTCGAACCACTTCCCTGGTCCAAACTAGTAATACAAATCTTGGGCCCGATCAAGCGTGAGGCCTTCTATACACATCATCAAGTGCCCCAGACCGTTCACACAAAAAACCTCTTAAAAGAACCTTTAAGTAAGTCTATAAGGGTGATATTAGAATGCCAGATGTTGAGTGTAACCGCAAACTTGTGTTGTTTTATTTTCTATACTCGCAATTACAGCTTTGACAGCCGTGTGTGTTGGGCTCTGCGGGTACAGACGATGACATAATAAAATAATAGTAACAATATTACAATCCAATAATACACAATATAAATCTATCCAAAAGCTAAATTAACACACAAACCCATAATTTAAGTAGCATGTAAAATATGTATTGAAGATGCAGTCTAGTAATTAAACATCCAAATATAGACAATATGAATATAAATGAAACAATGTTGCCGAACATTTTCTCAGAACAGTTTCGACATCAAACAAACAGAAATTACTCGCCGGAGATAAAAATCATCATTAAGTGCGCGCACATGTTGTAGGCACGTCTGTACAATGTGATTATCGAAGCCTTATTCGTTGCGGCATGTGGGCTAGGGGCTAGATCATTGACACAACCTACGCGGCAACTCGTCACCTGCTAGCGAAAAAAAAACTGGCATCTTTTTTTACACGTCAAATCTATAATAAATAGACAAACGACTTTGTTACAGAAATCGATTTTAAAACATTTCAATACACATTTGTTCGTCACGTAAAAAATGATAACAATTTGGACTTCAATCTATGACATATTGGCTATAGAAGGATATTATTTTTGCAGCCCAATGAAAACGGAGGATCTCGGAACAATTCCATGACATTTATCAAAGGAAACATAAGACACGTATTTTTATAAGTGCCAAAAACACGAGACAGTTTATACAAATTAGATAGCATATAATTATAGTAGCCAAGATGATGGAAGGTAGAACTATCGATTACAGGCCCGATGGTGGCGGTCTAGATTATCACAATTCGCCACTAATGGCAGAAATACCAGTAGATAATTACTCTCATATACATAGAAGTATAGAGCACTTACGATCAATTGGAGTGCCTCCGCCTATAGACCATCATAGGCATTTAGCAACTAATCTAGCTGATTTGAGAAGATATGAACACCCGGATGAAATGCCGGAGATTAAACCGTCCGTGCTAAGATTATCAGAATTCAAAAGTGGTTTGCAAGACATGAGAATTCAGAATGATCAAGAGAATGATATACAAAGACAAATGACTCCTCACGACGATGGCCCCAAAGGATACAGTGCACCATCGACGCCGCTTTCCGAAAATGGAGGACAGAGCATCCAGGAAGAAAAGGTCAGATATCATTTTAGTCTTCACGAATAAAATTATCTTGTGTGTATTGTATTATAATTCTTAAATTAAGCAATTTAAATGCAAGATCTTGTAAAGTAATTAGATCTACGATTTAACTATTTAAAAGAAAACTGTAGCTTTGAGTAACTGAAGCCCGCCAATAGCAAACACCTTGAATATTTCGGAAGTCTTCAACTGTTTGACGTCAGTTCAATCGAAGCATTGTTCGTTCATTACTTCATCACGATGCAATAGTTCCGCGTCCGAAGCCATTAATCCTAAGATGATACCCATTATAATCCTTGTGTTAATGTATATAGACTATTAAATGCTTAAATTCGTGTTTCGTCGGTTATTATAATGGTGCTTTTGAGCAATTATTATATTTACGGTGTATCATAGCAACAGGTGCTTAACTTAATAGAATATTGATTAACTAATAAGACTATTTTTCTAATATAAACGTCATTTCCTTACAAGTATGCAAAATGTCTACTTCACTGATGATATTCTTTGAGCAATGACATTTACGTGTTAGTAAAAATAATATTAATTTGAATTTAACGCATTTTAATACTGATTACAATAAAACTAGGTTAGGGTACAAATTCTACTATACTTCAATACTATTTAATAGTCCAATGATTTAAATTCGAAACCAACAATATTTGAGACATAAAAATACAGTCCTATTTTAACAAATACATTGAAACTCAGATTGATTCTACACGTGTACACACTTATATCAATGCGAAATACAAGTACACTCAATCACTCGAATGATCAAATACGGTAGCTATCAAACACTTATAACAAAAATATTGTTTATTTAGCCATTTTTATCATTTCCTTGTTTCGTCAATACTCAGTTACCTAATATAAGTAACCTCTGACAACAGACGGTAATTTTAAAATAATATAATTTAACTAATTAAAATCTTCTGAGGGTATTCGTTGTCGGCAAAATCGTCCTTGTCGCTTTTGACAAGTGAATAAGTAATATTTATTTCTATTTCAACTCCTAATTTGTACACAACACATCGCAAATTTTCGTGTCGTATTCTCACGGCTAACTCGGACGAGTTCGATGCAAATTTTATTTGAAACAATAGAATTAGTATGTGTGTACTACATACCATTATTTATTATATTTAGATACATCTAAGTATTATATATTTCACGCAGATATCTTTAATTATTATTCTGTTTATTATAATATGTATATATTAAAAGTGATGCATTGTTGTCACATAAATTCTGGTAATTTAATTTAAATTACTTTTATATCTACGTGGCATTTAATTTGAATTTCCATATTATTTATTATTTATAATAAAAATAAATAATATAGAAATTCAATTCAATTCAATACAGTATGCCAAACATAATTACTGTCAATAAAATTAAATTCCTAAATATCATTATTTATTATGAATATGACGGAAAGATCTCACTTAATCCTCAATGACGTTTTTATGCAATTTATATTTAGCTGCCTACTTCCTATTAGTATTATAAATATAATTCGGCAAATGAAAGCCATACATCATAAGCGCGGATGAGCCTTGTCTATACTCAAGGCCAATAAAAATGTTGTTATACACTGCCTGATTTGTATATTATTTAATAATGCAATTACTTAAATAATAACCGTGTAGTTTAATGAATATAGTATTACGTTTTCCGGGACGATATAATCTTTGATTTAGTTTTTTGTACAATGAGCATATTCATGTCTTGTAAGAATTTTTATTATTCCAACAACGCTTCTAGTAAGTTTTATTAGTATTGCCTTATTGGAATGGATTCTAACGTGAATGTGACTGTTAAGTCTTATGCCACAAATCATGTGGTTGTCAGGTTAATCATTATCTTTGTTAACAAGCTGTTTAAGAATTTCAATGATTGCCGCATTAGCTTCAAGTTAAACTTTATATAATATGATAAGAACTGACCCGGCAGATATGTGGACAAGGACATTGATATCAAACCCTCTGGATACCATTATATAAATCATACAACTACAGTTGCCATCCGGCATCGTCTTAAATTTCATAACATTAATTTCCAAGAAAACGCCGCAAGATACGTGCTTTGTATTTTTATGGGTCTTAAAATCACGATTTTCGATCAGAATCTAGAATTTAGGATAAACTAGGTATACTGTTTTCTATACAATTCTAATATAGTTATGATTGCTAACATCGCATATTAACGTCAAATTTACGTTGAATCTTATTCACATCTAAAAACGTTTGCTAAAGTCAAACTCCCAGCATTTGTTGACTCAACTGAGCCGTTAGATACAGTATATCAGGAAATATTTGCTAAAAATGAAATTGATATATAAATCATTCCAGAAGTTTTGATAACAGAACGCTAATATAAACAAACAGATATTGAGGATCGCATAACATTAAGCACTGTATCCTATCAAGTTTGTTCATGTTATCAAGAAGATAATGATTATAGCTGAGATCGAGTTTTTCAAGGTCTAAGTTATTCTGTGTATCATTCATAAAATAATATATTGTAATAATGTTTAAGGAAAATGTTACTGCGTTGATTTTATTATATTATTATTATTAGAAATCTATAATCTCATTAATATTATAAATAGTTTTATTTGTTACTCGATCTCTCGTAAACCGCTTAATGGATTTAGATAAAACTTGGCACACGGGTAGATCATCTATTGCAATAATATAAAGGGTACTTTTTACCTGAGTAGTCTCGCGGCAATATGCAGGCGAAGACGTGGGCAGAAGCTAGGATTACGTACCGTATTAGAAATTTTGACAAATATATTCCAGTAACTCACATGGTGACTACATTTTCAATGTAATGTAGTCATACGATGTCACTATAATTTTTGCAAATTTATGCTCAATGTCATGAAAAATGTGTAACAATTTTATTTATGAATTCTTCAGGTTCACACTGTTTACTTCCAATGTCTGACCCCGAAACAGTTTTTGTTTTTTGGAAAATTTGACTCACATATTCCAATTCAACCTTCAGATTGGATTACCACATTATTAATTATATTAACTCCATGCTTTTTAACAGAAGGGACAATACTAACAAACGAAAAATAAATCACCTAGATTTTGAAATACCCATACCTAAATTAGAACTTTTAAGAAAAAGCTGCGTTTATATGGCTCCCTTAATTTACAATTGTCTGCCACACTCGATAACCCTTCAACCTTATTGGAAGTTCTGCACTGAATTGCGTACTTGGTTGATAAGTGAATGTTTTTATACTGTTGAGGAGTACCTAAAAAAATACCCATGTAAATTTTATAATCTGGAACGTTCATCGAGGTTTAGATAATATTGTGTCCTCGCTTATATTTTTTTTTGAGTTGTTTATAATTCTATAAGTTCTTTATAATTTTAATTGTGATTGACTTTAATTTACTGTTGCATGCTGTGTAACGGCCAAATATGTGAAACAATTATTGATATGTAACACCTTTGTATTGACCATATTTGACGCAATAAATGATATTATTATTATTATTATTATTATTATATTAAATCGACAGTGTCAAGCAAATTACTTTTATATTAAAAAGGCTACAGTAACATCATATTCATTAAAAATATAAAGAATTAACAAATATATACGTTTCTTAACCTCTATTATATATAGTTTATAATATAATTTAAATTGATAAAACTATTTATTTTCAGCTATCGTTATATAGCATAAAGAAATGCCAATACCTGACCATGACTCTTTTGGCGCAAAATAACGATTTCCGACCACATTCTTAATGCACTTATTCACGATTGTTTTTGCATTATTACATAATATTTATCGGATCCACGTGAATTATTAATTTATGTAAATTATATTAAACAACTTCTGTTATTTGAATGTTTTCTACCTGTTTTAAATAACCGCGAGCAGTGGCAAGACTTTACATATCCTTGAATCGTAAGGTGTCGCTTTTGGTTTTTAAATTTGTCACTTAATACTTAGTAATGTGTATTTTTTGTTCGACCTTCACCTCCAATCAATTTCTTTTTACTTTTTGTCAAACAATCCATAAAGCTACTTCAACTTCCCGAATCGAACAAAGTATATTTTGCACGTCGAATCAAATAATCTATTCTGCACGTCTAATATCGATTATAAAAAACCCGATCTCGTTTTCCCGCGCCCGCCGCCTGAGCGCCGAATCCACTTCAAGGCCGCATACCAAGTCCAAACCGTCCGTACTCCATTGTCAATGTCGCCGGCGAACGCGAATGACGGATACGTGTACGATGAACGTTAGAAAATTTAAATATCGAGTTTCTTCTTTTTATAATTTTATTATATTTCTGAAAAATATTTGTACAATTATAAATATTATTTAAAATGTTTGTTAACATTAAATATATTTAAAAAAAATATAAATATTATTTAAAATTATTCTACTTAACTACTTGTTATTCAGTTATTCTAATTATTTTATTATGTACGGTATAATTTATTGTAACAACGATGCAAGTAATACAACATTTTAATCTCTGCAACGAAATAGAATTATCAAGTTCAAAGTCAAGTACTCTACTGTCCAGTATATTTAGACACACAGGTTAGTTATATTTGCTTAGAATTGAGGTTTAAGTTAAACTGTTTTTCGTTTTTGACACAGAATAATCAATGTAACATATTTTATTCCACTGTTGTGTAAATAATAATTAAGTACAAACAACTTTTTATACGTGGTCATTGACTTGAAAAGGAATATATAATTAATTCAGCTGTCATTATCTTGGATATATTTTTTATTCGTTATTATTGAGAGATAAGCGAAAACAGAATTTACTATGTCAATATTTATTAATAAATAAAAAATATGAATTACGTTTAATTTTCTAAAGAAACTTTTAACATCTTAATTAAACGTTAATAAAGTATGTATAATATATATTATACATATTTTCAACTGTATATTTTTATACTACTATTATTTTTTATATTTATACAATATAATTATTAAGATGCGTTTTAACATACATACAAACGTATTTAATATCTAGTCATATTTCTACATATTAAGAACTAAGAACTTAATATATTTAACGTACTTGAACTGACCTAACAAGTTTAAATAATCACTAACCAATATGTCTGTGTCAAGACACAAAAAAATTGCTAGGTAAATGCTAAGAGACCTTTGGCCGAAACAGAATATGATATTAAAAAATAAGCGCCGTCAAAAAAAGTATTATAATATGATTTATACTAAATGTTACCTTTTTATTTTATATTAATTCCTTAAGGACTTGTATGTATTACGTAGTAGTTAGTGTAACCGACTGCCACGCCTGAGGTCGCGGGTTCGATTCCCGCACAAGTCAAACATTTGTGTGCATGAACATGGATGTTTGTCCTGGTCTGGGTGTTTCTATGTATAATATGTATGTATTTATAAAAAAAAAAGTATATATGTATGTTTATCCATTGTCTAGTACCCATAGTACAAGCTCTGCTTAGTTTGGGCTAGATAGTGTTGTGTGTATGTGGTAGAATATTATTATATATTATTATTATATTATGATATTTTTACGTTCACTGCGAATTGTTGTGGGTTCGAATCTTACACAAGATGATGATTTGCATGATCCACAAATTTTATTGTTTTGAGTGTAGGTGTACTTCGTGTCCATTAATTGTATGTTTATAAAGTTCATCGCGACACATAAACCTAGTACGGTAAATGTCTTTTATAGTCAAGATAAATCCAATCAAGAAATGTCTTCGTAAAATGTCTTATTTAAAGCAAGATAAATAAAATCATCTTAGTAATATGTATATGTATTTTAAACACAAATTTAGGTCTACATTTATTAATATTAATCAATCAGTCTTTTGAAAGTCTATTGCTGAGTATAAGCATCTCCTAATTTGAGCCGCATCAACAACTTACGCTTGCGCCTATTCCAGACTCATATATTTATTTTTAGCTTAAAATATTATAATCAGTAAAATATAAATATAATGCCAGAAGAGGAAATATGTACTTTAACACACATGATAAAAATATAAATATCACTCATTATTGTAAAGTAGTAACATGACATTTACTAGGTATCTACAGTTTAAAACAGCATAAATCATGTTAGTAACGTGTGACCCTCGAGATTTAAATATAATTAATTGCCTAATCTTAAACATTAATATTTTTAGCTAACTAATTCCTAAACTAATCAATAATTTGCAAATCATATTATAATGATTTTGAAAATTAACATAAAATAATTACAATCTATACACATTTATAAATGCCATAATGTTTACGGGCTAAAAATAGTTATGATGAGTCAGGTATTTTATAATTATTTATTGATGTATCTAAATTTAAAATTATTGATGTAGATATATGTCTATATTTTTTATAACAAAAATATTAATTTCACATTATATAATTATATTACAAAAATGTTGAATCTAAAAATAATGATACTAAAATACTTAATATACATTATAATAAAAATGTATAACTACACTTCTAAATAATGTTCAATTTGACTAACTTTGACTAACTCTAACCCGACCGTCTTGATCCAAGCCAATTCTCAGAACGTATTACCAAAATTATTTCCTCCTACGGTTTAAATTTTAATATCCCTGAACCCTAAACTCAAGGGCATAGAGTCGACATTGGCTCAGCAATTATTTTCGTGAGTGTACAAAATATATTTGTTGGTATATAATTTTGATTGACACTAGCCATTACGGCTGAGTAGGTATTGCGTCATACATAACGACGTATGAGATAAAACCTATTTATTCCACTCCATTCAGTACCTTATACTCCTAATTATAAAGTCTTCATTAGCTTGCAAAAGTTATATATAAATTATTTTGAAGTAACTATTATTTACAAAGGAATTTGAACATTATGTTTTAATGAAAAGTCACAATTTTGAATACGTCCTGGTTTGTCCTCTACAGATTATTTCTTAGAGTTTCTTATGTACCATCCTTCATAGAGACAAAAAAATAACTTTAATAATAGCCAGTTATTAATTATTCTGTTAAATATAACATCTGAAATCATATTTTATAAAATATTATATTTTCGGACTTAATGCATTTACCAAAATCAAAATGAGACTGTCTTATATTATGTAAAAACAAATATATTTTATTATATGTAATAAAAATAATGAACTATATACTTTACTCAAACAATTTAACTGCAATAATTTTTCATGAACAACAACATCATAATTTCATTATACGGAATAGTTACAGAATTGATTCATTAGTTTCATTACACACATACATAGATTCACGCCTGTTTCCCAGAGGGTTAGGTAATTCATTTATTATTTATCTATTATTACAACAAAGAACAAAACGATAAAATATAATCTTAAAATGTTAAAGCAACTAATCATTGATAAAATACGTGTCCGATTAATGCAGAATTATGGATATGTGTTAGATTATAAATTTATTTACGCATACACGTGTAAAAATTTAAGTACAAAACATAAAGGCACTCGTTCATTTTTAAGCTTACACGTGTAAAAATGGACGTTTGAAAATAAATGTACTAGTGTTGTGTATATGTTTATCGATAGTTTTACCATTTTTAATGTGAATGACGTCCAAATATTCGTTGTCTAACGAAATTACACTAATCGTAGAGTTGGTATAGTCACGCGATTCGTCTATCTTTATCTCGCGGTATAATTTGGCCCGGAGGCTATGCTCAGCATTCTTTGTACTTTATGCTCACAAATTTAGTTTTCTTCGGATATTAGTCAACATTTTTTTAGAAACAATTGCTGCGCGTTTTCTTTGAAGAAGCTAAACTGTGGGATCGCATGAATTATTTTCGCGTTTGAGGTTTGAATACTAGACACATTGTATGTATGTAATTTGATGGCTACTTAAGCTACTTCACCATTCGCGTTTAAGTTTATTGTGTACACGTTATTTTATTAACTGTAAATACACCCAATAATTAAACCAATTAATCATAGCCAATAGCAATTTCTTAATTTAATCTGTTTACACAAAATTAATCAATATTAAACGTACTGTCAGTTACTAATCTAATTTTACGTGTAGGTACCTTTTTGTGTGATATAAATTACCAATCGCAGAAAGCATTTTATTGCAGACTTAGTTTTATTAACGAAGCACACACAATCGCTATTAGCTGGTACAGCCGACGTCATGCATGTATCTTCATACGCATTTCTACGTGTAAATCGTCTCGGTAAACGATCTTGGTCACATAAGCAAACATAATTATTGTATACTAGCTGATAAAAGCGACTTACTTAGGTTGGGCTCTAAACTTTCTATAATACTAATTGCCATCAAAATCGATCCAGTGATTCATTCATGAGAACATATTAACTAAATTATTTTTGCATTCCCAATATTGCTAGTATTTAACTATGGTAAATACTAGTAATATTGGGAATGCAAAAGTAAATTACCTGCGTTTCTAAAGAAGAATAACTATCCCACGAATTCCGTTTATCTTGTCGGGATAAAAATCTATGACATTTTGTAGCTCATAAACCATATCTTACTCTATGCCAAAAATCATGTTAATTGCTTTCATGCATGTAAGAACGATTTTCTCATGTATTAGGAGAAAAATAGGTCATCATATATAATATAGCACTAGTTTAAAAATACCGTTCTTTAGGTAGTACGAACCGTCATACGTTGATATTAGCCACAAAATAATCCTAAGGTCTTGCGATCATAGTCACCCTACCACTTGTTCTTGAGTTCATTCGTTAAGTTACTTATAATAAGCACATGCTTAAATACATTACTTCCTTCTAAGCACCTTCGATCACTGCAATAACGACTTTAAGTATAGAGAGATAAAGCTCATTTTGTAATTTTCAAACTTTAGGTTTCAACTGCCGAAGTTCGTCATTAAGTTGACTGACACACTGACGATTAAGCTGTATGATTTGTTCGACGAATAGAATAAATACTGTAATTTATAGGCGAACATGTTGGGTTCCACAAAATATTTAATTTGCGGCTTTTAAACGCATGCATCTTTTAAAGCGATGCTTTAATTGACGAAACGAAACGAATTGATAAATTATTGTGTCTTGCTAAAAAGTGTTCGCTAATATTTCTAATATTTTTGGCTCATTGTCAGAATGGTATTCAGCCGAAGCTTCCGATCGATTCAGAATTTCACGATAAATAAATCGATTGATTATTATGACGTAATTGATATAAAAACAATAAATTATTAAATAATAGCCTGCTATTCCAAATAACTTAAAAAGTTACATTAAAATCTTAATTTCGATACCGTATCATTTCGTTGTCGGTTAGTTGTCGTATGGTGGATTCTTCTAGACTGACCCATTGGGAACAACAAGACCAGACAAAAGAAAATAATGCCCAAAATGATTTGTTAGTAATAATCTGTCAAGCATAGCTATAAATCATTCTATGAAATAGTTTCGTATATCTATGTAGATATGCCATAAAATGTATCAGAATTCAGCGCCATTACATTCTAGCGCGGCTACCTATATCAGTTGTATAAACATTTTTAGTCTAGTTCTAAGTCTAGCATTGAATCTGAATATCTTTTTTATACTACTTCCAATATTAGCAAACAAGTATGAAAGCCTCGCGTTACTAATCCTGTACTAAATTATTTGTTTGAATACAATACTTCGAGTACTCAAAGACACTATAAACATACCTATGTAATAAAGTCCTCCAGACCGAATTTCGGTCACGGCGGCCAATCTTAACGAAACTATCTGCTCAGGAGATATAATAGTGCACAAGTGTGTGCGCAAACACAAGTGCACTCTCTGTTCACTAATCCTCATGAACCGATGGGACGGCAATCCGAAACGACCGGAGAGAGATCAGGCGCAGAACCAACGGCTTTACTTGCTTTCCGAGGCACGGGGTTGTCTAACACCACCAACTTCCTAACTCCGGGCTGCTATTGAGAATTCTTAACAGAAAACCCAATAACTTTTGTTGGTCCGACCCAGGATTCAAATCCGAGGCCTCATGCACAGCAGTCGCAATCACTACCGCTGCGCCTCGGACGCAGATGAAAACCTATGTATAGTATTATCGATATATTCGAATGCAATTGTAGACATCACTATTGCTAATAGTAATAAGAAAGAAAATACTTTCGTAGGCTTGGAGCAGAGGAAATAAAAGCGCATACTGTTGATGGGTACTTGTGTTAGGTAAAGAATTATTAAGATTTTCCTGTTCAAATTTATCAGTAAGAGCGCGATCTCTGGATCTGTGCTCGCTAGACGACAATAGTCTCGTCTCCTAGTAACTCCTAAAACCAAAGCAGTCGAAATGTAATTAATTTTCTAACAAATTTTATAAATGCGAATGTCTATTTGTTACGCTTTCATGCCTTAACTACTCGACCGATCATCATGAAATTTCGCAAACGCGTTGTCAGGGATACAGAAAGGGACGTGAAGTACCCTTCATCCCGACAAAAATACTGTTTCGGAGGGAAAGTATTGACGAAATCTTCATTACCGCGTGGAAAGCCGCGGGCAAAATCTAATCTATACTATATTACAATATATAATATTATAAAGCTGAAGAGTTTGTTTGTTTGGTTGAACGCGCTAATCTCAGGAACTACTGGTTCGAATTGAAACATTATTTTAGTGTTGAATAGTCTATTTTTCGAGGAAGGTTAGGCTATATAACATCACGCTACGTACGACGCACGGGGGCGACGCAGTAATCATAAACGTGGGTGAAACCGCGGGTATATCTAGTATTATTATGAAGCTAAAGAGTTTGTTTGTTTGTTTGGTTTACCACGCTAACCTCAGGAACTACTGGTTCGAATTGAAACATTCTTTTAGTGTTAGATAGCCTATTTTTCGAGTAAGGTTATAGGCTATATTATATCACGCTACGACTCGCGGCGGCGCAGTAACTATAAACGCGGATGTAACCGTGGGCACATCTAGTAGTATAATACTAGTCACCCGCCCCGGCTTCGCACGGGTAGCAGAAAACCTTAACAAATTAAACACCTAAATGTTCCTCATGAATCTCTCTGTCTATTGGTAAAAACCGCATGAAAATCTGTTCAATAGTTTTTGAGTTTATCGCGAACATACAGACAGATGCAGCGGGGGACTGTTTTATAATATGTAGTGCTATCTTAGTCTATCTCTTCAGAGATATCGACGTAAGACCATGTTTGAACTATAGAATATTAAATATTATTAAAATTCGTAGGTTGACAGATTTGTATCCGACCATTTCCTGACTGTATAAGTTACCTAATATTTAATTATCCTCCATGTAATACCGATTAATTAAACGACACTTGATTTCCTTTATCAAATTTATACACGCAATTACGTGTTGAATTCCGGGACGGACGTGATTCAAATTATACATACGGGTGTATAGTTGATTAAGGTAATGTCATTTTGCGGTTTTTGGGACCTCTAAAGAATGGTCTTGCTTGTGTTTATTCGTGTTGAAAGAGTTTAAAGTGGTTCCACATGATCAAATACTTCTATGAATATAATACAGTGGTTACTAGATTTTATATTCATAAGTATGGTATACTGCGTTAATAGTAGATATTTTAAATAGCATCAAATATTAAACAGTTTTCTTTATTATTTTTGTTAATTGTCGTTAGTGCAAAATCCACCAGCGAGAATGTCGGATTTCGTAACAAAAAGTAAAGAACTACCCTCGAGTAGATCATTTTTCAATAAATATTATAACATTTTTCGAATTAACGGTATTTGTGGCTGGTGGTGGTTCCCCCATACCTACCTTCTAATGGCATTGCGGAGGTCAGTATCTACATATAGTCAAATTGGAAGTTGAAATCGACAAAAAACTAAAGATGTTCATAATGATATTGAAAACTTTTTGCTTACTTGAAAGTGGCGAGAGAATTAGCGCAAGCCGTTGACTACTCACAATCAATACTCATAAAAGTAGTTTCTTATATTAAAAGCAAAAAAATGTGAAGTCAAAATATTTTCAAAAGGCATAACAATTTATCATCATCTTACGCACGGACTGTCAATCAGAATAATTTATAATGTTAGCATAATAATGAATTATATTTTAGTCTAGGCGATGTTTGAGATAAATAACTCATGAAAATCTGGACATAAAGAAAACATAGAAAAGTTAATTGCGTGCATAAACGATATGTTTTTGGGGATGTGGTGAGGTGGAATAAGAAGATGTAGCCCACAACGTGCCCCCCTGCCGTGCGATTCTATTAAATTTAAAATCAAACTCATCCAAATTCGAGTCGGCTGTTACAATTCGGCATTCCTACAGTAACCATGGCAATAACAGCTGTTGGTTACTATGGTTACTAATGAAGCGACAATCGAATAAAGCTATATGTCACTATTAGAAGAAAAGTTAGAAGTGTCTCATAAACAGCGAATGAAGTAAAGTCCAAAATAATCCTACGTTTGATTTAACTTCACTTGCAAGTCGTGGATCACTTAACAAGGTGTGTTAGTACTAAATTAAATATAATAAGTACCTAATTCAATAAAAAAAAAACGAGCTTTTGAACTTATATGAAGGTACTGACATTGCGTATTCGAATGTTTACAGATTTTTCTTACGTTGCCAAACGCGAAATGCGCAATCATAGCCCTTTCTATACGTCAATCGAACGTCAAATAAATAATTACCAATACTTGTTAGTTGTAACAAAAACTCACGAATTTATGACGCGTGCCCGCACCTAATATTCATCCGTATGTATCTATTAACGCTAATACTAATTGGTAGTACTTGTGATTTTTTCTACTACGAAGACTCCAAAATCACTGGAGTGAACATCGTATATAATAACTAAAATCCGGTTTCTTTATACATACAGTTATATACTGTATATATAAAGAAACCGGATTTTATATTATATAATATATATTTTATATAAAATGTGGTTTCACGTGCATAAACTTTTATATTTGAATAGGAAGGATACGGCTATAAATGTTCTAAAATAACTTTTAAAATAAGGTTCTCAAATCTAGTTTTCGAACTGAATTTTAATAGACCATTCTGTTACGTGTGTGTGAATATTTAAATAAAATGTGAGTTTAATAATAATAGAAGTCACAATGATTTAACGTAATTCTGAGCAACATGGCTGACTGATGAATTATTAAACTAATCTTGATTTGCTTCTGTTCCAGTTATTAATATAATTAGAAAAATCCAATATGTTATACTTATTCTATATATTATTAAGAAACATTTTAGAATGGTTGTCCGTCGTTGCCAATTATTTGATGACCGTACGTATGAGCCGGCTCGCTCGGAAAAATTACTACCCTCTTATAGTAAGCTGGTATACAAATTGGCGCAAATGTTATCACATTAATTGATACCACATACGATTTACAAATGATGAATCAAATGTATTCAGTAGTTTAGCCACAGGACATTTTTTTTTATTTTCATAATTTAGAACATCATGTGGAATGCAGAGATAAATGTCAAAGACCTCAAGCAGCGTTATTAAAACAAAACAAACAATCGAAAAAATCACAAAAAGAAACAAAAGAAATAAGATCCATAATCTTGTGGCGAAAAGAAATAGGTTAGTGTGTGCTTATTACAATGGTGTTCCAATTTGTGTCTAATTTTATTTTATTTACTTTGTTCAAAAAATAATTTCTTAATTTCTGCGAAACTAGGTTTTTGTTTATGTTAACCGTCTTATATCAACCAGCTTAAGGCAGTATATTATTTAATGTGATAAGTTTTGCGCCACTTTGTATATTATAACTATAACTGTTACTGTGTTTTAGTTGGTATACCACTTTTCCTTGGGCTGGGCAACGCGATTGTAATACTCCTGCTGGTAATGTAGGCATCGAATATGATCATAATATTATGTATTAGTATTGAGAAGAGTATTATACTCACATTTATATTAAAAATATTTTTAATTAACACGTAATAATGGGCAAGCCCATTGCCATCTTCCAGACTTTGTTTTGCTTAGAACTTCTTAGAACAGCAACATCAAATATAAATAGCACATTGTCAAGAATCGATCTTGGTACCTAACGATAGCACGCTCATATAAGCGCAAGATCTATAAGGCTATAGCAAATACAACATTTCTATTACTTATTGCGTTTATACACCACAACATTACCGTCAAAATTAATTTAAGAATACATTCAACATCATCTAAGCAAGCCGGCTACTTCTATAATTACTCTGAAGCTTGGGAATACGTCGAAGGCAGTAGATAGCAACAAACGGCTTGTACATTAAAACGCGGATATGCGTCTTGTCATATCCACGACTTGCCGAAAGCGTTGCTATGACGTCACCGTGACCTTGTCGCCGCTCAATGCCAGCAGAAATTAGGCGCGCGCGCAGGTGGCGCATCCATGCTATTCTTGTGGAGTGTTGCCATGTGTATGTGTGCTTTGGCAGTATGGGTAATTTATAGGGAAAATCAAAATTTATACTTAGTAATTTTTATAATAATCATTAGCAGTATAACATTTACTTAAAAAAACAGCACATAAAATCAAAAATAAATTCATTTCTATAAAAATAAAATTATATTACTTAGTAATTTGTATGATTATCATTAGTAGCAATAAATGCAATGTATAATGATTTCGCAATGCAATTATAAATAGGATAATAAGATTAACCCATTGCACGTCACAGGTCAAAGTATAATTATTGTTAAAAAGGAAATAGGTCATTACTTTTTAAAATTTGACCATGAACCTGGCAGTCTGATAGAGATTGCAACACATGTTTTACGTCAATGCGATGTTAATTCTACACTGACCCAGACTAGTTGCGCAATTGTTTTAGTGATATATTTCATTGTTTTCTATCAAAATGGGTAAATTCGCATTTCGTAATTACCTTTTTCTTTCTTTTTTAAATGTGAATTCCTGCTTTGGCCACATTTCCTGTTTCGCGGAGGACTTTACAAACATTCCAACAACGAAATCAAAGAACATCCAGACTCGGCATAATAATTTAGGCGCTTTGAGCACTTTTTGGGTGAACGAAAATCATGGAACTCGCGTCATCGTCACCGAACGCTTTTCATGAGCTATATGAATAGTGTGTATATATGTGTACCTTTTGGGTGAATAAAAAGCGTGAAACTCGCGTCATCGTCACCGTACGCTAGTTACTTAGTTTCCACTTCTATCGGCAGTCCCCAAACACAGCCACTTTTATTCACGAATAAGGAAGCGTAAACAAAATAATCAATGAACTGTTAAGTTAAAAGTTGCGGTTACAAACTTAGATACTTACGACATAAGTGTATGGTAAAGTTAGCTAGCTTCGATGTATAAGGAAAATATCCTTAAAGAAAATATTCCTAAGATTGTTTTTGAAGGTGTGTAGAGTCTTTTATAGGACTACTGCCATTATTTTGAGAGATGTGCCAACAGTGAGATAGTTTTAAAGGAAAGGTGCCCAGTAGGCAATATGCTCGCCTCCTAGCACTTTAAAACATAAGTATGAAATGTTGGTACAAATACACTTTTGCTTACCTCTTCTCCCTAGCCTTAATCATTCCCAAGTCACTTCGGGTCGACTTTTCTGGTCTAATCGGATTTTATTGGATATCAGTTTTTACAGGGAGCGGCTGCCACCTGAACTCCGCAACACGAAAGCTAACGATATCCTAAGGCTAGACCAGTGTCAGGATATTATAGGGCACTGACTTCCCAGTAACGACTGTCATAGATGTTCATGGCAGCCGGGACCGACGGCTTAACGTGCTCTCCGAGGCACGGAGCAGGCGACAATTGTCAATCAATACGCACATAATTTTGAAGAGTCATATAACTTCCGAAAGTCAGAGGTGAGCGACGTGGGTTCGGACCCGAGACCCTCTGCATTGCAGTCTGTTGGTCTCGTCACTGAGCTATCGCTATACCATTTCAATTATATATAAGTTTGATTCTATTATGATTAAATCATTTTAGGCTTTACTTAAGGCTTATCTTACCAGTTATTTAACTATGCTAATATCAGGAAGCGGAAAAAAAATTGTTTGTTTGTAATCGATAATCTCTGAAACTATAGAACCGATTTTAATAATTCGTTCACTTTTAGAAAGCTACTTTATCTAGAAGTAGCATAGGCTATATATCATCCCGCTACGAGCTATGGGAGCGGAGCAGTGATCGTTAACGTGGGTGGAACCGCGGTGGATAAAAAATGGAAGACCCTCTGTGAATTTCCTAACATAAAATTGTAAGAACACGACTGAATTTTTACTTAAAGCAGGCATTTTTGGATGTCAGGCCGCTTGAATCATTCTGACGCTTTAGTTCACACAACAAAATTATTAGAATGAGTCAGGAACTAGCCAAGTAATAGTTAAATACGTAACCTTAACAGCTGAGGCATAGATGACCTTCTTGCGTTTACGCACTGCCGCATTGCAACAACACTATCCATTTCGGTACAGTAAAATGTAATTCACTCTTCATTAATGTTACTACATTTTGTGTCCGTGAAATTTGGAGTTTAATATTTTATGTAGTAGGTATATGTTTGACTGCGTTGATGGCGTGGGGGTAGGCTCGTCGTTGTCACTGACCCGAAAGTTAGGAGTTCGATCCCCGCATGGAACAAAAAATTATGTGATCCATAGTGGTTTTGAGTCCGTTTTTTGAATGTTTGTAAGTCCCGCGCAATCGAAGAATTATTGATAGAAGTCTTTTTTAAAATAAATGTATCGGCATTAGAGTCTCACTTTATATCTCTACCCCTCCGTGAAACAACATGAGTCTATATTTCTACCTACATATGATTTATGCCAGAAGACTACTTAAACATCATAATGAACTTAGAAGTATTGGCTTAAGCAAGTCGTAAAGTCGAGACTGTAGAGTAGAATGTATCCGGTCATGTGAACGGATGTGCTGAAGAAAATGAATTGGAAAGCAGAAGACCGGGTGAAGAGACGTAAATTAGAAGAGGCCTGTGACCAATGATGACGAAAGGCTTGATTGATTGATTGATTGACACTAGCCGATTGAATGACATGGATTTAATGAGTATTATTTTAAACAAGTATTAGTGAAATTAAATAGTGGTTCTAATGTAAAAAGGCGGTTTAAATAGATTTTTTTTATGATAATTATTATAATTAATTTACGTTATTTTAAACAACTCTTGCCAGCCGGCCATTGTGATCACGCGTTAATAAATCAAAATAGTTTCCGTTAACCCTAAAATGATTAATTTGCGACCCTTAAATAGCAAGTGCAGGCAAAATTCGGAGAGGTCTTTAAATTGCCAGTCATCATTTTAGGGTTGAGTTGACCAGAAACTTTCTGAATGTTACGTATTAGTTAAATTTAATTCGTGATTTTAACTAAATTTTCGTATTAAACCATATTATCATGTAGTTTTCTATAATATATGTAAAAAATTAAGTATTGTTTAAATAAATTGCATAGATTTTCGCTATATCGGGAATAGTTTTATAATATATTTATTTCTTCAGTATGCAGAATTAGGTACCTACTGTAGAAATTGTACCATTTAATTTTGAATTTTCCACCTAATTAGAATAAAGAATATCTTTAAATGCTAAAGTATATTGTTTTTGTTTGGACTTTTCAATTCAATGATACCATTGTCAACTCAGACACAATTTTTATTAAATTATTTAAAGATTGAGTATTAGAGTACATTCAGTAATTGACATTTTACCTAATAGACATTAGAATTTAAAATTATGAAACTTTTTTCTTGCGCAATCATAGTTGAACCGACCACGAGTTATTGGATTTTCTTTTATTTTATTGTAGGTATTTGTGTATCACATACTCCTATATCCCAAAAAGGGTAGACAGGGATCTATTATACATAACATCCATATTTAAAAGTCCCATATAATAGGGGATATACACATTCCCAGATTTCATACTGCTATTAAAAACTTCCTCCATTTCATTTATCCAAAAATATAATTTCGATAGTTCCTAACTTTTTAATATAGAGGTCCATTTACACATACAACTATAGGGTACATACTTCCAAAGGTCACTGGTAGTTATAATAAATCTATCGCAGTTTGTAGATAAGCAGAAACACTAGCCCCTAATCTAAGGGTCCGTACTATCTATGCTAATTGCTTAAGGGTCTATAAGTTATCCGCTTGTGTGACCTCTGCGTCCGTTGGATTTATGACTATCTCCGCAACCTGATATCTTGAGGATAATAGCGTTAGCACTTTACGAGTCCAAACTGTAATCAAAAATGTTTGATGTCCCAATCGAATTTATTCTTGATCTAAGATTATATATGCAAGAGTAACTTTTCACTAGGAAAATCGAGCCCTGGAAAATTTATTGTGGATCACACAATTTTTGTCCATGTCCATCCACCGAACCGATAACACCTGGAGCAGTGGCAGTGTCAAATCGACCACTGAAATCACGACGCCATTCGTGGTCTGTTTCTATTTGTAAATTTCAACTGTTTAATCTATTTAATTAAACTCAGTCTGGATATAACTGGCCTTGGGAAGAATGATTGATCTTTTCTTTTAAAGTTGTGGATATCTTCAAGTTAAGTTAATAGAATAGCAAAGGGTTGATTGAGGCTATGAGAAGATACGTGCAAAAACCTTTATTTATTTTATTTTACATAATTTACATTTTTTACAGTGGTCAGTTGGACGGATGGCTAAAGGTTTACAATGGCCATCCGCCCAATTGACCAAACTTTACCACCAAAGCTTTTTAAAAATACTTCCTCACAATAACCATCGCAGATTGCCAACTTACAAGGCTTCTAAAAGAGGTGTTTGCGAAAAAAGTACAAAAAGTGTGTCAATATCGGCGGAAAATAAAATTCGGTCACACAGACCACCCTGGGCGGTGATGGGGTTGACCAATTATATGGGAGAGTGCGCAATGTTTACAAAGTTAGTTAACATTAAAATGCTATCGGCATATGTTCGACTTAGTAAAACACCTCACGTCGCTTGGTTTTTGTATCTACATACTCACATCTGTTTCCCGAAGGATTCCCGAGGCAGGATTTCCACTTACTGCGGTTCTGGCGTATATATTATTACTTGCTTCATTTACTTGCATTACATTCTTCATGCACGGTTAAGAGTAGTAATACAAACATAATTAAAAGAAAAATATCTAGAGGGTGTCTGATCTCTCAGAGAGTATGCAGCTTTGCAGATCTTGTTATCCTATATTTGATTACCTAAACAGGAAATGGTTAGATATACATCCCATAAAAGTCAACAGACTCGTTTTCTCTCACGTTGAACATAAATATACATAATAAATAGTAACGTTCTAAGCCCTTTTAGTACTTCGTCTTCTAGAAATAAATTAATTTTTCGCGGTCTCCAGGACCACAGTATTACTAAAAGGTTACTATGGTTAATCTTAATAAAAATAATATATTATAATGCTGCCTTTGAGTAAACACACAACCCGAGATCCGAATCCGGTACCTCCCTCTCATCTCATTGGCAATCTACCTACAACTTATTTCCTTCCAATATAAATCAGCTAAGCAATGTTCAGCCATTGATTATTCTGCGATGACGTCAGCAACTTAGTCCCAGTCACGCCATAAACCGTCTAAATACTAGTTGTTAGTACCCCAAACAATAAACTAATGCTTAATGCAATATGAACTTTATTTTTTAGTACATAAGATTAATATTGCGATGTAATTCTGTTAATGGTTTTAGTACACGTCTGAGCAGAATTACTGACTCAGTTGTTTTTGGCAAAATATACAAATAAGTATTTTAAATGTACTGTACTAGTTTCTGCTCGCGGCTATGTCTATGTGAATCCCACAGGAACGTGTATCGGGGTAAAAGTATTATATGTGTCCCAGGACATGACACAAAGTTTATCTAAAAACGTTCATCAGTTTACGCGTGCTTCAAAAACAAACATCCAAACACACACACACTCACACCTACATTTACAGTATTAGTATATAACTTTAGCACGCGGTTCCGCTTTTGGAAATGATTGTGTTTAAAATGTTATATGCCTATATTACCGGCTCCTACGCTATCCTTAAGCAGACAATCAAGTCCATTCTTCCAGTACCTTCAATTCCTTCGTCGCGTCGGTGCCTAAAAGATGGATAAACTGACACGTATGTGTGTTAGTTTATGCTTCTCACTCATAATTTAGTAACAATTGGATTTGATTTTTGCTATTAACTTTTGAGAATAATCAGGGTTCACGTGTTGGATCGGATAAATTATTTAGAGATTTTCAGTGAGGAATATTTTTTCGGTAAATCAATTGAATTGGTACCTTATTGAGGACAGATGCTTTTATGCTTATTTATATTATTTTAAACTACTACCACTCAATTGCGAAGCCTATTTCTTAGCCAAGCTATGCCCGCGGTTTTACCCGCGTTTATGGTTACTGCGCCGCCGTGGATCGTAGCGTGATATCATATAGCCTATAACCTTCCTCGATAAATAGGCTATCCAACACTAAAATAATTTTTCAATTCGAACCAGTAGTTTCTGAGATTATCGCGTTCAACCAAACGAACAAACAAACTCTTCAGCTTTATAATATTAGTATAGATTAAACAAAATAAACTGTATACATAATTCTGCAATGAATTGTAAATCGTATCTTTTGTTTTCCACTATAGAGACATTTCCTCAATTTATTGTCTCGCCTAACAACTGAAATTATACCTTAATAGCATATAAATAAAGTGTTTTATTGAATGTAGTTAATGACCCACATGTTATAAGACATGTGCTGTCTTTGTTTACTTTATCGAGGGACTTGTTTTCTACGAATCGATAATATTTGCAAACATTTAAAAAATAACATTACGCTTTCTTGTTGATTGTATAGGCAGAAAGGTGTCATATCCAAAATTACTTTTTTTACATAGTCTTTGTGCTGCTACTGACATAATCCTCACTCAACGATACCTCACGCAATAATACCACCTGATCATCAAAAGCTATTAAAATCTGTTATACTATGATTGCCATGTCACCAAATCAGTAAGAATATCTTGACAAAACAGCAAAATATTGGTAAACTTGGTATTTGATCTCGATATCTTACGTTTAGCAGTAAACGTTCAAACTTCTACCACCGGTCTAACGAGATAATCCAAATTCAAACGAATAAACATAAATAACGTAACTTATTCCATCAAACATAAAAATAACATTCGGAATTAGAACTAGATTTAAATTTGGAACTCCTAAAAATACTTGCCACCGATAAATCGTGTCACCTTGGCCACTCTCGCGAAAAAACGTGGTATATATTTTTTCGAGGGAATTAATTTTTCGAATAAAACTACCCACATAGTTAGGTACTGTTGGCGCGTGATAGCCGGAGAGGTAGGCAGAATTACTAGCATTTTTACCAAATTTATTCTGCCAAATATATCAATAACTAGTAGAGTTATGGTTTATGTAGGACAAGTATCATTGCCTTACTGCAGGTAACAATCATACAAATCTATGCTGCGGTGAGCAGGGTTGCCAGATTTTAATTTTGAAAAAGGATCCTATACATGTTATAGAATCGATGAGGTAGGCAGTATTATAACCTGATTTCTCTAACCGAGAAACTTAATAAGAGACCAATGTTTCGAAGACAGCACTTCACATTCAACTATAACGTTTGCAAAGCTAAGCAATGCAAAGACCAACTACACAACATTCCACTTTGCTATTTAAATCTTAGTTACCAGGAAATCCTGACTCTCAAACAACAGCTGTAACTTCATCCCAAACATTGACGCTCCTAAGCCAACTTTGTGATAAAATCCGATACAGGATGTGCAATTTGGTGCCATAAGAGGGATGTATATGACCTGTCCCACGACCCGACAGGTGGTGGTATACCACCCTCGCAAAGCAACCAAGAAACAACCTTATTTTCACCAAAATAAAGTCCAATATAACTTCTTAAAAACTCCAGTGTCATCGCTAGTAAACCCCATCGAAAAATCGACATTATATTTTGTAGGTAAGATTCAAATTCGTGTGTCTTGTTGAGTTCTTTTGATCCCCATGGGAACGAAATTTTACGCATCTAAGGGAATTCTTCAAAATCTCTTTTTTTTTCTGAATAAGTTTCCGTCAATACTTTGTGCAATGCGATGCATTAAGATTTTGAATATCTTTTGTATCCATTAATTTATTGATTTTGGGTGTAGTGTGGGAATATTTTTGGAAGTTGTCAGTTTGAATACTGATTGAGGACTTAAGTTGCATTGTCTAGTATTAAAATGGATTGCCTTGTTAGCCCTGTAGTAAAAATCTGCGCTTACGCAGACCATGAGTTCTATTTTAGAGTCGACTAAAATATAAAGGGTTTTATATAACCAAAATTACCATAGTAGAAAATGCGCCCGGTTTATCCTAATTCCTAACTGAATATTATAAAAGCTAATGTGAGTTTGTTTGTTACGCTTTCAAGCCTTAACTGCTGTACCAATCATCATGAAATTTTGCATACACGTTGTCACTGGATCAGAAAAGGACAAATGATACCTTTCACCGTTCTACAGTCTAAATTAATAATCTTACTTCTTATTAATGATGAAATCTTGATGTGATACAATTCTACCTACCGTTATTGACGAAAAAGCGTAATGTTACATAATGAAAAAAAATACCACGTCTCTGCCTATCCATTTATCATAAACCACGTGATGATTTCCTGTTCAATTTATTGAGGATGATTGTTCGCTTTCCGGACATCAAACCCCCGCAAATCAATTAGTGATATAACAATACATTAAAAATAGATCACTGAAGCTCTAGCGAGAAATGGAAATAAGTATTTAGCAATAAGAATCCTAATTCTTTTGTAATAGAGTTAAATTTTCTGTTCCAATGAAATTGAAATCAGACGTTTTAAACTCGTAAATTAAATTAAACTACATTTCTACGTTATTTCGATTTGTTTACATCTTTTATCTCGGCTTTTCGTATACTTTTGCATTCATAGTAGCGCAAAAATTTTAGTTAAATTAGCACATCGCGAAAGCGTTAGTAAAATTTGCTTATTTTTAATGAACAAAGTTACGTTTTCTGTAATAAAATTTACATTTACGCAACGTATTATTTGGGTTTGTTTCGCATGCCCATGCTACATTATGTCCCACATTCGAAAATGTTCCTCATTCGCCCCTCTTTTCAAAATTGTTCCTTTTTCGATCTACATTTTTGTACATATGGTTAACAAAACAACATGTTTTAAAATGATTTTAAATCTTCTGTTGTCAGGCTCGTTATGTCATGCAATCATAAGTCCAAAGTTTTACTGAGAGACCAACAAGATATGTTAAAATATTTTTCAGCTGACGGAACAACAGAAATTCTATACAAAAAAAACAGGGACGAAAAAGGAACTGAATCTGGAACGAAAGAGGAATTACATTAAGAAATTAATATTTATTTAAATTTAGGGGCATATAAGAAACATTTTTTGGGACGAATGCGTATTTCAACGCTTGGGACGAAACATGAGAGACGAATGCGGAACAAACCAATATTTGCGTAAACGTAAGATAATATCGTAAATTTTATAAAATATTATATTAATATGAAATATAATAATCAACCTACTGATTTATATGTATAATTAAAGAAACTTCATCAAAAATCCGACCCTATTTTCAATAATTTAAAGGAAACAGATAATAAAAGCAAAACTGACGCATTTATTATAAAGAATAAAGCACTGATAACAAAATATGCATTCAAAACCTTAACAATTATATACAGCTGATAATACCCCCGAAAGTTTTATTACAAAAGGTCAGTTTTATATTTGTATATTCATCCCAGCTTTAGCAATGTGCAATGTCCATTCTATAATCTCTGTAACGGTCGTCGGTGATCCCAACAGGACAATGCACTCTCCCCTCATACAAAACCTATGGGGTATCTCATGTATCAATGGTATAATGACATGGTAACCTACTTTTTATGGTAATTTAAGCTTTAGGGAGTTAGAGATGAAAGATTTGAGGGAAAATATTTATGGTTGCTTTTTAGACAACTTCGAAAAGTTGGAGTTATGTGTTCGGTGCATTTTTTATGTATGACTTCTTGAAAAAGGATGAACTAATTTGTATTATAATTTTAATAGTTGAAAGGGCGTATTTTTATTGTGACCCTTTATTAATTTAGTCCATATTTGAAAGTATAAGACTTTTAAGAGATAATTAATGGAACTCCTGAAGAGTTAAATATCAAATTAGCTACATAAATACTTTTTATATATGACACAATAATTACGCTTGCTTATTCCTGTATATATATATGAACATTTGGTTTCTTATTCATAGTGATGGCGACTTATTTTTCGTAAAATATTATTAAATTTTGTCGGTTCTGTTGGACGAAGAAGTGGTTTATCTAATGGCAAATGATATCCTTACTATACAATATTATTATAAACGCGAAAGTTTGTATGGATGTATGGATGTTTGTTACTCTTTCACGCAAAAACTACTGGACCGATTGCTATGAAACTTGGTATATAGATAGCTAGAGATCTGGATTCACACATAAGCTACTTTTATCCCGATATTCCCACGGAAACGGGACTTACGCGGGTGAAGCCGCGGGAAAAAACTTGTCTACTATATATAGCTTTTGGCCATAACGCTTTCCTAATTAGATATTTTCCATAAACTTGTAAGTTATTTCAATAGACTGCAAGAATGGCTTAGTGGTATAAGTGGTCGCCTCGCCACTGTCATTGCGCCGAGTGTCGTGGGTTCGAATCCCACACGGGACAAAACTTTGTGTGATTCACAAATGATTGTTCCGAGACTGGGTTCTCGTTGTGTCCGTGGTTTGAATGTTTGTAAAGTCCCCCCGATACAATAATTATTTCTAGTGCGGGAGTACATTTTTTTGAAAGAAAAAGTAGAAAGAAAAGAAATTGATTACTTGAAGTTGCATTTACACTTTAAGATGTCCAGTCTATCTTAAGATTGGCCACCGACGTTGAATTTCAACGTGGAAGACCTTATTGTGTTACATACAAATATAATAAAATTGCAGACAGATATTTAATATACAAAAAATTGCTAGATAATCCGTCTATTTCTGTCCTTTATAATAGCGTTATAAAAGAGCGCTAAATTATATATTTAGCTTGATGTTCAGTCTAATCAATACACACAGCTGCCACAAACAATTTAGCAAACCATTTTAAAATTACAAGGTGACAACATCTTGGAACCTCTTAAGAACTTCACGGATCGAAGGAATTAACTTTGTTTCCATTTATTCGCGACCGTTTCGTCAATAACATAATTCTTACTTATTACTCCATAATTATCCGTTGTCATCAACTATATAGTCTCATGATTGACATTTCCAGCAACAATCAAAAACAAACTTTAGATCTCTAACTTAAAGACCACTTTTCGATATCCTTATTCAGTCACCTGTCATACTGAAATATCAGTCAAAGGGATGTAAGTCTTATGTTAAGGGTGTAAGGGTTATTTTGTATTTGAAAGGGTTGAAAGAGAAATTGTGGTCACCTGCAGAGTTACATCATGTTTTACACCATTCATGGTTCAATATAGATGTATAAAGTGCTTAGACGTGGCATAAAATATAAAACAAACACTACTAAATTATACTAAATGGAAGACTTCTTAGCTATACACGCTTATCGATTAAGCATTCGAATATTTAAGTGATTCGAATAAAATTGATCAATATTCGAATGGGTTCATTGACGATTAATGATATTTTTAACTACCCGGACATCAAATCAATTAGTGATTTAACAATACTCCAAACAGTACTGAAACACTTTTGCTAACCATTTATAAATCAGTATCAGCTGGGCATCAAAACCAAAGCCGCAAGTACAGCAATGACATTTGCGATATATAAAAAATACAGCAAAATTAATAAAAGTGTCTATTTCTAAAAATACAGAATTTTAATGCCGCATTAGAAAGTCAACAATTTAAAAACCATCTTACTTAGGTACATCCAACAGCATCCCATCCTGAAACAAGTATAGATATCTGATCCCGATGCATCCCATAAAGGTACACTATAAAAACAAAAATTCCCTTCAACATTTCCATTACTCTATGGCAACCATGCTAACCGCCCACATTTACTGACAATAACTTCAACGCGCCAAAACTGGTATTACGCAAGAGCGGGACAACAATACCACATTCCCTAAGTGCGAGTGAGAGACCCGATTTCCTGCGCACACACAGAGTATTTTTTGTGTATTGCAATTCTATGTATTGAAGATAATATTAATGCATATTTATAGTACTGTCAGGTTTGTTTGCGCGGACGTGCGGAACCGATTTTGATGGTACTCAAGTAAATGGATAGAAGGATATTGGATGCTGGTTTCTTAGAAATTGCTGTGGTCCGTGATAATGTTATGATACCGTAAATGTGGAAGTATGATTGATAACTAAGATTGTTCATTTGCAATACATAGATAATATCGCTTTTATATCCTTGACAGAGTATATACATCTACGTTTTGCATACTATGGTTTTAGGCCACATATAAAAGAGATGAAACATATTACGTTTATGACGGACTCCATGCTGTTGTCTGCTACTGATAATGTCTTGTCAGAAAAACCAAAAATAACTACTTACCGAACTAGGAATAGAACTGTGACCTCGTGCATAGACGAAGCAATCACTATTGCACCACTGCGATTTAGAGATAAATTCAGACTAGACTCATTTCTGGATCCTGTTCTATGAAAACTTAAGATATACGTTTTTATTTAGTTGGCTAGCGACTGTCAATGCGTCGAGTGTTAAAAAAGTAAAGTGAAATTACTTGATTTTGTGTGACAGCATATATTTAGTAACATCTCGGATATTGAAAAACGTCTATCGGTTTACCCTTATGTGGAAACTAAATTATACGCCATAATAATATAACGCCTGTTTCTGGGTAGTGTGAGGGGTAGGCAGAGACTACAGACTTCCATTTGCTACGATCCTGACACATTTCTCTGGCTTCATTCACTTTCATCACATTCATCATACACGCTCGCTGGCTTAAATTGCTCTTAACTACGATCTGATCAAATAACGTCCGCCTAGGTTCCTCTTGCGACTATTCCATTCACACTAGCTTTATAAACTTTCTTAGTCAGTCCCTCAGTTCTCGTCCATTCTTTCTACATGCAAAATCAATAAAACTAAATTATAGGTTGCCTTTTGCCTGTGACATCGCTCGAGTTTTATATAATTAAACACAGCTATACTATCTTACTCAGAGACAACATCACATATACATAAACAAACAAATTGTGCGTCTTTAATTTAGTATATATAATGTCAAAACTGATCTTAGCTGGACTTATTTCCCACTAGCTTTTCTCGCGGCTCCACTCGCGTGGTACCTACATTAATACAAAGTAGCCTATGTCCTTCTCCAGGTTTTAAAGTATCTCTGTACCAAATTTCATCCATATCGGTTGAGTGGTTTAGCCATGAAAACGTAACAGACAGACTTACTTTCGAATTTATAATATTACTAAGGATTGTAAAAACAGCTAATGCTATGCTTTAGTGTTTTACATAGTCTCTCGTCAATATTACTAGAGGGGTAGGCAGAGGGTTACCCTCATTTCGCCAGTTACAGCTTTAGGTCACTCGTAATAGGTGACGAGCCTATCGTTGTTTACTAGGTTCAAATCCAGACTCCGTGCTGCTGATAATTTCTTGTCAGAAAATCCCATTAACACTGGCTGACATGGGAATCGAACTTGAGAACTCGTGAATAGCACACATGCATGGCCTATGTATGCCATGCATAAGATTTCGGGTCACATATTACGGTCCAAGTAAAGTAATAACTTAAGATACTTCGCGATATCTTAATTTCTTATACCACCCTGTATAAAACTTATTATAGATTATACAGATAACCATATATAGTGGTAAATCAATACCATTATCTTAAAACCACTATAAAAATGAGTGATACTAAACAACAGCCAGTTTTCTCAGAAAATATTACATCGACAAATTAATTTCAACTCAAGACCATCAACTTAAGATTGAATTTTCTTCGAACAGCTTTTAATTTCTTTACAATATGCAATATATTTAATCCTTAAACGAAATGATACCTTAAATGAAGCGTCTCAATTAAAAAAGAACAAACATTCTAATTTTAAAATTTCAACTGTCATTGATTTTGTAACTGTCGGCGAAATTACGCCATAAGGTTCTAAATCAATTGATTTGAATGTGGATCACTTATGACGTTTAAAAATGGAACGTATTACTTGCTCCCGCGCATCTCACGGCGGGCGGAAATCTTAATGGGTCCTGGAACCCGAACTAACGATGGGATCCATCGATCTGCGCTCACAGACCTCAATATAGTCAGACGTGGCACTTTAAAAATTATTTTTAATTTTGTTGTAAAATTTGATCCGTCAGGGTAATTGTAATCATGGCTTCGAAATATAAACTATAGTTTGGAACTTTGAACTTTGTTTTTAAACGTTTGAACTCGTGACATCAGTAGTAACATCAATTCATACGCGAAATTGTAGATGACCATATCCTTGTCCATATTCCAATGGTATTTGTATAGGACGCCAGTTGAGTCGCTTGCGTGGGCTATATGCGTAAAGTAGAAAAGCGAAGCGAACCATACGCGCAAGATATCGCGAGTAACTTTCGCGCTAGTGGCTTACGTCGTTAAGGAATGTAAGTAACTCTTATGAGAACCTACAAGTGTGGCCATATTATGACATACTTTTTTCAAAATACTATAATCGAGATGAGTCACACTAATAAAAACTTTAAATCGTATGTCAAACATAAAGATTAAAGTAAAATTAACTGTTTTGGAATTGAAAAATCTTATTAATAATCCAATGAACCGGCGTCATTTACATAATTTTATTGCTTTTTACCTGTCATTAGGTGTTATTAGCGCCTCCGATTATCGTTTGGAAAAATATTGTCATGGTTTTAGATCTTTGATAGTCACGGCTGCTGGCAAACGTTTAGTAATTATGTCGGGCATATTTATTTTACTGAATACAGTGGGTGTGACCACAGCTCTACTTTGACCATTTTTGTACCTAAACATTTCTGGATTTCTATCTGAATTATTTTCTTGTTTCGTCCTTTTAGACCCCTTTTTTACGTAGTCGGGTTAAAGATATTTAAACTTCATTTTTTTATTCTTTCAAGAAATACTCCACGACGAGACCTATCCTGTCTATCAAGTCAATTCCATATTTAGCTTTGATTGAGTGATTAACTTAGAATTAATATTTGATCCACGATATAGCTAATGTTCATATCTACATCACTGGTTTAACATTTATAAAATTATTTACATAAATAAACGATACGATTAATATTCAAATTTAGCGATAGCCAAATATTTAAAACAAAACTGATAAAAGCCTTTATCTGGTACAACCTATAAAGGTTGTACCCGATAAAGGCTACACATGTAGTAAAAGAGGTAAATAATAATTATAACATTATTATTTACCTCTTTTACCATATGTGTATTTAAGCCTATAAGGTTGAAGATATTGTTTGTTTGTTTGTTTGAACGCGCTAATCTCAGGAACTACTGATTCGATTTGAATAAATATTTTAGTGTTGGATAGCCTATTTACCGAGGCAAGTTATACGCTACATTACATCACGCTACGACCCACGGTGGTAGTAATCATAAACGTGGGTAAAACCGCGGGTACATCTAGTGTATAAATATAGAGAAAATATATTTAATGAAAAATGTATTTATCTAGCAGTTACCAAATTTTTTTTTAACGTAGCAGTGTCAAGCCTTTTCTATTTTGCTTTATTTAAAATGAGGATATAATACCAATCTACAACAAACTACACCAAAGTAGATTTCAAAATTCTAACTAGCCAAATCTGTTAGTTTAATAGTCTATACGTCATTACGCCCATATTTGCACAGGGTGCGCCTGCGCCGAACATAAAGCGAACGTCAGCGGGCCGCGAATTTGCGCGATGCACATTATAAAGCATTCGATCAGGAGGTGGAACTAATTTTGATGATCCGTGGTGCCTTCTGGTATTAAGATAGGCATGATACTTTTATATTGTGATTAATCTTAAATTATGGTAACTACAATGTAAAACAAACCTTGTGGAAAAAAGAAGTCTCGCGTTCCATGGCATGCACTCCTGATTGTTCAATGTTATGTACTTTATTAAATTGGTTCTCTACTCTCGGTGAGACAGATACAGTGCTAGTGAATGTGACTATCATACATGAGTCCTCGAGCTTTCCTCAGCATCATGGAGTCTTCAACTATAAGGTAGAACAATAAGTTCATACCTTATGACGTGGTACTGTAACTGCCGAAATGTTCGGAATAGTTCGCTGTTCGCTTTAAGCATGATCACGCACGGCCTAGATATCAGAATATTCTGTACTCCCTCGACTACATGGTCCCTGGAGTCGTTGGCTTGAAAAATCCTAGACCACTTATGTAATGAATGGACAGCGGCAATACAGCGCAAAATTCGTAACATCTAAACTTAAAAATTTCATTCAAAATTCTCAGTTTTATTTTTACTCGCCTCACGAAAACATCCGTCAAAAATTTCAACTTGCTATTTTTATATTTCGTTTTTCGAAACAGTGATGAATGGGAGTGAACTATCAAAACGGTTTTATTACTTGTCTCAGACAGATGATAGAAAATATCAATTTCTTGCTCAAAATCTGACAATAGATATAAACGTGACATTTATTTTAGGGAACTGAGCACGACGCGAGTCCAAATTATACGTTTTAAAAATTTCTACGCTCAAATCCGCGCGCCGTTCAATGCCAATATTAAACGGCTTTTTTTTAATTCACGATTTCCAACTTTTTTATTCAGTTGGGTGACAAAAGATACAAAAAATGGAGCCACAAAAACTTGTACAGTGCCTTTGACTCTTATGCCATAGCGTTAAAGGTAATTTTGCCTTATTTCGTTGGGTGTACCGAAGGGTTCATATCTGGGTCTTGGTCACTGCCTTCTTTAGTTTGGAAAAACGGTTTTCTGAATCGTTTCGCCGTTTTTCGTGGCACGCGCTTACCACCCGTCGCGAGCTCAATTTGAATATCATTTTGTTCAGACAATTTTGTCGGCACGTTTACCTTCCGTACAGCTACGGAGCATAAAAGGAATAGTTTGTCAGGTAACGTCTGCTGTGATATAGATATCACTTCTAGGAGTCCAAATACATTCCTTAAAATGATAGAAAATAAACTTCAACGTGTGTGATAGTTACTTAGAAAATAACATTATTTCTTTTAAAACAGTAGTTTGCACTTACTACTACGAGAATCGGAAATCAGTTTTATTCGTCCTTCAATTTAGATAGCTAATTCGAACTTTGGATACGCCCAGTTGAATTCTCTAATCAACGGTCACATTAGACAGTAACATGAAAGGCTGATCAGAAACCACCAGGCTTACCAAAAACTTGAAAACTAACATGGGAATGGATTAGCTATAATTTGTTAGCTAATACCAAATGCTAGACGACTCCTGGTATAGATCCTCGCTTCGAGATTGTATGTCTTTGCGTATCTATATGTTTTAGGTGTTACTTTTATAATACAGAAATTATTACATAAATATGTTAAGTAGTATTAGTAACGCAGCAGCATAAAACAGCAGATATTATGCAAGACAGTATTGTTAAGACGTTCGGCGTCTAGAAACTATGAAGAATGCAAGAAGAAGTCTTATCTTAGGACACCCATGGTCAAAAGATCCCAGAGGTGACAACTCATAAATTTAAATTGCCAACAGTCAATTTCTACATTTGAACTTGCGCCACCCTTACGCAATAAGCGCGTAAACAACAATTTCGATGTTACGAATATTTTTATTTTTCTACACAAGTTACAATATCAATCTACTTAGATCGGGTCGCGTTTAGTAACATTGCTGGTTGATTTCTCGCTATTTACCTAGATTACTTGGTTTTTTTCAACGGTTGCGCCAATATTTAACGCATGGCCGCTACTGACATTGGCTTAGAATCAAGTTTTTGCCGCCAAAATCACGAACGCCAGGGCCGTCTGTGAAAAACTCTGCTCTTTCAATACCAATAATTTTCATGACATAATAATAAGAAAAATAATAAAATTTACGTACTGTTATAAAATCTTTCACGCTTTTGATTGAATTTCTATATTTTAAAAAATAAATTTAAAATTCTACCCAATTGCACGATTAACTGTCTGAGATTAAATTTCCGTTGATTTGTACAAAAAGCTTCGGATTAAATGTCAAAGAATACAATTTAGTGAAGAAATCTTGACGTTTTGAGCTAAAAACGTGAGATCTAATAAAAATCTAATGTAACTGTCTTCTGTTCAAAACTTGATTAAAGATTCTTTCTTTGCAAAATTATTTCTTGGTACGTAATTACTTACTGTACAATTAAATTAAACTGGGCATCTACTTTTTGGTGACAAGAAATTCAAATAATTAATACTCTTTAATGATGCTTTTGAATGTAAAGTAATATAGTCGAAGTTATCGAAAACCTCGTAAGAAGGCATAAAGAACCTACAGAATGTGACAATATTCGATATGTTCCATATGTTAAAAATATATCAACAAGTATCTTATCTTATTCGGGGGCTAGTCAGTGTAGACCAGCGACTCTTCGACACAGTGGGATCTCTTGTGTCGGCCCCGAGATCTATCCCTGAGCTATCTCTCTATGAATGTACTGCATCAGTACACGTTCACTTCAGAGGGATCAACAAGTAAATTGAAATAACTCCGTAAAATTTTCATGAAATATAAATTGATTTCACTAATCCGACGCTATCGTAAAATTAATTAATACGCATTTAAATTATTAATACGATTGACAACGGCGTTAATGTAATTTTAATTAAATAATTATTATTGGATTAGGGCAGATAAGTAGCTAAATTCATTACAATTATCTATACCATTGAGACTTAATCAATTCGGAAACCGACAATTGTGAATCTTTTCCTTGTTTAACTTTTATTACTTCCTGGACAAACAGTCTTTAACAACTTTTTTGTTAGTTAGAATCGGATTTTAATTTATTATCTTTCGCTTAACGTCGACGAAATTGCATCCTGGGAGGATGTTAAAATGTTCTTGTCTCAAAGTGTATATTGATGTTATGATAGCCTTCAATTCTTGAAGAAAATCTAGTAGTAGTTATCTGTTAGGCGTAAGATGGTTCAATTTTTTTTTATTCATTCTATACAAATTTGTTTTTCGTTCAACATACACCTGTTTCTTTAAAAGTACAACATCTGCACAAAAAAAAATCATCAAAATTGCTTAAGTTATTTAGGCAAAAACAGACCAAGATATTTTCATCTATCTAAAACAGGCCAGTCTGCCACCAAAAGCAGTAATATCACTTTTACTAATTTCCTTAAAATAGCAAAAATTACATAACATTTTTATCGTTCCTCATTAACATATGTGAACAAGTTTTACAAGATTTGTGTTGTAAATAAATTTAAGTTGTACATAATCTGGCGTGAGATCGGTATTAAGAATTAATCTATGTTTTGTCACTCATATGTCATTTCGTTGACATGGATTTGCAGATATGTCATATGGTAACTTAGTGGACCCTAGGATTTACCCGTAAGTGAGTTTTGAGAAGGGAGCTGTTGAATTTAATTTCTATTTCATCTAGGGCTTTTAAAATTGCACAAACGCGAGTGCATAATCGGTGGGATTAGTATGACAGCTTATATAAAAGCCAAGATGCATTGATAAAGTTACTGGACTTATCTGACAAGAAATTCTTAGTAGCTTCAACGAGGCGGCAATGTGTCCACCGAACAGCAATGGTCTCGTTGTAAGGAATAAGTTAAACTTCGATGATAGAAAGGGTCCTACACCTCTACCTAACTTCTTCTTCTCCCTAGCCTTTATTATTCCCAAGTCACTTGGGATCGGCTTTTCTAGTCTAACCGGATTTTACTGGATATCAGTTTTTACACGGAGCGGCTGCCACTTGACCTCCGCAAGCCGATGGCTAACGATAACGTCAGGCTAGACCAGTGTCAGGATATTATAGGGCAATGAATTCCTAATAACGACTACTATAGATGTTCATGGCAGCTGGGACCGATGGCTTACGTGTTCTCCGAGGCACGGAGCAGGCGATAATTGTCAATCAATACGCACATAATTTCTAAAAGTCATATAATTTTCGAAAGTCAGAAATGCGCGACGTGGTTTCGAACCCGAGACCCTCTGCATTGCAGTCTGTTGGTTTCCCAAATGAGCTAGCGCTGCTCACATATCTACCTAGCTTTCTAGGGATTTATAGTCTATATACCTACTTTGTAATATTTAATCACATATTTCTATAAGAGCATAAATTTTCTTGCGTAACTGCCTTATTTAATGTTAGCGATTACAATAGACAGCTTATTTTTAGTTAAAATATTGCGATTCATCTGACAATACACCACCCGTACAGCATGTTTCATTACAATAAATTATTTCTTAGCATATTAAAAGTTAAAATACTATTTACAGACAGCTGAACTTAGTTACAGACGATATTATGCAATAAAATATTATAAAATGTTAATTCATAAAATATGACGTCAATTTATAATATTCTAGAATTTTATCGAATATTAAAAAGCTTTAAAGCTTTTTGCTCTTAGACAAGCAGTATAACCAAACAAACATATTACAAATCTCTTGCACGATTTTTCAGCCAGAAAAACATGACAGGCGCCATTTTGAAACCCAAAGCTTTCGCGAAAATTAATCTGGGGTGGCAAAAACTGCACCTTATTAGAGGAAATAGGGCCTTAAATCCGCCCCTGGTCAGGGCCTAATGTCGGCAGATAAACAGTAGAATGTATGCCTATAATTAATAATAATTTTGGGACAGCAAAAACTTGCGGCCTGTCCTTTTTGTTGTCACCCTACTGTTTTTGCGGACGCGAGGTTTTAAGAAAATTAGTTTCTATTTTTCAGGAAATTTAAGGACACGCTTTTGTTGAACAGTATAATTTGTGAATATGAATATTGAAAAGATTGTATCAGTACAATACGCGTGCAATCAAAATACATAACATAATTTGAATAATTTGTTATTTAAATGGTATTCAATAAGCTACGTTGACTTGTTTAAAAGCTAGTGCCACGTGTATCACAGGTGACATTATATTAATCAGTGTGCTTTATAATTAAAATAACTTGTAGCTCCTGTGACTAGGATTAATTTCCAAGCTTGAAAAAGACGCGACTATTTGGCTTTTCTGTTAGAAAAAGTACAGTGTCATCACAGTGTTCGCAAAAAGATCCACTAGGTGGCAACATGCTCATTGCCTATTACTTATAACTTAAACATAGCTAGCAAAATTTAAGTGTAATACTCGACTACCTAACCCTTTCCAGCAAAAATAAAACGACTTTTATGTTTTTGAGAGGTTCAAATACAATCACTGCGCTGATGACGTCAATAGATGTTGTAATGACAACTACCTACTTAAACTACATTTCAACCCACAAGCTTCAAATAAATCAGCATTTTAAAACCAACCCTGATTTCCTTCCCTTGTTAGATTTTTCTCTTAACCCGAGACAGATGACCAGTGTTTAATATCAACCCTTCAACCCTTACCCTTGCCTAATCTTGTCTTGATTTTAATGGGGTAATATGACAGCTGTCACGGTTTACTTAAAATTCTACCTGCTCTTGAACAGATGGATTCGTTTGTACAGGGTTATATCAGATGATTATCAAAAGCATAACATGTTACAAAAATGTCATCTAGATATGCCTGGTATGAATTAATTAGTTCGTTAAATAAATTCTATTTTTAATATGTTTTTATATTCAATACTTATTTATACGATATTTTTACTTGTCACTAATAGTTCGCATATTGATGCATACAAACTGACGTACACGAAATGTATAATGTATTATATTTTTGGCGATGTTATTGTATATCTTTAATTGGTGAAAACCTCAGTTTAAATCCTCATAGCAAATTTCATCAAAATCGATTTAGCAGTTTAGCCTATTTAATAGATACATTCCGAGTTACAATTGGTTAAAGTCAAAGTCAAAAATAATTTATTCACTTAGGTCACAAAGTAACACTTATGAACGTCAAAGGGGTTAGTGAGTTTATTATATTTACTGAATTTACATTTATGTTAGTTGCAAGGTTCAGGCAAAAGGTTGAGCCTATGAGAAGATACCTGCAAGAAACTCAAGGCCACTCTTTTAAATCGCCATCAACTTATAATTTCAGTATTTTACAACTCATTTATGTACCATGTGTTGCAGTCATTATGTCACTGTCCATATAGAACTAAATTCTAAAATAAAGAAAAGTTGGTAATATTATGTAAAAAGCATTTGAGATTTGAAATATATATATTTATCAGTAACTGTAGCCATTTGTAATAGAGAGTAGTATGGCATGAGGACGCATACACTTACACTTTGTGACATGAAAAGGTAGTTCGTAACTATATGTAGTTAAAACAAAATTTACGTTAATACTTATAAAGTTTGTTTAAAAGAAAAGAAAGATACTTTAACACCACAAAATAAACACGAAGTACCTTCACATAACTAAATTGACTTATATAATACATACATTGTTTGAATCCTGTATGAAACAAGCAACTAGTTTCATGAGTTTTTATCATTTAAGTAATCATTGATTGAATAATAGCCCTTCCGGATAAGCTGACTTTTAACAGCACTTTTAAATTTTAGTAAAGGTAAATTTATAATATCAATCGGTAGTTTATTAAAAAAGCATATACTGAGTCCCGCAAATGAATTGTGAACTTTATGTAAACGATGATACGGACCTACCAACTTATGCTTATTTCTAGTGTTTAAGTTGTGAATATCACTATTCTTATTATATAAGTGAATATTATGTTTTATAAACATAATATTCGTAAATATATATAGTAGTTATATGATACTATATCAGCTATATGCATATTTATTATTATGTATATGAGACAACAACCCAGCCTTATAATTAGGTTCTCGTGATTTGAACATTTTGACTTACCAGACTCGACGGTCAGCAATCTAGGGTAAAACCACGGTTCGTAACTCGTTCTAAGCATAATAACGAGTTGATTATAGTTCATTTGAGAGATGATTTTAAATATCTTAAGAAAACTTGCATGCGTAACAGTTCTCTGTAATGTTCTCGAAGGTATTTAACGTCTACTAATACATATCCTCGAGATTTTTATCTTAATCGATGTCGGTCTTTCTTATAGATCTTACAGCTGGACCAGCTGACGGACAATTTACAAAAACAACGTTGATAATATTGACACAAAACTGTGAATTACGTAACTGGGAAATGCCTGTTAGGTTTGTGCTTTGAAGTAAATATAAAGGAAACCTTATTAAACATGTATACAAAATATTTGAGTAACCTTTGCCATGGTTCGATGATTTTATTGTTTCCTACTCGCAATAAATACGCCTCTTCGTATAATTAGCGGTGATTATTGATGAAAAATAACAAATCCACAATGATATGCTAATTAAAATTTTAAGTATCGGTAGTAAGTAATTATAACCTTCTTAACATACTTCCTCTTTCATTAAGATAAAGAAAATGGATTGGATTTGATTTACTTATTTTCTCCCTCGTATTTCCTGTGTAACACACTTAACAAGCATTGAAACAATAGACACAAAGAACACTCAATAACATACCCATTACAACAGCTATCTGTAGGTCAAATAAACTTTTGTCCCGTGCGGTGATCGAACTCACAACGTGACAATGGTGAGATGACTACTTAAAACATTGTGCAATCCGTGAAATAATTATCATATATAACACAATTAACGGCTGCTGTCTTCAGTGAGTGGTATTTTAACATAAAATAACTTTTAGTGTCCAATTCCATGCCTTACAATACCTGTCCATAATTTATTCAGCAGTCTAACAAACTATAGAAACTTAATATAAAAATATCTAGAAAACTCAACGAACATAGTAAGGAATAAAATTTGGTGAAAAAATAATGCATATAGTAACATATTATGTCTTGTGGAACCAGTTTCCAAGGTCACGCGTAATGATACCGGTTTATTTTTAACATAACCACTTTGGAAGCCAAATTTTCTAGGTAATAAAGCATATTTTGTTGAATTTTGATTACTTTACAACATAACTATTGATGTGTATGAGAGTTTTAGACGAGTTGAATCAAAATACTTTATCTTAGTATAAAATATTAAAATTGTATTGCATAATGTATTAAAAAAAGGAAGACTGTATTTAACAAAATATGATAATGATATTAAAGATAAAATTTACGATAAATATGTAAATTTTGTTAGGATGGGTGCTAAAATTATTCTTATCAAACGCAAAGTCCTTGATATACTATATATACTACTCTTATGGCTGGTTTTTAAATCTTCAGATAACTTTTATATGAAGAATAAATATGGCGGTATGACATATTTTCTATACAAAAGCTGTCAAAACGTCAAACATATTCCCCAGATAATAGTTAACTGACGATTGAAAAATCGACCCTTAGCCAATATAAAGAAATTACTCCAAAAAATGTTTTTAAATATAAACTTTAATTTATGAGCCATATTTTATTTATAAACTTAAACTGTACCTAGAACTGAAATTTCTCCATAACAGGAAAATACTGTTCAAATAAAAGAAACAAGTAAATACATTTTAGTCTGCAACTAGACTCTTGTCAGTATTTATTTGCTTGACACTATGATGTTTAGGATTTTTTCTAAGTATTCAATTACTTTGTATAGAACGGCGGGTATTGTCAGTTTTCCAGCGATTGAATTGTCAATTCAGTTTTTGTTGATCTCCTAAGACCTAAGCATTGGCATATTATCTATTGACTGATGTAATGATTGCTACTTGTACAGAAGGCAACAAGCTACGTGTTCAATAAAATTGGTTCCAGCAAAATTTTTGTCTAGCATTGAAGTTGGTTCTAAATGATTATATAACTAAATAATTGTTAAAGTAATAAGACTACAGTTTCTATTCGTGCTAATGTATATATATTATAATAGTTAAAAGTTGAAATCTCTGACAGAGCTTCAACATTACAGCATCCTTGAACGGTAGCAACCGATTTCCCGGAACAAAAATTCCGAGCCACACCAATTTAACACAGATTCCTTAGCAGCAATCCTTCACGAAGACCCATTAAAAGTCATCCACCACCTCGAATCTACTGGTTCACAACATTAAGTAGTGCTCCAAACTTTAATTATGTTCCATCTGTGACCAATTGCGTTCGTGTCTCGCGCTTCTCGCCAGTCATGCAACGTGCTACCGAACGAATCCGGCCAGTAGAATCTAAATGAACGGTCCCAAATCAAAAATCAACTCTATATAAACCTTATTTAAATCTATAATCGTGTGCAGCATCTATTTTATCAAATACATTCCCTAACGTTCATTGTTAGACTCTACAAGCATCAGCATCAACTGATGATAATATGATTTCGACTCTATTCTCATTGATATTAGGATTATTGTAAGTTGTAGGATTGCCAGCGCCCGAAGGAACGTGGCTAGCAGTCTCATTGTTAGATGAAAACGATTCTAAGAGATGACGTGTCAGTTTTAAGTTAGAAACTAATTTGGGATATCACAAAGAGTGAATCAATGGTGTACCGAAACACTCCAGTATGCGAGAAGTGCCGCCGAAAGTACCGGCTTTGTTGGCACGTGTATACAAATAGTTATTTAAAATTCAGTCTTCGATAGTCGATTTGGTATTCATTTCCAAAGACACCTAGCATTTACTACTTTAATTTCATGCTATTTATGTCTAAGAGATAAGTTGAAATCGGTGTGTCACCAACATACCTCTTAAATTTATCTTAAGTTATTTTATCTAATAGCTTTCGATATATATAATGCAAAATAATTGTAAATTTTAAAGTTACTTTACAATTACTTTACAATTAAATTGCATTAAGTTGTTCATAATGATAATTCCGTATGATATGGCGTTATTAGAAGCTGATTCAAAGATTTTGATTGGCCAGACTATAAGGAAGTCAAAGCGACTACGATGCGTGGCAAACGCCGTGAAGCCAACATCCTGCCTTTATTAAGAGTTGGGTAAATAAAAAAAGACGAGAATCATTTGTTCCGGATGCCCGCGGATGTCGCTCAAGGACAAAATTCACTTTTTGATGATTTCAATGATGAAGACTTGGTACGCTAAACGCAATAAATCATTTGTATATGAATTTTGCTAATGCTTTAATTATGTTTGGTTTTAAATAAATTCAACGTATGCAAAACTATGTGGTATATTCCTATATTTCGTACTGGTTTTCAAATGTTGAGATGTTTTCGTGCGTCGAATAACAAGTTGCATTAAAATCAGATAATCCCAATTTTATGGCAGTAATTAATTGATCACAGAATTAGGTGTGCTATTGAAAAACGTGTCACAAATTTTAACGTATTATTCTCTGTCTATTTCAGGTTTTCGGCTCAAAAGCGGATCTGCAGCTTCACACACAGATTCATCTTCGTGAAGCAAAGCCGTACCGCTGCACGCAGTGTCCAAAAGCTTTCGCCAACTCGTCATACCTGGCGCAGCACTCCCGCATTCATCTGGGCATCAAGCCATACCGCTGTGAAATCTGCCAGAGGAAGTTCACCCAGCTCTCTCACCTCCAACAGCATATTCGCACCCACACCGGTGACAAACCTTACCGCTGTACCCAAATCGGATGCACCAAAGCCTTCTCTCAGCTTTCCAACCTCCAAAGCCACAGCCGCTGCCACCAGACCGACAAACCATTCAAATGCAACTCCTGCTACAAGTGCTTTACACACGAGAAAGACTTACTAGAACACATCCCCAAACACAAAGAGTCTAAGCACTTGAAGACGCATATATGCCAGTATTGTGGCAAGAGTTATACGCAGGAGACGTATTTAAGTAAGCACATGAATAAGCATGCGGAAAGGGCTGATAAGCGGCCGCCAATTTCTGCGCTCGGATTGAGTGGTTTGAATAGGTCTTTGGCAGCAGCCGCGCCGACGGCCGCCCCATTCGGCGAACACCCTTACTGGCCTAAAGTCAGTCCTGATTCAGCGGCGCATATGTCTGATGAAGGAGGCTACCATCAGCAGAGAGAAAGTGATGAGCACCATGAGCAGCATTTGCAGCAACAACGTGCTCTCTTCGCGCAGCATGAGAGCCAGGATGACCGCATCCAGCCCCCAGTTTCTTCAGCAGCGAACTCCGCGTTTACACCTATCAACTCAATGGCACCTCATCTCAACGGGTTGTCTCATCACAGCGCTCTCCCCACACGGCCGTATCTCTACGACCCTCTGCATTTCCAGCAAGGCAAGCAGCAGCCGAACTCTTTCCCCAACCAGCTGATATCTCTACACCAGATCAGGAATTACGCTCATCAGCCGTCGGCACTGTTGCCTGCGGAACACATCCTCCCTCACGCGTTATCGCACAAGGATAAGCAGTAACTTACCGTAGGTACACTCACTATAGTATGTACTTATGATGGTATTACTAGTTATATAATTAACGAAATATTAAAAAAATTTAGAATCTCGCTCTCGAAGACAGTGGTATTACGGTTTTAACGTTAGAGAAACAAATTCATGTTTTTAGAAATAAAATTGTATGGATACTCTGAATTTTGTGAGTAGATAACAAAATTTTATGGGTATGAATGTGATTTCGGAATTATTTTCAAATTTACGGATTATTGATTAGTTTTTTTTAATGTCATTTTACTTTATAACCCAGTTGATCCGGGGTTTGATCGTCAATTATGGTTGAAAGCAATTGTTCTAATGTTTAGGAATGCTGAATAGGTTTGGAGAAAAAAGACTTGAGAAGTGGTAATCACGAATTGTATTCAATTTTTTTATATGTGATATGGCTATAGATATATTAGATATTTTATGGAAACTATATGTTGAAATATTTTATGCTTTTGATGTTGTTTTTTGTCTTTTTGTTCAAATTTTTCAGCACTTATTTACGATTATCGATCAAACATCGGAACTTGATTTTTACAAGCATGAAACAAAACTAATCTTTAATGCGAGCATAAGCTTAGAGGAGTCATATTTGTATACTTTTTGTATTTTCGTTTTATTTCTATGATGACAAAGCATAATATCTTATCAATGCATAATTTGAACCCAGTGATTTTATTATTTTTACCGAGTTTACATGTTTTAACTTTAATATTTTTAATTATTTCAACTTTACTTAATATTTTCGAACAAAAATCTCGTCTCAATTTTGGAAAAGCGTTTTATTTCAATTTATTTTTTAGAGTGAGACTGCAATGTTATCTTTGATAATTTATTCAACAATTTATGATAAGCATAATCATTGAATCAAAAGTTCCTGAGATAATCAAGTATTTGTATATTATACAGCCAACTTCAACAACCATTTGGATGACTAGGACTTGCGTCACAAGTACTTCTCTTCATAATTCAGTTGCATTTTATTATATTCATTAAGAATAACAGATCTCTAAAATCATCACATTTTTGCACTCAGTTCCTACTTAGATCATATTATTATGTATTTTTTTAGCTTTATCCATCGTACAACTATCATTATTAGTATTCTTTATTGTTTCAATAATATAGAAAATGTATTCTTCCTGATATTTTTAATGTTTTAAACGAACAAAAATGTTAAGTTAATTTGTACTAAGGCCCCGCGGGTCGAATATATTTTCTAATTAACATCCCATGTGTATAATACATTTATGAGTGGCCAAAATGCTTGTTTTACGTCACAAAGAAAGGTGCACTTTTTGTAAATATTTTGTAAATACTGATACAATTTTTTGAGAAAAGAAAAATCCTTGAAATTTATTGGAGAAACAGATGTTTTTTTCGGTTATATTATGAATTTAATGTGCTTATGCTCAATTATATTAGCCTTAAGAACTCAGGGGTAGCAGGCGTAATTCGGAATTGTATAGTATTCCTATTTTCCGTACTTAATAGTCCCTTCGTACATCGATTTTGTAGACTAGTTTGAAGTATACGAAAAGAGAAAGCTGTTGATTTGTTCTAATTTTTTTAACGAATCAGCGTTAGTTGTTAAAAATAAATAAAAAAATGTGATAGGAGATGGAATGGGGAAGAGTGACTATTTTTGGAGGAATGACTATTTTCCTTCTAAATTAATTTGCTATTGATCTTTTTAGTTGTAAAACGTTAGGTTGTGGTTATACGTTAGGGGTCAGTGGGAGAGAAGGCCGTCTGTCTGTCACAAATTAGCCAAATCTTTATTTTCTTGTACAGATATGTTTTTCCTTTAATTTTAAATAACGGCAATAAGTATTTCTTCCGATCATTTGTTATTAAGTAAGCACTATTGTATATTTACTAGAACATGACAATGACCCGAGATTTGTATCAACGTTATTTTCTCTTTGGATTTAGGGAAATATAAAGCGCCAATATCTCTCAATTGTAAGTAGACATGTGATATTGTAATTTGATTTTGTTTAAGTTAAGTGTAAACTTATTTTTATGAATACGATATTTTTGTAAGTAATTTTTTTTTCGTTTTATATTTAGTTTTCGCTTTGTCTAGCGTCCTCGTTTTAAGATTTATAGATGAAAATGAACGAAAATCATTTTTTGTTACTTAAAATTGATTAAAAATTAATTACAACTATGCCAAGAATTATATTTGTGTCTTTTATTTTTTATTTGATCCTTATACAATTTCACCAAGTTTTTCTTAATGCCTAATTCAAATAAATTCACTATGATACGTGCTCATAGCTAAAGACTTAAACCATAAATGTTGCCCTCAACGTACATAGATCACACGAAAACGTATCCATATTTAAGAAGAGTGAGCTCATACATTAAATAAAGAACGATAGTGTAAAATGTCGCATGTTCAGATGACAACCACGTCTAGAAAGTGAGAATATTTAAACGTACAAGGCAGCATCTATGATTTAAATATTCAGATATTCTACTTTTAGAGCAAGGCAGAGAACTGACAGGCATATTACAAATAAAACAACATAATTTTGAGTTATGACCGCCTTTACCAAGACTAAGCTTATGCTAATGGCAGACCGTCACGTCCCGTGTTCGATTCACGGGTTGGGCAAGGTCTTATAGAATTTTTTGGCAACAATACGGTGTCTGTATATTTGACTTGTAGATGATCGTAAACTTATATAAATAGAACCTACTATATGACAGACAAAAATGAATGCATCACACCATTACCTACCTCCTTCGCGAAGATTGAATAATTCTAGCTAAATACGAATGAAGGTTTGTTAGGATCACGCCAACCGATAATCAATAAACGCATACACCTTTTTAAAAAACACAGAAAAGGCCAGGGTACCTTTCATCCAGAAAAAATGAACTGTACCCGAGCAAATACATATAATCATATCAATATCAGCCCTGTATTAAACTGTCCTAGTGCTGGACACGGTCCTCTTCTGTGTGAGAAGGGTTAGGCCATAGTCTACCACCCTGGCCCAGTGCGGGTTGGCAGACTTCACATATCTATGAGAACATTATTGAGAACTCTTAAACATGCAGCTTTCCTCACGATATTTTCCTTCACCGTTAAAACGAGCGATAATTAACTATTTAATACGCACATAATCCAAAAAAACAGAGATGCGCGTCTTGGGATCGAACTCGAGACCTCTGCGTGGCAGTCTAACGGTTTCCCACTAGGCTAAGCTATTATAAAATATATAGTAGGTACCGCTACTTACCGGGTTCGAATCCCGAGTAACATTATTACCAGTAGTCGATACTAGGGAATTTGGTAGAGGGCACTAGATTCACTAGTGGGACCTTAACTGACTAGCAAAATGTAAGTATTTAGCACTTCTGCCTACTCTCTAGATATATAATGTCATGATGCTAGTCGAAGGGCACCTACTTAAAACCGTACCGTACCGTAAGAAAAAGTTCCTACGCCAAAGACAATTTTGCGAACATTAAGACTGCGCCGAGCATAAGACGCGGTTGGACTGAATGACAGAGCTCGATATTCAAATCGGTGCGCGGCTGCCATAGTAAAATTGTATGGAGGATTTGAAGTGCTTTTTTGATAAATATGTATCTTTATTGTCAACCAATAATTTAAATATTTGGGACGGACAAATTGTAATATAACTATTTATGTTTCGTTTAAGCTGTAGAATATGATAGATTTCTACTATTATAATCTAAAAATCATGTAACACGAGCTTACGTTTTTGCATTTCTGTGCAAATTTACTTACTTATGTAGGCGAAAATATTAATCATTTTAAGTTTTTTACACGGAGTGATTGTAAACACATTCATTGTTATGGTAAATGTATATTTTATATTTGTATTAAACAAAAAGTGTTCATTTTATCAACTTAACTATGACCGCCTGTTTTGGCACATTTCACTCGGCGGTGGCGCAGTCTTAACAAAGCACAACTAGGTTTGACTTTGACCACACAGAAGGCGTAGTGGTTAAAATGGTCGCCACGCCACTGAAGCCACGCAGTGTGATGTGGGTTCGATCTCCTCACGAGACAAAATGATGCACAAATGTGTATGTTTGTAAAGGCTCTCGTGACACAAGAATTATTTCTAGTACGGGAGTTGAAAAAAAGAAAGTAAGTATTGGCGCGACTAAAAGCTATTTTGCCGGATATGCGTCTATACTGTCGCATAATCGTTTGTCGCACTGGCGTAGTGTCGCATTAGCGTAGTGTCGCACTTCTGTCGCACAATCGTTTGTCGCACTAGAGTGATGTCGAGCTTCAGTGATTCGCACGAGCGTGCATTCGAACTACAGTGAGTCGCAGTATAGATCTGTCGCACTAGCGTTAATTGCGCTTCAGTTTGTCGCACTCACATTGTGCACTCGACTTGCCTACGTTGCGCTACGAAAACGCATCCTGGGATAAAAAGTATCTTATGTTATCCAGGATATTTTCGAGGCAACATTACCATCTTTTAACCTCGAACGATTTAGATGCGAGAATTTTTTGACAGAAAATCCATTTACTTATTGCTGGCTCGCCCCAGATTTCAACCCGAGACCTTATACACAGCGGACGTATTTAACGCTGCTGCGACACCAAGGCAGACCATATACATATATCTCCAGGCTAAAACGTTGACAGTGTAAGCAGACCAATATTAAACACTCATATTTTGCCAATTACGGTTTAAGTACTCATGTCATAGGGGGCAAGACTATTCCCTACCAGAAACAGTTCTAGACTTTATGCAGATACTAAAGATTTCTACGGTACCAAGGCCGCTCAATATTTACATATGAGGACGCTAAAGCAACTGGCTATAGATGACGGCGCCATGTATCCACTAGCTGCATCTGCGTTCCATCAGTCATTTTGTCGGCCTCGATGGCGTACCTAGTGGTTTGTGTAACCGACTGCTACGCCTGAGGTCGCGGGTTCGATTCCCGCACAACATTTGTGTGCATGAACATGGATGTTTGTCTTGGTCTGGGTGTTTCTATGCATAATATGTATGTATTTACAAAAAAATATATATAGGTATGTTTATCCATTGTCTAGTACCCATAGTACAAGCTCTGCTTAATTTGGGCTAGAGAGTGTTGTGTGTATGTGGTAGAATGTGGTGGAATATTTATATAGATGATTTGTTTAGTGATGCTAGTAGCATTCCTCAAGCCAGAGAACCCTAGCTTCAGCTTATTAAGATGCTTAAAAGTGCTCGCATGAATATCCGCAAATGATCCAGTAATGTCCCAGAATTGTTGGTAGATTTATCTCCTGATCAATGTCAATAGCCCATTTGATTTCAAGTGCTCGGAAGGAAATCTTTGGGATTGAGATGGAATCCATCAAACGCGAAAAAATTCGAACAACGAATTGAACCCGTCTAACGCAGCAGTCGCATTCACATGTTTCACAACCACCGCGACGATACAATCAAAAATATATACATATGATAATAATATCAGCCATTTTTATAAGCTGTCCCAGTGCTGGGCACGGACCTTTTCTTAATATAGAAGTAATAAGCCATCGGCTACCACACTAGCCCAATGCGATTTGGCAGACTTCACTTTGAGAACATTAGGTAACTCTTAGACATGTATGTTTCTTCAAGATGTTTGCCTTCACCGTTATAGCAAGCGATAATTATAATAATATATTTATTTATTGGCATAGAATCTTTACAAAGAAAAAATTTGAATCTCTGTTTTCTGAGCTAGGCATTGTGCTTATTAAATAGTTAACTATTAAATGAGCATATAACTTCGAAAGTCAAAGGTGCATGCCTTACCTGGGAGTGGTGGGCTTTATGGGACTGCCCGCCATCCGTTCAGCACCAGGTTCGAGAGGCGGCGTGCGTGTTCCCACGCGCGCCTCTGTGTCGAGTCCGTCTCCCTTAGGGGGGCGACAGTAGGGTATATTAGTGAGTGAGTGACTGCCTTTAGGTAGGTCTCTTCGTGTAGTGGCCTGCCGTTTCATACGGCGGGCCGAAACCTCGGCGGGGGGCACCTCGATAGCAGTTTTGGCGAGGAACACCGTGGTAGGTTTAGTCGGTATTCGTCTAGGACGTCCATTATCATCCTTTCAACATCTTTCTTCTACCCCGGTGAGTCTGACATAACTCCTCCGCCCGCCCCCGCGGAGGTGTATAGCTAAATGCATTGCTCACGTAAATAAAAAATAAATAAAGATGTGCTTGCCTTGGAATTGAACTCTCTGCATGGCAGTCTAATGGTATCCCGCCAGGCTATTCCTGTTATATAAAAAATGCAGATGCAAAATTATTTTATGTGCTTTTATATCAATAAATGATTGATTGAAATATTTGCATCCAGAAATTATATTATTAACCTGTAATTAAATTAATAATCAGTAGGCTTATAAACATCACGGTATCAATTCAATCAATCTAAATCGTCAACAGGTGATCACTGCGAAACCTCTTAAAATACAACAAGAATAAATATTAACTGCTGTTTTAATAACCAGTTATCTGGTTTAAAATGTCATAAGAATATAATAAACTTTAATTGTCTCATTGGTGAATGTGGCTGTGATGCTTGAGGTCTCGAGTTCGGTTCCTGGGTCAGGCCTAGGGTTATTGCCTCCGTGGCGCAGCGATAGTGAATGCAACTGTTGTGCGTAAGGTCTCAGCTGCGAATCCCGGGTCGGCCAACAAAAAGTTATTGCGATATTCTGTTGAAAATCTCAATACCAGCCCGGAGTTAGGAAGTTGGCGGTATTAGATATGCCTCGGAAATCAGGTTAAGCCGTTCGTCCTGCGCTTAATCTCTCTCCGGTCGTGTCTGATTACCGACCCATCGGATCATGAGAGTTACGGAACAGAGAGTGCACTTGTGTTTGCGCACACGCTTGTACAGTATAATATCTCCTGCGCCAGACAGTCTTCGTTAAGATTGGCCGCCATGACTGAAATTCGGTCTGGATGACATTGTTATTATTCTTTATCCAAAACTCTTCGTAACAGCATAGTGTTCGAAACTGGGTCTTGTTATATGTGATAGGTGTCTCCTTTTTTATTTTTTAAACTCTCTCGTTAATACTTAGATATATTCAGAAGCAAAAATGACGAATAGTGGATTTTATGTGTCCAGTACGGCCATCGATCCTACAAGGTGCATTGAGACAAGGATCTTCGCCAATGCTATGCGCTAAGTTTTACCTATAAATGGTACCCAGTAACAGGCTCATCCCCTTTCAAAGGACCTATATAGAAACATTTAAGTTTATGCATCAGAGATTTGAATTCTGAATCCACAGTGTGAATTCTCGTAATAAAAACTGCTCAAAATAGAGTTCTGGTCTAGTTTCAGAGTCATAAATATCACGATTAAATAAAAAAAAACGTCAAACGTGAACATAGATTATATTTCAGCTCATATTTGTTATTTTTTATACTTATTTAACGAACAATAGAAACATATTTTATTATGAGAATTGGTCTACTGAACAAATGACCATCTCATAATATGAGTATCTCCATTTTCACCATCGAGTAGATTTAGAGTCTTCTTGACCAGGTCATCTCACGTTAATTTGATTACCGTTGCGGCTAGTGATAAATTTAAGAACTTTAAAAAAAACATGAGGTCTCGAGTTCGATTCCTGGCTCGGGAAAAGTGTCATAAGGGTTTATCTGTCTAGAAATTCTCAACGCAGTATAGCAGCACGGAAACCGGTACTGGTTTCGGTAAAACGGCAATGGGTATATTGACCCCCTTATCAAATTATAATTATATATACATACACATAATTATTGTATAACAATATCTGAAATAATATTAAAAATGTGAGCTTGTCAAGATGTTTGGATGTTTGTTATTTCACTACACATAAACCATTACATAGAATTAGATAAAACGGAGCGTACAGTTAGACCATGTCATGTGTGGATCAATAAATAGGAACAGAATTCAACCTGACGAATTCCAAAAACATAAAAGAATAGAACTAGAAGTATAACTTAAATTGCATCACGATACGAAGTGATTGTGAATCATAATTTAAATTTCTTTGTATAGAAGATAACCCTTAAAGAATGAATAATCTTTAACACCTTATGCAATTGGTAGCCCATAATAAAATAATATGTTTCCAAGAAAGTATGTACACACGGCTACACATCAAGTTAGACACCCTATATACGCATAACTACGCTACATACAAAGTAGAGGATCGTCGTAAAGGAATAGTGGTGTAGAGTGTCGCGTCCCGTCCAGCGTGAATAAGACAAAATAACAAAAGTATAACGCACTCTCTCGCACGATTACGATTCGCAGCGTTCAACTTCTAATAGTTCAAAGTCAAGTCGCTGTGTGTACGTTCTCCTAAATAATGATTTAATACTAATGTATTTTTTTAAATATGCTGTTTTCCCCACTATACTTTGATTTCGAAGGCGACAAAAAACACTAACCATTAAAAATGCCTATTTATTGGAAATTTCAGAGATTTAAAATATATATTTTATCCAATAATTTTAGGTCGCGTCAAAAATAACAACACGAAAATGAACACAAAAGAAATAAAACAACTATTGGAACTTTCCTCTTTTTATTTAGTTAACAGTCGCAAAATACATTATAATAATTAAACACTTAAAATAGGTATTTACAAATACGGGATCATTCTACCTACGTAGGCAAAATACATACACAAACCATACAAAAATTAGAAAGCAGATACATAATACTTAAATAAGAATGCTAAGGCACAAAATACAATACAAACCTATCGCAGAAAATTCTAGAAGAACAATCCACGATAAGTTGGTTTCCAATAATCAAGCTAATTTCTATGAAAATTTCTCTAACATTAAATAAACTTTTAATTAAAAAAGATGTAGAGGAACTTGTAGAAAAGTAAAAAATTATAAAACGAAATTCGCCTAAATTATTAGACAGCAACTTGTGCCCTCGCTGATCTTAAAAATTAAAGGGAATATTTTTGATTTAATACTTTATATGTATTGTCATTTAGTCGCCCTAAATACTAAACGAGAATCATATAAAATTTGCCTGAAATACAGCACAGACGACAAGCAGAACAAATTTTATATTTGTTAAATTCGACAAAATAAAAATATTACAAATATAGAAAGTGATCTCAAATCGACGATCGTATAATAAAATGTCGACAAAATTATTGTAAAACATTTACGAAATCAGTCTGACAAGAAATAAACGAAGACAAAAATAAGATCTAAAAGACGAAGTAGACAACAATTTCACTAAAAGATTATTTATTTACGGGAGTTATACAAATATGCCTACCAGATCTAACAAAGCATCTAAAAACAAATATAAAATTATAACAATAACTCCATTCACAGAACACTAAAGAAACTAAAAGAAGATCGTCACAATAACTTCTCGACATTTTACCAAACGAATCGACATCGTTGTCGGAGTACATAACAAAATTCTGTATTTTCTATTCATTTTCTTTTGTTAAAAATTCTGAAAAATGCTTATATATAATAGGAAATTGCGATGACAATATGGATGGTATATTAAATAAATTACGAGTACTTATGAAGGAACAAGATAAACACTGGACGGATAAAAAAAAGGTTTTCAACAAACGTATAGCCGTGTCTTAGAGATCAATATTAGATGTAGACGTAAACCTTTTCATTATCCAATACACAATTGATATTACGAAGCTTGCTGGTGATAGAAGAATAATATTTAAAACATACTTAGATATAACTAAGAAATAACAACTAAACATTGATATTTCATAAATTGTAAATCTGTCTTTAAAGCTTATAGTCCTTAATTTGAATCTATATTATTACTCTCACCTACATCTAGTGATTTTAATGAAGTTTTTGTCACTTGAGTGCACGTTGCTTTTGAACATCAGTCTATATCTAAATATGTTTTAAATAAAATATGAAAAACAGATACTTATAATGAATACGCACGCAGAATCAAAATGACAACATTTATCAAAAAGAAATCCAATGTAATTTCAAACTATCAATCAAATGAACAAAAATCTCAATATAAGATTTAATTTTAGTCATTTTGAACATTGCCTTTGAAATTCTGCATACGCTTGTTTCCTGTATTGACTTAAACCTCGACCTTGTAGGGGGATCCGGGGATGTGGTCATCACCCCACTTGACGATGACAATGTAGTCTCCCCTATCTCTGACGACGTACCAGCATTCATAGTTGTTCTTGCCTTTGTGCTTGAGCTGGACTTCATCGCAAGGACCTTTAGGTCCGTAGATGCCGACGTACAGGATGTTGGTACCTGAAAAGAAAGAGACAAATATTATTACTTTGTTATAAGACTTGCAGAATATGTAGTAAGTAATCGAAATTTAGCTTTGAATAACATTGATCATCAACCGTTAACCTAAAAATATCAATCAATAACAATATTATTATTTACACGAGTGTTGCCAAAACTTTTGTGATTACAAGATTAACTTGTATTTATTAATGATTACTAAACTTGTTTAAGTTTAAATTTCAAGAATTAGCTTCAGGTAAAATTTAAAGCATATAGTGTAATACTGTAAATATATTGCATTTAAAATATAATTAGTTTATAACCTTGTCATATAATACCCAGATGTAGTGGAAGTGAATAATCGGTCGGCCATGATTATAAACGTTTCCTGTAATGAAATTCTTAGTAGTAACACGGAGCCTGTGCCTGGCAGATGGCTCAACACTTATAACGTGGTACCAAAAATTATCATCATTGAAATGTGCATGTAATATACCACTGCTAAACTTGTAATGTATAAACATAATAAGTTTCATACAAATCAAAGTTTTATACAACCCTTATGATAATCTGAAAGTACTCACCAGCATCGCCACAATGCACCGTGAACTGGTTGTGCTTGTTAAGGTACGCCTTCTTGAGTCCCATGCCCTTGCTGGTGACTTTAGTGGCGTCAGACTTGAAGTTCGGCAGCACCGGTCCAAGCTTCTGCAACGACTTTGCTACTTTCTGGACGGTTTCCACAGTAACTGACGACGTTTCTTGAGCACCAATTTCAGCTAAGTTTGCACCTATAAAAAAGTAGTAGATTTAGTACCAATAGTCATCATCTACAGGCGTTTTATTAAAAATTCTGCAGATTATCACAGAATATGCATTATGAAAGAGGAAGCAGAATTCTTGCAATAAATAAATATGGTACTGCGTTTACGTTTATCTCTCCCATGTCATGTTGAGATTTAACTGCCCGTTGATCTATGAGACTGTAGGAACAGACAGTGCACATGTGATTGTGCACACACTTGTGCAGTATAATATTTCCATCGCAACGAAATTATGTCTGGAAAACATACTACGGCAATGGTATAAGCAGAACTCACCAGTGGCTTCGATCTTGAAGGGTGACCCAACGATGTGAGCTCCGTTATACTTGATACTCAGGTAGTAGTAACCAGGGGCAAGAGGCGTGTAACGAACCTGCAAACGTGAAAACAAAACATTTATCACACGCTCGAACAATTTCATATGTTCAATATTTCAAATATCTATAAATCAAATCAAAATATATTTATTCATTTAGGTAACAAAATCACACTTATAAACGTGAAGATTACACGAACTGAACAATAATATGAATTTCCATTTACATTAATCTGTTGCCATGTTCAGGAAAGCAAGGGCGCAGAACCAAGAAGAACGAGCAAGAAACTCACGACCACTCAATTTAATTGCCAATTTTACAATGCTGCATATTTTACAAATTATAATTGTAAGGAGCTGCAACCATTATACCATTTGCATACTACTGAACTGAACATATTTAAAATAAAAAATAAAAATAGAACATTTTAATCTTAGCATCTAACATCAGGCGTAGCAAAATAGAAGCATCTACTAACATGCAAATAAGGTAAGAAAAACAACGAGGGACCATATTGTAGTTGTAGTAAATATATTTCTTCTACTTTCGTTGTCCTAAGTCGTTCTTACGTACCTTGTAGCCCTCTTCCACGTCCGTGCAGTCCATGGCAACCCTGGAAGGTCCATCTATGGTGACGGCCAGCAGACCAACACCAGCGTTGCATGTGTCGATGATCAGATCTGTCTTTACACCTGTTAAGAAAATTTGAGGTTAGATTATCAATGGCTTAAACGGAGTCCAAAGCATTAATGTAACTATCGATGTGCGTTTTTTTTTTTTTTTTTTTTTCCTGCGCCCGGTTCTGCGGTTAGGGAGAGGGATTGACCGTTCCCTCTCCCTCTCCGCCGCCTCCTTCACTAACATCACCTCCTCACAGAAGGAAGCGACGGCATCCCAAGACCTCTCGCTCGAAACCATGGACAGAACCATAGCCTCGAGCGAGAGGATGACTCTACCGACTGCCGCGTGCATGACATGGCGTTGCGTGGCCCAAGCAGGGCAATCTACCAATGTGTGCAACGCCGTGTCTTCCACAGCGACGTGGCAGTCACCGCAGTGATAGCAACCGGGCGTCTCCTGTTTGCCTATTCGACACAGGTACCGACCGAAACAACCGTGGTCGGTCAGCACCTGCGTCAGACGAAACGTGAGGGCGCCATGACGCCTCTCCAGCCACTCTCTAAGAACGGGTCTTACCGCCACGATTGTGGCGTGCCCGAACTATCGATGTGCCTGTATACAGTCACTTAACATACTATAAGATAACCTGTTTCTTACGGAACATAAATATTTATTTGCAAATGCAAATATTTTTTTTTATTTCATTTCATTTTAACATGTAATCTTATAGTAGGAGTACATACAGTACATATATCTCCTCTACTAAATACTTCGTCTCTATCTCTTATGTATCACTATACTATGATTTAAGATTGATGATTTAGAAGAATGATAAATTATCTAAAAGCCAATTCTTGTAATAAAATGTATTAAAATAAAGCTAGACTCGGCAGGGTAAAGCACTAAAGTCAAATCTTTAAGCAAAAAATACTTTACAGGGTACGGTTTTAATCGATTTGTATAAAAAAACTAATATAGTTTTTCTTTTTATGATTATTTATTAGATAATTACAAACTGCTTACACATTAAATTATATATTTAAAGCCTTCTATTATTATTACTGGAAGAATCGGACTTAAGTTTTTTGGAGCACAAAAAATTTGCGACTCAAGTGGTTCTTACCGTGTAACAGAATACATTCTTAGTCTTATCTTAATTTAGTTTACAAAAATAAATATATAAATAATTTGAAATTAAAATAATGCTAATTAACTAAATTGTCAATAACATAACATACTAAAACTCACTCATTCACTCTCTGCCGAATATTGTAAATCTGAATCAACGTCCAATGTATCAGCGATAGTGACTAAGTTTTGGTAAAAATTGTGGAAACATGCCGGTATTTGAGGTAATAGTGATATTATATCACGTTTTCTTTCAACACTTATTGGTACAGGCAATTATAGGCAACAAGGTGAAGTTTTCTTCTCGCCGCGTGATCCGTTTGTAGTTAATGCTTTTAAAATTCTCATCTCTAGAAAAAGATGTTTTGTATTTTATAATACCATAGTCAGCGTCATAACACAGCCACTTCACATGACGCCATTTAAACATATTGCCGTCGCTGTCCTTCCTTCGAACAATCAAGGGTCCTTTTAAAAGCCTCGCAAAATTAAGAAAATCTGTCTGACGCATTTCTTTCACTGTAAATTTTTTGCTGCTTAATCTCACTAATTGGAACCAGTCATGTGGGTGATATATTTGTATCTCAGATTTTCTTCTTTTTTTTCAATGATTGCGTGGTCCAAGTCTACCTCCATATGTGTATGACCCGATACCATAAAGTGGTGTATATACTTTATTGAGGGCTTTAATGTAAATAAGTAGGTAAACATTGCAGTTACGTTGGTCTCCTCATTCTGTCCTCCACAGGTGTCGAAGTACAAAATTACTTCTGTTATGTCATCAGAAAGTTCCCGTAAATATGTAAACAAACAAGATGCTATTTGATAAGCACCTCGACCTGAAATGCCCTCGTGCCACATGTGGTGAGTTGAGTTTCCAGTCGCATTGTTGTGTACAGTTAAATTGAAAGTCCATAGTTGTCTAATAAAAAGCTACGGATGATTGTAAGGTTGGGGTTGGCAAACATTGCTGTAGGTCAAAAGACAGACACTTAATTTTATTATTAGGAGCCGCAGTGTTTTTTTCCACCTTCATCTCTTCGTATGTCGTAAATTATTATAGCAGTAATAATTTATATTCTTACCAGTTTTGACTGTTCCCAATCCAGGACCATGAGCGTGAACAGCCGCAGGGTCAGCATCATCCTTACCGACCTTTACAAACAAGATAAACAAATGAAAAATAAAATATAAAAAAAAAAAACAAATATATTAGGTAATGTTTTCTGTTTGATAGTAATGGAATATGTCTACTGATAATAATAATGCTTTTTTTAACATAGGTTGGATAACAACATATTTATTTTTATTAATTATTACTCCTCCTGCTAGAATTAGGAATGGGTTCACGTCAGTATTTCAATTGGTGGGATTCGAACCCGCGACCTCTCGATCGCAAGTCTTATCCATTGGGATACCTCCGCTTCAATTCATTAATAACACTGGGGAACAGTAATTTTGCGGTTTCAAGTCAATTTTGTGTAAGTTCAGTATGCTAAATACGAGAAAATATCAGATTTGTTAAATAGACTCTAGTTTATGAGATAAGACTTTATAACTATGACTAAAACAAGGTCGAAATAAAAACACAATTACATATTAAATATATATTTTAGAAGCGGCTATATAATAACGGCAAGAAAACTTAATACATACCGATCTATGCTTTTAACAAAAAATCATAAAAATGAATATTAGAAAAACTTTATCTGTAAGTTTTTCTATTGTGTTTATGTTCAGGACAATCCCTTATTAAACTCAAGCAATAGTCTGCCATCATAATATGGCGGTCCCATCGGCCTTGGTATCTTTAATTCATTGTTCTAATATCCTGATGAAACCGTTCTTTATGTTGAATATCTCAAGAACCAGAGTCAATCCATACAAAGTAAATACTTTACGGGTATGACTGATGAAAGTGTTTATTAAAACCAGTAACAAAATTAATGCCGCAGTAATATATATTTTTTTGTAGCCCAGTGTAATTTATTTATGATTTTTCAGAGCAGACCATAATTAAAAAAATTACAGTAGACACTTGAGAGATATCCAATTTTGTTTAAAAGATTTATAGAACTCCAGTAAAACATGCTGTGGGCTTATATGCGGACGCGATGTGTGAGACTGTGTATAATTAATCAAAATGAGAGTTTGCACCCTTACGCAAGTACAGCTGCAAGTATAAGTGCAAGTACTCATACTTGCCTAACTAATGATTACATACCTTGATCCTCAACGGTGACGCGGGGATGTGGACCCCGTTGAACTTAACGTTGATGTTGTGGACACCATTCTCCCGTGGCATGAACCTGATGCTGTATTGGTCTCCGTCGATGTTCTGGATGAAGCAATCGTCGGTCTTGCCTGACGGCGCGATTACCTGAAAGGGAATAGAAAACTTTTAGAACTAAGTTTTAATAAACAGTTTTTGGCTGGACGGAGTGCGTCGTGTTTAAATGACAATGCATGAATATTCGATGACGTAAGTTGTTTGTCATATAATTGACTACATGGATGATGTTAGTAGCTTAATAGTAGCCCCGCCATTGCTACTGCTTTGAATGTTATGACTTCGATTCCCAAACGGGACAAAAATTTGCGTGATCCACAATTAAATGTTCCTAATCTTGGTTTTCCTAGTGTCCGTAGTTACCTACTCGTAAGAGCAGCGATAACTCAGTGGGGAGACCAACAGACTGCAATGCAGAGGGTCTTGGGTTCGAACCCACGTCGCGCACCTCTAATTTTCGGAAGTTATATGACTTTTCGAAATTATGTGCGTATTGATTGACAATTATCGCCTGCTCCGGGTCTCGGAGAGCATGTTAAGCCGTCGGTCCCGGCTGCCATGAACATCTATGGCAGTCGTTATTGGGGATGTCGACACAAAAGATCCCACTGGGTCCACTCGCAAGATAAGATAAGATACCTACTCGTAGTTTGAATGTTTGTAAAGTCGCTCAGGATTTATTACTAGAGAGGGCGTTGTGTTTTGAAGAATAGAAGTATTCAAATATATATATTTATAAAAAAAATGCAGTTTTGCGGTCTATGCTTGTAATGGATAATAATAGTATTTTCTAAGAGGCTAGAATATAGAATAAAGCAATGCATTTTATAGTCCTGGGCTCAATTTATGACTCGAGCGACCTGGCAAAACCTTGGTATCCTTAACTCTTTAGCTCCTCAGAAATTAATAAAGCAAATCAAATAATTATTTACATAAGTGGCAAGACTTAATTCTGTACAGAATAATAAGTAGAGTCGGTAATACGACATAAGCAATATGAAGTAAAAATAAATAAATCCAACACTAAACAATTAGCCCATTTCACCCAGATTCTACCCCTTTTCCCTCACAATTATAAATACTGCCATCCATATTTATTGCTACAATAATTAGCTACAACACAAGATAACTGAAGATTTACGTTATCATAATGGACTGGGAAACATATTTTATTTTTTGCGAGAACACTTCCAAATTCTTCTACTCCCCTTAGAAACAAAGGGCAGGAGTTATGCTACCCCATATTAATTTTTATGGCACGACTTGGTACCATATTCATCGTGTTGGCACACTGTTATAAAATATTAACGCTAGAAGATTTATTTGGGCTACGGTCACGCGCGGTCAGTTCGTTTTATTACATTTTTTTGGCCGCGGAGGGTTGGTGGAGCAAACTGGGCGGATATTGTTTTACTTATAGAAATAGTGGTTGGAACCATTGGTTTGCTATCTTGTTGATGGTGCACTACAGTTCTTAGCCAAGGATCGAAATCATATCAATATATCATACGTGAAGCAAAAGCTTTGTACTCCTTTTTACGAAAATTGCGCTGTCGGAGGAGTACGAAATTTGGCACAGTTAAAGTTTATATGGAGAAGGAGTGGCGACTCCTAATATTTTTATAAAATATGCGATAGAAATACATTGAATTGATGTAAAAACATGCATTTGACACAAGCAGTCGAATCGCGTTCGTAGTATTTCGGCATTGTTCGGCTGATGTCGTAGAATTCTTCGTAACTATGGTTACATATGTAGGTATGTGGAGTAGGTGATTAAATGATATGTGAATATAAGGGTATAGTTATAAACAATAAAACCTTAATAACGATCAAACTTAAAATTTATATCAATTATGGTCGAATTTCGACTACTTGGCGACCGCTAGTCCTTTTAAAACTACATCTTTATCTACACTGGGGATCAATGCATTTGTCGTAGGCGACTTCTTTCGGATCGGTATCGGATTAGGCAATATGTTATTAAGATTTCCAGGGGATTTCTTAACAGAAAAAGACAGAAGACAGACTGCGCTTCTGGTAACAGACTGCAATCGTGTGGACGACAATAGACTCAGGCACGATCGCAAGAGACCTAAAGCTAAACCTGGTGAATCTTCGTTCATTCTTTGGCTTGTTGTATTCCTTGCATCGTGTGGGACTTTACAATCATTGGGAGATATACAACAATGGATACAAAGTTGTTCATACTTAGAATAAATATTTAAACCAATTTTTGTTCAGTGTATAAGGCTAGTCTGAAGGGAACAGTCGCAAGAGTACCTAGGAGATCGTTTCTCGATCAGATCGGAGGCGTTCTAGACAAAGGCCAGGTTATGAGCATCTTAAACCGTCGAGCGTGTATGAGGAATGTGATGAAAGTGAATGAAGCCAGAGAAGTGTGTCAAGATCGTAGGAAATGGAAAGCCGTAGTCTCTGTTACCCCTCCGGGAAACAGGCGTGAATCTATGTATTTATGTATGTTTGTTCAGTGAATGCATCAAACATCATCATTGGCTAAAGCAATAGCGACGCAAAATCTGACTGACTTAAAATACTACCCGTGAACATACCTACCCAGATTCTTACTCTATTTTCTACATATATAACCTCAAATAAATCACATTTACACAAGTTACCAAGTCACACATTGCACCCTTGAAGAATCTTGCACAAAAAACGCGCGCCCTAAGCGTGAAATAAACGCGAGCATGATACAACTCATCGATCATGTATCTCGTATGCCGGACATGACTGTGTTCCCACAATAAATCAAACTGACCCCAAGCAAACTATGCAGCTAGTTTATTAGATACATTGTCTGTTTCTTGAGGTGAATTGTAAATTCGGAAAATGGCGGATATATGTAAGATGTTTTTTTATTTAAATCTCTAACGTATTTTTGGTATACAGTTTTGTCGTTATTTTCAATCCTGTTTTCTCCGAAAGAGTAGACAGAGATATACAGGGTGATTTTGAAATCGTGTAATTCCTTTTAACCACGCATTCTACTGGTGATATAGAATAACCCTGACCATATTTTTATTTAATTAGAATATTTTTTTTTGAAAAATTATTGTATCGTTTTTTCGTGAAATGGTGTCAGATAGTCATATGTTAACCAACAGAGGCAATTTTAATTTTTTACTAATTAAAATAAAAAAACATATTAATAATTAACGTCGTAAATAATAAGGGGCGGCCCTTTTTATTGTCCCTTATTATTTACGACATCAGTTATTGTTATGTTATTATTTTTAAATAAGTAAAATATTAAGATTGTGTTAGGTGGTTGAAATATGACTATTTGAAATCATTTCATGAAAAAAATCTGTACTCTAATTTTGCCGAAAGCATTATTCTAATTAAGAAAAAATATGGTCAGGGTTATTCTATATCACCAGTAGAATGCGTGGTTAAAAGGAATTACACGATTTCAAAATCACCCTGTATAACACGTACAATTTTCTAGTCTGATTTTAGGTTGGATATAATAGCGGGCCAGGGTCTTATAGTTAGTATCGATAAACTTAATTGGGAGTACACAAACTCCATGCTGCTCCTAAAATATTCTAAAAATTATATGACACTTTACACAGCGCAGGAATTATAACCGAAAACTTTGTGTTAACATAAACTAGCGGTCGCCTAGTGGTCGAAATTCAACCATAATTGGTTTAAATTTTGAGTTTGATAGTTATTAAAGTTTTATTGTCTAGAACTATACTCTTATAATCACATTTCCTTTAGATTACGATCTATACAGGTTAATTTACCTATCTTTGTCAAACAAATTATTATATTGATACTAGCTGACTCGGCAAACGCTGCTTTGCCATAAAAAATGTTTTGAGCAAAAGATAAAAAAAAAAAAAAAAAAAATATAGATTTTGGCCGATTCTCAGACCTACCAAAATTTCATGAGAATCGGTCAAGCCGTTTCGGAGGAGTACGGGAACGAACATTGTGACACGAGAATTTTATATATAAGATGTAACCAGTTACAAAGAATAGTACGACTGCGTGTATCAAATGCATGGTTGTATGCATGTAGTGTTTTTTATTAATTTAATGTATTTGTAATGCATATTTTATATAAATATTAGGATTCGCCCCTCCTTCTCCATATAAACTTTAACTGTGCCAAATTTCACACTCCTCCGTCCGCGCAATTTTCGTAAAAAGGGGTACAAAGTCTTTGTTTCACGTATTAATATATAGATTCCTTTATATTCTTACGTTTACGCGAATGTTATACATTGAAATTAAACAACTTTATACGGATTTTATCGCGTTGTTTATTTTTTTATATAAAACACTATAATTACATAATTTTGTATATTTATATTTTTAATATATAATATCACCCTGTTTATAAACTGTGTCACTACTGGGGACGGCTTCTCTGTATGAGAAGGTTTTGCCTATAGCCTACCAAGTTGTCCGGGTTGACAGACTTCACACATCTTCGCGAAACTTTCTAAAGAACTCTCAGACATGCAGGTTTCCTCACGATGTTTTCCTTCACCGTTTTATCACAAATCATATCATATTGTCTTTTTATAAACTTAATATATTTTTTTCTTCTTATAGAAGTAAATAATGCCTCATTTTGCTTGTAACAAAAGCTTAGGCTCATATTCACGGCTAATTGTGAACTCTTGGGTTAGATTCTCTAGGAAAAGTGTCGTTGGTTTTATATACTATAAAACAACTAAGTTAATTTTATTTTAAGAAAAAGGTTTCAGGACTTACCCTGCCATCTAAGCTACCCTTAGCACCATTGAGCCTGATGTAGAACTGAGTAGGTTTGTCCACTTGCGCTGAGTCTGGGAACTGGGCAACTTCGAGGAGATGAGCGTCGCCCACCGCTGGGGAAATGTACACCTTGAACGGTGAGTCTGGGATGTGCTGCTCGTTGAACTTCAGACCGATGCGGTATTCACCTGGTGACAAACATTTAATTATTAATAGAGGTTATTTAAACAGTCCGGCTGGTCTTACGGTAAAGATATTTGTGGTCTATAGTGATCGATACCGGTTCTACCTTTGAAATTAAACTACTATATACGGATTTTATCGCGTTGTTTATTTGACACTTTAAAATTTGACAATTTAGAAACTGTTACACTACATAGTACCTACTACTATTAAACATTACTAATTTTTAAGCTAATTAAATTACAAACCTATTTATATTTAAGTTTACACTTTGCCCGACGTTTCGGTTGCTTTCTAGCAGCCGGGGAGACTAAGATGGTAGTTGTCTCAATGTTCCAGTGCAATTATTTCAAAGTACCCGAACATAATTTAATCATTGCTGTTTCTATTTACGCACAATGAGCTCAAAGTATCATGAAGTCTAGCTGTGGTTTGCTTCTTCTTTTTTTAAAGACAACTCACGAACTAGTAGTAAATTCTGTGTCGCGGGGGACTTTACAAACATTCAGACAACGGACACAAAGAACAGCCAGACTCGGAACAACCATTTGTGGATCACACAAAGTTTTGTCCCGTGTGGGATTCGAACCCACGACACTCAACGTAATGGCAGTGGCGAGGCATCCACTCAAACCGCTACGCCATTCGTGTATGTCTATATGTATGTATGTATATAACAAAGATGGCAAAACATATACGGCCCATCTGTTGGTAAACGTTTAGCCTAAGATTAAATATGAGTTAAAAGTAAAGTAATGGGCATTGTATGACGTATACTTGCACAAACTGTACGTTAATGTTTATATTTTTTTTTTTACTAGTACCCTATATATTGTATATTGTATTTTTATTATCTAAGAATTAAAAATAACAATCAATATTATCTTAGAATTAATTATACCGTGTTTTATTATAAAAAGACCCATGCGTCATATTTTGTTAACTAGACCTGATAGAGAAATTTCAGTGACAGATTTGAAACTGTCATTAAAAGTTTGACTAATATACATACATAGATTCACGCCTGTTTCCCAGAGGGGTAGCCAGAGACTACGGATTTCCATTTGCTACGATCCTGACACACTTCTCTGGCTTCATTTACTTTCATAACATTCCTCATACACGCTCGCCGGTTTAAGGTGCTTAACCTGGCCTTTATCCAGAACGTCTCCGATCTGATCAAGAAACGTTCGCCTAGGTCTTCCCCTTGCTTCTGTTGCATTCACACTAGCCTTATAAACTTTCTTAGTCAGTCTTTTCTCGTCCATTCTTTCTACATGCCCTAACCAGCTTAATATACCCTTTTCTATTCTCGTCACTTTATCCACTTTTATGCCGCATCTCTCTCTAATCACACTATTCCTTATTCTATCTTTCAGAGTCACACCACATATATTTCTCAGCACTCATTTCTACAGCGTTTATTCTGCTCTCATGCTTTGAAGCATGGACTAATATCATGTAACATAATCCAATCGTCAGACATGCTGACGTGCAGTGTAATCATCAGCTATTCACTAAGTTATATATCAAATTTATAAAATAGTGAATAGTGTTTGCCCTCAATATTACAACTCTTGAAAAAGACACTAAGCTATAAGCACCAATTAAATCATTGCAACACTACCTTCTAGACACACTAAATGTTTTTTTTAAGCTTTTTCAAATGTACTCTTTATCCCATAAAATATAACAATAAGAGGAAAATACAGAATTTATATAGCTAATAAGAATGAATTAGATTCATAAATAGCATTTCTTATAGAAAATTTGTAGAGTAATATTCTAATGTGAAATTCATAGTGTGTTCCTAATGCGATATTCGTAAGATGTATTTCTAATGTGACACATTTGAAAAGTGTTTCTAACAGATAATGAAATTGACTGTATTTGATGTTTTTTTTTTAATATTATTAGTCCATATAAAACTATCTTAATTACCCATAGTTATAACAAAAATACTATCTAAAAATTATAAATATAATATTTTCTAAGAAACTCCCGCGCTGATATTTGAAACTCTGTGTTGTAGAGGACTTTGCAAACATATATATGCACACGAAGTACACCCAGAATCAGAAAGATCATTTTTACATAATTATCCCGTATGATATCTAAATCTACAACTCACAACACAGCAGCGGCTAGGCCACCATTTATTCGCTGTACGTCCCATTAAATACGCTACAAAACATGAATGCATATACCCAAACTAACAACTTTCTTTAATAACCTTTGCCAGCTATACTCCACCGGATACAACACATACTCGAACACAAACTGTTTACAAAAAACCGGAAGCACCAATTGCAATCCAAATCGTTTCTAACTACCACCCAAAAGAACCGACAAATGTACTAATAAATCTGCAAACAGCTAAAAAACCCGACGAAATGGACAAAAACACATTTTGTATATGAAAATAATATAAAAAAAACACAAGAACTGACGTCACTCCTTGTAAGAGACTAACGATGCAACCAATAATTCTTCCCGCGAAAGATATTTAAATTTTCTACGGCCATTTTAGGGTTACGTTGAGAAAGGTTGATATAAAATGATCCCGGTAATTTAACTATTGCCACAAACTATTTTTCAGACTTGTCGATATTGATATAACTTTCGATCTTAACCTATTGAATGGCAGTGGTATACCGGCGGCGTCGGTCAAACACGATAGGTATTCAATTAAGTATGTCATTCTAAGAATTGAAAAATAGACAGTACAGCTAACATGAGAAGAGTGGGGTAGAAACCCATCACTACTCATTTTAATTGCCAATTTATTGATATGTAGTAAGCGTATTTTTTTAGTTCGCATATTATACGAGTATGCCTATCAATATCTAAAACGTAACCCAGTTAGCGACATAAGTAGCTAAACAATTAATTTTTAACCTTAATTTATGTATTAAAACTTTTTTATTATTAAAACATATTTATTAACTATCATTAAAATAATTATCCTTCAATTATTACGTTTTAAAAAACATTAGAATGATGATTACTTTGAATATTTAAACAATTTAAAATCTTACAAATGGTCCGCTGTCGACACTGATTGTTCTAGAATAGTTAGTCCTGAGGCATAAGTGTGCGCAATATTTGTATTGTATTGTAAAACTTTATGTGGGATTTGGAAATGAGCCAAGTCCAGGTCAATTTCCAAATCCCACATAAAGTTTTTCGGTTAGAAAACAGTCCCAGAATAACTTAGCAGAAAAACTGATTATGGAAAGGAGTCCAGCTTACTCCATTAACTTCAGTTACTTATACGCGGAACTTATAATTATAGCTAGGGAAATATAGGTACTACACATCTCTAGAGTATATAGCATATATATGTATACTCTAAGGGTGTTAGTTTATACTTTTTAGGATTTTTAATGACAGCTTTACTTTATCAAATCTCAGTCGATTACTTTCCTATTTATAAAAATGATGAATTATGCCAATCAAAATGTGGCGGAACCCTTTATGTAAATATTAAATTCACATTTGACCATCTTTTTCAATATGAGAAGGCTCTTCGCGGTGGCCATATAGTTGCTACAGATTTATTTACATCCGAAACGGACTTTTTTCGATGAAGTTTTTACTGATTGGTAGAAAAAATATATTCGTAGACTTTTTCGAAAAAGATCCTTTTGTTTCGAAATTAGTTGGCGGTGGGTGGCACAGTTTCTGAACGTTAACTTTCGTTAAAAATATATAAATATAATACTGACTGGTTTGAAGTTTAAATTGTTCATTCTATTAAATTAATCACACAAATTCTATTAAGAATATTCGTCGTGTTTTGAATTAATCACTATTAGATCTAAGTGTGTTTTATGGAACATTAGCCGAGATTTATGCAACGCCTCTTCTTTAAATTCTAACAAGCATATAGTTTGTAATTTCTTACAAGATTGGATAATTCGTATTTTGTAATACATACTTAAAATTATATCATAATCACAGATAGAGGTCTATACACAATACTTAAAATATAATGCGCTTTTCTAATATAATACTATTAGCTCTATACATATATAACTGTCCCACTGCTTGGCACAGGCTCTTCTCAGTGTGAGAAGGGTCAAGCAAAAGTCCAGCACGTTGACTCACTGGAGTCAACGTGGCCTAGCTTGCACTGGCAAGTTAGCAGACTTCACATATCTTCGAGAACATTATCGAGACTCTCAGACATGTAGGTTTGCTCACGATTCTTACCTTCACCATTAAAGCAAACGATAATTGGCTATTTGATTGTTATAATAAGATTGCAGAGATCTTTTAAGAATAGTCTACAATACCTTCACATTCACTCTCACTCACTACATTATTAACTATAGCGTCGAAAACCGAATCTTACAAGAGTTTTATAAGAATTATTTGTAGTAACAAATCCTTACTAATATCCTTACTATTATTATAAATGTGAAAGTTTGTAGGGATGTATGGATGTTTGTTACTCTTTCACGCAAAAACTACTAGACCGATTGCGATGAAACTTGGTATGTAAATAGCTGGAGACCTAGATTCACACATAGGAACGGGACTTACACGGGTGAAACCGCAGGGGAAAACTAATAAATTATAAATGCGAATGTGAGTTTGTTTGTTACGCTTTCACGCCTTAAATACTCGACCGATCATCATGAAATTTCGCATACACTTTGTCAGGGGTACAGAATAGCACATAGAGTACCTTTTAGTCAGTAATAAAAAGTACGGTTAATAATCTAACCAGACCTACATTTACGCGAGCGAAGACGCGTGTAAAATGTAGTAATTCTTATGAACATATATTTATAGACGGGTGTAAAAACCCAGGATACAACCCCTTTTTTTTTCAGTTTTTTGTAATTTTCACTGCTGGGCAATAGCCTCTCCCTTGGACATCCAAATCACTCTGATGGTGGATATCCCCTGACCTTATGACCCCTATATCTCAGGGGTCTTTTGACCCACAAAGCCCATATAAGCCCAAACTCGAACGAGGTATGACTCCAAGGTGTCTGCACACCAAGTTACAAGTCAATCGGTCCAGTGATTCCGGAGCTATGCCTGTCACTAACAGACAGACACACAGACCCACATAGTGTTTTCATTTACCTCTTCGAAGAAGACTCAGAGGTTAATAATACTTATTAATAGCCATATTAATAAAGACTGACACGACAATAGAAATGAAATATCACAGTTACCGCAAGAATTAATCCTTTGATTGCAGCAGTAATAAAGATAATTATGAATAAATTGTTTTCAAATAACAATCAATCAAAGATGATCAGTTGCACAGTTTGAACAATCTGTTATGTAAGTATAAAAATGTATTAGATGGACAAACCACTTAAAGGGGAGGGGAGAAATGAGGAGGTAGTCACTACAAGGCCGAGAGCTGTGCGTTTGATTCCGAATATTGAGTGTTTTGTGTTCGTCGTTTGAATGTTTGTAAAGTTCTTAGTCATACAGGTATTATTTCTTATGCGAGTTAATTTTGTAAACCATTTAAAAAAATATGTCTGCATCTATTTTTTTTTATATAATTGGTCCGTTATAGGCTGTAACTTGAAGTTCTTTAAGTAGTAAGACATAATCAAGAGAACAGATAAAAATTAGTGAGGAAGGGTTCTCGAACGATGATCATAGATTTGGAAAACTTATTACGGACTAAGTTGGACTAACAAACCATATTTAAGCTTAATTAAATGCAAATTCTTTGTAACAATAAACTGTGAAACATTAAGGTTTAAAACGAAGGCGGACATATTTTCCTTTTCCATAACCTAAAACGTTGTATTGTGTAAATAGAAAGTAATAAATCAAGGAAATTCTTGCTCAAATATATTATAGTACCTTTAGTATATAATTTTATCTATATTTTACCTTTAATTTGATAATAATTTATGTGAAATATTCATGATTATAAAATTATGTACTCGCTTAGATATACATGCGTGGCTTTAAGAAAAGAGAAATTTAATATAGCGTTATGCTATTTTTATTAGACTAGGCTAGGCTACGATGTCCCAGTGGCGTAGTGGAGAGAATGCAATCATTACGCATAAGGTTTCTGTTTCGATTTCCAATCCGAGCGAAGTGTTATTGGAATTTTCCTACAAGAAATTGTCAGTAACAGTACGGAGTCTAGAACTGTATCCCACAGGCAGCAATAAACTGACGGTCTATTACGTGATATATAAATCCATACTCGTAAAATGTGAATTTAATACTTCTGTCTACCATTTCGATATATAAGCTCCGACTACGTATGTCTGACTACGAGTATTTTTATTAGTGTACCTAGTAAAGAGTTTAGAATAAAAAAAAACAACTTCTTAACTATAGTTTAATCGAAAATCAAGTTAACCATAGTGCAACCACCCGTAGTGGTTCAAATAATGACGTATGCTATGCAAAATAGTGGTATTGACATGTTACGGGTTCGATGGCCGGCCCGTTTCCTCCTGTTTCTTATTAAGAAGTTTTTGTTCAAGCAAAAACCGAATTTTAGTACTTTTTATTCGAAAACAGTTCGCAGGTGGCTTGTAATGTAGTTGCATCAACATTTTTTAACTGAGAAACTGAGAATTGATGTCAACGACATGAATTGGAATATTAGAAAACACTTGAAAAAAGTAATGTTTCGTCATGACTTTCTGCATCGGTGATCGCGTAGAATAGTTCTTATGTTTTCAATTATCATTAATATTAATTTCAGTTGCTGTTCAGCAGTCATGGTCTTCCCGTGATCGATGAAAAGCAGCAAAAACGTCGGGAATAGTGTAAATTTAAATAGTAAAGTAGATTAAATTGTTTCAAACTAGTGTTTTTAAAATAAAGTGCGAAGATTTCAAATACTGTAGTTTAATTTAAAAGTTAAATTATTCGCGGAAACGTAAGATAAAATTGTTGTCAATATTCGACAACAATGTTCCCAGCCATTAATAATTAATATTATATTGGCCATGATTATATTATTAAGCCGTCGGTCCCGGCTGCCATGAACTGCTTCTATCTAGTGCAGTCGTTATTGGGAAGTCAGTGCCCTATAATATCCTTACACTGGTCTAGCCTTAGGGTATCGTTAGCCTTCGGGTTGCGGAGGTCAGGTGGCAGCTGCTCGGTGTAAAATCTGATATCCAGTCAAGTCCAGTTAGACTAGAAAAGCCGATCATATTCATATAGATACATAACATCAATACTAGAAATAAATATAAATTATGTGTTCCATTCTACCGTCTACATAAAGTTCATGGTTCCTTCATGGGTCTTGGTATACGTTTTTATAATAAAATCCCGAGTAATATTCTAGAATTACCAGAGAATAAATTTAAAGTTAAAATTAAAACTTGCTTAATTTCTAAAGCATATTATAATATAGATGATTATTTAAATGACAAACATCCATGGCACTAATATTTGCATTAGATCACAGGATATTAAATGACCAATACTAACACTTATGTTTTTTTTTAATATATGTATATATATATTTTTTTTTTTTTTTGTAATACTACACCTTGCTTAAGCTGGAATTTGCATTACTGTTACATTCTGTCGTATTTTAATCAAGAAGAATGTGCAATGAAGACAACTCGTGATTATGGACAGTTCCGTTAAGCTTTCTTTTGAGTCTTATCCTGTATTCTGGTTTAGTGGAATTCGATAATTTACTTCTACTTTTTATTTCAACAATTAGATTAAACTACGGACTATAATCACGTCTTGTCTTGATTATTTATGTACATGTAAGTGGATGCTCCTATTTACCATACTGCTGCTTTAGAGGCTACCATCAATTTTTATCAAATGCTTGAGTATGTTGAGTAGTAGTTCATGGAGAAATGGTTGCAGCACCTTACAGTTATGATTTGTAAATGAAATATTATTGTACACTTGGCGATTAAAAAGAGTGGCTATGAGTTTCTTGCCCGTTCTTCTCATGAGCCCTACACACCCTAGCTTTGCTGAACGTGGCAGTAAATGTAAATTCACAGGAAAAAATTTACGTGTAACTTTGACATTCATAAGTGTTACCTTGTAACCTAATTTGAATAAATTTATTTTGATTTTGATTTTGATCCCAAGTGACTTGGGAATAATAAAGGCTAGGGAGAAGATTTTTGGCCATAATTTGGCCATAAACAGTCCGACTGCTGAGCACGGCCTCTTTTTATGTCTACTAGAATATCTAACTACTTGCTTTTAAACGCTTTTTTGGTAATTAATAACTTTGTAAAGTGTTGGAGGCGTCACACCATTTACTAACGTAGACGTTATTATAAAATGCTATTATATGCCAAGCTTCCACCCGGAGCTTTACTCCCGAGGCATCTCAATACATCAGCCCAGCTCAAAAGCCTGCCTTTGAATTAGGTTGCGTAGTCTGTCAATTGCTAAAATACCCGACATAATTGGAAAACAATTGTGTATAACCGCCGGTTGACCACTGCAGTTCAAAATGTTAAATGACTAATTGAACAAATGAATTGTGAGTTTTCAAGAAATTGTGTGAATCTACAAACAGTTGTCCAGAGTTTGAATGTCCGCGCCACAGGAATTATTCCTAGTACGGTAGTAATTTTTAATAAATAAGTATACATTTTTGATTGATTTATTAATTACTAGATGTGGCCGCGGTTTCACCCGCATTTATGATTACTGCGCCGCCCCCGTGGGTTGTAGCGTAATGTTATATAGTCTATAGCCTTCCTCGATAAATGAGCTATACAACACTAAAATAATTTTTCAATTCGGATCAGTAGTTCCTGAGATTAGCGTGTTCAAGCAAACAAACAAACTCTTTAGCTTTATTATAATAGCATAGATTTTAATTTAATTTTAACTAATTGAATGACGAGTCATTCGTTTTATGTCTCATCTAACTTTACGTTAAAGAATATTAGAAACAGTTAACACAGACATTACTTCCTACAAACCGGCATTGTCTTTACAATACAACCTTAATCGGGTCTGGTGTGCTCATCCATACTAGTAACCATGACTTTGCCGCAACCGGACAGTCACTACTGGTCTCAAGTTCGATTCCTAGGTCTTTATCCGGGTTTTCAGTTAAAGAAATTCTCAGTAGATCATCGTAATAAACTTGTCGTCTATTAAGTAGGACCTAAAACCATATTTGATATTTTCGCCTATTTCTGCGTATGTATAATATTAGTATATATAATAATAATAATAATAATAATAGTAAATAAATGTGAAATAATAATAATAAATATTTTACCACAAACACACAACACCATCTAGCCCAAACTAAGCAGAGCTTGTACTATGGGTACTAGACAATGGATAGACATACATATATACATTTTTTTTTGTACATACGAACATATTATACATAGAAACACCCAGACCAAGACAAACATCCATGTTCATGCACACAAATATTTGTCTTGTGCGGGAATTGAACCCGCGACCTCAGGCGTAGCAGTCGGTTACACTAACCACTACGCCATCGAGGCCGACTCTCTCAATACTATGTTTATAATAAACCATTGTAAATAAAATGGTACGAACAGAAATCTTAAAGCGATTAAACCCAACGAGAGTACTTATTAATACAATATGCAAATGTAATATTAGCAATACAAATATGTCCGCCTAAACGCCATTTAAACAAAGATTAAATGCAGCTGACGTATCTTGTGTTTAACTGTTTCATAATTATGCATACTGTTTGTTTAATATAAGGGTGTTTCATCGAAGCTATGTTAGGCTATGAGGTCTGTAAGAAGTTTCTAGAAGATTCGTTATATAAGTTGTGTAATTCTTGGTAGTAAATAGATTAGCTCCTTACAGTATGAAATTAAAATATGTTAGAGTTATCGGATACTAACAGATTTGGTAAGTAAAATCAGCAATATTGAAAACTTGGTGATTTAAAAGAGCGGTCGTAAGTTTTTAAAACGCATTTTGTATATATGTTTTATTATATTTAGTAAGATATCTCCAGTATTAGGCGTAATTTTCTGTGTCGCGAAAGCATTTACAAAGATACAATTAACTTTACAAACATTTACACTTATTATAATTAGCGAAGGAGAAATATAGTTGTTGTTTACTTATAAAGCAATATTGTAAATTTGGCGTTAAAAAAGCGACCGTGACTTTCTTGCCTATTTTTCTCATACGCACCTGCATTTTATGCTTAGGTATTTATTTTTTAAACAAGAGACAAGACTGCAACTCCTGTGTCGCACGGCCTTTACAAATATACAATTAACGAACACAAAGGCTCAAATAATTGTGGAACATACTTTTGTGATTTGTGTCCGGTGTAAGAATTGAATCCGCAATACTCGGCGTGACGGCAGATAAAGAACAGAAAATATGAAGTGTTTTACACCCACATTTAGCCAGATGTGTTCCCGGTTCAAAGAGGTAGCAGGAGATCTATTACCCTCCACTGGGCACATTTCCAGACACTGAAATGCTTCTAAGGACTTCCTTACAGCAAAATTGACTAACGTTTACGAGAAAGACATAAATACGAGTAAAAAAAAAATATTGCCATTTTTTTGCACACTAAGAAGAGCCTTGTAGCCAATAGTGAGACAGTTTATATTTACGGCTGACATTATTGCCTATATTTGGGTTAACTTATTTGCAACTAAATTACAACCTATTATATTAAAGGTATTCCCCGACGTTCCGAGAAATAAAAATTCACTAAGAAAGCTTGATATATGAAAAAGCGAAAAACCGTAATTTTGAATTGCACCGTGACTTAATCAAAACATGACGTATATCGGTCTCGATGGCGTAGTGGTTAGTGTAACCGACTGCCACGCCTGAGGTCGCGGGTTCGATTCCCGCACAAGACAAATATTTGTGTGCATGAACATGGATGTTTGTCTTGGTTTGGGTGTTTCTATGTATAATAGGTATGTATTTACAAAAAATAAAGTACATATGTTTGTTTATCCATTGTTTAGTACCCATAGTACAAGCTCTGCTTAGCTTGGGCTAGATGGTGTTGTGTGTATGTGGTAGAATATTATTAATATTATTATTAAGTCAAATTAAATTGTATACTCCACCTTGGCCATACAATGCGATGCGATGCCGTACCACTTTTCCAGTAATATATATTAACGTTTATATTTGTTATTTTGTGACTTAAATGACTCAACATAATTAAAATAAAATCACATTATACTAATTTTATCGCGATTTTGTTTTTAATTGCCACTTTCAGTATTACTTTTTGACCTAAATTATGTTCAAAAGTGTTACTTTGTCACCTAAACTAAAAAATGTTTTTTTGTATTTGACATTTACACATTCCCTCACGTTGCTTTCCCGCTGCCATAGTCACGGGGATACTAAGCTAGTTGGTTGGTAAAATAAACCGTGATGAAATCGGTATAAAATAATTCGATTACCACATTGACGGTATAAAACATAGGCTTTTGATTGAAAGTGCTAAAATTAGCACAATTATAGAACCTCAAGTTCTACAACCGTATAAATTTTGCTAGCCTGCTCAACACAAGCGTTGTGAATCAAAGCTTTTCATACAAACATATAACCACTGCAAAAAGCTGTATCCAGCAGAGTTAATAAACGAAGCTGATAATTTCACCACGTAACAATCACAAAATCTCGCAATAAAGATATTAAAAGACATTCCCTAAGCATTTATTGCACAACTTACATCATAGCAAAAGAAACTTTCTAACTTGAAGCCAGTCTGCCAAAAACCCGTTCAAAGGAATCAAAAGTGGCATTCCATCATAGCGCGTTTGCTTTTGAACGCTTAAACTTTTTTCCACAACGATTATATCCATGGGCCGGTCAATTAAAATGGCTTCTACACACCAGTGCCCAAGAATGTCGGCTTCTGAATTTGTCCCCTTATTTATTCTATTGTATTCTCCAAGACAAAAAAATCGCGAGGCTCTCCGACAAAGAAGCGGTCCCTTTTTGTCTTAAGATGCCTCATAAGTGTATTAGAAAATTTTCCTTTTGCAACCTTAGTTTTGGGCGATAGTTATTCTTTGATTGGTTATTTTGTGGCGGTCATTTCTTTTGTGTTATTGTTGATATTATTTGGTAAGGAACGTGGTGAGATTGGTTTTTGTTAGTACGAGTGAGTCATTTAATTTTATATTTGTATTGTGTACAGTGGGAGGGAGAAGGCTCCTTGGTGTAAGTACAGCGCCTTCCTAAAACTTAGAAAGTCTATTCACCGCGGGAACATAGCCAAATGTTATTTCGGCTGGAATCGGAACTCTCTCATAATAGGTGCTCCAATTTCAATAACAGTTAAGGTTTAAACAAAGAGTCCACTATGCCCTACATCTATTTAAGTAGCGATACCTTAACCTTATAATATCAGCCCTGTATTAAACCGTCCCATTGCTAAACACAGACTTCTACTCAGTATGATAAGGGTTAGGGCATAATCCACCACGTTGTCAGTCTTGACATATGTCCGAGAACATTATGGAGAACTCACAGACATGTAAAAGTTTTCCTTCGCCGTTAGAGTGAGCGATAAATAATAATTTAATCGGCATATAACTTGGATCAAACTCAAAACCTTTGTATGGCAGACCAATGGTCTTTCATTATATTATCGCTGCTTTAAAAAACATTTACCGTGCCTCTTATGCATGGCTGATCGAGAATCAAATCCGGAATCTTACTATCCCTCACAAAACAATGCAGTGCTCTGCCACTGAACTAATGACACAAACGCAAAAATCATTCGTTGTTAGTAACGAAATCGAACTAGATATTTGTCTACTAAACTGGTAGATAGCTCCATCTAGTGACAAGTTCGAGAATGAACACAGTTATGCCCGTCTAATTTGCCTGTTCTTAATTAACAACTAACCATGGAACGAGTTAATACTTACTTACAATGTAAGGGCTTATTAATTCCGTACTATGAAGACCGTGGTTCCTAAATGTCAAATATATTCTTAAAAAACGTACAGTTACCAAGCACAAGCTGATACAAAATGCACTTTAATAAACCGAAGATAAAATATTCTATTAATTATAAGCTTATTATAAGGTATCCTGCTGACAAAATTAAACATTTATTCACAAATGAATTTCTAGAAAACGCGGGAATTAAAACAATCGCCATATTGGCCTCTACGCGGGGAACAGATAAAAAGTCTAATTCGAATTTCGAAAGATGTAAACTTTTTAAAATTCGATCTCGAGACAGAGGTATCAAAGCCACCGCTGCCAATATATGCGCATGTATTAAACTTTTACAGATTATAAAAATGAGAACATGTTAATGAAATTGTTTTATTGAAAATCTAAAAATATCTTGAAAGTTTTACAAATTGGCTTAAAGCTATGCAAAAAAGATAATCCAACATATTCAGAGCTAAATATATACTTACCTCTACATGAATGTACTTCAAATTGCATATTTATTACATATACTTATTTCTTGCGAGGAACAAAAGAAAATCATGCATATAGTTTATGAATATTATAGTAGGTATGTATTTAATTTTGTCTACAGTTATGATTGTCGCTTAATTAAACAAACTTAATAAATGCTTATGCATTTATGCAAAGGCTTGACGGGCAGAACATTTGCAGAATTTAAAATGATTTAAGTGTTTATTAAATTTACTTCTATTGTCCTATTGAACATAAGACTAGTAGATTTTCTGAAAGAAGATCTTTAATCAGGGGCATTTCCTAAAATATACCCGTTAAATGTCAATATCACGGCCCTTAAAATCGTTGTGCCGAAAAACATGGCTGACTTAATGTAAGTGTACAATACACGTCCTCTTACCCCTTCGGGAATTCATAGGCCTTAAAACCGATACATATGTATATGTATCAGATATCTACGACGCTTATTCCGCTTTTATACTTTCCCGTCGCTTAATTGAAACTAACACCAAACCGTTGAAATCTACATTTTCAGATTACTTCAAATAAATACATCGACCAACGTTATATCCGAGCGAATCTTATTACATTCAAAACCAATCAGTCACAAAACATCACCTGATGAAAACAAAACATCCAAAAAAACTCAGGAATGTCCAAAGAATTACGAGTTTCATTAACAAAAACATACATCGTAAATCGGTAGCATAATGTGCCGAATACTGCCGAAAACGCGACAAGCATTGAGGTCCAAAAAACGAACGCGCCCTCTGAGGTCAGCGGGAAAAAAATAAAAACAATAAAAAAATTTCATCGACAAGCATGAACCTTGTTTTAGGATTTAAGTTCCGCGGATTTTAAAGGCCTTTTTTTGTATTTTCTGATATATGTATTATTAAACATTATTGTTGAAGGGTCAGGCAGAACTGTTTCTAGTCACCGAAATTGTTTAGGCTACATTTTTGGCCCACATAACAGAGCGCGTCTATTGTCGTGTACTAAACTAAGCCCTACAATTTTTAGTTGTATTTGCACTTACTCGTAAGAAAGGTCACAGGACGTATTAAAGTAAGAAAGGTCACAAAACAATCTTCATGATGTATGCCATTATGCTTTTGACCGATCTTAAGATTCGTTCCATTCTAAGGTCAAACAAATCGTTCGAATCTTTTTTTCTTAGAAATCTCTTTGTGTAGGACTCTGTTAAAGGCAATAGATACACACACTTTTAAATAGCGAAACGTGCTAAATAGACCCTTCAGTGATATCCGTATTCACCTGTAAATCTACTTACAACACCAATAACGTCTTCCATTTAAATACAAGCAGAATTTAAACGTAAAAGACTATTGCCACAGCAATACATTACCTAACACAAAAACCATTCAGTGACAACAAATATATGCAGCAAGGCTTTTTCCACGAGCCTGCGGAACTCTAAAAATTGAACTGTCAAAATGGTCCTGCGATAAATTTTGCCGCGCTCGGCCGCTATTGGCCGGCCGCGTGAAGGCGTGGCTTATTAAAATACAAGTTTGTTTATTTATGATGTTTCATGCTTTGTTTGGTGGGGGCTGACAGTAAGGTATTCTAGTGGAAATTCGTTTATTTGTGTTGTACGCTTGGTTAAGAAGTGTTTGTTGTAAATAGTGTTTTGTGAATACTAAGTTGTGAAGGTGAGTTAAGTTAGTATGTAACTGAGATTTTATTTTAAAATTTTGTCTTTTATATCTCTAGTATAGATGATATGTTTGTTTTTGAATGCCTTGATGGCGAAACTACAGTAAAATGCAACTGGTGTGCATGAGGTCACCGGGTTTTCCCACAGCATAGGGTTAGTAAGACTTTATATCCAAAAATTCGTGAGTAAGACGAGACTATGTATTTGTGTGTTTGCTTTGTATATTTTTTTATGTCTCTACAAGCAAACTAAAAGTCAGATAATTACTGTTTTTAAAGACTACTCTCGTACTTGGTTTAGTCACTATGACACGGGAGGTCTTAAAAGAGCATTTGAGTTTGAAAGAAAGAAAGAAAACGTTCTTTATTGCCACAAATAACTACACAATTTTCAAAAACAATAAATCAATTAATGTGTTTGCCAACAAATGGTTTCCATTCAGCTTTGTTGTTGCAATAATACTGACGTATTACCGCAATGCTGATTTTCAATGGAGACCATCGTTGCGTACGGATATCAAGCCAACTGCATATAATATATATCGGCGCAAATATTCTGGCTGTAATTTATTCAAATGGGTGTAACTGGCTGACCATCTAGCCCAAACTAAGCAGAGCTTGTACTATGGGTATTAGACAATGGATAAACATACATATATATTTTTTTTGTAAATACATAGGTACATATTATACATAGAAACACCTAGACCAAGACGAACATCTATGTTCATGCACACAAATGTTTGACTTGTGCGGGAATCGAACCCACGACCTCAGGCGTGGTAGTCGCTTACACTAACCACTATCCCATCGAGGCCCTTATATACAGGGCTAAAGTTATATAAGTAGCGTAATGTTTAAAGCGAACGCTTATATACTACCAGTGCGGTGAGTGTTGTGAGTTGGATCGCAACGCACGAGAAAATGTATGTGATACACAAATGTTGGAAATCTAAGAGTTCATTTTATTAATAATTGTTTGAATGTTTTTAAAGTCCTTTCGCCACACATGGAGTATTCCTGGCATGATAAATATACTGAACAGCATATATTGCTGGCAGCACCTATATTTCAAGACAATATACCCTTCGTTATCTTATCTTATCTTGTGTGGGGGCCAGTCAGTACAGACCGGCAACACTTCGACCCAGTGGGATCTCTTGTGTCGAGTTCCCCAATAACAACTGCCATAGATATTCATGGCAGCCGGGACCGACGGCTTAACGTGCTCTCCGAGGCACGGAGCAGGCGATAATTGTCAATCAATACGCACATAATTTCGAAAAGTCATATAACTTCCGAAAGTCAGAGGTGCGCGACGTGGGTTCGAACCCGAGACCTGCATTGCAGTCTGTTGGTCTCCCCACTGAGCTATCGCTGCTCATACCCTTCGTTACTTCCTATATTAAAAGTAATCTAACCACCCTTCATTTATTGAAATCCATCAAGTTGTTTAGGCTACAAAACGTGCCAGGGAAACAAACATACATACAAATTTAACATATTGTAATAATATATAAACTGTCTCACAAGCTGCTGGCTTCGTTTTAGTCTGAGAAAGGTAAGATAGTCCACAACGCTGGTCCATGCTGGTTGACGAACTACAGACATCTTCAAGTGCTAGGAACTCTTGAATACCCAGGTTTACTTACGGTGTTTTTCTATACCGTTAAAGCGAGCAAGAATGAACTATTTACAAAAGTCGGAGATGCCGTGGGAACGGACTCGATATCTCTGCATGGTAGCCCATACATACACAACATAAAGCTGGTAAAGACGGCTTTATCAGGCTCACGGGAGCCGCTCATAGGACTTAGAAAATGCGTTGCAGCGGCGCGGTCATCCGCAATACGGGCTAAGCTGCAGCCTTTTGGGCACACTATATCTATATAGCAGCGATAGCCTATTGGGAAACCGTTGAAATGCCAAGCAGAGGTCTCGTGTTCGAACCCAAGGCGCGCATCTCTGACTTTTCGAAGTTATGTGGTGCGTATTAAATAGTTAATGATCGCTTGCTTTAACGGTGAAGGAAAACATCGTGAGGAAACCTGCATGTTTAAGAGTTCTCAATAATGTTATCAAAGATATGTGAAGTCTGCCATCCCGTACTGGGCTAGCGTGGTGGACTATGGCCTAACTCTTCTCACACTGAGAAGAGATCCGTGCCCAGCATGGGCAGTTTAATACAGGGCTGATATTATTATATATCAATATAGAATAATATAATATTACCTTCCTTTTCAACCAAGCATATAAAAAGATAAAAAACACTTACCAGGCTCATCAACCTTGTATGATACGTCACAGGAACCATCCTTCCTGTCCTTGAAGTCAATCTCGGCCTTGCTTGGTCCTTCCAGGGATATCGCCAGCTGACCAGCGCCGGCCTCCCTGGTCCACACGTTGAATTCGTTGTAGCGGCCGGCCTCACCACGCTCCAGGCCTGGGCCTCCAGCCTTCACCAAGTGAGCTCCGGAGTCCTTGAGAGGACCTACTGTGAACTGGAATGGAGATCCTGGAAGAAAATTGTTTGATTAGTTTTTAGTCGTTGATTTGTTTTTATTTATTAGACTTTGTATCTGTTTTCTCTTGTTAAGCAGTCAAGTCTTAGAATTCCAGACATAATTAAAAATCTGTTGTGTCCAGCCACCGGTGTGCTACTGCGACTTTATAGGTTAAAAACATAATTATTACGTACTATATATTGTAGTGAATATCACAAATATTAAATGAAGAATATTGTATCCACTGGCAATCGAACTCGCTGGTCCTACACGTAAAATTATAATGATTGTGCTAAATGTCGTTGTGTTTGTTTAGTGACAATGCGTTACATAATAATTGTCTATGGTTGCCTCGCCATTTGCCACGCGTTATATGGCCAATTATAATCTCTGTATAACTCTAAGATTCAGTCACAAACAGATTTTAAAACAGTCATTATTTATACTATGTTATAAAATATATTACTGTGATACAGCTTGAAGTGGAAAGCTTAGCTCAAGCACAAAAGAAGCTAGTCTATATTTATATAAAAAGAGGAAATTTTTATATTTTTGTATGTAATGAATAAACTCTAAAAATATTGGACCAATTTAAATAATTTTACACCAGGAGCTTTATATTACATCACGCTATCTATCTTATCCCTCAGGGTAGCAGTATTCATAACGTTATTGAAACCGCGGGGAACAATTTACTAAATATAAAGGAGTTTACTCACCAGGAATATGAATCTCCCTGTACTTGACAGAGACGGTGTGAACGCCGAGCTCCTTGGGCACGAAGTGGACGGAGTACAGTCCATCTTCCACCTCCTGAATCTCAGCATCTTCGGACACTCCGCCAGGACTTGTCACAGTCGCGGCCAGGTCGAAGGATGTTATGCCTGGAGGAAGAAAACAGTTATAAAGGAAACGAAACCAATTTATTTTCCTTATTTTATAAATGAATCCACAAGACTTCCAGATTAGCTGGAAGTATTAATATTTTGAAACCATCAACTCTTTGACAGCGCTTTAAAAAAAGGTAAATTAAATTATGAAGAGATGTTTAGATAGAGAAAATAGTTAATATATTATCAACGGCATCTTTACTTTAATCGGGCATTTTTCTCAAACCAAAACAAAAGCCTGGCTGGAAAAGTACCTCCATCCTAAAGAATAATGTCTACTAAACAAACTCATGTAATAATCTCATAGTGAGTAGAGATTTCCGGCTTTTAATGAAGAATGAAGTAGCCCAATAGATAAGCCATTGGAGTTGCGATCGAAAGGTCGCAGATTCGAATCCTACACATTACACTACCGACATGAACCCATTTCTAATCGATGCATATTAGCTGAGCTGTAGGATTTATCGAGAATACTAGGAATTTGTAACCCAGTTTGCTAATAACCTTTAATTTTTTTTAATAAATAAATCACTATTCATCTTTATACTTAAGTGCTTTGCTCTTGTCGGTGGAGTATATGCCATCTTTCTCGATTTTAGAAGAATAGAAGAAGCATTTTATCTGGTTTCCAATAGAAGAATTAACTTACCGGGCATTTTGAAGGTGAGTTTACAGTTGGTGCCAACTTCAGTAAGAGGAGCTGGGTCTCTCTGTCTTTGGATCTTCTCTCTTTGTCTGTTGCTGCCTTCACCAGTGACCTAGAAAAATAAGAAGACATTTGTATCAAATATGCTAATATGCTTTACTAGATTAATAAGCCTGAGAACCATAAATATACGCATCAATAGAATAATGTCGTCCACATTGAAGAGACTAACCATCTACGGAGAGTTTACTAGTGTGTGTGCAGGTTCAAGTACACTGTGTTTCCCCCGTGTCCTAACTCTCACAATCCGATGGGACGGCAATCTAACACAAGCGGAGAGAGATCAGGCGTAAAACCACATCGTTAATTTCCTAACTCTGGACTATAACTGACAATTTCTTGTCTGAAAACCCCATTTACTTTTTGTTGGCGTGACCTGCGATTCTATTCGATTACACTCCTAGTTTCAGCCAAGGTATTGTCAATTACATGATAAGTTCTTAATGACTGCCTCCGTGGCGCAGTGGTAGTGAATGCGACTGCTGTGCATAAGGTCTTGGGTTCGAATCCCGGGTCGAGCCAACAAAAAATTATTGGGTTTTTCATTTAAGAAATCTCAATAGCACCCCGGCGTTAGAAAGTTGGCGGTGTTAGACACCCCCGTGCCTCGGAAAGCACGTAAAGCAGTTGGTCCTGCGCCTGATCTCTCTCCGGTCGTGTCGGTTTACCGTCCAATCGGGTCATGAGAGTTAGGGAAGAGAGAGTGCACTTGTGTTTGCGCACACACTTGTGCACTATAATATCTCCTGCGCAGTCTCCGTTAAAACTGGCCGCTTTGGCCGAAATTCGCTCTGGAGGACATTATTATTATTATAAGTACTTAAAGAAATATATGTAAATTTAATACAAATCTGCTTACACAGTACGGGGTACAAAGGAATTGTATTTAAACTAGATATCCTGATATTCCTTAGCTGGAAAATTATTTAATGGAGTAACAGCCTACCTTGACGGTGAAGGGAGAACCTTCAACGTGGTGATCAGCGAACTTCAGGTTGACGATGTAGTATCCTGGTTCCGTGGGCTTGTAACTGATGGCCAGGACACCATCCTTGCTGTCTGCACACTGGATCTCAGCTTTGCTGGGACCTGGAGAAGGATAGTTAAATTTAAGTTAGATAGCACCTCAGACTGTGTACACGTATTAGATGCTCCTATTCTACCATAAACAACTAGATTAGTAGATAGTAGCTTTTAAATATTATTTATAGGTTGTATTATGAGTAGTCAGTGATATAAGTAATAGTTGCAATTCCAACATAATTGATTTGAATAATAAAAAATATTATATAATATTGGGCCATCACATCTTTCTAGCACAGTGGGTTTAGCTGGTGCTGCTGCTGCATCAGCGGAGACGCTCAAACGGCGTAAATATCAAAACCTTATTGGTGAGTACATATTTGAGCCGTTTGGTGTCGAAACACTGGGGCCATGGGGTACAAGTGCTAGGTCTGTTTATAGAGACGTAGCTAAGCGACTCATCGACGCTTCGCGTGACCAGAAGGCTGGTATTTTCTTTGCACAAAGAATAAGTATTGCCATTCAACGTGGCAATGCTGCGAGTATTCTGGGCACGTTGCCAATTGACGACGATGCAGAGGAATATTATGACGCTTTTTAATATTGCCGTTTTATTTTTTCTTTAGTTTATATTTCTTGTAAATAATTTGTGTATATATTATGTTAATTATTTAATTATGTCACTAAAATAAACGAACATATAATATTGGCGATTAAAAAGAGCAGCCGTGAGTTTCCTGTTCGTTTGTTTTCATATACAAGATTGACACTAGGAAGATTTCTATTAAAAAAATGATTTTCATCGACTTGCGATCTTAGAGACCGATCCTCACGCATAACACTACCAACATGAACCTTCTAACACAACTAATTAAAGGTTTAAGAATATTATCAATCTGTAATCCTAATATTTAAAACAAACCCATGAATTTGTTTCATTCAATTGTCGGGCAGTTTGTAACGCCATGGATCGCCGTCACCGGGATCAATGGAGTATAATAGTCAGAAATGGATTCAAACTGACGTACCTTCAATGGAAAGTGAGAGACCGCCATAACCAGCGTTCCTTGTGTCGACGGTGAATGTGTTCTCACCATGGGTCTTGCCTTCCTTCAGGGCAGTTCCGCCAACCTGTACAGAAAAGAGATCATTAGTTTTTGAAATAACCCAAAACTTTGTTTTGCGGTTGTTTTTATATGGTGTTATAATATAAGGCACCTATTATGAAATTTTTGTACCACCTTTATTGTTACGATATTCCTATAAATAAAATATTCCTTCTTTCGACACGAACTGGTTATATCTGTACATAGAAGATATTTAAGAAAATAAATGTAACTGGTCTTTATAAGAAGCGAAAATAATTATTTTAAAATTTTCGTTTGTGTCTCTATATTTGTACGAGCACCAAAAAAAACTATTGAAATTTTTTTTTATGTTGTTTTCACAGTTTTGTTGCTATTTCTTTTATGGTGAAGGTGGCAAACGAGCAGACGGATCGCCTGATGGATTACCTCCGCCCATGGACACCCGCAACCCAGAGAAGTCACAAGTGCGTTGCCAGCCTTTTAAATTTGCCCCCCGCCCGGGAGGGGAGAAGGTTAGGCCTCCAGTACCCTCACTCACTCGACTAAACACAACGCAAGCGCTAATTCATGCCGGTTTTCTGTGAGGTCGTGGTATCACTCCGGTCTAGCCAGCCCATTCGTGCCGAAGCGTGGCTCTCCCGCGGTGAAAAATCTAATGCTAGCAGTGCTTTTCTTTTCTTTTTTTTATGCTACTAAAGTGGCAAACAAGCATACGCCCCACCTGATGGTAAATGGTTACCGTAGCCTATCGACGCCTGCAATACCAGAGGCATCACTTGCGCGTTGCCGACCTTGTAAAATGTTAACTTCACCAGACATCAATAAGCCTGATCTCTGCTACGTTGGACTTAAACTTACTGACAGAAATAAGTGTAGTTCACCCTAGGCATGACAAAATTTTAATATACAAGAAACAAATAAAAAAATTGTACAAACCTTAACTTTCTTAGCATCACCGACTTCCTGGGCCAAGACAGTAATGTTGAACGGTGAGTTCTGTATGTGGACACCCATCTTCTTGACCGACACGATGTGCTGGCCTGCCTCGCGCGGAGTGAAGCTGATGCCGATATTGCCCGATGGCAGGCGCTTGAGGAAGCAAGGCTCTTCAAGACCGGAGGGAGCCTGGTAAAAAAACATGGTTATGGAGGTTGCAGACTTTGGTACATTCTTTAATTACAAAGTCTAACTTGCTAATCTCATTAGTTTGCGCTTACAGGTGTTTGTAATGTTCCCGGTCGGATTGCCGGATAAGGCGACAACACTTTGTCTAATCGCACAATCTGACCTGACCGAGTTTTCGGACAGTTTAAGGACACTCTTATCAGCAACAGTGGCTCTAGCTAATTATAGATAGGCGATAATAGGGTAGACTTCTATCTATATTCTGGATTTCTTCTATCTATATCCTTCACCCGGAAGTTCTGCGGGTACAACAAGGGCCAAATATGCCTACTCACAGGAGCGTTTACTGGTCATTTTGGCACCAACGACTTCCTGTGCAGATTGAGATTGTCAAACAATTCTATCTGCAAAGCCTGTAATGAACAGGACGAGTCCATATCACACCTACTGTGGGAATGTGACGCGTTGGCCGGACTAAGGATGGGTCTGATGGGATTGACATATCCGAACCCTAAAGACTTCAGGCTTCTCCCTCTGAAGTGTACGCTGCGACTGATGCGGTACATTCATAGGGAGATAGCTCAGGGATAGACCTCAGGGCCGACACAAAAGATCCCACTGGGTCGAAGTGCCAACGGTTTACACTGACTGGCCCCCGAATTAAGATAAGATATCCTGGATTGGACTGGAAAAATGTGCGTGTGATACAAACTGTGAATTCTATCTAGACATTCTTCTGCCTATCTCTCTAGAGATATACATTGATTCTTTTAACAGGCAGAACGAATGTGTGCTTCACAGATTGTTGTATTAGATTTAATGGCTGGGATTAACATCCCATCCACCTAAATCTAAACTAACCTAACCTAAAACAGTTATCTCCTTTTTCAAATCGGCATCACAATCTTTATAGCATTAATGTGTTCTAAAGATTGTGATTCAAATTTAAGTCATCAGCAGTCTGACTTTAATTCGCCACTCTATTCTTGATTAAGGGTGTCTTTGATAGCATTATCTGTTGCTCAGATAGCGAAACAGACCATCGTTGTAAGCTTCGGTCACTGGGTTCTTTGTAGTCTTTTTACAGGTATAAGCATAGTATCATATTTTGGTTTGGGTTATGCGCTGTAAAGTAAATATGTAGCTTATAATTTCTTCTTACCTGAATGGAAGCGTTAAGTGTACGGATGTCATTGTCGTTGATCTTGCCCGGCAGGGTGACTTCACTGCAGCTGCCCACTGAGATCTGGTTCCTCTTGCGACCCTCACCAGTCACCTGCAAAGCAATCAATCAAGATTACATAATTTATTTTATTGCTGTTGATGGCGGATTTGCTTGACGGTTAGGTCAAGCTGGCCTATTTATCTCATTCTCTTACTAACGTTGTTCTAATACTATTACTAATACTACTATATTATACAGTATGTATAATAAACCCTGTCCGATCCATTAAGAGAATTCTCACATAAACACATTCTAGGAAAAATAAAAAAATAGATCTATATCACCGTAAAACGTCTTCATAATATTTTTTAAGTACAGTATTGATCAGCATTTTTACCCTTAAATTACTGAAATTTCACTCAGTCTAGCAACACTCCACTAAACTTGACAAGGACGCGGAGCGTGGCATACTTTTGGCGGCATTTTTCTAAGGCGTAGGTAGGTAGGCGCGGCGTAGCGCGATACCTAGGTATTATGATTAATAAGTTTTCGGTGTTGTCATGGGTAATCTATTAACATATTATTTTAATAAATTTTTACAGGGGTAATTTTTTTGATCGGTTTTAATAAAAAATTGTCGCTTACGTACTCATAATAAGCTACTGTATAACACCTTTAGGGATCGGACAGAGTTTATTATACACACTGTAATTACCGAGGTGCCAAACACATATATTATTTATTATTGATGTTGGCAAACAAGCTATTACGACCTTTTCATTTCATTTTCTGACCAACGAGGGTTTACTAATCAGGTGTTTCTTTATATTACCCAGGTACCAAACGGTACGGCCCGTCTGATGGTCAGCGGTTACTTTTGACCACGCCAGAGGCAGTACTTTGCTCATTACGTTAAACTTTATATATTATATTTAAACTGAAACTTGGTATTTTGGATTAGATTTTTAATTGATTCCTACGAATAACAATCATTTGAAATTATTGCTTATTAATAAATAACTGAAGTTTTTCATCCAACAACCAATTAACTTACTAAGAATGTCGCAAAATAATTCGTAAATTACAGATCAGCTGCCAGCGGTATTTATTAAAAGTGTCAACTGGAAATAATCTATTTGATGGTTATAAATACCTTGGCCATGAACGGCGAGCCCTTGATGTGCTTGTCTCCGAACCTGACGGAGATCTTGTACTCTCCGGGAGCAGTGGGCAGGTACGACACAGCTACCGTACCGTCTTTGTTGTCATGACATGTGATCTGGAATTATATTACAACAATTAATATAAAATACCGATTTCATTAACTTAAGAACAGTAGTAACCGAAAACTAACGTACTTTAACTCCCAATTGTTCGAGTATATCATGAGGCAATGGCACGATAAATGCTTCATAAGCTATAAGTATATTTTTATTATTTCTAGTAGGTAAGGCTTCCTATGGTGGAAAGTATTAGCCGCCGCTCAGGAGCGTTTTCTTTTTTAAAATGAATGACTGAATGAATAAATGAACTTCAACAGAAGTATTATCCGCCGCTCAGGAGCGTTAATTTTTATTTTAAATTGAATGAATGGATGAATGAACTTCAACAGTGTCAACCACTACAAAGTATAGTGGTCAAGACTCATTTAAAGAAATTCAAGCAATTAGAAAAAAGTAAGACAATTATTTACATTGGCAGATAACTTTATGACGCAAGTTTATTTAAACTTCTAGGTCACAAAAACTATAAACATGTCAGTGTTAGAATTAACCGTCCAAAGCGCAATGGATCATTAAACAGGCGCATGTCCTTAAAAAGTCATTTCCTATAAATGTTATTATCTATGGATGAGAGTGAACATATATGTACATACATATGTTTAATAAAAATAATTAATGGATTCTTGCAATGGATTTTAGTAGATCAAGGGATATAATTAAGAATAATGGAATAAACGTGTTGAAAACCACAAAATACTTCTGGAAACCCCACCTCAGCCTTGCTGGGACCTTCTACCGCCATAGACAGTCCACCGGAACCAGCGCCCTTTGTGCTGATGGTGAACTGGCTGGGCTCGCCGCTGACTCCATTAACGAGACCAGGGCCGTACGCTGTCACGTATCCTGAGGAGATGGAATCCACGTGGAACTTGTAGGGAGAGCCTGAAAATAGAGAAGATTATTAAATTATGTGAGATGTATAGATTATATGATGAGGGCAAGTGGTATTTTGAAATGCTTGAGCCTTGGATTTTGCTGAAGTCGCAGCACTCTGATTGAGAGAAACGCGTTTAACCTACTAAATACTGCAGCCAAAATATCTCGTGTCATGTTCCTTCGGCTAGCTCCTTAACTTGTTAGGACTTAGAATACTATATATAATAATTAAAAACCTATTGTGTATGGCCGCCTGTGTGCCGCTGCGACTTAATAGGTGAAAGACACGATTTGAAGGCAGGTAAGCAGTAACCTTTATGCCCACCGCTGGTAGTACAACGAATCCTTTCTTGAATGATTAGCAACGCACGAGTTACATCTTCAGTAGGTATTGTAAATATCCACAGGCTTTGGTAAATGCTTACCATGAGGTGGACCGTATGCTTGATTGCCACCTAGATTATATAAAAAGCTTTACGTCTTGTCTATATAAAAATGACAACAATTTAACTAGTTGAAGAAACGTATAGATCGATCACACCCAGCATTATCATCATTAACCGCTTTTGTATCTTTTGCAGTCAATGCAATTTTGACGTAATTTAATCATCACTATTAGAATTTTTTATATCAAAATCGTCCCATCCAGAAACCAGCTACGTTTAATATTACTTACCTTGTACATGTTCGCCGTTGTACTTGACGTAAAGTTCATGAACACCTTCCTCTCTTGGCTCGTACTTGATACTGACTGTACCATCCCTGTTGTCTTCAATGACGGGAGTGTCTAGGTGGCCGCTCGGCATTTTTACTTCAGCTGGAAAAGACAATTTATTATTAGTAAATAGAATAACTAGATATAAGATAACTTACTCTAAGATGGTTTAGAGTAGATCACAACTTTTATTTCAATAAGAATTTATCTTCTCGTTCAACTTACATACGACTAGATACCGATCTAGATGAAATATAATTAATTTAATCTATTTTATTCTGTTTGTTTGAGTCTTAATCCTTATTGAACCTCATACATACACGTGGAAATACAAAGAAAATCCAAATTCTTTCCACACAATTACTTAATATTATATAATATATCCCTTTCTCCAAATCGACTCAAGCAACCCACTTGAGATATTTCGAATGACTAGCAAAAATAAAACATGTGGCAAGGTATTTAAATAAACTTACAATATATAGGTACCACTAAGAATGTGGTAGCAATATCACATTAAATATGTCATACGAATTTCAACACAAACATTAAAAAAGCCAAGAATCCATCACAGCAGATTCCAGTTATGTTGACGCACTTGTCGTCAAGCAACGGATATTAGAAAATATCGCATCATAAACAAGGGTTTTAAATCAGATCTCGTCGCAAGGTTACAACAACAGCTGATGCGTAGATCACACTCAAACCATGGACGGACGATTGACTTATATACTTTTCATAATTTGCCACTCTTTAATTTTCGTTGGGAAAAACGCCGCAGTTGAAATATCGTAGCATATTAATAACATTTAATTGGTGTTACAAGACGGTTTTTAATTAACCGAGACCGAAATGTTAAATAAATTATGGCTGTTTTCGTTTTGCCTCCAGAAGATTTACTACGCAAAAGTGTAATTAATTGCAAACTAAACAAAATATATGTTTCTGTTACTATCAATTAGGATTTTAGAACTCATTATATCGTTGAAAGACAACTATCTTATTAAACACAACGGTTGTAAAATGCCGCTTAATTTAAGACTAACAGACAAGCAAACACGTTAAAAGAAAATGGGAAAACTTTATCAGATAATGTACCTAGAGTTGTCATACAAACCTTTTCTGGTATCAATATGATAGACTGTGATGAAATTCAATGGCGTGTATTTATAACCAAAACAGTCTTTGTTAAAGCCAATCTTGTGAGATTCTCCAAAAACTATAGGCACTGCTTCTTGATCTATTTCTGACACTGAGAAGTACTTCTGAGTGCCGGGAAAGTAAAACCTGGACAATTCCTGCCAGACAACTTCTTTATCGTTGCAACCAACGAGTGAGTTCCAGAGTCCACTGACGAACGCCATTTATATGTCGGTGAGAATGAGTCGGTGCTTCTGATAAAATTGAAAGTTAAGTTCGTGTGTCGTGTTATTGTCCAGTGTATTGCATTCTTGTGCTTTTGTTTTGTTTTAACTAGGATTGTTTTTAATTGTTTTGTTTTTGTGTTGGTGCTTTTTGTTTTATAGTCGGTGCTATTTATTTAGCGTTTTGATTTCACTGTCTAGTGTATATGTATTAAAATTGACTTTATTTTATATTGGTGCTATTTATTTTGTATTTCTGCAAAAACGATAGTAAAAGTTTAAAGTCAAGTTAAACTTACGTAATCTGTTTAGCATCAAACTTAACTTCAAACTTTTTATCATAAATTTTTATGGCATAAAATTAAGATTAAGTTTTTAAATAATCTATTTTATTTAAATTTAATTCTCCGAACTAAAGTGTCGCGTTTCTGAAACCAGTTATATATAAATACAGTTAGTCATTTGTGTGTTCGTCAGTTATAGTCGTTCTCAAAAGAGAATAAAATATTTTTGTAAACGATTTGTCTGTAATAATATCTCGTGTATGAGTCAAATTAAACTCTCGACTGATTCGTCACGAAAACGTAGGAAGGCATATTTCAAAACCAGATTCAGGCTGACATAAAAATTCCGAATGTCAAAACATTGGTATAAGTATATTTGTAAAAAAAACTATGAAAAAGTATGCATTTAAAATTTTAAATTATACAACAGTATTCATTCAAATATAAAGATGTGAAGTTATTGCAATTGTCTGTTCAGAAATATGTGTCATATTTTTCAATTTCATAAGTGTTATGACGGGTTTTATTATAACAACTATGATCGTTATGACCAAGTGACCGATTACGTCATTCCTAAATATATTTTTATCAATATCCAGGTTCTTGACAAGCCCTAATAAACCTGACGCATGAGAACACCATTCATCATTAAACCGTATTTTTTATTTTTTTTATGTCTGTCTAACCCATTTTCTGGTGTCGCAAAGTTATTTTAATACATAATAATTTATTTCCGGGCCTTAAGAACGCTTTGATGTGGCAAAAACTGGCGTTCGCGCCGCCTCATTTGTAGGAGGCCTAATTTATCTTCATACTTGACAGACACGCAATATGACATTATTTCAGAAAATTTTATCGACTTGATGTACAAAACATCAATTTGTATGCCGTGCGGATCACCGGTCTACCGACATTTGAATGCAAGGAGAATTTATAACACACAGTGTTTATTTTATAATTTTTGACATTGTAACGTGTAATAAAAATAGTTGGCAACCCCTGATGCGTTTTAAATAAAAAAAATCACTGCCGTTTTGCGTCATCGCGAAATGTTTATGACCTCTGGCCGTTGACAATTTCATCGTCGGTCAGATGTCGTCAACCGTTTAACTCGATTATTTTTTTATAAATGGCTAATAAAATTATTTATTTAATAGTTCCAACATGACTTTCAAATAAAAGGGCCGTTATTAATAGGTTCTGAATATAAATGTTAACACATAATTTTTAATGATACTGTGTCATATTTTTACTGTTACTAGAGAATTATATTAAACAACCGACTTAAAATTGTTATTTTTAATAAGTCGGATCTTTACTAGGCAACAAGTAAAATATTTATCTAAAATATATTTTATTTAGTGCTTTATGTTATATATTGTGTGAGTTTTGGAATCAGGAAGACATAAGTCTGCGAGGCAATTTATTCAAATTCATATTTGTCAAGTGTAATACAAAATATGCTGAAAATAGACTATTTAACGCGTGAATTTATGTGAGATCGTAATTTTAGCACGTTAGTAAACACCACGGTACCCTCGTTTACCCTTCACTAACGATTTGAAACGTTGCGTAGTAAGGTTTTCGAGCGCAAATAGTAAATTATTTTCATATAAAAATATGCGTCGCAATTCGTTTCTGCGTCGCACATTTTATTAATAATATCTCGAAAACGTTACGCTGTCGAGAGAAACATCCATATTTTTAATTAAATTTGACAATTTCGAACGCATTTACACGTAATATACCGTGTTCCTTAGTGTAGTGCGTATGATTCGAGGCTTTTCGTAAGAAAAACATTTCTGATGTTTATACGTCAAAGGCATACAAAAAATATTTTAATGTTATCATTTGGTAATTGGGTTACAAGAACGTATAGACGCTTACTCTATGGGGCTATCTATCACTCAAGCGTTTGATATCCTGCATAAAAGAAATCAAACCTAGTGCGGGACATGCAGACCATGATTTTACTTACTGACAATACTGTCTCAATATGGGGTATACAAATCAGCTCAGGCATTACACAAGGCTATCTGGCTGCGATTAGAATAACTTCTCCTGGGCACAGGCAGCCCACTACGTACGTAGTGCCCTAGTTCTTTAAAACTATATGTGAATTACACATTTTTTTATGTATGAATATTGAAACAGCTACACGCGGCGTAATGACGATCATTTAAAGTGGAGAAAGTAAAAGGCTTGTACCTTCTTCTTTCTTTACACCGATCATTTCTGAGTAAAATATTGTAAGTGATTTACTATCTTCAATTCTACCTTATTGCAGCTACAGTCTTATTTATCATAAACAAAAAATCTATCTCATGTAAAAAGTGTAAGCTTACATAAAAACGTTTTTATAACCGTACCATACCAAATAATAAAAAGCAAACACTTTGTGTTAACAAGCCTATAACAATATTCTGCAATCGAATAAATAAACTAATAAGACCAAAAATCGAGTAAATCCATTAAATCCATTAATTAATTTCTCAGACACATGGGATAAAACAAGTAATTACAGTATTAAGACATCATGCTAGATACTTTATTACCTATATACCTTTAGATACCTATTTGAACCTAGCCGAAAAGTTAACCCTTTCAAAAAGCATGATCGCGATAATATTCGTTATCAATTACATAAATTATTCAACGCGAAAGAATAAATGTCATATTGAAAATAGTTATGCACACCTATGACTGTAAAATTATTTGAAATATATATATCTATATACAAGCCTTGGGTTGCACAGAACTGTTCAAGCAACTGAATAAACTTCGTACATAAAATCTAAAAAAATGCCCGATCGATAAATAAATTTAACGTTGAACAGATATCTGCATTATCGATAATTATGTCTTCTACATTTTAATGTTTTCCCGATAAACAAAACGGTCTTAAACACACATAGATCAGGCAAGCTTCCAATAAATTAAAGTTATTAATAATATCGCCCTGTCAGTCATGCTGCTGAGAAAATTAAATGATGTTGACCATTGACATGAATTAAATAATTTGGGGTAAAATATAGAATGGAATGTTTAATAAACTATTTCTTTAGGCATGTTTTCTTTTTACATATTGGGTCATTCATTATGACTGCTTAATAATATGAATAAGTTTTTTCAAATCAATGTTTACAGTGATTTTTCCTTTATTACTGATGCTATTTTATCATTTAATAAAACAATAGATGTGTTTAATTTAATAAATAAAAATATATCTAGTGTTTTCAATTTCATCCATGTCAACTCCGGGGCTTTGAATTTTGCAATTTAAGCACTCAGTAGAACAGGTCATTCTGTATAAGGGGCGGTAGGTTATGCTGGTCAATTGAGGGATAAAGAAATAATAATACTTTGGCTTTTATGGAAGCAGAGTATGAACTGCATTAAAAAGCTCATGGCCGCTTATGTTTGGAAATCAATATTTGAAAAATTACTGAAAGTGGACAACTACTGCAAGAAATATTATTGAACACAATACATGTCTAAAATCTACATTAAGACTGTATTAATACAGGTCTCCGATACTTGACATGATGTGCCTATGACGTAGTGAGTTACAGGTAAAAATTTTCAACTGAAACTTATTAAAATACCTCACATAAAACTTATCCTGACAAGTATTTTATATTTACGTTTAATAAATTCTCAATGAAATCTAATTTTTTACTGGTGCTAATAATTTAATTTATTCCAGATCTTTGTTATTAAACTTCTTAAAAGGGATTTTGTCGCAATTACATACTTCTAAAGACATTATTATTAATATTTATACTTTCGGTTTCGGCTATTTTTCAGCAACTATCATCGCAGAGACTGTAGTGGTACTATCTATATGCACAAATATAAAGTTACATCAATGTTACAAACAATATATGTATGACTGATGTTACTAATAAAGTACAATGTGCTCTCAGAATCATAGTCGCTAGCTGTATTTGCCACCGCTTCTCATTAAGAAGCAATATGATTGGATATTATCTTCCAAGTTGGCAAGATAGCAGATTCTTATAAATGATTTTAGACCTTCTGTAATCTGGCTATTACTTTGTTATGGCAATCTGTGCTGATCTGCTACAAGACCATAGGAGCTTAGAATGTAGTACATTTTAAGGTTATGAAATTAAGGGTGTATGGCGAATTGCTTGCTATAATTATCAAGCCTAAATATATAGACATAATATTATAACATACTGGGATTGTATGTATGATTAGTCGTCTCGATGGAATAGTTAATATTAATTTCAAAGAACAAATATAGAATTGCATTGCTACATAAATTCTTACAGGTTGCCAGCGTTTCCAACGGTGCTAAAGGTCGGTCAGTTGTGAAACTACAGCAATGTTATTCTATAAGATCTCACTATCGAATCCACTTTCGAAACCTATCTGGTATTCAATAGTTTCTTTTTTTTTAATGATTACTAGCAACTTGGGTTTGAATTAAGTTAAGTTTAAGAAATTACTAATATTAATGTTAATACCTCCAGCTAAGCTAGAATAATTGTATTAGGAATGGGTTCACGTGAGTAGTGCAATTGGATTTGAACCCGCGACCTCTCGATCGCAAGTCCAACACCTTATTTATTGGGCTACCGCCGCTTTCAATTGTGACCTTTCTACATGTTATTGTTGTCGTATACTTATTGAGAAACTGCCTTAGATTTTTCAAATCATAATAGTTACTAAACCATAATTAAAGTCGAAGTAAGATCTGCCTTCCAAGTGAAATGTTTTAAAAAGTAACCGACTGTTCTCTGATTTGGTTAAAGGACATTAAAAAGTTGTCAGTATATTTTAAGATATACCTATGTATTGCTTGGTGTATTTAATAAAAAGTCAATTTTCACGAAACTTTCCTCACGTGTGAATAAGGACACACAGCGACATTCCGCAGCGATTCAGTTGCTAATATTTCATAATAATATCAGGTCTGTATTAAACTGCCTATTGCTAGGCACGGGCCTCTTCTCAGTATGAGAGGGGTTAGGCCATAATCCACCACGCTGGCCCAGTGCGGGTTGTCAGACTTAGGCACATGTCTTTGAGATCATTATGGAGAACTCTGAGACATGCCGGCTTCCTCACAATTTTCCTTCAACTTTAAAACGAACGATAATAACAATTTAATACGCACATTACTTCGAAAAGTCAGAGATACGCGCTTTGGGTTCTTGACACCTCTGCGTAGCAGTCCAACGGTTTAACACTAGGATCGAACTCGAGACCTCTGCCTGGCAGTCTAACAGTTTCCCGCTAGGCTGGTAACCCTGGTGTAAGGTGTTCCACCAATGTGTATCCGATATATTCTCGATACATACAACCGTATATTTTCTTTATTCATAAGAACGTTTGCATCGATACGCCCTATTAAATCGGTATAAACGCCTATTAGCATCAGCAAATCGATGGAGTCACAATGCATTCGTGCGTTTCACAAGCACGCGTATGATTTGCTACAAAAAGCCGCCATATGTAATAAGGATATGCACTGTTGCATTCGAAAAATATTCGGATTGCTTATAAGAACTTGCGCTGCGTCCTTATACAATGTCTTCCATGCAGAACTTTCAGTCACGGTGGTCAATCTTAACGGAGACTAGTCATCTGAATAGAAGATATTAGAGTACATAAGTGTTTGCTAACACAAGTGCTCTCTCTATTCTCATGATCCGATGGGACAGCAATCCGACACGACCGACGGTAGATCAGGCGCAGGACAGGCTTTATGTGCTTTTCGTGGCCCAGTGTATGTAACACCACCAATTTCCTAACTCCGGGCTACTATTGAGACTCTTGTCAGTAAAATCCAACCTGGCTATATATCGCGTTGTCTTATTCCAATGATATCCGAATACAATTATTACACACATAACTGGCCACTCAGTTTTTACTAGCGCAAGTGCTAAGGAGTTCTGTAACGAAATTGTACCTACATTATGTCAATAAAGATTTTTATTATGTGTTTCTCTTTCACGGGTATTTTCCCAGTAGGTACGTCAGAAAAAACCAGTCGTTTGGGAGGCTTATGGGATCGTAGGTCCAACGTGCAAAGGCCCTAAAAGAGTTAATATTATTCTTAAAGAACGTTTATACATATGTATATCTCGACAGCTGAATCACGGTATAATATCAAATTCACTTGCTGCAAATTTTGAATGCACCAGTGGCGCTTCACTTTCGAGCGTGGCAGTAAGACGTACTTCGTCGTGTAAGTAAATTTTTTCATTTGATGTATGCATTTAGTATTATGTAGGGAAAAGCCCGTCTCAACGAGGGCTATCGCGTTTGAATTCACCGCTAGAGGTGCGAGTGGATAGTTATGTCTTTAGTCTTGATATTCTATAGTCACTTCAGCAGTAACCATAGAAATCGACAATTATCACCGCCAAATACGGCATTTAACAGCAGCTGTGCCAAAAGAATTTTCACCCGTGGGCGGTCAGGTTGTGGAATGAGCTCTCTGCCGAGGTTTTCCTACAAGACTAGTAGTATGGGGTTCTTCAAAAAGGATGTTAAAAGGTTTTTACAGGGTCGGCAACGCGCAAGTAAATGGCTCTGGTGTTGCAGGCGTCCATAGACTACGGTGACTACTTACCATCAGGTAGGCCGTATGATTGTTTGCCATCCACGGTATATAAAAAAAAACCGTGACAGTATCACGGTGTATAAAAAAGAACCGTGACAGGTCCTTACTCGCTAATGGCGGTGCCTGGTGAGCATAAAAACGATAGCCCCCATTGACGAGCTGTAACTATCGAAATTCAAGTGTGCATGCTTTCTAATTGAGATTTACCGTCTAAGGGGATCTCGATATCAAGTTTGTTATAGAATAACAAATGTTGTATTCGAATATCATTCCAATGTTAGTACTTGTAGCTATCCTAATATAAAAACGACCTCCAGAAAGACGTACCTATGTCCAGGAATGCAACCGTCCATTGGAATGACTCATAGTAATAAATATGTTTTAAAAATCACTTCGCTTCGGTCGCTGAGAGATGTAAGTTATTGAGTTTGGAAATAGTTCTGGGTGACTTTGTTGAAGTGAAGTCAAACCTACATATAAATGCAAAGGTTTTAGGGTACATCTGTAGTGACATGCCATTGAGAATTTTAATATACTTATTTATATATATTGGAGAGTACATAGCTGCACGTTATAACTATACCCTGGAATTACATGTACCTGGAAACAGTATGTTACGCTAATTTAATTATATTACAAATTTGGTAAAGACGCAATTTTTGTTATGGTAACTGTATTTACATATATAGAAGAAAATGAAAATGACGGAACCATATTTATTTACCGAAACTATACCAGTACTCAAAGTTTTGCTTTAGGTAATACGGTGTTGTATTTTCAAAACTTTACTCTCATAAAGTCTTGAAAAAATAAGGCAAGAAATTTCACAGGTTATGATTACAGATAGGAATAATAATAATAATAATATTCTACCACGTACACACAACACCATCTAGCCCAAACTAAGCAGAGCTTGTATTATGGATACTAGACAATGGATAAACATACATATATACTTTTTTTTTTTGTAAATACATACATATTATACATAGAAACACCCAGACCAAGACAAACAGCCATGTTCATGCACACAAATGTTTGACTTGTGCGGGAATCGAACCCGCGACCTCAGGCGTGGCAATTGGTTACACTTACCACTACGTTTCATAATTCCAAATCATTTTATTAATATATTAAGTTTTGTTTATTGATTCATGCATTAAACAATACATATATGTGGTTAAACACTAAATGGTTACATGCTCTCGGTAATTAATGTAATTGGCTGTATTCTAAGGACCATTATACATTATACATATGTATATATTGTGAACTTGCGAACACGAGCATACATACATATATACATAGATTCACGCCTGTTTCCCAGAGGGGTAGGCAGAGACTACGGATTTCCATATGCTACGATCCTGACACACTTCTCTGGCTTCATTCGGTTTCATCACATTCACGAGCAGAATAGAATTTGTATTGCATATATGAATGATGATCTACTCAGTTAAACGAGGACTTCAACTGACGACTCATCCTGTCATAGTTGCCTAAAACAAGAATCTATACTGATATTATAAATAGGAAAGATTTGATTTTTTGTTTGTTTGTTTGTAACAGTTTAAGTCAAAAACTTACTAACCGATTTTAAAAAATCCTTCACCATTGGAAAGCTATATTTCCACCGAGTAACATAGGCTATACCTTATTTAGAAAAATACTCTTACACCTAACCTACTTCTACGCGAATGAAGTCGCGAGCAAAGGCTAGTCACAAATAAATACCGTCGTTTTGCCGACCGGGTAAGCTGAATAAAAGACGAATAAAATAAAATAATCTACAAATTGCATAGGATCCTGTTAGATGCCCAATACATATTGTCAGTGTACGACAAAGTTACTGTACATCCTTCCACTGTTTAAAAGATTGAATGTTTGTTACTTAAAACCATTGCACGGATGTAAATGCAACTTGGCATATAGATAGAGCCTTTCCTAAATAAACATATAGGATACTATTTATCCCGCCATGTGGCAGAAGTCTCGCGTAGTATATAACGTTATACTACCCTAAAAGGTCGCAAGCAAATGGTAACTTGATGCGTTTCGTGTATTCTGAACTTTGTACATGACAGAAAGTCATGACATTTCTGAACAGTGCAAAACTACTTTTTATTGAATTGGTAACCCCGAAATAGTCCCTAATACATAGAACCGCCAATTGCTTACCATTAGACAGTCAGACAGTCTCGGATGATTTTTTATTGGCGCACAAACACAAAAAAATATCATAAAATATATACGAATGGAATTTATGGCGATACATTGGTGTGGACAATGCATAACAACAGTTAATCCATCAACAAGACCAAAGCAAAAGATATGTAATATAGTATTATACATATTACAGGAAACCCGCATATGTCATATAAACACATTTATATCACGTTCAAAGGAACTATAGAAGCAATACTACATACAAAATATATCAAAGAGATCGCATTCTTAGCAAAATTCAAACAAGCTACATAATATTTTACTCATATTTATCACACCGACCTATTTTAATGTGACAAAAATACATTAAAAATATGCTCTAGACAGGAAATTATTAATTATTCCTGTCAATGATGATATTTTGTTTTCCATTCGCACTTGTTTTTGGAACGCGGGAACTTTAATTCCCTGTCATGTAGTGCGAAAAGGTAAAATGTAAAAAGTTTGACAGTGATTAATTTAAAATTAAATATGGAATGTCAGTTATAATTTTTTTGTAACGGTTTTTTATTATGATTTATTTGAATTAGGAATGTTCGATTTCGTGTAATCTTATATATTTGTCGTTAATTCGTAATGATTTTGCAATCGTACGAATTGCTGGTTAATCAACCATGATAGGTACATTTCCGCTGATATATTCTTTTTAGATCTTACTTATTAATTATTTATACTGATATTATTTATCCAACCAGTTAATTTACGTAGACAAAATCATGTATATTGGTCATTGCCTTTCGTATGGTGACGTTAACTGATCTATGTCATGTTTGAAAACGGGAACTAATTTCAACCACTTTATGGTCTACTTGTCCACTTTTTTATAAATACATAGACTGACACGCCTACTGCTGCCAGATGGGGGAAAGAGAAGACTACTGTTTTACATCTAATTTTATTTAACTATTATAATTATCTTGCAAGCTTTATTGCAGGCGCAGTTACTTTTTCATTGGAATCTAATAACAATTTTTTTTATAATATCGATGTAGACTATATTTGCTCCTTGATTACCATAGCCAAGGGATACTAACAAAATTAAAGCAATTACTTGTAACGTTACAAGTAATTGTTTTAATTTTCGAATCAAATCACCAAGTAAGGGGCAAGGATAACACTATTCCCCTTTTAACAGCGCAACAAGTACTTAGCACATTCAACGCCGTGCCGGTCACAAATGACCGCCATTTTCTATTGTGTCTGCTACATCTCATTCAATATGTTAAGAAGCCTAAGAGTAGTAGGGTCTAGGGAGTTCCTAGGACTACAACACAAGATGCTGCTGTGTTGAGTTCCAAGGAACTAAACTGCTTATTGCTATTTACAAACATTCAAACAACGGACACAAAGTTCACCCAGACTCGGAACACCTCTTTTTGAATTCCACAAATTTTTGTCCTCTGTGAGATTCAAACCCACAACATTTGGTGTAGTGGCAATGCGACTTAAACTTCTACGCCATCTGTGCAGTCGTATCAATCAGTCGATTATTCTACAAAGTCTTTTCGATAACAATATGAATGAAAAATTCGACAACGATCGACGACGATTATCGCAATCAAGAAGACTATGATCTCGACGAAAACTCGTACTAATAAAGTTCTATTCTCGAATGTTCCGTATAATTAGTGGGTAGGTATACTATTTTCGAGTTGCTCTGTAGTGTTAGCTACATTTCTTGGGCGTTGACACTTCGCGGGTGCAACATTCCAACTGTGTGTGATTTATAGTAATGTTCTAGTGCTGTGACGCATTGCACGCAACTTTGGGTAACATTCGGGGTCTAGTGGAAGATTTTGTTTTAGAGGTGACATTGGGAACTTGACCTGTTTGGTTTGCTGAATGGTTTGGGTTTGAGATTTTTGTTTAGATGGACTTTGACTGTTTTGGTAGCATAACGGTAGTGGATGAACTGCTGTGCATGAGGTGTCGGATTTGATACCCCGGATTCAATGTAAAAGGATTGAAGGAGGAAGATTTTTAATAGCAACTGGAGTTAGGACATCGGAGGTGTTATCTGTGTTGCCATAGACGTAAGGACACTGACCCTGCTCCTTTTTTCGGTCGTATCGTGAGGAAATAGGAAGTGCACTTGTGTTTGCGTGCACACATTTGTGCGCTACAATATTTTTTATGCAAATGGCAAGTCTACGTTAAGATTGTCTATAATGACCGAAAATTTAGTCTGAAGGACATTATGAGCCGTTAGGACTCTCTATTACCATCAAAAATGCTGTTCATACTTTACTTCTATTATATCCTATTTCTATTATCAGCAGCGATAGCTCAGTGGGAAGACCAACAGACTGCAATGCAGAGGGTCTCGGGTTCAAACCCACGTCGCGCACCTCTAACTTTCGGAAGTTATATGACTTTTCGAAATTATGTGCGTATTGATTGACAATTATCGCCTGCTCCGTGCTTCGGAGAACACGTTAAGCCGTCGGTCCCGTCTGCCATGAACATCTATGGCAGTCGTTACTGGGAAGTCAGTGTCCTATAATATCCTGACACTGGTCTAGCCTTAGGGTATCGTTAGCCTTCGGGTTGCGGAGGACAGGTGAAAAACTGATAACCACTAAAATCTGGTTAGACCAGAAAAGCCGACTCCAAGTGACATGGGAATGATAAAAGGCTAGGGAGAAGATATCCTTTTTCTATTAAGAAGTGGTACTACTCCCGGCAAGCAGATTTATTCATATCATCATACCGGCAACGGCTGGCTCTTCCCCTTATCCTAACTAATATTATAAAAGCGAAGTTAAATTTCTTTGTTTCTTTTTTACTCTTTCACGCCTTAACTACTTGACTGATCGTTATGAAATTTCTCGTACACGTTGTTAGGAGAACAAAAAAGGACATAGGGTGCCTTTCATGTAGAAAAAGTACGGATACTAACCTAACGTAAATTGTAGCATATATGTTTACGGCAATCTCCTATGAGTATGATCACTAAGTAAATACAGGTACCAACACAAATAAAAAACTAAAAAGAAATGCTTGTGAATTACGTAGCTCAAATTCACATTACAAACGTAGAAATTGCTCTGTAACGATTGTCGGGAACGCATATGTGATAGTATTTCTTAGGCTTCGGTAATAACTTAGCGACAGACGAGTCGTAAATAAGCATTAGAACAGCATAAAAATATCAAGCTAAACTAAATCTTGAGAAAGAGTATATTTGACAGTCGAGTTTACTCGTCTACATCACTATTACTACAGTGTTACCAACATAAAAACATGAAAGTGATGTGGCTACAAATTCTAATATTATGTGACAATAATATAAACTGGTCATTGCTGTTGTATATTAACAAAATGCAAAGATGTACGTCGTTTAAATTATTTAGAATTGACTATTTACGATACGCAAACACCCAAGAAGTTTCATTAAAACATAAATTAATGCATTTTTTACACAGTGTATGAATTCCTAGAAATGTTATGTAAAAGTACATAATTATATTTATTATATGTTTAGAAAATAGTAATTTCATGTTTGAAGTAAATATATTGCTTTTTAAATATAGATTATTTTGTGAGTCGCAAATTCTTTAGTATACCTGTCTTGAGATTGTTGTAATTTAAAAATCGAATATCGCGCTTTTTTATCTTACTTGAGCTTACGTAGACGCAATCAAAAGTAGAATTTATTATGAATATTAAAAGTTAATTTAAAATAAAACAGATTTATGGTTTTATATGCATGATGATTAAGTACTGCCCTACATTCATGTGTGTTTAAAAATGGAACTAAGTAAGTTTATTTTTATAATTAACAATGATACAGCTAGATTATTTGAAATGATATTACTATATAATGTCCTCCAGACCGATTTTCGGTCACGGCGGCTAATCTTAACGGAGACTAGCCATCTGCGCAGGAGATATTATAGTGCACAAGTATGTGCGCAAACACAAGTGCATTCTCTGTTCCCTTACCCTCATGATCCGATGGGACGGATAATCCGACACGGCCGGAGAGAGATCAGGCGCAGGACCAGCGGCTTTACGTGCTTTCCGAGGCACGGGGGTGTCTAACACCGCCAACTTCCTAACTCCGGGCTCGTATTGAAATTTCTTAACAGAAAAACCCAATACCTTTATGTTGGCCCGACCCGGGATTCGAAGTCGCATTCACTACCGCTGCGCCACAGAGGTATATAACAGTGTGTTCGTAATCTAACAGTATTTGAAAAATGCATTGCCCTGCATTCGATTTAAAATTTGGACCATCTTTTATGTTTTCATACTCGTCGCTGAATACCATGTCAGCTAACCGATTCACAAAGCCGTAAAAGAACAAAAGCAATGCAATGGTGCGGGATCTACTCTCAAAATAAATATTAAAAATATGTATTATGCCCGTCATAAAAAATTAAGCCAGCAATCGAATTTCGGATAGTATCATACCTTCTACATATTTAATGTGAAATATAGCACAAGAGTAAACATGAATGCAAAAACATTAAAACAGCCATATTATTAATTATTACTGGTATTTATTACGACAAATAAAATACCTGCCTACTTTCCTCCCAATTACCGCAAGGCCACTTAAAAAAGTATACAATAAAAAAATCTACAAACATTCATCCGAACTCCCTAACACTGACTCACGGACACACTAAGAGAAAAATCACTAGACAATAGATCTTTTCTATTGTCACAAAGAATGTCATAAACACATGTCACCCGATTGTTACACACACTTAATATGCAATGTAAATGTCATTGTCATTATAATGACATGTAGCATTTGTTTTATGTGTTCATCTATTTTAAATTTGGATTGTTTGGATTCTTTCGTGTCGTTATTGTCAGTCGTAACGGAAAATGTATGAAGTGAAGTAAAAATAAGAGTCTATGGTCGTTTCACGGTAAACTATGTTTGTTCTACGCTATTTTGAATTTACGCTTACTTTTTTATGTGTGCTCTAAGCAGCTGTTAGGAGTTTTATCAAAAGGTTAGCAAGATTGAAAGACCCTGAGCAATCTATAGTAATATTAAACAAAGATTCAATAAAATATTTATCTAGTTAAATATTTATATTTTCTGTATGTAAGATATTATGAATTAAATTTCTGAAGTGTTTGCGCCTTGTGACCTGTCTCGAATGGCAATATCGCAAAACAGTGTCATATTTTTTGGTTTTTGAATGGAATTTAATTAATTAAGCTATATTTTAAATATTTTAATATACTCTATAGACTAAATTAAACGTGTATCATAGATGGAATATAATTATATTTTTATTAATTTTGCATGCTGTGACATCTTGTAATGTTGCGCATTTAGTTACTATTTTTGGTCTTATTTAGTATAAGTATAAATAATGTAACAACTACTTGATGCCCAAATAAATAAATAATTATAAATGTAGTCCTTTTACTATGCCCTTTACTCATCACTAACTTTCAATCCGATATTTACATAATGCAAATTATAATTGTCACCTTATTACATAATTTTAACGATCATAGAATAGTTAAGATTACACGGTTATCAATAAAAAGCAGTTAAACCATACCTGCAACTAAAAATATACAATATTATTTTAAATAGCAAATAAAGCTCATCATATAAATATAACTTTTATTGTCTGATTGAGTAAAACGTTTTCATCGATTCGTAAATTTTACGATCACTGACCTGCGCAATATTGACAGACATTTCATAAATTCACGAATTTATTAATTTCTGGATACCACCTCTGCTTTTGATGAGACTGCCAAGGAGGCAATAAATTTCGTTAATAATAATATCGGTCACATTTCCTAAAATACATACTCTAATTAACGGCATAGTATATCCATCCGTAAGTTTAATTTTAGACAGTAAGAACCGTTATTCATACGTCTAGATTTTGCTTTACAGACGCTTCTAAGGAAAATCAACTATTCTATAGAAATTAAACTTAAACTAAAGAAGAAAAATAGCTCATGTAACCCTTCGGTTAAATAGATAAATTGAAAAGACATGCCAATCCGTGACGTGAATGAACGAGAAACTATCAAAAACAATTTCGCATTCAATATTTATAATAGCAGATTACACTTTGAGTTATATTTCATCAGAAAACCCACTTAATAAATTAACTCGCGGTGCCCATTAAAATAATATCATCATTAAGACTACATGACGTTTTCATAATTAGATGTCACTTTCATATATATTAATGTCAGAAATTAAACATGTCACGCGGATTCGAAAGTGGTCGCACTGTTCACGTGACATTCAAAGTGCGTTTAAAAAAGATAAGTAGAGAGACACTAGAATAGAATAGAAGAAAAGAAAATGAGACCCAAGGGAGCCCTTGTTCAGTGTGTGGCAAAAAATAAAACAGTTGCCTAGAAATTTAGAATGTTTGTAATAAATAATATGAGTTAGACGAGTATTTATAATTATGTATTTCAAAACATGAGATCTCGAGGCTATGAATATGTAAGATATTTATTTGTGTCAACTTTAAAGATTTTTGTATGAACGTTACACGTGAAGGTAATTCGAGGACTTTTTTCTAGAACTGTGTCACTAGTGAAATAGTTTAGTGTAACGATATTCCTGATTCTACTACTTCATCTTATATAATAATGTGCGAGTATATTTGCATTGGTTTATTAGAATATCCTTTATTTTTATAAGGGAATTTTTGTAGATAGCTAAATGAGTAAAGTATTACTTATTTAGTAACCTTATGACATACATAGGTATATAATAAAGACATTGGATAAAAAGTATTAAAATATAACACTTTAAATAATATTACGTCATAAAAAAATCTAAGCAAGTGTTTAGTAAAACAGTCCGGAAATTATAGAAAATACTAAATCTAAATCTTACTTGGCGAGTGATATTCGTGATCTAGGCCAGTGAAATAACGTTTATGATAACGGTATAATATGGTGGTATCCGAATTAGTGCCCTAGGCTCACTAGCCGCCGGCAAATAACTTTTCACTAAGTCTACTTTGCTTCTGCGCATTAGGGGTGTCCTAAACAAAATGGCATAGATAAATATCCTATTCCTTTTCAAAAATGGATTCTGGAATTGTATTACCTTGTTAAATATTTGAAATTGGAATATAAGTTACTAATAAGTAAAAAATTTCAAAAATGGGAATGTTCACCTGACTTTGTATTACTGATTTGTATTTTGGAACGATGTATGTTCATTTTACTGGTATTTAAATTTGGAAATATCAAATATATGTTTTCAGCTATACAATTACCGTTAGCTTTCTAACCATCGAAGTATTTTATGGACATAATACTTTATTCGAATTACTTATATTGATATTTGTTAGTTAATAATTTGTCAAATATAAGTGCAAGTAATTCTAAATCACATTAATAATCCAAACCTTACAAATACACTCATTGCGTATTGCGTAGTACCGCGTATCTTACTGAAATTGACGAAATTATACCGAAATTGCACCAATTGGCAACAGCAATTTAACGGTCAACTGAACACTCTATGCTTTAAAAACCATAAACAATCCAGTTTCATAGATCATGACCATCAAACGACCATTAAAATCGAGAATCAAACAAATTAACACCGTAATTAGTATAAAATTAAAATGTTACTTAATTATTTGAATTGTAACTCCGCTGTAAGTGACGCCTAGAATTCTTACTCGCTTGAATTGAAATTCGGGTCATCTTATTAACAAAAAAAAAAATACTTTCAGTATACAATCCATTGTGAGTTGTAAATGGTTCAGTGCCCCCAACAGCTCGCAATCTGACTCAGAATACAAAATAAACCTTTTAACAAACACATTTGAAAACCATAAAATTAATATCAGCGCTAAAGTAACACCCCGTGTACAAATATTACATCTGCCGTATAATATTTTGCGCAAGCGCACTCGCGCAGGGCGATTTTAATTCTGGAAACTGGAGCAAATTTCTAACATATACGTATACACGTAACACTTACAACTGTATCTATAGCATTTGCACTTTTAGTGTATATCGCGGTCTTCGTTATATCTTCAATCAATCAAAGTCTATTCATTGACAGTTCCAAATTGTGTACTATGACGTCATATGTTAATATAACGTATTTTACATGTTTATCGCGATTAAATTGAGTTTTGGCGCGATTTTGGTGTACATTGGATTTTGAACATGTGGTTTTCAAAGAGCGATAATTTTGTTGGTATAGAAAAAATTGCAATGCTTAGCAGAATATAAATATATATAATTAAAGTGATAATCCTTAGTTCAGAACAAAACTCTTATATCACAGTAACCTACTTAAAAAAGATAGAAAGAAAATATACTCGTATTGATATAATAAATTTAAGAATCAGTCAGAAACACCTTCTGTTTGAAAACTTAAAATATTTTTAATACATTTCCTTGCAAAGACGCACATATTCATAATATAAAATATATAAAAATAATGTATATAAAAAGCCCAACATAATGTTGCAATGGCGATATATTACGGCGTCGGGCAGAAATAATCAGGGACATAGATCGCAAGTATGTGTCAACAGCAAGCCAAGAATCTCGCCTCAAAATTACACATCCGCTCAATATGTTATATATTATAATAAATTACGTGGAACAACGTTGTGACGTCACAGCATAAATCTGTGGCATGGAGGTGACGACTAATGTAGTGCTTGACGTAAACTAGAAAATTTTGCAAATCGCTGTTATTTTACTAGACATACCTTTACCTAGGCACATACTAACTCTTCAAAGCAACCAAAAGAAAGGAGACCTTATAAAAGGATCGCCTAACAAAGGTAGATAAAGGACAGTTATTTGGTAAAGGCCATGAAAAGTATATAGCCTATTGACCCATTAAACATCCGCAAATAATTCGAAGATATATGCAATGAATTTGAGTACGAGATCAGGCCAGTAACTAGTTCCAACTTTCTTTGAGGCTGCACAAATCATTTAGATATGGTTGACAGCGTAGGTAAATCATTGATGATAGATGAAGTAAAAATAAGTTAGACTAAAGGCTTGTTATATGAGGCTAAGAAAGTTAATTTGGGATTGTAAAGGATTAGACATTTAGATCAAAAGTTACGTCTAACTTTCAAAGAAATATTAGAACTGTTTAAAGTAAAAGAATCATTGTTTTATTTTTATGAAACTTAGAATATTAAATAAAAAGCTGACTTACAAAATCTGATCTTCTTCTATTAAACAAACCAAGTTAACCAAACGAAGAAATTAACCTAAAATCTTTCGTATTTTAAGTTCTCCTTAGGCTTTCACGGGTGGTATTCCTCTATATCTTTTTTATTTTTTTTTAAAATAAGTATGCATTAACCGATGTGTAAAATAATTGAAAAGATAAGCTTAACAGACAGTATCGGTGATTGAAAACTCATGTCATATTTCGATCCTAGTTGCTAATCCTAACTGCTGGTAAATCAATCACATATAAACTATCAAATAGCAATCTTAGAAATATTCTTAGAAATATAATTACTCGTTTAATATGGAGCCTCGGAATGTCTGAACACACAAGCGAACCGGAGCCCTAGTTACCCTATTCCTTATCAATCATCCATATACATCGCCCTCATTTCATATGGTTACCGTTTAGGTCGTGTCTTACGTAACAACTAAAATATCTGCCATTTGACTTTGAAAATCCGATTCTAAATTATCTGTTTCACCCGGAAGATATAGGATAGGGACGACCTTCTAAATACTATTTACGGATATGCTCATATCACTAATTACTGAATTCGAGTTTGATATACTGTGACACTAAATTAAAGTAATTTGGAAGCCAATTAGAAGAAAATTATTTATTATATTAGCGACGAACATGTTTGTGATGATTTTCATCTTATTAATGCCTAAACTTATACTATTTAAATTATGTTCTGACCTACTGCCTTCATTTGATAAGAAATTATGTAATTATTTGCTACTAGCTGATATTAAAAGTACGTCGAATTATATTAAAGGCTGATATAAAATCACTCCTACTAAAAATATGAAACATCGCAATTTAACCATCAATAAAAGAGATGAATGCGATTTAGCAAACGCGCCGAAGCTGATTCACATAAATTCAGAAGTTAAAAGAAGTGGAACGAATCTGATTAAAGTATCTACTGATGCAGACGATGAGATTAATGATTTGTAACATCTGGATATAAATCATGATAGGCTTCATATAAATTGGCAACTAGCGGCATCTGATCAGATTGTATCTCATATTACTTTCTTTAATTCCGAATAAATTCATACAGAACAGCCATCTTGAATAATTGGAAGTGAAGCTATAGCCTTACAAGAAACATTGAACATGTCTGCTTATATTCTCCTTGAAGGTTTTAACAAGGTTATGATGTTCTGGAAATATAGATGCCGGCAGTGTTTCATGACTTGGCAGCTTTAGTTTCAAATATAGAGGCAAGATTTCTACGGTTGATGGAATATCAAATTATTTAATTAGTAGTGATTATAAGTTTAAACTGGCAAGCGATGATAATTGAAGTTAAAATCATTGAAAAGCAATGTCGTTGCGTAATGTATCTTGAGAATTAATTAAATTTTAACTAAGAGTAACAAATATTGAAAGAATATCTATAAAATGAAGTGCAAACAAATTCTCAATAAAATATTACATTGAAAATTCAAGTTCAAGTTTCAATGAAACTTCAGTATATTTTTGTTTGATTGCTTGAATTTATTTTTTTAAGTAATAAAAGAACAATAGTGTATTGTAACAACGTACCCAAATTGAAGAACATGAGTACAACCTTGCTCTCAAAGGACGAAGCGCGAAGAACCGAATTCTGAGACAAATTGAATCGCAAAGCTACTAAGGTTACCTAACGCCAACTAAAAATATATCCCACAGAAATTTGGCTCAACTATCTTATATGAAAAAACATAATAAATTCTAAATTATGTACTATAAAATGACCACAACTGCTGGAAATAAATGTGGAACGAGTATAATCTTGAGTGTTCCGAGTTTTTTACTAACGCAACACTTTCGTTCAGGATTTAGAGAATGCGTCGCGAGTACCGATTTTAATTACCAGGAAGTAGTATTTTGATTTTAGTATAATTAATTGATTTAGTTTTTCTTATAGTTTTAGATTTAGATTACACTTAATTTATCTTGTTTTATGAGTGTGTCGAATGGGGAGAATTTTAAGTAATATTATAATAACGATAAATAATTTTTAGATAGTATATTTTTAATGTATGCAATTTAAAATTGGTTTTGCTAATATAATATTTTAATAATTCACTTTAAAGATGACGTAACAGAAAGTGCTTAGATTTTTTATCAAAAATGTTTTAACATAAAATCATTATTCAAATACATAATATATCAAAAATAATTAATTCAACAACTCTAATTCATTAGAATCATCCATTCGACTCCGTAGCACCGAAAAGCGTAGCACTTTCGTAGCACGCTCGCACCAACACTGCGCCCACAAATTAGTAAAATAATTATTTTTGAATAATTTATAATTTTTATTAGAACTGTGTTGTGTAGTGTAATAGAACTTTAAAATATCGTACTGGCGTCATTCTAACACGGACCGTTAGGAATTACCAGCACTAATATCACTCTTCACTTTACACTTTTAAAATGTATGTTCTCCAGAATGTCCGCTCTGGGGAACGCGCGTCGGTAGACTAGGCCGTGAACGCTTACAGAGTAGAAAATTACGTATTTATATTAAACTTACTAATTATGTACATTTTCCAAGATATTTTTGCGACGATAAATTGAATTTTAATCATCATGTTTTGACATTACATCAAGATCTTTGTCCTGTGCTTACTTTGTTTTTTTAAACCCTAATTTTAGCGTGCCGTATGTATGTCTAGAACTAAACGGGCATTAAAATTCCAGCTGATGACGTATCTTTTAGTAAACGGACACATTTTTATAATTCTAAAAGTATTTGTAAAAGATATGATTGTCTTTTAACACGCTGGAGTTTTCACAGACTGGAATGTATAAATATATTTATTATACCTATTTCTAAGAATATTTTATATAAATAAGTTTAGAGTCACGGTTTTAGGGGCTTCCTACAATTGAAAGAGTTGTTAGTTTTGTCTGGAGAATTGGAACAATAGGTCAAAGAAAATTTCGTCAAAATTTTCTGGTTTTAAAAGTTCGTTTTATTGTAAAAGAAATGATTGTGTGGAATCTTGCTCGGGTTTTAATTTGACGTAACGTTTTTATAAACGAGTAGTATGCAACTATGTTCTAGCTTATCTTAGACAAAGAATAAGCGTATGTTTTATAATATTATAGAGTGATATTGGTATTTTGATTTAATTAAATTTTAATTTATAATACTATGATAAATAATTAACTTTAATAAAACGTATTATCTATTAAATGGGTATAATATTAGTGATACTTTTAACCATAGGATTGTTTCCCACAATGAATACAGGTTTTAATCCTTCTAAAGGATCTCTTTACAGCAAATTTTACTAGTTGACACCGAGTTAATTAATTATTATATGCTGTTAGCCGGTTTTCTGATCCTTGATTTGTCAGTCCAGCAACATTTTTGTGAAGTGATAGTAGGGCTGGAATTATAGCTGTAATAAGCGTTCATAAACCTGGAATAACCGTTTTCAGACTGTACTCCTGATTTCCGCTTATTTGTGTAAAAATAGATAAAGAATATCATCTTAGTAATGCTCTGCCAGATAATAATTTGATAACAATTAAAAATATAAGACATCAATTTGTACAATGCTGTCTTAGGATTATACGAATATTTTTATAACTATTTATATTAAGACTTTCCTCGACGATTAGACTGCTTTTAAGCAACCATTTCTGTGATTATAGATATTAAAACAGTTAAAGTTGTAATGAACCACGATAAAATCTGTTTAATTTATTTTAATAATTAATAGAAAGTAGAAGTTAAGGTAATAATTGAAATTAAACTACAAACTTTGAGCGGATTTTATACCGGTTAATTTTAAATGCCGGTAAAGTTAATTAAATTTTCCTATTTTAGTTTTAATTAATCAAGTTATAAATATAATCCATTACATGTACATTTAGCACTAAGCATTGAAACAGTTGCGTAACTAGGCCAGTGCCTGAATCTTGTGGTAGTATTCAGCCGTAGAATGTGACACATTTTAGCGATTGTCGCTGTAAAAAGTAGTATCTAGCGGATTCCCCGATCTTTATAGCTGGACAGTCTTACAAGATCTGCACCTATGAAAATCTTAGTAATGTAATAAAGAAAAATATTTATACTTCAAATTTGCTAAGTTTATATTATTAAATTCGACGAGCCTATATTCCAGAAGGTGTAAGCAATGAGCTGGAGTGTTGTGGGTGTAATACACCTCGTATTACACCCACAACACTCCAGCAATGGTTTAGGATCCCACGCAATAAAGGAAGAGCCTCTTGGCGTCTATCAGATACAGTTCCGTTCTCCTTGCTGTTAGTAAAAACTTTTTGGCAGAAATACCTCATAACACTTTTTAGGACTCAGGAATGGAGTCCTAGACTTCATACATAGCAATGGCATTCAATACCATTGCGCTATCGTGACAGATGTGTTAAGCCATGTAAATACTAGAAAATGAAAATTCTATCTTTACTTCAACTTTACCAAGACTACAAGGCGGGACGACCAGTAATCATAATTAGCATTAGGTCACAAATTAATCAATACTAATAATACCACTAGGGACATTTCTTCAGGAACAAGTCAGCAAAGGGTCTGTAGCTATCCAACATTTTTATTATTACCATTGGTTTTTTTACACCCTATGCCATAACACATTAGAGAACAAAATTTTAAGTCATATGTTTATATATAATATATAATATAATATATATATATATAATATATATAATATATAATATTCTACCACATACACACAACACCATCTAGCCCAAACTAAGCAGAGCTTGTACCATGGGTACTAGACAATGGATAAACATACATATATACTTTTTTTTTTGTAAATACATACATATTATACATAGAAACACCCAGACCAAGACAAACATCTATGTTCATTCACAGGCGTGGCAGTCGGTTACACTAACCACTACGCCATCAAGGCCGATCTCACTTATATAGAAAATTTACACCATCGATTTTTATCATATAATTATAATATGTAGCCTCACTCTACTACTCCTAGAGAGCACACTTATTTCATTTATGGTGAAGTTTATTATTACTTATAATTCAGATGTCATGATAAAATTGTATATCGGATGACAATTTGCAACTAGCAAGCGATAATATTTAGACATAGCAAAGCGCTATTATGATTTAAACATTTACTTTTAACAGCGATAGCCTAGTAGGAAATCCTTGGACAGAGGGCTCGAGTACGCAACAAGCTCAGACTTCTCGAATGTATATGCGTATTTAATAGTTATTTTTCGCAGTATCTGCATATCTTAGCGTTCTCTAAAATATTCTCGAAGATGAGTAAAGTCTGCCAACCTATAAAGAGCCAGCGTGGTGGACTATGGCCTTACCTTCTCATAATGAGAAGAAGCCCTTGTCCAGCAACGGGTCATTATTGTACAACTAGTTCTTGTGTTGGATCTGGTCTTTCAGAAACTGTTTGTAAGCCAGCCGAAACACTACGTAATCATTTGTATTAGAAATTGGTATCGCACTGTATTTTATCGAAATTTTATCGTTGATATAAGAGTTTATACAGAAATGTCAACTAGAGATCTGAGCTTTTCAACATATAAAAGTCATTTCAACGTTTACACTCCCACATATATATGTTACGACGAAGTGCTATGAATATCATTTTATTTTATGCTTTGTCTCGACCGAGGAACTTCCTAAAAGCATAAAAAAGTGCTTTTAATTCAACTGTTTAATATAAATACCGATAAAGAATGACTGTTAATATTTAATGGGGGTAAGTAACATAGTAACACAAATGTTACTTAATTGTTAGAAAAATATTATTGACTAATTATTGCCCGCGGCTTGGCATACCGGGATATAAATATTATAATATGTTTTAATCCAAGATATGGTCTATCTATGTGCCAAGTTGCATCCAAATCTGTTTAACAGTAAACACGTGGCTAGATAACAAGATATAAACATCTTCACAAATTCCACGTGTAATATTAATAGGATCTTTTGGTATGTACTTTAATATCGCAGATATGAATAACACTGTTAGATTGCACAAATGGCACAATGGCTGAAGTTCTCACCTCGCCACTATACCGCGACGAGTGCTGTTAGTTCGATCGCTACACGGCATACAAATTAATTAATAATTGTTCCGAGTCTTTGGTTTGAATATTTATAAAGTCCAACACAACGCCTACATTAGAAAAAAATACTGTATAAAATAGTGTATAATACTGAATAGTCATTATTATTCATGCGGAACTTTAGTTTATGATAAGTATAATAATATAGTTTTGAGTATATGTATATATAGAATACATGACATAATATCTTGCCTATCGTAAGGACTAATAACATTAGGCTCAAAAATGTATAAGAAAAAGACTATACTACCATACTCCTTTGACACAGAGGCCTAAATGTGCCTTGGCCTCTGGTATGGGAAGACATCAATTTAAATTGACCTTGCCAAGTATTTAATTAAATACAAATGTAGTCTAACTCCTATACCTTCGAATGGGTTGGTAGAGAATAAGGGTATGTGCATATGGAATGCAATAACGATATTAAATATTGAGTATTGAGGAGTACCAAACCCACAAACCGGAAACTATAATTTTCGTTCTTACATATTATAGGGCAAGCATATTGCCGGCTACCGGGCACCATTTAATTATTATATACCTACCTATAATTTTAATCACAAAAATACTTTTAATTATCAATATATTTATAAAGAACTAGTTTTGCCTGCGGCTTCACCCGTGTAAAGCGCGATAAAAGGTAGACTTTGTCCTTCCCCACGATACAATCTATCTCCTTGCAAAATTTCATCAGAATGGGTTCAGTTGTTTAGCCGTGAAAGTGTAACAAACAGACAGACCGACTGAGTTATGTCGGATTTATAAATATTATTATGGGTGACATAACGTACCTAAGAATCTTACATTACGGTGAAACAACATAAATAACATAAAATACTTATTTTCGTCTTTTCCGTATTCGTCTGATCTGCTGATCAAATTTATTTCAGGGCTCAATTTAATAAATATCAAACGGCGTATTTTAATGTGACATATCGCACCATTTTCTTGACAAGTGTTATTCAATTAAAGTGATAAATATTAGTAATAGGTATCATTTAATAACTGTCAAAATTGTTTCAGATAAATTCGACATACGAATCAAATAACATCGTAAGTCTAATAGAAAAAAATTGCGGCAGTATGATTTTGCGTTTATAACGTATGTTCAGTATTATTTGGTATCTTCATTTTCACGGGACATATCGCTAAGATTTGTTCTTTAGACTCCAATGACATGGCCCTTATTCCTCCTCCGTATTTCTCATTACTGAGGGTCGTGACTCCCCCACTGAATCACTTTCTCATTGACTATCTCCCTCCATCTGTTCCGGTCTTTTGCTTCGTGGAGGGCTTTGTGGAGATTGATGTTAAGCGACGATAGGATTTGGTCCGACCATCTCGTTGGACTGCGGCCTCTTGGTCTTTTGCCGTCAACCTTGCCTGTCACCGTCAACTGTTCGATGTTGTGTCCGTCTTTGCGGGCAATGTGTCCGGAAAATTCCAGTATTCTGCGTAGACAGATGGCCCTTATTACACAGTTGCTATTGCAATGCTGACCCTAAAATGATCATGCTTCTATTAATTTTAATAAATAATATAATGGTCATGTATTTTCAACCTCTCTTTTATGAATCAAGTGTATTATTATTATTAATGTCAGACCCGTTTAAAGTGTCTCACTACTTGGCTTGGGCCTCATTTCAGTATGAGAAGGGTTAGGCCATAGTCCATCATGCTAGCCCAATAAGGGTTGATAGACTTTACGTGTGTTTGAGATAGAGAACTATAAATATTTAGATTGTCTCACAATGTTTTTCTTTACTGTTAAATAGAGCAATTATTAACTATTTATATATGCACATGCGTTCCGCATTTCAGACTTTACAAAGTTATGTCGTATCTAATATCGGATGTCTAGTTATGTCGGATCTAACTCGAGACTTACGTAGCAGTCCAACGTTCATCCACTGTGTCTTCTTATATATAAAATTCTCGTGTCACAATGTTCGTTCCCGTACTCCTCCGAAACGGCTTGACCGATTCTCATGAAATTTTGTGAGCATATTTAGTAGGTCTGAGAATCGGCCAACATCTATTTTTTTTTGGTCAAAACATTTTTTTATGGCAAAACAACGTTTGCCGGGACAGCTAGTATATATCTGATATTATAGTGGATGCAGGTCTCTTGTGAACGCACATAACAACTTGACTCACAGTCAGAAATGCGTACCATGGGATCGAACTCGAGATTCCTACATAACAGTGCAATAGACGTCTACTTGGCTATCGTCGGCCTCGATGGCGTAGTGTTTACTGTAACCGACTACCACGCCTGAGGTCGCAGGTTCGATGTCCGCACAAATCAAACATTTGTGTGCATGAACATGGATGTTTGTCTTAGTCTGGGTGTTTCTATGTATAATATGTATATATTTACAAAAAAATAGTATATATGTATGTTTATCCATTATCTAGTACCTAAGTACAAGCTTTGCTTAGTTTGGGCTAGATGGTGTTGTGTGTATGTGGTAGAATATTATTATTATTACTATTAAGTCAAATTAAATTGTATACTCCACCTTGGCCATACAATGCGATGCGATGCCGTACCACTTTTTCAGCGAATAGATATTAACGTTCATATTTGTTACTTTGTAGACGATATAGTAGAATATTATTATTATTATATGTTTGAAATTATAATGGTTGCAAATTTCTTTCAATTTGCGGCACAATATTCAGTCTTTTACCATTCGCATTTAGTCTAACTAGGCCGAAGACCGTCCTATCTTGCAATCTCTATACTCTACAACTCGTTTGCTTCAACAGCTATCGGTCTTTTAGAATATATACCCAGTCTCTTGTGACTTTGTCTCATTTTTTATTGTAGTTCTTTGATAAATAATTGCTTAAAGAAACTCTACGCAGGAATAGTTCCCTACATCGCTACGCAATTTTCGTATCGTAGTCTAGCCCTCATAAAAATCATTTATTTAAGACAAATTTTCAATAGCTGTGTGGGTGCTGACATTTAAATTACCGATAACGGGTCAAACACATTTTTTGTGGGTTACAATTTATTACTGTAAGGAAAGGTGTATAAATAAAACAGTAGGTACATTCTCACGCATGTTACTAAAACGATCTCTTTTTTAAAAATATAAATGTACCGAGCATTCATTTACAATCCCAAAATACGACAACTTTTTTCTGTAACACAATTTTTTAACATCATGTTCCAGTGATGACACTAAATATTCTTTAATAAAATGATTCATACAAGAATTTACACCTAACACATTCCTCCATAAGTATACACATCTCACCTTATCGTAAAGCCCAAAGTCAATTATTTCATTATATTAACATCAATGTGACACTTTATTTTTGAACTTTTTATCACATTATTAAGATGGTGTTGCCAAATCGTTATAATTTTGAACACTTTATTAACGCTGTAATCTAGGAGACGCCATTTTCATAAATGGCAGTCATTATTTTTTTATTGCATGTTTCCATGTGGCAAAGGACATCGTATATTCGGCCCATTGCATTAGTCATAGCAAATCATGGCTCGGCCATCTATTCTCGATTTCTAGTTTTAAAATTGGTTTTATTTTTTTGAGCTTTTCGTTTTAGCGCTATAATTTAACGCCTGGTTCTTGTATCAAAAATGATACGCTAGGGACAGTAACATTTTTATATATTTTTCATAGAATGTGAGTCATAATTAACTTTCTGTAGGTAAAGCGACTGGTTTCTTAATATAGGAACCGGACATTAGTTAATACAAGAGTTTGGCATATGAATCCAACATCCATTATTAGCGTTACGTACTTAAGATGTATATATGCAAATAAATAAATAAGAAAATATTATTCTTTGCGTATTGTTCTGTATAGTTAACTTTGTTGTAGTGTGTAGTGATAACTTATATAAAATGAACTTATTAAACCCGACAACGCTTTGCTATCTCTAAGTCTGATATTTTCAATAACTCCTTTTTTAAGGACAATTAAACAAAAAGTATATAAAGACACTCTCAGAAATGCAACGCTGTGTAAAATTTCAAGTCAATCTATCGACTCAATTTTGGAATTTAATTAAAGTAATGGCCGAAAAATTAAAAATAATATAAATACTTATAAAACTATTATATGTGTTTTTTATGTTTGTAATACGCAGTTTATTAATCACCCTTGCATACTTTATATACCTATTTATAGTCTAGTACATATACAATGTCTTTAACACCACAAAATGCAATATCACTCCGACCAAAAAATTTATCCAGGTTATTTCTACATTATATTTTTACACAAACATCGTATTTTTCCAATGTCAGTCACAAACAACATTAATACCAGCATCAATAATTATGATTATATACACGAAACATTTTAAACAACACATTAATTACAAAACAAAAACGAACATTAAAATGGCGCCCGCTAAAAATGACATGAATAATGTTTACTGTATTAAAAACGGAGCCAATATCTCCAAAGAGAATTGTCATATGTTAGGCATTAATTTTTCTCATAAATAAAAAGGTAACGCAAGGGTAGGCGGGCAAACACCTTTGTGGAACGTTCACACTGGAATTTACAGCTCTACCTATATACTAGCAACGTGGCCTGGTGGTAAATAATTACTTATAGCATTGCTAGATTTTATCCGCGGCTACGCTCGAGTAATGTAGGTTAGGTCAATTTTCTATCCTTCGTGCAGAGTACATTTTCTGAGTGTTACCCTATGCCCTTTTCTGTACCCCTGACAACGTGTGCGCTAAATTTCAGGACGATCGGTCGAGTAGTTAAGGCATCAAAGCATAACAAACAAATTCACATTCGCATTTATAATATTAAGTTAGAATATACCTATGTATATGAATAAAGCAAACCTGATAATTACAATTTTGGTTAACCGCTTTTTAGATTGCATAATTTTCTGATATTTAAATATCTATATATTAATACGTTAAGCAAAAACTTTGTACCCCTTTTTACGAAAATTGCACGGACGGAGGAGTATGAAATTTGGCACAGTTAAAGTTTATATGCAGAAGAAGTGGCGAATACTAATATTTTTATAAATTATGCATTAGAAATACATTCAATTAATGAAAAACACTACACGCACACAATCATGCATTTGACACACGCAGTCGAATCGCGTTCGTAGTATTTCGGCATTGTTCGTCTGACGTCGTACAATTCTTTGTAACTATGGTTACATATACCTTATTTACATATAATAAAGAAAAAAAAAGCAAAGTAGCAGGAAAATCATCAATGAAAAAGTATAGTTAAGTAAATAATAATTTGTTTGAAAAAGCTAGGTAAATTAACCTGTATAACCTTGGCGAAATCTAAAAGAAATATGATTACAAGGGTAAAGTTATAAATAGACAATAAAACCTTAATAACGATCAAACTTAAAATGTACATCAATTATGGTGGAATTTTGACCTATTCGCCAAAGATTAGACTGAATAAACTACGATGAAGAAAAAGTCTTACTAAAAATAAATTGCTTTATATTTGAAAGTAAATTCCATAGCTAACTTTCAATGCACTAACAATATAAGTTCGATAGATTATAAAGACATAAAAAAATGAATTATAATTTAATATTTACTCCTTAACCAGCAAGGTTAACGACCGCCATCTATAAGCGTCCACAAAGTACTGTGTATGCAATTATGTGGTATATTTAAAATGCTTAGTGCACAAATATCGTTTGATCCAAATATTAATCGTTGTTTACACAAGTTGTCGTATTTGGGACAAGTCCAAAACGAGGGTAGGAATTTGCCTTGACATATATAAGCCTAAAGTGCAGCTGGGTTAATTAATTTTAATTGAGCTTTTCGTTCAATCATTTCTTTATTATATTTTTGGAAAGTACCTATAGGTTCTGCCCGCAAAGTCACCAGCGGGAACCCGTGCAGGGATAATAGTATTCTATGTGTTAATCCAAGACATGCTTTATCAATGTGGCAAGTTTCATCCAAATTTGTTCAACAGTTTTTACGTGATTGAGTAACTAATATCTTTACAAATTTTCACGTATATAATATTAATAAATTATTGAGGTATTTTATAACTATCTTGTGGATCGATGTCCGGCTTGGCCAAAGTGTCCAGGTATATTGGGAAGGAGGACTCTGATGCAATCGTTCACGTATGAACACCAGCTTGGTCTTAGGAAGAAGATATCTCACATAAGCAAATCTCCACTCTTGAGAGATTGCCTATCTGCAGGAGATTTAAGTAGAGCCTTATCTTATCTTGTGTGGGGGCCAGTCAGAACAGACTGGCGACATTTTGATCCAGTGGGATCTTTTATATCAATTTCCCCAATAACGACTGCCATAGATATTCATGGCAACCGGGACCAACGGCTTAGCGTGCTCTCCGAGGCACGGAGCAGGCGATAATTGTCAATCAATACGCACATAATTTCGAAAAGTCATATAACTTCCGAAAGTCAGAGGTGCGCGACGTGGGTTCGAACCCGAGACCCTCTGCATTGCAGTCTGTTGGTCTCCCCACTGAGCTATCGCTGCTCTAAGTAGAGCCTTAGAGCCACGGCAGGTGAAAGCTATATAATCGATGCTTCATGCATCGATTATTATCTGCCGTACTTCGCTTGTATTGTGTTAAAATTATTTAATATAATAAAATTGTGCTACATTTTAATTTTCCCTTCAAACTAAACAAAAATTCTCCAGCCATTTCATCTTACATTGACTAATTACTCTAAAATATAGACTGTTGATATCGTACGAAGCGCGCCGTTTCGTCACAGCGGTTTTAAACCTGTCATCACATCGTAACGAGAGGCAGGTATACAACTAGCGTTTAATGAGTCATATGTGAGTAGTTTCCCCTCATATAATGTATAATCATTGGTCAAGGTGAACCATAAACATATGTATAACATTATACTGTATCCACAGGGTCAACGTTTACATAAATATTGTGCGTACACATCATATGCGGGCTATTGCACTGGACGTGACCAGCTTTCCACGAAAAGAAAAAAGCTATTCTCGGTATTTTACGCTTGAAATCGTTTTGATATTCTATTGCATGTTTCGGTGGAGTGTATAGTGGTTTGAATGGTCTTCTTGATACTGCCAGTGCGTCAACATTTTAGTTTCAATCCTGGCATCCTCCTTATTGTGTGTCACAACTGGTTGTCCTGTTGTGTTCCTTGTTTCCATTGTTTGTAAAGTCCTTAGCCAAATAGGAATTAGATTTTGTGCAGAATTTGTATTAATATTCAAACAATTGAGAAACGCCAATGAATTGCCGTAAATCTTAGAGTTCGAATAATCGGTTCAAGTAATATGCAAAGGTCACGTGATACCACATGACCTTGAGGTCAGAGGTCAAAGGTTATAGTCATTTCGAGGGTATATTGACTATGCTGAGTCGAACGACGTTAACCGCGAGTCCTTAGCTCTTGCGGTTCTTGAGTTGAATGTTGTATAACAGACAAACCGACGGACAAACCTGTTGTATAAGAGTTATTTCGAGCTCTAAAAAGCACAAACAGCGGGTAAACTCGCGGATTATTGCACCAAACACGGCTTTTGTAGCTTTTCACCAAAGGAAAAGTGCATTTTCTGGATATATTGCTTCTAAAATCGTTTCGGTGCATCATACTGCATATTTGATTAAGTGTGTAGTGGTTTAATCGGTCTCCGTAAATAGTCGTCAGCGCAAATGCGCTTAATCTTATAGTTTCAATCCAGACACGGGATTAAAATTTTCACTAATTGTGTGAGCCACAAATGATCTTTTTGGATCTGTGTGTATTTTGTGACCGTTATTTCAATGTCTGTACATTTCGCCGCGACTTAAAAAATATTCCTAGCAATAAATCTTTTATAAAATTATAAAAAATATAACTTATTTTTCGGTAGTATTGGTACATTTGTTTAAATTTTTCGAAAAGAAAAGCTTGGTTTTATAAACCGCAAATTAAATATATTTTTATATCTGTTTATACTTTATACAGCATGTTAGATCCTTGCCTCTTAGAATCAAATGTAAATAAATAGATTAAGTGGATATAATGAGATATACTCGTATTACGGTGTTTACAATGTTTGTATTTGCGTCAAGTTGCTTACGTTTCTTACTCAAATACGCACGCTCTATAGTTTAATTATTATTGCATTAAGGTAAAACTGGACTGTACGAAATTTTCGTACTACCAAAAAGACAAAAAGCCAAAAGCCCTTCTGATGGTAAGTGGTGCCCGCGCTTTCGGCCGTCTACGTATCTAAAGTGTCGTATCCAATTTCGATACAGATATTTTATTACTTATACGAAACCAATTTTAGCCTTTAAAGTGATATCCTTTGACTATGATTTCTGAAGTTCTAATATACTTGCCAATCTGCCATAATTGCAAATACTTCATAGCCTAATGTTATTTCTAATAGCGCCCAATCAAGTAATTTATGTTTGGAAATTGTTATTCCTTGATCGAAACTGGTTTTGAAGAGATCAGAACGACACTCCAGTTACCGAGGCGGTCGAAGGAGTTACTTCAGCCTATTATTGCTTCGGCAGTAGCAAGTTGGTTGAAGTGTAACGATAATTTCTGAAAATGTCGGCAAAAATCAAGCCGCGTGGGAGTTTTCATCGAAAACGCTGCCTAATCCCTTTGAGATATAAAAAACATACCCGTGCTAAACTGGGGCGTGTCGCTAGTAACATAAATAATTCGTTTGTGTCAGTACGTCATTGAACTCCTCCTAAACGGCTGATCAGATTTTGATAAAATTATTGTATGTGTGTGTGTATTATATTATTCAAACGTATCTGACCGTTATGTTAACATTGACTGTTTTTGCCCCAGATTCACTCGCCCGAAGTGACCAATTTAACGTAATAATTCTAAAAAACTAACAATTCTTTTAATTGTATCCCATTGTATCCCACTTTAAAACCGTTTTGAAGACAAGTAAACAATCTCAAGAGCTTATATCATGATAACAAGAAAATTCTTTCAACATTTGCTAAAAGCGTTTGAGGTATAAATGTCCCATTCGTCAATCTTCAAAGATTCACTCAACGAAGCCATCACGTTACCGATCCATCCGTTTTACGACCGCTTGAACGGAACACGTATGTTCCGTTTCATATATGTATATTCATACCGTAGGTAGATATATAGTGACTGATTCGATGGTGCAGTGGAAGTGAAGGCGACTGCTTTCCTTGAGATCACGGCAATGGCGAAGCGCAGATGTAAGCCCGGAGCGGGAAAAATTTGCCGTCCTTTTATTTAGGTATTTCAATTTAAAGGACTATAATTTTCAGTAATTCTAAAGAATTTTTCGATAAGGACAGTCATCATTATTGTGTATTGTGTATTGGGCTGTGCCCATTCGATGGTGAGCAATTATCGAAGATATCGGACGCTTGGGTAATCAGATAGAATAGATATAATATTAAGTTACGCATATTAAGGCTTATAAAATACTACATTTTGTCTGCTGCTTCGCTTGCGTGATTGTAAGTTATGTCAATATTCTATTCCTTGGCAACAATACTTTTTTCTAGATGAAAGGGACACTACGTCGTTTTTTGTACCTCTGACAACGTGTATGCGAAATTTCATGATGATCGGTCGAGTAGTTAAGGAGCGAAAGCGGAAAAACAAAGAAACTCACATTTTCATTTATAATATTAGTAAGAATTCAATTGAGAACCACACCGTTTCTTTACCTTCCTTCAAATGTAAGAAAACCAACATGACTACAAAAGCATGCAATGCATGGCGCTCATAGCCAGTTGCACTTACTGATCGGTAAACGATTAGCGAAGTTAAGCAACGTTGAGTGCGGTCAGTCTATAGATGGGTGACCGCTTAGTGGTATTTCATCTGAGCATCTCCGTGCTTCGGAGAGCACGTAAAAAGTCGGTGCCGGTTGTTGCCAAATTGACAGCAGTCGATAAGCCATGTCAGAGGCCTACGGGCTTGAACAATTCTTGAAAACAGGTTGGCCACTAACCACACGAAAAGAAAGAAGAAGACCAAATCATCATTATTACGCTTCAATTACTTACACAAAATATTGTATCCACACATTCCAGTAAGCTACTCATAGAACCGAAATACATTATACGTAATAAAAATGCGTAATTTGGCGTAACGTTTTAATATAAAAATAAAATAATATGTCCGCCAGTACGTGGCATTAACGTTAAGTGCCGTCTGGCCTTCAGTTTAAGATATTAGTAGACCGTCCCTTACGAGTAAAGGAGAGCATCAATCATTCGAATGATAGTTCCGCGGCTATATTAGTTGCGTAAATACTAGTTTTCGTGGCCAAGCTCGCGTGTTCGCGGGTTAAAAGTACCCTATATGATAATATTGTCTTCTATTTACGCGAATTTTATACATTGAAATTAAACTACTCTATACGGATTTCATCGCGTTGTTTATTTAACACTTTATTACAAAATTTAGAAACTGTTACACTTCTGCGATATTTAAGTTTTCATTTTTCCTGATGTTTCGGTTGCTTTTCAGGAGCCATGGTCACGGAGAACGTCTGCCCGTGACCATGGCTGCTATATAAATTGTTTTAATAATTTAATTCGCTTAAAATTTAGCAAATTTTAATAGTAGCAGTAGTGTAACAGTTTCTAAATCTATACTAATATTATAAAGCTTAAGAGTTTGTTTGTTTGTTTGAACGCACAAATCTCAGGAACTACTGGTCCGAATTGAAAAATATTTCGGTGTTGGCCAGCCTATTTATCGAGGAAGGTTATAGGCTATATAACATCACGCTATAACCTCCGGGAGCGGCGCAGTAATCATAAACGCAAGTGAAACAGCGGGCACATCTAGTTATGTAATAAAATGTTAAAAACCCTATATGATGTCTTAAAGCTTACAAAACATATATTTAGGGCGAATGAAAAGAGGAATATAAGAAAGCGAGGTGAGAGCCAACAATTTACTGCATGGATGCCGTAATGGTAAAAGTTTTAAAGTTGCGTTGAACTGCGACTGCGCTATGCTGTGGGTTCGTTATCCACGCGGGTCAAAAATTTGCACAATTCACAAAAAGTTGTTCCAAATCCCGAGAGATCCATAACTTGTTCTTCGAAGACTGATTCTTTGTGTCTGTCGTTTAAATGTTTGTAAAGTCCACCGCAATATATCTATACTAATATTATAAAGCTGAAGAGTTTGTTTGGTTGCTTGAACGCGCTAATCTCAGAAACTACTAGTCCGATTTGAAAAATTCTTTCAGTGTTAGATAGTCCATTTATCGAGGAAGGCTATAGGCTATATAACATCACGCTATAACCCACGGGAGCGGCGCAGTAATCATAAACGCGAGTGAAACTGCGGGCACATCTAGTATGAATCATATAACTAAAGCAGGATCGATGTTTGATAAGAAATTAGCTAAAGGCAAGTCGGGCTTTTGGATTCATTTGTAAACAACAGATACAAAAACCACCCAGGCTCTCATTGTAGTCTAAACCTACATTAATACTAATATTATAATGGCAAGATTTGTAATAAATAAACTTAAATCAGATTTATCTCATCAGTAATATGATACATTAACTGCCTCCGTGGCGCAGTGGTAGTGAATGCGACTGCTGTGCATGAGGTCAAGGGTTCGCATCCCGGGTCAGGCCAATAAAAAGTTATTGGGTTTTCTGTTAAGAAATCTCAATACGAGCCCGTAGTTAGGAAATTGGCAGTGTTAGACACCCTCGTGCCTCGGAAAACACGTAAAGCCGTTGGTCCTGCGCCTGATCTCTCCGGTTGTGTCGGATTATTCGTCCCATCTGATCATGAGGGTTAGGGAACAGAGAGTGCACTTGTGTTTGCGCACATACTTGTACACTATAAGATCTCCTGCGCCGATGGCCAGTCTCCGTTAAGATTGGCCGCCGTGACCGAAATTCAGTCAGGACGACATTATTATTATTATTATTTATATATATAGATACATATATTTGTATATTTTATTTAGATTATATAATATGTTTATTGGTAAGTATATATTATGTAATATATAATTACTATAGTGATATTCTTTAGTATGTTTCGCGTTACTGTATGCACCTACTTCTTTTTTTAACTCTGCTTCACCCTAAGGTCACCTGGTAGATAATGCCATTGGCATTAAGTCCGCCATTGTACAGTTTTGTGCATAAAGGTTAAAAAATCAAACTTCTGTAAAGATTTTGAAAATTACTTTTTTTTTTTATAATGCTACTTTACCTAGAAGAAACATAGCCAGCAGTAATTATAAACATGGACAAAACCGCGGGTAACAGCTACTCTCTAATAAACTTCTTCACTAATATGATAAATGTGAAAATATGTTTGTTTGTCGGTTGCACGCATAACGACTGTTATTTTAACAGTGACAGCTGACATAAGCATGTTTTACTTCGAAAAAGAATGAGGCTGAGTTAGATAACACTGATTTTCAAACAGCATTTGGGCAGCAGTTATGTATATAATTATAAAGTATTTTGTCTGTATGTAGGTATGTCAAGTGATTTATGTGGTCGCTTTGACACTGCCACAAAGTCGAGTGATGTGGTTTTGGACCACACATTGGACAAAAATATGTTGTTGTACCGAGTTATGGTTGTTCAGAGACTCTACTGCCAGTGCGCTGAGTGTTGTGGGTTCGAATCCCACACGGGACAAAACTTTGTGTGATCCACAAATGCTTGTTCGGATTTTTGGTGTCCTTTGTGTCCGTTGTTTGAATGTTTGTAAAGTCCTCCGTGACACACGAATTAATTATAGTGCGGGAGTATTAAATACGGTAAAAACTGCTGACCACTGCTAGTTTCTTATAAATAAATTCTTTCCGTATTTGCTTTATTAAAAAAACCGGCCAAGTGCGAGTCGGCTGTCGGACTCGCGCACGAAGGTTTCCGTACCATTATCTATTAAAACGGCAAAAAATCGTGTCTGTTGTATGGGAGTCCCCTTAAATATTTGTTTTATTTTAATTTAATTATCTATTTTTAAAGTGAATATAATTAAATATTCTATGAATATTTCAAGCGTCTACCTGTTACCGTTATCAATATTAAGCAAAAACGAGCAAAATAATTACGTTTGCTGTATGGGAGCCCCCTTAAATATTTATTTTATTCTGTTTTTTAGTATTTGTGTGTTACAGCGGCAACATAAATACATCATCTGTGAAAATTTCAACTGTCTAACTATCACGGTTCATGAGATACAGCCTGGTGACAGACGGACAGACAGACGGACGGACAGCGGAGTCTTAATAATAGGGTCTCGTTTTACCCTTTGGGTACGGCACCCTAAAAAACAGCATTAGGAATTATCCCTATATCTATAAAACCCAAAATCAGACATCCACAGCCATATGCGGCTCGAACATTTTTCACTTTTGAGTTTCGAACCCACAACACTAGACTACGCATAGTGACATTAGCGGGCCGACCATTCTAATCACTATGCTATCCGTAGACACAGTTAATTTCATACATCATAAATATTTTACAGAAAACAGCAACAAAATCCAAAACGTTAACAGCAAAGCACTCAAAATGAAAAGCCCATCTAAATATCGGATACGTACGACATAGCTTTCCCTGAATAATCACCGTGGGAACAGATTTATGAATAGTCAATTTATTAACTTTTCATGAAACACGAATAAAGCACCGGTGTCCGTGGGTGGACAAACTCATAGTGGTAATAATTTGCGTCATCAAAATCGGAATAGCATTTGTCCGGATCAATCTACAAGTCGTTATATCATAGCTAGTTTTTAACCTTTTGAACGCCACGTCATAACGCCAGCTCCATGTCCTGTACGCCAAGCCCGAAAATCGATATATTAATATATTGTTTTTATGATCAAATATTTGAATAACTAATATGCAAATTTTGTTTGCTGTGTACAATTAAGTAATAATTGGGGATTCAATTTCTAAGTTAGATCAATAAAATACAGAAAAGTAATGATTTAATATGTTTATTTTGTATATTTCTGTGCCCTGTTTTTTGTCGAGTATAGACGACGTTGGCGCACAGGGCACGCTTGCGCCTGTCGAGTATAGCCGACGTTGGCGTTCAAAAGGTTAAACACGGATTGCGTTGTATTTCTGACAGGTTTTCGTGTTATTTGGAGCCGTGAAGAATTGTTTTTTCTACAGTAACATGTGTAGTTTTACGCTTAGATCGTCATAATTATTTTTGTTAAATAATAATATTCTAATAATAATAATATTCTGTCATATACACACAACACCATCTAGCCCAAACTAAGCAGAGCTTCTACTATAGGTACTAGACGATGGATAAACATACACATACTTTATTTGTAAATACTTACGTAATATACATTGAAACACCCAGAGCAAGACAATCATCCATGTCCATGCACACAAAATGTTTTACTTGTGCGGGAATCGAACCCGCGACCTCAGGCGTGGCAGTCGGTTACACTAACCACTACGCCATGGAGGCCGTCATATAGATTATTGCCGCTACAGGGAGTAAGTTCTTTTCTTTTTTCTTTATTGAAATTTAGGCCTGAAAATATAACCTTACAAAGTATAGCTAGCCACATCGTAGCCTAAAATACAAGCGGCAAATGAAAACATTACTTCAGAATTAAGTACTGTTATTAAAATAAATAAAATAAATTATAAGCTCTTTTTAGTCGGGAGACTTTACAAACATCGAGTAACTGCCACAAAGTTAATTTAAGATTTGTACACACAGCGACGCATCAAGCTAGACTGTTTGGACTTTGAATTATTAGAAGTTGAACACTGCGAATCGTGCGAGAGAGTGCGTTATATATTTGTTATACTCTATCCTTACTACATCGACATCACTATGCACTGTCCCTTTCCGACAATTCTTTATTTTGTATGTAGCGTAGTTATGCGTATATAGGGCGTCTAACTTGATGTGTAGCCGTGTGTACTAAGATCTCGAGATAAAATTTATCTATAAGATAAAAGTCTCGCCATCTCTCTTCTTTAACCAAACATGAGTGAGACAGCATGCAATTTATCTTTTAGTTGTTAGTTGTAAGAGTGGCAATTAGAATCACAAGATCTATTATTTGTAGATAACACATTACATACAAAAATATTTCGTGTTGGATTTAAACTTTAAACTTAGACTAAATTTAAATAGTATGTTCAGTAATAGTTCAAGGCGAAATAGATGCAGCACCTTACAGTTATGATTTGTAAACGAAATATTATTGTACACTTGGCGATTAATAAGAGTGGCCATGAGTTTTTTGCCCGTTCTTCTCATGTGCCCTACACCCTTGCTCGCTGAACGTGGCAGTAAATGTAAATTCACAGAAAAAAATTGTGTAACTTTGACATTCATAAGTGTTACCGTGTAATATAAACTGAATAAATTTATTTTTGATTTTTCGATTTTGTTTTAACTATTTCGCAAACTATGTTTCGTAGTCCAACATTATAGATGTGAACTATTCGACATCCACCAGACATAATGCCAAATGACAAAATTCTAACAGAAATACCGATAATATCGAAAAACCCGTAACATTAGTTTACGCTTATATTTTACTGCATTCCAGAGTTCAATTCCCGTGTCAAGCAAGCTGAGATAATCCTCGTAGAAGGTTTTCTGGAAGAAGCAGCACGCAGTCTGGAAATGGTCACATTGCCAGACGGCAGACGGCAATGCTCGCCGTTTATTACGTATGGCCTACAATTATAAGCTATACCTAAATTTTGCCAGCTATAATTTTAGATTACACGTATATCTACACCTCTGCCTACCCCTTCAAGGATATAAAGACGTAAAATAGATATAGGTAGCCGCTTTAACACAGCATGAGAGGAGGAAAGAAGGATTCGTGCTTACAAGTATTTTGGATTTAATTGACAAAATGTGGTAAATTACATCATTTGCGCAATCCATATTTATAAATATTAGATAAATATTTGTTGATCAATAACGCTTAAACTGTTAAACGAATTTGGATAAAACGTGGCGCCATTTTATTATTTTTTAACCTGGTATACGGTCTCGTGGGACACGCAAAAACTTATAATTCTATATGAACCACCTTTTCCAGAAAGAATATCGCAAATTGAATATGGGTATATTTTGGATTTTCTTCAAAGAATGTGGTAAATACCCACAGCACGCTTGATAGTAAGCGATGACTTTATCCTATGACCACTTACATTACCAGGTGTAAGTTAGCAGCTAGGAGCTCCAAAGGCTCATATACTAGCCAGGACCTTGAACCGTAGGAATGCGAAAAAAATACGTACTCGCAGCAGCAATGTGTATTTTCCAAAAAAAAAAATGACTTTTTATTGCCACAGTTAGCGTCTCACGTCTGCATTCCCGAAGAGGACCGCCGTGGTACTACACCCACATCTTTCCAGCTACGTGTACCCAGCATAAATAACAAGCTTATTGACGTCTACGCACTTAATACGGCGTACGAAGTTCTAGACGCCATCCTCCCCCAAAAAATATTGACGGAAAACCTAACAACACTGCCGTAGACCTCATGCATACCAGTCGCATTCACTACCGCTGCGCCACCTACCGAGTCCTATAAACTAAAGCTATCATAATATTATATTCGCGATCTTGGCACACAGCCCCATGAGTCACTCATATCAAAATATCATTCTGTCTACATGTCACTACTTCCAGAATACTGGACGAGCACATTCACTAGAAAATTGTTTTGAATGAAAATTATTTTCATGTATGATTGTGTTTTCAAGAACGGTGTTTTAATTATTCATTCTCGTTATGCTGTCTCGGTGGCGCGTCGGTTATGAATGCGATTGCTGTCCATGACATCTCTGGTTCGTTTCCGGGTGGAGTTTTTAGGTGTGTTATAGGTTTGTCTGTCAAGAATAGTATCGCAATAGGTTCGCTTCCTGTCACGTGGTATCCAAAATCATAGTTGACGGTAAATGAGGGTCATACTCTTCTGTCTACTTTTTAGAGGCTCGAGAGGTGAGACTGTATATGTGTGCAATACGGGCATACATACATATAATCACAATTATTTCTAATTCAGGCGTAGAGACTACGGCTTTCAACTGCAAGGATCCTAGCATAATACGGCCGGAGGAGATATCTACTAATAAGACACTGATATTGAGAAAGGCTTAATAATATAAGATTTAGAGTCGTTACCAATTATTTGGGGCAAGAACGCATGTGCTCTTCCAAAAAGTACCAATTACAAAGTTTTTTAATAGTAATAACACTGTTACTATGTATTTTTTTAATGGATGCCTAAGTGATCCATTTAATTTTAGACCGATTTCTACATTACCTACTATAAGTAAAATATTAGAGATAATTATATTACTGTAATCAGAGAGTCAAACTAATTTAAACAATATAATTTATACACAACAATATGGTTTTAGAAATGGTCGAAGTATAATAGATGCTGATGTTACACTTTTAAGAAATATATTTACTGCTTGGGAAAATTAGCTAGATGTCATTGGCGTTTTCTGTGATCTCTCAAAAGCCTTTGACTGCGTTGAACATCATACGTTATTGCGAGAACTCAGGCATTATGGAGTTCGAATTGCTGCACTCGACCTCATTAGTTCCCACCTAAGTGATAGAAATCTTCTAGAATACCAGTGGTAGTAGTAGTCACAATGGGCGTATCACAGGGTTCAATATTGGCCCCTTTCTATCTTTAGTGTACATAAATGATTTACCGTTCTTCATACAGAAATTGTGTGATATTTGCAGATGGCACGTCACACACGCACACATACACATTTAGATAAGCTTTTCAAATCTCACTAATGGAGCGCAAGGCTATAACCATTGACTCCGTGATACCCCGTGATGAAACTGAAATATTTATACTTAAGAATTCAATAAATACCAGGACATCGAACTCGAGACCTCACGATTGGCAAACATTTCAAATTCCGATACAAATGAACTGCCGATCAAGCGGTCACTCAAGCTAGCTTAGACGGGATTACTAATAATCTTTATTTATACATATAAAAAATAACATACCAGTGGATCAACAAATATAGAAAACCAACCAAACTACATTCATTCTTACTCAACACCTCAATGATCTCGAAGTGCATTCAGAAAACGCAAGACCGACATTCAATTAAAATACCAGAAAATCAAATACATAAATTATTTCGTACGCCACACACATAAGTTATCCTAACATATAGTTATTCTCGAAGAAGCGCATCAACAACAAGATAGAACTGCATTTTAATAGTACATATAACAAAGTTGCGAGCGATGCCAAATTATTAATATATGAAATATATAGAGCTTAGAAGATACGGAATCTAGGCGATCGGGAATTGAGACGTGGTGTTACCGCTAGCGTGTATATACGTGCATCATTCATTCTAATGCTTAGAACTTCGCTGCGAGAAACCCATGGAAACGCTTGCCGAAATAAAAAGTATCTTATCCTATATACTAAAGACCCGGCTTCGCTCGGGAGCATAAGTGTCGCGTCAGTTTGTTGTACAACTTGGAACATTTTTAATGTATTTATTCCATATCCTGCAAGTATTTGAAAATATAAAGCTATAAAAACAAACTAAAATATTTCTTTATATACAATGAATTTCACACCGAAACCTTCCTCGTAAATCTCTCTTTCTAGTGGTGGACCGCATTAAAATCCGTTCAGTAGTTTTTGAGTTTATCGCGAACAGACAGACAGACAGTCGCGGCTAGGGACTTTGTTTTATACTATATAGTAATATAATATTTCACTTCGCTATTTTTACGTACTTTACGACGCACGGGGGTATGCAATACCGCTAAATTCCTAACGCCGAACTGTTTGAGAAAATCTTGCCAGAAGAACCCAATAACATTTTGCTAGCCCGACCCGGGATTCGAATACGAAACCGCTGTCGCATGTTCATGTAGAAATCTAGTCTTTGCCGAAGCTTCTGAGATACAGACATGAGTATACAGAGTGTCACAGAAGTCGACGACAAGCCGGAATCAGATAACAGGCTAAGTTATAATAGATATCAGACAAATATTTAAAAAAATCTAAGATATGCATTTTTTTTTAATACAAAAGAATCTACACCTTGTGACGCTCATTTCACTTCTGTTACTACAGATATTTACTTCTTGAATAATTTTTTTTGTTATGTAATCTCGCTTCTTTATACTCTCTATTTTTTTGAGATTACATAACCTGTTACCTGATTCCGGCTTGACGTCGACTTCTGGGACAACCTGTATATAATAGGGAAATTGCCTTTATATGATTTTGTAAATTATATTACACACAAAAGCAAATAGCAATAAAACGAAATCTTTTGGTGCAAACAGTATCAAAATCGGTTGCAAAATAAGGCAGCAATTAATATTTATATATGGATATTAGGAAAAATTTTGCATTATGGTTATAAAATATATAATAAATTACTTAATGAATACAAAGACTGCGATATAGGGATATTTAAAAAAAAATCTTTAATTTATTATTGTATAAATGTTATTATTCTATTAAAGATTATATTAATGATGCTACCCTATGATAGCCATACTGAGATATTTGTTCTGTTTGTATTATATAAGTTTATTTTCATGTTTCTTTTTGTTCTGTTTTATATCTTATAATATTATGAATATTCTAAAAACACCATTATTGTAACTAAATTCTTGCAAATAAATGTTTCTTTCTTTCGAATTCCTTCTTGACATTTCGTAGCAAAAAAATCTTTTTTATACACTGTTTAAATTTATCATTCATTTTTCAAAGTATTGTTGACTGTGAATGAATTAATATAATCGTAGCATTATAATTTAACTTGTAAATTAACTATTTTAACTTGTAAAAATGTAAACATTATAAATTGACGAAAAATGTGTAAGACCATTTGAGCTCACTAATAAATTGTAATACTTTATTGTATCACCAAAAATCACACGAATAAATTATTTGATTTGATTTGATAATTACCCCTACCAACAGTTTTGAAACGCTTGCACTTTTTAATTTTGAATAGATTTCAAAAGATCCTTCTATTTTAGAATTTGGGTAAGGTTACGTATGCATGTTTATTAAATAGGCAGTATCTTTTTTTTATCCTAAAGATCGCAGTTTTCCTAACTAAACATTTACAGTATTGAAAAGCGATTTTATATGAAACGCATTCGTCTAAGGATTCATTTATTTATGTCAAAAATACAAGGTCATTCGACACGAACATCCAAACGTTATAGCTCTACAATAAATCATCTTCAACATTCATAAGCGATGTCCTCCTTCCGATATTTTTGGTATAGTCCATAAGTCAAACGTCTCAGATAAACATATAGAATAAACACCTGTCGTATAAACTATTGCGTTTCAGTAGGACAAACGTATATCATAAATTTTATGTATATATCAGACTTATTGGTTAGCTGTCCTACTGATAGGTATAGGCCTTTTTTCAGTAGGTATATTATATGCAATGTGGTTTTTGAATCATCCCATCGCAGGTCAGTGCTGAATATAAGATTCACTGATTTTACTTTGATTGATATTTTGCCGTATCCAGCACCGCCACTTTTTTCAGGTCATTAGTTCACCTGACTAGGTGACCCCAGGATATCAATCCTACCTTACATTTACCAATACGCGGTTTCCACTCTAAGATATGAGTCTTAGAGTGGAAGCCGCGTATTGGTAAATGGAAGATGAAAATGAATGGAGGATGATGGAGGAAATGATTCCTCCAACGGCAGATATGACCAGCCTATTATCACTTACACTTGGTTTTCTGCGAGCGATCTTAGTTCTTCGACGGAGAACCTCGATTCTAAGTTTGTCTTACAAAGAAACTTCAAATATAGCACGTTCCATAGCTCATTGCGTGACTTTATTTTGCGGAGGAGCTCCTCCTCCTCTCTTCGTAGCAGATAGGAGACTCTTCCATTATACGACATATACATATGTATGTATATTCAGGCAAAGATGATGAAGGTTTCAAAGTAGCTTGCCACATGCTGCCCAGCCCACCTAGACTTTTTTGTTGACTTCTTTCTCGAAGTGGTTTTACTCAGTTGGATCACTTTTCTAAAGTATCTTCGAGTGTTGACCATTTTAAGTAAAAGATGGTTGATTTATTAAAAATTACGTTTTGTTATTGTTTTAAAAGATTTACCATTTTAAAGACTCTGATTGAGATTGTATGGGTCTCTTTTGAGGTTGTAGCCAATGAAGAGCACATGTTCATGAGTTCATGAGCAATTTACTGGTATCAGAATACATAGTACGTAAAGCAATAATGTTGTACCCTTTTCCGAAAATTGCGAGGACTATGAAATTTGGCAAAGTTAAAATTTATATGAAGGAGTGGCGAATCCTAATATTTATATAAAATATGCAGTACAAATACATTAAATTAATGAAAAATCACTGCACGCACATAACCATGCATTTGACATACGCAGTCAGATATTCTTCGTAACTATGGTTACATATATCAATATACATATAATTAAAAATATAGGTAAATAAATGAAATGTGATTATAAGGGTAAAGTTATAGATAATAAATCCTTTAATAATATTCTATCACATACACACAACACCGTCCAAGCCAGTAGCCGTCCGTAGCCCAAACTTGTACTATGGGTACTAGACAATGGATAAACATACATATATACTTTTTTTTTGCAAATACATACATATTATACATAGAAACACTCAGACCAAGACAAACATCCATGTTCATGCACACAAATGTTTGCCTTGTGCGGGAATCGAATCCGCGACCTCAGGCGTGGCAGTCGGTTACACTGACCACTACGCCATCGAGGCCGACATAACTATGAAACTTAAAATTTAAATCAATTATGGTCGAATTTCGCCCACTAGGCGACCACTAGTTTACCTACTTCAATATAATATGTTAACGAATCGGGGAAGCGACTGCCGTGCAGCGCTCATAAAATCGCGCGCATGTATATAAAATTAATGCGTCAGCAGAAGAGACTGACCTCTACACAATATGTTTCTCTACAAGATCATGACAATCGCGAACGAACCCAAGTCATAAACTTTTCTTTCCAAACCTTTAGACTCAGTTTTAATTCCCCGCTGCCCGCTCCTAGCCGCACCACAGCACATAATTATTATATTTAATATAATAAAACGTCATCCAGTGTTTGGCAGGGTTTCAGAAAGTAGATAAAAATGTAGAAATGTTCAGATATGTCCCGTTTATGAGTCACAAGGCGCCAAGCAACGTCACCAAGGATATATTTTTAGATGTCAATAAAATTTATTATAACTGTAATCGTCTTGTTAGAAGTTTTTTTATACAGCGTGGTATATAAAGGTGTGGTCAAACTTACGGCATTTTACGTGAAAATCCATGAAAACTCATAAAATCTCTCAGCAGAGGGTGCTATGAGTTTTCATAAGTCTGGACGCACCTTGACATGTAATTAAATGATCGCCAGTATCTCAAACTGCACGATGACATAATGGTTTAAGTAGAAGCCGTATCACTCCCACTATGCAGAGAGTGGTAGGATTGAATACCGCACGAAATAAATAAATAATAATAATAAATTCTTTATTGTAACAAAAGGTATATACAATTAAAGTGTAAGCCCTGATTCCCAAACTAGCGTGAGCTGTATACAAAATTGTTACAAAAAGCATTTGGAACAAACATAGTTTAAAACATACCTTAACAATAGATTTTGTTAATTTTGTGTACCTATGCGTATGAGTGTATGTGTGTGCGTGCGCGCACGTGTGTGTAGGTGTGAGTGTGTGTGTGTGCGTGTGTGTTTACGTGCGTGAAATATTATGTGATCCATTAATGTTTGTTTCAAGTCTAGATGTCTTTTATGTCCATAGTTTTAATGTGTGTAAAGTCTATAACGACATGGGAATTAAAACTAGTTCGGAAGTTGTCTTTAAAAAAGAAACAGAAAGATAGTGCAGACGGTCCTTGACACAATCAACCGATCGTCATCGTTTTGCATACATGTCAGGCTGCCGTAGTGGTCTGAAAGATCGTCTCGCCTCTACGCCGAGTATTTTGTGTTCGTAACCCACACGGCACAATAATTTAGCTTGACGTAGAAGCAAATATTGTAAGCACTTCATATATATAACTTAAGATACAGAATCTGTTTGTTGCCGTTTAAGTTTAAGAGACAAGGGTCGAAACATAATACTTAAACAGAAAATTTACATTTCTCAGCTCTCAATACATTATTACATTGAAGCGGCTTTTAAAACTATGTTTACATTTTTTTAATACAATTCCTGCAGTAGATAATTTATTCCTGTGTTCGTCTGACTGCCGCATAATACTCGGTACAATAGTCATGACGAGGCACTTAAACCATTCCGCGCAATGAATTGAGTATTTATTTTTACCACGAATGACATTCGAAAGTCATTTGAATAACTTGGTACACGCGTCTATAAGAACTATCTGTTACACACTGTACATATTCCACAAAAATATTGCCTTTGATTTATTAAGTGTAAAAGATTTGAAGTCGTAAATAATCCTTACATTTGAGATATAACAGTATAAATCAAAGTACACAATTATATATCGTTTTTTTTATTGCCGTTGGTGGCAGACGAATCAGCTGCCAACCTATCATAGTCAGAAATGACCGCTGCACAAGGACATTATATTCTTCTAGAACATGAAGGAAGCAAGGCCGTATCAAAAGGGATATGCAATGGAAATCATGGTGAGTACCATCAAGGAAACGGCTGTATTCTCCAGAAGCAATGGAAATGGCCAATCCTGTCCTTTGATCAGCCACTCACCTAACATTGTAAGCGACGACCATTACTCGAGAACACGGCAGCGCTTTCTAACCTTACCAAAAGCGATGGAAACGTCCATCTTTCTCCGTTAGTGGCAGACGAGCCAGCTGCCCAACTACCATGGCCAGAGGTCACCACAGCTCGAGGACACGATTGTCATTTATTGTTATTCCAGAAGCTATAGAAACAAACTTTGTTGTCCGGTGTTGGCAGACGAGATAGCGGTCCACCTACCATGGATAGCTGTGACTACTGCTTAATGACACAGCTGTGCTTTCCTTACTTTTCAGAAGCCATGGACACGACCATTCTTTTCTGTTAGTAGCAGGCGAGCTCGTGGCTCATCTACCATGACTGGCGGTCACCACCATCAAAGACACGCCTGTTTTTCCCAGAAGCAATAGAAGCAACCAAATCTGCTATGGTTTGTATAATAGGAACACAACAAGTCTCGATATTACCCTAAAACGACAAAGGTGAAAACAAGTTTTTTTTTATACAACTAAGGTGGCAAACAAGCATACGGAACACCTGATGGTAAGTGGTCACCGTAGCCTATGGACGCCTGTAAAACCAGAGGCATCACTTGCGCGTTGCCGACCCTTTAGGAAAGGAAAAAAGAAAAAGGAAATGGGAAGGAGATGAAGCGGGAAGGGGAAAAAGGGTGATTGGGCCTCCGGCACTCTCACTCACCGAACAACAGAAGGAATACCTACTGCTATTTTACGTCAATATTCTGTGAGAGCGTAGTCCTTCCCTGGTCCAGCTGGCCCATTAATGTTAAAATCAGCGAGGCTCTACTACACCAAAAAGTATGCGCGCTTCTTCTTCTTTTCGTGTGGTTAGTAGCCAACCTGTTGTCAAGAGTTGTTCAAACCACCCGTAGGCCTCTGACATTGCTTAACGACTGCTGTCAAATGGCAACAACCAGGACCGACTTTTTACGTGACCCCCGAAGCATGAAGACGCTCAGACGAAATACTACTAAGCGGTCACCCATCTATAGACTGACCGCACCCAACTTTGCTTAACCTCGCTAATCGTTTACCGATCAGTGAGTGCAACTGGCCATGAGTGTGCGCGCTGCTTAATGGTTGGTGATTACTGGAACGGAGCTTGTTACTTATTTCTTTTTTTAACTGTTGATTTTATTCCTGTCAAAGAATTCTCAGCAGCACGGAATCCAAAGCCATTCCCGATAGATGACAATAGTCTTGCCCTCTATTACGTACGATGGCATAGTGGTTAGTGTAACCAACTGCTACGCCTGAGGTCGCGGGTTCGATTCCCGCACAAGTCAAACATTTGCGTGCATGAACATGGATGTTTGTCTTGGTCTGGGTGTTTCTATGTATAATATGTATGTATTTACAAAAAAAAGTATATATGTATGTTTATTCATTGTCTAGTACCCATAGTACAAGCTCTGCTTAGTTTGGGCTAGATGGTGTTGTGTGTATGTGGTAGAATATTATATATTATTATTCTCTTTAATAACATCTTTTTTCAATAATGATTATATTTTTAAATATATAATTATAAAAAAAAACACATTTAAAAATATAAAAACCATGAAGACCCACCGGCATCGGGAACTGGGTCCAAGCTACCGGTGGTTAGGGCTCCAGCGAGAGGAACCTCCTCACGATGCGTGCCGTGTCAAGCAATACGGCCTTCTTCATCAGAGATTTAATCCTTATTATTATTATTATTACTTTTTCGGGGATATATATACGCGACAACATGTTTTAAGTCAATAGAAAAAAAATCTTATTGACTTTCTTCTTCATACACCTAATAAAGCAAGCTAGGTACAGCGCTCCCGTTTCGTAGTTCGACATTCACATCAACCTTTAACTAAAAAAACTATCCGCAGATTTCGCAAGTCTATCTCCAGAACACTGGTCAAGTACGAATGTTAAATATAATTTTTTATATTTTTAATTTTATAACAGAAAGTCGGACTGCACCGGAAATCCGACCGTTTGGCTGTTTCCCTTAATTACCGGTGCCAAATCTGACATGTTATAAAAAAAGCACTCCAGTGACACAGTGAGAGATGAGAATAGCCTGCGTTTGAAGAGATAGTCTGTAATAGTCTCATCGTTATTATCTTTATAGAAATATTGGTGAACCCGACCATGCTCAGTGATGGAAGGTCCGTAGTTTCGTGAGCATGTGATGATAGAGAACCGGTCTAATTCCTTGTCATCAGATATGCTGTTGTATGACAAATACGTCAAGAAAATTATATTTTAATTGTCCGTTCCTATGGTAACTTCGGAATAAAAAGTATGCAAAAACACTTTGAAATAGAAATGCAATGTTGTTTCTAAATTAAAAATCAACGCTCTCAATCTTTTGAATACTTTTAAGTTTTACGGTCACCTAACATAGGAAAGCTGAATTTTTACTATATTGATGGAAAGAGTTTTTAACCTATTGGGTCACAGTGACACACCAGCGGCCAGACACACTAGGTTCGTAATGATCTCTGGCATTCCAAGAATTGACTGGTTAAGCAGCAAGGTTGCAAACAAGCATACTCCCCTAAAGTTGAGAGTTTACGGAATCCTATGCTTGCGATATCATTCGTGCGTTGGAATAAAAGAAAAGAAATGGTAGTGGTTAGTAAGCGAGCCTCTGCAACCCTTACTTAAAGCTTGAGGGGCTCTATTTCAGAAATATAACATTTTATACCTGAAAGATTTTATATATATTTGTTTAAAGACCAGCTTCAGAATTCAATCGAAAATTTAGTATCACGGTGGACTTTCCTATTATACAATTAAACGATACAAAGCACAGCTCATTTAATTCTTATTATATATTGTTTTATATTTTATTCTAACTTCAATCCATGACCTCTTGTTCCTAAAGATCTAGCCGATGTCACTTTTCGGTCCACAAACTACCTCTACACAAAAATCACATCAATCGACTGTTTCATTAGAGTGTAAAAAAGATAAACCAATAAACTTTGTTGCATTTATATTATTAGTAAATATTTCTTAACTAAAACATTATTTTCACTTAAAATCCGATTACATCAAACACGCCTATCGTCACCATTCGTCTTCTGATATAAATAAAGATGTCGAAATCAATTACTCCAACAAGACAGAGTCCTCATTATCAAGTTAAAATTAACAAATCACTTTCAGGGCTGTTGCCAATCAATAATTTACTGTTCAATTTCAATTATAAATTGATATACGGCCATGAGCTCACAAGATCACATCTACCTGCATTAAATAAAGAAATAAGCTACTAATTGGACGTTCAAAGCAATGTTAATCGGAAAATATTCACCTATAAATAAGAAAACCACATTCCGCTCAAAAACACACGTGTTAAGACTTATCAATATATTTATAAAAAGATAGTGAATGCGATTGCTGTGCATGAGGTCTCGGGTTCGAATCCGGGTCGGGCCAACAAAAAGTTATTGGGTTTTTGTTAAGAAATCTCAATAACAGCCCGGAGTTAGGAAGTTGGCGGTGTTGGACACCCTCTTGCCTCGGAAAGCACTTAAAACCGTTGGTCCTGCGCCTAATCTCTCTCCAGTCGTGTCGGATTACCGTCCCATCGGATCATGAGAGTTAGGGAACAGAGAGTGTACTTGTGTTTGCGCAAACGCTTGTGCACTATAATATCTCCTGCGCAGATGACCAGTCTCCCTTAAGATTGGCCACCGTGACTGAAATCGGTCTGGAGGACATTGTTATTATTATAAATAGAAATGCTGACCCAATCACTGACTGATTCATCAAAGCAAAGACTTAGAATGCTGAAATTTTGCAGAGGTTTTCTTTATGAATTAAAGAAGGTTAGATTTCCCAAATTTCTAAAGTACAGGCAATAAAAAGGATTTTTGCTTGAAGTTGCTCGGGTCAGCCAGTGAAGTATAATATTCGTGAGTCCATCTGTTCGTGTGTAATCCGTGGCCTCAGGGTGACATCTTGCGAAGTTACGCGTAATTAACATAATAGTTCCTGTTGTAATAAATACTAACGAGTAAAAATGGCGACTCTATTTTAATATTCTAGTCTAAATGTCAAAAGTGTTGGAGGGAAACGAGACTAATTTTAATCTTATTTTGCAAAAAGCTTTTACGCATGCGTGAACTTTTTTCTGGTGCAAGGATTTGATTTATTGTCTTCGTGTCATTTATATATATACATGTCACTTAAATACATATGTACATAATTATACTCTCAAGAGCAGCGATAGCTCAGTGGGTAGACCAACAGACTGCAATGCAGAGGATCCCGGGTTTGAACCCACGTCGCGCACCTCTGACTTTCGGAAGTTATATGACTTTTCGAAATTATGTGCGTATTGAATGACAATTATCGCATGCTCCGTGCCTCGGAGAGCACGTTATGCCGTCGGTCCCGGCTGCCATGAACATCTATGGCAGTCGTTATTGGGGAAGTCGACACAAAAGATCCCACTGGGTCGAAGTGTCGCCGGTCTGTACTGACTGGCTCCCACACAAGATAAGATAAGATTATACTCTCGTCTTTGTCTTCGAAGGTTCACCGGTTTCACCCGCGTTAATGGTTACTGCCCCGCCCCTATGGGTCGTAGCGTGATGTTATAAAGCCAATAACCTTTCTCGATAAATAGGCTATCCAACACTAAAGGAATTTTTCAATTCGAGCCAGTAGGTCCTGAGATTAGCGCGTTCAACCAAACAAACAAACAAACTTTCCAGCTTTATAATATTAGTATAGATTTCTTGAATACGCGTCTATCTGTCTGTCTGTTCGTGATAAACTCAAAAACTACTGAACGGATTTTTATGCGGATTTCACCAATAGGGTCGCTAGTTAAAATAAATACTGTATTGTATTATTGATATGATCAGTAAATAAAAGTCTTGGTATGCCTATTACGTCGTATAACATTGCTGGCGACGTATCAATACATCTCTGCTTACCCCAACAGAAACATACAGACAACAGTAAGTATATATTTTATACTTATATATGAAATTTAAATATCTTTTACGATATTGATTGCAATTTATGTAATTTAAAACTGAACCGAAATGTATATAATAGCTAGCTATATGTATATAATAGCTAACCTGTATACATTTTTTTTCACGTGCCTCTCCTGACTGTGAGTAGGATTACGTATAAATAAGTAAAAACAGAAATATTAAACGGTCGCATTCACACTTACATTTCAGCTATTAGGCCATAAAATCAGTATTATTATAATATTATTTATGATAGAATAAGTTCGTGATATACAGGGTGTCCGGTAATTAATGGATAACCTGGAAATGTCTTATAGTGGAACTGACGGCCGTTCAGAAAAAAATATGAAAAGAATCTATCCTAACTACTACCTTCTTTTTTTTAATTATTATGTAAATCCAACGGTGTTTTGTTGTTTTATTATTAAACACTAATTATGCTAATAGATAGACAGTCAAAAGTATGCTATGCTAATATAGCTTGCACTTTTTAATATATGTTTTCTTATTTTTATTTTATTTTTTCTGAACGGCCTATAGTTCTACTATAAGACATTTCAAGATTATCCATTAATTACCGGACACCCTGTGCTTTGTCTTGTAAGATAAAGATGGCGTTACGACCCAACAATCTAACCTCAAAAGATTTAATTTTTAAGAGCTATTAAAATATCCAATAACATTAATTTTAATATACATATGGACAGAGAATTACATGAGTGAGTGTAATGCGCCTGTTCCAACTACTTCGGGGACATAAAGACGAGAGTACGTGATATGTATAACATTGCCTAGTACACACGGCTACACATCAAGTTAGACACCCTATATACACATAACTACGCTACATACAAAATAGAGAAATGTCGGAAAGGGACAGTGCATAGTGGTATCGATGTAATGGTAAGCGTATCAAAAAAATTACGCACTCTCTCGCACGATCCGCAGCGTTCAACTTCTAATTGTTCAAAGTCCAAACAGTCTAGGTTGATGCGTCGCTGTGTGTATGATAAAGAAAGCGTATAGATCCAACGAGTAAACCTCAAAAGAATTAATTTATAAAAGCTATTACTAATCTAATAACATTAATTTTTAAATTAATAATACTATTAAATCATAAATAAACCATTAATTGTAACAAAGTTTAAGTGGTCATAAAAAACTGACGTTCATTAATGACTCCTTAAATTTGTTTCAGAGATGAGGGCAAGAAGGATGGGTGACATACATTTATCATAAATATATACTACTCCAACCTGCGGTTTCATTCATAATTATATATTTTATGGATTCATTACTAATATTATATTAACATAATGTGCCAACGTGTCTCTATTACTAAATTTTAGCTGTCTGTCTGTCTTTATTTCATTCCGTACCTATCTACTTTTGAATTGCAATAGGTAAACAGCTGAAATATTATGCTTTCTAATACTTTCTACCACACACAACATCATATAGCCCAAACTAAGCAGAGCTTGTACTATGGATACTAGACAATTGATAAACATACATATATATATACTTTATTTTTGTAAAAACATACATATTAACATAGAAACACCCAGACCAAGACAAACATCCATGTTCATGCACACAAATGTTTGACTTGTGCGGGAATCGAACCCTAATCACTACGCCATCGAGGCCGACTAGTTATATGATTATATTAACAGTGTATGTGGTATTGTACGACTGTAAGCAATTATTTATTTTAAATAACTTAGGCCTAAGTGACAATGGCGATAGAGAAAAGTGGGTATGAATTGGAAAATAGACAAGAAATAAAAGCTTTTCTTGTTTTAAATAATCATATAACTACTTTTCTTGTTATCCAAACTGAAGCTAAGATATCATACTCGTGTAAGAAATGGGATCATGACGGTAGTGGAATGAGGGAGATTAAAACCCACGACCTCTTACTCGCAAATCCATTGCCTCCATTGTGAGATAACCGCATTAAACGTGTCTAAATTGGACCTCTACCGTTAACGCAATGGTACGTAAACTGCTGCTTTACGTCGTATACTTCTGTGAGAGAGTCGTTCTGTTATCTTATCTTATCTTGTGTGGGGGCCAGTCAGTACAGACCGGCGACACTTCGACCCAACGGGATCTTTTGTGTCGACTTCCCCAATAACGACTGCCATAGATGTTCATGGCAGCCGGGACCGACGGCTTAACGTGCTCTCCGAGACACGGAGCATGCGATAATTGTTAATCAATACGCACATACTTTCGAAAAGTTATAAAACTTCCGGAATTAAGAGGTGCGCAACGTGGGCTCGAACCCGAGACCGTCTGCATTGCAGTCTGTTGGTCTCCCCACTGAGCTATCGCTGCTCCGTCATTCTGTTAAATAGGATTATTTATATATTATACGCGTTTAGGCAAAGAAACATACTCCCTGTTTTGTGGTAAGTTCTTACCCAAATCAAACACTTGGAACACACTCAAACATTTCACGCAATCTCGACCCATCAGAGAGCCACTTTACTGCCTTCAAGTACCCCAAAAACAATCTAAATCGGATCTGTGATTTTCCTTCTTTAGAGTTCTACCTAAGCCAATAAACGGACAGACTGAAACACATTTTATAATAAAGAAATATGCAGTACGAGAGTTTGTATTAAAGCATGTACGTACCTACAGCCAACTAATTAAAAGTAATTAATTATAAAAAAATATAGGATAATCTCATTATACCTGTGTACCTTATAATCTATAACTACTAATATTATAAAGTTGAAAAGTTTGTTTGTTTGGTTGAAAGCGCTAATCTCAGAAACTATTGGTTCGAATTGAAAAATTCTTATACCTAGTATTGGATAGCCCATTTATCGAGGAAGGCTATAGGCTATATAACATCACGCTACGAACAATAGCAGCGGAGCATCAATGAAAAATGTTGCAGGAACGGAGAAAATTCTCTTATGTGAAGTAGACGAAGTAAATAAAGGTGTAAAACAATTACTTATCCTCAGCTTTCTTTAAGTCCTACTCAATAGGAATGAGCTTATTATCAACTAGGTACTAACCAAAGTTCCAAAATTCAACAAAAATCTTTTTAAAATAAATCCCACATTACCATTTTATCCTGAAATCAAACTTGAGACTTCACACTGACCAACGTCACTGGACTAAGGAAGCTATCTGAAGGTCGCACCGTCCGTCCACGACCGTCTCTTAATCATAAAGTACTAACTAATAATAATTTTAATGTCTTTAGTGCTGACACACAAACTTACTTTCCTATGATATCAGTATAGATCAACTCTTAGACACCTGTTCGCATAAAATATATTACTTTTACGTCAAAGTTTTCATAAATATGTGTAAGAATCATAAATTTTCCAGTTTAGTGTTATTTTTTTAATGTCACATTTTATTTTAGTTTAAGGGTCACCGTGCAAACACGTGGCAATTATGTTCATTAGAGTGTCGTGCTTTTTATAATGAATGTCTTGGAGTTAACCTTACGTGCTGTTCTTTTTGTCCTTGAGTCAAAATGTCAAACTACTTTATTTAACAATTTCTTTTTATTATTCATAATTCTGTGATCTCAAATTTTATATTTATATTATTCTAATTGTAATTTTTTTATTTAATTCTTTATTATGTTTCCAAATAATGTAGTGTTAGTTATTATGTTAAATCTTTATTAAACTTAAGTATAATTAATAATATATAGTTTAGAAGTGAACTTTGTGCATATTTATAGATAATAATTGGCGAAAGCACACGAACTTCCTAAGATAATAATTATGTAAATGTATGTGTTTATTCTGTTAATATGCCTAATAAATAAAAAAAGTGTGTATGTACTTACGATTGCATTAAATATAGTATAAAATGTAGTAAGAATGATAATAGTTGAAAATAGTTATAAAAACGGGAAAGATTTATATAAAATATATAAAGAATATATCAAACATCAAACAGATACCAAATCACTTATTTTCAATCATAAAATCAAATGGATATCATAATAATACTATGTACTCGTAGTAGTGTTATTTTTACAAAATGTAACATGCTACAAATATATTTATAACAGTGCCATCTAGCAGAGGCAAGGTGAAATAATAAAAAAACTCTGCTGCTTATCGTCATCATACTATTTAGTTTGACGTAAACTCAACAGATGGCGCTGATCTCAAATAAAAACGAAAAGCTTCCAGTTATAAAATAAATAATGCGTATTTTGAATAGAACATAATATTAGACAATCAAACGTAACAATTACAGTGACAAATGCTATTATTCAGTATTCATACTGAAATAATCTGCGGGTAGTTATAACAAATACAAGAGGAACAAAGACAAACACAGTTATAGACATTTTGTTGTCTGTAACTGAGGGTGGGACAAACTGCCATACCCATTATGAATCTTCGGATGTCGCCTGGATGATACCACGGTTGATAGAAGTCTGGAAGTTTTATATTAATTGGTTCAGTTAAAAGTTAAGTAATTATTATTGTAAGTTTAGCCATATTTACGCAAACAGAAGTAGCCGTTGTTATTATTAATTTATATAAATACTTAGATAAGTATTTACTATAAATGAAATACGTACGTGAAAAATATTGTATCATTGAAAGGATATTTATAAAAACAAATTGGGTAAATTTTCTTTGAAAGGTTTAAAGAAAGCTTGTTTTTTCGTTGCAAGCTGTATAAACTAAATATTTTGTAAATAAAACTTTTTTACTGTCAGTAAAAACAGTAGCTTTGTATTCACCTTTGTGAAGCTGACATTGTGATCTTCTTTGGTATAATGCTGCATAAACAATTTTATTATGCTATAAAGGCCGTGAGTATAAGAAGCGTTAGGTCATATTCGTCAATTGCTGGTTGGCAGACATCACACGTCTTCGAGAACATAATAGAAAACCCTCAAATATGCCGACTCATTTGCAATATATTTTCCACCCCCATTCATTCAAACAATAGTTAAACATAGAAGGAATTTCGAAAAGTCAGAGGCACGTGTCATGGTATCAAATCACTAATAAGATTTAATTTTCTATTATGTACAGTCAGCAACATAACTCGCTGAAGATTAAACTTCGTAAAAGTATTTTATGAATTAAATACTAATTATTTTTTGGCTTTTTAAACGTAGATTTTGTCAACTATATTTTAATTATTTATTCTGTAAAATGGTAGCATTTTGGAAGAAATTAAAAACGTAGGCATACGAAATATGGCAAGTGTGTATTGACATATCGTGCTGACTGAACCAGGGTGCTGTGGACAATTAAACGTACCTTCTAGGAACTGCCTGGTGGGTAGTCGTAGTGAGACTTTGAGAGAAGACGCGTACGCTGAGTCGATGTACCACTGCGGGTCGCGCCGCTCACCCAGCCTACTGCTGCTGCCTCTGCAATGAACAAAAATGAGGATTATAGTCATTGTTCGAATAATCTGCATATCTGTAGTAAATAACATGTGACTGTCTCGTTTGTTAAGTACAGTTGGGCAACCGAAAGTTCAGTGGCAAGGACTTAGTTTGTTAACTTTGAGTCATTTTTAAGTGGTGTCTTTGGCTGCAGGATAGCGCTACGGTTGCTCGTGGCTTTTAATGCGCTAAATGGATTGTTCTCAATCTTCAATGAGAAGATATAAGATCAGTAGATGGGGAGTTTATCTATCAAGTCAGTGTTCGCTTGGAAGCCCGCTACTTATTCTGTGATCATACGGTACTAATACTAAATCTGTTTCGCGAAATAAGTATTCAACATATCTATGCCTAACTTCAAGTTCTATATATAAGCGGATTGCTATATGTATGTTGTAATATAACCCATTTTATCCTCACAGAAAAAAAAGTTTAAATAAGTTTAGTTGGTACTTCGTGCATTTAACAAACCATGACTTCAATAAAAATAACATTTTAAAGTCATATTTTATTACGTTGGTAATAAAAAATCATATAACATTACGCTTTCACAACTATATGCGGTTAGACAGCGGTGTGTCACATTCAAACACGCCAGCTTCATCCAGAAATATAAAACTATTCATCGTCCATAAGCCACCAAGTGAGCTGTTTATGAAATAACGAAGATAGCTGCAAGCGATGCATTCCACGATCTTTCATAAACTATGGAAACATATGTTTAGACTAAAACATTTCATACTTATTAAGTATTATCTATAGCCTGACGGATGTAAATTAGACAGTTATTTTTGACACCTTTAAAATAAGACACCCTATTTATTATCTATCTACTTGTGACCTTGGATAAAAGAAAATTAAATAAAATTTGCAACATAATATCAAATATTTCATTAATAATATCTCTACGAAAGTAAAACGAATTTCAAAGTCAATGTTTTGTCTAGCAAAGTTAAGCTTATCTGCGACATCTTGCTCATTCATAAAGAAAACAAAGCGACACATCTCGTATCTGAATGACAATGTTAAATACAAACTTGTGTCAGCTAAATATAAAACAGTAGACGAATAAATCATAGAAAAAAAAACGCAAAAACAGACAATGTGAGGTTATGCTGAATCAAAACATTGAGAACAACGCCTTTGGCAAAAGTAATAGCAAACATGCATTCAAAACCGGTGGAAATAATTACCCTGCGTCCATTTCTACGGTCATTTAAAGCACCACGGGTTCAAAATACATGAAATAAAATTCGCGAGACGAAATTCAAAATAAAAACTACATGTTTCCACAGTATGTCAAACCCAAAACTATTTTCGTACATCCCCAAGTTCACGTTGGATTGACGCAAATAAACGCCGCGGTTCGCCACTGACGTCGCCTTTTGCAGTTTTTCAGTTTCAAAATGGTTTGAGTCGGAGTTGACTTGTTGGTAGTTCAGGATGTTGCTACTAGATGGCGTGAGATATCGATCGTTTGCTCGCTAGTTGTCCTATTCGACAAAAGATGGCGCGCTTTAATACATAAAGTGCATGAAGCTACAAACATTATTTTCATTTAATTTTATTATTTATATTCAAAGTAAATTATAAAGCTGATGAGATTTTTCAAACGCTTTTTGCACTAGCATTACCAGCTAAATTTGAAAACTAATTCATGAAGAAGTTTAGACCTGGACCGCATCTCTCGTCTGACTGAATCTGATACCTACTATTCAATTTTATATTTATCGTTTTATTAATTGTGGTTTTATTATAAAGTTTAAACATAAATTTAATGTTCTCACATCTTGGAGATAACTAGGAGGAACTCTCAGATATGCAGCTCTCTATATGATGCTTTCGTTGCATTTGTTGTAGGTATTCCTCGGGTCCATTTCGGTCTTTGCGTGCCAGTCAAACGATCTACATATGTCTGAATCTTAGCAAGTAAGTATGTAATCATTCCGCAAGGTGTATCATAAGACTTATAGTTTTTGATGCAACTCTTCACTTGGCTGCATGTCTGTCTGTGTAGAAAATTAGATATCTTAGTGGAAATAATGTATCTATATTTTTATATTTGTCGCGGTTTTCCATTGTACATAACACCATCTAGCCCAAACTAAGCAGAGCTTGTACTATGGGTAATAGACAATGGATAAACATAGGTACATATAGTGTAATATTGTACCTATGATATTTAAATATGATCACACCTTTCTGTTACACGCTGTACCTATATCATGATTAGTTCATCGACATATCCACAACAGGCGCTTTAATAAATTGTATGCAAAAAGCATATCGACAATTTAACGTGTTAAAGAGTATAATGTATACCTAAAAACTAATGAAAGACACCCAGTTATCTAAGAATTATGTTTGATAAGACTATAATCTAAGCCACAAGCCTTCTGGCGGCTTGAAATATCTGACACTAGCTGCAAATGTAATCCTGAGAAAGTTAGATAGGTATATAATATACGAAATGAAGATCAAATAATTCCAACAATTCTAACCGCGAGACGAGGCAAGACAGCTGCCAAAATAATAATTTCGCCAACATTTGTAAGCTGTTTATATTTCTGTGTTATAATAACATTAAAATAATAATGTCTGCATAACTATTGTATTAATGTTTGTTTAATTATAATAACTGCACAAATGGCGCAATGGTTTGAAGTTATCTTGCCGCTGCGCTGAGCTTTGAGAGTTCGAATCCAAACATGGAACAATAATATTTATTCCAGTTCCGTGAGTTGTCTAAAAGCAAAGATATACTCATGCATGTGTATGTATTACTCTGCCGGCTAATCGTGAAGTTCTAGGTTTGATGAGCTCGTGCAATGTATTATTAGGTTATCTGTTAGAATAATCTCAATAAACCAACACCGCTTGTTAAATATTGGTGTATTATACTCCTGCCTATCTGTCTGATTCTGTCTGCCTATCCGTCTATTAAAACATGAATTGAAAGTTAAACAGGCTAATAGTGTGTACATAATTTTAAATTAAATATATCTATGTTTATATCGTTATACTTATTGGCTTCCGTACATCACAATAAAAGGTTCCAGTGGAAGACCAGTGCCTGGTTCTTGAGACCAGGCAAATGCTGAACTGGAGTCCTGATAGCTGCAGCTGTGGGATGCATATCAGGATGTTCGTTGAGTATTTTATGTTACTGTGTTTTTATTTCTTCCTTTTTTATTATTATTTTTAACCCCCGACGCAAAAACAACGAGGTGTTATAAGTTTGACGTGTCTGTGTGTGTGTGTGTGTCTGTCTGTCTGTGGCATCGTAGCTCCCGAACGAATGAACCGATTTTAATTTTGTTTTTTTTATTTGAATGGTGAATTAGTCGGGAGTGTTCTTAGTTACGTTTGATGAAAATCGGTCCAAGATGGCCGCCGCCACAAAATGGCGGATTACTTCTTTTTTCACAACTCCCTCAATATGGGTATCAAATGAAAGGGCTTGACTAGTAGAATACTAGGTATACACTATGATAAATTTCAAATCCAAGATGGCCGCCACCACTAAATGGCGTATTACATTTTTTTTTCACAACTCTCTCAATATAGGTATCAATTGAATTTTGAGTCGGAGGTTTAATAAATTTTAATTTATGTGGTTGTTGTTATTTATTTTTATCTTTATACACATTGAGCCCAGCTGTATAGCAATAAAGATTTCTTTCTTTACATTTAAATCGTATTATATTAAGCGGTTTTAAAACCTCAAATCATCAATTATTTTACACACATTAGCTGTTATCCAAGTGGTCGCGTCGTCACTGCCACTGCGCCGAGTGTTGTGGGTTCGAATCCCACACGGGACAAAAAAATGTGTGAGCTACATATTGAACCAAGTTTGGATATTCTTTGTGTCCGATGATTATTTTAAAGACACCCGCGGCACAGAATTGTTCCTAGTGCAGGAGTTGTCTTTTATAAATCTATACTAATATTATAAAGCTGAAGAGTTTGTTTGTTTGTTTGGTTGAACGCGCTATCTCAGGAACTACTGGTCCGAATTGAAAATTCTTTTAGTGTTGGATAGCTTATTTGTCGAGGAAGGTTATAGGCTATATAACATCACGCTACAACCAATAGGAGCTGAGCAGCAATGAAAAATGTTGCAAAATCGGGGCAAATTCTCATAAAAGCAGAATAAGCAGAAACAGACGAAGTTGCGCGGGTTAGCTAGGAAATAATATATATAAACTAGATTTTTCCTGCGGCTTCGCTCGAATTTATGTAGATTTTGTCGACAAACTTCTGTCCCACGGGAACAGTACTATTCTTTTGGATGAAAGATATGTCCTTTTCTGTTCCCCTGACAATGTGTATGCGAAATTTCATGATGATCGGCACAGTAGTTAAGGCGTAAAAACTTAACAAACAAACACATATTCGCACTTATAATATTAGTTAAGGATTTATGCATAGCAATGTAACAATTGAAACACATTTCACTCAAAACGATCAACGGAAATATGTATTTAAATTATATAAACGTACTAAACCGCGATATCTCTGAGCGAATATTTAAGACAAATCGATCTAGACAAGCGAAGACAAAGATGTTATTATGCAACAGGGAACCAATTTAATAAATTCCTTTTAACTTTTTCGATGCCTCTTGTTTTGCCTGACAAATTTAACTACAGAGTTAAACAATAATCAATAACCTTACTAATATTATAAATGATACTATTATATATCATATATTATATGAATTGGCGGCAGGTCACGGGGACAATTTGCGACCCGCAAGTCCCCCTTAAGCTCAAGGGAAAAATCTATAAGACCATGATAGGCCTTATCCGCCGTCATGTATGGATCGTCATGTTGAGCTACAAGAGTGATGGATGAGAGACGTTTGCATGTAGCAGAGATGCGAATGTTAAGATGGATGTGTGGTGTAACCATGATGGATAAAGTAAGGAATGAGTATATTAGAGGAAGTTTGAAAGTGGCACCTGTGACGGAAAAATTGAGGAGTGAACGTTTGTCATGGTATGGACACGTGATGAGAAGAGATGAAAGAAATGTTGTTAGGAGAGCTCTGAGTATGGAGGTGCAAGGATTATCTAGTAGAGGAAGACCCAAGAAAAGATGGATGGACTGCATAAAAGATGATATGGCCAGGAAGGGTGTGAGTGCTGAGATGACGAGCGATAGAGATTTATGGAAGAGAGAGAAATGTTGCGCCGACCCCAAATAGTTTGGGATAAGGGCAGGAGGATGATGACATATATCATACTAATATAATAATATTATTAAGTTATTATTGTTATTATCTTTAGTTTTTTATAGTCAGTAGTATATGGCATAATGGCTGCAACGTCTTGTTACTCTGAGTTATAAAATACTGAAATTATATTTAATTGGCGATTTAAACTAGTGGCCATGAGTTTCTTGCAGGTTTCTTCTCATAGGCTCAACCCTTTGCCTGAACCTAGCAACTAACCTAAATGTAGCTTCAGTGACTTAGTAAACTTACTAACCTATATATTTTGACGTTCATAAGTGTTACTTTGTGACCTAAATGAATAAATGATTTTTATACTTTGAATGTGAATGTGAGTTTGTTTGGTTTTTACGCTTTCACGCCTTAATTGCGCGACCGATCAATTTGAAATTTTGCATAAACGTTGTCAGGGACACAGAAAAGGATATAGGTTACCTTTCATGCAGGAAAAAGTAGTGTTCGCGAAGGATAAAAAAATATTGACAACTTTTAGAATAAGGCAAGCGAAGCAGCGGCCAAATCTAGTTAATACTGAATGTGGATGCCGTAGTGATTTAAAGTTGCCATTGCCAAAGGGCCGGGCTATGTGTTCGATACCAGAACAGGTGAAAATTTGTTTGATTCACAGATTCACTGATTTCAGCAGGGCCGGCTCGACCGGGACTACCCTCTCACAAAATATCGACGTGAAATAGCAGTATTTCTACTATTGTGTTTCGTTCGGTGAGTGAGAGTGCCGGAGGCCCAATCACCCTCTTTGCCCCTTTCCGCTCCTCCTCCTTCCCACTTACTTTCCTAAAGGGTCGACAACGCGCAAGTGATGTCTCTGGTGTTGCAGGCGTCTATAGGCTACGGTGATCACTTATCATCAGGTGAGCCGTATGCTTGTTTGCCTCCTTAATAGTATAAAAAAACATATTTTTGTCTTGACCTTGCCTTTAAAAATCTTGAGGGCCAATTCATGTTATAAAATCTATCCAAAATAGACTTCCGATCTCTCTCCTTGTTATTTATCACATACTAGGTTTTTCTTGCGGCTTCGCTATCGTTTATTTGGATTTTACCAATAAATTTATATCTCTTGGGAACAGTAGATACTTTTTACTAGATGAAAGGCACTGATGTCCTACGTTAACGTGTATACGAAATTTCATGATGATCAGTCTAGTAGGTAAGGCGTTTTCTTTTTCGTTAGTTAGCGATTTATAATATTATATTTTAGTTTACTTCAGTATTAGTTAGGATGATATTCTTCTTAATTTAAATAAATATCAATTACATATAGCATATTCGTCTTCTTTTCGTGTGGTTAGTGGCCAACCTGTTGTCAAGAGTTGTTCAAGCCGCCCGTAGGCCTCTGACATGGCTTAACGACTGCTGTCAATTTGGCAGCAACTGGGACCGACGTTTTACGTGCCTTCCGAAGCACCGGGACGCTCAGATGAAATACCACTAAGCGGTCACCCATCTATAGACTGACCGCACCCAACGTTGCTTAACCTCGCTAATCGTTTACCGATCAGTGAGTGCAACTGGCTATGCATATGCATATATAGCATAAATTACATATAACATAAATGAAATATTTACAAAAGCATTATGGAGTAGTCTTAGAAATGCAGTTTTCCTCAAGATGTTTTCCTTCGCTATAATCAACTATTTATCGTTCACGTTAAGCTTAGGTAATTAATTTCATGCCAACCTTTCTCATAATGCCATCCCAATGCTCCTTACAAATAACATAAGACGTCAACACAAAACGACTACAATACATCGTAACGACACGTGGTAACATTTGTGTGACACGTGTAATCTTTGTGTTGACTTCTCATTGAGATGTTGAGATGACAAATGCGACGGTAGTTTGTGAAACGATGAAAATATTTGCTTGAAATGGAAGCTAAGACCTCATCTAAGGTTTGCTTTCCGGCAAATATTTACGGCGTTGCATCTACTTTTAACTGCCTCGATAGATCAGCGGTATTGTATGCGACTGCCGAACATGAGATTCCTCGATAGAATCCAAGGTAGAACAAGAAAATTTTGCTATTTTCTGTAAAGAATTTTGTATTACCTACACTCGCTCAGCGTGCTTTAGATACCCCTTTAAAACTGTTAGTTCTTCGCCTGGACGACCAGAGAGAGATCCTCGCCGGTCGTGTCAGCTTACCGTACCATTGGACTACGAGAGTTAGGGAATAAAGATTGCACTTGTGTTAGCACCCACACTTGTGCACTATCTTTATATATGTACCTATATAATTCTTCTATACATGTGTGTGTTACTGAAGTATTAAACGGCTGGATTTGGATAAAAAATTGTGTGTATTTGAGCGGGTAACCGGATAGTTTAGATTGATAATCGGACCCGGTAGGTAGCGCTGCGATTAGCTGGAAAAGACTAAGTCTGTCGAATCCGCTTGTATGATATACCGATAACTCTTGCGCAAATGGCCACTCTCCGTAAGGATTGGCAACCATTACCGAAAAGAAAACGGTCTAGAAGAGAAACAACCATGGTCATAGTTAACATAAACGCATAGTTTGTCGTATTAAATGACCGCATTTTCCTGTGACATGCTTTATATAAATTAAATAGCTGTTTATTAATGGTGGCAAACATCCTTGAGCTTTTACGACGCATTGTCTCGGCTTAGCAGCTCACCAGATCCACTAATATTAGATTTTATGTTAAATTCCAGGAAATTGCACGCATTGTTTGACTAGTTTATGTATCTTCAAGTTTGGAAGACGCCGCGATGTGCTATGATAACTAGTAACATTGGTTTTGTGGCTTCTGGTAATCAATTTGTTAGCTCGGACTGCAATCGTTTTGCGTATTTTATTCTGTTTCCACTTTGATGGATGCTCTTTCGAATATCATATTGGTTGACTGTTTCTTGATTGGTAAGTGGTGTAATGGATGCAGCAGCTTACAGAACTGGTTTGTAAAATAAACATTATTGTAAACTTGCCGAATTAAAACTGTGGCCGTGAGTTTCTTGTCAGTTCTAATTATTGATCCTATTGCTTTACATAACATGGCAATAGGTAAATGTAAGTTCAAATTAATAAATGTAACTTTGACATTCATAAGTGTTACTTTGTGACCTATATCAATAAACATAATTAATTTACACACTAACGGTTTTACGAATATAAAGCGTATAAAAAAATAATAAGGAATTGTCATGTTTTTAGTCGTTAAATGGATACTAATTAATGTTATGAAAAACTTTGCCTCAAACAGCTGCAAACTTGGTAATCCTGAACATTACACTTGTAACCCGATACTGCGCGCGCGCATACAAAAATAACTTTATAAAACAAAATAGTTGACTGAAATAAATAGCGGAATTATAAACGCGTTGAATGATTGCTAGCTTAGCTTTTCATAAAATATACGATTTATTATGAATAAAATAATTTAAGCCTTGAAAAATCGCACTAGCTTTTTACTTTAATCTTGGCTAATGGAATGTGACTAAACCATACACATAAATTAAAGTACCATAGAGATGTTTAGAAGGGGTATGCAAATTTGTTTTTCATTGTTAGATTTATAATCAGAAAAGTATCACCTACAATAAAAAACTACAACATCGAGAATATTATCATACGGTTGGCACACGTCACATTTAATGCAAATTAATTATTTGATTTATCTTTTTAACATTACTGTCATGTTTAAGGTCGGACTGCTATGCATGAGGTCTCGGGAATGAATTTTCTGAGTCTGGGTATACATTGTGTCCATTAATTATATGTTTGTGAAGTAACCCGCGATACCGAGACTACGGCATGGGATTCACATTTTTAATTAAATAAAAGTATTTATATGGTACTAGTTGTCCCGACAGACGTAGTCCTGTAAACACGAAAAAAAAGATCCAAATCTAAACCATTCTCGAATCCACTTGAACATACACAAAAATTTCATCAGAATCGGTACAGCCGTTTAGGAGGAGTTTAATTACAAACACACGCACAGAAGATTTATATATATACAGATAGTATTTATATATTAGTAAGACATGGTGTGATTACCAGAATGAATTAATCACTACGGCTAATAAATATTCTTGCGTAGATTACTTAACAAACATTGAAACAATGGACACAAACAACACTCAGACTGTTACAAATATTTGTGAGTGTCAAAAATAGTTTTCCGGTGCGGTGGATTGAACTTACACTCAGTAGTGCTCCAGTGTCCACTTTAACACATAAACCATCAAGAATTTGAACATAACCATGTAACCCACATACGAACAAATCATATACATGCTATACATATACCGCTTTCAGATCATTTTTTTCCACCAGATAATTTATGATCGTTATATTAAATGTCGCAACTTGTAATTAAACGAATATCTGTGTTAAACGGATGATATTCAAATATATAATACGCCACATAAAAATATCAACTTTGATGTCTTAATAAATTTTGATTAAGGCGTTCCGCAGACGACAGGCAGCGGCGCACCGGACAATTTGACCAGTATTATTGATCATATAGAATCCTATGCAATGACGCATACAAAGGATAAAGGCAAAACGTCCTTTGGTAGAATCAGCGACATAAAATGCTAAGCATTTAATTCATTTCTAACACTTAAGAATTAAAGCTTTGTAATTATTACTTACAACGTATTTATTAACTATCCTTAAGTTAACTATAACTGTTGCTTTGAATGATAGAAGAATTCGAAGTCTTACAAATGTTCAGCGACTTATAACGCTGACTGCACCCGTCCTAGGTCGGTGGACCTCGACGTCGCGTCGGCGGACAAAACAAATCGCGTCTGCTTTCCGTGGCGGGTACGCGCTGCGCGCAGCTGTGGACGACTATGCAAGGAGCCAGACTTTGAATCCGTTGCAAAAAAGACGTTCGTGTGCAGAACGCCTAAAGCCGTAAAAAGTTCATAAAAACGCATCACTCGGGCTATAAATAATAATTTATGACTCATAACCGTGTGTTTTAATGAAAAACATAAGTATTATATTTCATAAAAATGAGATCATATATTTCTCAATGTCAGCTCTTCTTTTACTTTTAAAAAATGACATATCTTGCACTAGAAATAATTTATGTGTCGCGGGTAACTTTATAAACAACGGACACAAATAACACCCAGACTCGGAACTACCATTTGTGGAACACACAATTTTTTGTCCAGTCTAAGAATCGAATCCACAACACTCGGCGCTGCGACAGTGGTAAGTCGACCACTTTAACCACTACACCATCCGTTATATCAAATAATTAACAAGCAAGCATTTAATAAATAGGTTTATTCCGCATTTGCCCCTACATTACGTCCCACATTCCAAAATGTTCCTCATTCTCCCTTCTTTTTAAATTATTCCTTTTTCACCCTACATTTTTGTACATATGGTTAACAAAACAAAACATGGTTTAAAATTATTCTAAATCTTTTTTTGTCAGGTTCGTGATGTCATGCAATCATAAGCCCGAAGTTTTACTGAGGTATTTTAAAATATTTTTCGGCTGACGGTACAACAAAAACTCAGTACAAGAAAAAGAGGGACAAAAAAGGAACATAATCTGGGACGAAATAGGAATTACATTAAGAAATTAATATTTATTCAAATTTAGGGGCATATAAGGATTTTTTTTTGGAATGAATGCCTATTTCTGCGCTTGGGACGAAACATCAGGAGCGAATGCGGCACAAACCAATAAATAGAATCCAGACCTTCTCAATCAACACTCGCGCAGACACGATACAGTTACTATTCTGGATTAGCAGAGTAATAAATAGGACAAACGCCAGAGAATAGTAGTTACTACGGCTGCGTTTCACCTTCACTTTCTTCTCCTCTTATAATTAAGGTATCATTGGAAATTTTTATCTGACTGTTCAAAACAGCTTTTTTATTGGTGTCCGAATCATCACTGGAAAAACATTGAAATTAAAATGTGTGTGTATATTGTGTCCGAGACGTCAGCAACCCCAAATCTTTCCTTTTTATAATACTAGTGACCCGCCCTGGCTACGCATGGGTAACCTTAACTAATTATAAACCTAAACCTTCCTCATGATCACTCTGTCTATTGGTGAAAACCGCATGAAAATCCGTTCAGTAATTTTTGAGTTTATCACGAACAGACAGACGCGGCTTGGGACTTTATTTTATAAATATCTAGTGATTTTATCTTATCTTGTGTTGTCTCAGTCAGTACAGACCGGCGACACTTCGACCCAGTGGGATCTTTTGTGTCGACTTTCCTAATAATGACTGCCATAGATGTTCATGGCAGCCGGGACCGACGGCTGAACGTGCTCTTCGATGCACGGAGCAGGCGATAATTGTCAATTAATACGCACATAATTTCGAAAAGTCACATAACTTCCGAAAGTCAGAGGTGCGCGATGTGGGTTCGAACCCGAGACCCTCTGCATTGCAGTCTGTTGGTCTCTCTCTGAGCCATCGCTGCTTTAACAATCTAAATATCTAGTGATAGTGATATATTTATCTATAGGTATGATTAGGTATGATAATCACCTATACTTACGTGCAAAGAATATAGATAGGATTCAAATCCTGCTCGTGCAAAGTCACGAGCAAAAGCTAGTTTTGTTTAAAATAATTCCTTAACCCAGTCAAGTAATCAAGTCGTAACAATAATTTATGACACCAATACAACCGTCACAACGTTGCAACCGTTCAGAAATGTTACTAGATCACAAAACAAAGATACGTTACTCGAATAAATCACTGCACGGTGCGCGCGCGCATTACAATGACACGCCCGTCTCTTTGCGATGGCGCTGAAATGATCTACGGGGCGTTCGCTTGATTTAGTATTCAAATTCAATTGAGCGGGGTCTTAATTGTTGGTTAAAGATTTTAATGCGATAATAGATTAAGGAAATGGTTTGTATGTTTGTTGGGTTTGAATTAGGGCTGTCAACGTCAAGTGCTATGACTTTTGCAGTAGCAAATAAGCATTAAAGCCCACTTAATGGTTAGTGTAAAGTAATGTGAGTGTGTGTGATGCACCTCTTACTATAGGGCACATTTTGAAAAAATCAGCTGCTTTAAATCGTGTATCGTGTGGGATTTTAGAAACATTAAAACAATGGCCACAAAGAACACCATTGTGTTCTTTGTGGCCATTTTATTATGATCCACATATAGTTGTTAACATGATCATAAAATATTTTGCCCCGTGTGGGAATCGAACCCAAAACACTCCGCACAATGACAGTTACACTATGACATCCATGCAGTCACTATACTAGAGTCGTGTGCAAAAGTCAAACGTTAAGAGAAAGAAATACATTATCTTAGCGAAAATATTTTAAGTCTATGCTTGAAGTTCATCTCTTGGCTTCTTTTTATATAAACGTGACCGAGATCGTGTATAAGAATTTATAAATTATAGATATCTAACTCGGACTGAAGTTCTTCATTCTTATCTTTCTTATTTATATTATAAATGTTTGTAAAGATGTTAGGATGTTTGGACCTCAATCATGCGTAAAATGCTGAACGAATTTAGATGAAACCTGGTTCACAGGCAATAGACCATGTCCTAGGTTAAGGCTACACAGGATCCTTTTTTTTGGGTATGCTTGCCTTGAATTCCCATGGGATTCACGCAGGTGTAGCGCTGGTGATATTCTAGTATTTGAAAAATTTCCTTGAATTGTGAAGTGAACGTTTTAAAATAAATATTACACATGTTAACAATTCAATGATCAAATATTTATACAGTTTTGTATGACGTTTTTGATTTAAATAACACTACTAGACAGTAATAAGCTAAAAAAATAATTTCAATGTTTTTTTTTTGCGATTTGCACTTTAAAGTGTTGCCAAAAAATAAATGTAGGATGTCCATTCGAAACTGATTTACCGCCATCTATTATCTATAAGACAAACTTAATTGAATTCAGTAAAATATGTTTTCTTTTATATATTCTGAGTAATTCGAAAGTGCTTTGTCCGTGAGTCAAATTACCGAAGTAATGGGTTTTCCTGTTAGCAAAAATTTTCAATATTTTTTTCTGCTCTCGTGAAAGAAAAATTATAATAACTGAAAATGAGATCTTTCCTTATTATCGCTATTATATACAGATACGGCATGAAAGTGGATATAGTGACGAGAATAGAAAATGGTATGTTAAGCCGGCTTGGGCATGTAGAAAGAATGGACGAGAAAACTCTGACTAAGAAAGTTTATAAGGCTAGTGTGAATGAAACAGTTGCAAGGGGAAGACCTAGGTGAACGTTTCTCCTCGGATCGTTCTGGATAAAGGCCAGGTTAAGAGCACCTTAAACCAATGAGCGTATATGAGGAATGTTATGAAAGTGAATGAAATGAAGCCAGAGAAGTGTGTCAGGATCTTGAAAAATGGAAACTATTTTTATTTAAACTATTTTATGTGGTTTTTACCAATATGATTTTTTTGCATTCATGCATCCATATGATCCACTTATGTGTAAATGTATTGGTGCTGTGCTTTTCTGTTTGCTGTGCTGATTAAAAAGTTATAGAGTTATTCTACCACGAAATTCTTTATTTACATAATATTATATTATATATTATTTATTTTACATAATATCACCCTTCAAAGAACAGCTCGGAGTGAGGAAGATGGCAGTGATGCATGATCCTGAGCTTGAACTCTCTCCGGTCGTGTCAGATTGCGGGACTATGAAATCCGATAGGACGGTACTAATTCTCATGAGTTAGGGAAATGGAGACTGCAGTTCTTGCCACACGCTTGTGCTATCGCCTGTGCAGAAAGCCAGACTAAGTTAAGATTGGCCGCATAGACCGAAATTTGATTTAACATTATTATATCAACACTTCTATCTTGTTTGCCCGTTAATTTTATTTTCCGGAGTTTCCGGTCTAGATGCACTTTATGCGTCAAACATTCTGTTAAAAACGGGTCTGATAGGCAAGGATGAACATCAAAATAATTGCTCGTAAGTGCTCTATTTTTGTGTTCAACACAAAAACAACATTTCGTCATGTTTCCTGGATGATTTACTAACCCGCTAATTTCAACTACATGATCTACTGTTCTAAGCTCGCAGTCTACGCAGCGGAGATAAAATCAGATAAAACTGCCATAGTGACGTAATAGTATCTTCAAAGGGGTAGGCAGAGATGTAATACACTCAAATTTCGCTAACTATGGTTGTATGGTTACCCACGCTAGTAATAATTCCTGTGTCGCCGGGGACATTACAAATATTTAAAAAACGACACAAGGAACACCTTGGCTCAGGACAACCATTTGTGGAACACACATTTTCGTCCCGAATGGGGATCGAATCCACAACACTCGGCACGGTGGCTCTGGCCAGGCAACCACTTACACCACTACCCCATGACTATGACTGCTGAAAAGCAACTAAAACGCCCACGTTTTATTTTTAATTATCATTTAATTTATTTTATTGAAATTAAACTTAATATATGAAATATGACTTTACTTGCCGTAAATAAGCCGTGATAAAATTCACTAAACATAATTTAATTTCAATGTGTAACATTCGCGTAACGTAAAGACAATATGGTCACCAATCATAAATCTTGACCACATCAACGAAACTTGACCCTTCTTAAATATATCCGTAACCTTTTACCAACATCCGTAATATATCCGGCATATGACTATTATAAGTTTATAACAGTTGACAGGTGTCAAATTGTTTTAGTTAGTCTTTGGCTGTTTGCCCATTTTGTTATCGTGATAGACAATGGCATAAATGATTACGAGCTCCAATTGAGTGTAAAAATCTCAACCGTTGAATGCAGTAATTAATGAAAATCATTAATAATATTGTTGTTTGACTGTTTTAATTAGCATCGCATTTGTATCAATCTAATTTGTGTGAGAAAATAACTGTGTTCCCTAGTTTTACTCATTTTAATCACTTTAATCTCTCAATAACGACTGCCATAGATGTTCATAGCAGCCTGGGACCGACGGCTTAACGTGCTCTCCGAGGCACGGAGCAGGCGAAAATTGTCAATCAATACGCACATAATATTGAAAAGTCATATAACTTCCGAAAAGTCAGAGGTGCGCGACGTGGGTTCGAACCCGGGACCCTCTACATTACAGTCTATTGTTCTACGAATGCAATTTTATCACAAATCAAGCCGTTACAGATGCTCAATCCATCTAACATACAAAAACAGCTGAGCTCGCTCGTAGTACCTCTAATTTATTACTACATCAACTCTATATGTTTATATGTATGTACCTACACATGAGTCCTACCCTAAATAGTAACAACGCATAGTGTAGAAGGCCGCCCACGCGAAGTGGTCATAGTTCTATTCCCGGCTGAAACTCACACCAATAATGTATCCATGAATGAAATGTTTATACGATCTCTATATGATACACCGGATTTTGGGACACGCGGCGATGTGGTTTCCGCTTGACACCCCCGCATTTTTATGACTGAACCGTTCTATACAACATGTAAGATAATAAACGCACATTCTGAAAGTGGTTTGTTCAAAATCGACTACTGAATCAATTCCAGCAATTTTTAATATAGGTAATTTATTGTCCCTAAAATAATTAAAACGAATTAAATTGCAGTCACCCATTTATGTGTGAAATAAACGAAAATGTATCATAATTCAAGGCACTAAGGTTTTTAATGGAATACAGACAATAACGATCGATTTATTGTAATATACCCATACTATCCGCGCACAGTAAGGATAACTAATTCGTTAAATTAAAACATTTAAGTAAATAAAAGTGACATTTTAATGATTATATTATTATTACGATTTAATAATCTAATTGGGGTGTTTGAGGTTGTGCATTATATCTGTGACATGTGTAGATTGAATTAAACTTGATATATAGATTTTTCATCAAGGAGGTGGCGGAGCGGGCGAGGGAGCGCTTAAACCTTGTCCCCAACCGCAGAGCCGGGCGCTGGAGGGCGCGAGATGACCTCCAGCCACCCTGAGGTTTGATCTGGGGGTGGTGGTCTTCGTAGGCCTGCCCACCATCTGATCAGCACCAGGTCCGAGAGGCGGCATGTGTGTTACCACGCGCGCCTCTGTGTCATGTCCGTCTCTCCTCTAAGGGGGGGACAGTACGGCTTTAAAGTGCGTATTGTCTATTGGGTAAATTGGCGCAAGTGATTCGCGCGTCCACGTCGATAGCGGTTTTGACGAGGAACACCGTGGTAGGTTTAGTCAGTATTCCGGGAGGTCCATTTACATCGTTTCAACATCTTTCTTTTACCCCGGTGAGCCCGACACAACTATCGGCCCGCCACCGCGGAGAGGTATGCGTCAATGAATTCACACAAGTAAAAAAAAACTGCCAGTCGAGACTCACACGACTGATCAGAGATGGCTAAAGATGTCTTGGCCATAGTGAGAGGTTGGTTGGTAAGGAGTCAGATGCCACTTATATACATAGTTTCACACCTCTACCACTTTACCATTCGCATTCACAAGCGCTGCGCTACCAAAGTAGACCATTTACTATTTACCTGGCTTTCATTGATTATTATATTACTGATTTGGTCGAACCTTTTCCTTCCAACAACCCACTTTATAAATTTCTCTATTATTATTTTACATTTTGGTACAATTTCACGACAATTTTTTTCACACTTTATGCGGTAGGTAGTAGATATAAATGTTCCATTTTTTATATGTATACATATACAAAATGGAAAATTTATACCACCTCTTTCGCCGATGTCAACCGAAAACTGATTTATGCCTCACAGTCAATAAATATCTAAAAAAGGAACGCGTCATTCTTTTTTTATTCTGTAACGCCTTCAAATTCGCAATCGCTTACACATATGTTTCAGCAACGAATTAAAACGTCAACAATAAATTTTTAAACGTTTATATAACGGTTTTATAGACACCATTTTGTTTTTTCATGTTGCGATCTTAATCTTCGCGTCTGTAGTAAACAATTGTTGTTTTAGAGTAATTAATGTGAATTTTAAAATCTATGGTGATGAGATCTGTGTATTTACGAGTATATGGGTTGCACGGGTGTCGTAGTAGTTTAAGTGGTCACCTCGCCACTCGCCACGAGTGTTGCGGGTTCGACACAGGACAAAAATGTGATTCACATGTATGTTGCGAATAAGTAGTGTCTGCAAGAAAACACAAGTTTTCGTATCCGTAGTTTGATGACCAGTTTCACAACTATCAAGTAAGAGTTATCCGAAATATAAATCGCATGCTGTGTCACTCTTCTACTTTCTAGGTTAAAGAAGAGAGATGGCGAGACTTTTATCTTAAAGATAAATGCTATGTGGAGGTGGTGGGACAATACCTTAACGTTGCAAATTCCCCCGCGACATACGAATAATGCGAGGAATATCTTTAAAAAAAAAGAGAGGAAACATCGCGTCTTTGAAATTAAAGTACTTTACAGAGATTTTATAGCAGTTTATCATTTAAAATACTACTTTAATTATTTTGTTTAATATTAATTACCTATACTAATTCTAGGCAATTTTAACATTCAATATATGTATCTACCTACTTGCTGGTCGCATTTTTCTATAAGTATACGATAGATGACATATAGTATCGCCTTAGATACAAAACACAGGCAAGGCAAATTTCAATCCTTGACGTTATAGGACTATGAATAGCTCAGTTGGCAGAGAGACGACACGGTTTGTCGAGGTCGTTGGTTCAAGTCCTACTTAATGAATTGTCCTTTTCCTCTGTAATAATTTACATGTTTAAAAATAGTTAATATACGACATTTCTCAAACTCATCATCATAACTTTAGTTAATAAAGCAACATTTTCTTTGGAAAAGAATGAAGAAGCATTCTTACCTTTGTTTTCAGTAATAAATTGTTTTGAGAACCGTTTAAACAACCGCTAAGAGGCCGCCGAATGGCTCCTATTTTTATGACGCAAACGTATTCACATTCTTTCATTCGTGACGATAGTAGTAATTGATCCACTATTATCATATCAAAAGACAGAAATGTTTAAACTACTTAAGATTCTGTAACGGTACATGTTAATGAAGTTATGCCCGTGAACTAGATATTGAATTAGATCTTCGAGTAGCAATATATCTAGACTACATTTAAGTCTCTGCCTGGTCTACCCCTATTATGGAGCTTCAAGCTTCGATTTCAAAGAGGTAGGCAGAAGTACACACGAATTCGCCAGGTATAATAATAATAATAATAATAATAATAATTTATTTCATAAAAAGCAGAAGTACATGATTAAACAAGTTTACATTTTCAATTTTATATATAATCTCAGATATCTTTATGGCATCTGTGTCTGAACTAGATAAATTATTATCTGTATTTCAGACAACAGCGCGTATAGTTTAAAGTCCCACGTATTAGGTGGCTAGTTTATTGCCATCTACCCAGAAGGATTCCAGACACCGAGCCGCTGTTAAAAAAATTTGACGGACACACCCAATAATATGCAATATCATTATTTTCATTATTTATTTATTTCCTGTTTCATAATATTGTCTTCTGTTTACGCGAATGTTATTAATTGAAATTAAAATACTATATACGGATTTTATCGCATTGTTTATTTAACACTGTATCTATAACATAATTTTGAAAACTGTTACACTACTACTACTATTAAATTTTACTAATTTATATGCTAATTTATATTTAGGTTTACACTTTCCTCGACGTTTTGGTTGCTTTTCAGCAGCCATGGTCACGGGGAAACTAAGTTGGTAGTTGTCGTCTCAATGTTCCAGTGTAGTTATTTCAAAGTACCCGAACATAATTTAATCTTTGGTGTTTCTGTTTACGCAGAATGAGATCAAAGTATCATGAAATCTAGCTGTGGTTTGCTTCTTCTTGGGTTTCACTATTTGAATTACTGGATCCCAAGCTGGTACATTCCAACCATCTTATCTATTGAAATTAGGATATTTTTTGATTTCAATAGCCTCGCGAAGCATCCTTGGTAGGAATCGGTGTTTTTTAGCGAGAATCTGTGGTTTGTCAAATCTCAGGTAGTGGTTGGTCCCCTGTTGTACATGTTCACACACAGTTTCTGTTTCATTTTAGGACAACCTTTGAAATTTTCGACGTGTCTAAATACAACTTGCAATTATTGGAAATAAAATTTCTGAATTTCTATTTGATACTGAACCTGACCTGAGAATTCTAGAGTAGGAGACTTAAGCAAAGCAGTTGCTTCCGACACCTCCTAGGGCCTAAAGATAATTGTAGAGAATTAGGTGTGATAAACTACTTTTTAACGTTCGTAAAATAGAGCGTAGGCGTACTTTTACTACTAAGATGTTAAAATACCCAATCACATTGTTTTACTCTTATTTGCTAGGTATTTTGTTAAAGAATTTATAGCACTTTTTATTACTAAAATCGTTAACCAACAAAAAACAGAAGATAATTCAATTCAACTGTAAATCATTCTTAATTAAACGCTAAAACCAACACTTCTATTTGTAATACACGTCAGGCTTATTAGTAAACTAAATACTGCATACGGTTTTGTCCGCGTTATAAAGTGCATATTACATACAGTCTCTATTATTATTATATTATTCTATTACCAATTGACGGCCAATGACACCATTCTTAAAAAAAAATATCAAGTCATTAATACGTGAGTATCCTATAAATTAATGTAAGCGTCCAAAAAACTTTTATCAAACGTCAATAAAACAGTTTTATCGATCGTTTTACGTCATAAAACCTTTACAGCCAACCTTCCCTTTCCACATAAAAACGTCACAGGGCCTCGAACACAGCTAAGGTCAACGTCACGAAACGGCCTCATATCTCAAGTTCACCAGTGACGTATAGACTATCGACCCAGAGTGTGCCCTCGGAATAGGCCTTCCTAGCGACCTTAAAATACAAGGTTTTCTGTAAGGCCTTCGAACGAGGTCACGTCCCTGATATTCAAGGACTGAGCTCGTTCCGGAGTTGTCCTTGTACGAGGACGCGCTTCAGGCCTTGAGGTCAAGGTTGCAAGGTCAAGGGCTAGGTGCGACGTCTTGTGAAGAGATGAGACCGATTTTTTTGTAGAGTTTATGTCATATAGTTATGGAAGAATTTTTTATGGATTCGTGTATGTAAGTTATTTGGTGTAGAAAAATGTGTAACTTGGATACGTAAACTTTGCTTGTTAGCATTTTTAAGACAGTAATTTATTTAATTAATCTTTTTAACATCTATGGAAGATGGCATCTTCCTCAAAAGGGTCAAACCGTGTGCTACGAAGGACCTTACGAGCATACAATAAAAATAACAGTCAGAGCCGCGGTAAAGCGACCGCCATCCAGTCCTCTGAGCCATCTTTTTAGTAAATATCTCAACTATTATCAAATAACCAATAGGTAATAAGTTTATATTTCAAAATAAACAAGACAATATATACATTTCCTTTTCTTTTATTTTACGTTTCTGCACGACTGAAACCCTCTTAGCATCGTTATTAATTTGACAGCTACTGACAGCGCCATTTTGTTGTGTGTTTGTCTCCCGTCTTTTGTTTTAAATGGCGTCTGCAATTGTCTAATTAGTTTGTTGAACTACCTCGCCAAGTGTTTAAACGATTGAACTATTTTCATGATATGTTATATATATCTTTAAAAATATATATGTCATGAACAGAATAAAAGCGCGTGGTTTATGCAAATGTATAAAAAGGTTCTTTCGGGTTGGGTTTTCTTTTTCTCCGTCTCCGCCTAGGCTATAGTTGACAAAATGTGGTACAGACTTCCTTATGATGTTCTTATTCTCGTAAAAATGAATGGATGATTAGCTATTTGTTTTACTTTAAAAAGTAGTAGGTACGTAAACCTTGCACCATACTTTTAGTTCGATAGGTATACCATGCATAGGCATAAGCCCTGCATATCAGTTCAATGATCTTCCCACTTTTTACCCATTATTTATACACAAAGCTTCTAATTTTTATTTAATGTTTCTACACGAGTGTCAGCCGGCTCTCATCGTAATTAATTTGACAGCCGTTGACAGGCGCCATATTGTTTCATGTTTCCCGCCTTGTTTCTTTCAACAATGGCGACTTTTTAATTACCCGTTGAATAATCTAGACAGGTGTTTAAACTGTAGAAATGATTTATAAAACAATGTTTTGTTAAAAGAAATATAATATTAAGAAACTGTTTAGTTTCATCCTAACTAATATTATTAAATGCGAATGTGAACTAGTTTGTTTGTTTGTTTCGCTTTCACACCTTAACTACTCGACCGATCATCATGAAATTTCGCATACACGTCACCAAGGGTACCGAAAAGGACATAAGATACCTTTTATCCAGAAAAAGGTACTTTTTCCAAGGGATAGAAAATTGACATATTCTACATTTACGCGATTCGAGCCGCAGGCCAAATGTAGTACTATATAATATATATAAGCGAATGGGGTGATATTTTTTCTCTCTCTCGTTTTTCTCACTCTCAACTGTATCTTCGAAGATTTAGGCAGGGGTGAATTACACTCTTATTTCCCTAACTACATTTGGGTCCTCTATTAAGAGGTCGAACTTATTGCCGTTTATCGGGCACCACACATATACTGTTAGGAATGACAAAATTTACTCAAAAATGGCGATCGATTTATGGCGTTTGCTCATCTTTTAGTCTTGTATACAGCGTATAACTATAAAGTGTGGTCTTATTAATAGGGCAGTAAAGTATTCAAGATAGTTAATATAGTGAGCTAAAATAAAATGTTCTTCTTCACGTGATTATACACAATTTGAAACAGTATATACATTAGCACGTCACTATTAGTATTTTGGCATCTTAAATTTTATTAATTATTATACACTTTTTTGAAATTCGCTTATGTTATTAGCACCCTTAAGAGTAATTACCTACAGTTAAAAACACTGTGATATTTTCAAAGATGAGTGATCTCTGCCGACCTGGACTGGGTCAGCGTACTGATAGCGAACTATTTCTCTGCCCTTCTCTACTGAGAAGCCCACAGTGCCCAGCAATGTATATATTTCCAGCTTTACGTTAGCTACAGAATTGACTTTGACCTTAAAATACTCGCCGTACATAAATAAATCCTTCGAGTATTTATTTCAGTATGTTATATTGTATTTACATTATGTATCACAAACAGCACATTTGTCTTTCAATATCGTCCTATCATTCATCGACACTATAAATTTTCTATTCTTATAAAGTTTACTTGAAATGCCAATCATTCATCAATCATATAAATTCTGCATTCTTATAAATTTCCCATAGCAACCACGCATTTATTGCTTTTGAAGTGTCGAGTACCTATATTAAGTACATACATGTAACCCATCGGAAAAAGAAAGGCGAAAATGCTTAAAAAGCTTTTTAAATTTTTTGTCTTTAGCAGTCTAAAAACTGAGTCAGAGCTTTGCATAAGGTTCCATGTTCAATTCTCGAGTCGTGAAAAGTCTTATTGGGTTTTTCGGTTAAGCGATTCTCAGATGCAGTTCAGAGTCTAGAAATGTGCTCATTAGGCTTGTCCTTGCTTGCATTAGCTATAACCATAGTTGACGACATGTTAGTGAAATACAGTTCTGCCTACCCTTTCAGGGATATAGGTGTGAGACAATGTATGTATTCAATTATTTCCTATATCATTTGCTATTGAATTTTGATGTGTCCAAAAATATTTGTACTTAACTAATTTATCGAAAATTATATCTTGAATTTTGGAGTAGTCCAATTGGAACAATGACCCGCAAAAAATTAAACAACCTGGGGTTGTTTAATTTTTTGCGGTACAAGTTTAAGAAAAAAATTGTATTCCAGCGGAATAGCCAACTAAACCTTGGATGCCTGGGACTCAAACTTTTACAGCTCCCCGTGATATATAGCTTTTACCCTACAGGAGATAGCGATCCAACAACCCTGTGTTGTGTTTCTGATCTGATAGTATTTTTCGTAAGCATATTTTGCTGTGCAATTAGTATTTTTTTGTTTTGCAGTTGATACTATCCTTTTAATTATATTAGAAAACTGCGCCAATGATATGGTTTCAATGTTAATATCGAAGCCAAAAGAGCATGGCTAATCACCGTTTATATAATAAAACAGAATTTATTTAAACGGATCTATTGCTAGGAACACGATAGTAGGCCCTAGGATAATATCAAGGACTGGACAATATACTTACTAAATAGTTGGCACTATGCTAAACAATTTAAATTTTGTAACTTTTTTTTTTTAACGTTATATTCTAAGAAACAAACGCCTAAATTAACTGATTAAATAATTGAATAAGGACACTTATACCGTTTTAATATTTTTTTATTTTATTTTATTCAAGGTTTGCCAACTGATTTTACGTTAACCTTATGAACTAACATAGGTAATTATATTCTTCAACATAATGGAAATCCAATTATAGGCAAACTCGACATGCATAAAGATTGCACTATCAATGTATCATTAAATAAGAGTGAAAATCTATAGGGTAACTGTTGGATTTCTACGCAGAGATACCAAGTTCATTTCTGTATGTTTAGAATATCTCTCTTTAACTGAAAAGGAAACATTGAGTTAACCCATCATAAGAAAATCTAAGTTAAATGCTGCCAATCCACACTAAGCACGTGTAGCATATTATAATCTCATCCTTCTCATACACAGCAATGAGACCATTTATAAATAGGGCTGATATTAACGTATCTATACGATATGATATTAATATATATTATAGATACGCTATACTAATACTAAAATTATAAAGCTGAAGAGTTTGTTTGATTGTTTGCTTGAACGCGCTAATCTCAGGAACTACAGGTCCGAATTGAAAAATTCTTTTAGTGTTGGTTAGCCTATTTATCGAGGAAGGTTATAGGCTAGGCTATATAACATGACGCTATAACCCACGGGAGCGGCACAGTAATCATAAAGACGAGTGAAACCGCGGGCATATAAGGAGCCAGAGGATAAATGTGAATAACAAACTAGTAAACTTAATTCTTACAATACGTAAACAAGCTTCTTGCTTGTGTAAGTATTTTAACAGTAATAGATAATTACTAGAGTAACAAGACGTACGTCGGTTTTTTGTATAATTTTAATAATTATATGAACTTATTTTGCACCTATTACGCTTCAAATATTAAAAGTATTTTTTACTTTACAATTTTTACTGTATAGATCACTAATTATATTTAAGAATGTAAAGTTTGTATACTGTGATACTTATAGTTTTTTTTCGGAATGATTCTCATCCACACTCGCATAAGTTTAACAACAACCAGATTCAGCTGCCACTACGACAAAAACCGAGTTTTATTAAAATAATTTAATCTTTTTTATCACTGGTGAAGTAGTTCTAGAGAAATTGAACTGTTTTGGAACACGCAATAAATTTAATCAGAAGTATAATGGAAGAGTCACATAGTAATTTTAACTTTCATAGCGAAACGAGAATAACGAACACACAAAATAGACATAAGTTTCGCTTAATTCAACCGTTCCATAAAATAACACATTTAAGACCACGAGATTTTCCCTAAAATCACTTTTTACAAATATAAATTTTAACTTACCAAAATTTTAATCACGTTTGCGCACACACACAACACCACTGCATAAATTTGATTAAAAATTTGCGCACTAAAAGCTGTGTACGTTTAATTTTGCGCTGTCGTAAGCGCAACACGTCCTGTTAGCTACAATACATAAGAGTATGTATGAAAGCTCGCTCAACTAAAAATAAATTTGGTTGTGTACGATGAAAATTTTAAACGAACCGGAGTATGGTGTGAGTTTTAGTACTATGAGATTTCAAGGATATCAGTTTTCATTAATCGAGAGCGATCTGGTAGGGTAAGTAACTAAATTTAGAATTTGGATGGGTGACCAATTTCTCAAGACTTTTCGCGCCTTGAGCATCACGTCAATCTGTCGGTCTGGCCGTTATTAATAATTATACCAATGGATATTAAAATATATTGTCTTGTAATATTCTGACATCAGGTTTGACGATAATAACCTTTTCGTAGCCATAGTTGTAGACGGTCATTAACAGTAACCTATAGGAAATAACCAATCACAATTCGCTTGATCCTTTGGAAGGGAAACAAGAAGACAGAAGAAACGGGTTACAAACAAAGATAAGTGAAAGCTAAGAAGCTTAGGATGCATCCTAGAGAGTACAAAATGTCTGCTCGACGCGGCGACGGAGGAGCAAAGTGCAAGTTATTTGGCTGCGATGTTTTATTGAATGAAGAAACTTGCCAAAGCTTTCAATATTTCTACAGGGCTTTTGCTATGTATTATATTCTATTGTGTGTATTAAATATTGAACTAGCGCTCACTTTACAGGTTACATCGTGAGGCAACTTGCGCGTCAGACAGTTCCTCAGAATATTCTCAAAGATATGCATATGCCAACCCCCACAGAGCCAGTGAAGTAGAATATTGACTTATCCTTCTTATACTAAGAAAAATCTGTGCCCAGTAGTGGAAAATTTAGAAACAAGGCTGATATTATTATCTCTTATTAAAACCATGCGACGAATAAAATTATTTGAAAGTTGACTAATGATCATTTGAAATCCGATCCTATAGATGAAGAATAGGTCTGATTTCGAAGCCTAATGTAAACAAAAATGTATCTGTTGGTTCGTCGTTCATTTCCGAAATAGAGCAACATAGCTATTAATATTGTATCTACTACTGGACAGATAGTTTATGGCCCAATGATTTGAATTTTTCCTTTGCATCACAGAAGCAACACTCTATGCGACTTTAGACGAGATCATCTACACCAAATTATTTTTCTTGTTAGTGTTCAATAGAACGCCGTTTTGTTACAATATTTTTTATCTATTTCTCCTCCTTATGGCGATATGTAACACAACAGAACGATAGGTTGTTCGGGTGAACGCACTGTATTGATAAGCCGTAGCAAGCTGAATATAACCATATCGGTCTATTTCACCTTTGTAAACTTAAAGATGTTGACTGCCGAAATGGTCTTGTGGCTAATGAATGCGGCTGTAAATGATGAGGTCCAAGGTGCGAATATTAAATTTGGGATGGCAAAAAGATTTTGGGATTTTATTTCGAGAAAAGAAGAAATTTTTAATAGCACCCCTAAACCAGGAAAGTCTTTGAGCCTAAAGATCTCAAATCTTACGCGTGACTGATAATACAAGACCCTTACCGCCCCGGTTGCCGAATTAAGAATTACGTGTTGAGAATGACTCAAACTCTACTTAAGTATTACTTAAACATTTTTTTTGTTTCTGTATCAAGTTTCCTTAAACTGTAATAAAATTTGAGTAGGTATTTAAACATCATAAACTTAAGTAAATGCTCAGTTGACAGCGGTTTGATGCAATTGCATTCTGTAATTGGTTTTTAAGATTGTGTTGGTGGTAAATTCGACAACTTGATTAGAAATTATTACATTGAATTTGGTATTAAATAAAATATATTAAACTGGTAAATTGGTAAAATTAAGTGGTAAATGTTATGAGATCACGCGACGTGAATGGTGATCTTACATGAACTGACTTAATTTAATTAAAATTATATAAGAAGTTTTGTATAATCTGGGTCAGAGGTTCCCAGACTTTTTTTGTCATAGACCACTTTCAAAATTTAGCTGGTTCCGGTGGATCCCCTGCAGCTAGAGTAAAATCGGTATATTCGGACCAAAAATTTAATAAAGTTCAAATAAAAAAAAATGATTATATCTTTACGGGCTGACCTTTCGTTTTTATATATTCTCGGGTCTTCAGCGTGTGGTATTCCTCAAAATATCCCGTCGACCGACGTTTAAACAAGTAACAGTCGCTGAGCTTCTTATAATATTATCTGTCTACATTGATAGGTGAAGTCGAGCCAACATTTTAGTTCTTCACTATCAAAAGCAAATAAATTTTCGTGGTCCCCCGCTTACGAATTGTGAACCCCCTATTTTTTGTCACGCCAACGTAGACCCCTTCGAGTCTCCCGTGGACCCCTAAGGGTCCACCTGAACCACTTTGGGAACTAAGGATCTAGGTTATAATTATTTGACGACTACGCGCTCTGCGGGTGAATGCACTGTACTTCGTACTAATAGTCAGTTAAGATTTATTACTTTTCTTAATACAGAAAACCTACCGTTATATCGTTAGAGCCATTTTTACGTTTCTGCAGCGTAGGTTTTCGATAAATGTATGCGTGCCGAAATGCCGCGAGACGGCAACATACACGTCGTGTAACGCGCCCCTTTTTGGATTTATTCCTACATTTATTTTGTGTGAAGGGTTCCTTAACTACACATAACATCTTGTTACATGCAGCTGTAAATGTAACGAGATGTTTACGAACGCTTAGTTAGTGCTGTTACGAAATGCTCGTATTCCATTTTTAGAGTCGAGTTAAGCGGAGTTACAACACTATTGACATTATTCACAGTTTATACATGCATCGTTTAATGTGTGATTCATAGTACTGCATAGATGAGACATTGGTTCAAGTAATAATTTTGTTATTAGGAATTTGTTCTTTATTGCGGGTTCATGCCCAAAGTTTATATATAGGTATGGATGTAATAATTGACGGGGTTTATCCTGTAACAGTTCAATTCAAGTGCCCTCACTATTTCGTTTTCGTTTCCGCTTGGTATGACTGTGATCCACAAGTCGTTGTTCCGAGTTTTGTTGTTCTTTGCATCCATTGGTTGAATGTTTGTAACATGGGTATGCGAGGCTGTGATTATCTCTAGTACGAGAATAGTCTTTTTTAAATCTAGATTCTTAAAACATTTCTCATAGACATGCTCCTTAACACCATTGAGTTGAAAGTACTTTACGTACGTTAAACATATTATGTAGTACCTACCTATTAGAGAAGATAACTTAACTACAGTCCATTGTTTGTTTTAATACGCTTTTATTAGTTTGGTATGTATCTATGAATCTATGTAACTGAATCTTTGAACGTGATTTTCAAACCGACAGATTGATTTGAAACTTTGCACACTTATCGAGGACCGATGACAATAAAATAATTTAGGATAAAAAGCAGTTTAAAAAACTAAAAAGTATTTTGATTATCCCATGCTTTTTTACATTAAAATTATTAAATTGTTTTCAACTTTTTTTTATAAAGGGTGTTTTTTCGTTTTTTTAATTCTTTATTGGTACACAACAAACTCGTTATAAAATCATTCAGTTACTGATTTCAGATTATATTCGTTCTCTAATATATAAAGACAATACATAGATATTGATGTTTATGTTTTGTATCTAGCTGTCAGTGCGCTATATTTGTCAACTCAATGTACTATAGACTGTTTGTAACACGAGTTAGAGTGCAAGCTCTCTAGCCTATTTATTTATTTATTTATTTATTATGGTTTTCAACAGCAAATGTTTACAGATTTACATCAAATAGAAAGTAAGTATGGTGGCTGAAACATTTACCTTGTTCATGTACTTACCTTGTGAGAGAAAATAAATCTATTATTATAATATTATTATTATTTACCAATTATAAATTAAGCAGCAATTATCTATAGTTGTGACAATATTTATGTAAAGAATCTAAATTATTATAATAATTTTAATTTTAATTTAATTTTCTTTGTAAATACATACGTATTATATATAGAAACACCCAGATCAAGACAACATCCATGTTTATGCACACAAATGTTTAACTTGAGCGGGAATCGAACCCGCGACCTCAGACGTGGCAGTCGGTAACACTAACAACTACGCCATCGAGGCCGTCAATATAATTATTAAAACAAAATAAGAAATAAAAATAATGGAAAACCTAATGCAAATTATATTATTAATTACTTAATGTATCAACGAAATTGCTATTGTTAAAGACTTGAAAGGATTTTAAGATTTTGATACATACTGAGTTATGGACTATTACAAAGACGAGCTCAAAAAAAGGTTATTTTTGACTTTATGTGTACTGCAGTGCTGTTTAATTATTTTTACACTACTTAGTACATGAACCTTAATAACTAAGCCTTAATCCTATGGCATAAGTATTTTTTTTTCGCTTGTCATAATGACCACACTCCGCCTGATGGTAAGCAGTCGTGTGGTCTAAGAGCAGTGGCCTCCACATCGTCCTCATAGCAGCCGAGGCGATGTTGAGGTCTCTACTTTGACGGCCTGAGAAGGTGCTTTTTCACGCCCCGCTTAAAGGACCCAGGATTGAAGGAAAAGGAAACACGTGCCTTGGCAGAGAATTCCATGCCTTGATCGTTCGGCAGAGGTATGAGGACCCAAACTTGTTGGTACGCACTCTAGTCGACTCCACCGTGTAAGGATGGCATCTGAGCCCAGCACGCGTTGTTCTGGATAGGAAATGTGAGGGCGGGATAAGGTGGAATAGCTCTTCAGAGCACTCCCCGTAGTATATTCTATAGAAACATGGCAATGAGGCAATATCCCTACGGAGTTGCAGAGGTTCCAGTGAACTCGTGACCTCTGGATCTCCGATGATACGGACAGCCCGCCGCTAAGTTTTAGTTATTGGGTGTTATGAAAGTAAATTTTGAGCGTACCGTTTTGCTGTCTACCGGGCATACTTCCAAACTTTACGTTACTACTAAGAATGTCTTGACAGCAACCAAACCCAAACACACACGCCCAACGTTACCAGGACAAGCTTTGGAGTATGGATGTATACAATATGATAATCATAATATAAACCAATCCATATCTTTAAACGTGAAACAGATGATACAATTCGCGAAAACGTACAGTTTACGTAAACGTTATGTTTACAATTATATGAGTTATTATAATAATTG